>CM074727.1:117985998-119305998 GCA_037306005.1 Rhinophrynus dorsalis | reverse complement strand
GCCCTCACAATGCCCCCCATCAGCTCCATATTGCCCCATCAGCTCCACATTGCCCTCACAATGCCCCCCATCAGCTCCACATTGCCCTCACAATGCCCCCCATCAGCTCCACATTGCCCTCACATTGCCCCCCACTCCATCAGCTCCATCTTGACCCCACCATCTCCACACTGCCCTCCATCGGCTCCAACTTGTCCCCATTGGCTCCAACTTGCCCCCCTTAGGCTCCACATTGCCCCCCATTGGCTCCACATTGCCCTCTATCAGCTCCAACTTGCCCCCCATTAGCTCCACATTGCCCTCACATTGCCTCCCCCCATTGTCCGTTTTCTACCTCCGTGGTAGGAGATCTGTATGTGCCTCCTTTGGCACAGTCTTGCACCTGATGGAGCTCCCGCGCCCCTCGTTGGCGTGCGCCTGTAGGCAGGTGCCTACTTTGCCTAATGGCAAATCCGGCCCTGGCTGTGGGATGTATTTTACAGATCTGTGTCTTTTGGCGCGATGCAAGAAACGCTCGCATCGGATAAAGGCATTTTTGTGCGCAGATAGATTTTGCGCATGTACTAATCCAGGAAGCTAAATATCGAACGTTTCTTGAATTGAGCATAAAAAAAATCAATTTTACGACAACAGTACACAGACATATAAATTCATTTGCAATAGCAGTTCCTGCATTAGACGCATTCGCTATTCCACTCACACAGATTCGTTAATCTTAGCCACTCCCACAAAAAAATAAATATACGCAACCGTTCGCTAATCTTGAATTTTCATGCGCAATTCAACAAAATCATGTGCAAACCTATTCCCTAGTGGTTTTCACACAGGAAATAGCGATTGCGCACATTTCCTGCATCATGCCATTAGTGTGTAGGCTCCACTGAACAACACAAGAACTGATCTTTCTCTCACCTTAGTACACTTCTCCCCTGAAACTGCAAGCCATGCATTTTGTTAATCAAACACACGCCCATATTTTCACATCTCTGCTTCTCAATGTATTGGATATGTCTCTACTAACCAAGACAGGGGTCAGAATAACATTGCACTAAATATAATGACAATATTTACAGCCGTGTCAAGTACATTAAATATTCCCCTTTGAGTGTCAGAGTGCATTGATTTGCAATGCGTTAGATACATCTCTGCCCTCAATGGTTTACGGTAAATCTCACTGAGATGTAGTTGTTTGTAATGTGACATTTAATCAGGGACATCATCATTCTCTCTTTAGTTATGTTTGTATAGTAATGCCTCACAATCTATTACCAAACAAACTCAATGCATACCTCACAACATTTCAAATGGCGAAAGAGGGACACTTCTGTTTTAGGTGGCGTTTCTGGGGGCGTGGCTAGTAGGCGGGGCATTTCCAAGAATTTTTAAGTTAATTTCTTGACCCATCTGCACCTCTTTGTATAACTGATAAATGACTTAGCGCAAGACCAAAGTATTTTAATAGCCCATATTAATGTATAAACACATATACTGACAATTAACAACACATTTATGTATGTTTTATTGCTGTAGAGCAATGTAATACACACCACTCATTCTGATGTCCTAAAAAGAGGGACAAAAGGGTAGAAAAGAGGGACAGAGGGATTTGGGTCTCAAGAGGGACTGTCCCTCCTAAAGAGGGACACTTGGGACGTATGTCAATGTCAGCTGACTAAAAATAGAGTACAATGTTATTTTACTTATAAGGGCCATATTTTCAAAAGAAAAATGGAGGAAGCAAAGCAATTTCCCTATAGGGGAGAACTAAACATTTCAAAAATGTCCCTTTGATTTAAATGTGGATTTTAACCCCTTGATTGCTAGAGATGTCTCCAACGTGAGACCTCTCTAGCATTCGAGGGGTTAAAGTCCCCATTTAAATCAATGGGACATTCTTAGTTCTCCCCTATAAAGCAAATGGTTTGCCCCAGAAGTTCTCCACTTTTTTTTAACATAAGGCCCTTAGAATCCGCACACACTAAAAATATGTAATGCTTCATGTTACTATTGCGTTTGAGGTAAATTAAAGGGGCAGTTCTGTCTAGATGAAGAAGCAATAAATATATATTTTTTTAATAAATACAGCATTTGGGAGCCTATACCTGTGGCCTCAAACACCTTTAAAAAATGGAAATGTAGTTTTTGATATTTTTACCATTATCTTAATTTCTCTTGGGCCTCTAAATTCAGTGCTGGGCTACTTATCTTTTTTACTTTTTCTTCCTTTAAATATCTAACTAATGATCAAGATCCAACATACTGGAGAAAATTTGAAAGAACAGCCTAAGCTAAGAAGAGTGGGTGGGATTTGAGAAGCTGCCATCACCAGGGTAGAAGAAATTGAGAGAGAGGGGACTATTCATGTTGCTATAGCAATGTAAGAATCTTGTTGAATTGTTTTTAAATAACTTTATGTGAATAAGAGATATCAGGTCAAACATTAAAAAATAGACATGATTTATACTGTACTTATCTCAATTTCATTCTAAGAGGCACACTCCCTTTTGACTAATAATTCCAGGGTAGCACTGCAGCCATGTTCAAATCAACTTTGTCCTCCTTATCAGTGCACTGTGTTTCCCATGTGAGTCTGTAGTGCAATGAAGAAGATATGGTTGGCCCACCTGGACCTCGTCCATGCATAATTGGCTGATACCCACTTGAGCCAACCAGTGATTGGATCATTGCAAGCAGAATCACAATTATCGGTCACTCACTGAATTGACTGCTCCTTCTCCATAAGCTAATGTTCAGATATATATTACAACACTCAAGTGATTATCACTAGTCTCTGGGAAGTTGTAGAAAGTTGCATTATGTATGAATGACTGTCAGCCGACACAGCCGTCCATGTGAACAGCTCCATAGGCTGCAATGCACCCTAATTTGGATGACTGCACAGGGCACACGTTTCTTCACAGCAGTTACCAGTGTGACTGAAGTGTTGTTATATGCTATTATTTAGTGCTATTATTTTGGATATTTTAGTATATCCCTGTTATGACACAAACAAGATACATTATACAATATTATAGTGAAGATATGATACACATACATGAATAGAAATAAAGAGGAAGAAATGTGACTAACTGATCACAAAAAAAGTGAAAACCCTTCACATCCTAGTCCGTTCATTCTGGATATAACTATACTACTACATATCAATTTAAAAAAGGAAAAAAATGAATGTCCCAGTAATAATCCACAAATTCCGGTCATTTTCTCTCCCAACACCCTCCTGTTCCTTATCAATGCTTCTGTAGTCTTGTTACCTGGTCCCGTGACCCCTTCAACCACACTCACTGCAGATACGGCACACAACAAAAACAGACACACACAGAGCAAAAGGGCCTCTAAGAGCAACATCCAAAACAAAACCCTCTTCTAGACATCCGTTTAATGGGTACTCACTAGAGGGAGAGGCTTCACCAGCCTCTTAGTATAAAGACACATAGTCATCCAGGTCTTGTACAGAAATCTTCAGGGTAAGATTGCTAGCAATATCTGGATTAGTTTCATAAAGCCTCAGTTTATTGGTGTTTAAATGATAGAGTACATGAACATTCCCATTCAGTTAAATAGATGTTTTAACCCCTTGAACACTAGTATTCTAGGGATTAAAGACCCCAATTAAAAATAAAAAGGAGAACTTGGGGAATATTTATTTGTCCACTATAGTTAAGGAGACCAGACTGGCTATACACTAAGTCGTGATAAAGAGGTGATACAGTGGAGATGATTTCTCCAGTGATATCACGTCTCCAGTTACTATATTATTATATGGAGTGTATGTGCTACGATCTCCAAAGTTGGAGAGGCCTTAGTGCATAGGCTCTATAGAATAACATATGAACTGGAGAAGGGGTATCAGTAGAGAAGTCATCTCCACTTTATCACCTCGTTATCATCGCTTAGTGAATCTCCCCTTAGGAGAGTTATGCTCTAAGGCGTGATAAAGAAGTGATAAAGCTGAGATGACTTCTCAGTGATATCACTTCTCCAGTTGCTATGTTATTCTATAGAGCCTATGCATGAAGATCTCCAAAGTTAGAGTTTCACTTTGAAGAGATATTAACTGCAAAAAAAAAGTCTTGCTTCACTGAATGTCTTCATCGTAAACTTGTGGGCTTGGTTAGTCCAGTGAGCGTGCCCACCCCCATTATCCTTACCTCCCTCCCTCTTTTTTTTTTCTTCCTCCTTCCTCCTCCTTCCTTTGTCCTCTTTTTTATTCCCTTACTAGTGCCACTCTTAAGTGCCCTGCGCTATTCCAGGCAAGAAATCTCCGTTGGGCTTCTTCCAAGATGATCTGTGTGGAAATATTTGGGAGATCAGACTTTTGTACTTTTATGTGTATTTATCTGTGCATTTTGATGACTCTGCAGAACTGGCTTTTTGAGCCGTTTCTCTTCTGTTTCTTCCTTTGCTACTGCACTGTTACGTAAATGTCTTAATTCAAAACTTCTAATAAACTTTAAATTTCGAAAAAAAAATAAATTAAAAAAAAAAAAAAAAAAAATATATATATATATATATATTATATATATAAAATCTTATTTACATCTTTATAATAAGAATAGAAAATCTGCATATTTTTGGGAGGTGGCGATATCCTAATAACCTTTAGTGTCAAGCAAATAGTACACAGCTTCAAAAGCAGCATAGTGGACAGGGTTAAATTCAAATTAAAAACCTGGCACAGCGAGTCAGAACTAGGACACTTGGCTGCTATAGTCTTGTTTTACGCCACTGAACAAGCACTGCAATTGCCTACTGCTGAGGATCTATCACAGCGTGAGATGTAGCAGGATAAATTGTATTATCGCCAGGAGCAATGATCCTAGCTGTATTTATATGTCTGTTGTAGAAATATATTGGTACAGGCACAAGCCTGGTCTGAGGGGATCTTATTGATTGTATTGGTGCTTTTTCTTCTTAAATCATACTTAAACTAATGCACTAAATGGAACATACTGTGATTGATCATTTCCTTACCTGGCATATTAAATTTTAAATATTTGCTGACTCTAAGCTCTTTACAATAGTAACCCTGAAAGCACCCCATTAACGTATATTCTAGGCAATATGTCTCTCCTTGCTGAAACCCTAAGGTGCTCTGATCAGTCCCCAAGGGAACTTTAACATGATGCCACTGCTTGTAGACACACTAGACATGCAGGACTCCTCCCTCTGCCTTTCTGGTACAAATCCATAATTTTCTAAGTGTCCCACTTTAGGAGGGACAGTCCCTCTTTGAGACCCAAATCCATCTGTCCATCTTTCCCACCCTGGTGTCCCTCTGTTTAGGAGATTAGACTGTGCGATGTGTATATGACATTGCTCCACAGTGAAAACAACTCATATTAATGTTTGTTTAAATTAGTTTCAGAAAATATAATACTTTGATCTTGCTCTAAATCATTTGTTCAGTAACACAAAGAGGTGTCAATAGGTCATGAAACAACCTAACAATTCACAGTAATGCCTCGCCCATCAGGCACGCCCCCAGCAACACCACCTAATACAAAAGTGTCCCTCTTCGGCCATCTGAAATGTTGGGAAGTAAGAAAATGGTACCAATTTAGAGACTAAAGAAGCAGCCAGTTGGTGCAGATTGGTCAGTAGGTAGCATTTCTGTATCTCTCACTGCATACCTCCCAAGTGTCCCTCTTTAGGAGTGACAGTCCCTCTTTGAGACCCAAATCCCTCTGTCCCTCTTTCCCACCCTGATGTCCCTCTTTTTAGGAGGTCAGACTGTATGGTGTATATATTACGTGTATAATGTTGCTCTACAGCAATAAAACTCACATTAATAAAATGTTGGGAGGTATGTCACTGAGAATTTGACTCTCCCCCCTCTGAGACACTGAGATCTGGGTCAAAATCCTGAGTATTAGGATCCGACCCTGAGAGTTTACAGATATGGTCATTGCTTCTATTGGGATGAGCAATCATGCCATGGTTCATGTTGTGGTGGAATCCTTTAATTTCACATTATATCCCAGTTGATCGATAGCAATCACATCATTTAACTCTTTGGATCAGGGGTGGGGGTAACCCAAGGCCCTGCAGCTGTTTTGGACTACAGTTCTCATCATTCTCAGCCAGCCAAAGATGATGGAAGGTGTACTACATTAACATTCAGAGGGTATCAGGTTATCCACCCCTGCACTGGATGTTAAAAAAAAGCTCTCCAAAATGTTACAGAGCAGTACATCAGTGACCTTTCTATCACCCACGAGAATCACATTGTATCAGTATTTAAAGGAATAATAATGTTTCATAATAAAAGCAGCTCTAATTAATCATCATAGTATTTGGACTTTGGAGAGTGTTATTTCAATTCTGTCAGAGTTGTAGTTCAAGAGTAATTCAATGACAAAGTATCCCCCTCCCGCCCCTTTTACTAATGTAACACTGTTCAGCCAGATCAGAAGGGAGGTGCCCAGGTAGACTGCAGAGAGGGACAATCTTCAATTAAAATAAGGGAAAAACCTGAAAGACTTGTCAAGGGGGGCAGGGCTTTCATTGTTCTCATAGGAAGAAGATTGCCTCCTGCTGTTATCTCTCTGGTCTATGGTCTGCATTCCACATCTGAGAAGAGATGGCTTACACCAGGTAAAAGGGGCGGGAGGGGAAACTTTGCTTGTGAATATCTCTCAAATCATAAAGGTTTGATAGATAAGACATATCGTTCTTCATGTTTTTTTAATGCCTACAAAATATAATAAAGATAAAACAAAGTATTACTATCCCTTTAATTAGTCTGAATGCTAGTTGACACCAGCAACTTAAGGCTAAATAATGATAAGATTTGTTTTCTTAGGGTGCTAAGCTATGGTGCTTATTAGAACTGCACTGTGGAAATATTTCAATCTTCCACATGTCCACAGTTAGTCACAGAACTGTATATACATGGTAATCCCAGCCTTATTCATCTGTCTCCTGCTTTATACATTTGTCAAATGGAACCTATTTTGCTTATTCTTGAAATGCTGGGCAAGGACATTTAAATACATGGGCATACCCAGTGTTCCTCCTTTTTCATGGTGTCTCAGAGGGTTTACAACAGTTCCAGTTTTATAGAAAGGAATCCAATTAATCCTGAGGACACATGGTCAGTAGAAGGGAGGTTGCTCTCAATTTAAAGCATATAAATGTGGCTACTTTTTACATGAATATAAAGGGAAGAAATGGTAGGCTATAACCAAAATTAAAGTGATAGTAACCCTTTATTTTGATGTAACATATTCTGTAAGAGTATAGTTTTTATTATTGTTTTCCATCTTCACCTACTTTATTTTTACAGTTTTAAATTCCTGACTGTGACAGAGTTGTTTTGGTAGATGACCATCAAAGCAGGAGAGTGACACATTGTACACTATCCCCACAGCGCAGAGTACTCAATATACTTTTTTTACATTGTATATTTTCTACATTATATCGGTATACCGCCTTTCAAATTCCCTATCAGAAAGCTCTCTGTGAAAAGATCTATGGGGTTCAGTGTCAGGGACATAAAGGTGTATAAAAATTACGTGAATATGTACAAAAAAAACACAAAGTACAGGGAATTTGACTTTACATAGTATGTACTTGCAGAATATGGAAAAACTAAATAAAAAGTCACCATCCCTTTAAGAAGATCATACATTTTAGCTACATTTTTCGGCCTCCACTAAAACTTCCACCAGGGTAAGAGTGCCATCTCTAGGTTACATAACGTTATTACTAGTGCTTTGGAATTTTTTTCCATAATGATATGCGTGATGTCATAGGGAAAGTAGGGATTAGGAGTATCCAATCAGATAAAACTGATGATGCCACTACATAATGAGATGGGTAGCTATCCAATCAGAGGATATTCTGATAAGGGTAATTTTACATTATAAATATGTAAGTTTTTTGAGAGAAGGGTTCTTTCCTCTTGGTTCTTGGCTCTTCAATTCCTGCTCTGTTTTCCTGAAAAGTAATCTGGGCTGGCTGGTAAAGAGATACTAAGAAACATTTATTGGACTGGTAACTATATCTTTCCTTATTTTAATTCTGCAAAATTCAGAATCAAATATATATTTCTTCTATATTTGAAGAAACATAATTTTTCTTATAATTTGTCTTAATTGGACTGGCCAGAATTAAGCAGAATTCATTAATTAATTGGTAAATTGTTATATTTTGCCAGATAAATGTAAAATAGTGATAGCAGTGAGATCTATTTATCCTTATTTATAAATTAGTTAATATAATCATTGGTATTTCTAGAATATATTGTGTTTCTAGAAAGGTTACTGTAGCTAATATTTGATCTGGCGGAATTCTTTGAATTTGGTTATTAACCCTTCAACTGCTAGTTGTCTATTTAATTTGTGGTGTTTCTTTGGATTCCTTTGTGTGTGTTTTGGGTATACATTTTTGTACAGTGAGAAGTTTATTTAAACCGCACTAGACAAAAGAAGTCGCCATCTTGGGTGTGGCATCATATATTTCTAAGTGGATTAACCCTTAAAGTACCATACAGGTTTTACATAGGATTGATGTGGTCATGTGTATGATATATGTTGCATGAAGTTTGGTATGCTGTCTATACATATATTATTACATTGATTCTGAGTATATTCTTGGTATAATCTATTATTGACTATATTAAATGCAATTTATATGTTATTCAGAAGGTATGCAATATTTGAAATCAGTAGATAATTAAATTATAGTGATCTAAAACTGGGATTTTATTCCAGTTAGTTTCTCTAAATTTGGTTATTATATATAGTATAAGGAAATTGTCAGAGGACCTGGCTTAATATTAAAGCTGACAATATACCTTAACCTTGACCATCAAGGGTCGATTTGACTTAACAACCGATGACGTACTATGACCGTCATTGAATTCCGGGCTCCCCCGCGGCTGCACGCCTTTCGGGGAGTCCGGAACGCAACGGAGCAATAAAAAAAAATTGCTCCGTGGTCATTCAGTCGGGTTGCGGAGCGGATTCCCCGGTCCTTAAGGGGTTAAAGGGATTATCTTTGTTTTATTTTGTAGCCATTAAAAAAACATGAAGAACATTATAAGTCTTATCTCTCAAACCTTTATGGTTTGAGAGATATTCACAAGCAAAGTTTCCCCTCCCGCCCCTTTTACCTAGAGTAAGCCATCTCTTTTCAGATGTGGAATGCAGTCCATAGACCAGACAGATAACAGCAGGGGACAATCTTCTTCCTATGAGAACAATGAAAGCCCTGCCACCCATTGACAAGTTTTTCAGGTTTTTCCCTTATCTTAATTGAAGATTGTCTACCTGGGCACCTCCCTTCTACTCTGGCTGAGCAGTGTTACATTAGTTAAAGGGGAAGGAGGGGGATACTTTGTCATTTAATTACTCTTGAACTACAACTCTGACAGAATTGAAATAACAATCTCGAAAGTCCAAATACTATGATGATTAATTGGGGCTGCTTTTATTATGAAACATTACTATCCCTTTAAACCTCAATTAGTATAGTTTATACAGTTTCAGGGGCAGAGGTATTCCTATCTGCTGCTGCCAACTGTATTTTAATTAATTGTAAGGATCAATTATCCTTTTCTATGTTGCTGAGTTCAATTATTGTTATTTAATATCTCTGAATATACTTATGTGTGGTTAACACTTTCATTGCTGGTAATGCTAATGGTGATAATTGTGGTTTGAGTTACTGTATATCTATTGTAATTGCTGGTCACTCATTTATACAATTGCTGTTTACACTTTATATATATTATATTTTACTTAAATAAATTATATATATTTTTGCACAAATATGCGGGATTGATTATTTTAATCAATTTGTTACTGTGAAGTAGCATGTCTATACCTAATATAGTGTAAAGTTCTCAAATTTAATTTTATCTATTTATATTAAGATATCCAACCTAATTGGTTCTCCTGTTAACCCTTCAACTGCATCTTAGGTGACATAAAATCCCCATTGACAGGAATTTTAACCCTTTGAAGGCTAGAGAGGTTTTCAATGCATTGCTCATTCAAAGGGTTAAAAATCCCATTCTAATTATTGGCAAATGTAGGAATATTTTCTTTTCCCCGTGGTGCAGTTGGTTTGCTCCAGAATTGCTCCAGTTGTCTGTTATTCAAAATTTCCAATATGTCTCGCATTGTACAATGTTCACATGAGCTAATAATACACAGATAGAAAGTGTGACATTCATCTAGTTCAGCATGTAGGGCATGTGTCCAGAGAAGGTAGAATGCACCTTGCAGGGAAGTGACCTTAGTTACGCTCTAATTGAGCCCTTTTCATTCATTACCCTTCCCAGTACAAGCTTCTCCCATGCACTAGCTGCCGGCTTTATCAAATGGACATGTTAAACAAGAGAAAAAAAATCCACCCAAGAATGGCGATGGCATGAGCACTGAGTTCCCAGTCAGTAATTACACGAGCAAGAGCTGGAACGTGCCTGGCGGCTGCTGTACTGATTGTTAGGGAGAATTATAGGAATTGTATAAAGCAGAGAGGTAACGTCACTTGTCCTTCAGAAATGTGCAAAGAGCGGACTGTTCTCTGCTTCTCTACTCATACGGACAGAAGAATGATAATTAGGACCTTACGCAGAAATCATAGGATGAGCAATTCTGGATAAAACCAACTGTACCATAGGGGGTGAATAAAAATTCCCATTGATTAAATGCATTTCACTTGGAAGCTTGTCTAGAATTTTAGCAGTTAAAAGATCCTTTTAAATCAATAGGAATTTTGGGAATTATATCCAAATAATTATTTGATCCCCATGGTTCAGTTGGCTTGCCCAATAATTGCTCATCTTTTGTTTCCTGCATACTAGAAATGGTGCAGTTCATAAAAAGAGGTCAGCACAGAAAGTATAGGGTTCTCAGCCTTATGTTCAGCACCTAACACCCTCTTAATCCATTGTATGTCTCCTTTTACCTATTTAGACTGTAAGCTCCTTGGGGCAGGAACCTCTCGCCCATTGTTTCTATGAATGTCGCACTTATGTCATCCCCTCTTATTTATTGTAACATATGTCTATTGTAAGGCGCTGTGTACACTGTGTGGCGCCATAGAAATAAAGGTATACATTCATACATATGTGACCTGCTGGGGTAGTAATGTTTCACAATAAAAGCAGCTCCAATTAATCTTCATAGTATTTAGGCCCTGGAGAGTGTTATTTCAGTACAGTCAGAGTTGTAGCTCAGGAATAATTGAATGATAAAATATCCCCCTCCCACCCCTTTTACCTAGTGTAAGCCCCTCCCCTCAGATGCGGAATCTGGTCACTTGACCGGACAGGTCTCAGCAAGGGACAATCTCACTGTGAGCATAAGGAAAACACTGGCCCCCTTGACAGGGTTTTCCTTATGCTCACAGAAGATTGTCCCTCTCTATGATCCATCCGGACAGTCTCGCTGCTCTGAGGTGAGCAGTGTTACATCAGTAAAAGGGGCGGGAGGGGGATACTTCATCATTCAATTACTTTTGAACTACAACATTGAAATAACACTCTCCATGGCCTATACTATGACGATTAACTGGAGCTGCTTTTATTGTGAAACATTACTATCCCTTTAAAGAGATAGTAATGACACGGTATAAATGCATATCTGGCTATTACTCATACTTTTTTAAAGTAATTTAATATCCCCCAGCTGCACCATATGAGCCCCCTCGTGAACTAGAAGACTTGCTCACTTTAATCCTTTGAGTGCCACAGGAGTGTCCAACAAACTGCAGAGCAATGTAGATGTAACCAAGATATGGCGCTTGCTGCTCTCCTGTCCACACACACATATGTCACTTTGAATATTATTGATAAGGCTGGTTTGAACTTGCCAGGAATGTATTGGCTTGTCCCCTCTTGCATACCTCCCAAGTGTCCCTCTTTAGGAGGGACAGTCCCTCTTTGAGACCCAAATCCCTCTGTCCCTCTTTTCTACCCTTTTGTCCCTCTTTTTAGGACATCAGAATGAGTGGTGTGTATTACATTGCTCCACAGCAATAAAACATACATAAATTGTGTGTTAATTGTCAGTATATGTGTTTATACATTAATATGGGTCATTAAAATACTTTGGTCATGCTCTAAATCATTTATCAGTTACATAAAGAGGTGCAGATGGGTCAAGAAATAACCTAAAAATTCTTGGAAATGCCCCGCCTACCAGCCACGCCCCCAGAAACGCCACCTAAATCAGAAGTGTCCCTCTTTCGCCATTTGAAATGTTGGGAGGTATGCTCCTGGTTAGCAGTACCCTTTATTTAGACGCTAGTTGTAATTTCACCCCTTATTTCCCTCACAAGGCTTTTGCTCACAGTATAGGTAAGGCGGCATCACTGCTTTTTAATTGCATAATATTAAATACATGTTCACTTAGATTTTAGACAGGTAAGAACTTCCCTAACTTGGGGTGCCTTCACAAGACAGGCAAGCGTATCATGAGTTTGGCCAGAAACATGTCACTAAACGACACTGTTTATTATTTATAATAAGTTACAGGTTATTTATTGGCAGAGATCAGGATTTGATGTGCAGACATTTTTATTTTTTACCTTTTGTATATATAGTTAAGTTCTTGCTGCTCTCCTGTCTCCACACATATGTAACTATTGAACACTATTGATAATGCTATTTAGAATTCCCCGCATAATAAGAAGGGGAATCATGTCTGGGCTGGGGGGAGATCAAGGATAGTGTTGATTGGTGGGCTAGGGGAGTTTTTGTAAGAGGAAGAGGTGGGGTTTTAAAGTGGATAAATGGGGCTACCTACGTTTTTTAATTCCTCTTTGGTCTTTTCTTCCAATCACCCACCCTCCCTCCCTGGGTTTGTTGAGACTGTTCAGGGCTTGTACAGGTCGTAAAAGCACCTGGGGGGGTTGGGGTCCTTTTTGTCACAGCTTTTGTGCTTTTGGCCCTTGCCAACGGGTTAAAATGTGAAATTAACTGTGTGGGTTTTTATGGTCAACAGGTGGAGGTCAGGCCAACGGCGTTGGCAAATATTGCACCCGGACCTTGGTCGCGGGTTATGGCACCGCTCCCCATTGAGCTGCATAGACCAGCTAATGGGGAGTGGTGGGGTGAAAAATGTGGGTTGTGCTTTTGCTCAATTGGGGTGGGGCATGCGTAGTATGCCTTGTCAGTTGGCAAGGGCTTAAAGTGGGGTTGTTGTTTTATGTAAAATGTTTAATAAAGCTGTGGCCTGGTTTTCATCCAATTTTACGGTGTGTGTGTAATTTATTGATCAGTACCTCATGCCCAGGACATGAGTTCACCATGAATCTGCTTATTATTTTTCTGCTGTATTTAATAGCCTGAAGGCAATATTTTCTGCTGCAGGGATAGTTTGTATCACTGTCCCTGCTTTCATAGACTCTGACAGAAATATCCCTGGAAACAGAAATTTATGGAGCTCACTGTCAGGAATAAGTATAAAAAACAGGTGAAGATGAAAACAAAAATACTAAAAAGGCAGTTTGACTTTATATATTAAGCACTTGCAATATAAAGTATACGAGGATGACTGTTATTTTAACCACTTTGGTGCTAAGAACATAGCCATTTACATTCTCAGGAGCTACCCTAAAATAGTTAAGGACGTGGACAGCCACATCCTCTGCAGAACAGCAGCAAAGTGTTTACTACCAGGGACTGAGGCTTACCTTAGGTTAAGTCTTCACTCCCTGGCCAACCTCCATTGCACAGGGAACCCGTTTCATAAATGACATCATCATGCATAATCATGATGACATCATTCATGTAACCAAAACCCACTAGACCACCGGGCACTCTTTTTTTCCACTAAAGAGCAGAGGGAGGTTGTTTAAGAGCATATATTTCAGTCACCTTGCTCCATATTAGCCACAAATACCTTTCTTTGAAAGACTGGTATACAGGTATATACTGGTATATTACAATGTCGGGTGATGTCACAATTATCAGACATTATAGCAGAGAATTGGGGGATGAGCTCACAAAAAGCCTTGGTTCCCCCCTCCCCCCGCACTTAAAAACGTAGGACTAAGCTTTTCCAACAAGGCTAGTCTTTAACCCTTTGAGTGCCTGAGGGGTAAGCAACGCATTACAGAGCAATACGTTGTGTACCCCTCTGGCACTCAAAGGATTAACATGTACAGAAGAAAAGGTGAACATAGAGGTATAGAAAGAAAAATGTACAGATAAAAATGTTATACAGAGGATGAGAGGAATAAAAAGGGTGAGAGGTATAGATAGGGTGACCACATGTCCCTGATTGCCTGGGACAGTCCAGGAGTTTAAATGTTTGTCTCTTGTCCCGGGCAGCCCCCTTCTGGGACAGTACAATGTCCTGGAATGAAGATTTCTGAATTCAGAGGTCTAAACACTAGAAGAAGAATGGCTCATAGACTACTGTAACAAAACCAAAGTCTCTGCTGGGCTACAGAAAAATGGCTTCTGGGCAGAGCTCTAAACACTAGAGAGAACTGAGCCTTGATACTGACATCAATCATGACCTGCAGTGCAATTTTGTTGTAGTGTAATACTAATCTAAGGCTTTGGGCCTCATGTACATTTTCTTGTAGTCCACCACAGGCACCACGTTTGTCACAGCAGTCCATGGGCAGGTCTCTCTCTAGTGTTTAGAACTCTGTGGTATGCTCTTCTCTCTGCAGTGTCCCTGAATGGCAGAATTGAAATGTGGTCACCCTAGGTATAGTGCATGAGAGGTATAGAGATGATGCAAGGTATAAAGCGAAAATGTCATAGAGCAAAGGGCTTGTAAAATTAATACTAAGTATAGAGAGGCTGAGAGGTATAGGGAGGGTAGGAGTGAGGCAGAGAGAGGATGAGAGGAATAGAAAGGGAGAGAATTGTAGAGAACAATTTTATACACATTCTACGCATGGTGAGAGGTATAGAGGGGACGAGAGGGATGATAGATAGAGAATGAGATATATAGAGAGGAGGTGTAGACTGAGGGATGGAAGGAAGCAGAGAAGAGATTCTGAATTAATGATAGAGGTAGAACACAAATCTAAGCAGTAAATACAGATGTGCAGTGTGTGGTATTAGCATGCAGGAGAAGCCTCTGCTGACTGCTGGCCTCAGGATTCAGAACTCAGTAACACACATCAAAGGATAAATATGCTGCCTCAAGTCACGCTAGGAGATGGATTGGCAGCGATCATCGATTTCTGACAAATCTTGCACAATTTATATTGATTAGTCCAGACTCCTTCGATGTTATGTCAACCCAACTGCTTGGTACCAGCTCAGCACCTGTGCAAGCATTGCAAGAGACAGAAGATTCCTTACATGATCCTGGGTCCTTTGCCACTCAGCTTCAGAGCACAGTACAGGGACCAGACACCTCTGCTCTGACACACAGACCACCACACCCTACCAGACACAGCCATTAAAGGGATAGTAATACTTTGTTTTATCTTTATTTTATTTTGTAGCCATTAAAAAAACATGAAGAACGATATAAGTCTTATCTCTCAAACCTTTATGTTTTGAGAGATATTCACAAGCAAAGTTTCCCCTCCCGCCCCTTTTACCTAGTGTAAGCCATCTCTTCTCAGATGTGGAATCCAGTCCATAGACAAGACAGATAACAGAAGGGGACAATCTTCTTCCTATGAGAACAATGAAAGCCCTGCCCCCCTTGACAAGTTTTTCAGGTTTTTCCCTTATCTTCATTGAAGATTGTCCCTCTCTGCAGTCTACCTGGGCACCTCCCTTCTGCTCTGGCTGAGCAGTGTTACATCAGTAAAAGGGGCGGGAGGGGGATACTTTGTCATTGAATTACTCCTAAACTACAACTCTGACAGAATTGAAATAACACTCTCCAAGGTCCAAATACTATGAAGATTAATTAGAGCTGCTTTTATTATGAAACATTAGTATCCCTTTAAGGGCTAATTAACAACACAAAACAATGTGCTGTTATTTTCAGCTGACTGAAAAATTGTATTTTTCTAAACTAATTTGTACCATTTCATGTGGTTGATTAGCTGGAAAGATTCACAGCTCTAGACTTTACAGAAAACAAACAAAAAATGATGTATAGAGATTTATATTGTTAGCGCTTTGCCATTAAATCGTCTGTCTTTGAAACAGATTTATAGTCCCTATAGCTTCTTCATATAACTTCCTATTTCTCCATAAAAGCCTCTCTCTCTACAACTCCTCCCACTTCCAGGTAACCTCTCTCTATAACTCCTCCTACTGCTCCTTATAACCCCTCTACCGTTCCATATAACCTCTCTATACAATGCCTCCTACTGTCCCATATGGCCTCTTCCTATAACTCTTCCTGTTGATCCAAACAACCTCTCCTTTTAACTCCACATACTGCATAACTTCTACTTTTGCGCCATATAACCTTTCCCATTAACTCCTACTATATAACCTCACACTATATTGTCTCCTACTTTTCCATAAAACCATACCTCCCAACATTTCAAATTGCCAAAGAGGGGCACTTGTGTTTTAGGGGGTGTTGCTGTGGGTGTGGCTGGTGGGTGGGGCATTACCGATAATTTTTAGGCTATTTCACGACCTATTGACACCTCCTTGTGTAACCTAATAAATGATTTATGAAAAGACCAAAGTGTTTTATTTACACAGATTAATTTATAAACACATATACTGACGTTTAAACAAACAGTAAAGTGAGTTTTATTGCTCTATAGAAATATGATACACTTATATACACACCACAGAGTCTGATCTCCTAAAAAGAGGGACATCAGGTTTGGGAAAGAGGGATTTGGGTCTAAAAGAGGGACTGTCCCTCCTAAAGAGGGACACTTGGGAGGTATGCATAAAACCTCTCCCTATAGGTGCATCATAATCTTTCCCTATAACTCATCCTATTGTTTCATATAATCTCTTGCTTTAATACTTCTTGTTAATCCTTATAACTCCTTTTATTGCTCCTTATAACCTCTGCCTATACCTCTTCCTGTTGATCCCTTAAACTCCTTATATTGTTCCTTTTATCCTCTCCCTATAACACCTCCTATTGCTATACATAACCTCTCCCTATAACTTTGTCTGGTTCTCCATATAACCTTTCTCTGTAATTCCTCCTATTGTTGTGTATAACTTATCCATTTAACTCCTCCCATTGCTCCTTATACCAACCCTCCTATTGCTCTATATCAACCTTCCATCTTTTCCTATAGCACATCAGCCTAGAGTTAAAAAAGCATGTGACCACTCATTTTATACAAGTGAATTTCTGTCTACTTTCTCAAATGGTATGTCCTGTGTACCTTTTCTTCGTATCTGTAATTATTTTGACCATTTTATTGCAGGCAGCTAATTTAAAGGGATAGTAATATACCAAAATAAACTGAGCTCCGATTAATCTGCGTAGTTTTTAGTCCATGTAGATAGGTATTTCAATACTATCCGATTTGTAGTTCATGAGTAATTTTGTTATAAAGTATCCCCCTTTATCATCCAATTACTCTTGAACTACAACTCAGACAGTATAGAGATAACACTCTCCATGACCCAAATACTATGAAGATTAATTGGAGCTGCTTTTTTTGTGAAACATTACTATCACTTTAAGCACATTCTGTTATATTATTTATTTGGCCTGCGTTTGTCAGGCAATTATTAAATGTATATATATATATATATATATATATATATATATATATATATATATATATATATATATATATATATACATACATACCTGGGAACTTTTGAAACAGGGCTACACGGAGGGTAACCCTGTCAGTGCCCAGGGGGAGGAAAATGACGCGATTCACGTCATAAAATAGGCGGGGCTTAGTCGCGTGGAGGGGCGGGACAAAAAAAACAAAAAAAACCCTACAAAATGTATCTAAGAGGGCGGGGAGTGGGAGGAAACGGGCAGGACGGAGTGCAAGTGGGCAGAGTTTCTAAATAAACTCTGCCCACCCGGTGATCCAAACATTGCCCCGGAGACCCAGTAATTCAGTCTGAAATCCGGAGTCTCCGGGGCAGAACCTGAGAGCTCCCAGGTATGTATATATATATATATATATATATATATATATATATATATATATATATATATATATATATATATATATATATATATATACACACACATACATAGCTGGGAAATCTCCGGTTTTGCCCCGGAGACTCTGATTTTGCCTCTGTATTACAGGGTCTCCAGGGCAGAGGCTGATTCTCCGGATGTGGGGAGTTTCTTCTGAAACTCTGCCCACTTCTGCTCCTTCCCCATCTGTTTCTCCCATTTCTCCTCCTTCCCCAGTATATACATTGCATTTATTGCAGGTCAGGGAGCCCCGCCCCCACTCACGATTAAGCACTGCCCCCCTCTTGCCACAAATCTCGTCATCCGTCTCCCACAGCAGCACCACAAGAGTCCCCCTTCATTCTGTGTGTGTAAGGGATTCTGGGTGGGCATATACAAATAAGGAATCACCTTTTTGCCTCAGATTCCACTTTATACTGTACAATATATATATATATATTATATATATATATATATATATATATATATATATATATATATTATGTGAAGTTAAGTATATCAAACCTGTTAAATGAAGACACTTTTCTTTTAACCCCTAGAATTCTAGAGATACTGCCATTGCATCAAGAAGCAATGCAATGATGATGTTTCAGGCAAACACAGAGTTAATTTGATCATGTTTTTTTGTTTGGAAACCTGTCTGATCTCTGTACTGTGGGGGAGGGTGTGCTGTCAGTAACTATGCAGCAGAGGGCAGACCGTATGGCACATTAAGCGGTAGCTGGTAGAGGAAGCATTAAATGTTTAACAAGGTCGGTGCTCTGATAGACTTTATTTGTACACAGAGAAAGATTTGTGTCAGAGCCACGCAGTTACCACTGAAAGACTGTGAGACAGAGGTGTAGGTATTCTTCTACTAACGAGGCCTGTCTCATATTGCACTACAGGCTGGAATATTAATCTCTGTTAGCATGTCATTTTACTTCACATAACCCTCCCTATAGCTCCTCCTATTGCTCCATATATTCCCTGACAATTTCTCTGACTTCTACACAAAATCTATATATATAATGACATATATCTCCTCCCCATAAACTTCTATTTTTCCACAAAATCCCTCCTTGACCCCTTAGTGACCGGCCGCATGCGAGCACTTAATGCCGCCAAACTTTTTTCCCCACTGCATTGAACGACTTCCTGGACGTACATCTACGTCCTCTGTCACTGACAGTTTCTGCGGGACGTACATGTATGTCCATTGTCGGGATGGGGTTAAAAATCTACAGGGGAGATTCACTAAGTGGTGATAAAGAAATGATAAAGGGGAGATAACTTCTCCAGTTTATCACTTCTCCAAGTCCTATGTTATTCTATAGAGCCCATGCACTAAGATTTCTTCAACTTTGGAAATCTTAGCACACAGGCTCTATAGAATAACACACAAATTGTTATCTCCACTTTATCACCGCTTAGTGAATCTCCCCCTTCATGTTGCAACGTATAATCTCTCCCTATAACTCACATTGCTCCATATAACCTCTCCCTGTAATTCTTTATTTTGTTCAATATAACCTATCCCTATAACTCCTCCTATAGCTCCACATAATCCCTCCTTATAACACCTCCTATTGCTCCATATAACCCCTCCCTATAACTTTTTCTATTGCTTCATATAACCTCTCCTTATAACTCCTCCTACTGCTTCATATAACCTCTCCCTATAACTCCTCCCTATAACTACTCCTACTGCTTCATATATCCTCTCCTTATATCACCTCCTATTGCTCCATAGCCTCTCCCTACAACTCTTCCTATTGGTCCATATAACCTTTTGTTATAACTCCTCCTATTGCTTCATATAATCCATTCCTATAACTCCTATTTCTACATATAACCCCTTCCTAGACCTCCTTCTGTTTCTCCATATAATCTCTCCTTATAACTCCTCTTACTGCTCCTTATAACCCCTCCGTATAACTCCTCTTTTGCTCCATATAATGCCTCCCATTGCCCCATATAAACTCTCCATACAACTCCTTCTATTGCTCCATTTAACCTCTCCATGTAACTCATCCTATAGCTCTATATCACCCCTCAATATAACTCCTCTTATCCCTCAGTATACCTGCTTCCTTTCAGCTCTTACTATTGATTTACATACCCTCCATATAACTCATCTTGTTGCTCCATTATAGTAATTCCAGGGACAGTTCATAGTTTTGACTGCCTGTTCCTGAATCCTGCTGTTCCTGAATCCTACCAGCCAAAATACGTCAGAGGCTCTGAGGATGAACAAAAGCAATATTGTCTGTTCCATGGCTAGATACTTCTCAAGAGCATCATGTCTTAGATCTCTAGTGCCATTACAGTGGAGAAATTTCCACATAGACTAATCCCGCCCAAAAGGGCAGTCCATCTCCAAAATGATAGGCAAGTCCCATCTGCACGGGAAATACCAGCCAACATTAGATGTACGTTTTTCCATGTTTGGGCCCAGAGCCGGATCATCCAATATGGCACCCTAGGCTACTACCTAGGGCCCAAGGCAATATGAGGGGCCCTGTTTGCAAAGATGGGTCACAGACAGTGGCACTGCTGTTGCTGCTACTATCACCTTCTGTCAGATGCCCTTTTGGTTGAAAAAGACCAGCATCATCTAGTTGCTCCCACTTCCAACAGAGACACAATGCCAGTACCTGCTATCAGCACTCTGTGTCAGATGCACCGGATCAAGAGATGTGGGACCCCAAATTGGTACTTTGTCTAGGGCCCTATGGAGTCTTAATCTGTCTCTGTTTGGGCCACGTCAGTGTCTCCCTAAGAGTAAATGGCTATCCAAACATGGACCCCTTGCTCTCAGTACCTAGGAAAACAAGCTGCACCTCACAGATGAGGCCCAACCAAGTTCAAAACGTGCGTCTGGGGTTGGCTGTTATTTCCCCGCAGAAGGGACTGGCCCATCATTTTGGAACTGGAACTGGACCACCCCTTTCGGAAGGTTCCCAGGTATGAACAGAACCAATGTTATAAGGCAGGGCTGTCCAGGTTCAGTCCTCAAGGGCCACCAACAGGCCAGGATGTAAGGATTTCCTGATTAATCACAGGTGAGTCAGTCACAATGAATGATCCACTGAATAACTCACCTGTGATTAATCA
Organism: Rhinophrynus dorsalis; assembly: GCA_037306005.1. Lineage (NCBI taxonomy): Eukaryota > Metazoa > Chordata > Amphibia > Anura > Rhinophrynidae > Rhinophrynus > Rhinophrynus dorsalis. Next base: position 119,284,846 of record CM074727.1, on the reverse strand, counting down.
GGGAAATCCTTACATCCTGGTCTGTTGGTGGCCCTTGAGGACTGAACCTAGACAGCCCTGTAATAAGGTATAAGCAAAAACAAAAACGATCTTATGTTGCCTGTTAAAAAATATCAGCCTCCTTTTCAGTGACAGTAACCCTGTATTTACACTGTATTTTGAAGCAAATATATCCCATAGACCCTATCCACAAAACAAAACAAAAAAATGCAAATCGAACTAACTGCACCAAAGGGAAGAAAGAAACATTCACAGCATTGCCATTGATTTAAAGGAGATTTTTAACCCCTTGAATGCTAGAGAGGTCTCCAAAGCAGTGCATTAGAGATCTAGCTAGCATTTGAAGGGTTAAAGGCCCCATTTAACCCTTCGAGTGCCAGAGAGGTATCTAATGCACTGGATACCTTTCTGGCACTCAAAGGCTTAACTTAATGGGAATGTTTAATTTTACAGTAGCTTTGGTCCAGAATTGCTTATGTATAGTAGAACTCTGGAGTGTCAGAGGTGCATGCAATTAACCCCTTAACCCTTTGAGTGCCAGAGGGGTACGTAACGCATCTGGTACTCAAAGGGTTAATGACAAATGAAGTGTCAGGACTGTCACAATGATCCAGGCTTATGGACCAGTGACGGTCCTGGTACATCATGGAATTTTGTGATCACCGGGCATGAAGATAAAGAAACAAACGTACGATTGTCCTCCAGCGCACCCCACCCCTCCACCACACTGTCGTTAAGCGGTTAAGAATAGCTTATTGTATAAAAAAAAATAAAAATAATAGCAAAATCTGTGCCTTTAATGGTTCATTTGCCTCTTGCTGATTAGGACATTGAGTGTAACAATTATTGTACGACCACGCGTTAAAATGCTCGTTTAAAGGGACAGGAATGCTTAATTTTCACTTTATGTAATATTGTTAGGCTTAGAAAACCAAATCATACCATCCACGTCTCACTGCCCTAACTTGTATGGTTATTTAGCAATTGCTGTTTATATCTTCCCTCTCCCTACCCTTTTTACTACATCACCTCTCAGAACAGAAATCTGGTCCCAGGACCGTAGGGAGTGTCTAAAGGGAAGAGATAAGCCATGCCCACTCAGCCTTGTCATCACTGTGAAGCCTTTGTAATGCACTCCCTTTTTCTCTCTAAGCTTCATGCGGTCTCTTATCAATTTTCCTTACCCATAGTGCATTGCATCAACACTGGCATAACAATAGGGGTCACACCTGTGGCCAGGCCAGTCCGCCCCCTGCAACCCCCCTGCCCAGTGCCTGCAACATGCTGAGGTCTGTGCCTTCTTCAGCACAGACCTCTAGCAGCTGCTTTTCCTCTTTGACTCTTCAGTAATGCAGAGCGCTGAGAGATGACGTCATCTCCCAGCGCTCTGCATTACTGAAGAGAAGACAGCGTGGGAGCTCCAGTAGTAAAGTGGTCTGTGCAGAAGGAGGGACAGACCTCTACTGCCATGCCACTGGGAGTTAAGAAACGGGCAATGTGAAGGGCCGGGGCAATGTAGAGATGGGGGGAAATGTGGAGATGGGGAGTAATAATGTGGCGATGGGGGGGCAATAATGTGGTAATGGTGGTCAATATTGAAATTATGGGGAGCAATGTGGAGATTGGGAGCCTTGTGGAGGTGTCCAGTGGAGATGGCCAATGGGGGGGGGGCAATGTGGTCATGGCAACTTTTGCACCAGGGCCTGGTGGCTTCTAGTTATGCCTCTGTGCATTGGCTTGCTTGTCGGAAGAACATTGAGTTTCTGAGCAGAACCAGTCCAATTTATTGCTGTGTTGTAGGTTATTTGCCTAACAATAGTAAGTAAAGTGAAAATTAAGTATTACCATCCCTTTAAATGAAGGTGAGCGCTGGAGGCTGCAATCAGCAGTAAGTAAGCACTGTATACTGCTGCACTGCTGAGGCTGCTCCTAGTGGTGTGCTGCGTGACTCGTCAGGCACCCCGCTGTTCGTGCACTGATGAACACTACAGCCGGGCTAAGCTAACCTACTCCTGGTGGCCTGATCATGCCTCCGGTGTAACTTGGAGGAGGCCAGGCACTGACTGAGTGAGGCAGCATGATGAGCACAGCAGCAGTCAGTCCATTGCTGACTCACTCATTCAGTGCCTTCCTTGCCTGGTCTACTCCAAGTTACACCTGAGGCATGATCAGTGTGCTCATTCATTGTGTCCCACTTGGCGGCGATTCACTTGGCATGCCGCCTGTGCCGTGGCCAGCCAACACTGAGCGCCTCTCAACCCCCCTTTCCCTGCACAACTTATTACAATATAGTGAGTGAGCTGAGCCACCACCGCGAGGATCCGTCATGAAACATCTGCACAAGTGACAAGCCAGAATTCAGTTGTGTACCTGGGCTAGGGGATACCAGGACAGATGATTGATGGAGCACTTTTTCAAATAGGCGCAGCGTCAGCGGTTCTGTCTCTGCTCAGGCTCACACAGTCAGGGTGGCAGGTGGATTATGGCACGATTGTGTGTGCATTATAAAATAACAAGTGAAGTGTGGCACTCGTGCGGACAGTGAATAGGTGTAATGGCACTGTCAGATGATCAGCATGCCGTGCGCCTTAGGCTGCTGGAACGTAGTGTGTGGGCAAAACTGGAACAGGCCAGGAAAAATGGGACAAACAGCTATGCAGGCGGGACAACGGGTTTGGGCCCTAAAATCGGGACAGTTGGCTGGTATGAGTTAAGGATCACAGAGCTTTTTTTTTTTTCCCCACAAAATCAATTTGGGGGTCCCTGAGCAGTGTGCAGGGACCCCCGAATTCCATGATTTGCTATGGGTCCTTAACGTAAGTTTACCCATCATGGTCCTGACACATCATGGGTCCTTAAGGGATTAAAAGCCCCAATTTAAATCAATGTGAGTTTTTATTTGTTCCCATGGTGCAGCTGGTTTGCCCCAGAACTGAACCATTTATTAACACAGATGGAGTATTGCTTGTCAGATTAAATGAATCCAGTCCATCATTTCCTTCTCCTGCTGTTAAAATCTCCTACTGCCATGGGTGGGTTGTCCTATCGGGGGATCGGGCATCCCCCGGTGGGCCGCTAGATCATGGGCTGGTGGGGGAAATCAGAGGATCTCACCTCACCATCCCACAATATTTTGAAAGAGAGGTCTGTGTTGGCACCGGCACAGACACTCTCTGTGACAGCCCTTGATGCCACACAGGGACCACAAGGGGGCGTCGACAGGGACTGCTTTAACCCTTTGAGTGCCAGAGGGGTACGGAATGCTTTGCAAAGCAATGCATTCAGTACCCCTCTGGCACTCAAAGGGTTAAAAAATGCCCAGGCTGGTATTCCCCTACAATCCGCCCCTGCCTACTGCCCTCCTGCACCTTCCACTCCTGAGCTCAGTAGACAATCAGACTCTGAGCCCACATTCCGCAGTGCCCCACACATGCCTTCTCTCTGTCTGCTCTGCCACTATGCAAAATGCATGAACAATATAATTCTATGCAATATGGATTTCTGGTTAGCCGGAGACAGAAAGGCAATGTAGGAATTTTCCAGTGCAGGTTAACTTCTTAGCTTCTAACAACAGTGGCTGCACTCAGGGGTACGCACTAAAGCAGTGGTTCACAACCAGTGTGCCGTGGCCCCAACTCAGGGTGCCCCACTTTTTCCCATGAAGATTTTTGAGTTGAGTTTCTAATGTATATTTATGGACATCAATATGCACAATATGGCCTTTGTTGTCACTTTGATTATACCATTATATATTGTTCTCATTATTAACTCGTTGAGTGCCAGAGAGGTATGCAACACATTGCTTTGGCTCTGGCTCTCAAAGGGTTAAGCCCTTGAGAAATTTTCTATAAAATGTGAGGGGTGCCCTAAAAATTCCAGACTGCATGGTAGGGGTGTTTTGAACGTATATGATCACCGAAGTGCAGTGGTTCTCAATCTTTTTTTGCTCGGGGCACCCCTAACACGTAATCTAGAATATTCGGGGCACCCCTAACATATTTAAAGGGATAGTAATACTTAAAATGTAAAAACAATATGTTGTAGGGTTTATCCCCCTGAGTAAAACAAGAGTACCCCCACTGCTGTACGGTGTTTCATTCAAAAGTTATTCATTTCCAAAGTTGAATTTTTTAGGTGCAATATCACAGTGGCGCTGTTGCTACACGATCCTATGGACAGCTCTGGTCCTGGGACCATAAATCTCCATAGGATAGTGTAGCAACAGCGCCACTGTACAATTTCAGGCCACTGTGATATTGCACCTAAAAAATTCAACTTTGAAAATTAATAACTTTTGAATGAAACACCTTTCAGCAGTGGGAGTACTCTTGTTTTACTCAGGGGGATAAACCCTGCAACATATTTTTTTTTACATTTTAAGTATTACTATCCCTTTAAAGGGATAGTAATACTTCGTTTTAACTTTATTTTATTTTGTAGACATTAAAAAACATGAAGAATGATATAAGTCTTATCTCTCAAACCTTTATGGTTTATGATATATTCACAAGCAAAGTTTCCCCCTCCCGCCCCTTTTACTGATGTAACACTGTTCAGCCAGGGCAGAAGGGAGCTGCCCAGGTAGACTGCAGAGAGGGACAATCTTCAATTAAGATAAGGGAAAAACCTGAAAAGCTTGTCAAGGGGGGCAGGAATTTCATTGTTCTCATAGGAAGAAGATTATCCCCTTCTGTTATCTGTCTGGTCTATGGACTGGATTCCACATCTGAGAAGAGATGGCTTACACTAGGTAAAAGGGGCGGGAGGGGGAAACTTTGCTTGTGAATATCTCATAAACCATAAAGGTTTGAGAGATAAGACTTATATTGTTCTTCATGTTTTTTTAATGCCTACAAAATAAAATAAAGTTAAAACGAAGTATTACTATCCCTTTAATGTACTTTATCAAGGGCATCATGAACGGTACAATACATAAATATACAGTTATTATTAGGTTGTATAATCATAATAACAAAACTAAACATATTGTGCATAACAATTTCTATAAGTCTTCATTTAAAAATCCATTTTTGTTAGCCTTTATAGAAAACACAGGGCACCCTAAGTTGATGTCCGTGGCACACCAAATTGCCACGGCACCCTGGTTGAGAATCACTGCCTTAGTGCATTCCAGCAGACACAGACATAAATACCAGCAAGCCCTTAACTCCTGCCCCATGCACGCACAGAACATTGTGAACGTTACGCCATCTCCTCTGCACCTTATATAAATCTTTAAGCACCTGGGCGGTGTGCAACCCTTTAACCCTTTGAGTGTCAGAGAGGTATGAAATACTTTGCAAAACAATGCACTGGATACTTCTTTGGCACTCAAAATGTTAATATATTGCATGTAACAAGGTGCAAAACAAAGACCCAAAATGGTCATATACCATAAGAAGCTTAGTAAACTGGTGTTAGGTAGATGAAGCACTAAAAAACTGATTATAGGAAATCACATGCAAATATTCCTCTCACTGCAACCGCCAGCTCCACCAATGTAAAGCTATTCCTCATCAGTATTCTTAGTGCCCAGCTCTGTTCATAAGAAATACATCCACATTCCAGCTCAGGATGAACAAGCAGTGACACAGACAAAACAGCAGGTGGCTTGCAACATTAACTGTATGCATTGCACACCTCTTTGGACATTAAGGGGTTAAATGTGGATTGTACAGGCATTTCAAGCCTATTTCCTGCCATTAGCACTGCATGCTCGGCGTTATCCTTACCTGTACATAGACATAAGTAGAAGAGAGTAGGATGTAAAGTGATCTGGACAGATCATGCTGCGAACATCGCTGTTGAGCAAAGGCTCCTCTTAGTCCACAGTTCCCCCGCTGCCAAAGTGCTCCTCAGTGGCGATTACTGGTGCACAGTTTGCATTTAATACAATTCAGTGTTTAACTTGGATGGTTTCTGGAAATGTAAAACCACCTAGCAGCATCCAGGAGCTAGCATGCAGAGTAAACGTCCCCTGATATTGAAGATTCCATCCGTAAATCGGAACAGGAGCGATCATTAAGAGGAGCCTTCAACACAGTTTACTGCTGCGGTTCTGTAAATCTTTACAAGGCAGCCAGACCCCTGATGGACCGTGAACGAGACAACACCAAGCAGAGCGTGAAAAATAGATGAAAGCCAACGCAGAGGAGAAATAATATTGTATTATAATAATGTACTATGAAAGCCAAGAAAGGAATGAATGGATGGAGAGAGCTTCCAGCTACAGTGTGAGAAATAATACAGTGCAGCAGTAGAGGAAAGTCTCAATCCTCTCTGCTATTCATCAGGAGCTGAGCAGAGTCCAGCCCCACACACACTCACACACATACACATTGCCTGAGGAGAGTGCTGGAATCACAGATGTGAGAGGAAGTAGCCCTTCCACACTGCATTGTACCCATCCACATCTGCCTCCCTCTACTACTATATTACACATATGTTTCTAGATTCTTCATATCAGTAACAAGGCTAAGGTTGCCAGAGAGTTACACAACGCATTGCTTTGCAATGTGTTGGGTACCCCTCTGGCACACAAAGGGTTCATTTAGCAACTTATGAAATATGCATACCACAGGGCTGAATACAAACCATTGCATTTACAGGGCAGGAGTGGGTGACCTGTGGCTCACCAGCTATTGTGGGTCTATAACTCCCATCATCCACAGCCATCCGCTGTTGGACTACAACCGTCATCATCCTCAGCCTGCCCTCTAGCTGTTGTTAGACTACAAATCCCATAATCTTCAGGCAGCCTTTCAGCTGTTCTTAGACTAAAACTCCCATTATTCCCTGCCATTGAACTACAACTCCCATCATCCTTAGCCAAGTGTCCAGCTGTTCTTGGACTAAAACTCCTATTATCCCCAGCCAGCTCTCCAGCTGCTGTCAATAAACAATTCCCATCAAACTGCTGGCTAAGGATGATGGAAATTGTAGTCCAACATTTGCTTCTTCTAGGCCTGCAATGATTCCTAAGGAACCCTGCAGTATGCATCTTACATAAGAGGCCACTATTAAAGGGATAATAATGTTTCACAATAAAAGCAGCTCCAATTAATCTTCATAGTATTTGGGTCATGAAGAGTGTTATTTCAGTACTGTTAGAGTTGTAGTTCAAGAGTAATCGAATGATAAATTATGCCCCTCCCACCCCTTTCACCTAGTGTAATCCACCTCTGCGCCGATGTGAAATCTGTTCCTGGTACCAGACAAATCACAGCAAGGGACAATCTTGTTACTGTGAGCATAAGGAAAACCCAGCCCCCCCATAAGCAGGTTTTTCCTTATGATCACTGAAGATTGTCCCTCTCTGTGATCCATCCGGACAGTCTTGCTGCTGTGATGTGAGCAGTGTTACATCAGTAAAAGGGGTGGGAGGGTATACTTTGTCATTCAATTACTCTTGAACTACAACTATAACAGTATTGAAATAACACTCTCCATGGCCCAAATACTATGAAGATTAATCAGAGCTGCTTTTTTTTTTTTTTTTTTTGAAACATTTCTATCCATTTAAAGAGATGAGGTGGCTGATATATTAAGAAAGTGGAGCAGTCCTAGAGTAAACCAAGGGGAAAATATACATATTTCCCAAATTCCCTTTGAAAGGGTTTTTTTAACTATTTGTATGATGGAGATGTCTCTAACACATCGATTTGCAATGCACTGGAGTACTCCTCAGCATTCATAGTGTTAAAAGTCCAATTTAAATCAACAGAAATGTTTATTCCCTATGGTGTAGCTGATTTTCTTGAGAATTTAACCACTTAGTACATCAGCCTTAATGAGCACTCATCTGTACAATAACCAATGGAAAAACATCCCCTGCCCCTAAGAGATTGCAGTGTACATGGTGTTCTCGTTGCAATGCATTGGAAACCTCTCTGGTATTCAAATTATTAATAAGACAGAAAGATATAGTTTAGTTTTAGCTTTGTTTTATCCTGTTAGAGATATCTCCAAAACATGGTGGAACAAACTGCTGGAAATGTCTATGGTTAACACCTTGATTGCTATAAAGTGTCATGGAGGTGAGCAGCCATTGGAACTTAAAGGCATTGCTGTTATTGCTCCCTCTAGTGGTGAGAGCTCCCAATAATTAAAAGGATAGTAATACTTAAAATGGAAAAAAAAGTTGTAGTGTTTATCCCCCTGAGTAAATCACGGGCATTCCCACCGCTGAAAGGTGTTTTATTCAAAGGTTATTGCAGCTCAAACTTGAATTTTTTAGGTGCAGTATCATAGTGGCCTGAAATTGTACAGTGGCACTGTTGCTACACCATCCTATGGACAAATCTAGTGAGTTGACCATAAACTTCCATAGGATGGTGTAGCAAGAGCACCATTTTACAATTTCAAGCCACTGTGATCCTGTGCCTAAAAATTTCAAGTTTGAACTGCAATAACTTTTGAATAAATCACCCCTCAGCAGTGGTAGTACACTTGTTTTACTCAGTGGAATAAACACTACAATATATTTTTTTTTTACAGAAGAAGTATTACTATCCCTTTAAACCAGTTCAGAAGCTCAAAACATGCCCATACAAGTGCACCACTTAGAGAACAAGGGGAGATATACATACAGTGTATACTAGATTCCAGTTTGACTCTCTATAGTCCGATCTTATCTACAACAGGATACAAGGTAAATTTCACATTAGAAAAACGAGGAAAGCAAAGTTAGATTCAAAAGAACAAATGCTATATTGCAAGTAATGGAATAAAGTGCTGAATTTTAACACAAGACATGTCTAGAGCAAAGAGAAAATCACTGGAGTAAATGTTCAAATTTGTCAGTGCTGCTACATTGGTCTTAGTCTTTAATGCTAGTGGCTGCATTTAAGGGTATGCCCCACAAAATGAGTGTCCAACATGTTGCCCATGGGCCAAATGCTGCCTGCCTGACACCAGGGTGCATCCCACCTAAGACTGTGAACTAAAACATATTTGAACTTATTTAGCTAGCACATATGAACTAGTATGCCAGTGAGGCCTAACCATCTGCTTTCCACTATAGTACAGCTCTTGGGAATAGTTCAGTCTGTTAAATAATAGAAGTCCTTTTTACTTTATCTATTGTTGGCACTAGGCCTGTAACTATGTACTTAAATGAATAAAGTTGATTTAAAAATAAATAACATGACCTTCATATATATGTATGTCTGATATGCGGACCCCTGCCCTACAGTGTATGATAGCTGCAGTATACTAATGGACACTCTGCACCAGCATAGGACTTTAATACCAGCAAGCCATGTACGTCAGTTCAGTAGAAATGGAGTCAGAGGCATAACTAGAAGCCACCAGACCCTGGTGCAAGAATTGCCATGGGCCGTTCCGACCACATTGGCCTCCTCAACCACATTGGCCACCTCCACAGTGCCCCCCAATCTTCAAATCGCCTTTCACATTGCCCCTTCATCTCCACAATGCCCCCCAATCTCCAAATTGCCCCTTCCACAATGTTCCCTTCATCTCCACAATGCCCCTTCCACAATGTCCCCTTCATCTCCACAATGCTCCCTTCATCTCCACAATGCCCCTTCCACAATGCCCCCTTCATCTCCACAATGCCCCTTCCACAATGCCTCCTTCATCTCCACAATGCCCCTTCCACAGTGCCCCCTTTATCTCCACAATGCCCCTTCATCTTCACAATGCCCCATTCATCTGCACAATGCCCCCATCTTCACATTGCCCCTTCATCTCCACATTTCCCCTTCCACAATGCCCCTTCATCTTCACATTGCCCCTTTCACAATGCCCCCTTCATCTCCACAATGCCCCCCCTTCATCTCCACATTTCCCCTTCCACAATGCCCCCTTCATCTCCACAATGCCCCCATCTCCACATTGCCCATTCATCTCCACATTGCCCCTTCCACAATACCCCTACCTCCAGTCCCTGGTGGTCTAGCGGCGTGGCTTGACAGAGCTGTGCTTCCTTTTGCACAGATCTCTAGAACTGAAGCTCCCGTGCGCCGCTCTAGTGATGCAGAGGCTGGGAGATGATGTCATCTTAATACTTAATACAATACTTATACAATACTTAAAATCATGTCATCTCCCAGCGCTCTGTATTACTAGAACGGTGCGCCAGTGGCCGTAGTGGGAGTTGCTGCGGGCAAGTGGGTCGCGGGGGGAGGTCAGGCCCCTGGAGTGACGGGCCCGGTCGCAGGTGTGACCCCTATTGTTACGCCACTGAATGGAGTACTCTCACATGTTTTTCTCGGCCATGTTTAGTACATGATATACAACACCACGAAATGGCCACAGACTGCCTCCCTATCCTCCACTTGGTGAGAGGGGCATTAAGAGAAGGATTTGGGGCTTACTTAGCTTAGTAAATTGATGTTCTGCAGATGTACGACTCCTGTGATTGATGTAGAGCAGAATCAGTTTTGTACTTTCACCTCAATGTGTGTGTCTTTTTTTATAGTCTCTCTCTGTCAAGTTTAACAAAAGTAATGGAGATACATCAAAGTTATAGCTAGTAGACGGACAAAAGAGACAAACAGAATATCCTTTTTCTGTAGGAATAAGTATTTCATTATTTAACAGAGTAATCTACCATACCTCCCAAGTACCGCTCTTTAGGAGGGATAGTCCCTCTGTGGGACTTAAATCCCTCTGTCCCTCTTTCCCATCCTGGTGTCCTTTTTAGGAGATCAAACTGTGTGGAGTGTATATGTGTGTATGACATTGCCCCATAGCAATAAAACTCACATTAACGTTTGTTTAAACTTCAGTATATGTGTTTATAAATTAGTCTGTGTAAATAAAATACTTTGGTCTTGCTCTAAATCATCATTGATGTCAAATGGTCATGAGATAACCTAAAAATTCTCTGTAATGCCCTGTCCACCAGCAATACCACCTAAAACAAAAGCGTTCCTCTTTGGCCATTTGAAATGTTGGGATGTTAGGTATGTTTACCTAGGGAAGTGTACATTATACTACAGCCCAGGTGTATCTATATCAGTAAGTCTTAAAGCGGAACTACCACCGCAAAACAACTTTAGCTTAAATAACTCCCCATCTGGCAACTATCTGCTTGGTAGCGCTAGTCATTAGAATTATTACCTTATTCAATAGATTTATCCTTTCTTCCACGGCTGACAGGCAGGACAGATCGTGGACATCTTGCCATAGTGACGTCCGCACGCCTGCACTGTCAGTCCCTTTCGGAGCCGAACGGCTCCTAGCAACGCGTCCTAGAGCCGTCTGGGACTGACAGAGCAGGCGCACAGAAGTCACTATGGCAAGATGTCCGCGAGCCATCCTGCCTGTCAGCCATGGAAAAAAGGATAAATCAATTGAATAAGGTAATAATTCTGGCGATTAGTGCTACTAAGCAGCTAGTCACCAGATGGGGAGTTATAAGCTAAAGTTGTTTTGCTGTGGTAGTTCCTCTTTAACAACAGCCATTGGAATACACCAACAATTTGGGATTTTCTGATATCCCTACTTAAGCACTATTAGAAATACAATATGACTATCAGCACTCAAAGGGAAAGGATAAAGAAGAAATAAAAGTATCTAAGTGTAGTAAAATGCATTTTGTTAAAACTAGTTGAAGAGCCCATTACACAGGCCACAGTGCCACTGCCAGCCGGTCACGGGTCAGTCATACACAGTAAAGACTGCCCACGCCATGGCTGATAGTGCCAGCCGGTCACGGTGCAGTCATGCTCAGTAGAGACTGCCCGCGCTGTGGCTGATACAGAGCGGGACCTCTGTATCAGCCTTGTCACGGGCAATCTCTACTGCGCATGACTGCAGCACGCGCAGCAGTCTCTACTGTGCATTTCTGAGTCTTTACAAATTTTCTAGCGAATTATTATATAGGATGATACACCAGACAAAAGCATATCCTATATAATAATTTGCTAGGATGTTTGTCAGAAGCCGTCATGAGCAGTAGAGACTGCCCGAACGCACAGAATGCCGGGAGCAAGGAATGCTGGGAGTTCTGTGCTGGGAGCATTCTATGCTTTCGGGCAGTCTCTACAGTGCACGACTGCATCGGCGGCAGGGCGCAGAGCAGGACCAGCCTCTTAACCCTTTGAGTGCCAGTGCAATGTGTTGCGTACCCCTCTGGCACTCAAAGGGGTAACATCACCTGGACCTTGGCCCGTGTACACGGGCTTTTACACTAGTTTACAATAAACCAGCTTGGTTAGTATGCATCTCAGGGTCCCTGCCAACAGAAAAGTCATAAATCATGTCTCCCTCGCAGCTCCTTCTGGTCTCCATACCACAAGGGATGCCTTCCCGGTGTTGTAGATAGTATAAAGGATTGCCGCAAAAGGAATCAGTCTCTAAAGTAGTACAGGCTAAGTGCACGCTAGGTAGAACGTCATGGTGGATGTGTGTGTGTGTGTGTGTGGGGGAGGACTGGATACAATGTGAGTGTCTGTCAATCACCCAAGTTCTTTTGTGGGACACCTCCCACTTCCTCAGGGGAAGGCTGATTGTTATGCATAGTAGGTCGATCGTTATAACATATTCACTTATGATTACCCAGCAGCACATCCAGAAAACCTGGTGCCCAAGGACTAACAATGAAAAACTTGTCTTGATAGGGAACAAATAAAAATTTCCTACATTTCCATCAATTGGTATTAAACCCCTTACATATAAGAGAGGACTCCATTGAAGCTGGTATGCCCCCAAAATTCTAACACTTCTTATTACATCATCTTCACTATCTGTAGTCTCCTGTGCTCTCTGGGTTCCACTGCATTCTGCATTTAGTTCACACGTCTTAACAACAGGCAATAGACATCCAGTCTCTGAATGAAATAATCGATAAGAAAGGAGAGACACTCACATCCTGTATTTTCAGATAGTGAAATTCCATTGTCCAGCTAGACTACAGCAGAGTTTAAAAAAATAAACATATATAAATATATATATACTTACCTGGCTGCTGTATGAAGGACACCTGCCTCAGTAAATGCTTCTGTTGTACAAATTAACCCTTTGATGCATTGTGTACCCTTCTGGCACTCAAAAGGTTACGAAACATATATTCCTATAGTATAGTTTCCCTTTATCATTGTACAATGTTTTTGGTTTTGCTGTAGGGTAAATCGGTTATATCTGCCTGTTAACCCTTTGGATACCCATACCTCCCAAGTGTCCCTTTTTAGGAGGGACAGTCCCTCTTTCAGACCCAAATCCCTCTGTCCCTCTTTCGCACTCTGATGTCCCTCTTTTTATGAGATCAGATTGCATGGTGTGCATATAAGTGTATCATATTACTCTACCGCAGTAAAACTCACAGTATTGTTTTAAACGTCAGTATATGTGTTTATAAATTAGTCTGTGTAAATAAAATACTTTGGTCTTGTTATAAGTAATTTATTGCATTACACAAGGAGGTGTCAATAGGTTATGAAATAGCCTAAAAATTATTGGTAATGCCCCGCCCACCAGCCACGCCCCCAGCAACACCCCCTAAAACACAAGTGTCCCTCTTTGGCAATTTGAAATGTTGAGAGGTATGGATACCTGAGGGGGTGTGCAACACAATTTAGGAGATAAACTAAGGCATGTTGTTCTATAGAGCCTACGCACTAAGATTTCTTCAGCTTTGGAGATCTTAGTGCATAGGTTCTATAGAATAACATAGGAACTGGAGAAGTGATATCACTGGAGAAGTCATCTCCTCTTTATCACACCTCAGTTAATCTCCCCCAATGTGTTGTATGCCCCTCTGACAGTCAAATGGTAGCATAGAACATTTGCAGAAATAATATGTACTTAGGGTTGCCACAAGAGGGAGGAGCTGGAAAAGGGAGGAGCCACAAAAGGCCAGTGAGGACAATCACCATCCTGGGTTTATTTTTACAATTTTGTCTTAAATCTGGGATAAGACTTCATATAGCAAAAATAATATTCACTAGCATCTACAGATTATCACACTGTTCTCTGTAATGATCAAATAGTCTCCCCTGGTGGCCCAAATAATTAAAATTTCACTAGCCTGGAGGGGCAATTGTCACATAATGTCCATTTTCCATTTATAAGTCTGATGACAGACAACATATACCTAGAACTGCTAGGGAGTGCAATAAGTGGTGATCTGTTCCCCATCAGAACAGGGAAGGAGGCTGTCCTCTCTCTTTTTTCATATATAGTAGTAATAGTAATATAGTTAGAGACGAGTACTAGTAATATTTGTCTTCTGACGACTTACTGTTGCTGTTCTTGGAGACTGGACTCGAGATTGCGCTGTTGCCAACTTCTGTGTGTGTGACTGTGTCCACAAACTCCACAGACTGCCTACTATGCCCGACAAACTCTGAGCACTCACTGTCACAGCTCCCGAGTACAGCCACCATAACTTGTCAGTCACACGACTCACAACACACAACATGCATCAGCCAGCCAATGAGGACCATTGTTTCCAAATACTATCCTCTCATTGGCTGGTGATAGTGCTTGGACTCTGACGACTTTGAGTGAGCCACCTGAGCAGCTGGCAGATAGGGCTGAGTGAAAGAGACTCTCCGGACGCGTCGCACACACAAATACCGGCTTTTCATTTGCCGGTATAGTACATATACCGGCACTAGCTCAAAGGTGCTAATTACCGGCTGTGCCAGGTAAAATACCGTCCGGGTGCCAACCCTATATGTAATGAACAGCTTAGTTAAAACCAGACTACAGTATGCCAGTGTCCATCACCTTGCAGTAATTCCAAACCACAGAGCTTTGAAATGTGTAGAAGACCACCATAGCAGTCAAGGGGTTATAAATCTTAATGAAATCATTTCAAGGTTTTATTTGTGACCTATGGTGCAGTTGGTTTGCCCCAGAACTGCTCAATTTGTTCTTATTAAATCAGAATCAATATGTGATCATTTGGCATACTTGTTAACCCCCCTCCACTGATAAAGATTCTGGAAATGAAGGGGTTAATAGACCAACCTATGTATCCATAAGGAAACAGGAAAATGTTATCACTCTCGAGTTTCCTTCATGTACTTAGTACAAATTTTATTCCACATTAAACCAGGTGCTCTAATATATTTTATTGCCCTGCTCCTGCCTAAAGGTGCCCATACACAGGGTGATTTTAATTGTAGCAGATCAAGGATCATATCAATGAGAGATCAGATTGCTGGTTGCTCTTGCCTGTACACACACATACTAAATCCAGGTAATATGCACACCAGGTGATCAAAAATTTTCAAGCTTGGCTGATTGACCAAAATCACCAGTTTGGTCAGCCTGACTTGACTGATGTAGCCCATACACACAAGCAAAAAAAAACAAAAAAAAAACAATGCGCTAGAGACACCAGTATGGATATACAATCTTCAGAACCTTGAGTCTTTTAAATGGATAGTAATATTTCATAATAAAAGCAGCTCTAATTAATCATCATAGTATTTGGACTTTGGAGAGTGTTATTTCAATTCTGTCAGAGTTGTAGTTCAAGGGTAAATCAATGACAAAGTATCCCCCTCCTGCCCCTTTTACTGATGTAACACTGCTCAGCCAGAGCAGAAGGGAGGTGCCCAGGTAGACTGCAGAGAGGGACAATCTTCAATTAAGATAAGGGAAAACCTGAAAAACTTGTCAAGGGGGGCAGGGCTTTCATTGTTCTCATTGGAAGAAGATTGTCCTCTTCTGTTATCTGTCTGGTCTATGGACTGGATTCCACATCTGAGAAGAGATGGCTTACACTAGGTAAAGGGGCGGGAGGGAAACTTTGCTTGTGAATATCTCTCAAACCATAAAGGTTTGAGAGATAAGACTTATATCGTTCTTTGTGTTTCTTTAATGTCTACAAAATAAAATAAAGACAAAATGAAGTATTACTATCTCTTTAAGTCTTTCTGATAGTGCTGCTTCTTCAAACAGTGTCCAGAAAACACCAAACGGAACACGTCCAATATATAAAACCAAAAGAAAACAAAAGAGCAACAAACTGAGACAAGCATCTGTGTAAGGAATTACGTCTAAGTGCTTGTACTCACAGGAATTCACAAGAAAAGTGCACCCAAAACAATCCAGAACCTCTAATATTGGTATAATGGTGGCTCTTCAGCTGTCAGCCAATTCCAACTGATCCTCACAATACCTTCTATAGAGGGCACAAGGAAACAAGAACAGAGGCAAAAAACCTCTAAGAGTAAAACTGCTCGGATGATGAGAAATTCACTCACCAGATGCTACCATTGTGTATAGCATATAATGACAATAGTAACAAAGCCACAAATCTGAGCTTGTCAAAAATGAAATATAAAGTTTATTCAAATAGTAAAATTACGCGTTTCATGAGTGTCCATTCACTGACCACCGAAGAGCGACCATTATACCAATATTAGAGGTTCTGGATTGTTTTGGGTGCACTTTTCTTGTGAATTCCTGTGAGTACAAGCACTTAGAATGAATTCCTTACTCACACAGATGTGTCTCTCAGGTTGTTGCACTTTTGTTTCCTTTTAGTTTTATATATTGGACCTGTACAGTATGATAAGCAGCCAATTTGTCTGAATCATCAAAAGAGTCGTACTGTATACAGGGCCCCTTATTCCAATTGTCTATGCTCCTTATGACTGAATTCTCTAAGTAAAACTGCTTGCACAATGAGAGGGTGATTAAGCAACATATGGGTGTTTTTTTCTTGTTGTACTTAAATGTACTAATAAGGCACAATGAAAATTGGTATAACTGTATGCCATTTTCCTGCGTATGTTATGGGGCAGACATAAGGGGATTACTTTCATTAAAGTAATAGCAATGACAGAATATGTTTGCCGTATGCTTTAAAGCACTCGCGAGCTGCACTGCATACAGTGGAGCTGTGCTGGGGAGTTGACGCATCCCCCAGTGTGCTGTAATGTGAGAGTCAATATCAAACCTACAATTGTGTGTAAGAGTTGAAGAATTCCCAGACAAGTAAGAGGAAGCTTATGGAGGTGCCACAGTCCAGTGAACATAATTACCGTCCATTCACCAAGGTCAGATCTGTACATTCGATTCTGTGAGGACAGCATTGCTTCGGATGGATCCTACTTGTCCACATGTTGCTCTTAAAGGTGGCAGGTTCTTGCAGTGCTCATGAATGCTGAGGAGCATGCATGGGGTAAGACCATGACACAGATATGCACTAGCCAGTGATGATGAGAGAGCAAGAGAGGGTTAAAGAATACACGTGCGAGAGGGAGAGATAAAGAGAGAGAAATCAGGTGGGAGAGATTGCTTAGCGTGTGCCAGAGAGGATGCCTCAGAGGCGTATTCTTAATTAACAGGCACAGCCTTAGCCATCTCTCCGTGCACACAGCTGTGCCAGGTACTTGCAGATGATGCAATGTTAGAAACGCAAAGTCCAGAGAGACACATCTGTAACAATGTACGTGGGTTAGAACACGTCAGGAGCTTGCAGTCAAGAATAATAATTGTGCAGCACATCCTTATGTGTGGATATGTGTGAATATAGCTATCTATATATCTAGTTATCTATCAATATCTATCTTTCAATATCTACCTATCAAAATCTATCTATCGGTATCTATCTATATCTATCAGTATCTATCTATTTCTATCAGTATCTATCTATATATATCTATATTTGTCAGTATCTATCTGTATCTATCTATCTATCTATCTCTATCAATCTATCCATCAATCAATCAATCTATCTATCTATCTATCTATCTATCTATCTATCTATCTATCTGTATCTATCCATCTATCTATCTATCTATCTGTATCTATACATCTATCTGTATCTATACATCTATCTATACATCCATCTATATCTATTAGGGTTGCACCGATACCGATACTAGTATCGGTATCGGTGCCGTTACCAGCATTTGCGCGAGTACTTGTACTCGCGCAAATGCGGCCGATGCCAGCACCGATACCCTGTGTCAGGGTCGGTGCTGCAGAGAGGGAGCCCCGGGAACTGCTCACAATGCTCCCCGGTCACCTCTCTCACTCCTGCAGCGTCGGAGCATTGCCGAGGGTTACCATGGCAACACTCTGACGCTGACCTCTGCCGGGGCTCGCGAGAGAACAGCGAGCACCCAGCAGAGGAGGGTAAGGGAGGCAAGATGGGGCAGCGGGTGTTGGAAGAGGCAGAGAGTGGGGTGAAGAGGGAGAAAGAGGCAAAAGGAGGAAGGATCAGGAGACAGAAGGAGGGGGGCCAAGAAGAGGCAAAAGGAGGGGGGATCAGGAGAGAGAGAGAGGCAAAAGGGTGAGATCAAGAGTCAAGGAGGGGGAGAAAGGGGGATCAAAACAGAGAGAAAAAGCCAAGGCAAAAGAAGGGGGCTCAAGAAGGGGGAGAATGAAGCAAAAGTTGGGAATCAAGTGGGGGAGAGTCAAAAGGGGAGAATCAAGAGGTGGTGTGTGTGTGTATATCTATATATATAAAAGAAGACTTTGTGCCTGGCAAAACACACCCAGGGGCGGCAGTAAAAAGGATTACTGCTGCCATTGGGTGATTCTGTGGGAGTGTGATTTTTGGCCTGCCCCCACTATCCAGCCCGCCCACCACTATCTAAGGCTGAAAAAAAAAAATGGCTGCCACACACTCCTACACCACAGACACATGCACATGCCCTCCCACACACACACTAGCAGACACATACACACATATACACACACGCACGCTGAGGATGATGGGAACAATGTTCAAGCTACAGCTGGAAGGCCATGGTCCAATCTGTATTATGCAGCTTCTTCATTCCCTGTCTTTGAGCCTACACAGCTCTGCTAATTACTACAAGTGAGCTGATTTCTAAACAATCAGCAGGAGGATACTGGCTTGCTGAGAAAATGGAAACAACGGCAGAGAGGTGATCAGGCAGTGCAGAGCAAGGCTTCAGCTGAGCTGGTAAATGGCAGAGACATGGATGTGACTGTATTTATATATTGCACAAAGAGAGAGAAAGAGAGCAGGTTGTTTGTCAGTCTGTCTGTAAGTAGAGGTGCCAGTTCCTGCAATCATCTCCATGCTGTACATAGCTCACTGTATAGCATGTATGACAAACTATTTATATATGGTCTGGCATTGTATAGTATACAGTCTGTGTATAAGGACTGGCACTATACAGTATAGGAGGGACAGTCCCTGTTTGACACCCAAATCCCTCTGCTCCTCTATTTAGGAGATCACACGGTGTGGTGTATATACAGTAGGCTGACCAGACCTCACCTTTAACCGGGGACACATAGGAAATAAGCATATTTCAGGAGTGCACCAAAATCAAAGCAGCCCTGCAGTATGCATTTTTCATATGTGTCACTGGTTAAAGGTGAGGTCTGGTCAGCCTAATGTACAAGTGTATCAGATTGCTTCACATCAGTAAAACCCACGGTAATGTGGGTATAAACTTCTGTATATATCTGTTAAATTAGTCTGTGTAAAAAATACTTTCATCTTCTTCTAAATCATTCACTTACAGAAAGAGTAACTTAACCATTTCAGTGCCAGAGGAGATGTAATGCATTGCTTACCCCCTGGCACTCAAAGGGTTAAAAATTCTCTACAATGGTCTGGCACTGTATAGCAGTGGTTCTCAATCTGTGCCCTCAGTGGCTATTAACAGGCCAGGATTTTAGAATTTCCTTTTAAGAGCACAGGTGAGTTAATCAATATGACTGAGCCTCTGATCAACACACTTGTGTTCTAGCAGTGAAATTCCTAAGTCCTGGCCTGTTAGTGGCCACTGAGGGCATGGGCTGAGAACCTCTGCTGTATAGTATACAGTCTGCATGTGTCTGTGTATAAGGACTGTCACTATACAGTATAGGAGGGACAGTCCCTGTTTGACACCCAACTCCCTCTGCTCCTCTATTTAGGAGATCACATTGTGTGGTGTATATACCAGTGTATCAGATTGCTCCACATCAATAAAACCCACAGTAATGTGGGAATAAACTTCTGTATATATCTGTTAAATTAGTATGTGTAAAAAAAATACTTTATTCTTCTTCTAAATCATTCACTTACAGAAAGAGTAACTTAACCATTTCAATGCCAGAGGGGATGCAATGCATTGCTTACCCCCTGGCACTCAAAGGGTTAAAAATTCTCTAAAATACACCACCAGCCACGCCCCCAGTAACACCACCGAAAACACAAGTGTCCCTCTTTGGCCATATGAAATGTTGGGAGGTATGTTACTTACACTGCTCACACTGTATGTATTTATGTTCTGATTTGCAGCTGTGTGTCACTGTTTGTGTTGTCAGTGCATGTGTGTGTATATGTGTGTGTTGCATGTGTCTCTGTCTATCACTGTGTGTACCTTTCTGACACGTACACCCTACGCTATAATTCACTATCATAACATTTATTTAAAAAAAAAAAGAAACATTTCCTGCATAACATGACGGGCAACGCCGTCCCAAACTGCTAGTATATATATATATATATATATATATATATATATAAATATATTTCAAGTACTCACAGATACCAATTACCTATACTTTTTTTTGCGGTCATTTGCCAGCTTTCCAAGTACCTAAAGCATATAGGTACTTGGAAAACTGGCAAATGACCGCAAAAAAAGTATTGGTAATTGGTATCGGTGAGTACTTGAAAAAAGTATCGGTACTCATACTCGGTCTTCAAAAATCGTTATCGGTGCATCTCTAATATCTATCAATATCTATCAATCTATCCATCCATCTATATCTGTCAGTATCTATCTATCAATCTATCTATCAGTATCTATATCTATCCATCTGTCAGTATCTATCTAACTATATCTATCCATCAGTATCTATCTATCTGTATCTATCTATCTATCTATCTATCTATCTATCTGTATTTATCTATCCATCTACCTATCATCTATCTACATTATATTATATATACACACACATCAATATCTCTCTCCATCAATATATTTATCTATCTACTTATAACTATATACCTATCAATATGTATGTATATATATATATATATATATATATACCTTTATTTATTTGGTGCCACACAGTGTCTGCAGTGTCTTACAACAGCAGTATGTTACAATAACTAAAAGGGTAGAAAATAAGTGTCACAGTCATAGGAGAGAGGTCCCTGCCTCAAGGAGCTTACAGTTTAAGTGGGTAATAGGAGACAGACAACAGGGTAGGAAGGTGTAATTCTGTGATCACAGGTGCTGAGTTTGCCCATCTGTAACAATTCCAACATTTCCATTGATTGAAATGGGTTTTTAAAATGGACCTGTCACTCTGTGATACATTTAATCTTAACCCTTCGAGTGCCAGAGAGGTATCCAACGCATTGTAAATCAATGCATTGGATACCTCTCTGGCAATCAAAGGGTTAAAGGCAACTGAAAACTGCTTATATGTTTTAGTAGCCATTCATTTGTAGCATAAATAGTTTTTTGCAATATCCATTATTTTTGGGTGGCAAAGTGCAGCATTTTATGTTAATTAGTTTTTGTACTAGTCCGATATTACCACAAACTGAGAGTGATGTAATACGCAAAAATGAAACAAGCTTTATTTAAAGTTAAAAGTAACATAAGTAAAAAATATATATTGTAAGGTTTATCCTCCTGAGTAAAATAAAGGTACTCCCACTGCTGAGACTTGTTTTATCCAAAAGTCATTGCAGCTCAAACTTGACAATTTAGGTGCAGTGTTTCAATGACCTGAAATGTTACAATGGCACTGTTGCTACACCACCCTATGGAGATTTATGTTCAACCGACCAGAGCTGTCCATAGGATGGTGTAGCAACAGCGCCACTGTAATATTTCAGGCCATTGATATACTGCACCTAACAAAATTCAAGTTTGAGCTGCAATAACTTTTGAATGAATTAACTGTTGGCAATGTGAGTACCATATATTTACCCAGGAGGATAAAACCTACAATTTATATATTTTTCATATTAAGAGTTACTATCCCTTTAACAGAGGATTTACCTAGGGAAGTGTCCATTACACTACAGGCCAGGTGCATCTAGATCAGTGACTCTGAACGCCTGCTATCAGAACACACTGACAATTCAGTGTTTCTGGATATCCCTGCTTAAGCACTAGTAGAGCAATCACCATGTCATATACACTGATTACCCCAGCAGCACTTAACCCCTTAATGACTGCCCGATCTGGTGCGTGGGCAGCCGTTAAGGACCACAGAGCTTTTTTTTTCTCACTGAATTCTGGGATGGCAATTAAAAGTTGGACAAAGGTAAGCCCCATCCCGGTAAGCCTCAAAAGAAAAATACAGCTCTCAAAAAGAGAGCCAGCCTCACAAGTTCTATCAGCTTCAGAGGACAGAGAAAAAAGATGTCTGGTGAAGGGGGGAGGGGTCTCTTATACTATTTGATTTTCTTTGACTTTTTCTCTGTCCTATCAGCTGAAAGGGGAGGAGCTACCCCATCTAGTGATTGCTGCCATGGATGTCCAGGAAAACAGAGATATCAGAATGCACCCTGCATGCAAACAGCGACATTCTGATATCACAGACATCAGAATGTCGTATCCTCATTCCCTGTCCCTCCCATCCAGTCATAGCCTGTTCCTGCTATCTTGACTGAACTGTTTCAAAAGTGCCAGCTACTTAAACACAAAGGGAGCAGCCTGATAGTCCCACCCCTTCTTTCATAAAACAAAAACAAAAAACATGCAATAGTCATGTACATTTAGCCCTTTTAGAGCCAGCGGGGTACGCAACGCATTGCTTTGCGTACCCCACTGGCACTAAAAGGGTTAAATGTATTGGTCAGTAGTAAGGAAAAAGCCGTCTTTCCTTACCATACTGCTATCTTGACGGAACTGTTTACAAATT
Source organism: Rhinophrynus dorsalis (assembly GCA_037306005.1). Taxonomy (NCBI): domain Eukaryota; kingdom Metazoa; phylum Chordata; class Amphibia; order Anura; family Rhinophrynidae; genus Rhinophrynus; species Rhinophrynus dorsalis. The sequence goes on along the minus strand of CM074727.1, from coordinate 119,262,055 downwards.
GCCAGCAACATATACACCCATGCCTGTGATATCAGAATTATGCTATTTTCATGCAGGCAGCATTCTGATATTGTTGTTTTCAATGCAACAACATTTTTAATGCGCCATTGTGTTGCTCGCCCAATAGAGGACGACATTTTCAAAGTGAACTGCACCATGTAGGTGTAAAACGCGTTGATTCGATTTGACACATTTGCTTGACGTTTTCCTCTCTGTATGTCTCTCTCCATATCTCCATTTGTCACAATGTATATGCAGGAACGATTTTTAGATTTTTGATTACAATACAGAAATAATGTTTTTATCTGAACCTTTTGTTACCTGTTTTGATACTTGGTGCTCATCATTAGTACCAACTAGTTTGCTTCCAGGAGAACTAAATATACCCATTGATTTAAATGAGGATTTTAACCTCTTGAATTCTAGAGAAGTATCCAATACATTGCTTTATAATGCACTGGAGACCTCACTAGCATTCAATGGGTTAAGATCCCCATTTAAACAATGGGGATCTTTAGCATGTTAAAGGGATAGTAATGTTTCACAAAAACAGCAGCTCCAATTAATCTTCATAGTATTCGAGCCATAGAGAGTGTTATTTCAGTACTGTCATAGTTGTAGTCCACCTAGTGTAACACTGCTCTCCTCAGATGTGGAATCTGGTCCTCAGACCAGAAAACTCACAGCAAGGGACAATCTTCTTACTGTGAGAACAATGAAAGCCCTGCCTTCCTTGACAGGTTTTTCAGGTTTTTGCCCTTATTTTAATTGGAGCTGCACATATTATGAAACATTACTATCCCTTTAAAGTCTTAGTAATGTCCCAATATAAATAGACTTTATTTTGTAGAGCTTCAATAGTTGAATATAATGCAAAAAAACGTCTCTCTCAAAGCACTATGGTTGGATCTCCTGCTGACACCTTTACAGGTGACAGCAGGACACATCAAAGTTTGAATGCCGATATTTCTCAAACCATAGCTGTTTGAGAGAGAAATGTTTTGCATTATGTTCAACTATTGAAGTGCTACAAAATAAGGTCTATTTATATTTGGACATTACTAACACTTTAAGCTCTCCCCTGTAGTGCAAATGGTTTGCCCCAGAACTCCTCCACATTACTTTTGAACATATGACCCTAAGAATGCTACATAGGTTTCCAATGCATTGGTTTGCATTTAAAATAACAAACTATTAACTTGTAGCTTATAAACCCATGCACACCCTGGTCAAATGCGTGGAGGATTTACAGTACCCCCCCCCCCATCGATCACAAAAATGAGAGAGAGCTGCAGTTAATCATCTCATGGTATCTGAGGTAAGGCCACAATGTGCCTTTTTGGGTGATACAAAATCTGCTATGGTATTGATTCTCCAGAGATTATCCTTGATTCATGTGTTAGGTCTCTCCTCGGTGTCAGTTAAGTGCATCTCTCCGCTGGTTCTAAGATAGGGATTGGAAATCAGAAAAAGACAGGGGTTGCTAAAGGGCAGTAAATTGTAGCATTAAAAATCGAGTTTCCATAGCTCAAGTTTGAATACTCTCTTCATTCTTCTTGTAGGCCGTCTGCAGTGCTTGGTGATGTCAAGGCTTCACTATCTTCTCAGTTAAAGTCAGTGTTCTGAGAATTTGCTGTCACAGGCTTCAATGGAGAGAGCAGAAATGTTGCTTCCTCTCCTAGAAGCACAGGACCAAGACCTGCAGATTGCAGAGATCTGCAAGGGGAAGGAGAAGAGTATTGCAGAGTTTTAAGCTATGGGGGACTGATTCTCATAGATGTCAGATATGTTCTTATAGTTATAATGCGAATATATAACAGTACAAGTAGCCAATCAAACCCACAATAGATAGTGTTGCCATCCAGCCGGTATTTTACCGGCAGGCCGGTAAAAAATTGGCTTCTGTCCAGTGTTAAGTCTATGGAAGGAATGCCATGGCCGGTATTGGTTTTAAGAAAAGGTGGCAACCCTAACAATAGAGGAAGGTTAACAACACGGAACAGTCTCAGTCTAGGGACATAAATTCAGTCCTGCGGTTCCTTAAGTACAAACATGTCGCTAATTTCTCTTCAGTGTGTGCTACCTTGGAGATTCCTTCTTACTCTCCAATGAACACAAACAGATACTTTGATGAAAGGGTGCACCACGCTTGTATATTCAAGTTGCAACACTGTGTGCAATATAAAACCTTCAATGTTTATTGAGTGTTTAACATTGAACAAACGAACAGTACCTCAAGTTCATCCAACTAGTGTAGATGAAGTTAGTGGGCACCTTTCTGCAGACATCTTTAACCCTCAATCAACGTGTTTTGCGTATGAATACGCTTACTCACAATCATGACTTGAGGTACTGTTTGTTTGTTCAATGCAAAACACTCGATAAAATTATACAAGTGTGGTGCACCCTTTCTTCAAAGTATCTGCTTATATTTATAATGCCCATTCCTCTGACCTGTTCGCGTATTTAATTCAACAGCTGCTACAGAGGACATTGACTGCAAAATGGCTGTGTTCTAGATTATCTGGTTAGCTGTGTTCTGTGCTCACTGGGTAGCTATGTCCTGGATTCTCTGTAGGATTAATAAGACGTGTAAAGATTTTGAAGAAGCAGCCTACATGAGTGGAAAATACACTGATCATCATACCTGGGAATTCTCTGGATGTGCCCCAGAGACTCCAGTTTTCAGACTGAATTTCCAGGTCTCTGGGGATAGAGACTGATTCTCTGGCGGTGGTGAGTTTCTTCTCCTTTCCATCCTGTTCCTCCCACTTCTCCTCCTTCCCACCCTGTTCTGTCCACTTCCCACACACTTCCAGCTTACTTTATGACACATAAGCTTAAGCCCAACCCACCTGGTTAAGCCCCACCCCCTTTATGGTGCGATTCACGTCATTGGAATCCTCTTATCTGCAGCACATGAGCTCTTTCTGGGGGCACAAGATGAGCAAGTTCCCAAGTATGCTGATTATATTTAAAAAACACTTGGATATTAAGATCTGATAAATCCTAAGCAAGATAATGCTCATTCACTAAATAATTGTTCTAAATCAGCCTCTGCACCTACCAGAGTTATGGGAACACTTTAGATTTTCAATTAATAAATACAGGAGTAAGGGAGTGGGGTTATTCCAAGTGCCAACCTACTCTATTTTAAAGGTGAAGTAACACCTCGTCATAATAACCCCACCTACTATAGCCAGATAATCCCAGTGGTCCTATGAATTTTGCACTTGTGCCTTGGTTCAGGAGATTACAATCAGTCGTGAATTTCAGATCCATGGAGGCAGACATGACAGTTGCTAGCTGGACACAAGACCACAAACTCTGTGGGAATCTTAAAACTCTTTGTACACCACTATGGTACTTAAAGGAGCAGTAAACTTTGTTTTATGAAAACATACATGTTATAGAGCTTTTACTGCTGAGTAAAACAAGGCCACCTCCACTGATGTCAGTTGTTTTATTCAAAAGTTATAAATGTTCAAATAATCAGGAGGCTAATTTACTGTGAGTTTACTTCCTCATAGTTGTGAAAGGATGACTCAGCAGTTTCTATAGCATTCTATGGAGAACTGTATGCCACTGACTTTCCTCTCCATTAGAATGTAACAGAATAACTAATTAGAAGTTGACCACTAGAGGGCACTGCTAATGTATAAAACACATTTTTAAACTGTAAAACCTCTGGAAATATGCATCTATCAGCAATGGAAGTACCCTTATTTTACTCAGCAGGAAATGCCCTCCATATATATTTTTTCATAAATATCTTTTTACTGTTCCTTTAAAATGTATAGTAGGCTCATGATCCCTACCTGCTTCAGTTTAAATACCTTCCAGCAACCGTCATGTCTGCCTCAATGGATATGACAACTAGGACTGATTAACAATGCTATGTTTTGACCGAAATCACAAATGAAACATTTATAAGGACATTAGCATTTTCTGGCCATGGAAAGATAAGTGGGAGTTTTTATAAAAATTTCAAAGAAGAAGAGAAACGAAAAGTCGTAACTCACCCATAAAATCATCTCCTTTATTGGGCATGTATATAAGAAAATGGTGGTCCGATGGTTAGCTCGTGTTCCACACCAACATTGTACGTTACTTTACTTTCATTAACAAGTCCTATTTGAATGAGTAGCCAGCCACAGAATTTCTCTGCATTGTGAAGGAGTTTTTATTAACCCTTTGAGTGCCAGAGGGGTACGCAACACAATGCGTTATGTACCCCTCTGGGGCTCATAGGGATAAGAACTGTAATTACTCCCTCAATGTAATATCAGGGGTATATATAGTATAACAAGTGAATGTTTAGAACTTCTGAGTCCCAGCAAAAATTGTGAACCAAACCCTAAACATAGGAGTGTTTTTGGAAACTCTAGAACAGAGGTTCTCAACCCGTGCCCTCAGTGGCCACTAACAGGCCAGGACTTAGGAATTTCCCTGCTAGAACACAAGTGTGATGGTCAGAGGCTCAGTCATATTGATTAACTCACCTGTGCTCTTAAAAGGAAATTCTCAAATCCTGGCCTGTTAGAAGCCACTGAGGGCACTGGTTTAGAACCACTGCTCTAGAATCCGAAAGTTGAGTTCTTTATTGGACCTTTAAAACTCTGATATAAAACAGTACCATTGATAAGCCTTATTCCCATCCAACAACCTGATCACTAAATGAAATTGCCCCCCCCCCCAAAAAAAAATACAAATGGGAAGCCAAGGTGTGGCTCAGTGGAACAAGAGGCCCCGTATCTAATGCAAGGTTCACCCATACATTATAATACCTCTGTAGTTGATGCTATACAAAGAGAGCCTGCTCATATGGGGGTTTATACATTTGGAGGTGAGAGAAAGAAGTGAAGTTGGGTGGATTCAGAAGAGTAGGAAAAGAGGGTAGTGAAGAAGGGGATGAAGAGAAGATATGATGGGAAGATCAATGAAAGTTGAAAGGGGGAGAGAAGTGGAGCATAAACAGATGACAATTAGATGTTTATCCATAAAGTAGCAGTAAACTTTTGTTATGAAAAAATATATAGTGTAGGTATTTACCTGTTGAGCAAAATAAGGGTACTCCCACTGGTGAAAGATGAATATTTCCAGAGTTATCACAATTTAAACTTTTGTTATTTAAATTAATAGTGCCCTCTAGTGGTCAGAGTTCAATTAGTTATTCAGTTATGTTCTGTTTGAGAGGAAAGTCACTGACAAACAGTTCTCCATAGAATGTTATAGAAACTGCTAAGTCACTTCCTGTCAGAACTTCAGGAAGTAAACATACAGTAAATTCACTTCCTGATTATTTGAACTGTTATAACTTTGAATAAAACAACTGACAGCAGTGGGAGTCCCCTTGTTGTATTCATCAGGAAAATATCTGAAATGTGTTTTCATTAAAAATTTTTACCATTCCTTTAACTATAACGTTAGAAAATTATATCAAAGGATACATTTGCCACAAACTAATGACATACCTCCCAAGTGTCCCTCTTTGGGAGGGACAGTCCCTCTTTGAAACCCAAGTCCCCCTGTCCCTCTTTCCCACACTGCTGACCCTCTTTTTAGGATAGACTGCGGGGTGTGTATATAAGTAAATCACTTTGCTCCAAAGTAACACAACTCACATTAATGTATGTTTAAACTTCAGTATATGTGTTTATAAATTAGTGTATGTAAATAAAATTATTTGGTCTTGATCCAAATAATTTATTCAGTTACACAATGTGGTGTCAGTAGGTCATGAAATAACCTAACAATTCTTGGTAATACCCGTCCCACCAGCCCCACCCCCAAACTGAATAGCATGATGCTGTTTGGCATCAGCAGACAGCTACTTGGATTATACATTGTATTAGAAAAATAGAAATGAAAGAGATGAGGAAGATAATTGAGAAGACTATCACAGGACAACTTTTGCTCTGAATCTCTGTACCACTGATGGTGTCATCAACTGAACTCCCACCCTGCCCTATCAGCTCATTCTGCTCCTTCAATTTCCCTTCAATTAACTTGCTCTGATGTCATCAGCAGGAAGTTGATGGAAATAAATATTTGGGTGCAGGGTGGGAAACCATCAGGATTTGCCAAATCTGAAGAAATTCAAAGACGTTTATTAAAAAAAAAATTACATTTGTATGTTGATGGGACCACTTTGAAGGGTGAGTGATAAGGTATCTAATGTTGTATCTACAGGTATTTATATATTTTTTCCTAGTTCTAGTCACTGCCCCTTCACAAACTTTCTTATTCTGAATATATGCTTTATGGTCCTCAACTGTTGCATAAAAATACATATCTTTAATCCTTTGAGAATGAGAGAGATGTCTAATGCATGCAAAGCAATTTATTAGATGATTCTCTGGCACTAAAAGGGAAACCTTAAAAATCAAGAAAAGATTAATGTATAGAAAACAGTTCTCCTCATTACGCAGAATACCATCTTAATGTAAAAATCAAACAGGGGAGGGCTGGCCTGGGGGGCAGGGGGGCAATTGCCCCCTGGGCCAGTCATATGTCTGGGCTGGTGGGCTACTCTAGGGTGACCACATTTCCCTTCTGCCATTCCGGGACGTGGTCACCCTATTGCCTTACCTTGAGTCCCTGGTGGTCTAGCGGCGTGCAAAGTGCTCTGTGCCTCCTCCGGCACAGAGCTGAAGCTCCCGCGCGCTTTGCTCAGTAATGCAGAGCGCTGGGAGATGATGTCATCTCCCAGCGCTCTGTATTACTAGAGCGCTTGCCTCCAGATCAGGTAAGTTGCATTGCCGCCCTGGATGTCAGCCTGCAAGCGGCGTCCATGATGTGACACACCGCTTGCAGGCTGACATTCAGGGCGGCTTGGCTTCATTCCGGGACACTTCATTGTCCCGGTTGAAGGGGACCCGGGACGCGGGACATGTCCCTGAAATAAGGGACAGTCCCGGACGTTCCGGGACCCGTGGTCACCCTAGGCTACTCCCGCTTCTTGCTGCAAATATAGCTACACTAGTGATACCACAGAGCTTACAGTTGAAATGGAGCTACAATCCAAATGAAGTTACACTAGTAACAAAAACAATTTCTCTTGTAAGTTCTATGGTATCACTAGTGTAGCTTTACTTAAATTGTAAGCTCTGTAGTTGCACCAGTGTAACCCCATTTCAATTGTAAGCTTCGTGGTATTGCCTTACTTCACAACACTAACCCATTGAGTGCCAGAGGGGTATGCCACGCAACCCCTCTGTCACTCAAAGGGTTGATGGCATAAAATATAATAAAAGGGGGTGGGCTGGGACAGTGGGCTGGAATGATAGTAGAATTGGGCCTCTTGATTATAGTTGCCCTCCAGGCCACAAGTTGCCAACCCTCCCCTGAAATCAAATACATGATTTGGTAATATTGTGACCATTTGAGAGCCATTTTCAGAGAAATTAGTTGGTACCCCTCTAGCAGTCAAAGGGCCCATATGTTCAAAGAAGTAGCGAAACAGCTTTTGTCGTTTGTAACGACTTCACAAAGTACAGTGTCGTTGGGATCATTAATACTTTCAGAGAGTGTCGGTTGTGATTGGAAATAAGTCATTTGTACTGACTGAAATTGTCATATGGAACGACAAAAAATGTCTTAACTAACGACAAAAATGTCTTTACTAACGACAAAATTGTCTTTAAAAATGTCTTAACTAACGACAAAAATTCTCACATTCAGAACTTCACATTCCCTCCACTTTTTTCTTAACGTACAAATTTTGTCTTTTGAAAGACAATTTTTTTGTCGTTATTTACGACAAATTTTCTTTTCCTCTATATGACACTAGAGAATAGTTTAGCCACGCCCTGGCCAAGCCCATTTGCCCGTCAATTCTGGCGTTGTGTCGTGCACAACTGCCATTACTAGTTTTTTGTCGTATACTCTATAGAAAATATGTCGTTCATGCATTCAATTACTTATTTTTGTCTTTCATACGACAATTTTTTGTCGTTATCCCTTTGAACATAAGGCCCAAAGGGTTAATATGCAAATATATATATCATTAGGCTTTTCCTGATGACTAAAACAAGGGTGCTCCCACTGTTAGGAAATAATTCATAAAAAAAAAGTTAATACAACTCTAATGTGTGTGACTTCCCGGGGGTGATGTACTAAAGCGTGATAAAGAGGTGATGACTTCTCCAGTGATATCACTTCTCCTGTTCATATTTTATTCTGTGGTGCCTATGCACTAAGATCTCCAAATCTGGAGAAATCTTAGTGCATTGGCCCCATGAAATAACAGAAGAATTGGAGAAGTGATATCACTGAGAAGTCATCACTTCTTTATCACTCTTAAAGGGATAGTAATGTTTCATAATAAAAGCAGCTCTAATTAATCATCATAGTATTTATACTTTGGAGAGTGTTATTTCAATTATGTCAGAGTTGTAGTTCAAGAGTAATTCAATGACAAAGAATCCCCCTCCCGCCCCTTTTACTGATGTAATACTGTTCAGCCAGATCAGAAGGGAGGTGCCCAGGTAGACTGCAAAGAGGGGCAATCTTCAATTAAGATAAGGGAAAAACCTGAAAAAATTGTCAAGGGGGACAGGGCTTTCATTGTTCTCATAGGAAGAAGATTGTTCCCTTCTGTTATCTGTCTGGTCTATGGACTGGATTCCACATCTGAGAAGAGATGGCTTACACTAGGTAAAAGGGGCGGGAGGGGAAACTTTGCTTGTGAATATCTCTCAAACCATAAAGGTTTGGCAGATAAGACATATCGTTCTTCGTGTTTTTTTAATGCCTGCAAAATAAAATAAAGATAAAACAAAGTATTACTATCCCTTTAAGTGAATCTTCCCCTTGTGTTTTTCTTTGTAATGCTATACAAAGTAAACACTAGGTGGTGCTGTTTTATTAATCCCTATGGGAAATTTCTGACTGCCACTCTTAACACTGAAAGAGAGAAGCACCAGGAGTTATGCACTAAGTCGTGGCAAAGAGGTGATAATGTGGAGACGACTTCTCCACTGATACCACTTCTCCAATTCCTATGTTATTCTATGGAGCCAATGCACTAAGATCTCAAAAGTTGAATAGGATAACATTGGATGTGGAGAGTTTAGTACACTGGAGAAGTTATCTATGCTTTATCACCTGTTTATCACCTCTTTATCACACCTTAGTGCATCTCCCCCATCATCTTGAACTTTTGAACTTTCAAATAAATAATCTTCCAGAAGTACTTGCTTATTTGTTTGTCTCTGCAGGATAAACCCTATCCTTTTTCTGACTGAGAGAGTACTGGATACACTGAACAGATTCCAGGAAGGAAGCTAGTGGCACCTGCATTCACCCATATCTTTCTTGACTACCAAGATTTCTCCTCACTGACTCAGATTCCCTCAGACAGTGAGGTTTTGGAGAAATAGTGCTAAGGATGTTTTCTTAAGAGGAAAATTACAAGATCTGTCAAGTTGTATTCAGATGATATCCAAATGAAAGGTTTAAAGACAAAGTCATTTTTACATTCAAACACCCTAGAAAGTGACATTCAGTTGGATACAGTTTTCTTCCAGGAAATCATAACGTGTGTATTAGACCAGCCAGGTAATTAGTTAAGGAGGGCAGAATTGGGGGCAAAGCTAAGTAGCAATCAGCAGGGATTCTCTCTTTCAGAAATACTAAGTTTCCTGCTGCATTTATGACCTCTCATATCAACTTGTGTAGCCGCGGCTGTGACAAAATGTTCATGAAGTACTGGAACAAGAAGTAATTCTTTGAAAATGGAAAGTGAAAGCCTCAAGAGATCTGCAAGTAAGTACTTCACAGCAAGGGGGTATATTAATGAAATAACACCACGGAAAGGGTGTCAGATGCTATAAAAAATAAAGCAATGTTTCTCAAAGTTTTTGTTGTGGTGCTGAACCTTATTATTTAAACCACACGGGGTGAGATGTCATGTGTTACAGTTTCTGTACCAATAGGGAAAAGGTGTTTAGCACATATTTGGTGGCTTATATGCCTAAGAAGTTTTTTTTTTCAGATGTTGCTTAGAAATACAAGATATTTAAAAGTGGATGAACCCTATTCATTTTTATGTGACAAAACTGACAGTATAGTTGATGCACAGCAATGTAAGGATAAATAAATATATATACATAGGTAGGGGGAGGTGGTAACACTCACTCTCCGTTAATTGTTGCCAAAGTAGGATGGAACATGGAACAAGGCGGAAGGCAGCACCCGTGGGACTTTTTAAAGAAGAACAGTGGGAAACAAGAATAGGATAAAGGTTGAACTTGATAGACACAAGTCTTTTTTCAACCTAAACTACTATGTAACTATGTAACTTTATTTGCAAAAAATGGTCAAGAACACATGGTCGACATTTTGGTCATAAGACCTTTATCAATGCAAATAAAGACTTCTTTTAAAAGTCCCACGAGTGCTGCCTTCCTTCTTGTTCCAGATATATATATATATATATATATATATATATATATATATATATATGTGATGTATATATAAAATTCAATACAATATACAATCTTGAGAAAGGCCCCTGTTTGTGCCGAAACATCGATACAATAAATTAGCACATTGTATTCACCTTAAAAGACCTGGGAGTGTGTTTTTTTCATTATATATATATATATATATAATTATAGAAACAGGCATGCAGCATCATAAGGACTTTTATATGGTGGAAAAAATCTTTATTAAATGGTCAACGTTTCAGTCCAAACCTGCACCTTTATCAAGACTATGAGGTCTTGATAAAGGTACAGGTTTGGACCAAAACATATACCATTTAATAAAGATTTCCTTCCTCATTTAAGTGTCCTGCTGGTGCTGCCTACCAGTTTCTATGATTGTCTATATAAATTCACTCACTGAGGCAAAAATAAAGGCAATTTTAACAGTTAAATCAGAGCTGCCCAATTTCAGTCCTCAAGGGCCACCTACAGGCCAGGATGTAAGGATTTATCTGATTAACCCTTTGAGTGCCAGAGTGGTACGCAACGCATTGCAAAGCAATGCGTTGGGTACCACTCTGGCACTCAAAGGGTTAAGCAAAGGTGAGTTAATCAGTAGATCATTCATTGTGACTGACTCACCTGTGCTTAATCAGGGAAATCCTTACATCCTGGCCTGTTGGTGGCCCTTGAGGACTGAACTTGGACAGCCCTGATTTAAATCTTAAAAACATATGCAACCTATTCCTAATGGAAATACTGATGATGTAAAGTAATAAAAGCGAAGCAAAAAAAAAATTCTCATTAGTGAATTTTCTCAGATAGTAATATATTTATACACACTTCTTTATATGTATGACTTCTCGCTATTGCCAGTTTTAGCATCAGTTTTTGAACATACCACTAAGAATGTCCCTTTAAATTGATGATGTTACAGTTCTCTCGGTCTTAGAACACCATATACAGTATCTGCCACCCCACTATCTGGCTCCACTGAAGCCATTTTGAGAACCACTGTAATATAGAATTTCAAGACATAATGTAGACATATTTATATCCTAGATGTTAAACAAGATTAAAGATGTAGTATGGTTTATGAGTTCACAGCACAAATGAAAAGGAACAAACTGTTCATATCTGCCGTCACGTCCTCGGTTTCTATTTCACTGCTGGTTTCAGCCCACGGAGCCCATACTTGGCATAAATGATAGAAAAAACTAGCAACCAAGGACAGAATCACAAAGAGGCAACATGATCAGGCACTTTGTTATACTAGCACAAAGAGGCTGTGTAACAACGGCACAATGGGGTTCCCTGGGAGATTGATATCGGATTATTATGGAGTTTATAATGCAGCTGCACAGGTATACAGTAGATGTATCTAATGTACCAACAGAGATAGAAAGGCTAGGACAAGGTCCCATGCAGCCATAGGGTAGAAAACTCAGGGTTATTGTGTTGAAGTACAGGTTGATTCTCTCTCTAATCTGTAACTCTATGGCCCAGAAAACTCTCTGATCTGTATGTTTAGATTAATAAATGTTCTTTAATATTACCAGTGACCAGGTAATGTCTCTGATTCAACACCAGATCTAGGATTTCTAGGCTGGAACCTCCAATAATCTGGAAAAATCCTTGACAGTACTGGTCAAAAGGGTCTGAAATTCTGTACTTTTTGTAATGTGGGAAATTTGATAGTCTGGCAAAGGTGAGATGATCAGAATCATTTTAAAGCGAAACTAACACCTCTAACAAAGGTTGTCTTTAATAATTCCCTATCTGGCGACTAGCTGCTTAGTAGAAATAGTCGCCAGAATTATTACCTCTTCATGAAGAAATTTGAAGTGATCCTTGGCTGACAGGCAGGACGGAGCATGGACATCTTGCCCTAGTGACATCCGCGCGCCTGCTCTGTCAGTCCCTTCCGGAGCCGTATGGCTCCTAGCAACGCCTTCTACAGCTGTCTGGGACTGGCAGAGCAGGCGCGCGGATGTCACTAGGGCAAGATGTCCATGCTCCGTCCTGCCTGTCAGCCGAGGATCACTTCAAATTTCTTCATGAAGAGGTAATAATTCTGGCGACTAACGCTACTAAGCAGCTAGTCGCCATATAGGGAATTATTAAAGACAACCTTTGTTAGCGGTGTTAGTTCCGCTTTAAGTCACTTCTGGGCCATGAGCAAAATATAAAGCTGAAGACCCCCATTAACCTGTTGGATGTCCAAGTGGTTTACAATGCATTCATTGTAATGCAATGCAGACTGTGACGGAATGGTTGTCACCCAGAGAATGAAATGTGTCTGTTTTCAGTGATCGCCATTGTCTTAACACGTGTTCCCATTCTTGAAACATTAATGTCCCGTGTGTGTGCATGCATTACAGAGTGTTGGCCATTTACCAGCATTGAATGGGTTGGTTAGTTTGTATGATGTACAGAGGAATGGTGCCATCCAGTGTAGCTGACCACAGAGATTGTGTTATGAGATAGCCAGTGTTGGTCAGATAGAGGGGGGTAGGGCAAATCTGTGTGTGGAATGTGTGTGTCTTCCCCCTCTCATCAGGCTAAGCAGAAGGAGACCTGGTAGATAGTACCTGTGACATGAGATCCTGTAGGGGGTGGGTAGAAAAGAGTAGAAAAAAAGAGGAGAGAGAGAAGAGTGAGAGAGGACAGATTTGAAATATGTAGGAACAAGAGAAAAGGCCTCTCCATAATGGTGGGAGGCTTAGGGTCCATGGGCATTCTAAAGGAGTACTGGGGAAGCTGGGACTGGTGAGTGCCCTCACCGGAAGAGTTAGTGAGCGGGCACTGTAGTGGCCAGGTGCCCTTTTCAGTTGTGGGCTGTAAGTCAAGGTGGCTACAGCCACAGAAAGTACCCTGATGTTCCCACCACAAGGATTGTGCCCAGGAAGCTAAACTTCGGTGGCTATGGCCCAAGACTAAAGAAAGTGGCAGGGGATAATCTCTTAGGATGCCTTCCCCAACTCCTCTGTCAGGACCAAAAGATACAAGAAACCTTCATGTAATTCAGCAACATGTGTAGTGGGCTGGATGCCCACTCTTGCCTCTAGTGGGACTATGTGTAAGCTCCAGCATTAAGCTAAAATGGACTGTGAGTATTATATGTAACCCCTGGCAATCTGTGCAACCAAGAATAGAACCGCAGAAGTGTTTAGTTTTTATGTTTTACCCCTGTTTGTTTGCCTGTAATTGTTGTCCCATGTTTGTGTGTCGTGACCTCTCTAATAAATGCAATTTATTATCTTTTTGTCTGGCTGGATATATCGCTTAACCATCGCTTAATAATTTAATTATTAAAACTGATAGTTCTTGCCAATATAAAAATATTTGAACCAAGTATGGCCAAATTGCCCTGGCTCATACTAGAATCCCAACATTCTTCAGCATCTTATACCTGACTTCAAAGGAATTACCCCATTGGCCATACACCTCATCTTTAATGGGTAACGTTACATCCGCAACTTAAATTCAGGGTTTACTTTCCAAAGAGCTTCAGCCCGAGGATAAATCCACATAACTTTACCCCATACGTTATCGACTAACCGCCCTGCTGTGACAAATCCAACCACAAACGCACCATAATAGGGAGAGATGCTGCACCTTGCTCCCTTCTTACCCAAATGGCAGACTTTTTCCTGCCTCAGCCTCACATATATCACCAAACTTACTCCTCCCCTAACACCCGTCATCTTCATCCGGGTACATCTTGACATGTTTCCCCTCCCTGTACACTCCATTTTCATTCTGGGGGAAATTTTTAAATCAACCTCAAAGAATGCTGTGTGCTCACATCTAGACACACACAAGGCTAAACATGTACAGCTATCTGGAAAATGTACATACATGATATAGTGCATAAAAATGTGTATTGAACAAGGTGCGTATGGACAGTTTGAGACATGCTGTGCCTAAACTGAACACTAACAGGGCACAGATCTTATCAAACAGCTATAGGGGTGGTGTTAAGAACTTGTTTACATAGACGTTGTGCACTGGTGGGGTCATACACCGGCATACGCACCTCCCAGCCAATCAGCTTCTAGCGGGTTTTGTCACCCCTCCTAGAACCTGATTGGCTGGGAGGTGCGTATGCACACGTCCCAGCCAATTGTAGCGTGGGAAACATTTTGAACCGAGACTGGCCATATAAAAGCTAGTCTCTGTTCAAAATTCCCTCATTATGGCTCTGGCAACAGCCAGAGAGGTATGAAGTGGGGGTTGTTTTACCCTGCATTCCTGCCGCCGCCACCGGTGTTAGCAGAGGGGGTGGCAGCGTCGTCTAATTAAACGTAAGTTTTTTTCCGAAGGAATGCCAGCATCTTTTTATGATTTGTGATGGCTGCATCTTTTTTAGACTTGATATGCCAGCATGCATTTAACCCTTGGAATGCCAAAGGGGTAGGCAACACATTGCTCTGCAATGCGTTGTGTACCCCTCCGGCACTCAAAGGGTTAAGACAAATATATCTTAGGGGCACATTTTCATTGGACTTTTTTTCCATTTTCAACTACAGATTTTAGAAGAAGAAGATTAGAAGACAGAAGAGAAGAAGAAGGAAGATTAAGGAAACAAGATTACTAAACTGTGCTTTCAAAACCACCGTTGCCAGCTTTTTTTTTTTTTGTGGGGGATAGTATCAAGCTCTTAGGCGTGATAAAGAGGTGATAAAGTGGAGACGACTTCTCCAGTGATATCACTTCTCCAGTTCCTATGTTATTCTATGGAGCCCATGCACTAGGGTCTCTGAAGTTGGAGAAATCTTAGTGCATTGGCTCCATAGAATATGACAGGAATAAGTGATATCAATGGAGAAGTTAACTCCACATTATCACACATTAGTGCATAATCCCGTAAGCTCCATGTCATCATCTCTTTATCAGGCCTTAGTGCATAACCTCGTAAGCTCCATGTCATCATCTCTTTATCAGGCCTTAGTGCATAACTCCCGTAAACTGAAGATTAAACAAACATTCATGTGTGCTTTATTGCTGTGAAGCAATGTGATACACTTATATCCACATCCATGCCTCCCAAGTGTCCCTCTTTAGGAGGAACAGTCCCTCTTTTAAACCCAAATCCCACTGTCCCTCTTTCCCACCCTAATGTCCCTCTTTTTAGGAGATCAGTTTGTGTGGCGTATATAGGAGTGTATCACATTGCTCCACAGTGATGAAACTCACATTAATATCAGTGTATGTGTTTATAAATTAGTCTGCTTAAATAAAATACTTTGGTCATGTTATAAGTCATTTATTAGGTAACACAAGGAGGTGTCAATAGGTCATGAAACAGCCTAAAAATTCTCCTTAATGCCCCACCCACCGGCCACACCCCCAGCATTACCCCCTAAAACACAATAGTCCCTCTTTGGCAATTTGAAATGTTGGGAGGTATGCACATCACACAGTTTGATCTCCTAAAAAGAGAGACACATGGGTGGGAAAGAGGGACACATGGATTTTAGGTCTCAAAGCGGGACTGTACCTCCTAAAGATGGACACTTGGGAAGTATGTTAATGCCTAGCCCTTTGAGTGCTAGAGAGTGTGCAATGCATTGCTCAGCTATGTGTTGACACCACTCTGGCACTCAAAGGGTTATATTTCTCCAGAACTTAGATTCTAAGTGACATGTTACAGCTTGTTCTAAACCAGAGGTGTTCCAGTTGATCCACAAAGTACCTTTAAAGAGACAATGCTTCTAGATCTCACCGCTTGAACACACTCAGACAAGCAGGACATCTCCCTCTGTGTTACTGATGTAAATGGCACTAATCTACAGACTAAGGAAGCAGCCAATCAGAGCAGATCAAATAGCAGGTAAAACTGAACCCTCTCATCCTTGAGAATGTTACAATTCACACTGAGATTTGAGACCAACCCCCTGAGAGTTCCCAGCTATACCTATGGACCAGATGGGGTGCTCCGGAATTGCTCATCTTGGGGGAGATTCACTAAGGTGTTACAAAAAGGTGATAAAGTGGAGATGACTTCTCCAGTGATATCACTTCTCCAGTTCTTATGCTATTCTATAGAGCCTGTGTACTAAGATCTTCAAAGTTGGAGAAATCTTAGTGCACAGCCTCCATAGAATTGTATAGGAATTGGAGAAGTCATCTCCACCTTATCACCTCTTTATCACACTTTAGTGCATAACCCCCTATGTCTTTTGTACATAAGGACCTGTGTGGTTTTGAATGTTTCCCTCGATTATTCCCATGTCTGTATTGTACCAGTGCTTCATGTCTAGTTATTAGTCTTTAATACAATTTACTATGCAATTAAAACACAATTTTTCTTACTGCTGCTTTTTAATGAGATCCAAGGCCACTTTAAACATTAAAGTTCATTCTCCATTATATATCATAGCTGATCAATATGCTAAGCTGGTGTAGGGCATCATATTAAACTATATAAAGTGTTAAAATAATATTACCTCTATTAAGAATTAATGTATTTACCTCTTGTTTGAGGTCATAGGGTTAAGATATAATTGAGTTTATGTAAACTGTTGTAAAATGTATTGGATTGTACATAAGAAAATAAAAGGAAAGTGTCAGTTATCTCACATTCTTGGACTATTTTATTTTTGCAACTTACAAGTAACACTCTCGGGAAAACTAAACCATTTATAGTGAATCAAAAGGGAATTTGGGTAGGGATGGATTTACATTCCAGGCACCCTTAAAGGGACAGTAATTTCCCATAAAAATGTTTTATAGATTTGTAGAGGGTAAAAAAAGAAACTCAATGCCACAAATCCCATCTCTCAAACCACTATGGTTTGAGAGATATTTGCAGTCAAAATTACCCCCTCCCTCCCCTTCTCCTAGATCCCAGTCCGGGGACCAGCCGGCGGCTCTGCAGCAGAGCTGAAATCCCATTATTAGAAAGTAATTACTTCATTAGAAAAGTCTACAAAGTGTTCCTGGTTTGCAAGCACACTTTGTAGACCTTTCCCATGAAGTTCTTTTCCAATAATGCAATTTAGGCTCTGCTGAACAGCCTTGTCGTGTCGGCCGACACGGGTCTCCTTCTGTCAGCTTTACAACTGAAATCAGGAGAAGGGAGGGAGGGGGGAACTTTGATTGCAAATATCTCTCAAATCATACTGGTTTGAAAGATGGGGTTTGTGGCATTAAGTTTCTTTTTTTACTCTCTACAAATCTATAAATATTTTTTATAGGACATTACTGTCCCTTTAAGCAAGGCGCTCAAGGCTCTTTTACCTCCACCCATGGCCACACTCCTACTGCTCAAGCCCCATACTCTATTTCCTGGCCCAGAAAATACTCTTTGCATATAACATCAAAGACAAAAAAAAAAAACAGCTCTCTAGCATTTTTAGGTGCAGTATCACAGTGGCCTGAAACTGTATAGTGGTGCTGTTGCTACATCATCCTATGGACAGATCTGGTCAGCTGGACATAAATCTCCATAGGATGGTGTAGTAACAGTGCCACTGTACAATTTCAGGCTTCTGTGATCCTGCACCTAAAAAAGTTAAGTTTGTGCTATAATAACTTTAGAATTAAACACCTTTCAGAAGTGGGAGTACCCTTGTTTTATTCAGGGAGATAACCCTACAATATATATTATTTACATATTAAGTATTACTATCCTTTTAAACACAAGTAAATGTCATTATCTCAGATACATTCTTCAGAAACACTTATTCATTCTCTAGTGTTCCTATGAGGAGATCCTGCAACCCGCCATTGTTGGTGGAGGGCTGGGGACAGGTTTGAGTACCTCTGGACTAAGAGATGCAGGAGAAGCCTCCAGGGGCAGCAAGTCCCTAAGGTCACTTTCGGCCCCAGGGCCACTTGTTGCCCACCACTGAAAAAAGGAAGTAATTCCCATTTAAAACATATCTTTAACCAAAAGTATGCAAGAGACATTTATGGTGTAATGTTTATAGATGTTTCTAGCATTCAATAGGTTAAATTACTTTTGCGTGTCATTCCTTGGAACTCTCAGGGTTTAACCAAAATCTCAGGGTCCCAGCCAGAGTGCATGGCAAGATTCTTGTGGTGAGAGAGCCCATGTTATCTACTGTATATTCTGCTCCAGTTAAAGGGATAGTATTGTCTAATTTAAAAAAAAAAATGAATCTTGTAGCCATTAAAAAATTAAACTAATTGACCCCAGTCCCATCTCTCAAACCTTTATGGTTTGAGAGATATTAGCCACTTAAGTTTCCCACTCCCTCCCCTTTCCCTGACGTCAGAGCTCTAGCTGACTGCAGGGGAATCCAGTCACAAGACAGGCGGAGGCTCTTCAGCAGAGCCGAGATCACAATAACTACTTTGTTGGAACGGTCTACAAAGTGTGCCTGGATTGTAAGCAAACTTTGTAGACCTTTCCAGTGAAGTATTTATTTTTCTATCTTGCGATCTTGGCTCTGCTGAACAGCCTCCGCCGGACATGGGACCAGGTTCCCCTGCAGTCAGCTACAGCACTGACGTCAGAGAAAGGGGAGGGAGGGGAAACTTTAGTGGCTAATATCTCTCAAACCATAAAGGTTTGAGAGATGAGACTGGGCCAATTAGTTTAATTTTTTAATGGCTACAAGAGTAATTTTTTTTTAAATTAGACAACACTATCCCTTTAACTGCTTCTTTAGTGTCTAAATTGGTGCTACTTGTACCAGTAAGGCAGTGGGAGAAGTCTTGCTTGACTTGTGTGCGTTCATGCAGTGATATATTTAACTTGGGGCTCCTATCGATTACAGCATTCAGGGACATATCAGAGAGAATCTATATTATGGAAATGTAAGGGTTAATATTTAAAAGCTCTTGGGGTCAGCTCATTTTGAAATATTCCAGATATGCAGAGTGGCATCCAATGTGTTGCATTATAACAATGGTACATAGAAGATTAAGCAAGAAGATGTGTGAATATAATTCAAGTGCTTCATCAGTGGTGTAACTATAGGGGTCGCAATCTCCCGCCTGTGCTCTAGTAATGAAGAGCACTGGTAGATGACATCATCTTCCAGCTCTCTGCATTACTAAGAGGACCACGCGGGAGCTCCAGGTAGTAGATGGGGCAATGTGGTCAGGGGGGCCAATGTGGTGGTGGTAGGAGGGGCCCGTGACACTTCTTGTACCAGGGCCCAGAGGCTTCTAGTTACGCCTCTGTGCTTCATTTTAAATGTTCAAGGTCCAGAGGGGTGAGCAATTAATTGAATGCATCCCATTGATCTTTTAAGGGTTAAAGAGAATTACAAACTGCCCATATGTTCTTCCATTTTTTGTTTCATCATCTAAGGTACAGAAATGTGAGAAATTCATTGCCTTGTAATGTGAAGCCTTTTACATCAATGTGGGAGAATTTCCCTCATTGATGTGAAAGGGTTTGATCTCGCCCACTTCTACCCGGTAGTTTGGGTGGGATGGAAGCAGGGGAGCTCTCCTGGTCCCCAGTGCCCCACCACAAGGTCTGTTTTTTCTTGCTGCATTAACTTTCACCATGGCTGAGGGGAGGGATGACGTGTTGAAGGGAAGGGTTGATCCTGTTACTACTGAAGCCACTATGTCCCCTTCACTATAGCGAAAGGGAATGTGCATCAGGACCGCTAGAGCCATAACATTGCACAAGGCCCTGCCGCACTCAACTTTCTGACCTCCCCTTCCTGGCCTTACGCAGGCCGATGTGAAGAGCCGCTCCATGGGCACCTGCCCACTGCCCTTTCTGTCTCACTCCGCACCCTATCAAGTGCCTTCCGGCTCCAGGGGTTCCAATGTACTTTCCCCATCAATCAATGTTAACACTTTGAGTGCCAGAAGGGTACAAAGCAATGCATCATACCTCCCAACATTTCAAGTGGCCAAAGAGGGACACTTGTGTTTTAGGTGGTGTTGCTGGGGAGCGTGACTGGTGGGTGGGGCAGTAGCGAGTATTTTTATGTTATTTCATGACCTATTGAAACCTCTTTGTGTAACTGAATAAATGCTTTAGAACAAGTCCAAAGTGTTTTAATCACACAGACTAAGCATGTACTGAAGTATATGCAAACATTAATGTGAGTTGTATTGCTGGGGAGCAATTTAATACACTAATATACATACCACACAGTCTGATCTCCTAAAAAGAGGGACACCAGGGTGGGAAAGCGGGACAGAGGGATTTGGTTCAAAAATAGGGACTATCCCTCCTAAAGAGGGACACTTGGGAAGTATGATGCATTGCGTACCACTCTGGAACTCAAAGGGTTAATCTTTGTATCCATTTAGCGGCCATAAAAGCATCTATTTGGAAAACTGTGCACAGATCTCCTGCTGTTTTGCTAAAAGAAAAAAAAATTAAAAGTGATTTTAGACGGACAGAATAATTTCTCTGCACATTCTGCGGATTCTCCACAACAAGCAGCAGCTGTTTCCATCCTCTTTCAGAATACAAAGACACAGCCCTGTTCCGCATCTCAAAAGACTGCAATTAAGACAAGTCCTTATTCCTGTTTGGTTTCCGGGGCTTGGAGCAGTGCTGGGAGGGAGCAAGCGGGGAGCGGGGAGATAAATGTCACCCATTCAAAATGCACAAGGCTGCTTCACACTGACTGCTACAGAAAAATGACAACTCTATTCTGTTAAGCCTTAACAACTAGTGAGTGATTGATTGACTGACTGATTGATTCATTAAGTCGTATGAGCTCTTTCATATCCGGTGCCATATGGATAATAATTCTTCTCAATATAATACAAAATAACAGAGAGTATAAATCTAATTTATCTCATTTCCTTCCTAATGATACCTGCTAATAATGACCTTATTGTCATTGCACTGTGTACCTGTTAGCATATTAATGGCAGCATGTCATAGGCTAGTTCACACAGGCAATTTTAGAGCAGTGTTTCCTGAATGTTAAAAATATATGTGTTATCTTTGGGTCCAGGGCCATACAAATTTATAGAGGCCGCTGCAACTGTGCTGGCCACGCCCACATTTTGAATTGTGGATGTGGCCAGGTCAATGTCAATGTCCCTGTACCAGTTTTATTCCCCTTGGCAGGCTAGAGAGATCTCCAAACGTGTTTGAGATCTGTCTAGCAGCCATGGTATTAAACTTTTTTTGTCCTTGCTTTTTATAGGGCAAAGGTATTTTCTGAATGGATGGGATTGGGGTGGAGGTCTTGTGAGGAATGGTGGTGTGGCTATGGGTGGGGCTAAGGACATCTAGAATTGCTTGCCACCTGGGATGTAAATCCGTCCCTTTTTGGGTCTTATGTATAAAAATAAATTGGAGCAATTCTGGAATAAACAAGTGCACCATAAGGGAGAAGTAAAAATTCACATTGATAGGGGAAAAGTAAAAATTCACATTGATTTAAGTGGAACATTTAAACCATTTTTAAACCTTTTATGGTGGAACTTAGACTGGACCACCACTGTGGGTGTCATGAAAGAAAGACTAAATCAGCCTGAAAGGAGAATGCATTCACCATCATTTTATTGTAGAAGATTTTCTTGGGGTGGCATTACATATCCTGAGATTTTGCCCACCTCATGCTGAAAACCCTGAAATAAGCAGAATACCCGTTTGTGCCCTTATATGACCACACACACAATGCTCTTCTTTGCCCTCCACAAATTGTGGAAACTAGAGTGGCGATGGTCATATGTTTACTCTTTCCAGGAAGTCCTGCAACCCTCCCCCCATCCTTCCCCAATATAGCTTAGAAAAAGGGAGGAACTCTGATCAAACAAAATACTTCTCTGGTTAACTCTTCCTTACTAGTGAAAGATGGAACACCATGCTTTTAGACTTTATCATGACAATGGGCATGATAAAGAACTCTGGATCTGCCCCAGAGATTTGGTTTTCAGATTTAATTATTAGGTCTCTGGGAACAGATGCTGATTCTCTGGTTTGGTGAGTTCTATGGTAACCTCACCTACTTTTCCACCCATTCGCCCACTTCCCTGGCCCTTCAGGCCAAACCCCACCTTTCAAACTCCCAACTCCACTCCAATTATGGCCCACCCAGGGCCGGATTTACATCTCAGGAGCCTGTAGGCACATAAATCTGAAGTGCCCCCCCATTCACCATCTCCACAATGCTCCAAATCTCCACATTACCCCCCATATCCATACAGCCCTCACATTGCCCCCCATCAGCTCCATATTGCCATCAGCTCCAACTTGCCCCATCAGCTCCAACTTGCCCCATCAGCTCCAGCTTGCCCTCACATTACCCCCATCATCTCCACATTGCCACTATATCAGCTTCAATTTGCCCTCACATTGCCATCATCTCTACATTGCCCACATCATATTCACATTGCTCACACTTTGCCTCCCGCATACATTTCCTACCTCCCTGGTGGTCCAGCGGCAGATGTCTGTACCTACTTCTGTAGGTGCTGTTGCTCCCGCGCGGTCTCTTTAGGAATGCAGACCGCTGGGAGATGATGTCATCTCCCAGCACTCTGCATTAGAGCTGACGAGGGAGCAACAGCAGCTACAGGTCTGTGCCTTGTGTCTGAGCTGAAGAAAGCACGGACTTTACCATGTGGTGGGCGGGTTGTTACTGTGCACAGTGTGCAGCGCTGTGAACAAAAAAAAAAAAAAAAAAAAAAAAAAAAAAATATATATATATATATATATATATATATATATTTTTTTTAATCTCAATGACAGGCGCCCCTCTGTGGGGTGCGCCTGTAGGCAGATGCCTACTCTGCCTTATGGCAAATCTGGCCCTGGGCCCACCTACCTCCCATTCCAGCCCTATGTGTTACTCCGGGGGCTTGGAACAAGAAAGTTCCCAGGTATGAAAAATGGAGTTTTAGTCTGCAACAGCTCGAGACTGCCTAATAATACATTGAGCTCAAGAGTACACATAAATTTCTAAAAGAAAAAAAGAAACTGCCCCCCCATTCTGCAAGGTTTTACATTCCATTTGTTACATGATTTTCACAATGTTTTTAACGTTATTGTGGGTCTTTCTTCCTGATCCCTCCCATTATTCTGATAATTCTGGAAAGGCATCACATAGGTTTTATTCTGACACACAGCAATGCCCCATCTAGTGTGTACAATAATGTCTATAATGCATAATAAACAAATCTATTATGCCCCAGCCAGAAAATCATACGACTGAAACATATAGACATACCTGGAAACCTTGTTACAAGCTTCCGGAGTTTAAAATGGATCTGTCACTCTGTGATAACTAGGTTATTTTGAATGAATTTTCAAAAGCAAACTATATTCATAGCTGGAAACTCTCCAGATTTGCCCAAAAGACTCCGGTTTTTGTTGCTGATTACCAAGTGTCCAGGGACAGTGGCTGATTCTCTGGGTGGTGGGGAGTTTTTATGAAACTGCCCATTTCTACTCCTTCACAGCCTGTTCCTCCCACTTCACTACCCAGTTCTTCCCATTTCCCGCCCACTTTGTGGCACTCCTGCCAAGCCCCGTCCCACCCATGGGTAAGCCCCACCCATTTTGAAGCAAATCATGTCATTTTTATCCCCCAGCGGCACCACAGGTGTCCCCTCTGGGGACTCCAGAACACAAAGTTCCCAGGTATGACTATATTTATGTTAGGTATTTTTTTATTTAAAACAATAATATAAAAATGATTCCTCTTTCAAGGTATTAACCCTCTGAGTGCCAGAGAGGTACGCAACGCATTGCTCTGCAATGCGTTGTGTACTTCTCTGGAACTCAAGGGGTTAAAAAATCAATTTAGATTAATGGATGCTTTATTTGTCCCCTATAGTTTAGTTGATTCGCCCCAGAATTGCTTCATGTTGCTTTTATACATAAGGCACTTTGAGTTCATTAGCAAAAATTGTAGCTGAGGCTAAAACCATAAATTATGTGCATCCAACACAATTATCTATCAATTTTTATTAAATCTGGCCTTTCAATGAGGATTTAATATTTCACAGAACAAAAATATAGATTTGATGAATCCTTACATATAATGTATACATGTGAACAAAATAATTTTAGCAACTGAATGAGGTCCTTTATATCTCAACTGTCTGTCTTTCCACTTTCTTGAACTCTCTAGAACGAGACACACTGATAATCTCCAAAAATGAATAAAGCCTAATTCACATGGGTGACTTTGCTGCGGTAACCTTGTTGCAACTCAAGTTTCACAGAACAGAGATCTCTTTTTTCTATGGGGTAGTTCAAACAAGTGTCCTAAAGCAGCAATCATTTTAAATGGCAATCATAAGTTACTGCAACATAGGGTTGCCACCTTTTCTTCAAAAACATATCGACCAAGGCATTCCCTCTATAGACTTAACAATGGAAAGAAGCCATTTTTTTCTGGCCTGCCACCGGCTGTGTGGCAACCCTACTGTTGCAGTAGGGTTGCACCAAAGTCACCCATGTGAACTAGGTCACCCATGTGAACTAGGCCTAAAGGTTTGTTCACACTGGTTACTTGAATTTTGTAGTAACACTTCCCCATTCAACTTCCTGCATTATTTACCTTTAAGTTCTGTGTCACACAGTTATCTCAATGTGGGGTTACAGCTGACACCCACTTGATTTAACTATACTTTGGTGGTTGCGTTGAGTATCACAATATCCAAGTCTTCCATGTGAATGATTTGCAAGGAAGTCCTAGAGGCCACTTTTCATATCTTCTATGGTGCAATTTCCCTGGATTCTGTCTTAAACCCAGAAAAACTGCAACAGGCTGGATCATGTCCAGCAATCTCCTCCCAAGTGAACAGCCAATGCCGACTCACATTCAGTTTCTAAATGGGCAACGTTGTGCAGACATTAGTCCCGTGCTAATGTTGTCTGTGTGATGGTAATCGACTCCTAACTGAGCAAAGGTGCATCAATCAAATTGACTGAAAAGCTAATTAACACATGTTTTCTAGCTTAACCCTTAATGCTTTCAATGTTAGCACTGTATGTGGTCAATCAAAAAGACAGCTAAACTAATCAGCAACCATTTACAAGCTCGGCAGGTTGGGGATGATGGGAATTCTATTCTTCAACTGCTGGAGGTCCAAAGATTGACTAGTTCTGTCTTAAAATTTTTAGTGGCAGGCAACAAAAGTATAAATTCTGTCCAATCAGAAATCGTTACTGCCTTGACTTTAGAGTAAGAATCCAATGAAATAATGAACAAGGATTAACAACAGACAGAGAGAGAAGCTGGTATTAAAAGATAACTATAATATCACTATTACATACAGAAATGAAGTATAGAGCAGAATCCTTTGTATTCATTATATCTTTATGAAAGCACATATCATATGGTAACCTTACTTGGTATATACTCTAATTACAATGCATTAGCTAATTAAGGTTTACATTACATTGTAGCTGAATACCGCTGAATTATGTGGAGAAATGTATAAATATAACCCTTATTAAAGTTAGAAACTGCCATAGAATCCAGGGTTAAATTAGTCAATTAAAGGGATAGTAATACTTAAAATGTAAAAAAAAATGTGTTGTAGGATTTATCCCCCTGAGTAAAACAAGAGTACTCCCACTGCTGTAAGGTGTTTCATTCAAATGTTATTAATTTTCAAAGTTGAATTTTTTAGGTGCAATATCACAGTGGCCTGAAATTGTACAGTGGCGCTGTTGCTACACCATCCTATGGAGATTTAGGGTCCCGGGACCAGAGCTGTCCATAGGATTGTGTAGCAACAGCGCCACTGTACAATTTCAGGCCACTGTGATATTGCACCTAAAAATTCAACTTTAAAAATGAATAACTTTTGAATGAAACACCTTTCAGCAGTGGGAGTACTCTTGTTTTACTCAGGGGGAAAAACCCTACAACATATTTATTTTTACATTTTAAGTATTACTATCCCTTTAAACATGCAATAGAAGAATTGGAAATGGTTATAGTTTTATTCCTTTTTTGCCATATATTGTATGGTTTCCCAGAGAAACAAGAACAATAGCCAGTGTTTTGACTCTGCATTACCAGGCATCCGGAGCAGAGTCTGATTCGCTAGATGTGGGTTTCTGAGGTTGCCCACTTGTGCTCCTTCCCACCCTGCTCCTCCCACTTCCCGCCTAATTCTCCTCCTTCCTCAGTCTATTCTGCCTATTTTTTATGTTTCACAAGTCCTGCCCCTCACTAGTGATTAAGCCCCACCCCTTTTATGGAACGAATCAAGTCATTTCTATCTCATCAGCAGCACCACAGGACTCTCCTCCAGGAGACCAAAAAGTTCTCAAGTATGTTCATGAAGTAAACTGTCTGTAACAAATAGGGCACTTTCACATTGATGACAGAATTGTTACCAGGTACATATTTCCCAACAGAAAGAGTAGACAACTGTCTAGAGCTCCAAATTTTGAGGGGCACCCCGGCTGTGCTGGCCGCATCCACATTCTGAATGGTGGATGTGGCCAGAGCATTCTCAATGTACCTGTACCAGTTTAATGCTGTTTTGCAGGTATTATTTAACCCCTTGGATGATAGAGAGATCTCCAACAAGGTGAGCTCCAGATAATATTATTGTCTGATGCCCATATAGTTCGGTCATTCACAACCTCCAATGTGATCTGCAGGTGGCCTCATAGGCCATAGTGCTACTGCTGCCAATGTATTTTTTTTAACAAATTGAAAAGATAGAGAGGTAACTTGCAAAATGTGTGCAAGAATTAATTAAGTGTTTAATTGAAATATTCTGTACAGTAAGAAAAAAAGTTGAAGTATCTGAATAAAAAGGACCTTATACACGAAAGAAAAGGGGATTCAATCTGGAGCAAGCCAATTACATCCTAGGGGACAAATATTAATTTCACAAAATTCTCATTTTTAACCCCTTGAATGCTAGAGTTAGGGTGACCACATTTCTGTGGTCACCCTAGTCCCACGGCTGAGGCTCCCGCTGGCGCTGACCATCTTTCTGAGGCTGACACAGAGTAAGAGTTCCCAGTGGGAAAGAAGGTCAGCGCCGGCGGGAGCCTCAGCAGCGGGTCTCACTTGCAGCACCAACATACCTGCTCCATCCCAACTGTCTCGCATGCACCAGTCCAGACAGCCAATGAAATGTATTTGCTATATGGTCTTCATTGGCTGGCTGAGCCAGCCAATGAGGACCATATAGAGAATACATTTCATTGGCTGACGGACTGGCGTGTGTTGCTCCATTCCGGGACTCTTTGTTGTCCCGGTGGGGGGTGACCTGGGATGCGGAACACAGACCCCCAATAAGGGACAGTCCCAGGCATTCCGGGACGTGTGGTCACCCTAGCTAGAGTTCTTCAGTGTACTGCAAAGCTGCATTTGGGCCTAAGTTACTTTCTATTCGGGAACTTCAGCTCTTATGTTACTGTACAAAATTTTTCATTTCAAAACTTTACTAAGTGCTGTACTACTTTTGCAAATTAAAGTTCAGCCAGGAGAACTCCATTGAAAGCAGCCCAGACTAGAATCACATTCTCACTGTTGCCAGGTTGGAGTAGAGGATAGCGACCATACAGACCTGCAATGCATTGGAGTCTTCTGAAGTATCCAAGGAATTAACTTTGCTTTCAGTCAGATTTTTTTGGATCCATCATGTGATGTTATGAGTAGACCCTTGTACATTTGAAGGTGGTGATGTTATTCCTAGATAGTTTATGCTAGATTATAATTATTTTACAGATAGGGTGAATGGGCTGTCACACCCCAGGATTGCAGTTGGTATTTGATACCAATTAGGATATGTGCTTACACTTCCTTTAGAGGTTATGTCCATGAGGGTTATCAGGAAATGTGCTAGTGAATGCAGCTGGCTAGTACTGAACTTTAACTGGTGTGATGTAGGGTGATCATGTGTACCGGACTGCCCAAGACAGCCTGTATTCTAGATGTGTGCCCAGGCAGTACTCTTCTGGAATAATAAACATCATCAAATGAACTTTGAGCATAACATTCTAAATTCTAGAGGAATAACTGCCAATTGACTACTTTGCTAGAAAGTTTTGCCTATGCCAGGCTACAAAACAAAGCCTGTCAAGCCCCAAGACTGAGCATAGCCTTTTGCTACACGTAAATGGTGCTATAGCTAATGTCTGGTGTCAGGAAGTAGGGTTCAGTTTTCCCTTTAATGTTTAGAATAGAAATTACTAGAGTGACCAAGTGTCCCGGATTGCCTGGGACAGTCACAGATTTTAAATGTGCTTCCCTTGTCATAGACAGCCTCCTTCTGGGACTATACAAAGTCCCGGAATGAAGACTCCAGAACACAGAGGTCTAAATACTAGAAGAAGAATTGCCCATTGTCCACTGCGACTGAAAGTGATGCCTCTACTGGGCTACATGAAAATGGCTTCCATACAAAGTTCTAACCACTAGAGAGAAAACTGAGTCTTGATCCTGACATCAATTGGTAACTGCAGTGCAATTTTGTTGTAGTATTATGTTAGTTTACAGCTTTGGGTTTGATGTACATCTTCTTGAAGCCCATCACAGGCATAACTTTCTGTCACAGCTGTCAATGGGCAGTTTTCCTTCTAATGTTTAAAAAGCTGTTGTGCGCTCTTATCTTCAGTGTCCCTGAATGGTAGAATTTAAAGGGATAGCAATGTTTCATAAGAAAAGCAGCTCTAATTAATCATCATAGTATTTGGACTTTGGAGAGTGTTATTTTAATTCTGTCAGACACGTAGTTCAAGAGTAATTCAATGACAAAGTATCCCCCTCCCACCCCTTTTACTGATGTAACACTGCTCAGCTAGAGCAAAAGGGAGGTGCCTTGGTAGATTGCAGAGAGGGACAACCTTCAATTAAGATAAGGGAAAAACCTGAAAAACTTATCAAGGGGGGCAGGGCTTTCATTGTTCTCATAGGAAGACGATTGCCCCCTTCTGTTATCTGTCGGTCTTACAACCAGATTCCATATCTGAGAAGAGATGACTTACACTAGGTAAAAGGGGCAGGAGGGGAAACTTTCCTTGTGAATATCTCTAAAACCATAAAGGTTTTAGAGATAAGACTTATATCGTTCTTCATGTTTTTTTAATGCCTAGAAAATAAAATAAAGATAAAACTAAGTATTACTATCCCTTTAAATGTAGTCTAGGAATGCCAACCTGAGAGCCTCAAATTCCCAAACCCTCGTTTAGAACTTTGTAGTTCAGAACAGTCATCACAGCAGTCAATGAGAAGTGTTCAGAACAACATGGTCCTTCCGAGAAAGCTCATGTTGTTCACTTAAATCATGTGTTCCTGCTGTTGTACTACAGCCGTGGACAAGTACTTTGTCGCTCTTGGTAGTGTCCTTGAATGGCAGAAAGAAATGTGATCACCCTAGTGTGATTATTACATATAATTCTTTCCTAAAAGTTATTTGTTCTCATAATAATGATGTAGAGATAATAGCGTGCATTTATTTTATGATTGGTCAGTTTAAGAATTCTGTGGTTTCTCTGCAATTAATTTTCTTTATCGATCAGAATGCTTCACACTGAGTTTCCATGGTTACAATCCCCCACTCTTTGTTCATTTCATGTACGTGTCCCTGTTCATAACTGTGCGTTTTACTCTGTGGGCAACTTCATGTCTCTCTTTGATTCCATCTCAGTTCTGTGGGGGGGAAATACACTAAGATGAAAGAAGTCACTCCAGAAAAACTAAATATCCTTAAATGTAACCTACACACAAAGCCAGAAAGCGAAAAGATGCAATTCCGGGGCAAACCAATTGACCTACAGGGGAAAAATGAAAATTCACAGTGATTTAAATGGGACTTTTAACCCCTTGAATGCTAGAGATGTCTCTAGTGCATTGCATCGCAAATGCATTGGAGGCCTCTCTAGCAATGAATCGGTTAAAAGCCTCATTTAAATCACTGGGTATTTTGGGGATGTACATTTGTCCCCTATGGTTTCCTCCAGAACTGCATATCTCTAGTATATTGCCCACTCCTGTTGAAACCAATCCCCCTATATCTCCAGCATTGGCAGAAGGGAGGAGATTTATATATCCCCTCCTTACTGCCACCCCTGGGTGTGTCTCCTGAGGAGACATAAATTATGTAATGAGGCATTCTCTTGAATGTGTGAGTCTCCTGAGGAGACATAAATTATGCAATGAGGCTTTCTCTTTTATATATATAGATATATTACTTCGTATAGCTATGGATCCTGTTTTATATCTGATAGCTTGATCACGGGTGAAGATTAATTCCCCTGTTGCTTTATGCCGGTGGATGGAAGAACCCTCATTGCCATTCTATCTGTGTGAGTAAGATTTTCTACCATATGACCTGATGTATATTATAAAAGATGAGAGTTGTACCATGTTAGCCGTAGAAATTAAGTAGACAAATATGGTCAAGTTGATACCTTTATTGGCTAACTAATTGGATTTAAGAAGCAACCTTTCAAGACCTCTTAGGTCTGTTCCTCAGGCATGGTATACCCAACATGCCTGAGGAAGAGACCTAAGAGGTCTTGAAAGCTTGAATCCTAAATCTGTATAATTAGCCAATAAAGGTATCAGCTTGAAGTTGTATAATATATCGCCCTCGTTCTGCCTTGTTTGTACAATGATTTAAATGGGGCTTTTAAAGGGATAGTATTACTTTGTTTTATCTTTGTTTTATTTTGTAGGCATTAAAAAAACATGAAGATTGATATAAGCCTTCTCTCAAACCTTTATGGTTTGAGAGATATTCACAAGCAAAGTTCCCCCTCCAACCCCTTTTACCTAGTGTAAGCCATCTCTTCTCAGATGTGGAATCCAGTCCATAGACCAGACAGATAACAGAAGGGGACAATCTTCTTCCTATAAGAACAATGAAAGCCCTGCTCCTCTTGACAAGTTTTTCAGTTTTTTCCCCTTATATTAACTGAAGATTGTCCCTCTCTGCAATCTACCTGGGCACCTCCCTTCTGCTCTGGCTGAGCAGTGTTACATCAGTAAAAGGGGCAGGAGGGGGATACTTTGTCATTGAATTACTCTTGAACTACAACTCTGACAGAATTGAAATAACACTCTACAAAGTCCAAATACTATGATGATTAATTAGAGCTGCTTTTATTATGAAACATTACTGTCCCTTTAAGCAATTAATTGCTAGAGTGGTATCCAATGCATTGCAGAGACCTCTTTTGCATTCATGAGGTTTAACCCTTTGAGGGCCATCGGGTTGTGCAATGCACAACATTTAAATCAATAGGAATATTAATTTGTTACCTATGGTGCAGTTGGTTTGCTCCAGAATTGTCCTACTTTTTTCTGTGCATATGGTCATATTGTGTACAATCGGCTGTTGTTGTGAGTGTTTGTATTCTTTTGCTGGCATTGTTTTGATAAAAAAGAAAGAATATGAATAAAATATATTGAAAATGCAAAATACAATGAATGAAATATTGGATAACATGATACATGATCTATGAATAATCCTCACAAAAATCCAGTAGTGTAAAATATTTTATATTTATATGCGCATAAAAGCTCTGAAATCACAGGCACTATAGTCATAATATACAAGATAAAGCTGATTTATATTGTTTTATCCATTCAGATCTTGTTTTTCTTGCAGCTGCAGTACTGCATCTGCATGCTTTTGTGCGCATATTAAAGAATCTATAAAGTTTTATTATTGACAAAAAAACCACATATATAGTAGGATTTATTTGCTGAGTAGAATAACGAGTACCTCCACTACTGGCAGTTGCTTTATTGAAAAGTTATTACGGGGCAGAATGTTACAAAGTGATGGAGCTGTTCTTATCACACTCTATGGAGACTCACTTCTCCAATAGAATCCAGGGAATAACTGTTTGGACTACAGTGGGGAGATTCACTAAGATTCGATAAGGCTTATGATGGAGATGTTGTGTAGGATCTGTGTCAAAGGCACAACATCAATATGCACCAGCATGTCTTCACCATCATGTCCCAGTTTATCCGCCACCAATCCACCACAGTCATGAATCCACCATGCCTTTGACAGGTTTATGATTTTTTACTCACTATATCAACAATGGTTCATTTGTATATGGAAATACAGTTTAATGAGCCATTGTCGTATTCATGTGAGTGTATTTATATGTTAATGTGGCACTAAGTGCTGATAGCGGCTTCTGCTGTCAGAGTTCACGGTTGCAACACTGCCAACTTGGAGTTGAAACAGGAATACAATTATGCTGACCCATGGTTACCCAGTTACTGACCAGTGGGTAAATTC
Source organism: Rhinophrynus dorsalis (assembly GCA_037306005.1). Lineage (NCBI taxonomy): Eukaryota > Metazoa > Chordata > Amphibia > Anura > Rhinophrynidae > Rhinophrynus > Rhinophrynus dorsalis. The sequence goes on along the minus strand of CM074727.1, from coordinate 119,229,473 downwards.
TTTAAAGGGATAGTAATGTTTCATAATAAAAGCAGCTCTAATCAATCATCATAGTATTTGGACTTTGGAGAGTGTTATTTCAATTATGTCAGAGTTGTAGTTCAAGCGTAATTCAATGACAAAGTGTTCCCCACCCGTCCCTTTTACTGATGTAACACTGTTCAGCCAGAGCAGAAGGGAGGTGTCCAGGTAGATTGCAGAGAGGGACAATCTTCAATTAAGATAAGGGAAAAACTTGAAAAACTTGTCAAGGGGGGCAGGGCTTTCATTGTTCTCATAGGAAGAAGATTGTTCCCTTCTGTTAACTGTCTGGTCTGTGGACTGCATTCCACATCTGAGAAGAGATGGCTTACACTAGGTAAAAAGGGGAAGGGGAAACTTTGCTTGTGAATATCTCTCAAACCATAAAGGTTTGAGAGATAAGACTTATATCATTATTCATGTTTTTTAATTCCTACAAAATAAAATAAAGATAAAATGAAGTATTACTATCCCTTTAAGTGGAATTCCTGTCTTACTGTGGATCCCAGTTCTGACCTGTGCTTGTTACTGAGTCCCTTAACTAGCCTCTCAGCTTCGACTTTTACCACACACTTTTACCATAACTTTTTACTTCTTTCATTGCCACAGGGGTATGTAGTGCACATCACTATGACACTGAAAGGGTTTGTGGTGCTGAAGTCTGAGTATATCCTCTCCTCCCCCTAGTGGGCAAGCAGACAGAATGCACTCAGACTGAAGGGTTGGCAATTTGCTGGTGATTTGTAATGGAGGGCATCCTTTACACACACACTGCCAGCAGTACGACAACCCTGCATGCTAATGGGAATATGTTGGATATTGCATAACTAATTACCAAGGCAATAAGCTTGCCACACCTCTCCAGACACACATCACCATATCTTCACCATATCATCCCCCTTAGTGAATCTCCCCTTAGATGGGGTTAATCACTAAGGTGGCAGTAAATGGGAGATAACAATGTTGATTTATCTGAAGCAAACCAACTGCACCATAGGGTGCAAATAAATGTTTCCCAATTCTTCATTGATTTAAATTGGATTTTTAACCCTTTAATGCTAGAGAGGTCTCCAGTGCGATCATTTGGTGAAAATCAACTGGGATTTATTTGTCATCTATATAGCAAATGGATAGAGTAAGGACCTATAGACCTGCTACATACCTCTCATTCAGATAGGAATTGCCTAGCACCTCGTTGAGTGACTTATGTCTGTTTACATAATCTGCGGATAGTCCACTGTGGACTTTGAACAGCGGATAAGCCAGCTCATGTAAGGACAGAAACGGCAGTGAAGCTGTTACATGTAACAGCTGCTTTTGTGGTTCTCTGTGTCTATGAATGATCTATGACACGGGACACTTTACGTTCTAATCCACTGAGTGACACAGTGGTGTGCAAATCATTGTAGAGCAATGCATTGCACATCCTATGGTATTCAAAGTGTCAAGGGAGGGCTTGTGGTTTTTTTGGTGCTGAAGTCTGAGTGGGACATCTCTGATCCCCCAATTTCCCTCCCTAACACAGCCCCAGCATTACACTAGTCATGTATTCTAATGATTAACCCGCTCAGTATCAGAAAGGTTTGCAACCGTGGGTGACGACTGTGGAGGGCGGCAAAAGGGGGCACTTGCCTAAGGCCAGTCCAGAACTGCTGACATAGACTTTAAAACATACCCTGATTATGGTTTTCCTTCCCCCTGGAAGATGTTCTCTGGATGCCCATGTGTGCAAAGCATTGTGGAGCATTGCATTCCTCATCCCTATGGCAGTCAAAGGGAAGCAATGCACTGGAGACTTCTGTAGCATTCAAGGGGTTAAAATCTGCATGTAAATCAAAGGGAATTTATGGAAGTTTTAGTTCTCCCTAATATTTCAAATGGTTTGACCCAGAACGCCTTCATTTTTCTTTAGAATATACGACCCTTAGAGTATATATCAAAGCGTTTCATATCTCACTCAATTGTGAAGTAATTGCCACACATCCTCAGATCCATGTCACCATTACATCAGTCCTTAGTGCATCTCCTCACATCAGCCACAAACTCTCTAATGTAATAAACTTTCCAATTCTGAAGTTCTACTACAGAGCCAATCAGAGGGGTAACTAGAAGCCTCCGGGCCCTGGTACAAGAAGTGCCACGTGCCCCCAACCACCACATTGCCCCCCCTGACCACATTGACCCCCTCCACAATGCCCCCATCTCCTACCTGGAGCTCACGCGCGGTCCTCTTAGTAATGCAAAGCACTGGGAGATGATGTCATCTCCCAGCACTCTGCATTACTAGAGCGCCAGCGGGAGATTGCGGCCACCAGGTGGAGGGGTCGCAGGGGGAGGCCGGGCCCCTGGACTGCATGGGCCTGGTTGCAGGTGCGACCCCTATAGTTACACCACTGGAGCCAATGCACTGCATCTGTGAAACCTGAGAGATCTTAGTGCCTAGGCTCCACACAATAACATGAAAATTTGAGAGTTTATCATTCTGAGGAATTTATCTCTCCTTTATCTCACTTCAGGGCATCTGCCCCCAAGTGGCACTGCTGCAAACATGTAACATCTTTCTTGACAGAGCGGTATCCAACACAATGCAAAGCAATGCTCTATATACCCTTCTAGTAATATAAAAAACATATACCGTTTGAACTGAAGTAAATTTTGAAGTAAGCAGTAGACTTGTGCGATTCGGTTCGGCTAATTTTGGAATTCGGACGAAAAAGGTGTATTCGGCATCATTCGGACCTTCGAAAAGCCAAGGTCTGCCCACAAAAAAAAAATCAGAATCCAAAACGGACCTAGTCTGAAATTTCGGTGTAAATTTCGGAAATTCGGACGGTGCTTTCCCGCCTGAAACCATTACAGTGTTGCTACATGCTACTAAAAATAGAAGGCACGGTGCTTTCTCACCTGAAACCATTACAATGTTGCTACATGCTACTAAAAATAGATGTGGTAAAATAGGTGCTTTACAGTTCATGCAAAGTGCAGATATTAAAGGGGAACTATCACCCCGCAATAACTTAAGGTTCACTTATTGCTCACCTGGCGACTAGCTGCTTAGTAGCAGGCGCAGCGCAGGCGCACGGACATCACTGTGAAAAGACGTCCGTGCTTCCTGCTCCTGTAAAATGCCGATATCTGCAGAACCGGGTAAGATTTCTGGTGACTAGCGCTACTAAGCAGCTAGTCGCCAGGTGAGCAATAAGTGAACCTTAAGTTATTGCGGGGTGATAGTTCCCCTTTAACCACATAAGGACACAAGCAATTTTGGCATTTTTGCTATGTGTGCGTTCAGCCATAATTCCTATCTATCTTTCTCACTTATTGCACAAACACAAATTATATACCATTTTTTAAAGGGCTTTAATTTGATGTGACATATACATATATAAGTGTGTAGGGGTTTATAAAATACCCCTTTCTGTCTCACTAGAGATTTAATATTATTATTAATTTAGTTTAGTGTATTTTTTATTTGTTTAATTTTAATTTTTTATTGAATATTTTAATTTTTTTTTTAAATTCGGCTGAATAATTCGGGCTATTGACGAATTTTGTCCAATCTGAACAGTTCCGGTCCGAAATTCGGATCCTCCAAATTTAAAAAGAAATAAAAAAAAATTGTCAGAAATCGAATATTACCTAAAAGTTTTGCCGCGCGCAAGTCTAGTAAGCAGCTGCCATCAGCGGAAGTACCATTGTTTAATTGCACAAGCAAAGCCCTACAATTTTGTAATAATAAAATATTTCTTATTATTTACATTATTGTAATAAAAAAAAGTCTACTTTCATTTACACTATTGTGCTTTGTACTTTCTTTCCCATAATTTTCTTCATTCTTCACGCAGACCAGTGATTCTCAAGATTTTTTTTGTCATGTGGAACCCTTTAGTTTTATAAGAAATCTCAATGGAACCCCTATAACCAATTTCATTAACTCTGTGATTGCTAGATAAGTCTCCAATGCATTTTTTTTATCCAGAGCAGGGCTGGTCTGGGGGGCAATTGCCCCCTGGGCCGGTCATATGTCTGGGCGAGTAGGCCATTGCCTCACCCACAGAGGCATTACTAGAAGCCAACGGGCCCTGGTGCATAAATTGCCATTGCCCCCCCATTGCCCCCAATCTCCATACTGACCCCCCCATTGCCACCAACCTCCACATTGCTTCCCCACTGTCCCCAATCTCCACATTGCTCCCCCATTTCCCCCAATCTCTTCATTGCTCCCCATTGCCCCCAATGCCCCAGTCTCCACATTGCTTCCAAGCTCCTACCTCCCTGGTGGTCCAGCGGCGTGGCAGGAGAGGTCTGTGCCTCCTTTGGCACAGGCCTCTCTACAGTTTGAGCTCCCGTGCGTCATCTCTTCAGTAATGCAGACCTCCGGGAGATGATGTCATCTCCCGGCGCTCTGCATTACTAGAGTGTGGAAGAGGCTGCTCAGCTTCTAGAGGTCTGTGCCAAAGAAGGCCTTACCTTGTTGCTAGTTGCGGGCGGCGGGGCAGTCGCAGGGGCCGGTCAGGCCCCGGAAGTGATGGGTCCAGTCGCAGGTGTGACCCCTGCAACCCCCATTGTTACGGTACTGCTCACCCAATCTCCCTCTTGCTGCTATAAATGGAGTTACACTAGTGATACCACAGAGCTTATAATTGAAATGGAGCTACACGATACCATGAAGCTACAATCCAATTGGAGCTAGATTAGTAGCATAACTAATTTTCCTTGTAAGCGCTATAGTATCAGTAATGTAGTGTTGCTTAAATTGTAAGTTCTGTAGTATCAGTAGTGTAGCCCCATTTCAACTATAAACTATGTGGTATCACTTGCCTTACTTCACACATTAATGTCAATTTTAAAATTCATAAAGAGGAGGTGGGCTGGGATAGTGGGCTAGGATGACGGCAGAAACGTGCCACTTAATTTTATTAGCTCCCTGGTACACGTTGCCAGCCCTCCCCTGCTTTGATCTCTAGCATCCTATGGGTCAACAGAATTATCTGAATTCTAATTAGTTCTAGTAACATATGATCATATTACTAGGCCAAAAGTTACCAATGAATTGTAGTGGGAAATACATTTTTGCTTTAAAGGGACACTAATGTCCCATAAAAATGTTTTTTTTTTGTTTTGTAGATTAAAAGAAAATAAATTCTGTGCTGCAAATCCCATCTCTAAAACCGTAAGATATTCGGTCCTAAAGTTCCCCCCTCCCTCCCCTTCTGACATCAGCGGTAAGCTGACAGCAGGAGATCCCGGTCTGGGGACAGCCGGCTCTTCAGCAGAGAAACAATAGCGTGATTTTTAAAAACAATACTTAATTGGAACGGTCTACAGAGTGTGCTTGCAAAGCAAGCACATTTTTTAGACCGTTCCAAAGAAGTATATCTATTTAAATCGTGCTATTGCGGCTCTGCTGAAGAGCCCCCTCATGTCGGCCGACTCAAATCTCCTTCTATCAGCTTTACAGCTGACATCAGGAGAAAAGGATCTTTAGAGGGCGATATCTCTCAAACCATAGCAGTTTATAAATATATATTGTAAGGATTGTCTTGTTGAGTAAAACAAGGTACCCCCACTGCTGAGACATGCATAATTTCAGAGTTATTGCAATTTAAACACGTCTTTATTTACATTAATAGTTCCCTCCAGTAATCTTATTCTAATTTATTATTTTGCTGTATTTTCTAGGGAAGGTGAGTCACCGGCAAACAGTTCTCATTTGAATGTGATTGAAATTGCTGACACTTAACCATACCTGGGAAATTCCAATTGAGGTCTACCCGGAGGGGAGTACTCTGGTGCAGCAGGGGGTGACAATAATGACGAGAATCATGTCAAAAAGGGGCGGGGCTTGATGTGAGTTGAGGAGGTGGGGCTTAAAGGTGTCACACAGAAGGCTGGGGAAGGAGGAACACAGGGGGAAAGTGCAGATGTGGGCAGAGTTTCAATAGAAACGCCCCACATCCGGAGGAATCAGCTTCTGCCCCGGAGACTTGGTAAAGCAGTGTCAAAACCTCTCCGGGGCAAATCCGGAGAGTTCCCAGGTATGCACTTAACATGCTGTCATTTAGAAATTTCAAGAGGTAACCATGCTGTAATTCACTTCCTGATACTGAAAATGTATATCATTTTAATAAAACAGTTCACATCTGTGGGAGTTCCCTTGTTTTACTCAGCAGGAAAAGTCCTATGACATATGGGTTTTCATAAAAAAATGACTGCTCCTTTAAATTAGTTCAGAGAAAATCCCTTTACTTTTTCATGGAACCATAAGTTTTAATTGAACACAGACTGAGATCCACAGTGCTAAGGGATGAGAAACTTAGGGCTAATATAGCTCTAAGTGGGGTTCTCACCTTATTCTCCCAGTGAATGTTATGAGATATAATTATTCCTTATTTTAAATACTGGTGCATAATATCTCAAGATTATGCTTTGCAGACTGGTCTTATATATATATAATATAAGAGCAATAAATAAGGGTAAGAGTCTATGGTAAAAATGCAATGATTTATTGGTTATCTAAAAGATATCAAGCAAATAAAAAGCTTAGCAAAACACAATGATAACAAATTACATTACATTATAGAATCCTTATAGCAGAGTTTAAAAGAAATTACATGACATGTCAGTCAGTCTTGTTTGTTAGAGTATCTGGTACCCTGATCTGTCCGCTACTGATTTTATTGGGGTACAATTACTCATTATATACTTTTTATTAGCATGAGCCCACGCACAGAAAAATTACCTCAGAACGCGTGCTCAGATATTATCAGAGTTGGAGACAGTTATTGCTGTCAGTCATTTGTCTAGTTTTTAGGGGGAGAAGTTGTAGGCAGTGAACGTTATTCTTCTGCTTATCAGAGGCCCAGAGATAAGTGTGATAACTGTCTGTTTTCCTTCTCTCTACTAGTCAGGGAAAATGTCTGGCGATTATTAGTAAGGACAAATGGTTTGTCTGTCTAGAAACTAAGTCTTTGCTAGCAATCTGTCTCACAGCCCAAGAAGCAAATGTGTAGAATTAACCCCTGCGTTGCCAGGTAAATTAGATATATGCATAATCCAGTAGGGTTATAGTGAGAAAGCATATAAATCATATACACTTATAGGGGAGAGCTAATTACCCTACGACAACAGCAGAAAATGTATATGCTCCTTATGGGGTAGTCGATTTGCTTTGGAATGGCAACTCTATCTTATTGAACTAACACCTCCCCCACGCACCCCCCCCCCCCACACACACACACACACACATACCTTACTATGGTCAGAAAATACTAATGGCCATTGGGCCTTTGTTGAAGAGGTAAAATCTTCAATAAGTTCTGGACATGACGGTTGCCGACAATTTTTTTATACTGAAGCTGGCAAAGCGTGGGAGCTTTTTAAGGATCACAGACGTGTGCAATACATTTTTAAATGAAAACATATATGTTATATATGTTATAGAGCTTTTCCTACGGAGTAAAACAAGGTCATTCCCACTCCTGTCAGTTGTTTTAGTCAAAGATTAATAACAGTTCAAATAATCAGGAAGTGAGTTTTCTGTGTGTTTACTTCCTGAAAGTTATAACTGACAGGAAGCGACTGAGCAGTTTCTATCACATTCTATTGAGAACTGTATGTCACTGTCTTTCCATTAGAACATAACAGAAAAATTGGAATTTGAGCACTAGAGGGCACTGCTATTGTAAAAAAACATGGGTTTCAGCTGTAATAACTCTGGAAATATGAATCACTCTGCGGTAGGAGTACCCTTATTTTAGTCAACAGGAAAAACCTACAATATATATTTTTGCATAAAAAAAAAGTTTACTGCTCCATTAAGGAATACTTTCCACACCCCTCTTGTTCTTAGCCTTTTGAGTGCCAGAAGTCTCCGGCACATTGCATTGCAATGTGTTGGATACCTCCCTGGCACTCAAAGGGTTGAAATTACCATGTCTATTGAGCAGAGTTTGAGGTCCTATGGTTTAACCAGCAAAGATCATGTTTGACTATGTAGCCACAAAATCCACTACTAGCTGAATCAAAGGCATAAGATCAAACTTCCGAGGGGCTATAAGATTTTCTGGTTATTGTAATGTAAGTGGAATAGGGTGACCACACATCTCGGAATGCTTATTGGAGGTCTGTGTCCTGCGTCCCGGGTCACCTCCCACAACAAAGAGTCCCGGAATGGAGTAACAAAGCCATCAGCCACAGCCTACTTACACACAGCAACACGCACCAGTCCAGCCAGCCAATGAAATGTATTTGCTATATCGTCCTCAGTGTGCGAGACAGCTGGGATGGCACAGACATGCTGGCGCTGCGAGTGAGACCCGCGGCTGAGGCGCTCGCCAGCGCTGACCATCTTTCTGAGGCTGACACAGAGTAAGAGTTCCCAGTGGGAACTGTTACTCTGTGTCAGCCTCACAAGGATGGTCAGCGCCAGTGGGAGCCTCAAACGCGGGACTAGGGTGACCACATGTCCCAGCATGCCAGATTGGAAATGTGGTCACCCTAAAGTGGAAAGTTATACTTTATAGGTGTCTATTCTTCTTTAATTTGCTGTGCAGTGAGGCCTAGTGCAAAGTGTCCCTCTGTTGATTAGAATATGGTATATAAAGTGTTTACAGTGCTGTTCATGTCCTTGTCTGAATGAGGAGACTCCAAGGAAATAATCTACAACAAACAAATTGAGCATAGAAAGCAATTCATTTTGATATGGCACTGAAATGCCAACTCTGAATGACATCTTCAAGACAACTAGCAATAGGTTTGTGCCAACCCTTTCATGGCAGCTGTGACAGCTGGAGAACTTAAAGCTGAGTTATCAATTAAAGAACAATTTCCTGCACGAGTTAACTGTAGAAAATCCCTGCCGGTGGTGACCTTCTGTGAATTCTGAGTTTTTGCAGATAAAGCCCTTGTCTGTATTTCTCTCTGGGTCTTGGTGAAGTGTCCTCCTTTCACACTCTGCTGCCTGTGAGCAGTGTGGAGGGAGATGGTAGTACCGCTGCAAAGCTATTTTCTCTGGAATTGAACCTTCATATTGAGTTGGAGGAGAGCAGAGTGAAGCTCCGGCGGGTTAGAGATTTCAGAATCAATAAGCAACAAAATGAATGGCATTTAGCAAGAAATAAAATACCAGGGCTTGGGAGGGAAGTGAACAGAAAAGAGATGGGGGAGGGGCTGCGAGAGAGAGAATAAATACAGAGATATGGGTAGTGATATATAAGTATATATATATATATATATATATATATATATATAGGAAGAGAATGAGATAAAAGTGGACAGGGATAGAAGTGGTTGGATGAGAAAATCAGTAAAAAGAGGTAATCAGGATGGAAGGAAGGGGAGCCATTTTGCATAGACCAGCATTTTTATTCAAAACTGGATTTGTTCCTGTGTGCTAAGCCATTTGTCCGACTGTGCCAGGGCACAAAAATTAGGCAGTGTGTGGGAAATGGGAGAGCTTTCCCATAATTCTTAGCACAGGCTACTTCACCTTTATGAACCACTCAGAACCAAGTTTGGCTCTGATCCAGGGACAGGCAATCTGGTGGCCTCCAGTTGTTGCTGGATTACAGCTGCCATTGGCTGGCTGAGGATAATAGGAATTGTAGTCCAACAGCACCTGGAGTTCTGCAGGTTGCCCACCTGTTATCTAAGATGTTCCATGATGGACATAGCTGGGAACTCTCCGGATTTGCCCAGAAGACTCTGGTTTTAGCTTCTAATTTCCGGGTCTCGGGGGCAGAGGCTGATTCTCTGGATGTGGGAGTTTTTAATAAAGCTCTGCCCACTTCCGTGTCTTTCCAGAGTGTTCCTCCCACTCCCCGCCCACGTCTCCTCCTTCCCCAGACTATTCCTCCATTTTTTCATATATTTCTGAAGCTCTGCCCCCACTCTCAACTAAGTCCCGCCCCTTTTCTGACACGAATATCGTCATTGATCACACCCAGCAGAATCAGTGGACTCCTCTTTGGGGAGTCCACAAAGCAAAGTTCCCAGGTATAATGATTAGGGTTGCCACCTTTTCTTCAAAAAAATACCGGCCAAGGCATTCCCTCCATACACTTAAAGGTATAGTAATGTTTCATAATAAAAGCAGCTCTAAATAATCTCATAGTATTTGGACTTTGGAGAGTGTTATTTCAATTCTGTCAGAGTTGTAGTTCACTAGTAATTCAATAACAAAGTATCCCCTTCCCGCCCCTTTTACCGATGTAACACTGCTCAGCCAGAGCAGAAGGGAGGTGCCCAGGTAGACTGCAGAGATGGACAATCTTCAAATAAGATAAGGGAAAAAGCTGAAAAACGTGTCAAGGGGGGCAGGGCCTTCATTGTTCTCATAGGAAGAAGATTGTCCCCTTCTGTTATCTGTCTGGTCTAGCAACCAGATTCCACATCTGAGAAGAGATGGCTTACACTAGGTAAAAGGGGTGGGAGGGGAAACTTTGCCTGTGAATATCTCTCAAATCATAAAGGTTTGAGAGATAAGACTTATATCGCTCTTCATGTTTTTTTAATGCCTACAAAATAAAATGAAGATAAAACAAAGTATTACTATACCTTTAACACTGGACAGAAGCCAATTTTTTACTGGCTGGGTGGTAACCCTAATGATGATGGATCTTCAGGCTGTTGTTTCCCCACACCAGAAAGGCCTTGCTTGGACTTTACTACATAGCCAGCTAATTGGTACCTTTACATGTGCCAAATAATACATACTAACATATGTCTAAAAAGCTAGGTAAATATAATACTGCGGCATTTCACTAGGATAGAAAAACAAGAAGCATATGGGCAATGGGCAGCACACTGGCACCAATTAACCTAAAAGATTCCTATACATGAGCACACACAAATCAATAATATATGAGTAGAATACAAACACTGTCCCATAATTCATGGCAAGTACATAAATATTGTTCAAAATGAATATACGCACACCGAAATTCCACTATAAAATATATAAACTTAATTAATCAATGACACATATAATGCATACAACAAAGTGCATTAGGTGAATCAAAGTAACAAGTAATCCATATATCAGAAAGTACTTGCTGGTTGTAAAGTACTACTTACTAATACAAAAATTATTAACATGAAAAATGTAAACACTCTTCTAATGTTAGTAACAGTGTAAATAAAGTGTAAGCAGTGTGTATCATCCTTTCCTGGGAGGTGGTAGCCATAAGATTCTGTACAGGATAGCATAGTAATATATTTGATGAGGGTGAAAAAGACATACTTCCACTGAGTGCAGCCCATGCCATATCAACCCTTTTTGATCCAGTGGAAGACAAAAAAAAAAAAAAAATGAAGCCATTTCCAATTAAGCCCCAAGTAGGTAAAAAAATCCCTTCCTAACTCCAAATGGATCAACATCCTAGCTGTTGGAAACCATCTGTTAAAATTCTCAATATCAATATCACCCTCTTACATTTCTGCCCTTATCTCCCGCTACACCCCTTCCCGTCCCCTACGGTCTTCTCAAGGGTTCTTCCTGTCCTCTCCCTACACAACTCGAGCCATCTCTCGACTACAAGCTTTCTCATTGGCTGCTCCTCGACTCTGGAATGTCCTCCCCATCACCATGCGCCAATCATCCACAATCATCACTTTCAAGCGTCTCCTCAAAAGCCACCTGCTCAGGGAGGCATCTCAATAGCAATGTCCTCCTTCTGCACACTGACAGTCACAGCAGAATCATTCTGCACTTCTTTTACCACACCTTGTACCCTCACTTATAATCCTCATCCCACTGTCTCTGTTTGTCATTATGAATTCAGCTTAGATTGTAAGCTCCTTGGGACAGGGTCCCTTTCCTAGTGTATGATTCCCTTGCTGCACTTTCCCTCACAAATAATATTATGATTGTACTTAACCTTAATGCTCTTAACCCAGTTCTGTCGTTTTGTATTATATTATTTCAACTTCTGTTAAGAGCTGTGTACATGTATAGCGCTATATAAATAAATATACATACATACATACAATATTGTTCTGAGGTAGAAAGGAATCCATTACAGCAACTACAGCATCTGCAAGCACAGCATCCTGAGTCAAAGAATTCCATAACTTTACTGCCCTTACTGTAAAAATTCTCTGCCTTTGTTTTAGTAGTGTTAATGGATGACCTCATGGTTTTTGGTCAGGTCTTTGAGTAAATAGTTCCTTAGAGAAATATTTGTATTGACATTGAATACATTTGTAAATGGAATCATATCACTCCTTAGATGTGTATTCTCTATTGTACACTAACCCAGTTTGGCTAATCTCTATAATTAAAATCCTCCAATCCACTTAGCAGTTTTGTTGCACGTCTATGCACTTTTTCCAGTTCAATAATGTCTTTTTTAAGAACTGATGCCTAAAACTATACTCAATATTTTAGATGAGACCTTATCAAGGATTTATATAGAGGTAACGTGATATATGCCTATCCTATGCATTTATACACCATTTTATACAGGACAGATTTTCCATTTCAAAGTTATTGCAACTTTTTTTCTTCAGACTGTTAGAAACAGCTCTGGTGTCAAAAAGGTATTTTTTAATAATGTTTCTATGGAAGAGCTTGAGTCACAGACTAATGCTCTCCATAGAAAGTTATAGAAACAGCATCACCTGGAACTACAGCAGAAAATTACAGTTTAATTTTAAAAAAATGTTTGGACTATAATAAGTTTTGAATGACAAATCTCCCTGTAGGATGACTACCCTTGTTTTACTCATTAGGGAAATATTTACATACTTTTCTTATAAAAAGTTTGATTTTGAGTCTTTACAGTGCAGATAATTAGGTGTACAGAGTTCCCGTGCATTCATCAGCGCTAAACCTCAGCTCCTATCTGTGTACTAGACATCTAACACCCTGCAGAATTAATTCCCTCCCTGTGTTACCTTGATTTGAAGGTGGGTATGTAGATTCCTTCTATATAAATCATAGGTTTCTGCTGTTGCATGTGGCAACCTCTTGTTATGTCATTGACCAGGATCTATATAATACACTTTCACGTACATTTACATGTCTAAAAAAGATCACAAACCCTCTCTAACAAAAAAACAGAACTTTCAATGTTACCATTGCATTTCCATACCTCCCAACATTACAAGTTGCCAAAGAGGGACACATGTATTTAAGGGGTGTTGCGGTGGCTGTGGATGGTGGGCGGGGCATTACCAAAAATTTTTAGGCTATTTCATGACCTATTGATACCTGCTTGTGTAACATAATAAATGACTTCTAAGAAGACCAAAGGTTTTCTATTTACACAGACTAATTTATAAACCCATGTAATAAAGATTAATATGAGTTTTATTGCTGTTGTCCTGTGGAGCAATGTGATACACTTATATACAAACCACACAATCTGATCTCCTAAAAAGAGGGACATCAGGGTGGGAAAGAGGGACAGAGGGATTTGGGTCTAAAAGAGGGACTGTCCCTCCTAAAGAGGGGCACTTGGGAGGTATGCATTTTTCAGAATTCATTGCAGCAGCATGTAAATGAAAGGACATAGTGCAGTCACTTTATAAATTCCAAAGATTTATAAATATAGGTTCCTTAGCTCAGTGGTTCTCAGATCTATCCTCAGAAACCACTAGCAGGCCAGAACGTTTGGATTCTCCTGCTTGAGCACAGGTGAGTTAATTAAATGACTGAAACTTTGATTAACACACCTGTGCTCAATCAGAAAACTCCTAAAAACATGGCCAATCAGTGGTCCATGATAAAGGTTTGAGAGCAACTGCCTTGGTTTGTTTTCACAGCTTATATAGCAAAGCACAGGCTGCAACTGCATGAGCCAATCAACCTACACACAGACAGCTGCTTCTATATTATGGATCTCATTAGTTTAGGGATATTTACCTGACTCATCATAGTGATTCTGTAAAAAAAAAAAAAAAATGTACAACAGAGGGACTTTTGTCACTTTTTTTGCTTACTGTAACCTTATTCATGGTCTGGCATATGTCAGTGACTGAGCGTAAAACCCAACTGGTTAATCTTCTCAGAGCAGTTGCAGGGATCAGCAAAAGTAGTGAGGACAACTGAGAGACAAATACATCTAGGAGTAATGGATCAGGGTGAATAAGAGAGGAGTCTATTTCCCTTCACTGATGCTGATATACAAAGAAGACCTTTAGCAATTCTGGAGCAAATTAACTGAACCATAGCAGAAAATAAAAGGCTTGAAATGGGGCTTATAACCACTTGAATGCTAGAGAGTTCTACAATGCACTCATAAAAGTTATGTTGCAGTTTATCAAAGAATTTATATTCACTCATTTATAACTGAGTACATAGAAACATCAGTGGCATATGAAATGTTTGTATGATGAAGTGTGGCTGGTATCCCATTGATGTTGATGGGACACCAAACCTAGGCATAGAGAGCATGTGTGCTTGCATTCATAGAGATGATTTCCTCATGGACTATTCTCTTTAAATGGATAGTAATACTTTGTTTTAACTTTATTTTATTTTGTAGGCATTAAAAAAAAACATGAAGACTGATATAAGTCTTATCTCTCAAACCTTTATGGTTTAAGAGATATTCACAAGCAAAGTTTCCCCTCCCGCCCCTTTTACCTAGTGTAAGCCATCTCTTCTCAGATGTGGAATCCAGTCCACAGACCAGACAGATAACAGAAGGGGACAATCTTCTTACAGTGAAAACAATGAAAGCCCTGCCCCCCTTGACAAGCTTTTCAGCTTTTTCCCTTATCTTAATTGAAGATTGTCCCTCTCTGCAATCTACCTGGGCACCTCCCTTCTGCTCTGGCTGAGCAGTGTTACATCAGTAAAAGGGGCAGGAGGGGGATACTTTGTCATTGAATTACTCTTGAACTACAACTCAGAATTGAAATAACACTCTACAAATACTATGATGATTAATTAGAGCTGCTTTTATTATGAAACATTACTATCCCTTTAAGTAGGTCTGGTTTTACATCCCAGAGGCCCCTAGGGAGGGCATGGGTGCCCTTAGCTCCACCCATGGCCACACCCCCACTCCACACATGGCCACGCCCCAGTCCCATCCACTGTTTCCAGGCGCAGAAAATACCCTTGGTTGCTTAAGGTATCTCCAATGTATTGGAGACGTGACATGCCCTTCACCTTTCTTGCTTAGTACACAACCACTTCTCTGGAAAACTACCACACTACCTGAGCAGTATGCTCACTCCTTCTCTCCATACTAACTATAACCTCTGCTCCACTGCTAACAACTCACTGCGTATACCACAATACAAGAAAGAAGCAGGAAGATCTGCCTTCTCCTTCTGAGCTCCAAAGGCCTGGAACAATCTGCCTGAAATAATCAAATCTGCTCCCAGTCTAAAATCCTTAAAAGCAAAGGCTTCTTTATAGCTAAAAACAGCCACGAAACGCGTTACAATAACATTTTATGAGCATAGTGTATATTATTGAATTGTTTAAATTGCATTTGTTTGAGAATGTGCAATAGTCAAATGCAAAGATTTTTTTTTAAAATAAAACTTTTTTTTTATATATATTAAACAAGCTATTTGATTTAATTCCTCAATTTTTGATTTGAGGCAGAAGTTGGCCGTTAACCACATGGATTGTTGAAATACTGAATTGTAACCTGTGAGATTGTAGCTTGAGCAGGGACAAGCTAACTCCCCCTGCACGTGATGCCAGTGTAAGACATCGGTGTGGATAGCTCCGTGAGTATTGATATTTATCTTCTGTGAATCTATGACCAAAGCGCTCTGATACACCAAGTTCATTTGCTTGCACTGCCTTTTCTTTTTCTTTTTGGGTCTGTCAAGGTCATCATCGTGAGTGGTACCTGGGGATCAAGTGGAGCAGTTGAGTGATTCTGGAGGAGCGAGCCCAAGTGGAAATGGGTTACAAAATATCTTCCATCTGCCTAGTGTGTCTATTTTTCACATATATGTGTGTAATAGGCTATTATTTTGTGTGAGTACCCTGTTATAGGGATTGGTTTGTGTTTCATTAGAAACTCCCTACACCCTGAGACTCAGCCTCTGCCCGGGAGACCTGGTAATGCACAGGCAAAACCGGAGTCTCCGGGCCAAATCTCCAGAGGATTCCCAGCTATGTAGATGGCTGATATTAAAGACGAACTAACACTTCTTAATAATACCCCCAACACATACTTACATTAATATGGCTAGAAATTCCTAATGGCCTTAACAATTCTGCCCTTGTATTTTTGTCCAAGAGACCGTCCATCAGTCCTGGATGTCATGTCCATGGAGGAAGACATGAAAATTATTTAAATTTAACCCTTTAAGGACCAAAGGGCTGTGCAAATTTCTCTCTCTTTCATCTGGCACCATGTTAACGTAAATTCTGAGCACTGCGCAGGGTGCTCTTATATGTTTAAGGACCATAGAGGTGTGCAATACATTGCTTCACAAATCCCTGCACACCCCTATCTGAATCTTAAAGGGATAGTAATGATTCACAAATAAAGCAGCTCTGATTAATCTTCATAGAATTTGGGCCATGGAGAGTGTTATTTTATTAATGTCAGAGCTGTAGTTCAAGAGTAATTGAATGATAAAGTATCCCCCTCCCGCCCGGTTTACCTAGTGTAAGCCATCTCCCCTCAGATGTGGAAACTGGTCCTGGGACCGTACAGGTCACAGCAAGGGACAATCTTCTTACTGTGAACATAAGGAAAACCCTGTCCCCTCTTGACAGGTTTTTCCTTATGCTCACTGAAGATTGTCCCTCTATGCGATCCATCCAGACAGTCTTGCTGCTCCGAGGTGAGCATTGATACATCAGTAAAAGGGGCAGGAGGGGGATACTTTATCATTGAATTACTCTTGAACTACAACTCTGACAATATTAAAATAATACTCTCCATGGCCAAATACTATGCAGATTAATTAGAGCTGCTTTTATTGTGAAACATTACTATCTCTTTAAAGGGTGCAGTAGACCCATGCATTCTACTTGCTTCAGTTTCAAAAAACTGCCAGCAACTGTCATGTCCGCCTCCACAGACGTCCTCCAGGACTGATCAAAGATGGCATCTCTTGAACAATGGCAAAAGGGAAAAATGCATAGGGCTATTGGGATTTTATGGGCATAGTAAGGTATGTGCAGATGATAGTTCTGGTTTAAAGGGACACTAATATCCCATAAAAAACATTTCTTGTTTTGTAGAGTTTAACCCCATAGCAACAATTGACTTACCAGGTACGTCCTGCAAAAACTGTCACTTAGTGACAGAGGACGTACCTGGTAAGTCCCGGAAGTCTGGGTCTCCGTGCGGCTGCACGCCGTTTGGAGAATCCGGAATCATTTGAAAAAAAAAAAAAAAAAAATGTACCATGGGCGTTAAGGTGACAGCCGCGTACGCACATGGCTGTCACTAAGGGGTTAAAAAATAAATTATGTGGCACAAATCCTATCTCTGTCAAACCTTTACTGTTTGATAGATATTTGCATGTAAAATTCCCCCTCCCTCCCCTTCTCCTGACGTCAGTGTCTAGCTGAAAGCAGGAGACCCCGGTCCTGGGACCGGACGGCGGCTCTGCAGTAGAGCTGAATTAACGTTATTTAAAAAGAATTACTTCATTGGAAAGGTCTACAAAGTGAGCCTGGTTTGCACGCACACTTTGTAGACTGTTCCAATTAAGTAGTTCTGCTAAAGAGCCTCCTTGAATCGCACGACTCAAATCTCCTGCTGTCAGCTTTACAGCTGACATCAGGAGAGAGGGAACTTTAAATGCAATTATCTCTCAAACCATAAAGGTTTGAGAGATAGGATTTAAGCCACATAATTTATTTTTTAAAACTCTACAAAACAAGGAACACTTTTTATGGGATATTACTGTTACTTTAACCCTTTGAGTGCCAGAGATATGGTAACCCAAGTTAAAGGTAATAACGCAGATATAATCAAAATACATATGGAGGAGCCTCAGTCTCTATATAGATGGGGGATGAGCAGTTCCCTAGTCTTGCTTATTTGTATTCTCTCACTGCCATCACCAATTAACACAAATGTAATTTTATTTCCTGTTGTTTCGCTGATAATCTAAAAACTACAAACCTTTTATTTTTTATCTTTGATGACGATGCTGACAGATAAAGACAACTTGCTGACACAGACAGACTTGGAACAATGCCCTAATGCATGAAATGGAATAAAAACGCCCCCACTTGGTAGCTGTTCAGGTATTTTTGCTGCACTTGCTAGGAAAGATTATTTTGCAAAGGAGGAGTAAGGCAAATTCATTTGAAGTGCAGCAGAAATATGCAGTCTGAGCTTTTTTTTTTTTTGGAGAGCTAATAACTTTTATTTAATATCCAGCTGTCACCAAATGCGCATTTCTAAATAGCCAATTGCTGACAGCAGACTATGCACGAGCATGAATGGGTCTGATTGCACGGCTAGAGCGGACAGAATGTAAGTGGTGTGCAGAAGGTGGCGGGTACAGGAAGGTGGGAGTGTGTAATGGATGGTATAGGCACTGAATGACCCATTATTCATTCAAAGCAGCAATTCTGCAGACTGCAGGGCAACTGCTTCCCTTATATATAAAATGAACTTATCCCATTATCTTTAAATGTTTGATGACATTTCGTGAATGCGAACCCACTGTACCAGCTAAACAACCCTAATTGCAGGAACAGCTTCTCAAGAACAATTAGATTTTTTGCTTGCAGTGCTGGCGAATTTCCAAATTAACCCTTTAATGACTAAGGGGGAGTGGGTTTGGTCCTTAAAGGGATAGTAATATTTCATAATAAAAGCAGCTCTAATTAATCATCATAGTATTTGGACTTTGGAGAGTGTTATTTCAATTCTGTCACAGTTGTAGTTCAAGAGTAATTCAATGACAAAGTATCCCCCTCCCGCCCCTTTTACTGATGTAACACTGATCAGCCAGATCAGAAGGGAGGTGCCCAGGTAGACTGCAAAGAGGGAGAATCTTCATTTAAGATAAGGGAAAAACCTGAAAAACTTGTCAAGGGGGGCAGGACTTTCATTGTTCTCATAGGAAGAAGATTGTCCCCTTCTGTTATCTGTCTGGTCTATGGACTGGATTCCACATCTGAGAAGAGATGGCTTACACTAGGTAAAAGGGGCAGGATGGGAAACTTTGCTTGTGAATATCTCTCAAAGCATAAAGGTTTGAGAGATAAGACTTATATTGTTCTTCATGTTTAAAGATACAACTAAGTATTACTATCCCTTTAACTCTCTTACCATTGCACTGCAAAGAGTTGCATACTTCTCTGGTACCCAAAGGGTTAATAAATGTATAATTGTCTGTGCTCTACTGCCATTGGCTTACCTAAGAAGATCGTAGTGGATCACTGTAGTAGTTCCTCATTGTAGGTAATGACTATAGGCCTTATGTACAAAAGAAAATCAGTCAATTCATTGATTTCTTAAATTAATTTTAACATCTTTTGAATGCTAGAGAGGTCACCAGCTTATTGCAAATCAATTTGTTGGCAACCTCTGTTGCATTTAAGAGGTTCAAAATTCAATTTAAATCAATGGTAATTCCTTCTCTGTACATATGTGAATATGTCACTATGAATAGCAAAAGCATCAGTATGTACAGTATCGTCAGGGATGCACCCCTTGGCAAGGCATTCTAGGTGCCCTTAGCTCCATCCAAGGACACACCCTCATTCCATACATGGCCCCACCCACAGAAACCCACCATTTCCTGACACAGAAAATACCTCTGGAGCAGGGCCGTCCAGGTTCAGTCCTCAAGGGCCACCAACAGGCCAGGATGTAAGGATTTCCCTGATTAAGTACAGGTGAGTTAGTCAGTGGATCATTCATTGTGACTGAATCACCTGTGCTTAATCAGGAAATCCTTACATCCTGGCCTGTTGGTGGCCCTTGAGGACTGAACTTGGACAGCCCTGCTCTGAAGTATAACAAGCAAGGACAAATGCTTTAACCCCTTGGTCGTAAAAGAGATCTCTCTAAATGTAAGGTGTTAAATAACAGCCTGCAAAGGGGTATATAAACTGATGTAGGGAGATTTTTTTTTTTTTTGTGAAAGTATTTCACCAGGAAGGATACACTGAGATTGCCTCTTGTTTTCAAGTATGTCCTGGACTCATTTTATCTACCTCTGAAAGGTGAAACGCTGAGATGATCTGGAACCTGGGAGCGGAACCTGTGACTTTGCGGCTTGAACAGATTCTATAGCTGGTGAATTAACCAACTGAGCCATCTCCCCACACTGAGATTGCACTGGACACATCTACAATTCTATACTAGTCTATTGATTATTCAGGGTATAGTTTTTTGTTGTTTTAATTGTATTTATAATAAATGTTAAGTTTTAATGTTCCCATTTTTTCTTCCATTATTAAATTGGAAATTAAGGATGTTAATATATGAAAGAGTGCTTAGTACTGCACGGTTTCTTTCAATTCTTCTTTTTTTTTATTTGTCTGCTCTGTGAGCACCTTTCATTTACCATAACAATCTCCTCTCCATTCATTAGGGTTATTATAAAGTGCACATGGCTATAATTTATTATATTACTTACTGATGATAAGACTGGAATGTCCCAAAACAAATACATAGTGAAGATGGCTGCAATACAGGCCTGGCAGAGCATCACCAGGGAAGTTATCTAGCATCTGGTGATATCTATGAGTCACAGACTTCAGGCAGTCATCAAATTAAATGGATTTTCAACAGAGTACTAAATCTGACAACTTTATTATAAGTCTATGCCTGAGTTTGTGGGAGGGGCTAAAAGCCTTAAATACTGGACAGCAGCTCCTCCCACTGGGCTCACTCCATCATGAGCCCCCGTTGCTATCTCAAATCCCCTCTTCTTTTCCATCTTCTAACTTGAGGTTAGCCCGCTAAATAGACTGACCATGTTGATTCTGCCCTGGTACTCGGAGTTACCCAGGGGCTCCAAACTAAGGTGTAACTTCTTAGCTTCCTCGAGCATACCTCCCAAGTGTCCCTCTTTAAGAGCTAAATCCCTCTGTCCCTCTTTCCCACCCTGATGTCCCTCTTTTTAGGAGATCAGATTGTGTGGTTTGTATATAAGTTTATCACATTGCTCCACACGACAACAGCAATAAAACTCATATTAATCTTCATTACATGGGTTTATAAATTAGTCTGTGTAAATAGAAAACCTTTGGTCTTCTTAGAAGTCATTTATTATGTTACACAAGGAGGTATCAATAGGTCATGAAATAGCCTAAAAATTATTGGTAATGCCCCGCCCACCAGCCACGGCCACCGCAACACCCGTTAAACACATGTGTCCCTCTTTGGCAATTTGAAATGTTGGGAGGTATGTCCTTGAGTCACATTGAAAGCCCCAACCACAATTTAAGATCTCTGTCTAAATACTTATGGACTGCAGTGTAGACAGGTAGGAGTCTAACATCTAGCTGTCAGGTAATTGAATATAATTACTGCATCTAACGTAATGACTTACCTAGGTAGATATCCGTCATACAGCAGTCAAGCATATTTATATAATTATAGTGTATAACAGAAGGATTACCTAGGCAGGTGTCCTTCATATAGCGCTCAAGTATATCTATACAATTACTGTGAGTAATTAAAGCACATACCTAGGTAGGCTTCCGTTCTTCATACAGTAGTCAGTTATATTTATATAATTATAGTGTATAACAGAAGGATTACCTAGGCAGGAGTCCTTCATATAGCAGTCAGGTATGTCTATACAATTACTATAAGAGAAACGCATACCTAGGTAGACTTCCGTTCTTCATACAGCAGTCAGGTATATCTAAATACTTCATCTGTAACATATGGACTTACCTAGGTAGATGTCCATCATACAGCAGTCAGGCATATTTATATAATTATAGTGTATAACAGAAGGATTACCTAGGCAGGAGTCCTTCATATAGCGCTCAAGTATATCTATACAATTACTGTGAGTAATTAAAGCACATACCTAGGTAAGCTTCCGTTCTTCATACAGTAGTCAGTTATATTGATATAATTATAGTGTATAACAGAAGGATTACCTAGGCAGGAGTCCTTCATATAGCAGTTAGATATATCTATACAATTAAGGTAACAGAAAGGAATACCTAGGTAGACCGGCCGTTCTTAGTACAGCAGTCAGGTGTATCTAAATACTTCATCTGTAACATATGGACTTACCTAGGCAGATGTCCATCATACAGCAGTCAGGCATATTTATATAATTATAGTGTATAACAGAAGGATTACCTAGGCAGGAGTCCTTCATATAGCTCTCAAGTATATCTATACAATTACTGTAATAGAAGCACATACCTAGATAGACTTCCGTTCTTCATACAGTAGTCAGTTATATTTATATAATTATAGTGTATAACAGAAGGATTACCTAGGCAGGAGTCCTTCAGATAGCAGTCAGGTATGTCTATACAATTACTGTAACAGAAACGCATGCCTAGGTAGACTTCCGTTCTTCATACAGCAGTCAGTTATATCGAAATACTTCATCTGTAACATACGGACTTACCTAGGCAGATGTCCATCATACAGCAGTCAGGCATATTTATATAATTATAGTGTATAACAGAAGGATTACCTAGGCAGGAGTCCTTCATATAGCGCTCAAGTATATCTATACAATTACTGTGAGTAATTAAAGCACATACCTAGGTAGGCTTCCGTTCTTCATACAGTAGTCAGTTATATTTATATAATTATAGTGTATAACAAAAGGATTACCTAGGCAGGTGTCCTTCATATAGCGCTCAAGTATATCTGTATAATTACTGTAATAGAAGCACATACCTAGATAGACTTCCGTTCTTCATACAGCAGTCAGGCATATTTATATAATTATAGTGTATAACAGAAGGATTACCTAGGCAGGCGTCCTTCATATAGCAGTCAGATATAGCTATACAATTACTGTAACAGAAACGCATGCCTAGGTAGACTTCCATTCTTCATACAGCAGTCAGTTATATCTAAATACTTCATCTGTAACATACGGACTTACCTAGGTAGGGGTCATTTATTCTGCAGTCAGGTATTGAGGTATATGGGTAAATGAGCGGCAGGTGGAAAAATCAGAACTTTGCACAACCTCTTAGCCCATAAAAAGTTTGTTTACCATAGTCTGAGATCCTGCTAGCATCTCTCATGTCCGCCTCCATTAACATGATATCCAAGGATGATTGAAAATGTTATCTCTTGAACCAAGAGAAGAATTCATAGGAGCTATTAGTATTTTCTGACTGTATTAAGGTTAATTGGGGAATATTATTAGTAGGTGTTAGTTCTCCTTAAAGGGATAGTAATGTCTTGTTTCAATAAAAAGTAATATTGTAGATATTAAAAAAATAAAATAACTCATGCAAGTCCCTTCTCTCAAATCTGTATAGTTTGAGAGATATATAATGATAAAGTTCCCCCTCCCACCCCTTTCACAGATGTCAGCTATAAAGCTGACAGAAGGAGATTTGAGTCATGCAACTCGACGGCGGCTCTTCAGCAGAGCTGAAATAGCCCTGTCTAAAAAGAAATACTTCATTGAAACAGTCTGCAAAGTGGTTCCTGGTTTGCAAGCACACTTTGTAGATCTTTCCAATGAAGTATTTCTTTTTAGTTAGCGCTACTTCGGCTCTGCTGAAGAGCCGCTGGTCGGTCCCGGGACCAGGATCTCCTTCTGTCAGCTGCTAGGGGCTGACGTCAGTGAAAGGGGAGGGAGGGGAAACTTTATCATTGTATATCTCTCAAACTATAAAGGTTTAAGACATGGGACTTTCATGAGTTAATTTATTTTTGAATATCTACATTATTACTTTTTTAGTGAAATGAGAAATTACTAACCCTTTAACCCCTTAAAGACTGGCCACGCAAGCTTGCGGTCGTCACTTAAGGACCATGGAGTATTTTTTTTTTTTTTTCATATCCGAATCAGGGCTCCCCGAATGGCAAAACATACAAACGAGAACCGCACTCCAGCGTAGTGTATAAAACCAGCTCTTTCTTTATTACATAATATCAACAATGAACGCTACACATGCCGCCTCTGTCTCACGCGTTTCACACTTGAGTGCTTAATCATAGACTAAGGGAATGACCACCTCTCCCGTCTCTTAAAGTCAAGATTCACACCTATCAGGTGAGGCAACCAATCCCGATTGGAATACAGTCACGAGGGGAGCCTTGAAATCCATGACTGTCCTGGCACTGTCCTTATCGCACGTCCAAACCATGAAGTCATGGATCCTTATCACACGTCCAAACCATGAAGTCATGGATCCTTATCATGGCATGACTGTCCATGAATGTCCTGGCATGACTGTCCTGGCACTGTCCTTATCGCACGTCCAAACCATGAAGTCATGGATCCTTATCACACGTCCAAACCATGAAGTCATGGGTCCTTATCACACGTCCAAACCATGAAGTCATGGATCCTTATCACACGTCCAAACCATGAAGTCATGGATCCTTATCACACGTCCAAACCATGAAGTCATGGATCCTTATCACACGTCCAAACCATGAAGTCATGGATCCTTATCACACGTCCAAACCATGAAGTCATGGATCCTTATCACACGTCCAAACCATGATGTCATGGGTCCTTACGCAGTTAAAAAGAAACCCAAATAACAACAACAAAACCAAACTGCTGTTCTGCTGGTGCAACTTAACTCCTGCAATGACCCCTCCTGGGTCTGTTACTTGCAGTACATTACATTTTTAAAACAACTATTATTTTTTTACCTCTTGCGTTTTGAAAAGATATATAATAATTTGCTTGTCTCATCATTCTTTTATCCTCTAGACTTTAAATGCCATGATTCCTTTAGTGCTGTCTCTGCTGCAGGCAGTCACATGAAGAGGGCATTGTGCCAGGCAGCGTGAAGGACACCAGTAAAAAGGAGACATCTCTTCCATTCACATCTCATTTGAATGTGAAAATTGGGACTCTTCTGTCTTCAGCTCTGGAACTTCTTGGTCTTTGCACAAATAGAAGAAAGGTTTCATTCTCTACAACTCTTTGGCATCCGCCAACATAACCAGCCAATTGGGCCGAATGCCCACTAGATTTGAAAGGTAGAAGACTATAAGATCTTGCATTTTGTTCCTTGGATCAAACACTTAGGGTCTAATGCAGAAGATTAGCAAACCAGCTGCACCATATAGGGGAATTAACCCATTAAGGACCGGCCGCGCACGCACACGGAGGTCACTTAAGGACCAAGGAACATTTTTTTTTTAAAGGGGAACTTTCACCCCGCAATAACTTAAGGTTCACTTATTGCACACCTGGCGACTAGCTGCTTTGTAGCGCTAGTCGCCAGCAATATTACCCGGTTCTTCAGATATCGGCGTTTTACCGATGGTGACAGGAGCAGGAAGCACGGACGTCTCTTCACAGTGACGTCCGTGCGCCTGCGCTGTCAGTCCCTTTTGCACCACACGGTGCAATAAGTGAACCTTAAGTTATTGCGGGGTGAAAGTTCCCCTTTAAAGAATCCGATTCTGGACTCCCCGAACAACGTGCAGCCGCGGGGGGAGCCCGGACTTCTATGACGGTCCAGGACTGTCATGGGTCCTTAACCCTCCGAGTGCCAGAGGGGTACAGAATGCATTGCTTTGCAATGCATTCCGTAAACCTCTGGAACTCAAAGGGTTAAGGGTATAACAAGCCATGACAGTCCAGGACCGTCATGGGTCCTTAAGGTGTTAAAATCCCCAGTGGTTCAAATGTAACTTTTAACCCCTTGAATGCCAGAAAAGTTTCCATTGCATTGGGAAGCAATACGTTGAAGACCTCTTTAGTATTTTAGGTGTGAAAAGCCCCAATAAAATTAACCCTTTCAGTGCCAGAGGGGTATGCAAAGTATTGCAAAGCAATGCTTTGCGTACCCCTCCAGCACTCAAAGGGTTAATGAAGCTTTCATACATCCCCTATGTTGCAGCTGGTTTGCTCCAGAATTGCTCATCTCTTGATTTCTGCATAAGGCCCTTGGTACAAATATTATTTTGCAACATTTTGTCAATACAAGCAAGAACTCTAGCCTCTTTGTGGATGAGACAAAAAATATAGCCAAATAGATAACAAAATCTTTTCCCAAGAGAGGCCTGTAATATAGATCAAAAGGATATAAAGAGATTATGGAAAATATTTTAGAATACAAGTCTTGCATGTGTATAATAACTCAAAGTAATGATCTATATGTAAAAGAAGACTTTGTGCCTGGCAAAAAAAAACCCCAGGGGTGGCAGTAAGGAGGATTGCTGCTCCCATTGGGTGACCCAATGGGGGAGGGGTGATTTTTGGCCCGCCCCCACTATCCAGCCCGCCCACCACTATCTAAGGCTGAAAAAAAAAAAATGGCTGCCACTCACTCCTTCACCACAGACACACACACATGCCCCACACATACTGGCAGACACATACACACATATACACACACTCATACAGAGATACACACACACTCACGCTGAGCAGCTGAGGATGATGGGAACTATGTTCAAGCTACAGCTGGAAAGCCATGGTTCAACCTGTATTATGCAGCTTCTTCATTCCCTGTCTGTGAACCTGCACAGCCCTGCCAATTACTACAAGTGAGCTGATTTCTAAACAATCAGAAGGCAGGATGCTGGGGAGCTGACTTGCTAGCACAGAGAAGCTGGGAAAGTGAAACAATGGCAGAGACATGATCAGGCAGTGCAGAGCAGGGCTTCAGCTGAGCTGGTAAGTGGCAGAGACATGGTTCTGACTGTGTTTATATATTGCACAAAGAGAGAGAAAGAAAGCAGATCGTTTGTTAGTCTGTCTGTAAGTAGAGGTGCCAGTTCCTGCAGTCATCTCCATGCTGTACATAGCTCGCTGTATAGCATGTATGACAAACTATTTATATATGGTCTGGCATTGTATAGTATACAGCCTGCATGTGTCTGTGTATAAGGACTGGCACTATACAGTATAGGAGGGACAGTCCCTGTTTGACACCCAAATCCCTCTGCTCCTCTGTTTAGGAGATCACAATGTGTGGTGTATATACCAGTGTATCAGATTGGCCCTCTCCTCCACAGACAGCCGGGTGGCCCCAACCTGCATCGGTTCACCACCCCCAGAGTCAGAACCAGGAGGCATGGGAGGTGAGGGAGGACTGGGTGGGCAAGTTAAGTGAGAGGACATTCTGGTAGGATGCCTCCGTAGGTGCTCCTTAAACGAGGGTCTCTCCCGGACCAGAGTGTCAATCTGGATGATAAGCGATATCACCTCATCCAGACCCTTAGGTAGTTCACGGGCAGCAATCTCATCCTTCACATAGTCACAAAGCCCTTGGGAAAAGGCAGCTACAAGAGCCTCATTGTTCCAACCCAACTCTGCTGCCAGGGTGCAGAACTCAATAGCATACTCCACCACAGTACGACTGCCCTGGCAGATGGTCATTAAATGTTTGGAAGCCAAGGTCGGGTGACCTGGCACATCAAAGACATGTTTGAAGGAGGCCACAAATTCATTTAAGTTATATATTATGGGTTTTTCCATCTCCCATAAAGGATTTGCCCAAGCCAAAAGCCTTGCCAGAAAGGAGGGAAATCATTAGGCCAACCCTACTGTGCTCACTAGGGAAGGCATACGGAATCATTTTGAGGTAAATGCCCAGTCGGTTAAGAAATCCAAGACAAAGCTCAGGCTCCCCTCTGTAACGCTGAGGCGAGGTAAGGCACTGTGACACCAGTGTATTCTAGTTAGACAGGCAATATAAGAATACATATGTTGTGTAACAGATTTGAAAGAATGTGATGACAAGGGACAACTGATACGTGATGGTAAGCTAATGCATCATATTAGCACAACTGTCAAAAAAGTAGACGCCGTGTCACTAAAGTCTGGGCAACCCTGATATAAGTAATCAATTGCTGGTTCAGCTAAACAGAAAATGGCTGAACTGCATGTGTTTTATTTCATACCTACTTACGATTAGGAGGTTGAAAACCAGACACTCATTCATCAAGTTCAACCTTTGCCACATCTCTTTTCTGTTATTCAAGAGAATTGCAAACACAGGCACAGTTATGCCATTTACAGTTTTGCCTCAAGGGCCAGTGGGCACCAATAGTTTTTGAATATAAACTGTATCTGTCAACACAGCCTTCCAAAGCAAGGAATTACACATCCTTACTTCCTTTACAATAAAGGGATGTCCCTCATCTTACAAGATCAGACTGAGTGGTGTGTATATAAGTGTATCACGTTGCTCCACAGCAATAAAACTCCCATTAGTGTTTGTTTAAACTTCAGTATATTTATTTATAAATTAGTCTGTGTAAATAAAATCATTTGGTTTTGCTCTAAATTATTATTCAGTTACACTAAGAGGTGTCAATCGGTCAAAATCTCAGTAATGCAGGTCCCCACCAGCCACGTTTCCAGCAACACCACCTACAACAAAAGTGTCCCTCTTTGGCCGGATGAAATGTTGGGAGGTATGATGCACCTTCACAATACTTAAAGTCAAAATAAAATGTTACTATCCCGTGTAAAAACTCTTAGTCACAAAATGCGTTGACCGACCGGATATAATACCTGCTGTATGTATTTCCCCTCTCGTTATGTCACTCATTGAGTTTTTGTTTGTATACTTTGGTTTCAGATATGGTTTTGGAATAGAGAGATTTCTGCTTTTATGTATAGTCATACCTCCCAAGTGTCCCTCTTTAGGAGGGACAGTCCCTATTTTAGACCCAAATCCCTCTGTCCCTCTTTCCCACCATGATATCCCTCTTTTTAGGAGATCAGACTGGTGAGGTGTATATATAAGTGTATCATACTGCTCTACAGCAATAAAACTCACATTATTGTTTGTTTAAACATCAGTATATGTGTTTATAAATTAGTATGTGTAAATAAAATACTTTGGTCTTGTTATAAGTAAATTATTAGGTCACACAAGAAGGTGTCAATAGGTCATGAAATAACCTAAAAATTCTTGGTAGTGCCCTGCCTACCAGCCACACCCCCAGCAACGCCCCCTAAAACACAAGTGTCCCTCTTTGGCAGTTTGAAATGTTGGGAGGTATGAGCATAGTGCATATGAACTGAATTGGTTTGGAGTGGTGCGCATACCTCCCAAGTGTCCCTCTTTGAGACCCAAATCCCTCTGTCCCTCTTTCCCACCCTGGTGTCCCTCTTTTTAGGAGATCAGACTGTATGGTATGTATATAAGTGTGTCACTTTGCCCCTCAGAAATAAAACTCACATTAATGATTATTTAAACGTCAGTATATGTGTTTATAAATTGAAATTAATATACTTTGGTCTTGTTCTAAATCATTTATTCATGAAATACCGTAAAAATTCTCGGTAATGCCCTGCCCACCTGCCACACCCCAGGCAACTCCACCTCAAAGAAAGGTGTCCCTCTTTGGCCATTTGAAATGTTGGGAGGTATGGGTGCAACCAAGCAACTGTTATAACAAATAAAATTCCCTAAATACCCATTGTTTTAAAAGGGGCTTTTAACCACTCAAAATGCCAGAAAGATCTGAAATGCATTACTCTGCAATGCACTGGAGACCTTTCCAGCATTCAAAGGGTTAAAATCCCCATTTAAATCAATGAAATGCTTAACTGCCCCCTATGGTCACGTTGAAATGCCTCATTTTATTTAGTATATTATGCAAAAGGGATGACAACCCTTTAGTGCCAGGGAGTTATCTTACCAGATAGGTATACAACGTATTGCGTTGCATACC
Source organism: Rhinophrynus dorsalis (assembly GCA_037306005.1). Lineage (NCBI taxonomy): Eukaryota > Metazoa > Chordata > Amphibia > Anura > Rhinophrynidae > Rhinophrynus > Rhinophrynus dorsalis. The sequence continues at coordinate 119,199,726 of CM074727.1, read as the reverse complement.
CCTCTCGCACTCAAAGGGTTATACATTGCAACGTTATGCATTGGATACCTCTCTGGCACTCATAGGGTTGAAGAACAATACAATGCTCATCACTTTGTTCCTCAGAGGGTTAATCCATACCTCCCAAGTGTCCCTCTTTCAGACCCAAATCTCTCTGTCCCTCTTTCCTGTCCTGGTGTCCCTGTGTTTAGGAGATCAGACTGTGTGGTTTGTATATAAGTGTATCACACTGCTTCACAGAAATAAAGCTTCCATTAATGTTTGTTTAACCCGTTAACGTCTACGGTCCTGGGAACTAGCATTTTCTTAAGGACCACTTTGATGTTTGTGACGTGCCGGTACACTTGACCTGTGATGCATACCAGCACGCCGCGCTAGGAACTGAGAGAGACCGCTCCAGTCTTTGAGCGGTCAATTTTACTCTAGGGTGACCACATGTCCTGGATTGCCTGGGACAGTCCTAGATTTTAACTGTGTGTCCCTTGTCCCAGGCAGACACCTTCTGGGACAATACAAAGTCCCTGAATGAAGAACAGAGCACAGAGTTCTGAACACTAGGAGAACTGCCCATTGCCTACTGTGACAGGAAGTGATGTCTCTGTTGGGCTACAAGAAAATGGCTTTCAGACAGAGCTCAAAACACTAGAGAACTGAGCCGTGATACAGGAATCAATTGGGATCTGCAGTGCATTTTGTGTTGTAGTGTAAAGCTACTCTAACGCTTTGGACTTGATGTACAATTTCTTGTATTCCACCACAGGCATCACTTTCTGTCAGAGCAGTCCATGGGCAGTTCTCTCTTTGATGTTTAGAACTGTGTGGTGTGCTCTTCTCTCCATAGTGTCCCTGAATGGCAGAATTCAAATGTGGTCACCCTATTTCACTTCTCATTTTTACTTACAGTGCTCCCGGAGGACGTGACGTGCTATGACTGGCCCTTAATGCAAAAATATGTGTGACGGTCATAGCATGGCATGTTAAGAGGTTAAACTTCAGTATATGTGTTTATACATTAGTTTGTGTATGTTATTTATTCAGTTACACAAAGAGGTGTCAATAGGTCATGAAATTACCTAAAAATGATTGGTAATGCCTCGCCCACCAGACACACCTTAAAACATAAGTGTCACTCTTTGGGACAATATTGGGAGGTATGCTAATCAATCTGTACTATATGAGTCTAATCTATGCAGAAGTTTCCCTCTCATTCCCTCCACCTGTATCTCCCTCAGTAGTTGATATTTTATTGCCCTTCAGTTCTTCTGACAGGATTTGTAATGTAAACTATGCAGAGGCGAGAGCAGCTCCTATCACAGTGCTTTATTTACAGATCTTAGCACACACTGGTGAATGCGGCAGGTTTATGTGGCCTGTGATTAAATATCTATCAATCCTTTGAGTGCCAGAGGGGCATGTAATGCATTGCAAAGCAATGCGTTGCGTGCCCCTCTGGCACTCAAAGAGTTAAAGGAGATCTAACATCTCCTACTAATCATACCTCCCAACATTTCAAATTGCCAAAGAGGGACACCTTTGTTTTAAAAGGTGTTGTTGGGGGCGTGGCTGGTGGGTGGGTCATTCCCAGGGATTTTTAGGCTATTTCATGACCTAGTCATACCTCTTTGTGTGACCTAATTAATGACTTATAACAAGACCAGAGTATTTTAGTTACACACACTAATTTATAAACACATATACTGATGTTTAAACAAACAACAATGCAAATTATATTGCTGTAGAACAATATGATACACTTAAATACACACCACTCAGTCTGATCTCCTAAAAAGAGGGACATCAGAGTGGGACAGAGGGATTTGGGTCTTAAAGAGGGACACTTGGGAGGTATGTACTAATGCACACACACTAATCTTACTGTAGCCAGTAAAACCTAATGACCCCTCTGAATTTTGCCTCTTGTGACTTGGTTCTAGAGATAACATCTTCAGCCAGTTCTGGATGTCTTTGTCTATGGAGGTGAACATGACAGGTGCAAGAAGGTTTTTCCAAACTGAACCTAATTAAGCCTTTGAGGACCTCTGCTCCTTAAAGGGTTAAGAATATCTTATCTAATGAGCAGATTTTCAGGTCCTGGACATGGCATCTATGACTGACTGAAGATGGAGCAATGGAAAATAAATAGGGGCTAAGAGTATTTTCTTGAAATACAGAAGCAAATGGGAAGACTGTTTGGAGGTTTTCACCCCTTAACGACCAGTGTGCCAGCACCATCGCTGGTTTCTTTCCCCTCAAGGATTGGTGACAGTTCTGGCATGTCACACACTTTGTTCTTACAATGCTCTTGCGGGAGTGCTGTAAGCACAAATGGCGTCTGAAAGTGACCTCTCCAAGACCGGAGCAGTCTCTCTCAAACCCCCTTTTGGTATGTCGGTACATGTCACCAGTCCCCTTAAGGACCTCGCCAGTGCAGGTAAGGTCACTTCCCAAGACCGCTGGTCGTTAAGGGTTAAACCAGTTGAGGTTATGTTTAAAGAAAAGAGAGTGAGGGAGAATGGGATTTTAGGGTGTAATGCCAAAAAATAAAATACCTGTGTCAAATGCTTGGTCACAAAGGACATTGTTAGTTACTGGCTAAAGCTACATGTCTCATGCTTAAAGGAATAGTAATGTTTCATAATAAAAGCAGCTCCAATTAATCATCATAGTATTTGTACTTTGGAAAGTGTTATTTCAATTCTGTCAGAGTTGTAGTTCAAGAGTAATTCAATGACAAAGTATCCCCCTCCCACCCCTTTTACTGATGTAACACTGCTCAGCCAGAGCAGAAGGCAGGTGCCCAGGTAGATTGCAGAGAGGGACAAACTTCAAGATAAGGGAAAAACCTGAAAAACTTGTCAAGGGGGGCAGGACTTTCAACTTTCATTGTTCTCATAGGAAGAAGATTGTCCCCTGCTGTTATCTGTCTGGTCTATGGACTGCATTCCACATCTGAGAAGAGATGGCTTAAACTAGGCAAAAGGGGTGGGAGGGGAAACTTTGCTTGTGAATATCTCTCAAACCATAAAGGTTTGAGAGATAAGACATATTGTTCTTCATGTTTTTTAATGCCTACAAAATAAAATAAAGATAAAATGAAGTATTACTATCCCTTTAAGGCCCCCTGATCTTGCATGCATGCTGCTTGTAATGGTCTATCTCTCCTTACTAGTAATGGTGCAATTGGGCTGCACAGTACATTAACAACACATAAACTTGGCCTAAGCCCAGGGTCTTCTGGGAACCTAGCAGCAACTCTGGTTGTCACAGATGATATGTCCATCTGCTCAAGTAACACACTGCAGCAAACCACCAACTACAAACCTCAAATCCAAGAGCATCCAAGCACACCCCAGGCTATAACCACATCTCCCCACCTTCCTCTATATTTAACTACCAGTGATCTGTCTTGTTCTGAATAATATATGTGACATTACAAATGTTTCTGCATTAAAGAGATGCCCAAGTCGCTTAGAAGTCACCTGAATTCATCAGCATTCAGTGTAGATTTCACATGCAAGCACATTTTATACCTAGCATTAAATTAACCAGTTTAGGACCGTTTCACATGGGTGATGCTGTGTTGGTTATGTTGTCCTTGGTGAAGGGAACAATGCTGGGCTATGGTGCCTTTCACATGGCTTAGAGACATCTGCATGTCTGCACTGTCCATCCCAGTCTCCATTGTGGTACTTAAAGGAGCAGTAAACTTTTTTTTATGAAAACACAAATTTTACACATCATTTCCTGCTGAATAAAACAAGGTCACTGCCATCTCTGTCAGATGTTTTATTCAAAATTTATAGCAGTTTAAATAATCATAAAGTGAATTTACTGTGTTTACTTCCTGATAGTTCTAACTGACAGGAAGCGACAGGCAGTTTCTATCACGTTCTATGGAGAACTGTATATCACTGACTTTTCTGACTTTCCTCTCCATTAGAATCTAACAGGAAATCTAATTAGAATTTGACCACTAGAGGGCACTGCTAATGTACAAAAACATGGGTTTAAACTGTAATAACTCTGGAAATATAAATCTCTCGGCAGTGGGAGTACCCTTATTTTACTCAGTAGGAAAATCCCTACAATATATGTTTTTACATAAAAAAAGTTTACTGCTCCTTTAAGGAAACAGGAAGGGACTGACAAAGCAGGCATTCACATGCCTCTAAAGCAAGAAGCCTGGTCGTCAGTCTCAGAAGAAGAAGGATTTCTGCATAATGCAGTACTAATTTGCCATAATAGCACTGTTTCTAATCATATCGCCATATGCCTATTTATTGGGGGGGGGGGGAGACTTTATTTAGGGTGATAGTTCAGCTTTAATGTGGTGATATTGTACTGTACTGCAACAGGCAGAGATTGATATCTAGCCAATGAGATCGCTCCAGCTTAGTGACAGACAGCCTCCATCATTGGTGGATGATGGGTAGTGGGATGGGAGCTGCCTCTGGACGGCAAGATTTGGCAAGCTGGAAGTAGGCTGCCGGACACTTTTTAAACATTAATTTTTAAGCGTATAACTGTTTTGTTTTAAAAATGAACAAAGTTTTCAAGCTTTTTGATAAATGCACTAACTTATGAGCATTACATATAGGTGAGGGATCCGCTTTAATTTGACTTTGGTTCTATGTTCTGCAATTTTGATATTGTGCAGACATCAGTGAGGCAGTGGTATCTCCCATTTGGGTACAACAATAGAGACACCAGTATAAGAAAGGATAATTTGTACATTCAGAAAAGGAGAATAGACACATGAAACTCAATGGAAAAGTCACATTTAATCTCCCCCTTGCAAATGTCCTGTAGATGGGTTACTAGATTAATTGTATTTATTGTCTGTCACCCCTTTGTTCAGCTCTGCAGAATATGCTGTCACTCATTAGATAAACAATAAAAATGACTTTATATACACATACCTCCCAAGTGTCCCTCTTTAGAAGGGACAGTCCCTCTTTAAGACCCAAATCTCTTTATCCATCTTCCTACCCTGGTGTCCCTCTTTTTAGGAGCTCAGTCTGTGTGATGTGTATATAAGTGTATCACAGGAATAAAATTCATATTAATGTTTGTTTCACCCTTTAACATCATATGACGTGCCAGGACCGTCACAGATTTTGGTCCTTCTGTCCTGGCACATCATGTGTTAAATAGACAGCACGTCTGAAGGAGAGGGAGGCTGAAACTGACTGCTCGAAGACAGGAGCAGTCAGTTTCAGCTTTTTCCCCTGGCTAACAGGCATGTCACTCACATGTGCCAGTTTGGTGGGTGCAGTGCAACTCCATGCCGTGCCAGGACCGTCACTCGTCCTTAAGTGCCGGACCGCCTTGATGGTCCTGGCACATCAATGTTCCTTAAGGGGTTAAAGGGTTAAACTTCAGTATTTAGGTTTTAAAGTAGTCTAACTAAATACTTTGGTCTTGTTCTAAATAATTTATTCAGTTACGTAAAGAGGCTTCAACAGGTCATGAAATAAACTAAAAATTATCTGTAATGCCCTGCCCACCAGCCACACCCCCTAAAACAGAAGTGTCCCTCTTAGGCAATCTGAAATGTTGGGAGGTGTGTATAGGTGACTATAGCATGCTCTGCAACAGAATGACACACATCATCCTAACTGAGCATAAGAAGTACAAAAACCTATGCATTAGGGAGCCTTTTTTTTAATACATTTACGAAAGTACAGAGATAATTAGGCTATCTACTAAGAAGTATTGAAGCAACTCTGGAGCAAACAAACTGCACCATAGGGGACAAATAAAAAGTTCCAAACTCCTATTCATTTAAAGGGACACTATCAAATAAAAGCAACCTTGGTGATTTTGAAAGAACTTTTCAAATTATCCATATTTTGTAATTTTTGAGTTATTTCATACCTCCCAACATTTCAAATTGCCAAAGAGGGACACTTGTATTTTAGGGGGTGTTGCTGGGGGCGTGTCTGGTGGGCGTGGCATTACCAAGAATATTAGACTATTTCATGACCTACTGACACCTACTTGTGAAACCTAATAAATGATTTAGAACAAGACCAAAGTATTTTATTTACACAGACTAAATTATAAACACACAAACTCAATAATGTGAGTTTTATTGCTGTAGAGCAATGTGATACATTTATATAAAAAGAGGGACATCAGGGTGGGAAAGAAGGACAGAGAGATTTGGGTCTAAAAGAGGGACACTTGGGAGGTATGGTTATTTCGATTTATTTAAGGGAACTGTAAATATTTTTTATGAAAACATTTGTTATAGCTTTGCCTTGTGAGTAAAATGAGGGTAATCTTGCTGCTGTCCATTATTTTTGTCAAAAGTTATAACCATTCGTACTGTCAGGAAGTGAGTAAAGTGTTATTACTTCATGAAGGTTCAAACTGACAGGAAGTGACTCAGCAGTTTATATCACATTCTATGGAGAACTGCTTGTCAGTGACTCAGGCCTCACACCGTATGCAGCAGAATAACAAACTGAAATCTGACCACTAGAGGATACTGTTATTATAAAAAACGAACAGGTTAGACTATAATAACTCTGTTGAGATGCATCTCTCAGCAGTGGGATTGTATTTTTTTACCCAGCAAGAAAAGCCCAATATGCTTTTTTTTCATAAAAAATGTATTGCTTCTTTAATTAAATTATGTTGTGTAGGCACTTCCTGTTTTAGCCCTACATTTCCTCCAGCCACTTCCTGTGTTAGCCATACTTTACCTCCCCCACTCACTGACACAACCGTTTCGGTAATAAGGAGGTAAGCAATGCTTTACTGTGCAGGGTCATTGAGTGGGGAGGCAGTGAGGACTAAGACAGGAAGTACCTGAACAGCATGCCTTAACTAGCACAATATAAATCTAAATAAATGAAAAAACAATTCTCTAAACAAAAATTGGGTAAAACATGCAGGTGATCTTGAAAGCTCTTTCAAAAATCATCAACACAAATTTTATTTCATATGGTCATTTCAAATGATTTTTAACACCCCACCCCTGAATGCCTGTGAGGTTTCCAAAACATTGCTTTGCAATGCATTGGAAACCTCTCTTGAAGCAAGGGAATTAAAGTTCCAGTTAATTAAATTGACATTTTATTTGTTCCCTGTAATGCATTTGGTATTCTACAGAATTGTTCCGTTCCTTTTAAATACATCGGCCTCAACAACTAAACATTTGACATTAATATTTTGCTGAGCTGGGAGCCAAAGTGAAGCACTCTAGACAACTTAGTGTAAAATGGTGTTCATGTGGTTACAAAATAAGATGTAAATCCAGTGCCCTAGAGAGAGGAGGTGTTGTGCACCTGGCAGCTGATTCTGAAGGGCCAGCTGTAAGTGAGATTTCAATGTCGCCAAGCATAAGCATGCTGGGCACTTGTGAGGTAGGGGGCATGACTGCTCAGAAAATAGCAACATTTCCTAGTGTATAAATATTCTCTGTGTTCAGAGCAATACAATGTTCAGAATTAGTGGAAGTGACTGGTACTTTAAGGTGAAGAACTATACATTATAGGCTTAGCACACACACAGATTTTATATTGAACACTTTAGATTGTAAGCTTTCGACCAGGGACCCAACTTCCAATGTTTCACTTTGCAAAGCACTTGAAACCCTTTATTGTCTAAACCCTTAAACATATGAATTCACTCAAGGAAGTTTCTAGAAATACAAGGACAGTTTACGTATTAACTGGTAATTTTACCAGAGCTGCATTGCAGGCTCAATCAAATTACCATTATGACGATCGCCTAAGTATGGGAAAGGTGGCACCTCAGAAAGGATGCTTTATACAGTAAGCGCACAAAGCTTAACTCAGTTACCAGGATACCTGGGAATTCTCAGAGTTTGACCCTGAGACTCAGAATTTTCATCTATATCTTAGAGTCTCAAGTTGAAGGGCCAGATACTAAATGAGAGAGCCCTTTGTTGCCTACTATATGATAATCACCAATTAACTGCTTCTTTGGTCTTCAAACTTATGGCATTACTACCAGAAAAGGAGAGATAGAATTCTGCTTGACCTGTGTGTGTTCAGCCAGTGAAATCTTCAACTTGTAGGATATTAATGGTTTATTGACATAGGTAGGAACTCTCTGGATCTGACCCGGTTTTTATTCTAAATTGTTGGGTCTTCGGGGACAGGGGCTTATTTTCCGGTGGTGGGGAATTTCTTATGAAACTGCTCCTTCCCAGGCTTTTCCTCCTATTTCCCACGCACTTCTCCTCCTTCCTACCCTGTTCTGCCCACTTCCCGGCACATTCCATTAAGCCCCACCCCACCAGTGATTAAGCACCACCCCTTTGTGACTCAAATTGTGTAATTTATATCCCTCCATTATACCACCTGAGCCCCCTCCAGGCATTCTAGAAGAAAAAGTCCCTGGATATGTTTATTGAGGACCGACTGGAACATCTCTGCTTAAAGCAAGCATGGACATATCACCAGTTCACTATCAAAATGTCGCCCTGTATTGGGTGACATTCACAACAGTGAATTAAACAAGACACCGGTATGAAAAAAGAGACATGAGAATCTCGCCCGCATCAAAAGGGCGAGATTCTCATGTTACGAGCTTAAGCGTTGCATTGAAACGAATATGCAACAATGTATATTGAGACTCATGGTTCCATCATTACTCATGGCTTTGGGGATGTACTGAATCCCAAGGACTTGCTCTCTCTCTGTCTGAGGAGTGAATGGAGGATGCAGTTGATATTGGAGTACCTGTACAGTGGAGCTGCACCTGCTGTAACCAGTGCCAAGGATGATACTCAGGCAAAGCGCAGCCAGCTGGGCTCACTTAGCAGAGCTTCATCCCCCCAGTCAGTGCTGCCAGGCAGTTGGCAGGACTGGGGTCAATGGACAAGCCTGGAAAGCCTTAACACTTTCACTGCTGGAGCAGCAGCAGGGTGGGGCAGCATATTCAGTATCTCCCCAAAGCAATGAGCAACGATGGATCTGTGAGTCTCAATATACATTGTTGCATATTAGTTAAATGCAACGCTTAAGCCTGCAACATGAGAAACTCGCCCTTTTGATGCAGGTGAGATTCTCATGTCACCCTTTTCATGCCAGCGACATGTTTAATGCACTGCTGTGACCGTCGCCCAGTAGTGAGCAACGTTTCTAAAGGATACCATAAAGCCTATAAAATATTTTCTGGGGAGCAGTAAGGATAATATTTCAAAGCTCTCATGGTCTCATTTTGGAAGTTCCCAGGTATGATGTCCACGTTCATATAAGAGCCCTGTCAAGGTTTAAATTCCACTGCAGAAAAAACCCCAAACAAAAACTATTTAAAATACAAAGCAAGGAAAAGAGTTTTCCAGAGGTAAATTTAATTACGATGATTATTAGAAGCTGGAGGACTCTAAAGATTATTATATAGCGTAGTTATTAAGAAATCCTTGTCGCGGTGAGTTATTTTGCTCCAGTGTCGCTGGGACTCGATGATTATATCAAGTCCCTGATTTACTTCAGTTCTGTTCCTAGAATATCTGTAGCAGATTCTTTAAATAGCCGTGTCACCTGGCGCAGAGCTGCACAGAGGAAAGCTGTGGCCTTATTAGCCAAAAAGCTTCTGATCATAAAACACACAGCTGATCGGAGAGGTGGGACTGTGGGCAAGAATTACAATGACTGCACAAAATATATTCATGCCTAATTATCTGATTCTTCCACATACAAAAATGAATCCCTTGGATTCGGGAGATGCAGCTTATGCATTTTTACAAAATGAACTGGAGACACAGAGGTGTAACTAGAAGCCTCTGGGCCCTGGTGCAAGAAGTGCCATGGCCCCCCTCTACCACATAGGCCCCCTCCACATTGCCCCCCAATCTCCACAATGCCCCTCAATCTCCACAATGCCCCCATCTCCTACCTCCTTTGTGGTCCAGAGGAGTGGCAGGAGAGTTGGGCTCCCGCGAGGTCCTCTTTAGTAATGCAGAGCGCTGGGAGATGATGTAATCTTCCAGCGCTCTGCATTACTAGAGTGCCGGAGGGAGATAGAGATAAGCATATGGTGCATACCAGGCGGGGGCGACCCCTATAGTTACGGCACTGTGGCGACATCTATAGCATTCAAGGGATTAAACCTTTTAATTCCAGAGGGGTGTCCAATGCAACGCATTAACGGGATAAAGAAAAAAAAATACTAAAATGCAACATGCAATTGTCAACAGGGTGTGTTTTAGTTCCCATGGGTTAGTTGATTTTCTCCCAGAATTACTCCAGTTTTCTTTTAAGCATAGTATCCAAAACAGGGGAGATGTTTAACCCTTTAAAGACCAATGTCATGCCAAGACCGTCAAGGCAGTTCTGCACTTAAGGACCAGTGATGGTCCTGGCACGTCACGGAATTCTGATGAATCTGATCCGCCAAAAAAATGCCCCGTGGTCCTTAAATTCCTGCTGTGTGCTGCTGGTCTTTAAGGGGTTAAAAACCATTCTTAGAGTATGTTTAAGAATTGTCACTAATATTTGTAACGATGGGTTCTTTATATAGAAGTCAAGATTTTGAAAAGCCATTTCAGAATCACTCAAGTCATTACAATGTGTCAATTCCAGGGCAGTGTGAAGCCCAACTGCTGTTGCTGGTCTACAGTTCCCATCATCCTCCAGAAGCTGTTGCTCACCACTGCACTAGGTGCTATCATTTGTTCTACATTCTTATTCTTTCTGAAGGAGATTTGTGGTCTATCCAGGGCTTGATTTCCCAATAGGAAATTTAGGCAACTGCCTACAGCTCTACATTTTGACGGGCACATCAGCTGTGCTGGCCACACCCGCATTCTGAATTGTAGGTGTGGCCAGAAAAATCTCAATGTCCCTGCACCGGTCTTAAACCCTTTTACAGGCTATTTTTTAACCCTCTGGATGCTAGAGAGAGCAATGTGTTGGACAACTCTCTAACAATCAAGGGTTTTAAGCTTTATTCGTTAATATTCGTTATAGGCCAAGGGTATTTTCTGTCCCAGGAATCAGTGAATGGTACTGGGTGTGGGTTTATATGAGGAGAGGGGTTGTGGCCAAGGTGAAACTAAAGGGTGCCTAAATTGCCTTGCCTAGGGGAGCCTGGAATGTAGATCTGTCCTTGAGTCTATATCCTTGGGTCTATCCTAAGTGCCAGTTTTTATTTAGAATATATGATATGTTTAAGCACTCGCACTATACCTAGTGGTAAAATGTGGGAGTTAATTGTTTTTATTTGCATGTCTTCTTGTTTTTTCATCAATCCTACTTTTTTCTTTCACCTTCTCATATGCCTCTTCTAAGACCTTAGATTCATATACATTCTCTTTGAATGTATTTATTGCAACTACTTTTTTCAAAATCTTTTTCTTTCATAATTGTCCCCAAGGGATTTTACTTATCTACCTTCTGTGATGGCCACTCCTAGTGTATAAGCAGCCATGGTTTTCTGTCATTTCTTATATTAGTATGGTATAGAATTACTGTAGCTAAGAACACTCAGTGTTTGACCTTGAGACTCCGGGTTTTGACCTTGATCTCTGGGTCTCAGGGTGAAGGGTCAAAATCTCAGGGTCAGAGAGTCCTGTGTCACCTGCTATGTGATCTATACCAATTAACTGCTTATTCAGTCTCTGAATTAGATTGATTTATATCAGAGAGGTAGAGGTCCTGCTCATCTAGTGTATATTGAAGCAGTGAGATCTAAACATTGTGGCATGTTAATCTCTCCTTGTCGACTGAATGGAGTATTTCTGGGATAAAGTAAGTAGGAGCATATTGCCAAAAATCTACATTTTTGGGAACATTGGGGTAAATATTTCAAAGATCTCAGGGTCACCCGATTCTGTAGGTTCCAAGGTATGAAAATTACTTCAAGGAATTCCATGGATTCATTCTAGATGTTTGAAGTCAGCTTTAATCCCAAATCATCATTAGTTGTAAACAGGTCAAAAATAGTTCTAACATATTGCAATTCCCTTTCCATATGATTAATATATCATCTATGTCATGTTTGTTTTCTACCAGCTGACTCACAAAGGGGATTTGCGGAAAGTGTTAGCCTCCCGTTCCACCCTTCCATGGAGGGGCTGATGGAGGGGGCAAAAGCTACAACCCATAGTTATTTCTTTGATTTGTTCATAAACATTATCTTGAAACAAAAAAATATTTAAATATGAGTATGTATGTATGTATGTATACATATGGTTGATCCAAATTCATAATCTGTAGGGTATCCTTTAGAAGGGATGGTAACAAAAACCCTAGAGATTGCAAATAAACATAAATATATTCTGACAAGATGGAGGTTATAGACTGTAGCAAAGGTTGAACTTGATGGCAGAAAAATTGGTAAGCGCCCAAAACTGTAATGCATATTTAGTGTGCAGCTCAGGCCAGTTGCCCCATCACCATTAGGGAGATGAACCAACCTGGGAAGCTTCTTGTCCCAGAGAAACACTGTAGAACTGGGGATGGGAACGTCCAAATTATGTATATCACATCATATTGAGGGTGGAGCTTAATCAAATGGGTGATAGTTGAAAAGAAGCGATTGCCATGAAATTGGTGGGAAAGTGAGCTGAATGGGGCAGTAGTGGGCTGAACAGATTGGAAAGTAGGTGGGGTTATAGCTGAACTCATCAAGCTGGAGAATCAATCTCTGTGCTAAGAGCCTTGGTAATTAAATCTGAAAACCGTAGTCTCTGGGGCAGAGCTGAGCTGGAGACTTCCCAGTTAAGGAGATGAGTACGGGCCTAAACTGTTACATCTTTAAACATAAAATCTGGGAATTAAGCCCCCTCCCTCTGCCAATACCTAGCAACACCTCTTGATGTTTTTTTTTTTTTCTCTTTTTCTGTCTAACAAATTATGTACAAGAACTACTATGTACAAGAACCACTATGTGCAAGAACTGGTGGATAACTCCATGGAATTGGGGGGGGGGTTAAGCTATCCCCTGTGATGCAGATGTTTTGCCCCAGAATTCCTCCTGATTTCATTAGTTCATAAATACCAATATGTGCAAATTTTTCTTCTAATTTCCTTGGCCTATTTTCTGATCAGACCAATTATTTATGCTTTCTTCTAAAATAAGAAAATCGTCTAAATAGCCTTAATAAATCAACATAAATAAACTTCAGGTACCCCTAAGCAAAAGCATCCAAGGTGCCCTTAGCCCTTCCCATGACCACACCCCCACATGTTACTGGACTCCAGTCCTGCCCCATCCCATTGTGCCTGATACAGAAAACACTCTTAGCCTAAAAGGAACAAGCACAAAAACCATTGTTCACCCATTGGCTGCTTGACTGCTTTGCAATACATCCAGGGTGTTAAATAATGACCAGTAAAATGGTATTTAAGGTAGTAGCTAAATTGCCCACCATAAAGTAGGGGTATCACAGTAACATAGTAATTTAGGTTGAAAAAAGACTTGTGCCCATCTAGTTCAACTCTTTTCCTATTCCTGATTACCATTGATGATCCAAAAGAAGGCAAAAAAACCCTCAATACAGCAATTTAAAATTATGTCTTGAATGGGGGAAAAAATTACTTCTTGCTTCCAAATAGCAATCAGATTTCTCCCTGGATCAACAAGCACTAACTAAATATTAATTCCAATACTAACGTACATAGCCCTCTATGTTATGCTCTTTTAAATAAGTATCCAGGCCCTTTTTTAAAGGCATCTAATGTATTTGGGATTTCTCTGACCACACCCACAGTTTGAGGTAGAGTTAAACCACAGCAATCTAGGTAGTGCAAAAAGCTGGTCAGAGAGGCTCAACTAGGAACAAGCCTATTATAGAATTTATCAGGCTCTATAGGAATGGTGTCCTACCCAGGGTGCAACATCTTTTAGCTCACTACACTAGTGTCTTACACAGAGAGGAAATATCCTGAAACACATTATACTGATCCTGCCAAAATGTCAGTCCAACCACAAAGTGCCAGGCAATTCCTCTCTGAAAAAGAGAAACAGACAACAGTGTATGTTTTGTTGGGCCTTGTCCATGATTTACAGACAATCTCTCTAGGCACTGTGAGTAAGGGGTCCAGGCCTGGGTTCACCTTTTACCCTTGGGGTTACTAATCTCATGGATACATTTTTTATGTAAATAGCTGGTCAGAGACGTTCCAATAGGAATGAGTCTGTTCTAGAACTTTGCAGGCTCTATACAGGAATAGGGTTGCCACCTTTTCTTAAAAAAAATACCGGCCATGGCATTCTCTACATAGACTTAACGTTGGACAGAAGCCAATTATTTACCGGCCTGCTGGTAAAATACTGTCTGGGTGGCAACCCTATATAGGAATGGTATCTAGCCAGTTTACAATCACGTTTTGCTCACTAGTGCCTTACACAGATAGAAAATATCCTAAAGCACATCAAACTGATCCTGAGTGCCATTCAATTCCCCTCTGAGAAATGAGACACAGGCAACTCTAGACAAACCTTTTAGGTTTGCTAGGCCTCATCAGTTAGGTGCAACTAATCTCTCTCTCTACACACTGTGAGTAAAGGGTCCACGGCTGGATTCACCTGTTACCCTTGGGGTAACCAGTCCCAAAGATAAATTTGAATATGAAAAGAGATGGTCAGAGACACTCAACTGGAAACAAGTCAGGCTCCAAAGGAATGGTACCTTACCTAGGAAGAAATCTCTTATCTCACTGAGAGGAAATATCCTAAAGCACATCATACTGATACTGCCAAGACAGCAGTCCAGCCACAAAGTGCAAGGCAATTCCTGTTTGAATATGAGAGACAGCCAAACACAGACATACATTTCAGTTTTATTGAGTCTCTTCCGTGAGTTATAGCTGATCTCTCTAGGCACTGTGAGCAAGGGGTCCACATCTGGATTTCCATGTTACCCTCTGGGTGACCAATACCAAGGTTAAAGGGATAGAAATATTTCATAATAAAAGCAGCTCTAATTAATCATCATAGTATTTGGACTTTGGAGAGTGTTATTTCAATTCTGTCAGAGTTGTAGTACAAGAGAAATTCAATGACAAAGTATCCCCCTACCGCCCCTTTTACTGATGTAACACTGCTCAGCCAGAGCAGAAGGGAGGTGCCCAGATAGACTGCAGAGAGGGACAATCTTCAATTAAGATAAGGGTAAAACCTGAAAAACTTGTCAAGGGGGCAGGGCTTTCATTGTTCTCATAGGAAGAAGATTGTCCCCTGCTGTTATCTGTCTGGTCTATGGACTGCATTCCACATCTGAGAAGAGATGGCTTACACTAGGTAAAAGGGGAGGGAGGGGACACTTTGCTTGTGAATATCTCTCAAACCATAAAGGTTTGAGAGATAAGACATATCGTTCTTCATGTTTTTTAATGCCTTTTTCAATACAATAAAGATAAAACGAAGTATTACTATCCCTTTAAATTTGTATATGCAGTATGCAAATCCCTTAGCTCACTAGTGCCTTACACTGAGAGTAAATATCCTAAAGCACACGAAGGGCAGAGCAGCCATGAAGTTCCAGGCAATTCCATTCTGAAATAAAAAGGTCTAGACATATGTTTCAGGCTTTTTATGCTGTATCAGTGAGGTGTAGCTGACCTCTCTACATACTGCAATAAGGGGTCGACGTCTAGATTCTCCTGTTACCCTTGGAGTAACCAATCCCACGGTTAAATCTGTAGCTCAGTAGAAGAAATATCTTAAAGAGATAGAAATGTCTATAATAAAGTTGAGCTCCAAGTCTTCTACATTGATTTTGCAACATGCAGTGCTAAGTTTAACAACTTACTGTTCTGTAGTTCAAAAGATATTGAAGCTTAAATGATCCCGTACCTCGCTTTGAGTGCCAGAGAGGTATCCAAAGCATTGCAAATGATTGCGTTGCAATGTGTTGGATACCTCTCTGGCACTCAAAGGGTTAAATGTGCTGGATGATTAATTGATATAATTCCACATTACACTGGACACATTTCATACTTGGAAACTCCTTGTGAGTCCCCGAGGCTCATTGTCTGCTACTGCACATGTGTAAATGAAGCTAATCTTGTCATAAATGTGGGTGGGGCTTAATCAGGTGAGCAGTCCTTAACCTATATTGGGAAGGGAAGTGGGAGGAACAGGGTTGTCAGAAATTAGAATGTATTAGAATTGAGCAGAGATACCCAGGAAAGTCAAGACAGCAGAGAATCAGCTTCTGTCCCCAGAGACCCAGTAAATAATTCTAAAAACCAGAGTCTCCATCTTATATCCATTAACTCTTAGACTCCATATACATCTCCAGCACATAGCCTTGCAATTCACTGGACATATCTCTAGCATTCAGTCATGTACCTCAGGCGGAGGTTCTCAAAGGGAATACAGAACATTGAAGGTAAACAGGCATGGAGAAGTTCTGGGGCAAACCATTTGCACTATAAGGGAGAACTAAAATTCCAAAAATCCTCAGTGATTTAAATGGAGATTTTAGCCCCCTGAACAGCAACAGATTGTGAAGGTTCTCTGTTTTAAATCAAGGGCCTAGATGCACTAAAGGTCGAAGAGGGCTACGAATGTTGATGTTCTGTCGGAGTAGTCTTAGGCACATCCTCAGTATTCACAAAGTGTCTATGACATCACTTCACCAGAACTCCGACAAAAAAGACCCACATCGACATCAATCTGACATGCCTTCACCATGTCTACGAATTCGTATTCTTCTAATCGACAATTGCTCATTTCCATACGGAAATGAAGCACAAACAGATACATTCGTGTGCAAGGGGGCGTGTTCATATTATAATTTGACACTTCGACTCATTCACTAAACTCCGATAGCAGCCTCTGCTGTCGGAGTTAACAGTCTACACTTCACCTGCCTCAGCCTGTCATAGCTGGGATCTCCCTGTACTCTCCTATAGAGTAACAGCAGGGAGAACTACTACATTCTGAACAGCATTCTCTGTGCTTCCCTACCCAGCCAGTAGGGGAATACAGAGAAGGCTTTCAGCACCATGGACAGCATTGAATGCCATAGGGACGTGCATTGCTCACCCCTGTGGCATTCAAAGGGTTACAATAAACAGAAATAGTACACCAAGCACTACACAATGTCCCCCCCTTCAACATCCCCCCCTTTAGTATGTCGACATATAATGCATATATTCGACATACCAATCCGACATTCACCTTATTGAATCACATATAGTAGTCGAACCTGTCTTTTATTCGGAAATTAACCCTTTGAGTACCAGAGAGGAAGGAAAGCATTGCTTAGCATGTGTTTCCTACCCCTCTGGTTCCCAAAGAGATAACAGGCAAGTTATGGACTGCATACCTTGCCTGTGTGTGTGTGTGTTTAACATTTATTTTTATTAAACAACTGTTTTCACATTAATAATATATACATTAGACCTCAAGGGGGGTGTCATGACCCCTCATGACACCCCCTAACATGAGGCTGACATTTGCACTGTAAGAACATGAAGCGCATATAGGCTATGTTCCACATAGCCTATTTGTGCTTTAAAGCCGATATTTTACAATCAGACCTCAATGGGGGGCATCAGGACCCTTCCTGATAGCACCCTACCATGTATCAGCTATCCAAAAGGATAGCTGATACATGGGTCGACCCCCAAAGGCATTTACAACATTCTTGTTGCTGTCAGCTTTACAGCCACCGGCAGCATCAAGAATGAATGAATGATGAATTAATTAATTAATTAATTAATTAATTAATTAAAGCGCTGCGGTCCCATCATTTAATCAGTTACCCGGGTCAAACCAGGTGACTAATTAACTGATCAGAGCGCAGGGCTGCTTCATGAATGGAATTGTAAATAAGATCTAATTAATTCCTACTTACCTAGCTCCTTTGTCCCGCTGTGATTACTAATAGTAATCTCAACGGGACAAAGGAGCTAGGTAAGTAGAAATGAATTAGCTCTTACTTACAATTCCATTAGTGAATCAGCCCTGCGCTCTGATCACTTAATCAGTCACCCGTTTGACCCGGGTAACTGATTAAATGATGGGACTGCAGCAATTTCATTCATTCATTCATTCTTGTTGCTGCCGGCGGCTGTAAAGCTGACAGCAACAAGAATGCTGTAAATGACTTTGGGGGTCAACCCATGTATCAGCTATCCTTTTGGATAGCTGATACATGGTAGGGTGCTATCAGGAAGGGTCCTGATGCCCCCCATTGAGGTCTGATTGTAAAATATCGGCTTTAAAGCACAAATAGGCTATGTGGAACATAGCCTATATGCGTTTCATGTTTTTACAGTGAAAATGTCGTCCTCATGTTAGGGGGGTGTCATGAGGGGTTATGACACCCCCCTTGAGGTCTAATGTATACATTATTAATGTGAAAACAGTTGTTTAATAAAAATAAATGTTAAACACACACACATATACAGGCAAGGTATGCAGTCCATACCTTGTCTGTTAACCCTTTGGGTACCAGAGGGGTAGGAAACATGCTAAGCAATGCTTTCCTACCTCTCTGGTACTCAAAGGGTTAATTGTCGAATAAAAGATAGGTTCAACTACTATATGTGAGTCAATAAGGTGAATGTCGATGGAGTTAGTATGTCAAATATATACAATATATGTTGACATACTAAAGGGGGGGTGTTAAAGGGGGGACATTGTGTAGTGCTTGGTGTACTATTTGTTTATTGTAACCCTTTGAATGCCACAGGAGTGAGCATTGCACATCCCTATGGCATTCAATGCTGTCCATGGTGCTTGTATTCCCCTACTGGTTGGGTAGGGAAGCACAGAGAATGCTGTTCAGAATTGTCGTAGTGTTGGTGATGTGTGAGGGGAGGAGATCCCTTCCACACCGACAGCACTTCAAAAATCCTGTATGCTAATAGGGACCTCCTCCAACTTTCCCTTTCCATCAATTTTTGTGAATATGTCGATGTGTCTGCAGATCGAATTGTCGGAGTGATTTGACCACATCGACCTTTAGTGCATCTAGGCCAAGGTCTTTTTGTTTCTGTCCCAGGGAAAGGTGGGTGGTGCCAATGGTCACATGGTGCAAGTATTGAGGCTGAGGCTAAATCCAGCTCTGGTACCACACTACAACGTTTAGCAATCAAAGAGTCACGTTCATTTACATATTAACAATGTAAATGATTCCATAATCTCTTGACTGAAGCTACAATGACAGAGAACTGCAATGCTCTGAAAAACAAGACTCTATGGGCCTTTTTTCACTCTTTTATCTAGTTTGTGCACCTTTTCAACAGATTACAATTCTGTCTCTGGCCACCAGAGGGCAGAGCATCCTCATTCATTTTCAAAGCTGACAGGATCAAGCAGATTTGAGGTAGGAATTGCACATTATAGTCAGAGCATTATTCACTATTCTTTTAATCCTTTGAGGACCAGAGTGCTAGGTAACACATTGCCAGTAGCGTAACTACCGTGGTTGCAGGGGTCACCACTGTGACTGGGCATGTCACTCCAGGGGGCACGGCTGCCCGGTTAACCCCTGCTAAGACCATGGCACGCATCCTTCCAGCCTCTGCCTCTGTTACCCACGCTTGCACAGCCAGGGAACTCAATAAAGCAAGTTCATTGACTGTGCATGTGCATGTACAATGTGGAGGTAGACAATAGAGTGTACAATGTGGAGGTAGACAGTGGAGTGTACAATGTGGAGGTAGACAATGGAGTGTACAATGTGGAGGTAGACAGTGGAGTGTACAATGTGGAGGTAGACAATGGAGTGTACAATGTGGAGGTAGACAGTGGAGTGTACAATGTGGAGGTAGACAATGGAGTGTACAATGTGGAGGTGGACAATGAAGTGTACAATGTGGAGGTAGACAATGGAGTGTACAATGTGGAGGTAGACAATGAAGTGTACAATGTGGAGGTAGACAATGGAGTGTACAATATGGAGATGGACAGTGGGGGCAATGTGGAGGTAGACAATAGAGTGTACAATGTGGAGGTAGACAATAGAGTGTACAATGTGGAGGTGGACAATGAAGTGTACAATGTGGAGGTAGACAGTGGAGTGTACAACGTGGAGGTAGACAATGGAGTGTACAATATGGAGATGGACAGTGGGGGCAATGTGGAGGTAGACAATAGAGTGTACAATGTGGAGGTAGACAATAGAGTGTACAATGTGGAGGTGGACAATGAAGTGTACAATGTGGAGGTAGACAGTGGAGTGTACAATGTGGAGGTAGACAATAGAGTGTACAATGTGGAGGTAGACAATAGAGTGTACAATGTGGAGGTAGACAATGGAGTGTACAATGTGGAGGTAGACAATGGAGTGTACAATGTGGAGGTAGACAATAGAGTGTACAATGTGGAGGTAGACAATAGAGTGTACAATGTGGAGGTGGACAATGAAGTGTACAATGTGGAGGTAGACAGTGGAGTGTACAATGTGGAGGTAGACAATAGAGTGTACAATGTGGAGGTAGACAATAGAGTGTACAATGTGGAGGTAGACAATGGAGTGTACAATGTGGAGGTAGACAATAGAGTGTACAATGTGGAGGTAGACAGTGGAGTGTACAATGTGGAGGTAGACAGTGGAGTGTACAATGTGGAGGTGGACAATGGGGGCATTGTTGAGGTGGATAATATATAAGTGGCATTTCTGTGGTGGGGTTGCACGGTGGGGTTGGGGCCCCCATGGCAGTTTTCACACCAGGGCCCAGTGGTTTCTAGTTATGCCTCTGCACATTGCAAAGCACCCAAAGCATTAAGTGACAGATTTTCACTCCTTGGAAGCTAAATAAGCCTACAGTGCATTTTTCTTGGGGATGACTCTGTCATCCAAAGTGTTATATGAAGACAAAATAGAAAAGGGGGTTGAAGACAGGTAAAATAGACAGGACCATATGCAGGACTGGAACTTTCCACAAGTCTGTGACTAGAAAAAAAATCAAGTAGACAATTAAGAAATTATGTTATTCTATTTATATTTAAAGAAGCAGTAACCTTTTTGTTTATGAAAATCAATCTGTTACAGAGCTTTTTCTGCTAAGTAAAATGAGGGTTCTACTACTGCCTTCAGTTGTTTTATTCAAATGTGATAAGAGTTCAAATAATCAGGAAGTGAATTACAGTGCATTTACTTCCTGGAAGTTCTAATTAACAGCATGATGCAACAGTTTCTATTACATTTTATTGAGAACTGTTTGTCAGTGACTTTCCTCTCTGATAGAAGGTAATAGAATAACTAATTCGAATTTTGCCACTAGAGGGCACTGTAAATGTAAAAAAGAAATACGAGTTTAAGTTGTAATAATTGGACATATGCATCTTGTGACAGTGGCAGTGTCCTTATTTTTCTAAATAGTAAAAGCCCTACAATATATATATATTCATAGTAAAGGTTTGCTGCTCCTTTAACATTGTGAAGACTAGTAACTTTTAATGTCCTGAATGATAATATTTTTCTCCTGCTAGTGAACATCCTTGATATGTTTCTTGTGTTGCCCAAATGTATAAAAGCAAATTGGGCCAGTTTTGGTGCAAAGCAGCTGCACGGTAATGAACATGTACAAATTCCTATTGCTTTAAATGGAACTTCCAGCTTCTTAAACGCTGCAAAGGTCTCCAAAGCATTGATTAACCCTCTGTGTTCCAGAAGGGTATCTAACGCATGAGTTGGAGACTCCTCTGGCACTCAAACGGTTAAATTGGCCCTCTCTAGGACCCAAGAGGTAAAAAGGCCTACTATGTAATACTTAGCGCAGATCCCAATGTGCAATCAACGATAAAATATTCCAGTTCACCGACAGACGGTTCCAGGTCACCGACCTGCCCATGACCTGGCTGAAAATCAGCTCTGTTAAAACTATAAGGAGATACTAAACTCCTCATATAAAACTAAAAGCATTTATTCCTCAGATCATGGAAGAGTTAATTACCTGCCCTTTTTTGTGCAGGCTCTGAAAATGAGTATTTTTTTTTCCCAAAACCTGACTCTTATTCATTGGTTAAGTTGCAAAAGGTACAGTACTATAGGGATCCATTTTGCGGATGAGGTAGCTTTGATTAGGGCTTGCTATAGCCAGAGGAAAATCAAAATGGCTGCCGACACAAAACTCCAATCTCAGCACAAAAACATACATAACACTGGCAAGTGAGAAAATATAATGCATAGTAAAACCCCAGTATTAATCTCCAACCCAGCATAGCAATAGTAGTAGGTAATGGCTGAGGGGGAATAAAACCACAGGTCTCATGGTTAAAACCCTGGATCTTGTTGTCAGCTTGGGACATGTAATGGTGCTGGTCATCCATTAGTAATGGTGCAGTTGGGCTGCACTGTGCACCAGTAATGCATTAAGTTGCCACAAGCCTACGATCTCTGAGGAATATAAGCCCATATTTATTAAAGGGATAGTAATGTTTAAATTTAAGTTTAATTAATATTGTAGGCATTAAAAAAAAATAAGTACAACGATGTAAGTCTTATCTCTCAAACCTTTATGGTTACAGTTCCCCCCACCTGTTTCAGATAAGTCAGCTCTCTATGGAACAGCAGCAGATTTCGGTCATTTGACCGCACGGCGGCTCTTCAGCACAATTGAAATTGCGCTATTTAGAAATAAATACTAACTGGAACGGTTTACAAAGTGTGCCTAGTTTGCAAGCACACTTTGTAGACTGTTCCATTTAAGTATTTATTTCTAAATAGCGTGATTTCGGCTCTGCTGAAGAGCTGCCGGAGGGTCCCAGGACCAGGCTTGTCTGAAACAGCCTGGAGGGGGAACTTTAGCCAGTTATATCTCTCAAACCATAAAGGTTTGAGAGATAGACTTATATCGTTGTACTTACTTTTTAATGCCTACAATATTAAATAAAAGAAACTTTAAACATTACTATACCTTTAAAGCAAACTGAAGTTATTCTGGGGTAAACCAACTGAATCCCAGGGGACAAATAAAAATCCCTGTTCAATTAAATTGGCCTTCGAACCTCTTGAATGCTAAAGAGGTCTTCAATGCATCGCAAAACATTCTAGGGGTTAAAAAGCTCTATTTGAATATATGGGAATTTAGAAAAATTTTATTTGTCCCCTCTGTTGCAGTTAGTTTACTCCAGAATAACTCCAGTTTTCTTTAATAGATATGGGCCATGGGGTCTTATGTATAACAAGTGGGACAGCTGTGGACCAAATAAAATGCATCATACAAGATAAATTCTCAATTTCAACTGATTTAACACATTAAGGACCTTTGATGTGCCAGGACCGTCACGCCGGTTCGGCACTTAAAGGGGAACTACCACCCCTTAAAAACTTAACCTGTGCTGATTCTTCATCTGGCGACTAGCTGCTTAGTAGCACTAGTCGCCAGAAATATTACCCGGTTCTGAAGATTTCTGCCTTTTTCGGATGGTCACTGGAACAGGAAGCACGGACGTGTCTTCACAGTGACGTCCGTGCGCCTGCTCTGTCAGTCCCTTTTGCACCGCGCGGTTCAAAAGGGACTGACAGAGCAGGCGCACGGACGTCACTGTGAAGACACGTCCATGCTTCCTGTTCCAGTGACCGTCCGAAAAAGGCAGAAATCTTCAAAACCGGGTAATATTTCTGGCGACTAGCGCTACTAAGCAGCTAGTCGCCAGATGAAGAATCAGCACAGGTTAAGTTTTTAAGGGTTGGTAGTTCCCCTTTAACCCCTTAAGGACGAAGGACGTACATGTACGTCATGGGTAGAACGTGCCTACAGGACCCATGATGTACACGCCCATGACGTACACACCTGCACGCCTCTCGGGGATCTGTGAATCGGTTGCAAAAAAAAAAAAAAAAGATCCGTGGTCATTAAGTGCAGTCCTTAATGTCTTCAAAATAAAAGCAGCTCCAATTAATCTTTATAGTATTTGGGCCTTGGAGAGTGTTTTTTTCAATACTGTCAGAGTTGTAGTTCAAGAGTAATTGAATGATAAAGTATCCACCTCTCTCCCCTTTTACTGATGTAACACTGATCACCTCAGAGCAGCAAGACTGTCCAGATTGCTTGCAGAGAGGGACAATCTTCAATTAGCATAAGGGAAAAACCTGAAAAATCTGTCAAGGGGGCCAGGGTTTTCCTTATATTAACAGTAAGAAGATTGTCCCTTGCTGTGAGCTGTCTGTTGCCAGGACGAGATTCCACATGTGAGGGGAGGAAGTTTACACTAGGTAAAAGGGGCGGGAGGGTGATATTTTATCATTCAATTACAACTCTGACAGTATTGAAATAACACACTCCATGGCCCAAATACTATGAAGATTAATTGGAGCTGCTTTTATTTTGAAACATTACTATCTCTTTAAGCGCGGTCCTTGCACATTATGGTCGCTGTTCGGGGACCATGGAATCTACTGTGGAAAAAAAAAATGACCCGGGGTCCTTAACTGCCGGCCACACGCTGCCACTGCTGGTCATTAAGGGGTTAAATGGGACTGCAGATCTCTCTTGCATTCAAGGGGTTACAATCCATATTTAAATCAAATAGTACTTGAATAAAAGCATAATGGTAACAATCATAGGGTCCATCAGATTTGTATGGTCATAGTAAGGCAACGGAGCGGTAATACCTGGGAACTCTCCACATCTGCACCAGAGACTCTGTTTTTTTATGTTAATTACAGGTTCTCCGGGGACAGAGGCTTATTCTACAGAGGTGGGGAGTTCCCTATTCCACCGATTTTTCCTGCTTCCCACCCAGTTCTGCCTACTTCTCACGCACTTCCCCAGCACAATGACAGTAAGCCCCACTCACCCCATTAAGCCTTTATAACAAGTATCACATCATTACAGGAGCAGTAACCTTGTTTCCTGTTGAGTAAAATAAGGGAACTCCCACTGCTGAGAGATGAATATTTCTAGGGTTATTACAGCTTAAACCTGTGTTTTGTTTTGATGTTTACATTTGCAGCGCCCTCTAGTGGTCAAATGACAATGTTATTCTGTTACATTGTAATGGAGAATAAAGTCAGTGACAAACAGTTGTCCATATAATGTGATAGAAGCTGCTGAGTCACTTCCTGTATGTTAGAACTATCAGGAAGTAAATGAACAGTAAATTCACTTCCTGATTATTTAAACTGTTTTATCTATAGTTGTGCATAAAACAAAGTTTACTGCTCCTTTAAATGCACTTGGTCATAGCCCAGGAGTCCTCTCCAGGGGCTCCACAGGATGAAGTTCCCAGGTGGGGATTATTATGTTAGTTCTCATTTAAAGGGATAGTAATGTTTTACAAAAATAGCAGCTTCAATTAATCTTCATAGTATTTGGGCTATGGAGAGTGTTATTTCAATACTGTCAGAGTTGTAGTTCAAGAGTAATTGAATGATAAATTATCCTCCTCCTGTTCCTTTTATCTAGTGTAAGCCACCTCCCCTCAGATTTGGAGTCTGGTCCTGGGATCAGACAGATCGCAGCAAGGGACAATCTTCTTACTGTGAGCATAAGGAAAACCCTTCCCCCTTGACAGGTATTTCAGGTTTTTCTTTATGCTCACTGAAGATTGTCCCTCTCTGCGATCCATCCAGACAGTCTTGCTGCTCTGAGTTAAGCTGTCTTACCATACCTCTCAAGTGTCCCTCTTTAGGTGGGATAGTCCCTCTTTTAGACCCATATCCCTCTGTCCCTCTTTCCCACCCTGATGTCCCTCTTTTTAGGAGATCAGGCTGTGTGGTTTGTATATAAGTGTATCACATTGCTCCACAGCAATAAACTCATATTAATCTTCATTACATGGGTTTATAAATTAGTCTGTGTAAATAGAAAACCTTTGGTCTTCTTAGAAGTCATTTATTAGGTTACACAAGGAGGTATTAATAGGTCATGAAATAGACTAAAAATTATTGGTAATGCCCCGCTCACCAGCCAAGCCCACAACAACACCCCTTAAAACACAAGTGTCCCTCTTTGGCAATTTGAAATGTTGGGAGGTATGTCTTACAGTAGGTAAAAGGGGTGGGATGGGGATACTTTATCATTCAATTACTCTTGAACTACAACTCTGACAGTATTGAAATAACACTCTCCATGGCCTAAATACTATGAAGATTAATTGGAGCTGCTTTTATTTAAATACATCAGCAGCAGAATGTTTGCAATGCATTGAAATTTACTGCTAGTTGAAAACAGGGAAAAAAGGCAGGCCAGCTTTGCCCAACAGGGTTTATTTGCCGTGAGATACTATAATTTCCACAAAACGTTCTGTAATTCCCTGGCTCTGACGGGCAGTGTAATCTTAAACACTCTTGTTTGTCTTACCCAATTACCCACTCTTTCTCTGCAGGCATCTGCCAAGGATCTTCGCTCACTAAATACAGAGAGAAAATAGTTTACCCTCGAGGGATCCTCCTCCCCTTCCCCCCCCCCAAAAAAAAAATTAAAAAAATCCCAAATAAAAATAGAACAAACAAATCGGCTTTTAATTACCAAAATAATTAGGCTGCCTCGGTGATTAAGTTAAATCATAATACATCAGTCATCCTTGGTAAGCACTGAAAAATAGCAAATCAATGACAGAAAAACAGGCCGATTACAGTTATTATTAACCATTTTGCTACGTCTGTGAACTTTACTGGCAGGGAGGGAACTAGCAAATGGGGAGGGGAAGAGTTAACCTTTTAAGTGCCAAAGGGTTGAGCTACATATTACCCTCTGGCATTCAAATGGTTAAAGGGACAGTAATAATTAAAATGTAAAAAAAAAAAAAAAAATGTAAGTATTGTCCCCCTGAGTAAAACAAGGGCACCTCCACTGCTGAAAGGTGTTTTAATCAAAAGTTATGACAGCTCAGACCTGCATTATTTAGGTGTCGAATCACAGTTGCCTGAAATTGTACAGTGGCGCTGTTGCTACACCATCCTATTGAGATTAATGGTCAACTGACCAGAGCTGTCCATAGGATGGTGTAGCAACAGCGCCACTGTACAATGTCAGGCCACTGTGATACTGCACCTAAATAATGCAAGTTTGAGCTGTAATAACTTTTCAATAAAATACCTTTCAGCAGTGGGAGTATTGGGATAAACACTACAATATACATTTTTTTTACATTTTAAGAGTTATTATCCCTTTAAATGGTCATATTACCTTTGATTTAATAGAAGAACTTGCTTAGTAATGTGTCCTTCAGTCAATAGTCAGTTAAAGTGGAACTATCATCAAAATATCTTTGCCCCCCAAACACTTACTAACATAGCGATAGGCAAAGGCATGCTGTCATTAGCCTGAATAAGTTCGGCATTATTGAGGAAAAACAACTTCTTCGGCAGGCATCAGCTGCACAGTGCTTACAAGAGAAGCCCTATGCGCTGTCAGTAGCTTTCTGTACCTTAAAGGGATAATAATACTTTAATTTTGCTAATCCCCATCTTGTAGAACTTAAAAAACGATTTTTAATGCCCCCAATCACATCTCTCAAACCTTTATGGTTTGAGAGAAAATCGATTTCAAAGTCCCCCCCCCTCTCCTTTCAGTGACATCAGCGTCTAGCTGTATGCAGGGGAATCTGATCCTTGGGTTATCTGGCAGCTCTGCAGCAGAGCCAAGATCGCGTTAATGAAGAAAAAATCCTTCACTGAAATGGTCTTCTACCAAGCACACGTAGAAGACCATTGCAGCGAAGGATCTTTTCTTCATTAACGTGATCTCGGCTCTGCAGCAGAGCCCCGGATGGTCGTACGACAGAATACTCCTGGAGTCAGCTAGAACGCTGATCTCAGAGAAAGGGGAGGGAGGGGGGACTCCTATAGCATGGTTTGTGTGCTCCAGAATAGTATAAATTCATCTTAACCTTTTTAACCGCTTAAGGACCAGCTGCACTCACGCACGCACACACAGACACACGGCCGGCACTTAAGGACCATGTACCTTTTTTTTTTTTTAAGAGATCTGAATCAGGGCTCCCTGAACGGCGTGCAGCCGCATGGGGAGCTCTGAAATCCATGACAGTCCTGGAATCGTCATAGGTCCTTAATGTGTTAAAGCGGAACTTTCTGATCTTACTAAGTCACCATGCATTCATTAAACGCATGGCGATTAGCTTGGAAATAGATGTCTTACCTTGAAAAAATAGCAGAGTGTAAAGAAATTCTTCCTGTTTGGGGACTGACGGTCAGGTTAGTGTGTTCTGCGTGCCTGCGCCGTCAGTCGCTTCTGGTAACCATATGGCGCACTGCAGTGCTACTCAATGGAGACCAGGACTGATAGCGCAGGAGCGCAGACATGTAGCCTGGGTTCCGGTCTCCAAACGGGAAGGATTCCTTTACACTCTGCTATTTTTTTCAAGGTAAGACATCTATTTCCAGTAAGATCGGAGAATTCTGCTTTAAGGACCTGATGGGTGTGCAGCACATTGATTTGCAATATGATGCACGCCCCTCTGGTCCACTCCTTAAAGGGTTACTACATGAGCCTCACAATGGGTAGGACCATACGTATTAAAACAAAAGTGAAACAATTTCCATACCTGGGAACACACTGGATCTGCTCCGGAGAGTCCGGTTTTCAGATTGAATTACCGGGTCTCCAGGGGCAGAGACTAATTCTTGGGCTTGGTGAGTTCGGCTGTAACCACACCCACTTTCCAGTCCGTTTGCCCACTACTACTCCATTCTGCTCACTTTTCCACCCATTTCATGGCAAACCCCTCCTATCAACCACCCGGAGATGCTCCATTCAGTCCCCATGGAACATTTACCATGCTACACAATATGAAGCAGGATATCTTTCTCGTCCTTTATGGAAGACACGGTACCAATGTAGACATTAACCCCTTAAGGACTACATGGTGTACTATGACCGTCATGGTTCTTAAATACTTAAGGACCGATGACAGTCATAGTTCGTTGCGTACTATTTACTTACAGCACTTCACCGGGAGCGCTGTAAGTAAAAATGAGGCCTAAAATTGACCTTTCCAAGACGGGAGCAATCTCTTTCAGGCCCCTAAGTGGCACGCCGATACACGCTACAGGTCACGTGTACCGGCACGTAGGCAAGGATCAATGCGGTCCTTACGGAACGGAAACGTCCCAGGACCGCTGGTCCTTAAGAGGTTAAAGAAGCACTGCTTACCTTCCTCCCAATCCCAACTACCTTAGTCAAGCCCAGAGCTCTTTATGAAAATAATCACATCTTTGTGGACCTCTGGAAGCTTGGGACAAGAAGGTTCCCAGCTATGGTATTCAAGGGGTTAAAACCCAGTTTAAATCTATAGGATGCTTTAGTTGTTCTCTGTGGTGCAGTTGGCTTGCCACAGAATTGCACCATATTTTTAGTACATCAGCCACACCGTGTATCAACCTTGATGAGTCAGACAGGCTGAAGACCACTTTGATGGTACTATGGGTTGTATTCAAACCCACTGCACCATAAGGATACAAATGAAAATCCCTAGTGATTTAAATGGGGCTTGTTAACCCCTTGAATACTAGAGAGGTCTCCAACACATTGCTTCATGGTGTGCTGGAGATCTCTGGGGCATTCAAGAGCTTACAAACCCCATTTAAAGTGGAACTATCATCCCAAATAAAGTTCCCCACCAATAATCAGTCATATAGCGATAAGCTTAGAAATAGTGTTATTATTGCGCATAAGTCAATGTTATTAAGAAATCCTACTTCTTCTGAGACTGATGGCCAGGCTTCTTGCTTCAGAGGCATCTGTGAGCCTGCGCTGCCAGTCCCTTCCTGTTACCTTAAAGGGATAGTAATACTTTATTATTACAATCCCCCATATTGTAGATATTTGCAAAATAATTTAATAGCCCCCAGGTTCATCTCTCAAATCTTTATGGTTTGAGAGATAACCGAAGGCAAAGTTCCCCCCTCCCTCCCCCTTCCCTGAAGTCAGCGTTGTACTGACTGCAGGGATATCCGGTCTGACTTTCATCAGGCGGCTCTGTGAAAAATAATTATTTCACTGAAATGGTCTTCTACGTGTGCTTGCAAACCAAGCACATGCAGAAGACCGTTTCAATGAAATAATTATTTTTCACTAACGGGATCTCGGCTCAGCTGCAGAGCCGCAAGCCTGTAGTACGACAGACTTCCCCTGCAGTCAGTACAACGCTGACTTCAGGGAAGGGGGAGGGAGACGAACCTGGGGGCTATTAAATTATTTTACAAATATGTACAATATAGAGGATAGTAATAATAAAGTATTACTATTCCTTTAAAGGGATAGTAATGTTTCATAATAAAAGCAGCTCTAATTAATCATCATAGTTTTTGGACTTTGGAGAGTGTAATTTCAATTCTGTCAGAGTTGTAGTTCAAGAGTAATTCAATGACAAAGTGTCCCCCTTCCGTCCCTTTTACTGATGTAACACTGTTCAGCCAGAGCAGAAGGGAGGTGCCCA
This sequence comes from Rhinophrynus dorsalis, assembly GCA_037306005.1. NCBI lineage: Eukaryota > Metazoa > Chordata > Amphibia > Anura > Rhinophrynidae > Rhinophrynus > Rhinophrynus dorsalis. The sequence continues at coordinate 119,169,432 of CM074727.1, read as the reverse complement.
GGTAGACTGCAGAGAGGGACAATCTTCAATTAAGATAAGGGAGAAAACTGAAAAACTTGTCAAGGGGGGAAGGGCTTTCATTGTTCTCATAGGAAGAAGATTGTCCCCTTCTGTTATCTGTCTGGTCTATGGACTGGATTCCACATCTGAGAAGACATGGCTTACACTAGGTAAAAGGGGCAGGAGGGAAACTTTGCTTGTGAATATCTCTCAAAACATAAAGGTTTGAGAGATAAGACTTATATCGTTCTTCATGTTTTTTATAATGGCTACAAAATAAAATAAAGATAAAACGAAGTATTACTATCCCTTTAATGGCTGTGTCTGGTAGGGGGGCAGGGCTTTCATTGTTCTTATGGGAAGAAGATTGTCCCCTTCTGTTGTCTGTCTGGTCTTACAACCAGATTCCACATCTGAGAAGAGATGGCTTACACTAGGTAAAAGGGGCAGGAGGGGAAACTTTGCTTGTGAATATCTCTCAAACCATAAAGGTTTGAGAGATAAGACTTATATCATTCTTTATGTTTTTTTAATGCCTACAAAATAAAATAAAGATCAAATGAAGTATTACTATCCTTTTAAGGTACAATGCAGGAGACCAGGAAGGACAGTGCAGGAGCACATATATCTCTAAGACAAGATGTCTGTGCTGATGCCTGGCTGTCAGTCTCAGAAGAAGTAGGATTTCTTAATAACGCTGTACTTACGCTGCATAATAGTACTATTTCTAGGCTTATCACTATATGCCTAATTATTGGGGAGACACTTTATTTGGGGTGATAGTTCCGCTTTAAGTCCATGGGAATCTGGGATTTTTTTAATGTTTCCACTATGGTACCATTGGTTTGCCTTTGAATTGCATCTATTACGTTTCCTGCATATGACCCAAGAGGCAAAGCCCAAAGGTAATATAGGACAGGAAAGTAAAAGGATTCCAAAGATGGCACGCATAAAACCTAGTTCCAGATTGTGAAATAAGGTTGTTCTAATTGTATGACAAGTATCCTGAGATTTATGGATGCAGGAGATGAATAATGCTGGCTGCAAGTGTCTGATATGGCATTTTTTGTCATACAGGAACTGATGGGCTGGTGTCCACACACAGGAGCAATCAATCTTCCCATCACAAACTCCCTGGGGCCAGCAGCTCTGAGGACACAGGATGAAAGATGAGCTGAGACATTATGACAATCAACAGTACTACTCAGCAGCAGACAGCCTCCCACTGCGGTAAAATCAGATTGTCCTATAGAGGGCACTGAGCAAATTATATAAACTAGCACTGCACAGAGAACTAAAGCAGGAATAGGAAACATTTGGTTCTCCAGCTGCTGTAGACTACAATAGACTACAATTGCTATCATCTCCAACCAGCCAACGGACATAGTATCTAGGTCAGACTGAAGATGTTATCTATTCAACAAAGGCAGAATGGCAAAATACATGGTTGTCATGATTTTCTGTTATAGTAAGGTAAATAAATGGTTAATACTTTGGGGATTATGCACTAATGCATAATAAGGAGGTGATAAAGTGGAGATGACTTCTCCAGTGATATCACTTCTCCAGTTCTTATGTTATTCTATACAGCCTATACACTAAGATCTCTAAGGTTGGCGAAATCTTAGTGTATTGGCTCCATAGAATAACACAGGCATATCTCCCAACTGTCCCTCTTTAGGAGGGACAGTCCCTCTTTGAGACCCAAATCCCTCTGTCCCACTTTCCCATCTTGATGTCCCTGTGTTTAGGAGATCAGACTGTGTGGTGTGTATATAAGTGTATCACAATGATCCACAGCAATAAAACTCACATTACTGTTTGTATAAACTTCAGTATATGAGTTTATAATTTAGTCTGTGTAAATAAAATACTTTGGTGTTGTTCTTAATCATTTATTCAGTCACGCAAAGAGGTGTCAGTAGGTCATGAAATAACTCGAAAATTCTCCTACTAGCCACAAACCCAACAACACCCCCTAAAACACAAATGTCCCTCTTTGGCCATTTGAAATTTTGGGATGCATGCATAGGAACTGGAGAGGTGTGATCACTGGAGAAGTCATCTCCACGTTATCATCTATTTATCATGCTTTAGTGAATCTCCCCCTAGATGTCAGCAAGTGCAGTGACACAATATTAATATAATCCAAAAAGCCTACACCGCATCCTAAGAGGCATGGGTAAAGTTAATATAATGGAAAGATCATATAGATTAACCCTTTGAGCGTCAGAGGGGTACGCAACGCATTGCAAAGCAATGCGTTCAGTACCCCTCTAGCATTCAAAGGGTTAACCACAATGATGTTCCACGATATGTCCTGGTGACTCACATTCCTTCTACATTTTCTTCCACGGAACGAAAGAAGCTCTCTCGTCGATATCCAAAGGTTATTCTTAGCTAGCCTTTTGCACAATAGAAAAGAAGAGCAATTCTGGAGCAAATCATTTGCACCAAAGGGGGCAAATGATTGAAATGGAGCATTGAATGGTAGAGGTAAGTGGGCAGTGCCCTGGAGACCTCTCAACCATTCAAGGGGTTAAATGCCCCCTTTTAAATCAATAGAAGATTCAAGGGGAGAAATGCACTAAGGCGTGCTAATGTGGAGATAACATCTCCCGTGATATCACTTCTCCAATTCCTATGTTATTCTATGGAGGCTATACACTAAGATTTCTCCAGTTTTGGAGATCTTAGTGCATAGGCTCTATAGAAGATCATAGGAACCAGAGAAGAGATATCACTGGAGAAGTCATCTCTAATTTATCACCTCTTTATCACACCTTAGCATAACCCCCAGGATTTTTAATATGTCCTTATGGCACAAATGGTTTTGTCCTCTTATCTTGGCAGTTATGCACTAAGGCGTGATAAAGAGGTGATAAAGTAGGGATAACTTCTCTAGTGATATCACTTTTCCAGTTTCTGTGTTATTCTATTGAGCTAATGCACTAAGATATTTCCAACTCTGGTGATGTTAGTGCATAGGCTCTATAGAATAACATAGGAACTGGATAAGTGATATCACTGGGGAAGTCATCTCTAATTTATCACCTCTTTATCAAGCCTTAGCATAACACCCAGGATTTTTCATTTTTCCTTATAGTGCAATTGGTTTTGTCCTCTTTCCTTGGAGGTTATGTACTAAGGAGAGATAAAGCGGTGACAAAGTAGAGATAACTTCTCCAGTGATATCACTTCTCCAGTTCCTATGTAATTCTATAGAGCCTATGCACTCAGATTTTTCCAACTCTGGAGACCTTAGTGTATAGGTTCTATAGAATAATATAGAGAGAGCCTTAAGCGGAAAGCAAACGGGGACTAAGTATGGAGTATTCCAGGTGTCCCATCCGTCTGGCGCTCAAGGGATTAAAAAAGTGAATAACTCATCTGATTGCGTTCTACAGAATAAAAATAAAACTTCGGTTCATAGCTGGTTTTCTGAATCATAGTTATTTTTAAACAGATCTTGACTCACGCTTTTTGATTGGTTCTTTCACCAGAATCTGACAGGATGATATTATGTTACTGATGGCTAAATTGGGCTACAAAATATGATGACTCCTGTAAAAAAAAAAAATAAGCCTCAATTTCCCTCCCATAAGTGTTTGTTCTCCTTTGAATTCTTTCCTTGACATCCCTGCCAAGTATACTGTGAGCCTTATTCATAAAAAGGGCCAATTCTGGAGCAGACCAACTGCACCATAGGGGAAGGATACTTTGTATTGATTTAAAGAATCAGCAAAAAATTTTTAAGACTGAGCTCCTTATCTTCCCTCCTAAATCCTGCACAATGCCTTCATTTTCTATAACGGTCGAGGGTTCCACAATTAACCCTGTAGATGAGGCCCACTGCCTCGGGGTAACTTTGGACTCTTCTCTTTCCTTCACCACCCACATTAATGAAGTAACCAAAACCTGTTCTTCTTTCTTCGAAATATAGCAAAAATCCAGCCATTCCTCTCACTCTACAACAGATACCCTCATTCATGCTCTTATTATTTCTCACCTGGACTACTGCATTGGTCTTCCTGCTAACCATGTCGCTCCTCTCCAATCAATTCTTAATTCAGCCACCAGAATACTCTTTCTCTCCTCCAGTCTTGTGATATGATAGATACCTCTGTGTGGTCTGGACACTGGAGACAGTGGCAGAACTCGTTATGATGCTGCTGTGCCCTCCTGTATGGAGGTCGTTCATAATATGAAAGGAGTGGATTTTCACTGGTATTTGTAACTCTTTTTTCCTCATTTATTTTTTTGCTGTCTAATCTCGTGGTGTATTTGAGGGGGACTCACTGTATTATCAGTATTGTATTTTTCACTTTTATTTTTACTTTTTCTTTTCTCATGTATTTTGGCAGATTTCTGAGTTTGTTCTGCTCACTTCATATTTACACTCTGAGAGTCAGAGATGTATCTATTGCCTTGCTCTGCAACGTGTTGCTTACTCCTCTAGTACTCAAAGGGTTGAGTGAGGGCTGCTTCCTCGGATGGGAATGCAGTGTACAGGGAGGGGAAGCATGTCATGGGGAGAGTTGATCTAGACAGGAAGTGAGTAAGGAAAGGCTTATAAGTAAGGGGTAGTGACAGGAAGGGGACTGCTGTTAGGAGAAGAGAGGCCAAGGTGAAGCATCCCTCCCTCTCTACGTTGGTGTGTGTGTTTGAGGTGTTTGTTGGTTTGTCACAGATGGGTGGGTAGTCCTTGCCTGCTTTGAAGAGATAGATAACTTATATGGTAAAGTTATGTGGATTTATCTTTGGGGTGGAAGCCCTTGGGAGTTGGCACCACACTTAAGCCACAGGTGGTTACGTTACCCATTGAAAATAAAGTGGATGGCCAATGGGGTAACTGGTAATTCCTTCGGAGTCAGCTGTAAGTGCTGAAGTGTTGGAGTCAACTGTAATTGCTGAAGTGCTGGAGTCAGCTGTAAGTGCTGAGGAATGTTTGGATTGTAGCATGAGCCCGGGCAATTTGTCCATGCTTGGTTTCAAGGAATGTGGATTGGCAAGGAATATCAGTTAATGTTTGATTACTTCTAATTACTATTAATAAGAATGAGATGTGATTGAAAATATTTAAATAAAGCTGTGGCCTGTTATCCCCAGGATATGTGTCTGTGTTTATTTAGAGATCATACCCTCTCCTTATGATATGAAGTCTCTCTCTGCCTCCTCTCTGCTACCTCCCTTTCCTCTCCAACACATCAACACCCTTACTCTAGGATGATATGTTAATGATCACAATATCTACCCTTGCATTCCTAATTCTTAATGCATATGGCGATGTGTGTCTCTTTAACCAAAGCAATGTGATCAACACACATCAACAGACACATATCAACATAACATCGACACTTAGTGCATCTCCCCCTATGAATCGAACGTGGACTTTCTGGACACTAGGGGGCGCAGTTAGTGTAAAGAGCAACAATTAAAACATAATAAATGTGGAATTACATATTTCCCAACAGTGGGAGTAACTTTGTTTCACTCAGTAGATATTTCTAACAGTCAAGGGAATGAAAGAGTCATTTATATCAATGGGAAGTTTCTGTACTATGGTGCTGTTGGTTTGCTTTCAGAATTGTACCTTTTTTGCCTTTATGCAGAAGACCCACTATTTTTATGTGAGGGAGGTTGATACAAAAGGTCTAAATGCTCAGGGCTGCCTAGGAGTCCAGCCACAAAAGAAAGGAAAGTGACAGGTGCTATAAGGAACTGTATGGTAGGTAGATTCAGCTCATATGGAGGAACTATGGATGAGAGAGGGAGAGTGTTATTTGGGTGCAATAGGAGACACATAAAACATCTTGCCTCAGTATAGGAGTAATATAAGGGTGCAATGAGGTCCAGCCTCAAAGAAAAACGAAGTGAAGAAAGGATGATGTTATAGGGAATAGAGGAATAACTTTTTATGAACAAAACAAAGCAACACCAGTCTATTCATGAGTGAAAAACAATGTGTAAAAATGAAGACTTGCCATCATACATCTTCGGAATGGTGCTGGACATTAGGCTTCTCCAAAACCCACCAGAATTCTCAACAATATATGGTCGTACACATATATGAAGAGATGATTTAAGGAGTAAAAGCAATCATTTATTGTAGCTTTTTATTCAGATGATTCAGAACTAGCCTAATATACTCTTCTTTAATGCAACTTGATGAAAAACTACCATTAGCCTATAACATATTAATCCAATAAGGCTCCTAACTATCTTTGTCAAGAGTTGGGGTATCCAGTAAAAGGATGTGTAAATTGGTAAATAATCTGGCCATATTAAAGGGTAATTAAAGCAAAACTTTCACCCCTAAACAAGTTAGTCTTAATATGTAGGCTATATAGCAAATATGTGTTACAGTATCTTCGTTTTATTTTTTACATGGTTATTTGGTCAAAATCTAAAGAATAAATACTGCCCTGCACCCACCGTAAAATCTCGGGTATAATACACACAATTTTACCCCACTTCACCTTATGTGAAGTGGGGGGGTGCGTATTATACCCGAGAGTTTTTTTTATTTAAAAAAAAAAATTAAGCCTGGCAGATCCCTTCCCTCCCTCTCCCGGCGCTATCTGCTGCTAAAATACCATTTACTTACTTCAAAATTCAAGTCCCCGCATTTTCCCCATTAGCAGGCAACATATAACAGATGTCAATATTCCCTGCGGGCGGCATGCTTCCATTTGCCGCCCGCTTCCTTCAGGAGTAAAATAAGGGTGCAATGAGGTCCAGCCTCAAAGAAATACAAAGTGAAGAAAGGATGATGTTATAGGGAATAGAGGAATAACTTTTTGTGAACAAAACAAAGCAACACCAGTCTATTCATGAGTGAAAAACAAATGAAGACTTGCCATCACACATCTTCGGGATGGTGCTGGACTTTAGGCTTCTCCAAAACCCACCAGAATTCTCAACAATATATGGTCGTACACATATATGAAGAGATGATTTAAGGAGTAAAAGCAATCATTTATTGTAGCTTTTTATTCAGATGATTCAGAACTAGCCTAATATACTCTTCTTTAATGCAACTTGATGAAAAACTACCATTAGCCTATAACATATTAATCCAATAAGGCTCCTAACTATCTTTGTCAAGAGTTGGGGTATCCAGTAAAAGGATGTGTAAATTGGTAAATAATCTGGCCATATTAAAGGGTAATTAAAGCAAAACTTTCACCCCTAAACAAGTTAGTCTTAATATGTAGGCTATATAGCAAATATGTGTTACAGTATCTTCGTTTTATTTTTTACATGGTTATTTGGTCAAAATCTAAAGAATAAATACTGCCCTGCACCTACCGTAAAATCTCGGGTATAATACACACAATTTTACCCCACTTCACCTTATGTGAAGTGGGGGGGTGCGTATTATACCCGAGAGTTTTTTTTATTTAAAAAAAAAAATTAAGCCTGGCAGATCCCTTCCCTCCCTCTCCCGGCGCTATCTGCTGCTAAAATACCATTTACTTACTTCAAAATTCAAATCCCCGCATTTTCCCCATTAGCAGGCAACATATAACAGATGTCAATATTCTCTGCGGGCGGCATGCTTCCATTTGCCGCCCGCTTCCTTCAGGACCTACCGGCTCCAGCCAATGGTAGTGCCTTGTGAGGATCTGAAGGTCCTCACAGGGCAATACCATAGCCGGAAGGAAGCAGGCGGGGAATGGAAGCCGCCCGCAGGGAATATTGCCATGGGTTATATGTTGCCTGCTAATAGGGAAAATGCGGGGGCTTGAATTTTGACATAAGTAAATGGTATTTTAGCAGCGGATAGCTCCGGAGCGGGAGAGGGAGGGAAGGGATCTGGAAGGCTTAATTTTTTTTTTCTTAAGAGGGGAAAACAAGGGTGAGTATTATACATAGGTATTCTTGTTTTCCCCTAAAATGTAGGGCATAATATACACCTGCATATTATACATAGGTGCGTATTATACCTGAGATTTTACAGTACTTCCGGAAAGACTTTGGTTACCTGCTCTGTACTGCAGTCTGTCACTCTGCTTCTGCTCTCCTCCTTCTACCCAGCCTCCTCCGATGACTGAGGCTTTCTGTCTGTAAGCTGGAACTCTCTCTAGCCAATGAGATTGCTCCAGCTTACAGACAGAAAACCTCCGTCATTGGAGGAGGCTGGATAGAGGGAGGGGAGCGGAGGCAGAGTGACAGACTGCGGTACAGAGCTGGTAAGTGCAGTCTGTCCAGAATTAGGTCTAGGGCAATATTTATTCTTTTTTTGGCCAAATAACGATGTAAAAAATAAAATGAAGACACTATAACACATATTTGCTGTATAGCCTACATATTAAGACTAACTTGTTTAGGGTGAAAGTTCTGCCTTAAAGCAATATATAAACTAGCAAATAAACTTAATTGTCTGCCATAATATATAGGCTGGTATAATACAGTGGTATTAAAGCTAGCCACACCCACAAATAACCAAAGTGGGCATGGCCAACATAGTTGAGGTGCCCTTCACAATTATCTGCCTGCACGCACATAGTTGTCTCCACTGCCTAATTGGGTAATCTGGCTCCCAAGCATTGTATTTTGATTATATGGTTCAGCAAGCTTCTCTTAGGGCTGTTTTATATATCTCAGCTGAAACACCAATAAATGAAATACTCAGGCAGTTGAGCTGCATAGAGGGTACAAACACTGATTTTAGTAATGCTTTAAAGTTAACCAAATCCAATGCCTGAGATCCAACTATGTAAAGTGGTGCATTACTGCGCAGGCCCCTCTGGAAGAGAAGGGGATACATGACTGCTAAGAATCAGCAGGAATAGTAATTACAGAAAAAAAGGAACCAGCATTTGAAAGATCTTTTATGTGGGTTTTTTCTTTTCTTGTCAAGGTTTAAACTCTGTATTCCTGCTGAGCAGTTAGTCTTCATTTTGTAAGACAGCCATTTCAGGAGAGAAGAGAGACAACCTTGAACGTCCTTGAGCATGAGCATTACGCACAGTGTGAGCTGAGTAGCTTCTGAGTGCCACTGATTGGTGTCGTGCAGGGGTTAAACTGCCACTTAATGATTTGTACAGTCTGAGCTTCATTCCTCACCAGCATGTTGAAGACATTGAGATTGATGTACTAAGAAGATTTGGAGCAATTCTGGATCAAACCAACTGAACAATAGGGGAGAAATAAAAATTACCATTGATTTAAATGTGACAACACGCCGAATCCTAGAGAGATCTCCAATGCATTTCGGAGCAATGCATTGGATATCTCTCTATCATTCAAGGGGTTAAAAGTCCCTTTTAAATCAATGGGAATATGGAGGAATTTTATTTGCCATCTATGATGTTCATGGTTTGCTCCGGTTCTCTTTAGTACATCAACATAATTAGGGGCATCTACTGATACAATTCTGAGCTACCCCAGGCACTGGATTTGATTTATTAGTGCCATGCCTGGCTAATGCCAATTAATTGACATATTTGCATGTATTAAACAAGTATTTCCTTGTATTAAACAAGGCATAAACGGTGGCTTAACTTTACACCATCTCCCTGTGCCTGCTAGAGGAGAGATATTTGGGGCTTGCTGATACAAAAATCTTAACAATTGTGGAGCTTGTGTGACTATGTACATTAAATTGATCATACACTTTAGTGCATACCAAAGAGTGTAGAAACATTAGTTGGAAGCTAATGTCAGTGGGGTGGGGCCGGTGGAGTTGTATATTCCACCATTGTGCACGGGTAGCTAAGCCATCTGTAAAGATACATCAGGTATGATGTCCAATGTAAACACACATTTATGTATATGTCAGGCCAGATGTACTTTTAACCAGCTATATTTTATGTGGGGTTAAACTTCAAGAATTTGTATGATTTGTTTGTACTATAGAAAAGGTATGTTGGGAGAGAATGGAGGTATCCTTTTGAATTGTTGCCCACTAACGGGTGAGCAACAAAACGCCTTTTTCTTAACCTCTTCACCTCTCCGCCTCATTGCATACAGCTATGTCACCTGGTTACTTGACATTCTGATGTCTCAACATCAGAATGTCTCCCTTTTCAACCAGGCAACATTGTTATTGCACCGATTTGTTGGTCGCCCATTAGTGGGCGACAATTCAAAAGTGAACCGCGATGGTGTGGGGGTGATGTGAAGATGCCAGCAGTGTTATTAGGGTAGGGGTTATTGTGTCATTAGATTTCATTGGTTAGGCCTTGGTTTATTAGTGGTGGCAACTAATGCACTTTCACAAGTACAGACATTAATAATGCCCCACTGTGGACAAATATGTGCTAGACTGGCATTGATGCTTGTCAGGTTGCCCATGCCTGGTTTATGCTGAGCCACAAGTTTGGAATGATTATCTAACATTTGTTTCATTTGTATCTATACCCTGCTGAAGTATGGTGCCCCATGGGAAATTCAGCCCCGCAGATATACAAATTATGTTATGGTATAACTTAGCTACTTGCTAACTATATAGCTGTCACATCCAGCCTGGTTTCTAGCATCCATTTTCATAGGCATTATCTATTACACTGTTAAAAATTGAAATTCAACAAAGAATTGAGATTTGTATTTTGCTTTGATTTGGTACTACACTCTGTATACGGTATATATTTTTACAACATGCATGTTATGTGTGTAGGTGTTGGTTTGCTTATGTGTACAGTTGCCATGAACCTAATTGGAAGGAGTTGTATTGATAAGTGTCACCCTATTCTCACCTTATGTCTGTTTATAATAAAAGAGATGGGGAAAAACAGTGGTGTGATAAGCACATCACTTGCAATGATCTACAGACACGCAGAGTATGTACACTGTATGTATATGTGTGTGTGTGTGTGTGTGTGTGTGTGTGTGTGTGTGTGTGTTCGGTACTGCCAGTAAAGTTGTTTTCATTCTCATGTGCCATTACAGAGAAAATATATCCATTTGCATATCAGTATGGTACTGCCCATAGACGGTACTACCCCAGAGTGCCAAGTACAAGAGAAACAGTCAACCCCAAACATATGCGTGGCTTTGTCTGTTTTGTGTTTATTTTTCAATATTTCTTGTTGGTTTTTTCTTTTACTGTTTCTGGACCCTGATATTTTTTGGGGTTGGAGTTGTGCAGCTTATGGTGACCACATTTCAATTTTGCGATTCAAAGACACTGTGGAGAGAAGAGCAAATCACAGAGTTCAAAACACTGATGTGACAGAAAGTGATGCCTGTGGTGGGCTACAAGAAAATATACCTCAAGCCCAAAGCCTTAAACTAACATTACACTACAATAAAATTACACTGCCGCTCATGACTGATGACCGGATCAAGGCTCAGTTCTCTCTCTCTCTCTAGTGTTTAGAGCTCTGTCTGAAAACCATTTTGTTGTAGCCCAGCAGAGGCCTCACTTCCTGTCACAGTAGACAATGGACAGTTCTGCTTCTGGGACTTTGCATTGCCCCAGAAGGGGGCTGCCTGGGGAAAGGAACACACACTTAAAATCCAGGACTGTTTTGGGCAATCAGGGACACGTGGTCATCCTATTGCAGCTACATGGATTCATCTTCTCTCTGGTTGTGTTATGAAATTGTGGAATAATTTGCATACCTGGGAACTCTCTGGATTTGCCCCGAATACTCCAGTTTTGAGATTGAATTACCGGGTCTCTGGGTCAGAGGCTGATTCTCTGGATGTGGGGAGTTGGTTTTAAACTCTGCCCACTTCTGCTCTTTCCCACCCAGTTCCTCACATTTTTCCCCCTTCTCCACCCAGTTCCTCCCACTTTTGCGATGCCAACAGAAAGCCCCACCCCCATTCACAGGTAAACCATGCCCCCTTTTTGACGCATTTCTCTGCAATTATATCTGACAGCAACTCCAGAAACGGAAGTTCCCAGGTATGATAATTTGAGTTATTCTAGAGTAAATCAACTGCCCCATAGGGGATAAAAAATGTTACATTAAATTGGGCTTTTAATCCCTTGAATGCTAGAGAGGTCTCCAATACAATGAAATGCATTCAAAGGGTTAAAAAGCTGTATTCAGCTGCATGGAAATTTAGGAATTTCTATTCGTCCCCTATGGTACAGTTGGTTTACTCCAGAATAACTCCAGTTTGCTTTTATAAATATGGGTCACTATGCTTTTAAACATTCTAGTTTAAAAGAAGTGACACTAAAATAGACATTAAATTTAAATCAAAATTTCCAAGTAACCAATTATGGGTCAGGAAGCCTCTTTGAGCCATATGTGTCCCCTCTCTAAAATGCTGCCCCTTGAAGTATTTTATCACATAATGTATAGCAGACCTTATTAAACCTTGTGAGTGTTAGAGGTGGATTTAAAAGCAATGCACTAAGCATTCCACTGGCAAGCAAACATTTAAAGGGATAGTAATGTTTCATAATAAAAGCAGCTGTAATTAATCATCGTAGTATTTGGACTTTAGAGAGTGTAATTTCAATTCTGTCGGAGTTGTAGTTCAAGAGTAATTCAATGACAAAGAATCCCCCTCCCGCCCCTTTTACTGATGTAACACTGTTCAGCCAGAGCAGAAGGGAGGTGTCCAGGTAGATTGCAGAGAGGGACAATCTTCAATTAAGATAAGGGAAAAACCTGAAAAACTTGTCAAGGGGGGCAGGGCTTTCATTGTTCTCACAGGAAGAAGATTGTCCCCTTCTGTTATCTGTTTGGTCTATGGACTCCATTCCACATCTGAGAAGAGATGGCTTACACTAGGTAAAAGGGGCGGGAGGGGAAACTTTGCTTGTGAATATCTCTCAAACCATAAAGGTTTGAGAGATAAGACATATCGTTCTTCATGTTTTTTTAATGCCTACAAAATAGATAAAACAAAGTATTACTATCCCTTTAAAACTATTCAGATTATCTTTGCACATGTTGTAACATATTACAAAAGCACTCAGTACAAAAAGTATCCACTTTAGGTTCAGTTTATGAAATCTTGGTACAAAAGTATCAACCTCCCTTGAAGTCCCACAGCTTGAGCACTCATCCCTTTTCCTCCCTGCTTTTGTAAGACTGACCTTCAAGAGCTTTATGTGCTATCAAAAGGGGACTTGAAGGAAGTAGAGCACATATATATTTATTTACTTATATGTGGGAGGTCCACAAGGTGTGGAAGTGATTCAAGTGTGAAGCAGCTTGCACTTACTCTGCACTAGAAAGGGATGATGGACAGTGAGGAGTATGATGGTTTGTCATGAATTTTCCCTGCTGGCTGTATTGCACAGATACGTAAGGAATCGGTAGAGGGCTTAATTTAATCTGAGTTGGAAACGTTACAATTATCTGAGGGGTCACCTTCAGAGGATTCCTAAAATAGGATTTTAGTCTTACCTGTTAAATCCTTTTCACTTAGTCCATACAGGTCACTGGTACTCCGGGAGGCGTAAGTCCCCTTTAATAGGCAGGAACAATTATGCAAATAATTTGCAGGGGGCGGAGCCTCCCCTCTTACTTAAGCCACCTTCTGGCCAGAGCCACTCATATTGATTTGAGACCCCAAGAACTGACCTCAGGTAAGCAAAAAGAAAGACTCCTGTGAGCATGCCCAACAGTCTCCCACTGAATGCTACAGGAGAACCAAGTCTGGTCCCTTGACAGGGTGGGAGACCAGTGACCTGTATGGACTAAGTGAAAAGGATTTAACAGGTAAGACTAAAATCCTATTTTCACTGTCGTCCAATACAGGTCACTGGTACTCTGGGATATACAAACATTGAGCTGACCCAGAGGCGGGAGAAAGGCAAGGACCAGGCGCAAGGCCCAAGTCACTAGAACTGCTATGAACCAGTTAATAACATAGCCCAAACTGTAAGTGTCAACGGACACCCATCAAGGGAAAACAATCCCTGAACAAACACAGCACACTGAACAAGAGCCAACAGGGCTCAACAGTAAGGAAGCACTAAGGATCACAGAGCGGAAGGCCTAGACAGTCAAAACTGCCTCCAGGACCTTCCTCCCAAAACTGGCATCAGCCGAAGCCAGTACATCAACTCGATAGTGCCTTGAAAACGTGTGCACAGAGGACCAAGTGGCCGCTCTGCACAGTTGATCAGCAGACGCCTGATTCTTGTAGGCCCAGGAGGCCCCAATAGATCTGGTGGAATGGGCAGTCACCCGGAAGGGAACGTGCTTATTCCGAATCTTATAGGCTTCACGAACGGTAGCCTTAATCCAAGAGGCGACAGTAACCTTGGAAGCCGGTCTCCCTGCCCTAGGCCCCTCAGGAATGACGAATAGAGCGTCAGACTTCCTGATAGACTCGGTGCGATGAACATAAAACTTGAGGCAACGCACCACATCCAACAAATGGAGATCTCGTTCCTTGTCAGATGAAGGATTAGGGCAGAAAGAGGGAACCACAATCTCTTGATTGATGTGAAATTGGGACACAACCTTGGGTAAGAATTCCTTGGAAGTGCGAAGCACAGCCTTATCCCTGTGGAACACCAGGTAAGGAGGTTTACAAGACAGAGCTTGTAACTCTGCTACCCGGCGAACGGAAACAATAGCCAAAAGAAAGGCCATTTTCCAAGTCAAAAGACGGAAAGGAATAGAAGCCAAGGATTCAAAAGGGGGTCGCTGGAGAACTCCCAGCACCAAATTGAGGTCCCACTGGGGAGAAGGACTCTTGAAGGCAGGTCGAACATGAGTCACACCTTGGAAGAAAACTTTGACATCAGGAAGGATAGCAATCCTTTCCTGGAAAAACACAGACAAGGCAGAAGTCTGAACTTTGAGGGAACTCAAACTGAGCCCCTTATCAACACCGTCCTGCAAGAAGGCCAGGACAGTGGGAAGATGAAAATCAAGGGATAACTTCTTATCACCGCACCATGCAACAAAGGTTGACCATATGCGATGATAGATCTTGGAGGACACAGGCTTACGAGCACTGAGCATAGTCGACACCACAGAAGGAGAAAATCCTTTCTTTGCTAGAATCGAGGATTCAACCACCAAGCCATCAAACGGAATGTGTGAACGTCCTCCTACCACAAATAACCCTGAAGAAGAAGAACCGGACGGCAACGCTCCTGCTTCAACTTCTGGACGACTCTGATCAATAGAGGAAGAGGAGGGAAGATGTAAGCCAGGGGAAATTCCCAAGGGATCGACAAGGCATCCACTGCTAGAGCAAGGGAGTCCCTCCACCTGGAGCAAAACACCGGAACCTTCCTGATGTGTCTGGTAGCCATCAGGTCCACCACAGGCATCCCCCACCTCCGGGTGAGCAACTGAAACACCTCTGGATGAAGAGCCCATTCTCTGCTGTCGACGGTGTGACGACTGAGGAAGTCCGCCATGACGTTGTCTACGCCTGGGATGTGAACTGCAGAGATGACAGGCACGTGATGTGCTGCCCAGGACAAAATATCCTTGACCTCCCACCAGGCGGAACCGCTTCTTGTGCCGCCTTGCCTGTTGATGTAAGCCACCGCCGTGGCGTTGTCGGACTCTACTCTGATCGGACGACCGGTCAGTTGTGACTCCCAGTGCCTCAGGGCAAGCCGGACAGCTCGAAGTTCCAGAACATTGATGGAGAGAAGGGATTCCTCCAGACCCCATTTCCCCTGAGCACTGAAGCGACCCCAGACTGCACCCCAGCCCCGAATGCTGGCATCCGTTGTGACTGTGGACCAACGAGGAACTAGAAAGGATCTCCCTTTCAGGAGATGAGAGAGATCCAACCACCAGTGCAGATTCGACTCGACATAAGGAAGTAGACACACAGACAGATGTTGATGATCTGGATGATTCCTGCACGTCTGGATCACAAATCTCTGAAGTTCCCTGGAGTGGGCCATAGCAAATGGCACTGCTTCGATCGTGGAAATGAACTTCCCCACTAAGGACGACAACTTCGGAACCGGAATTTCGTCCCTGTCCAGAATCCCAGCCACTCTGATGGCTATCTGGTGAGCCACATCCTCTGGAAGAAACACCATGCATTGGTGAGTGTCGAACAGGAGACCCAAGAACCGAAGCCTCTGAGATGGAACCAAGTCCGACTTGTCCAGATTCAGGATCCAGCCATGATGGATCAGAGTGTGCATACACTTCTGCAGTTGCTGAAGGAGAAGCTCCGCTGAGGAGGCTTTTAGTAGGAGATCGTCCATGTAGGGAGTCACCCTTATCCCATCCTGAAGAAGCACCGCTATCAAGGAGCCTAACACCCTCTGGAAGACCTGAGGGGCTGAAGTCAGCCCAAAGGGGAGCGCTGTAAACTGAAAGTGTCCCCTGTGGCAGGCAATCCTGAGATACCGCCTGCTCTCTGGATGAATGGGGATGTGAAGATACGCATCCTGGAGGTCCAGGGAGGCAAGAAATTCCCCCGGAGACATAGCTGCAATCACAGATCGCAGGGATTCCTGGCGGAAGTGGGAAGTCACCACATAAGCATTGAGATCTTTGAGATCCAAAATGGGACGGGCCCCTCCGTCCTTTTTGGCCACCACAAACAGGTTGGAATAAAATCCTGAACCTGTGTCCTCCTGAGGAACCACCTCCAGGACCTCTTTGTCCAAGAGATCCTGAATAGCGTC
Organism: Rhinophrynus dorsalis; assembly: GCA_037306005.1. NCBI lineage: Eukaryota > Metazoa > Chordata > Amphibia > Anura > Rhinophrynidae > Rhinophrynus > Rhinophrynus dorsalis. The sequence continues at coordinate 119,152,895 of CM074727.1, read as the reverse complement.
TTCGAACAGACATCTCTTTACAGGTTCCTGAGAAGGACGAGTAAAATGGAACCGAAAAGGAGGAAGGGAGGAGAAAGGGATCCGGTATCCCTCTGACACCACCTGGAGAACCCACGGGTCCGCCACTGACTCCTCCCAAATCCGGCGAAAGATGTGGAGACGTCCACCTACAGCCGGATGCGGACCCGGGTTCGGCGAGTCATGCCGAAGCAGTCTTGGAGGTCTTGGCCTTGGGGGCAACTTTGGGCTTCCAGGACTGTTTGGGCTTGGAGGAGGAGCGTGCAGCGGGAGGACCCGTCGGGGTCGAGGAGCGTGTCTCAGTCTGAAAGGAACGAAAGGACCGGTTGCGTTTGGCTGGAAACTTTTTCTTAAAGACTGAGGGTAGAAGAGTACTTTTACCACCAGTAGCCTCACTGATCATTTCTTTGAGTTCAGAACCAAATAGCAAGTTCCCCTGAAAGGGCAAAGAAAGCAAGGCTTTCTTGGAGGCTGTATCAGCAGACCAAATTTTCAGCCAAAGGGCGCGTCTAGCCACCACTGAAGAAGTGGAGGCCCGCGCCATCATGCGCACAGCATCAAAGGCAGCGTCAGCAATATAATTCTGAGCTTCAGTAATGTTAGCAAGAAGCTGCAACTGTTCAGAAACTGGAGCATCCTGGCGAACTGCTTCAGTCAGTCGCTCAGTCCAGGCCGCGATAGCCCTGTTTACCCAAGCCACTGCAAAGGTTGGACGCATGGCAGTGCCGATAGAGGCAAAAATGGACTTAAGAGAAAGTTCCAATTTCTTATCCGTCCAATCATGCAGGGCAGAGGCATCAGAGACAGCCAAAGCGGTAGACTTGGATAGCCTGGAAACAGGGGTATCCACCTTTGGAGGATGTACCCATTTCGCCAGCTCAGTCTCAGGAAAGGGGTACAGTTTAGCAAACTTCTTGGAAACAGAGGAAGACCTATCAGGATTCTTCCACGCCTCAGAGACTAGACGGGCAAGAGTAGGATTAGTTGGAAAACAGACAACAGGCTTAGATGGCTTTTTCTGAAAAACATCAGAAGGATCATAAGTGGATTCTTGAGTCAGAGGAAGATTGAGCGTATTCAAAACCGCTCTGATCAGACCCTCAGCCGAAACTTCAGGGTCACATTCATAGGGGTCCCCAACGGACCTGTTAGATTCAATAACAGTACGTTCCTCAGCCTCAGAATCCTGCAAGAGTTCTTCCTCAGAAGAATCAGTGACATCAGGAGCCCCCTGTGGCTTAGGCAGGGAGGTCCTGATGGTAGAGGGGGTCTGCCAGACCTGGAGAGCCCCCTGTACCTGAGAGGGAAAGAGTTGAAGGGTGGATCTGAGATCCCTAGTGGCAGCTTTAAACTCCTTCACCCAAGATGGCTCAATAGCATAGCTGGGAAGCCCAGGGTTGCTATCCTGACTAGTACAATTAGGGCATAGATCCCCCACATTATCGCTAGACAGCCCAATGTGGCAAGAGGAGCAAAACGCCATGGGGGTAGCAGACCCCCCATCCTCTTTAGACTTGGGTCTAGCCCCTAGCTCCAGTGAAGTAGACATGCTCACAGCGTCAATATACCCCACTAATAACTCTATCACCCAGAAAAGGTGTAAAGGATCAAGGTTTCACCCCAGAAATGTCTAAATTTGGACTTATCTGGCCAGCGAAGGGTTAATCAGTTGAGGAGAGAGAAGGCTCGGTCCCTGCGTAGTGTACTCGCATAGGAAAAGTGCAACAAAATGGCGGCCGTCATGACAGCCAATCAGAAACGAGCGCGAACCAAGCGCTCATGGGAAATGTAGTTTTCCCTATACAAGTACCCCAAACAGTGCCCGAAGCCCCCCTGAACCCCCCACATTAATAAAACACCATCCGGATGATAGAGCAGGAGCCTAGCATTAAAATGAGCCCTCTCTGAAGTTGCTGTGACAAGCGGTTCCAGAGATATGTCCCACACTGTGATTTCCCATAGAGAGTAAAGGAGCCATGCGTTTGAGCGGGAAACGCCGCGCTTAAAGGCGCAGAACACAATTTTTAATAAAGTTTAAGAAAACTTTCAAAAGTGCCCAAACAAGCATAAAACACATAAGAAACATAAGTAAACAAATATACTAAGCTCCAAAACCCAGAGAATACCACAGAAATTGCATAAATCTAGAATAATGCAATAAAAACACCCTATGAGTGCTGGAGTAAATTGAAAACTCCCAAATACAAGCCCATCAAAGGGACACTGTGGGGACAAGTGGACCTTCAGCACTCAAAGGATGACTCACCTTTCCTGCAGACTTCTGTCTTCAGGTGACCATGATAAGGGAGGAATAACCCAGAGGCAAATTCCTCAGCAGGGGAGCTGCTCCACACAAGCTGTCCCCTCATCAGGGTTTAAGGTCCACAGAAATCCCTGGAAGCTGCACCAGCCACTTTAAAGAGGGCAATTCACAGCCATGGTCACCCTCCTAATGGTGGTATTCCATATTTGAATAAAAATAATAAAACTCTAAGAAGCATAGATGTTCTCTGCCTGGTGTGCAAGCACACCAGGAACAAATCAATATGGGTGGCTCTGGCCAGAAGGTGGCTTAAGTAAGAGGGGAGGCTCCGCCCCCTGCAAATTATTTGCATAATTGTTCCTGCCTATTAAAGGGGACTTACGCCTCCCGGAGTACCAGTGACCTGTATTGGACGACAGTGAAAATGATATTTTTTAAAGGTAAACAAGAATTCATCTGTTATGTTTCCAGCACATGACAAAATTAACTTGTTAGTTCTAGATGAATAGTAGAATCTCGATATGTAAAAAAGATAATCTTTACCTTCCTCTTGTACTCACACAAGAGCATTTAGAATGATGGGAATTGACTGGTTGTGGACCCTCCTATGCCTATCACTTTGGTGATAATAGACTTGGGGTGTGTTTAGGAACCCAGTGCACAAGAGATTGGATACCCTATTAAAACATTTTTTCCAGCTGTTGGGGCAGCTTTTCATCATGCTTTTCCTATAGCCTGTGTAAGAAGAGCTACAGATGTTCAATTGACCACATCCATTAATAAAATAGAGAAAGGAGGCACAGACCACTGCATTTAGGACACAATGGGTTAGATGCACTAAGGTGTGATAAAGTGATGATCTCTACCTTCTCCAGTGACATCATCTCCCAGCGCTCTGCATTATTGAAGAGAAGACCGCGGGAGCAACAACATACAGGTCTGTGCCGAAGGAGGCACAGACTTTTCCTACTGCTGGATCACCAAGGAGGTAGGAAACAGATATGGGGGGCAATGTGGAGCTGATGGGGGCAATGTGAGGGCAAGTTAGAAGCTGATGGGAGCAAGTTGGAGCTGATGGGGCAATGTGAGGGCAAGTTAGAAGCTTCAGATTTGTGCGCCTACAGGCTCCTGATATGTAAATCCGGCCCTGATTACAACCCACCCTGCTGGGTGACATATCCAGTAGAAATAAACTTAAATCACTGTTACTGTATCAAAATTAATGTATTAGATAAAACATAACATAAAAAGCCAAATAGATCGCCAGGATCATGCTGACCTCATCGAGGATAAACCTCTTCTTCAGGAATAAACCAGCAAACAATTCACGTCATACACCAACTATCTGAATCTCATTTTCATCTGAAAGGGCAACGCAGGCACACTGATTAGATAGGACTAACATACATAAATACATACAAGCAGGAAGAGAAAATTCAACCAACCACAATAAACAAGATGAAACATGCAGAAACCATATCCCTGAATGCAAACAGATGTATTGAGCACCCAAAATCCACACTGGAAACTATCAAAATGGATCCAGTCAAACGTGACCACAATTATAAATCCACACAGGCCATGAAACACGCATACTTGGAGCAAAGAAACAAACAAACATATTTCTTTGTGATAGTGTCAGTGCCTGGAAATTGTAGGGCAGTGTGGCCTAGCGATAGAAATGGAAGTAACTTCACATTTAATGAGGTCATTCATCTAGTTTCCAAAATGTCATGCTTTGTGTGCTTTATTTACATGTCACATTAAACAAAATTAATTAATGATACCAAAATCTGTAGACTGTTTGGTGCATTTGTTTGTGCTCCTGGAACTGATTACAAAATTTTATCTAATTAACCTATACCAAAGCATTACTAGTTTGCTCAAGAGGCCAATAGCTACTCAAATGAAAACTAACATCTAATATTACTTCCCATTTACGGCCAGAAAATCCTAATAGCCTCTATGAATTTTGCCCTTGTGCTTTGTACAAGAGAACATGGGATGGGTTTGTAACACAATGTTTTGCAATGTGTTGTACTCCTTTCTTCTTAAAGGGACAGTAGTACTTAAAATGTAAAATATATATATATATATATATATATATATATATATATATATATATAGTAGGGTTTATTCCCCTGAGTGAAACAAGGGTACTCCCACTGTTGTGAGGTGTTTTATGCGAAAATTATTGCAGTTTAAACTTGGATTTCTTAGGTGCAGTATTAGAGTGGCCTGAAATTGTACAGTGGTTCTGTTGCTACACCATCCTATGGACAGCTCTGGTCAGTTGACCATAAATCTCCATAGGATGGTGTAGCAACAGCACCACTGTACAATTTCAGGCCATTGAGATATTGCATCTAAAATATAAAGTTTAAAGGAGCAGTAAACTTTTTTTATGAAAACACATATTGTATAGAGCATTTCCTGCTGAATAAAACAAGGTCACCCCCACTGCTGTCAGATGTTTTATTCAAAATTTATAGCAGTTCAAATAAACAGGAAGTGAATTTATTGTGCTCTACTTCCTGATAGTTCCAACTGACAGGAAGTGACAGGCAGTTTCTATCACAATCCATGGAGAACTGTATGTCTCTGACTTTCCTCTCCATAGAATCTAACAGAAAATCTCATTAGAATTTGACTGCTAGAGGGCACTGCTAATGTAAAAAAACATGGGTTTAAACTGTAATAACTCTAGAAATATAAATCTCTTGGCAGTGAGAGTACCCTTATTTTACTAAGTAGGAAAATACCTACAATATATATTTTTTCATAAAAAAAGTTTACTGCTCCTTTAAACTGTAATAACAATTGAATAAAACACCTTTCAGTAGTGGAAGTACCTTTGTTGAACTCAGTTAGAAAACCCTAAAAAATATTAACTTTTATATTTTATGTATTACTATCCCTTTAAATGGTTTAATAAGCTCATGCACTCTGCCTGTTTCGTTTTAAACAACTGCCAACTGTCATGTCTGCCTCAATGAATTTGACCTCCAGGACTGATTGACGACTTGTATTTCTTGAACAAAGGCACAAGGACAACATTCATAAGGCCCAGTAGCAGTTTCAGGCCATAATAAAGTAAGTATGGGGTTCATATTAAGTTGTGTTAGTTTTTCTTTAACAAATGGCAGGTTCTATTGAGGGTGATGTTATCACTGGGTGTTATTGCCCAATTGTCCCCTAGACTTCAATTGGAATCTGTCAAATAAAATCAATGATAACATTTATCACCTGCAATGAAATCCGGACCATACCATGAAATGTCATATTTTTTGAAAGATCTGAATATAGGGACATGTAACATATATAGTTTTGTTATAACACCAGTTCTAGATACATTTGTACATAACCTAGAAATATATATATATATATATATGATGTATGTATATGTATATATATGTATATGTATGATACAAATAATTTGATATGTCCTCTCATCTCATTTTCATAACGGTATGCTTTGTCTGTTCTTTATCATGTCCATAGTTGTTATACCCATTTTACTGCTGGCATGTCATGTTTAGAAAATATAAGAAAACCCATAAATTGTGGTAGGTGCGGTTGTGTGCTCTTGGTACCCTTATTGACAGAGGTGTCCAGGTTTGAGGCTCAAGCCCTACCAACATATCTGGGAACTTTTTATAATGCACTCCCTGAAGGGGGACTCCTTTGGTGCCGCTGTGGGAGATAAATGACGTGATTTGCGTCCAAAGGGGGTGAACATGTAGGGGGAGGGCTTCACGGACTTCCAAAAACTGCAATGTCTAGGCTGGGGAAGGAGGCGAAATGGGAGAGACAGATGGGGAAGGAGCAGTAGTGGGCAGAGTTTCAGAAGAAACTCCCCACATCCGGAGAATCAGCCTCTGCCCCATCGACCCTGTAATACAGAGGCAAAACTGGAGGCTCTGGGGCAAAACCGGAGAGTTCCCAGCTATGACTACTAACAAGCCAGGAATTAAGGATATCCCTGATTAAACACAGGTGAGATAACAAGTCAACAAAGCGGGAGCACACCCGGCTCAGGTGCTTAAATTACAAGCGGTCTGACAAAACTGTTACGATCCATAAAAAACACTTTATTCCATGTCATAATATAAAATTCACAGACATGACAAAAAAAAAAAAAAAAATTCACAGACATGACAACAAAAATCAGCTACTATGAACAGTCTGACGCGTTTCGAGCATCTCTAGCTCTTATTCATAGACTAAATAACCAAACTCCACATAAAAGTTTAAAAAGTAGCAACCACAAGCTGATTGGTGCTACATAGTAGCCTCATTCTGATACACTCTGCTGTGTCAACAGCGGAGTTCTACCAGAAAGGAGGGGCTGAAAACTCGAGAACAAATCGAAAACCTTTTTGCTGCATGTCCACACATATCATAATCTCTCAGCATTGCCAAATGACTTCTAGCCAAAAAATAAATCAAATTCAGAGAAAATTGTTAGAAGTATTCCATCAAAACTCCCTATACTTCTTCCATTTCTCCAATTCCACAATATATATATATATATAAATGCTGATAGTTAACATATGAAACAGTAGGCAACATTATCACTTGTGTCTGCATCCATATCATTTAAAGGGATGTGGAGAGAGGTAAAAAACGCCTCCCTAGACCAAAAGGCATTAAGATAAAGTACAAATATTATAAATATATATATAAAAAAGTGAAACGCTTCAAAATCATCTCATGCGTTCTGCCCTCTAGGTTTGCATGAATACCTGTCTCCACAAAATACCTTAAATTATTAATAATCAAATACTCAGCAAATTTCAAAAAACATGACTGATGTCCCATTCTGAATTTAATCCCAATGGTACTCTTGTTTTTAACTGAAAAATCCAGAAGGCTTCTCTTTTATTAATTAGGGAGGTCATATCTCCTCCTCTCCATGGTAATCTTACTTTTTCAATACCTTGAAAATTAAAAGCCAATCTGGATCCCTCATGCATTTCCAAAATATGCTTAGCGATTGCTGAGTCAGTTAAACCTTTTTCCAATTGGTATAAATGTTCCCTTATTCGTGCTTTTAAGGGGCGGCACGTTCGCCCCACATATTGGATAGAACACAACTTACATCCGAACAAATAAATCACATTGCTCGAATTGCAATTAATATAGCTCTTGATTTGATACCTACGAGCATCCACTTGACTAAAAAAACAATTGGACACATGTGCAAAGCTACAGCATTTGCAACGGTTAGCACCACATTTATAGAACCCCTTTTGTTGCAACCACATAGGTGTTGGAGCATCTCCTCTATACATACTTGGTGATACCTGATTTCCTATTGTAAAACCTCTCTTCGCTACAAAGTTGCAACCTGCTTTCAAAATAACTCGCAACTTGTCATCAGAGTATAATACTGGTAGATATCTCTTTATAATATCACAAACTTGTTTGTATTGGGAGCTATAAGTGGTGATAAACCGTACTCCAGGTTTATCTTTCTTTACCCGTTTCTTATCACATTTGCTGTTAAGCAAAAGATCATTTCTTGAATTGGCCTTAGCCTGACTATATGCCCGTTTAATAAGCTGTTCATTATAACCCCGTGCCAGAAATCTCTGACTCAGATCATTTGATGCTTTTTCAAAAGCTTCTTCAGTTGAACAATTTCTGCGAATCCGCAAAAATTGTCCTTTTGGTATGTTATTAATTTGTGACCTGAGATGAGATGATCTAGCATGGAGTAAGCTATTACCACTTACGGGCTTCCTATAGTCAGATGTATGCACATCCCCAGTTGTTGAATCACCTTTTAGAACTAAATCCAAAAAGGAAACCTCCGAATCCAAATGGGTATATGTAAATCTCAAATTACATGCATTAGAATTCAGATAGATCATGAAATCGGACACCTCACTTTTCGTTCCTGTCCAGATAAAAAGCAAGTCATCGATATACCTCCCGTACCACTGTATCATGCCCCGATAGGGGTTGTCACCTCCAAAGATGCGGCCTGCCTCCCACCATGCCATATAAATGTTGGCCAAAGATGGAGCAAAACTGGCCCCCATGGCCACTCCGCACCTCTGGAGGTAAAAAACCCCATCAAAGGCAAAAAAGTTGTGGCACAGGAGGTATCTCGAGGCTAGCACCAAAAAATCTACCAAAGCATCAGCATAATCAGAATGTTGTCTCAAGTATTCACCAAGAGCCACGAGTGCTTCCTGATGAGGGATCGATGAATAGAGAGAAACCACATCCGCTGACAGCCATGTATAATTATCCAGCCAGCGGATCTTGGTCATATACTTCAAGACATGTTTGGTATCTCTGAGAGACCCCGGTGTGGTCTCCACCACCGGCCGAAGGTAAGAGTCCACCAGTCGGGACAACGGTTCATTTAAAGATCCGATGCCCGACACTATGGGTCTACCTGGAGGAGAGACCAAGGACTTATGTACCTTCGGCAGGTGGTGAAAAATGGGCACAACAGGACTCTCAGGAATCAAAAGCATCGCTTCCCTTTTATCCAAAACCCCCATAGATACTCCTAGGTGAATCACTTGACACAACTCCTCCCTAAATCGGGAAGTAGGATTAGCATCCAAAACCTGATAAGTATCTTTATCTTGCAATTGTCGCAATGCTTCCTGTTGATAACATGAGGAATCCATAACAACTATTGAACCTCCCTTATCTGCCATCTTGATAACAATTTGGCGATTATTTTGTAATTGGCACAAGGCCTCTCTCTCTGGGAGGGTTAAATTGATAAATTTCTTGGAACTAGCCGCTACGGACTCCTCATGCAATCTTGTCAGTTCCTGTTCCACAATCTTCTGAAAAATATCCAGTTCTCTACCCTTGCAATGCAAGGGAAAGAAACTGGACCTACTCTTGATATTGACTTCTTTAGTTAAGATCTTAGAATCTTCTGAAACAAATGTTTCACCTTTTAAATGTTGTAAATCATATATCATACATAAATCCCCAAAATCCAAATTAGAATACATCTCACAAGTATGATCTATCATATTATCTGGACTAGAGATATCAACTTCTCGATCTTCATAAAAATATTTCTTAATTGTCAAAGATCTAATAAATCTATTCATATCAAGAATAGTGTTGAACAAATCGAAAGATCTGTCTGGGACATAGTTAAGACCTTTCTGCAAGACTACTTCCTGTATTGGTGTCAACTGTGTCCCAGACAGATTGATGATCCCTAACGTCTGTGTGGAGTAGATCTCTCCCTGGATGGGTATCTTCTGGCATTTTGATCGACATTGCCCCCTTCTTGTCCGTTTCTTCTTGATACTCGTTTCTTGCGTTGTTTGCGATGAACAGATCCGTTTTTTGGTATAGATCTATCTTGAATCCTCGCTTGTACGCTATCTCCTTCCTCCAAAGCGTCACCTGGAGTATTGCATGAAGGATCAGAAACTGAATGTTCATTTTCCGTCTCCAATTCACTATCCGTGCTAGTACCTGATTGTGAAAAACTAACACGTCTCCCTGTGCGCCTTAAAATAGAACGTGGATAATGTTTGTGATTGTTCCGAATATATACAGTATGGTGGTCATAATCCAATTTGTCCCGGACAAATTTGCGCTGTTTGAATATGGATAACTCCAAATCCAACTTGTGGAGTGTATCTTTAAGTGACTCATCCAATTGTCGAAACCCCTCGGACGTCTTATGTAATTTAAGAACCGTCTGAATGGTTGTAATCAATTCTTTGTTCTTATCAGATTCTTCCTGTTTGTACTCTACTATTAGAGCCATTAATTTAAAGGAGCATTCACTTAAAATTTCATTCCACTTCTCTGAAAATGCCATATCTTTAATTTCAAAACTAGGAAACTTTTTCAGTCTCAAGCCACGAGGTATCCGGCTTACTGTGATATATTTATTCAAAGTGGTGATATCCCACCATAGACGTAAGTCCTTAATCATACTTTTTTCAAGATTGAGAAATAGTGATTTCAAGTCCATGGTCTCCATAGGTAACACCACTTCAGGGGCATCTGCTTCAAAAATATTATCCACTCGAGTTATTCTTTCTTCAGCATTAAGAAAATCACTTAATGCAAACATTTCAGAATCCCCTCCTGCTGCCATGTCTTCTTTGATTGTATATTCCAACGTGTACTTAATAAGTTGTCACAGACCGCTAAAATAATGCTGGAACTTGATGTGAAGAAATAAAATAAATAAATTGTATGTATATTTAGATTTTATCTTCTTTCATTTCATGTGTACTCATGCTTGAAATGCACACCTACATTTCAAGCATGACAGAACGGTAGAACTCCGCTGTTGACACAGCAGAGTGTATCAGAATGAGGCTACTATGTAGCACCAATCAGCTTGTGGTTGCTACTTTTTAAACTTTTATGTGGAGTTTGGTTATTTAGTCTATGAATAAGAGCTAGAGATGCTCGAAACGCGTCAGACTGTTCATAGTAGCTGATTTTTGTTGTCATGTCTGTGAATTTTATATTATGACATGGAATAAAGTGTTTTTTATGGATCGTAACAGTTTTGTCAGACCGCTTGTAATTTAAGCACCTGAGCCGGGTGTGCTCCCGCTTTGTTGAAATGTTTGATATGCATGGATCTGATCGGAGGATCCTAAGCTGGATAAGAGCACCCTGAAGCAAACAACAGGTGAGCTTTCAAGCTATATTGCTGATTATTGACTTTAAGCTTGGTGTAACTGATACGTAGAGCATTAGTTTTATGTTATTATTGAGATAACAAGTGGCTCATTTGTTTTTACGGATTCACCTGTGTTCAAGGAGTGAAATCCTTAAAGAGCAAATATCATGGTCTTGTAACAATCTAGTAAGGTAAATATCCCCCAAGTGAACATCAAAGCGTATATAAAACATCCCTTAAGTATTTGTGTTTTGTGAAAACTGACCCGTTATACAAGGAACACGACTGAGCAGACCGCAGCCATCTTGGGGAATCCATGCTACTGCGTAAGATGTCTTTGGGCCTGTCACTCACCAACGAAGTCTCTGCTCACAGCCTTCGTTTTTTTTCTTAGCTTGTCATGCATGCATAGTGCGAGCACTTGACATGAACGCGCTCGCTCTATGCTGAAATGACCTGACCGTGCTTGAGGCTAGGAGCGCACAAGGTCATGTGGCTCTGAGGATGGTGACATAGGAGCCATTGTTAGGACAATGGGAGTTACAACTGAGCCGTTCAGCTCAACAGCGTCATGCGCAGTGCAGCTTTATGTGTTCAACACGTTATCAGGTACCCATTTCTTTTATACTTTATGCTTTTATGCCGAATTTTTTTATAAAATAAAATACACAGTGCAGTATATTGATGGAAGACCCATTGATAGAGAGTACATCAAGTGGGGCTGGTAGTTCCGCTTTAAATCCTAGCCTGATAGTATCCCTTGAAGACCACACTTGGGCATCACTGCTATGATAGGTGAACCCATAATAGTGGGGTACCATTTTGCACAGGAGGCCTCTAGCTATCTAACACAATTATAGATATCATGTTTTTCAGTGCTCAGTATCTTTCAGTGATGATATATGTCCCTGGGTGCCAAGACATACCCAAGGTAGGGACCTGCCACTGGCACCTCACCTGTAAGTTGAGGGAGGCAACCCTAGTACCAGCTACATCCCTGGCTCCTGGCCTCCCATCCTCCTATATCTAATACAACAATGCCATCTTTAAAGTATAAAATAACCATTTTGTGCTATTACAGTGCTTATGGAAATATGAACAGTATTCATCCTTAATATAAGAGCAGTAATATACATGTTTTACTATTGATTTGCATTACAAATAATATCTGAAGTAAAAGAATCAAACAATGTACAGTCTATTATGCAGTATAAATGATTGCGCTCACTGATCTGTTAATTGTAGATGATATTAAAGCATATGGCCTAAATGATGTACGCATAATACTTAAATAGTAATAGCAGTATTATAATAAAGGTTTCATAATTTTATAGCGGTTTTGTTTAAACTTGTTAACACAATTTTTATCAACTGCTTCAGGCTGGTAAAACTCAGATGTTTAATCTAAATATTGAATATAATGGTATGTTTTTATATATTTTTGGATCCCAAGAATGGACTAGATGTACCGTTTGTTGCTATAAAACATGTAAAAACAAATTTATGCATAATGTTTCATAATAAAAGCAGCTCTAATTAATCATCATACTATTTGGACTTTAGAAAGTGTTATATCAATACTGTCAGCAGGGCCGGATTTACATCTCAGGAGCCTGTAGGCACAGAAATCTGAAGCGCCCCCTCCCCCCATTGGCCATCTCCACTGGACACCTCCACAATGCTCCTAATGTCCACATTGCCCCCATCATCTCTTTATTGCCCTCACATTGCCCCATCAGCTCCAACTTTCCCCCCCATCAGCTCCAACTTCCCCCCCATCAGCTCCATGTTACCCTCACATTGCCCTCCATCAGCTCCAAATTGCCCTCACCATCTCCATGCTGCCCTCACAATGCCCCCCTTTGGCTCCAACTTGCCCCCACCATCTCCATGTTGCCCTCACATTGCCTGCCTCCCTCCCTCCCATTGTCCGTTTCCTACCTCCCTGGCAGGAGATCTGTTGTCTGTGCCTCCTTTGGCACAGTCTTGTAAGGGCTGGAGCTCCTGCGCGGTCTCCTATTCAAGAATGCAGAGCGCTGGGAGATGATGTCATCACCCAGCGCTCTGCATGCCTATGAGGGAGCTCAGCACTTACAGGACTGTGCCAAAGAGGCACAGACCTGTCCTGCAAGGGAGGTAGGAAATAGACAAAGGGGGGGGTGCGTGCGTGTGTGCAATGTGAGGGCGACATGGAGTGGGCGCTGGCACAGTCAGCGAGGTGGCAATTTTTTTTTTTTTTTTTTAAAGAATAATAATAATAAAAAAAAAAAAAAAAATCCCATTGGCAGGCGCCCCTCGGTGGTGTGCGCCTGTAGGCAGGTGCCTACTTTGCCTTATGGCAAATCCGGCCCTGACTGTCAGAGTTGTATTTCAAGAGTAATTCAATGACAAAGTATCCCCCTCCCGCCCCTTTTACTGATGTAACACTGTTTAGCCAGATCAGAAGGGAGGTGCCCAGGTAGACTGCAAAGAGGGACAATCTTCAATTAAGATAAGGGTAAACCTGAAAAACTTGTCAAGGGGGCAGGGTTTTCATTGTTCTCATAGAAAGAAGATTGTCCCCTGCTGTTATCTTTCTGGTCTACAGACTGGATTCCACATCTGAGAAGAGATGGCTTACACTAGGTAAAAGGGGCAGGAGGGGGAAACTTTGCTTGTGAATAACTCTCAAACCATAAAGGTTTGAGAGATAAGACTTATATCGTTCTTCATATTTTTTTAATGCCTACAAAATAAAATAAAGATAAAACAAAGTATTACTATCCCTTTAACACCTCTATTGGCTCAGAACAACTCTAATACAAATACTTTCAATATTACAACTATTTTATTGCATAATTTGTTTTTGCCATATATGGGATTTGACATTATCAACTAGCACAGTCATGAGCACTCTGTGGTCCCCTGCTTTTCTGAAGTGCAACTCACTCTCTCTTTATTGCACTGTCTGTCTCCTGTCTCTCTCATGTCTCATTTTTACTAGACAAACAGTGGTCTTACTTATGGGGTAAGGGTATTATTACTATTAGTCAGATGTTGGCAACATATTAAGTTTGAATGTAATTAAAATATGAACTCCTACATACTTCTCAGAATGCACTTATGTCTATCCCAGGCAATTTGAATTTCCCTTAAATGGAAACTATCACCCCTATACAAGTTTGGCTCATAATTGAATTCATATAGCGATAAGCTTGAATAGTTGTTTTAAAGGGGATCTCTCACCTACATATATGTAATGCTCATTAGCTAGAGCATTTATCAAAAAGATTCAAAACATTGTTCATTGTTTTAAAAAAAACAGTTATAAGCGCAAAAATTAAAGTATCCGGCAGCTTATTTCCGACTTGCCGACCAGAGGCAGCTCCCATCCCACTACCCATCATCCTCCGATGACGGAGGCTGTCTGTCACTAAGGTGGAGCAATCGCATTGGCTAGATATCGATCTCTGCCAACGTGATCGCTCCAGCTTAGTGACACAGCCTCCGTCATCGGTGGATGATGGGTAGTGGGACGGGAGCTGCCTCTGGTCGGCAAGATTCGGCAATCCGGAAGTAGGCTGGCGGATACTTTTTAAACTTTAATTTTTGTGCATATAACTGTTTTTTTTTGTTTTTTTTTAAACAATGAAAAATGTTTTGAATCTTTTTGATAAATGCTCTAACTAATGAGCATTACAAATATGTAGGTGAGAGATCCCCTTTAATTTCTTACAAAATTTTTGCAATGGCTAAATTTGAAGATTTAAAAATGATCCAGAGCCTTATTTCCGGACAGACCGTGGGTACAGCTCTGCACCGCAGTCTGTCAATCTTCCTCTGATCCCCTTCCCACATATTGTCTCTAGATCCAACTTCCTCCGATGACGGAGGATTTCTCCATGTAAGCTGGAGTTCTCTCTAGCCATGTATAGTAGTATTAAATCTCATTACTTCTGAGTTTGGATCACAGGTAGCCAACCTTGGTCCTCAAGAGCTACCAACAGTGCATGTTTTCAGGATATCTCAGCTGGAGCACACGTGGACTAATTAGTGGTTCAGTTACTTTAAAGTGTTAGTAATGTCTAAAAAAAACTTTTTTGCATTTAGAAGAGCTTAAAAAGCTGATCTAAATGTAAAAACCTGTATCTCTCAAACCACTATGGTTTAAGAGATACGGGCGTTTAAAGTTTGATTTCTCCTACTGACAGCTGTAAAGCTGTTAGCAGGAGATTCGTGTCGGTCGACACGGTGGCGCTTGAGAAGTGCCGAGATCTCGTTACTTACACGGAATCCCTTCATTGGAATGGTCTAAAACGTGTGACTGAGTGCCGAGATCTCGTTACTTACACGGAATCCCTTCATTGGAATGGTCTAAAACGTGTGCCTGAACACTAGGCACACGTTTTAGACCATTCCAATGGAGGGATTCTGTGTAAGTAACGAGATCCCGGCACTTCTCAAGCCCCTCTGTGTCGACCGACAGGGATCTCCTACTGACAGCTTTACAGCTGTCAGTAGGAGAAATCAAACTTTAAACGCCCGTATCTCTTAAACCATAGTGTTTTTTTGCATTTAGATCAGCTTTTTAAGCTCTTCTAAATGCAAAAAAGTTTTTTTTAGACATTACTAACACTTTAATTTGTTATGCGTTATACACCCCCTGGTCCTTAAAAGGTTAAAATTACCATGTGCAGTGGCAGAGTTTGTATCCTGTATTCCTGCTAGTAACTGTCATGTCTGCCCCCAAGCATATGACATTTAAGAACTGATTGAAGATAGCATCTCTTATACAAAAGCACAAGGGCAAAATTAATAGGGGGCATTAGGGTTTTGTAGCCATAATAAGTTAAAGAGGACCTATCACCTTTCCAAATCCTTGCTTTGTGGGAGTTTCCATCTTGAAAGGACAGGATCTAGCAGCCTACAAATGTGGAGAGAGGTGATTTGTTTACACATGTGAGTAATTCTTATGCAGCTTTAACTGACCAAGTCAGAGAACAAAGCTCTGGCAAGGTTAGATTCCCCAAATACTAAATTAACTATCTCTAAAACAGTGATGTAACAATAGGGGTCGCACCTGCGACCGGGCCCGTCACTCTCAGGGGCCCGGCCGCCCCCTGCGACCTCCTTGCAACGCGCCCGCAGAACAGCTGATCTCCCGGCAGCCGGCGCTTTAATAATGCAGAGCGCTGGAAGATGACATAATCTCCCAGCACTCTGCATTACTAACAACCGTGCGGGAGTTTGTGTTCCAGAAGTCTGTGCCTCATTCGGCATGTTACACACCGCTAGACCACCAGGGACTCGAGGTAGGAGGACAGAGGGTCAGTAGGGGCAATGTGTAGATGGGGGCATTGTGGAGATTGAGAGGCAATGTGGAAGGGGCATTGTGGAGAAAGAGGGGCATTGTGATGGGGGCAATGTGGAGGGGGCATTGTGGATATGAGGGGCATTGTGGAAGGGGCATTGTGGAGATTGAGGGGCAATGTAGAGGTGGCCAATGTGGTTGAAGGGGGCCAATGAGGTCAGAGGGGGGCCCATGGCAATTCTTGCACCAGGGCCCCGTGGCTTCTAGTTACGCCTGTGCTCTAAAACTATTAAAATGTTTGTAAAGCAAAAATCAGAAGTTATAGGCAGCTTAAATAGATACATTTAACCATCTGAGAACCAGAGAGGTATCCAACGCATTGCAGCTCGATGCGTTGTATACCTCTCTGGCACTCCAAGGGTTAATGAGCCTAAGTGCTGTATAAGTAACAGGTCCGCTTTAAGGGTGTGGTTATTATTAGGAGCTGTTACTTCACCTTTAAAGGGTTAAAGAAATGTATTAAAATAAATAAATAAATTACCATTTCCAACTAAAACGATTAACAAGAAATAAAGCATTGCTGCTAACCCTTTGAGTGCTGGGGGGGGTATGCAACGCATTGCTCTGCAATGCATTGTCTACCCCTTCTGGCATCAAACGGTTAATTTAAAAATAAGAAGAGATTCTGTGTGAATAAAATTCAATCCTTAGAGACTTCCATTTTGTTATAAATTTTCTGACTTCCATTTTGTAATAAATTTTCTGTAAGAAAAACCCAATGAACCAAAGAATTCAATGAACCACTGAAATGTTTATGGAGGCGTACTGCCTAATTAACTTTACTTTAGGAATAGGACATCAAGAGAAATGCAATAAACATGAAACTACACTGAGTGTAATTTCATATCAGTGCTATTTCCCTACAGAACATTTTCTTGATAAAACCAATTATAGCTGTAAACATGAAGTCAGAGTAAAAAGTCAGCTTGATATTCTTTAGGGTAACGTAAACAAGCAGAACATTGTTTAGGTTATTGACTATAATCTGACATAATGAAAAAGGAAGTTGGTCTTATAGATGTGGGATATTAGAAGATACACAACCTTTACATCCTACAAACACTGAGTGCAAGTTCACCCTTTTCTCTCATCATGCAAATCAATGCATATCTAGGGTTGCCACCCAGTCGGTATTTTACCAGCAGGCCGGTAAAAAATTGACTTCTGTCCAATGTTAAGTCTATGGAGGGAATGCCATGGCCGGTATTTTTTTTAAGAAAAGGTGGAAACCCTATGCATATCCCACAGCACAGTAGCAACCATTATCCAGCTTGCCACTGTCATTGGACATCTTAAAGGGATAGTAATACTTCGTTTTATCTTTATTTTATTTCGTAGGCATTAAAAAAACATGAAGAACGATATAAGTCTTATCTCTCAAACCTTTATGGTTTAAGAGATATTCACAAACAAAGTATCCCCCCCTGTTCAGCCTGATCAGAAGGGAGGTGCCCAGGTAGACTGCAGAGAGGGACAATCTTCAATTCAGATAAGGGAAAAAGCTGAAAAACTTGTCAAGGGGGGAAGGGCTTTCATTGTTTTCATACAAAGAAGATTGTCCCCGCTGTTATCTGTCTGGTCTTACAACCAGATTCACATCTGAGAAGAGATGGCTTACACTAGGAAAAAGGGGCGGGAGGGGGAAACTTTGCTTGTGAATATCTCTTAAACCATAAAGGTTTGAGAGATAAGACTTATATCATTCTTAATGTTTTTTTAATGCCTACAAAATAAAATAAAGTTAAAACAAAGTATTACTATCCCTTTAAGAAGCAAATCCTTAAAAATCAAGATGAAATCATTTAGCAGGAACTTTGCTACCAAGCTTATTTATATTCGTATTATCTTGCAAGGATCAGTCTCTGCCGCCTCCCCCCCAAGATGCTTCTCTGAACGACATCTATATGACGTTGGATGTCTCGCTCAGCCGAGGAAGTAGGTTTAGGAAGCTCTGTAGACAGTTCTCGTTTATTTAAAGGGGAACTACCACCCCACACAATCTTTACCTTCACTAAGTCCCCATCTGGCGACTAGCTGCTTAGTAGTGCTAGGCGCCAGAATAATTGCCTTATTTAATAGATTTCTCCTCTCTTCCCCGACTTACAGGCAGGATGGAGCACGGACATGCGCTGTCAGTCCCAGTCGGGTCTAGGAGGTGTTGCTAGGAGCCATTTGGCTTCGGCTGGGGCTGACAGCGCAGGCGCGCAGACGTCACAATGGCAAGATGTCCGCGCTCCGTCCTGCCTGTTAACCATGGAAGAGAGGAGAAATCTATTAAATAAGGTAATTAATCTGGCGACTAGCGCTACTAAGCAGCTAGTCGCCAGATGGGGACTTAGTGAGGATAAAGATTGTGTGGGGTGGTAGTTCCGCTTTAAATAAACGAGAACTGTCTATAGAGCTTCCTAAACCTACTTCCTCGGCTGAGCGAGCCACCGTTCTTGCTAATTTACATTCTCAGAATTTGCATAATATGTTTCGCCAAGTTGCTTATACTCTTTAATATGGGAAGACGTGAAGATTGAAAGGCTGTGATGAAGAGCACTGACGCTGCCTGTCTTTAAGTGACATCACATGGTTAGATTTTAACGCTTATATCTCTGTCAATACAGCATTTAAAAAAAAAAAGAAAACCAGACTGAACATTTTTTGGCAAGCAAGATTTAAATAAGAAGGACTTTACAGGAGGTGAGAGTTCCCCTTTATTGACAAAGAAGTGTTTTAGGGGTTGGATCAGTGTGACTGAAAGATCTGACGCAATGTTCTGAGTATTCCAATCCAAAGCCTCTAAAATCCATTTATGGATTATCAGGCTTTTCTCCTAGTCTGATTCATCCCCTACATATGTTATTGAGGTAAATGTGTTTTCATTTACTTGAAATTACTGTGCCACAGGAACAAAGACATAGAGCAATTCTGAAGCAAAACGACTAACTGCGTCATAAGGATCTAATTAACATTACCCAAATTACCATCTATTTATCTTTTTGAATGCTAGAGGTAGCTCCAAAACATTGTGAAGCAATGCTTTGGAAACACCTTCAGCATCCAAGGGGTTAAAAGTCCCATTTAATGTTTTTACATTGTTATTTCTTTCCTCAGGAGTTGGTTTGTGTCAAAATGATTCCACTTTTTGCTCCGATGAGGCAGATGTGCTAAGGAGAATTGGCTCAATTCTAGGGCAAACCAACAGAAACTTACAAGTCAAACAGACATTAAAGGGATAGTAATGTTTCACAAAAACAGGAGCTCCAATTAATCTTCATAGTATTTGGCCATGGATAGTGTTATTTCAATACTGTCAGAGTTGTAGTTCAAGAGTAATTGAATGATAAAGTATCCCCCCCTCCCGCCCCTTTTACCTAGTGTAAGTCACTTCCCCTCAGATGTGGAATCTGGTCCACAGACCAGACAGCTCACAGCAAGGGACAATCATCTTACTGTGAGCATAAGGAAAACCCTGCCCCCTTCACAGGTTTTTCCTTTTGCTCACTGAAGATTGTCCCTCTCTGTGATCCATCCGGACAGTCTTGCTGCTCCGAGGTGAACAGTGTTAGATCAGTAAAAGTTGCGGGAGGGGGATACTTTATCATTCAATTACTTTTGAGCTACAACTCTCACAGTATTGAAATAACACTCTCCATGGCCCACATGCTATGAAGATTAATTGAAGCTGCTTTTATTGTGAAACATAACTATCCCATTAATATAAATGCGGCTCTTAAATGTTTTAACCATTTGAATGCCAGTGGGATGTGCAATGTAAGGGTTAATGCTAGCGAGGCTTCCAGCACATAGCTTCAGAATGCATTGGAGATGTCTGTAGCACTCAAAGAGTTAAACGCACAGTTAAATCAGTGTGTACTTTTAAATTCTCTCCTGTGGTGCAGTTGATTTGCCTCAGAGTTGATCCTCTCTTCCTTTGTACTTATGGCTCAGTGTCTCATTTGAGAAGTATATGGAGCATGCCATCTGAATCAAAACAAGGGATAAATCCCCTTCAGAATGTCCCAAAGTCAACATAAGAATGAATGCAGTGTACACCAGCTGCAATCTCCCTTGTTCCCATTTCTCAGTTCCCTATGATGAATATTTTATCCTGATAACATGTTTTCCGATTTCTGATAGGACTGGGGGTCTGTTTTTCTCATATCAGTGCGGTGCACGCTTATGAAGGTTGCACTGTTGTATCCTGAAGACAGTTTCTACATTAGTGTGTTTTTATTGTTATTTCCAAGCTTTGTGTAAGGATCATCAGTGGCGTAACTATAGTGGTCGCACCTGCGACTGGGCCCGTCACTCCAGGGGCCCGCCTCCCCCTGCGACACCCTCGCCTGATGCCCGCAATTAAGTAATGCAGAGCGCTGGGGCTCTGCATTACGAGAGTGCCGGTCTGCCAGAGGGAGATCAGTATTCCCTCCGGCAGACCGGCACTCTCGTAATGCAGAGCTCTGGGAGATTACATCATCTCCCAGCGCTCTGCATTACTGAAGAGGACCGCGTGGGAGAAGAGGTCTGTGCAGAAAGAGGCACAGACCTGTCCTCTGCCACTGGACCACCAGGGAGGTAGGGGATTTAGGGGCAATGTGGAAGGGGCATTGTGGAGATGGGGGCATTGTGGAAGGGGCAATGTGGAGATGGGGGCAATGTGAAAGGGGCAATGTAGAGATTGATGGGCATTGTGGAATGGACGATGTGGAGATTGAGGGGCATTGTGGAAGGGGCAATGTGGAGATTGAGGGGCAATGTGGAGATGGGGGGCCGTGGCAATTCTTGCACCAGGGCCCCGTGGCTTCTAGTTACTCCTCTGATGATCATTTCATATTAGAAGAAATGTAGGAATCTTCCAGCACTGCTCATATTGCACTCTTCGACAAGGCATAAAAAATTTACCCTGTACTTTGGGGTATTCTTGAGTGTGTATGATCACTTTAGTGCACTGTGGCACACAAACACAATCAAAACTTTAATGTAAGCAAGCAAGCATCCCTGTGACAATACATCATTGGAACCCTAGAAGGACTACTCAGAGACATGTGCATATGATTAAAATATGGTTTATGGTTGCCTCAGTAAGTTACTGTTCACTGAGGAAACCATAGTGACATTCTCAACAATGGTTAAACTTGTGCCATTCTCAATAAAGATTAAGCTTGTCACCCCGCTCCCTGACGTTCCCAGTTACATGCCTAGCTATCACTGTTGTTCCTTGGGTATCATACACTGTCTGCAGACAGTATTTCAGAAACCTCAAGTCAGCACTATGAACAGCTCTGAACTTGAGGTTTCACAGTCCCACAATAGGCAGAGAAGGACGTACCAGGTACTGTGAATTTACACAGATATAACTGTCTCTGGGTGAATGTACAGCTCATCAACACAATGCCCTCTCTCTGGGGGGCCATCAGGCTGATGAGATTACCAAAGGGTATCAAGCAGTAATGGCTAATTTTCTTAGTCCATTGCATAGCATGGAGATGCAGGAGGAGTAATGACTGGATATTTTTAAATCCATAGCCACAACTTTTCCTGATAGGCTGGTTTACATTATCCGGTGGAAACGCACTCCCAGTGTGGTCACTCAGGCCTCTGGAAGGTGAGCCGGGAAGCTGGATCCTGTGGCTTTCTTGGAGTTTCACAGGCATGGATAGTGTAAACGGGAGAGTGCTGTGTAATTTGTCTTTGTACTGCTTGGCTACTGGGTATGTCACCATGGGGGTGGCAGAATATTCTGGCTTGCTCCGATGCCAAAAGAACATTCAGTTAAGAGCAGAGATTTTCATGCCCCTCTGCCTGATTCCTGTTCCTTTTATGTGGACCCATGTTGTGTGTGTGGGGAACAGAATGGAACAAATGTAAAGACATATTATTTTTCTAGCTTGGAGTCATGTCTCAGTCAGTACCCATGACAGTGAATCATGTAAATGCTGGAGGACCAGTCAGGTTCACTATGCTCATTTGAATTAATCTGTGTGTAGAGAGAAAATGATGGAAATGTTTAAGTGTCTGTACTTTGTGGTCATATTGAGGTAGATGTAAAAAAGAGAACTGGGGGATATGCACTAAAGCATGATAAAGAGGTGATAATGTGGAGATAACTTCTCCAGTGATTTCACTTTTCCATTTCCTATGTTATTCTATGGAGCCTATCCCCTAAGATGTTTCCAACTCCGGAGATCTTAGTGTGTAGACTCTATAGAATAACATAGGAACTGGACAAGTGATATCACTGGGGAAATCATCTCCACTTTATCACCTCTTCCTCACTCCTTAGTGTATAACCCCCCGCTGAGTCAGACCTGAATGGTATTGGGAGAGATGCACTAAGGTGTAATAAAGAGGTGATAATGCAGAGATGACATCTCCAGTGATATCACTTCTCCATTTCCTATCTTATTCTACGGAGCCAATGCACTAAGATATCACTGGGGAAGTCATCTTCACATTATCACTTTTTTATCACACCTTAGTGCATAACCTTCCTGGAGTACTTGTGGAGTAAACCAACTGCATCTTAGCGGAAAATTAAAGCGGAACTACCACCCGACACAATCTTTAGGTTCACTAAGTCCCCATTTGGCGACTAGCTGCTTAGTAGCGCTAGTCGCCAGAATAATTACCTTATTTAATAGATTTCTCCTCTCTTCCATGGGTGACAGGCAGGAAGGAGCGCGGACATTTTGCCATTGTGATGTCCGCGCACCTGTGCTGTCAGTCCTAGATGGAGCCAAATGGCTCCTAGCAGCGCCTCCTAGACCCGTCTGGGACTGACAGTGCAGGTGCACGGACGTCACAATGGCAAGATGTCCGCGCTCCGTCCTGCCTGAGAGCAGAAATCTATTAAATAATTGCTAGTCGCCAGATGGGGACTTAGTGAAGGAAAAGATTGTGTCGGGTGGTAGCTCCGCTATAAGCATTCCTCAAACTGGGATTTTAACCCCTCAAATACTAGAGAGATCTGCAGCACATTATCAAGCAATGTGTTGGAGATATCTCTATCATTCAATTGGTTAATTATTTTTCCTCTGTGGTACAGTTTGGTTACTGCAGAATTACTTCAGTTGTTATTTGTACATCAGTATCAATGTTCCAAGTATGTATTCAATGGTTCATTCATTGTATAGATGAAGGGTTGGGAGGATCCAAGCATAGAAGGGGAGGGGTATAAAAAGGAGAGGAATGGAAGAGATGAGGTAGATCTATTAATGAGAAGGGAGAATTATGAAGGGTCATTTTAACTACAGGGCAAACTGGACAGTTCAGAAGAAAGAGACCCCCCACAGTTAAGAAAAAACTGTCATACAACTCTGATTTGTGGCACACAATGCCATCTACTCAGTGTGTGAAAACTCAGCATTATGTCGAGGTGTGTGTAAAAAGTCAGCATTGTGTGATTCTGGGTATGCATATTCAGCATTGTCTAAATGTGGGTAGCAAAACTCAGCATTGTGGAAGGTGTGATTGAAAACTCAGCAATGTGGTGCTGGGTGTGAAAATTCAGCATTGTGTGAACGAGGGTGTGAAAACTCAGCATTATGTGAAGGTGAGTGTAAAACCTCTATGGAGGGACGTACAAATATAATTCTGAGCTAAAATAGACACATTGCTATTTATGCAGAATGTTCTCCTCTTTAAACTGCTTGCACAGGAGGAAGATCAGTGGGGGGGTGTGGGGGCATTTTGGGGCATCCCATTTCACCCTTTCTTGTACTAAGGGCACAGAGAAAATCAGTAAAGTTCATCCTTCTCCCTGTGCATTTCATAGGGGAGACTTTCAGGGTTTGCTCATGTTAAAGTCCTAACAGTGGCTCAGTAGCGGCCTTATCCACAAAAGTAAAGAGGAGCAATTATGGAGTGAAGCAATTGTATCACAGGGGAAAAATAAAACATCCCATTGATTTAAAGGGATAGTGATACTTAATTTTTTTTTTAAATATGTTGTAGGGTTTATCCCCCTGAGTAAAACAAGGGTACTCCCACTGCTGAGAGATATTTTATTAAAAAATTATAACAGCTCAAACTTGAATTTTTTGGTGCAATATCACAGTGGCGTGAAGATTTACAGTGGCGCTGTTGCTACACCATCCTATGGACCTGAAGATTTACAGTGGCGCTGTTGCTACACCATCCTATGGACTGCTCTGGTCTGTAGACCATACATTTCCACAGGATGGTGTAGCAACAGCGTCACTGTAAATTTTCAGGCCACTGTAATATTACATATAAAAAATTCAACTTTGAGCTGTTATAATTGTTTAATAAAATATCTCTCAGCAGTGGGAGTACCCATGTTTTACTTAAGGGGATAAACCTTACAACATATATTTTTACATCTTAAGTATTACTATCCCTTTAAATGGTTTATTTAAACCGTTGAATGATAGAGAGGTCTCAATGCATTTAAATCAATTGTGACTCTTTTGTCTTCTATGGCGTCGTTGGTTTAGCTCCACAATCACACTACTTTACAATTATACATAAGGCCCAATTTCTTAACCCTATAAGTGCCAGAGAGGTATTCAACGCATTGCAATCATACCTAGGAACTTTTTGTTGTGGATTTCTCGGAGAAGGGAGTCCTTTGGTGCCGATGGGGGAGAAAAATGATGTGATTTGTGTCAAAAAGGGTGGAGCTTAATCATGACTGGGGCGGAGCTTATACAATGAAAAAAAAGTATGATGAATAGGCTAGGGAAGGAGGAGAAGAGGGTGGGGAGTGGGAGGAACAGACTGAAAAGGAGAAGAAGTGGGCAGAGTTTCATTAGAAATTTCCCACCTCTGGAGAATCAGCCTCTGCCCCAGAGACCTAGTAATTAGCAGCCAAACCCGGAGTCTCCAAGGCACATCCGTAGAGTTCCCAGCTATGATTGCACCACAATGGATTGGATTACCATTCTGGCACTCTAAGGATTAAATTAAATATTTCTTCACTCAGCGGACCAATGCTTTTTTAGTTTTTTTAGTAACTATCTTCCATCTAACTGTCACAACAAAGTCTAAACCAAGATACATTTGAAGTGACACATATGTTGATTTTTGTGACAGCTTTAAAATAAATCATTGTTATGGAGACTGTAATAAGTAAACCGGAATTAAATATTTCTGTGCTATTTTTAACTAAAAATGAAAGGTAAATTTATGTTTTGAAAGTCAAATGTACCGAGTGAGCAGCTGATAGAAATATGTCAGCAGCAAAGAAAGTGTTATGGCGAGTGACTCATTTTAACATTTCTTTTTATGTCCTCAACCATGGATAATTGTCCTCTGCACCTGCAGACAGGTCATAACTGTATGGACGGTTCTTCATAGAAAACAAATACACAAGCGATTATTGCCTTTTGTGGATGGTCAATGGGCCTA
This sequence comes from Rhinophrynus dorsalis, assembly GCA_037306005.1. Classification (NCBI taxonomy): domain Eukaryota; kingdom Metazoa; phylum Chordata; class Amphibia; order Anura; family Rhinophrynidae; genus Rhinophrynus; species Rhinophrynus dorsalis. The sequence goes on along the minus strand of CM074727.1, from coordinate 119,127,263 downwards.
AAACGGAACAAATAAAGTGTTTCTTTCTGTCTGTACTTGGTTTTCTTATGATCCCTGACAATGAAGCCATAATTTTGGTGTAAACTCTTAGTGCTGTTGCCAGGCCAAAAGGCAGGGATGTAAACTGGAAATGTTCACTGCAAAAAGCAAATATAATAAATATTTGATTATTTTTTTGCAGATATGAATATTTAAATAAGCATTGTTTACTTCCAGAGATGCCAAAAACGTGTGTGAACACATTGTTGCTATAACTAATTGAATACATTTTGTCTTGAATCTTGGAGTTCTTAAGAAATTGTTCAGTGCCTTTAGATCTAATATAAGGTGGAAGCTCCCATCCTTCTTCAGCACCACAAATAGATTTGAGCAACAATCTCTCTTCCTTTGCTTTTCTGGTACCTGTGTTATCACTCTCGAATCCACAACTTGTCTGAATACACTGCCTTTCAGAGGTACTCCTGGAACCCTGGACAAAAAAACTCAACCTGGGGGAATACCTATAAAGTATCCCATGGATATATTGCGATGAACCCACAGGTATGAAACTGACTTGTGTCAAACTGTCCAGAATTTTGGCAGTCTCCCCCTATGGACTGCCCTTCAGAATTACTGATTGAGTCATGCTGAAGAGGGCATGCCTTTCATCAGCTTCTGCCTCTTACTTCTGTCTGGCAGGGTAGTTACGGGAGGTTCAACAAGATCGAGAAATACGACTATATTCAGTCTTTGTCCTATGTTGTATAAACAAAGTAATCTTCCCATCAGTCACCTAGCTAATAAATGTTTTCAATAAACTTTGCCATATCTAATACTTTATCACAGAAGTACAGATTATCTTCCTGTATCTGAGATGCTAACCGAACTAACCTTTCCTTGCGAGTATTCTTCTTAATAAGACAAAGAGAGGTGCGTCTAGTATTATCAAAGATTCTTGGGGCCTCCACAATAGCTCCACAGAAATTACAATTGTAATACCGTTACACAGCGGTATGATGGGCATATGGGGGACTTTCAGTGTCCTTACTCAGTGTGCACTAATCAAGGCTGGACATTGCACTCCAAGGCAACTCAAAAGTACACCCAAAGTCTTTCACAATACATAGAAGGAAGTGCAGACCACTACACTTAAGACACAATATATTCAACATATAAAAATAAATAAATTACTCACATGGAATTAATGAAACCATCTGAAGGCAATCTAGCTTGTGTAACATGCATGGTATTACAACCCACCTGCTCATTGACACCTCTGGTAGAAATAAACTGCCACTGCTGTTACTGTATCAAAATGTATTTATTGGTTAAAACATTAAAAAAGCCAAGCAGATAGCCAGGATCCTTCTATACATTTCAAGGATAAACACCTTCTTCAGGAAGAAACCGGCAAACAATTCACATGCTGTACCCCATCAATTTGAATCATAAGCACCACCCTGTATCTCATTGGAAAACGCAAAGCATGCTCACCAATTAGATAGGGCTAACATACATACACGCATGCATGCTGGACATCGCACATGTGCACCAGTATCCCAAAAGGTGGAAGAAAAAAAATTCAACCAATCACAATAAACCTGATGCACATGTGGAAACCACATTCCTGAATATAAACAGATGTATTGAGCTCACAGATCAGGACCCGGAATCCACACTGGCAACCATCAAAATGTGAGCACAATTTTAATCCGCATATAGGACAACATAGGGAGCTCATCGTACCCACACAGACACTCCATGAAACACATTTGGTTTATCTGTATAGAGCAGCACAGGTCTGTTTTGTCTTTTTCCTTTGGTTCTATTTAATTTCCTACGTTTGGGGGACACAGAAAATCCCCTTCATTCCCTGCTGCTCTCTATACCTTATTCACATGGATTCATATTTTTGTATGTATATCATAGTTCTAGTGCTGCAAGTTTTTTCCTTTGTTTTCCATACACTTTCTCCTTCTGTCTGCTTTTCCCCATGTTTCATTTCACTTACTTTCACAATTACAAGGAAGACATATGATAAAATGCCCTTAAAGGGATAGTAATACTTCGTTTTATCTTTATTTTATTTTGTAGGCATTAAAAAAACATGAAGAATGATATAAGTCTTACCTCTCAAACCTTGGTTTGAGAGATATTCACAAGCAAAGTTTCCCCCTCCCGCCCCTTTTACCTAGTGTAAGCCATCTCTTCTCAGATGTGGAATGCAGTCCATAGACCAGACAGATAACAGAAGGGGACAGTCTTCTTCCTGTGACAACAATGAAAGCCCTTCCCCCCTTGACAAGTTTTTCAGGTTTTTCCCTTATCTTAATTGAAGATTGTCCCTCTCTGCAATCTACCTGGGCACCTCCCTTCTGATCTGGGTGAGCAGTGTTACATCAGTAAAAGGGGCGGGAGGGGGATATTTTGTCATTGAATTACTCCTGAACTACAACTCTGACAGAATTGAAATAACACTCTCCATGGCCCACATACTATGATGATTAATTAGAGCTTCTTTTATTATGAAACATTACTATCACTTTAAAGTTTCAACATGCACAACTGTTTATCTTTTGTAAAAGGGGTTACTTTAAAAACATAGTACATGGCCTTATTATTTGATTGGCTTGCCTGGCCTTGATATTGACTTCAATTATGGCCTGTTTAAAAGATTATATGTAGTTTGCAGTGAGGGTAGTGGGTGAGTTGGACCTATAAAAGGGACTGGTGCTGTTCCAGTCCTTTTGGGTCCTTCCCAACTAACCCACTGTAGATGATTCCTGCTTGAAAGCAAGTGAGTCTAGCCTAGGGGGACAATGGATATTTTATTTCCTTTTGTTTTTGGTGTTTTGGGCTAGGCCTGCTACATTTTCCTTAAGGACAATTTTACCAGGAGAATATCTGAAATGTGTTTTTAATCTAGAACAATGGTTCTCAACTCCTGTCCTCAGGGCCCATTAACGGGCCAGGATTTGATGATTTCCTTGAAAGAGCACAGGTGAGTTAATCAATGTGAATGAGCCTCTGATCACCACACTTGTGCTCTAGCAGAGAAATCCCTAAGTCCTGTTAGTGGGTCCTGAGGACCGGAGTTGAGAACCACTGATCTAAAATGTTCTTGGAGGTCATAAAATGGCAAGATATATCGCTTAGGACTCCCTTTAAATGGGGGAAATTGGAGAGGTAAGCAAACTTAAACATACATTGGCCAAACAATGCAACAAACCCCTCATTTTCAAATAAGTAATTGAACACATTTGTATTATATATTTCCATAGGGTTCACATTTGGTTTATCTGTATGGAGCAGAGCAGGTCTGTTTTGTCTTTTTGCATATGTTTATGTTTTATTTTTCTACAGCTCCAAATATACAAACAAGTCTGACAAACACAGAAAGCACTATTTTGGGAAATAGCCTGATGACAAATATAGTATCCAATGGTATGTGTTCATTTAGTATTGGGAGTGCAAGAGCACAAAACTATAAAAAGCAGATAGGTAATGACGGAAGTCTTTATTTTATCTGTATCCATTGAAAATGTTGCAAAGAAAACAGAGTGCAACTAAACGGCGCATTAAGCATGTCGTCGTTATGAAAAGGGCAACATGAGAATTTCTCCCTGCATCAAAAGTGTGAGATTCTCATGTTACTTCCTTAAATGTTGCTTCAACTCACATCCATTAGTGTGCGCATACCTTAGCATAGCTGCGCTATATTTAACCCCAATGTCGCTGTGATGAAAAGGGCAACCTGAGAATTTCGCCCTGCATCAAAAGTGTAAGATTCTCATGTCGACTTCTTAACCCCTTAAGGACTACGTGACGTGCTATGACCGTCACGGTCCTTATACCCTTAAGGACCAGTGACGGTCATAGCACGTCACGTACTTTTCACTTACAGTGCTCTACCGGGAGAGCTGTAAGTAAAAACGGGGCCTAAAATTGATCACTCCAAGACCAGAGCGATCTCTCTTAGGCCTCAAAGCGGCGCGCCGGTACACGTAACAGGTCACATGTACCGACTTGTCGGCAAGGATCAAAGCAGTCCTTAAGGGAAGGTAACTTCCCTGGACCGCTGGTCCTTAAGGGGTTAAATTTTGCTTCAACCTGCATCCATTAGTGCCCGCAAATCTTAGCATAGCTGTGCTATTTTTAACCCCAAAGTCTCCTACACAGAGGCTCTGATTCTACATGAAACTACTGGTGAGCATCACACACCACAACACCCATTGTACTTGCGGAAGCTACCAAGGGAATATGTTACAAAAATTGTAATTTCCAAAGTACTTTGGGGCTGCATTTACCGTAAAATCTTGGGTATAATAAGCACAATTTTACCCCACTTCACCTTATGTGAAGTGGGGGGTGCGTATTATACCCGAGAGTTTTTTTATAAAAAAAAAAAAATGAAACCTGCCAGATCCCTTCCCTCCCTCTCCCGGCGCTATCCGCTGTTAAAATACCATTTACTTACTTCAAAGTTCAAGTCCCCGCATTTTCCCCATTAGCAGGCAACATCTAACAGATGTCAATATTCCCTGCGGGCGGCATGCTTCCATTCGCCGCCCGCTTCCTTCAGGACCTACCGGCTCCAGCCAATGGCAATGCCCTGTGAGGATCTAAAGGTCCTCAAAGGCAATACCATAGCCGGAAGGAAGCGGGAGGCGAATGGACATGGTTGACATGGTTATATGTTGCCTGCTAATGGGAAAAATGCGGGGACTTGAATTTTGACGCAAGTAAATGGTATTTTAGCAGCGGATAGCTCCAGGGGAGGGAGGGAAGGGATCTGGAAGGCTTAATTTTTTTTCTTAAGAGGGGAAAACAAGGGAGCGTATTATACATAGGAACTCTTGTTTTCCCCTAAAATCTTAGGCATAAAATACACCTGCGTATTATACACAGGTGCGTATTATACCTGAGATTTTACGGTATATATCTCATATTCCAGTGAGGCCCATAACCTCTATATTTGTGAGTAAAACCCTCATCCATCATACAAACAGAAATCATGCCAAATATACTACCCACCAACACGGCACACACATAGAACCCGCATACCTTAGCATAGCTTTAACCCTTTATGTGCCTTGACCTCCATTCATCCCCTCAGTCAGTCTGCGTGCGTGAGATTCTCATGTTTCCCTTTTAATCACAGCGACATGTTTAACGCGCCATTTAGTTGCACGCTGTTTTCTCTGCAACATTTTCAAAGTGAACTAGACATATGAAACCCTGATTTGAAATAGGGCCAAATCTTTCAATTGAGAATACTGTAGGGTACTGGTGAGCACCCTTATCATCCTCAGCCATCATCCTCAGCCAATTGGTTGGCAGGGGATGAAGGGCATGTCTGGAGACTCTCCAGGTCTGCCTCAGACATTTTCAGATTGAATTACCATGTCTGCGGGGATATAGTCTGATTCTAGGGCTTGGGGAGTTCAGCTATAACCCCACCCACTTTCCAATCTGTTCAGCCCACTCCTGCCCCATTCCACACACTTTTATACTCATTTCATGGCAAATTCATCTTTTCAACAAAACACATAATTTAGTCCTGATAAACTAGAGGGCATCGGTTTGCCCAGCCCTGCTGTAGGAGCAAATTTCTTCATGGCCCACTTCACAGTCCAGAATAATTATGCCTCACTAATGTTAGATGATCCTCCATAATCCAACACGCACAATCATTTGAAAGAAGACTCCCTCTGCTTTTAAATTAGGTTAAACTGGTTCCTCTAGATCTAAGGGTTCAAATTTTAAAAAATGACTTTTTTTACTCTTAGATAATATGAGGACACTTTTACTGGGGTACATTTCTGGTGATTACACAATTGCTTGTATTAATAATCTAATATATTTAACCCTTTGAGCCCAGGGAGGTATCAAACTCATTGAGTTGCAATGCTTTGGATTCCTCTCTGGCACTCAAAGGTTTAAGGCAGATGTCAGTTAAAGGGATAGTAATGTTTCATAATAAAAGCAGCTTTAATTAATCATCATAGCATTTGGCCTTTGGAGAGTGTTATTTCAATTCTGTCAGAGCTGTAGTTCAAGAGTAATTCAATGACAAAGTATCCCCCTCCCGCCCCTTTTACTGATGTAACACTGCTCAGCCAGAGCAGAAGGGAGGTGCCCAGGTAGACTGCAGAGAGGGACAATCTTCAATTAAGATAAGGGAAAAACCTGAAAAACTTGTCAAGGGGGGAAGGGCCTTCATTGTTCTCATAGGAAGAAGATTGTCCCCTTCTGTTATCTGTCTGGTCTATGGACTGCATTCCACATCTGAGAAGAGATGGCTTACACTAGGTAAAAGGGGCAGGAGGGGAAACATTGCTTGTGAATACCTTTCAAACCTTAAAGGTTTGAGAGATAAGACTTATATCGTTCTTCATGTTTTTTTAATGCCTACAAAATAAAATGAAGATAAAACAAAGTATTACTATCCCTTTAAAGAAAACTTTTTGTACAATTGCCTGTTATCCTTCTTTTCATTCTGTTGTATCAGTCAATGGGAACATTTGAATTTATTGTGAAATAAAAACCTTAGGGAATCACTATACTAGCAACATAATGAAGTATAGTGGTCAATTAGAGTAAGAAACTTCAAACCATTGCATTCAGAATGTCTAATGAAGATAGGCCTTAGTGCTACATCTAAGTAATGTAATTCACCATACGATATACCTTACAAGACTTATGCGCTAAAAGGCACTGACTTCATACATCCAATCCTTCCATTATTTATATGTCCAAACAAATTGAGATTATGCTCAGCGCTGTAGATCCAAATACACTTATTATCAAAGAATAGTAATCTTAACTCTTCTCAGCTAAGATCTGCACTTTAGATCTGCCCTGGAATATGTTTAACTCATACAGACAACACAAATACAAAAACTTTCTCCTAGGTGATCCAAGTACTCTATCCTGTTTATACGTCCCCTATCCAGACCAAAACTCTAACGCGGTATACCGCACTTAATCCTTATGTACTCTGTATGTCTCCTTTTGTCACTTTAGACTGTAAGCTTTCAAGCATGGAATCCACTTTGCACAGCACTTCTTACCCTGTGTTGTCTAAACGCTTACATTGTAAAGCTCCGCATACACTTGCGGTGCTACATAAAACACATTCATTCATTCATTAAAGGGATAGTAATACTTCGTTTTATCTTTATTTTATTTTGTAGGCATTAAAAAAACATGATGAATGATACGTCTTATCTTTCAAACCTTTATGGTTTGAGAGATATTCACAAGCAAAGTTTCCCCTCCTGCCCCTTTTACCTAGTGTAAGCCATCTCTTCTCAGATGTGGAATGTAGTCCATAGACCAGACAGATAACATCAGGGGACAATCTTTTTCCTATGAAAACAATGAAGGCCCTTCCCCCCTTGACAAGTTTTTCAGGTTTTTCCCTTATCTTAATTAAAGATTGTCCCTCTCTGCAGTCTACCTGGGCACCTCCCTTCTGATCTGGCTGAGCAGTGTTACATCAGTAAAAGGGGCGGGAGGGAGATACTTTGTCATTGAATTACTCTTGAGCTACAACTCTGACAGTATTGAAATAACACTCTCCAAAGTCCAAAAACTATGATGATTAATTAGAGCTGCTTTAATTATGAAAGATTACGATCCCTTTAATTTTTTTCATTCATTCAGAAGACTGATTGCTCTAATCAGCAAATCTTTCTTTCTTGAAAGGCTATGATGGACACAAAGGACAAGCACTGGAATATCAGGACCAACAAAAAGCCAGCTCTATGGATATATGAAAATGTAATCCTTCCAAAGTTTTTCAAAGCTTGACATAGAGAGAAACTATACCTATTGCGGTAAATTTACCAGTAGGCATGACATAAGTTGGTGTCCTTTATGGAGCAGTCAGGTACATAGTTATCAATTTTTTCATTGGTACTTTGTTGTAGTGTATCTGGTTACTCTCCTTTCACAAGCTGGCACCATTACATAAGCCTGCAGAACCAGTATGGAGTTAAACATAAGCAGAGAGTAAAGGAACACCCCAAAACGCCCATATAGTATGGAACGCCCATACACTACCCCACTGCCCTACCCTTGGCACAGGTAGAGTTATGAGGAGAATTGTTGGTGCAAGCAGCTTAGTAAATTGTTTTTAAAGCAGAACTACCACCATAGTTAAAGTTGCCCTGCAATAATAAGCCACACGATTCTAAAGAAAGCCTTAATCTTCCGAGACCGGAAGCCGGGAATCAGTGTCTGTGCGCCTGTGCCGTCAGTCCCAGTCTCCATTAAGAAGTATTGCACTGTGCCGAAAGGCACCGGAAGGGACTGACGGCTCAGGTGCACAGACTGCACTAACCTGGCAGTCAGTCTCAGATTAAGGCTTTCTTTAGGAACGTGTAGTTCAGGCATAAGTAAAAAAAATACATTAATGTGCCTTATTTAATGTGGGATAATATTTCTAGATTCGCTCCATTGTCCCTCACTGACAATAGATCTTTATGAGGATGACTCTGTCTACTGTTACCATTATCCAAAGAAAAGTCTCTTGGACATGGATGCCCACCATGAAGTCCATGAGTGAATGCCACCTGTCTGACCACACGGTGCAACCTATCTGAGTTTTTTAACAAAAAATGTTTTCTGCCTAATTAACTAGCATCCATGAAAAATAATCAAGGGGTTAAATAGCAGAATTTGCATTGATGGTCAAAACTTAGCAAAGACTACCACTAGGCCTATAACTGTCCACTTTGTGCAAAAAAACAGATTAACATTTTTTTATCATCTAACGGGATAGAATGTATTATTGTTATCAAAGAAAATTAATGCGGCTTTCACAAATACAGATTTCTGATTACGTAGCCCAAAAATGAACAAAAGTAGGCACTCCTACCCCTTGATATGAATTTAGCTGTCTGGAAGAGATAAAAAGCATAAACAAAAGGAATTCAAGCAAAAGTACAGCAACCAAAAACATGCTAAAGGCCAGTTATGAAAGAAAATGAAAACTGGGATCAAAGGGATAGTAATACTTTGTTTTATCTTTATTTTATTTTGTAGGCATTAAAAAAACATGAACAACAATAATAGGATTTTAGTCTTACCTGTTAAATCCTTTTCACTTAGTCCATACAGGTCACTGGTACTCTGGGAGGCGTAAGTCCCCTTTAATAGGCAGGAACAATTATGCAAATAATTGCAGGGGGCGGAGCCTCCCCTCTTACTTAAGCCACCTTCTGGCCAGAGCCACTTAGATTGATTTGAGACCCTAAAACTGACCTCAGGTAAGCAAAAAGAAAGACTCCTGTGAGCATGCCCCAACGGTCTCCCACTGAATGCCACAGGAGAGCCAAGTCTGGTCCCTTGACAGGGTGGGAGACCAGTGACCTGTATGGACTAAGTGAAAAGGATTTAACAGGTAAGACTAAAATCCTATTTTCACTGTCGTCCAATACAGGTCACTGGTACTCTGGGATGTACAAACATTGAGCTGACCCAGAGGCGGGAAGTAAGGCAAGGACCAGAGCAAGGCCCAAGTCACTAGAACTGCTATGAACCAGTTAATTACATAGCCCAAACTGTAAGTGTCAACGGACACAACCAAGGGAACAATCCCTGAACTAACACAGCACACGGAACTAGAGCCAACCGGGCTCAACAGCAAGGAAGCACTAAGGATCACAGAGCGGAAGACCTAAACAGGCAAAACTGCCTCCAGGACCTTCCTCCCAAAACTGGCATCAGCCGAGGCCAGTACATCAACTCGGTAGTGCTTTGAAAATGTGTGCACAGCAGATGCCTGATTCTTGTAGGCCCAAGAGGCACCAATAGATCTGGTGGAATGGGCAGTCACCCGGAAGGGAACATGCTTATTCCTCAACTTATAGGCTTCACGGATGGTAGCTTTAATCCAAGATGCAATAGTAACTTTGGCAGCCGGTCTCCCTGCCCTAGGTCCCTCAGGAATGACGAATAGAGCATCAGACTTCCTGATAGACTCGGTGCGATGAACATAAAACTTGAGGCAACGCACCACATCCAACAAATGGAGATCCCGTTCCTTGTCAGATGAAGGATTAGGGCAGAAAGAGGGAACCACAATCTCCTGATTGATGTGAAACTCGGACACAACCTTGGGTAAGAATTCCTTGGTGGTGCGAAGCACAGCCTTATCCTTGTGGAACACCAGGTAAGGAGGTTTACAAGACAAAGCTTGTAACTCTGCTACCCGGCGAACTGAAACAATAGCCAAGAGAAAGGCCATTTTCCAAGTCAAGAGACGTAAGGGAATGGAAGCCAAGGATTCAAACGGTGGTCGCTGGAGTACTCCCAGCACCAAATTGAGGTCCCACTGGGGAGTAGGACTCTTGAAGGCAGGCCGAACATGAGTCACACCTTGGAAGAAAACCCTGACATCAGGAAGGATAGCAATCCTTTCCTGGAAAAACACAGACAAAGGCAGAGGTCTGAACCTTGAGGGAACTCAGACTGAGCCCCTTATCAACACCATCCTGCAAGAAGGCCAGGACAGTGGGAAGATGGAATTCAAGTGACAATTGCTTATCAGTGCACCATGCAACAAAGGTTGACCATATGCGATGATAGATCTTGGAGGACACAGGCTTACGAGCACTAAGCATAGTCGACACCACAGAAGGAGAAAATCCTTTCTTTGCTAAAATCGAGGATTCAACCGCCATGCCATCAAATGGAGAGAGTGAACATCCTCCTTCCACAGATAACCCTGGAGAAGTAGATCCGGACGGGCAGGGAGCGGGATCGGATCCGACACTGACATGGCCATCAACTCCGGATACCAGGACTGGCGAGGCCAGTTTGGAGCGATCAGGATGACAGGACAACGCTCCTGCTTCAACTTCTGGATAACTCTGATCAATAGAGGAAGAGGAGGGAAGATGTAAGCCAGGGAGAAATCCCAAGGGATCGACAAGGCATCCACTGCTAGAGCAAGGGAGTCCCTCCACCGGGAGCAAAACACCGGAACCTTCCTGTTGTGTCTGGTAGCCATCAGGTCCACCACAGGCATTCCCCACCGCTGGGCGATCATGTGAAACACCTCTGGATGAAAAGCCCATTCTCCGCTGTCGACGGTGTGACGACATGCCACAGCAAAGGTTGGACGCATGGCAGTGCCAATGGAGGCAAAAATAGATTTAAGAGAAAGCTCTAGCTTTTTATCCGTCCAATCCTGCAGGGCAGAGGCATCAGAGACAGCCAAAGCGGTAGACTTGGATAGTCTAGAAACAGGAGCATCCACCTTGGGAGGATGAACCCATTTTGCCAGCTCAGTCTCAGGAAAAGGGTACAGGTTAGCAAACTTTTTAGAGACAGAGGAGGATTGATCAGGATTCTCCCATGCCTCAGAGACTAGACGGGCAAGAGTAGGGTTAGTTGGAAAACAAACAACTGGCTTAGATTGCTTTTTCTGAAAAACATCAGTAGGATCATAAGTAGATTCCTGAGTCAGAGGAAGGTTGAGCGTATTCAGAACCGCTCTGATCAGACCCTCAGCCGAAACTTCAGGGTAACACTCATAGGGGTCCCCAATGGATCTGTTAGATTCAATAACAGTACGTTCCTCAGCATCAGAATCCTGCAAGAGTTCTTCTTCAGAAGAATCAGTTACATCAGGAGCCCCCTGTGGCTTAGGCAGGGAGGTCCTGATAGTAGAGGGGGTCTGCCAGACCTGGAGAGCCCCCTGTATCTGAGAGGGAAAGAGTTGAAGCGTGGATCTGAGATCCCTAGTGGCAGCTTTAAACTCCCTCACCCAAGATGGCTCAATAGCATGGCTGGGAAGCCCAGGGTTGCTATCTTGACCAGTATAATTAGGGCATAGATCCCCCACATTATCGCTAGCCAGCCCAATGTGGCAAGAGGAGCAAAACGCCATGGGGGTAGCAGACCCCCCCATCCTCCTTAGACTTGGGTCTAGCCCCTAGCTCCAGTGAAGTAGACATGCTCACAGCGTCAATATACCCCACTAATAACACTATCACCCAGAAAAAGTGTAAATGATTAAAGTTTCACCCCAGAAATGTCTAAATTCGGACTTATCTGGCCAGCGAAGGGTTAATCTGTTGAGGAGAGAGAAGGCTCGGTCCCTGCGTAGTGTACTTGCTTAGGAAAAGTTCCACAAAATGGCGGCCGTCATGACAGCCAATCAGAAACGAGCGCGAACCAGGCGCTCATGGGAAATGTAGTTTTCCCATCACAAGTACCCCAAACAGTGCCCGAAGCCCCCCTGAACACCCCACATAAATAAAACACATTCCGGATGATAGAGCAGGAGCCTAGCATTAAAATGAGCCCTATCTGAAGTTGCTGTGACAAGCGGTTCCAGAGATATGTCCCACACTGTGAATTCTCATAGAGAGTAAAGGAGCCCTTGCGTCTGAGCGGGAAAAAGCCGCGCTTAAAGGCACGGAACACCATTTTTAATAAAGTTTAAGAAAACATTAAAAAGTGCCCAAACAAGCATGAAACACATAAGAAACATAAGTAAATGAATACCCAAAGCTCCAAAACCCAGAGAATACCACAGAAATTGCATAAAACAGTAATAATGCAATAAAAACACCCTATGAGTGCTGGAGTGTATTGAAACTCCCAAATACAAGCCCATCAAAGGGACACTGTGGGGACAAGTGGACCTTCAGCACTCAATGGGTGACTCACCTTTCCTGCAGGACTTCTGTCTTCAGGTGACCATGATGAAGTGGGAAAGAACCAGAGGTAAATTCCCCAGTAGGGAAGCTGCTTAACACAAGCTGTCCCCTCTTCAGGGCATAAGGTCCACAGAAAATCCCTGGAAGCTGCACCAGCCACTTTAAAGAGGGCAATTCACAGCCATGGTCACCCTCCTAATGGTGGTATTCCATATTTGAATAAAAAATAATAAAACACTAAGATGCATAGATGTTCTCTACCTGGTGTGCAAAGCACTCCAGGAACAAATCAATCTAAGTGGCTCTGGCCAGAAGGTGGCTTAAGTAAGAGGGGAGGCTCCGCCCCCTGCAATTATTTGCATAATTGTTCCTGCCTATTAAAGGGGACTTACGCCTCCCAGAGTAACAGTGACCTGTATTGGACGACAGTGAAATAAGTCTTATCTCTCAAACCTTTATGGTTTGAGAGATATCCACAAGCAAAGTTTCCCTCACTGACCAAAACGGTCAAGTCTGCCATCTAGCTGTCAGATTTGGAATCCGGTCCGCAGACCGACAGTGGCTTTACAGCAGAGCCGAGATCTCGACGTATAAGAAGAACTACGTCATTCGAATAGTCTACAAAGTGTGCCTGGTTTGCAAGCACACTTTTTAGACCCTTCCAATGAAATAGTTATTTTTATATTTTATTTTATATTATATATTTCAGATTAACCGGTGGCTCTTCAGCAGAGCCGAGATCACAAGATATAAAAATAACTGTTTCATTGGAAGGGTCTAAAAAGTGTGCTTGCAAACCAGGCACACTCTGTAGACTATTCAAATGAAGTAGTTCTTCTTATATCTCACGATCTCGGCTCTGTGGCAGAGCCATAGCCAGTCTGCAGACCGGATTCCAAATCTGACAGCTAGATGACAGACATGACCATTTTGGTCAGTGAGGGGAAACTTTGCTTGTGAATATCTCTCAAACCATAAAGGTTTGAGCGATAAGACTTATATCGTTCTTCATGTTCTTTTAATGCCTACAAAATAAAATACAGATAAAACGAAGTATTACTATCGCTTTAAAGCGATGATAAAGTCCCGAAAAAAGTATAAGCGAAATGATAGGTTCAATAAAATAAGACTAAATGTCTTTATTCCTATCTCTCAAACCTTTATGGTTTGAGAGGTATAAGAAAATACATTTCTCTGCTCCCTCCCCTTTCTGCTTGACAAGCTGTAAAGCTGTCAGAAGCAGAATCTGGTTGCGCGACCAGACGTGGCTCTTCAGGAGCTCCGACATAGCAATATCTAAGAATAAAGGCTTCACTGGAATGGTCTACAACGTGTGCTTGGAAACCAGGCACACATTGCAGACCATTCCAATGAAGTATTTTTCTTTAGATATCGCTATGTCGGCGCTCCTGAAGAGCCACCGTCTGGTCCCGGAAACAGGATCTCATGCCGTCAGCTATACAGCTGACGTATGAGAAGGAGGAGGAAGCGGAGAACTTTATTTTCTTATATCTCTCAAACCATAAAGGTTTGAGAGATAAGAATAAGGACATTAAGTCTTTTTTTATTGCACCTATCATTTCGATAATACTTTTTTTGGGACATTACAATCCCTTTAATACGTACAAACATGGACAGCTGGGATACTCACACCTGTTCTTTGACCCAACCTTTTAGAACTACTCACTGTGACCAGCCTCTCTACAGAAAGCATCTGCAACTGGTTTGTACATCTCTCTGGTAGATTTCTGCCCTTCTCTTAGGAAACTACCACATTAAAGTAATGCTGTATGGCAGCACCAGCAAAATTCATTGATATTAGATCTCTGGGGTCTATTTATAGAGATAGTGATGTCTGCATATGTGTTAAGATCGAGTATTCATTATATTTTTTTTATAACAAACTGTACCTTTGTAATTGTCCATAACGTAGTATTTTTCATGTAATTTTATTTTAACCCTTTGAGTGCCAGAGGGGTACGGAATGCATTGCTTTGCAATGCATTCCGTACCCCTCTGGCACTCAAAGGGTTAAAGTTTCCACCTCTTGTCCCTTTTCCCCTCGTCACGCTGACTTCCTTCAGATCTGAAAGCCAGTTCGGTCAGATCACAATGAGTGACAATATTGTGTCTATTAGTATAAGGAAAATCATGCCCATCCATGATGAATCAGGGCAGGGTTTCCTTATGCTGACACAATATTGTCCCTCCTCCTGATCCGTCCAGACAGGCTTTCAGATCTAGGGGAAGTCAGCATGACATAGGGAAAAGGGGTGAGAAGGAGAAACTTTAAAATAAAATTACACGAAGAATACAGCATTATGGAGATTTATAAAAGGTACAGTTCATTTATAAAAGTATAATGAATACTGGATCTGAAAGGGGATCTATAACCTCTATACAAGTGTGTGCTAAATGGCAGGTTATATAGTGACTAGGTGGATTTCTTTATTATTATTATTATTTTTTAAACCTATTTGGCCGAAAATGAATGTTATAGAGTGCACTTCCAGACAGACTGCAGTCTGCCACTCTTCCTCTGCTTCCCTCCCTCTTCCAGCCTCCTCCAATGATGGAGGCTTTCTGTCTGTAAGCTGGAGCTTTCTCATTGGCAGAGATTAATATCTAGCCAATGAGATCACTCTAGCTTACAGACAGACAGCCTCGGTCATAGGAGGAGGCTGCACAGAGGGAGGGGAGCAAAGGAAGAGTGACAGACTGCGCTATGGAGCAGGTAACAGCAGTCTGTCAAGAAGTGCACTCTTTAAAGGGATAGTAATACTTGCAAATTACTAATCCCCATATTGTAGCTTTGTTAAAAAGAAACTTATTGCCCCCAGTGTCATCTCTCAGACCCTTATGGTTTGAGAGATGATAGCGCTCAAAGTTCCCCCCTCCCTCCCCCTTCTCTGACTGAACGTTGACTGCAGGGGAAGCTGTCGTAGCACACGTAGAAGACCGTTTTAGTGAAAGATTTATTTTTTATAAACACGATATCAGCAATGCTGCAGAGCCGCCTGATACAAGTAATACCGGATATCCCTGCAGTCAGCGTTCAGTCAGGGAAGGGGGAGGGAGGGGGGGAACTTTGAGCGCTATCATCTCTCAAACCATTAGGGTTTGAGAGATGACACTGGAGGCAATAAGTTTCTTTTTAACAAAGCTACAATATGGGAATTAGTAATTTACAAGTATTACTATCCCTTTAAACATTAATTTTCAGGCCAAATAGGGTTTAAAAAAATGAATAAAGAAATCCACCTAGTCACTATATAACCTAACATTTAACCCACACTTGTATAGGGGTGATAGATCCCCTTTAACTACATAGGCAGACATTACTATTCCTTTAATAAACTGTGCTTTAATAATGCAGAGCAAAACTAACAGCGATTATTATTGTCTTTGTCATTTAAATATGATGAAAAGTCATTTTTTGCATATAAAATAGCATTTCTTACAAAAAAATGTGCATTTCTTATAGAAAAAAATCACATTGCTAAAAAATTTGGCATCGCCACATTAGAATTAGCAATTCTAATAAAAGAGCACATTGTTTCTAAAAAAAGTAATAAAATAAATAAAATCTAATTTGTAAAAAACTGGAAATACAAATTTGCATTTCTGCTAATAGAAAATTTCATTGCTTCGAATAAATGTTTGCAATGTTAATAAAATGCTTCAAGTATCTAAATACGAATGAATGTATAAATATGAATGTATGCTTTTTTTTTAGAAGCAATGGGAATTTTTAGCTCATCAACAAGAACTGAGCTGGTGCTAAATGCATTAGTAAATTAAAGAGGAACTTTCACTAAAATTAATTATTATTCACATACCCTTATGCATATCAATACTTTAATTACCCTGAAAAAGTCAGGCGTTACTAAGAAATCCAACTTGTTTGAAAACTCACCGGCAGGCATCTTGCTGTAGACTCATCAGTGCGACTGTGCCATCAGTCCCTTCCTGTACCTTAAAGGGATAGTAATGTTTCATAATAAAAGCAGCTCTAATTAATCGTCATAGTATTTGGACTTTGGAGAGTGTTATTTCAATTCTGTCAGAGTTGTAGTTCAAGAGTAATTCAATGATAAAGTATCCCCCTCCCGCCCCTTTTACTGATGTAACACTGCTCAGCCAGATCAGAAGGGAGGTGACCAGGTAGACTGCAGAGAGGGACAATCTTCAATTAAGATAAGGGAAAAACCTGAAAAACTTGTCAATGGGGGCAGGGCCTTCATTGTTCTCATAGGAAGAAGATTGTCCCCTGCTGTTATCTGTCTGGTCTATGGACTGCATTCCACATCTGAGAAGAGATGGCTTACACTAGGTAAAAGGGGCGGGAGGGGAAACTTTGCTTGTGAATATCTCTCAAACCATAAAGGCTAGAGAGATAAGACTTATATCGTTCTTCATGTTTTTTTAATGCCTACAAAATAAAATAAAGATAAAACGAAGAATTACTATCCCTTTAAGGTACAATGCAACTCCCCCTCACCAATCCTAGAGGAGACCGGGACAGACAGCACAGACTCACAGATGTCTCTTCAGCAAGATGTCTGCACTGATGTCTGATGAACAATTTGCATTTCTCAATAATACAGGACGTATTTAGGATAATATAGGTATTGATATGCATATCTCTATTTGTATAATAATTTGGGGGGCACTTTAATTTTGATGTAAGTGCTCTACCTATCTGACTTGCCACTTTCTGGTGCAGTTTTACTAAATAGACCCCTATGATTACTCACATAAAGCCAGGGACAGAGGCATTTTAGGATGTCCCTAGACTATCTCCTATAAGACGTGGTGGCACTTCCAGACTACAGTTTCACAGAGATGCTGTATGACAAACACTTGTGGATAAGCGAGCTAAGGTTAGATGTTGAAGAAAGATCTGTCAGATCATGTGCAGAGATATTCTTGTCTCACCGTGACAGGTTTCACCTCACCATATGTACTTAGAATTCAGTGCTCAGGATGAGGCAGCAATACATAATTTATATTCCTGTGGATCAAAGAATAATGAGCCGACTGCTGGACTAGAGAGATCCCACTACATCATAATAAGCTCTCATCTCTCTCTCATTTCCGAAAGCTGCCCATGGTACAAGCAACAAAATAAAACAAATATGTATTTTAAATCTACCAAATACAATAGACACCTCTTGGCGATGATGATGTGGTTATAAAGACATTTCGCCTTGCCTCAATAATCAATCATTGCTGCTCTGAAAGAATTGATGTTATAATTTAAACACCTCAAAGCAGCCTAAACCTCTTCTGCAAGGTTGGATTTATATCCCAGACACACCTTGGCAAGGCACTTTAGGCTAAGGTGACAGACCTCCCCTCTAACTGGGTACGCATAGGAAACAGGCATATCTGATGACTGCACCGAAAGCAAAGCAGCCGTGCAGTATGCCTTTTTCATACGTGTCCCTGGTTAACCCTTTGAGTACCAGAGGGGTACAGAATATTTCGTACCCATCTGGCACTCAAAGAGTTAGAGGTGAGCAGAGGCGTAACTAGAAGTCACTGGGCCCTGGAGCAAAAACTGCCGTGGGCCCCCCCATGACCACATTGCCCCCATTGGGTATCTCCACATTCCCCCCAATGTCCACCTTTCCACATTGCTCCCAATGTTTGTTCACCTCTTCACATTGACCCCAATGTCCATCTCCTACCTCACTGGTGGCGCAGCAGCATGGCAGGAGAGGTATGTGCCTCCTTCTGCGCAGACCACTAATAGCAGCTGGAGCTCCCACATGTTCTTCTCTCCAGTAATGCAGAGCGCTGGGAGATGATGTCATCTCCCAGTGCTCTGCATTACCAGAGTGCCGGAGACAGAGAAGGCGCTCAGCTGCTAATAGAGGTCTGTGCTGAAAAAGGCACGAACCTCAGCTTGTTGAGGCGCCAGGTGGGAGTTTCGCAGGGGCAGCTGGGCCCCTGGAATGACGGGCCTGGTCACAGTTGATACCCCTATTGTTACGCCACTGTAGGTAAGGTCTGGTCACTCTACTTCAGACACCTTTAGCTGCACTCATGGCAACACCCCATTCCACACATGACCCTACCCCCCAGTGACACACTCTATTTCCTGGTCCAGAAAATACTCTTGGTCTATAACAAACATGGGGAAAAATGCTGTAACCCCTTGGTTGCTAGAGAGATTGCTTAGTTGGAGAGCTCTCTAGCATTCAAGGGGTTAAATTATAGCCTATAAAAGTGTATAAAACTGATGCAGTGATAATGAGAATGCTCTGGTCACATACACTATTCAGCACAGCTGAGGAGCCCCTCAAAATTTGGCGTTCTAGGCAGTTGCCGACTCTGCCTATTGGGAAATCAGGCCCTGCTCTTAAGTGATATTCCTAATACTCAACACCAACTCTTTCCTACCCCATATCTCCTAACATTTCAAATGGTCAAAGAGGGACACTTGTTTTAGGTGGAGCTGCTGGGGACATGACTGGTGGGCATGGCATTGCTCTGAACTTTTAAGGTTACGTCACAACCTATTGACACCTCTTTATGAACTGAATAAATGATTTAGAACAAGAACAAAGTATTTTATTTACACAGACTAATTTATAAATAAATATACTGAAGTTTAAACACTTAACGACTGCCCGATTCAGGGGTGTGTAGTTGTTAAGGATCACAGTACTTTTTAAAATTTATTTGCGCAATGAATCCTGGGATGGGAGAGCAGCGTGCAGCCGTGCTGCAATCCCAGAATTCCATAACGCTCCAAGACCGTCACTTGTCTTTAAAGTTCAGACCAGCGTGGTGGTCCTGGCACGTCACTGGATGTTAAGATACTAAACAAACATTAATGCGAGTTTTATTGTTGTGGAGCAATGTGATACACTTATATACACACCACACAGTCTGACACCAGGGTGGGTAAAAGGGACAGAGGGATTTGGGTCTCAGAGCGGTACTGTCCCTCCTAATTAGGGACACTTAGGAGTTATACTACCCCTGTGAATGCTATTTGCCTTTACATTGAAGTTATTTACTTTTTAATCCCTTCAATCAGGTTCAGTTAACGGAGAAGTAACACCTAATAACCACTCTACAATTACCGACAATGGCAAGAAATCCTAATGGCCGCTATAAATTTTGTCCTTGTGCCTTTTTTAAAGAGATAACATCTTTAATCGATTCTGGATGTCATGTCCATGGAGGTGGACATGAAAGTTGCTAGCAGGACAAAAAGCCACAAACTCCACCCACAGCAGATGGTAATTGTAACTCTGTTATTGCATTCCTTTAATTTGTAACTTGTTTAAAGCTATGGACATAGCTGGGAACTCTTCGGGTTTGCCCCGGAGACTCCGGTTTTGACACTGCATTACCGGGTCTCTGGGGCACAGCCTGATTCTCTGGGGTGTGGTCAGTTTGTAAACAAACTCTGCCCATTGGTGCTCCTTCCCTATGAGTTCCACAGCCTATAGACTATATTTTTACAACTTACTGAAGCCCCTCCTCTTTTGACACAAATTGCGTCATTTGTCTCCATCAATGGCACCACAGGTCTCCCCCTCTGCGGAAGCCAGAGGAAAAAGTTCCCAGATATGGCTATGGAATAGCAACGTGAGAGGAGAATGGTTTAACTTTACTCCATCTTCTTGTGCATGCTATAGGGGAAGAGTTTGGAGCATGCTCATATTATAGTCTTAACACTGGAGGAGTTCACTAGTATGCTCTAAAGCAATCATATGCCCTAGTACATACATGGAAGAGAAGGCACATGAGTAGGAAGCCAACATCCAAGTACAGAAAATGAGCTGCGCCTGCAGATTCATATATTCCAACAGTGTTTCTAGAATTATTCCCAATTTTGGTAGCACTGAAGA
The DNA here is from genome assembly GCA_037306005.1 of Rhinophrynus dorsalis. Classification (NCBI taxonomy): domain Eukaryota; kingdom Metazoa; phylum Chordata; class Amphibia; order Anura; family Rhinophrynidae; genus Rhinophrynus; species Rhinophrynus dorsalis. Next base: position 119,106,736 of record CM074727.1, on the reverse strand, counting down.
TATGAACAACATGTCCAGACGTACCTTTTCTCTTACATTATGGCGTTGATGTATGAAATTACTAACTTAGAAGCATTGTCTTTTCCTTTACGTAAGCTGGTACTGATGCACGACAGTACAATGCCATTGTATCATGAGATGGTGAGATTTCTAATTCTAAGGTGGGTCAAGATGTTTGGGGGTCTAGCTAATGTCACTGCTACAAAAGGCCTTGTTTGTCCAGTAGCACTGATAGGGAATGAAATCACGCTAAACGTTCAGAACAATCTTGTTTCCTTTGTTCGTGAGGCTGGGTCACTGCTAAATTAGCATTTGATTGCAGCTGTTCCAGACTGTATACGTCAACAGCAGGCCATACAGCTCTCACTATACTAATCACTCATTTCGACTAGGGAGGCTACTCTTACAGCATGGGGTCATTAACCCCTTGGATGCTATAGAGGTGCTAAGCATATGACATATCTCTAGAAATGAAGTGCTGAAGAATGTTGGTTGCTGAGACTAACTCTAATTCTTTCCTATGGTCGATTTTAGTTGAAGACAAGTAGGCATACCTGGGAACTCTTCGGATCTGCCCTGGATACTCTAGTTTTCAGATTTAATTACAGGTCTCCAAGACCAGAGGCTGATTCTATGGATTACCGAGTTCACCAGTAACCCCGCCCAATTGCACCCATTTAAGTTCAAACACTGCCTTTCTGTCTCCCAATTACACCCATCCTGCTTGAGCCCCACACATATTATAACGCAAATGTGTAATTTGGACACTCCCATCCCAACCCCTCCATGATATTCTGAAGCTTGGGTTTGGTGGTGACCAGGTATGCAAGTAGATATGTCTATTAAACATACCTAGGAACACTCAGGGTTTAAACCGGAGACTCATGGTTTTGACCCAAATTTCAGGGCCTCAGGGTGAAAGTTAAAATTCTTAGCTTGAGAGAGTCCAATGTTACCTACTCTGCTCTAATTAAGAGTACATTATAACCAAAAGCTCAAATCCATTAAAATATTATTTATTCCTATGCAGCATTTTTCAAAAACTTAAATCCTTGGTCAGAAAGTTCTAAAATCTTCCAAAATAAAAAGGTAAAAGTGGCCACTTTTGGCAACTTTTTATCAAACCGATAAAACAGTAAACAGTGATAAACTGTTTTGCTATAAGAACCCACAAAGTTCATTTCACTTACGCTCTCTTCTTGCTTACCTAAATCCCCTCATACATTGCCCATATCACTTGTAAAAAAAAGAGGGGTCAAATGGTCATGCACAGCTTCTTCCAGCTTGATAGAAGGAAAAACATGTTTGTAATACATTTTGGGAGCTTTTGACCTAAGATACATTTTTTATACAAATGCTTGCTAGTAGTAAATTATATTTAAAGGGGTGTGCATCCTACTCATTTTCAGGGGATCATGTCCATTAAGTCTCTAAACTGGTGACATTTATTTCAGATAGACAGATGGAGAAACCCTGCTTGCATGTGTGTGTTCAATCAGTGAGATCTCTACATTGTTCCATGTTAATGGTTCCTTAAGGTCTGAATGGAGCATCCCTCTACAAGGTCAAGCAAGGACATATCCTTGAGATTCTATATTATGGGGAATTTTAACAGTCAATATTTACAAGCTCTCAGGGTCAGCTCATTTTGAAAGTGTCCAGGTATGCTACTAAAATGCTTTTAATAATCTAACTGTGAATTTCTATTTTTGTGTTTACTTACAGGAAATTTTGAGGTGTTGATAACCGCCACTTTTATGTATTATGATACAATTATACTTGACGGCTAGAAGGGTCTACAACACAAATCTTCTTGTGTTTCTGTATTATAGACTAAGAATATTTGTACATCGAGCAACAGTGAAAGGCGCTGGGATCATATGACATGTGACAGTGTGGCCATAGAGTCATATGGAATGTGAGGGTGGGGATTAGGCGGAGCTAAGAGCTCCTTGGGGCCTTTGGCTAGATGTGATTGAGATGTAAATCCGGCCCTGGATAGTTGTTTCACAGTCTACCACAAGTTCATTTCACAGCAATGACAAATTGACTCAGTCAGGTTTGTCATGTGATCATTTAAGTATCCCATTAGCTGGGTCAGATTGAATTCCATTTCTTGGGGCTTTTAATGGGGAACTATGACTATAGGAGTAAGTGGTTTTTAATGTGTTTAACACCAGGAATTATCTAGGTAAGAATCCTTCATACATAAGACATTATATATATATATATATATATATATATATTCAGCCAAGGTATATCCATGGACCAAGGAGACAGCACTCAGCAAAATAAATGAAGTGTTCTTTATTCAATCCATGCCAAACGTTTTCAGTCACACAACCTGGGTACCTGGGTGCTTCTGCTATTAGAGTAAATGCACAAAGTGGTATCTAAAATAGATTTGATATCAAAAGCAGGCACTCTCAGGATTTTAATAAAACAAGCCAGGCACACTTTGTAGACCGTTCTAATGAAGTGTTTAGTTCTAAAGAGCACAATTCCAGCTCTTCTGAAGAGCGTCCATCCACTCAGATGACCGGATTCTGCTACCGTCAGCTATGTGCTGACTTCAGTGAAACAGCCAAGAAGAGGTAACTTTAGAAAGGTATATCTCTCAAACCATAAATGTTTGAAAGATAAGCCTTACATCGTTTTTTTTATATTTTTTTTTAATGTCTACAAAATGAAATAAACTTCAGACAAACTATTACTATCCCTTTAACACAGCAGGAACTGAGCATGAGTTGAAAACTGAATTGATTGGCAAATTCTGTTTCAGTAACAGGCAGCAATATTCCCCCCAAGAGCAACATAAGTGGCCCTCATGTCCAACAAAGGGATGCACATTATGGTAAGAAAATAGAAAAATGTAGATTAACCCATTGGATACTAGGGAGAATTCCACTACATAGCTTCACAATGGTGAACACAATGTACAACAGTGTAGGTATAAAGTGCATACCTGCAGGGCCGGATTTGCCATAAGGCAGAGAAGGCATCTGCCTACAGGCGCACCCCACAGAGGGGCGCCTGTCATTGAAATAAAAAAAAAAATTATATATTTTTGTTCGCAGCTCTGCTCGCTTTGCACAGTAACAACCCGCCCACCGCATGGTAAGGTCTGTGCCTTGTCCTTTGTCGGCTCTAATGCAGAGCTCTGGAAGATGACATCATCTCCCAGCGCTCTGCATTCCTAAAGAGACCGCGCGGGAGCAACAGCAGCTACAGAAGGAGGCACAGACATGTGCCGCTGGACCACCAGGGAGGTAGGAAACATATGCATGAGGCAAAGTGGGGGCAATGTGAAGATGATGTGGGCAATTTGGAGCTGATGGCAATGTGAGGGCTATATGGATATGGGGGGGTAATATGGAGATTTGGAGCATTATGGAGGTGTCCAGTGGAGATGGCAAATGGGGCGGCGCTTCAGATTTCTGTGCCTACAGGCTCCTGAGATGTAAATCCGGCCCTGCATACCTGAGAACCTTCTTGTCCCACGTCCCCTAAGAAACACTATACAGCTGTGGATGGAAGTGTTCAAATGATGTGTTTTGCATCATATTGTGGGTGGGGCTTAATCAGGCACATGTGGATGAAAGAAGAGTTTGCAATGAAAGGGGTGGGAAAGTAGGTGGAATGTGGGGGTGAGGGGCTGAATGGACTAGAAGCCAGGAACCACCCTCTGTTACCAGAGACCCGGTAATTTTTGAGGATGTAAACTGTGTGTGTGTGACATTGTAAAGGGAAATTATCTCTTTTCCCACAGTATAAGAGAAAAGACCAGGGTCTGCAGATGAAGTCTCTGTGGGCCACATGCAGTACCAGGGTTGTCTGTTGCCAACAACTGTTTTCTGAGCTAGTGTAGGATGGGCAACGTGCAACCCTCTGGCCAATGGTCAGCTGAGGATGATTGGAGCTATAGTCCGAAAAACAGCTAGAGGACTGAAGGCTGCCCATCCCTGTGTTGGCAAAAACATAACATTGATGCCAGATGCATGGGACTTTTTAAGGTAGAGGGAGTGCAACTTTCTGATACTGATACCAGTGACTTAGGCACAGACATTTTGAGGGAGATTATTGAACTTTGTTAGGCTTAAGTATATTTTGGCTGGAGTATTGCTGCAGCTAAGAGCAGTGGATGTTAATAATGAAAAGGGACACAAGGCATTGGTGGTAAATAAGAGAAATAAATGGGAGCTTTGCAGCACAGTGTATTTGTTCAGGACATGGTTAAAGTCCAGGGTTTAGTGCCCTCTACTGGACTAGCTTCCATGATGGTTAATGTGAAGGGTTGAAAGCTTGTCTGTCACGCTCCACTTCAAATTTCATATAGGAGCTCACAGATACTCTGTTTTATGGTATTGTCTTTAATAAAGTTGTGACCTCTTCTATCCCATAATCAGTGTCCTTGTGCTGTGTTCTAGTTAGCACAAGGGTCAGTGAGCTTGTTCAGCCATATCAAGTGTTCCATCATATGTTTTATGCTATTATTATCTTTCCTGCTCTCCTCACATTTCAGTAGTTTGACCTACGGCATCACTATGAAACAATAGAGGACACATATCACCAATTAGCAATTAATTTAGATCTGCTCAAGATAGTGTGGTGAAGGAACTTCAGTAATACAAAAGCTCAGCTGGGATCAACAATGCAGATGGTTCCAACTTTGCCTGTTCCAAAGCTATTCCAATATAAAATGGGGCAAACTGTACAACTGGTCTAACTTAAACAGCCAGTAAACCTATGTTATAAAATGTTTTTATTGTAATACATTTTCTGCTGAGTCAAGTAAAGACACTTCTACTCATGGGCGGATTGTTCTATTGGGGGATCGGGCATCCCCTGGTGGGCCGCTATATCGGCTCACTTTTAAAAAGTCGCGATCCACTTTGTCTTGAGTGCAGACTCTCTCCCCCTCCGGTGCGCACTGAAAGAACTACAATTAAAATACAAGTGCTGTACAGCGCTGGCCATCTCTCTCCCCCTCTGCTCCACTTTGTCTTGAGTGCAGAATGAGGGCACTAAAGGAAGTTAGTGGAGGAGAGAGAGAGAGATGTGCGGCGCTGTATAGCACTTGTAATTTATTTGCAATAATTTCAGTGCACACCGGAGGGGGAGAGAGAGATTCTGCACTCAAGACAAAGTGGATCGGAGGGGGAGAGAGACAGACAGCGCTGTGCATTACCTAACCTGTGGCACCAGTGCAGCTTGTTAAGATGTACTTGCTGGTATATCTGCTTATATATTCCCCATGTTAGTTGTCTTGCAAACAGTTCTTTAAAGGGATAGTAATGTTTCATAATAAAAGCAGCTCTAATTAATCAACATAGTATTTGGACTTCGGAGAGTGTTATTTTAATTATGTCAGAGTTGTAGTTCCAGAGTAATTCAATGACAAAGTGTCCCCCTCCCGCCCCTTTTACTGATGTCACACTGCTCAGCCAGATCAGAAGGGAGGTGCCCATGTAGACTGCAGAGAGGGACAATCTTCAATTAAGATAAGGGAAAAAAAACTGAAAAGCTTGTCAAGGGGTACAGGGATTTCATTGTTTTCATAGGAAGAAGATTGTCCCCTTCTGTTATCTGTCTGGTCTATGGACTGCATTCCACACCTGAGAAGAGATGGCTTACACTAGGTAAAGGGGAGGGGAAACTTTGCTTGTGAATATCTCATAAACCATAAAGGTTTGAGAGATAAGACATATCGTTCTTCGTGTTTTTTTAATGGCTACAAAATAAAATAAAGTTAAAACGAAGTATTACTATCCCTTTAAGTGCGCACCGGAGGGGGGGAGCCCGGGCTGGTATTCCCCTACAGTCCACCCCTGCTTCTACTGCTGCAAGATGTGTCAGTCAAAAATGAATGCAAAGTAAACTTTGTTTTTTGGTTTTTTTTTTGAGAATTTGAGTTCAAGAATTTTTTAAGCCAAGTGGTGCGGGTGTTTTTACTGCCTGTAAATAGCTGAGAGTCACAAACACAAGCTTTCCATGTAAGGATATAGCAATAGCACAGCCTGGCTCCAAAATATCTAACACTCAACCTATCAGGAAAACAGCAAAGTAACTCTGTAATCACATTTGAAAGAAGCATCTTCCAACAAATATATTTGTATATTTAGGGATTACTAATCATTTAATTACCAGTCCACATAACTGGACCTGGTTTTTTTATTGCCCTCACTAACAGTTTGCATTTCATTGGTTCCTCAGTTTGCTGTAGAGTTCAACTGAACACAAGCTGGATCCTCATTACCATTGGTACTGTTTTGTATATGCATGTCATGTAGTTTGTAATCCTTACTTCTGAACTGAACAGCACTGTGGAATATGTTAGCATTTCAATGAGATATAATTGATTGTAATAATGTTTGGGGGAAAGCATAACATGTAAACAAGTGTTTTTCATAACACTTTGTATGTTTTAATGGAGGGGTAGCCAACCCTGGTCCTCACCAGTGGATGTTTTCAGGATTTCCATGAGTGAACACAGATAAACTTATTAAAGTTACTGTGCCACTAGCTGGTATATCCTGAAAACATGCACTCTTAGTAGCGCTTGAGGACCAGGTTTGGCTACATCCGTTCATATGAATCATGAAAGACTACTGCAGTTTGCCATAACTAATGCCTTTTGAAGATATCTGGCACTAACTTGGATCCTGCATTAGGAGCAAGGTAGGAGGGAGAGTCCATATTCGGACCATCCTCAGCTGTCCTGTTCTCCGTCATCTTATTAAAGATGATCTGTTACCTTTTAAAATCCCCACCTCAGTGTGGGAACATACTTATCACTCCCGATTAATTTATTATACCCATTTGGTGGAAACTGGAAGGTTCTGGAAGCCTCAAAGGAGAACAAAGGTGATTTGGGCGCAAGAGAATCATTAATAATCTATTGTACAGTCCCTAACTACTAAACCAAACAACCTATCTCTAAAACCGCTGGACAGTTGGTTTACTCCAGGATTTGCACCAGTTTCTCTTAAATGGATATTAACACTTAATCTGTAGAAAAATATACTTATCATGGGGTTTATTTTCCTGAGTAAAAACAAGGTTCCCACTGCTGAGATGTATTTTATTCAAAATTTATTGTAGCTTAAACATCATTTTTTTTTACATGCAGTATCTTGGTGGCCTGAAATTCCCAGTGGCTCTATTGCTACACGATCATATGGAGGTTTATGGTCAACTGACCAAAAGCTTTCCATAGTATGGTTTAGCAACAGAGCAACTGTAACATTTCAGGACACTGAGATACTGCACTTAAAAAGTTTGAGCTACAATAACTTTTGAATACAACACTTCTCAGCAGTGGGATTACCCTTGTTTTACTCAGGAGGATAAAGCCTGCAATATATATTTTTCTATATAATAAGAATTACTATCCCTTTAATACATAAGGCTCTATGTAATTGATAGGGGCCTTGGCTATGCATTGGCCTCTCCTACCCTATATTTTTGTCATTTTTGTAATAGAATTGCACAAAAAAGAAACAAAAAGGAAAAAAGAAAGACTGTATAAAGATAAATTAAAGGGATAGTAATGTTTCACAATAATAGCAGCTCCAATTAATATTTGGGCTGTGGAAAGCGTTATTTCAATAATGTTGGAGTTGTAGTTCAAGAGTAATTGAATGATAAAGTATCCCCCTCCTGCCCCTCTCCTCAGAGCAGCAAGGCTGTCCAGATGGATCACAGAGAGGGACAATCTTCAGTGAGAATAAGGAAAAATCTGAAAAACCTGTCAAGGGGGGGGGGGGGGGGTTTCCTTACGCTCACAGTAAGACGATTGTCCCTTGCTGTGAGCTGTCTGGTCCCAGGACCAGATTCCACATCTGAGGAGAGGTGGCTTACACTAGGTAAAAGGGGAGGGATGGGGATACTTTATCATTCAATTACTCTTGAATTACAGTATTGAAATAACACTCTCCATGGCCCAAATACTGTGAAGATTAATTGGAGCTGCTGTTTTTGTGAAACATTAGTATCATTTTAAGCATAATCTCTAGGGGATGTTAATGTCATGTTATAATAAATGCTTCATTGTCAATGAGGCTAATGTTCAAAGTGGAAATGGAGCAAGTCTGCAGAAAACCAAAATAATCATAAGGAACAATGCCCATTTATTTATATGGGACTTTAAATATCTGAATGCTAGATAGGTCTTCAGTGCATTGTAAAGTAATTGGTTGGAGACCTCTAACAGTCAACGTATTACAAGCTCCACTTAAATCAATGGGAATTTGGGAATTGTTAATTGTCCTCTATGGTATATATGGTTTCCTCCAGAATTGCCCCAGTTCTTCTTTGTAAACCACACTCAGGGTGTTAAAGGGATAGTAATATTTTCTTATGACCATACCTGGGAACTCTATGGTTTGGGCTCCCCAGAGGGGAGTCCTGTGGTGCCGCTGAGGGGACAGAAATTATGTGATCTGCGTCATAAAAGGGGTCAGGCTTAATCTCAGGTGGGGGTTGGACTTATAAGATATAAAAAAATAGCCAGAAAAGACTGGGGGAGGAGGAAAAGATGGCGGGGAGTGGGAGGAACAGGCCAGAAAAGAGCACAAGTGGGCTGAGTTTAATCAGGAACTCCCCACATACGTAGAATCAGACTCTGCCCCGGAGACCAGTTAAAACTGGAATCTCCAGGGCAAAACCAGAGAGTTCTCATTTATGCTTATGACTAACACTACAATGCATCTTTGTACTGCATAACACTGATGTGTTACGCTAGTAATGCTGAAATTGCACTATATAGTGTGCAATAATATAAATTATTCCCCTCATGCCCCTTATACTTACATCATCTTTCGAGCCTCAGAGCTGGAAGGGTATCGCAATGTGGGACAATCTTCTTTCAGTATATGGAAAAACCTGCCTTCATTAGGGGTCATGCTTTTACCTATACTGAATAGAGGCAGAGTGTGCCTCGTAGCGATCTGTCTGGTCAAGAGACTGGACTTCAGATCTAAAGGGATATGGTTTGACATGCTGCAAAAGAGGCATGAGAGGGATTAGTTATAATATTATTGCACGCTATAAAGAGTGATTTCAGCATTACTAACTTAACTCATCATTATTATGCATTACAAAGATGCATTGCAAGGTTAGTCATAAGAAAACATTACTATCCCTTTTAATCAGGTCCCTGCATAAATTTACTTTACTGCACTACATACACCCAAAATCATCTTATTAATACTGCATGGGTCAAAGGGAAGGTCTTAGGGCAGACTGTGGGCATGTCCGGGCATTCCTTTTTGCTATGCCTTATCATTGTATTAACCAAGGTATAATGCAAAATGAATAAACTACATTTTTCTGAGCAGAGCTTGCTGACATTAAATTGCTAACTCTGGTGCAGATTTCCACCAGTAATGTATTATTACATTGATCATACTTTGTAGTGCATACACCCTAGTGCAGCCACTGGCACTGAAGACTAATACCAGCAGAGATGCACTGGCCAGTTACAATATTCAGCGCAATGAGTTTTGTATATTGCTGTTTATGAGTATTCGGAACTATCAGAGAAGAGCATAGATTATGCATCAGTTTCAGTTATAAAGGGTTAACTTGTCTATAGTTTATGTATAACAGAAATGTAGTTCAGTATTAGTGTATGCTTAAAAAGTAATTGGGTATTAATAAATCATTTCAATTGTAAATTGTAGTGTTCAAAGAACCTACTATTAACTCTAATTGTGTCCTGGCCAATGATGCAATTCCATTCCAAGTAAATGGATCTTCAGCCAGCAAGAGTCCAAATGTTATGTATCTCAAATTTCAAAGTCTGCTATATATATATATATATATATATATATATATATATATATATATATATATATTTATATATGAGAGAGATACACACACACACACATATAAGAGATATACACACACACACACACCTATAAACATACATTGGGGCCTTCAAAATGGGCTGATCCTGAGATCTTTTAAATATGAACCCCTGAAGATCCCCAAAATGTAGACTCTCTACAAAATATGGCCCTATTTGTCCTAAGCCAAATGTGTTCCATTCAGCCCATAGAGAACCTTTAACATGCTACAGCCATGAGCACATACAATACAAGCAGGACTTCTCCCTCTGCCTTTCTGGTAGATATTTCACCAATGTAGAGTCTAAAGAAGCAGTTTATTTGTGCTGATCATTAACATTAGACTCTCTCACTCCGAAAATTTGACTCTTCATCCTGAGACCCTGAGAGTTGGGTCAAAACGCTGAATCTCAGGGTGAAACCCTGTATTCCCAGGTATACTTATAAAACTACTGTTCCGCTATTGCTTTCTAGAAGAGTGGCCTTTGCAATGTTCCCCTTTGTCGGAGAGGATTTCTTACCAGCTCTGGACCAGCAAATCTGGGAAAAAGGTGTTATTGGCAGCAAAAGGGAGCACCCCCCCAGTGTTCCTAAGTGCACCCAACCACCTTCCCTAATCTCACCCAAATCCCCATTAACCCCTTCAATGCCAGACAGCTTGCAATTTCTTTGTACTGAAATGCACTGCAAGCTGCCTGGCACTGGAGGGGTTAAGTGTGACTTGAATGAGTTTAGGTAAGGTAGCTGGTGCATTTAGGGACACAGGAGGGGGATTATGGAAATGAGCCAGCACCAACGTGGTTAATATCACCTCAAAACTCCAGTAACATTAAATCATTCAACAACTTTATTGTAGATATAATTCAATACAAATATCTTGTATCATTGCCACCCATATTCTAAGCTAGGAGAGAGTTCTATACAGATACCAGTTAGGTGTTACAGACCATCAACTCTGATCGTGTTTCACGCATTTAAAAAAAAAAAATCTACAATAAAGTTGTAGAATGATTTTACATTACCGGAGTTTTGTGATGATATTAACCATGTTGATGCTGACTTATTTCTATATTTTTGTTATGCATTAATGGAACCTAGAGAGAGGTTCTTACAGTAAGCACACTTGGTTCCCACTATGTCTAGATAAATTATATTATTGATTCATCAGAGATGTGTCTATATCATACCTCCCAACATTTCAAATGGCCAAAGAGGGACGCTTGTGTTTTAGGTGGTGTGTCTAGGTGCGTGGCTGATGGGCGGGGAATTTTTAGGTTACTTTGTCTACTATTGACACCTCTTTGTGTAACTGAATAAATGATTTAGAGCAAGACCAAAGTATTTTATTTACCCAGATTCAATTACAAACACATATACTGAAGATTAACTAAACATTTATGTGGATTTCATTGCTGTGGAGCAATGTGATAGACTAATATATACACCACTCACTCTGATGTCCTAAAAAGAGGGACAACAGGGTAAAAAAGAGGGACAGGGGGATTTGGGTCTCAAAGAGGGACTGTCCCTCCTAAAGAGGGACACTTGGGAGGTATGCTATATGATCACCAAAGCTAAAACTGCTTATCAAACAATTTTACATGCAAACTGTTAGTTTGACCTGGAGGCTGAAGTGAGAGCTGCCTATGATCCTTGTTTGCTGCACAGCAATTGCAATGCCTGCTGTCTGACAACTACCTCACTAGCCTAGCAGGCCCTATCATTAACGTGTCTGTTCCTTAACTGGCTGGTAATGCATTGCAATATATGAGTTCCAGTCACTCCAAAAATGCAAGGGTTAAACCTGGGGAAAAAACTGTTTTACTTAAGGTCAAAATAGTCTTCAGTAAATCTTGGAGAGAGATAATATAATCTCCCCATATCTCTGCCCCAATCAGATCAGGATGGATAGTGTCCAAAAATATTATGGGATCCTGAGACCCCGTAATATTTTATTTCTCTAAAGGGAGGGCGCATTTGTCCACTCCAGTAACAAATTCTAAAAAATGGGGTTCACCCAACTCCACATTTTTAAAAGGATAGTAACTGCTTATTTTGACTTTACTTATTATGCATAAAATTTAAGGTCAAATTGACTATATTTTTTATTATCTTTTATTTTTCGTGACCTATTTTTTTCTACTCTTTTATGTCCCCGACAGTGAGATCTTTGAATTTCTGAATCAAGGGAGTTTTCTGTCTTTGACAGTGAACACAGAGATATTTATACAGTGTTGTAATCTACCTGAAGCAATGATTGATCTGTATGCCGTACAGGCAGGTTTGCCTATGTTGTTTCATTATCTTTTTTTACCCTGTATCTTAAAAATTAACAGATGTCCCCATACCTCCCCACATTTCAATTGGTTAAAAAAAGGACACTTGTGTTTTAGGTGGGGTTGCTGGGGGAGTCGCTGGTGGGTGGGGCATTAACCAGAATTTTTAGGTTATTTATAACCTATTGACACCTCTTTGTGTAACTGAATAAATTATTTAGAACAAGACCAAAGTATTTGGTCTGATCTCCTAAAAAGAGGGACACCAGGGTGGGAAAGAGGGACAGAGGAATTTGGGTCTTAAAGAGGGACTGTCCCTCCTAAAGTGGGACACTTGTCAGGGACATAAGTATAAAAAATAGGTGAAGATAAAAAAAAATTATGAAAAGTATAGGCAATTAGACTCCACATATTATCCACCTGCAGAATAAGTAATGTCAAAATAATTGGTTACTATTACTTTATTTAATTTTACAGTGAAATAAAGTAATATATAACCATATTAATTATTACAAAAATGAAAACCAACAAAATAAAACAATATTGGGTCTCTCATTTACAGCGCAAGAAAGTGGTACAAAGACCTTCCTATTGGGAGACAAAATTAAAAAGAATTATATGGGGTGCAGAGACCCCATATCAAACATAAAAAAGCCCATGGAAGGGTTCCAGGACCCCTGCCTGGTGAGACGGAGAGGATGTGTTTAAATAAATTAAAGGAGCAGTAAACTTTTTTTTATGAAATCACATATTTTACAGAGCATTTCCTGCTGAATAAGACAAGGTCACTCCCATCGCTGTCAGATGTTTTATTCAAAATTTATAGCAGTTTAAATAACCAGAAGTGAATTCACTGTGTTTACTTCCTGATTGTTCTAACTGACAGGAAGTGACAGGCAGTTTGTATCACATTCTATGGAGACCTGTATGTCTCTGACTTACCTCTCCATTAGAATCTAACAGGAAATCTAATTAGAATTTGACCACTAGAGGGAACTGCTAATGTAAAAAAACATGGGTTTAAACTGTAATAACTCTGGAAATATAAATCTCTCAGCAGTGGGATTACCCTTATTTTACTCAACAGGAAAATCCCTACAACATATATTTTGTCATAAAAAAGTTTACTGCTCCTTTAATATTAGGTCTAAAATTAATTTGGGGCTATAAAAATAAAAAAGTAAAATAGAGGGAGGCGGGGGAATTGTATATATTTTTTTTAACATGGAGGTTAATCCCTCTGTTGCTGGTGCAACACAGAGGTTAACCTTGACCGATGGGGATGTGGGGAGGGAGTTTGGGGGCATGGGGTAGCAGACAGTGGACCAGGCAGGATAATGTCCCCCGCCAGTTCCCCTTCCTGATCCAGCCCAAGGTAAGCAATGGATACAACAAACCCAAGGATGTGGTTGGATATATCTCCTTTGGGAATATTTTAGAGCATTCAGCACTCCTAAGGGACTACAAAGGGGCATTTTCTGGATAAAAAACAAAAAAACATGCAATACGTTAAACAAACCATTAGTCAGAACGTACAAAAAAAAAAAAAAGATACAACCAGTGCAGTGCACTGCTAAATGTGATAGTCCTGTTCTTAAAGGGATAGTAATGTTTCATAATAAAAGCAGCTCTAATTAATCATCATAGTATTTGGACTTTGGAGAGTGTTATTTCAGTTCTGTCAGAGTTGTAGTTCAAGAGTAATTCAATGACAAAGTATCCCCCTCCCGCCCATTTTACTGATATAACACTGTTCAGCCAGATCAGAAGGGAGGTGCCCAGGTAGACTGCAGAGAGGGAAAATCTCCATTTAAGATAAGGGAAAAACCTGAAAAACTTGTCAAGTGGGGCAGGGCTTTCATTGTTCTCATAGGAAGAAGATTGTCCCCTGCTGTTATCCGTCTGGTCTATGGACTGCATTCCACATCTGAGAAGAGATGGCTTACACTAGGTAAAAGGGGCGGGAGGGGAACCTTTGCTTGTGAATATCTCTCAAACCATAAAGGTTTGAGAGATAAGACTTATATCGTTCTTCATTTTTTTTAATGACTACAAAATAAAATAAAGATACAACGAAGTATTACTATCCCTTTGAATCGAGAACTATATCCTCTCTTAATTTAATTTGAACCCTCCAAGTGTAATACATTGATACAATAGATGAATATCCACTTGTTCAATCAATAGAATGGTGCATCTCCCATAAAATACTGATACTCCTCAATCAGTGACAAGATGCTACAAAAGAAGAGCAAGAGAGAATGCATCACCATGTGCAAGATCAATCTGAGAAAAATAAATGCAATAAAAACTGCCAAAAAGCTACTCACATATAAGAAATAAAATGAACTGCAGGCAGACTTGAAAAGTCCCAATCCCCCTGTGTATTTCACAGTCCACAGCTGATCCACTTTCCTTCATCACCACTGCATTAATCTGAATAAGATGGGTAATAAGGAGGGAAGACGAACAACTGTCTCTGTGATCAGGTTCGATGCTCTACGCGTTTTACTGGCTTGTGGCCAGCTTCATCAGAAGCTATCACCAGACAGACAGCAAAAGAGGTTTTTAAATAATCCTACTCTCAATATGATTGTAGAATCTAATTATCGCTTGTAAACAATGAATGGTGTGCATACTGGCTGAGAGCTATGAGCTTCTCTCATGTAGACATTTGTTTCCTGGTAACAAACAGCCAGGACAGGATTTCCCAATAGGCAGACTAGGCAATTGGCCAGAGCTCTAAATTTTGAGGCTCGTCTCAGCTGAGATGGTCACTCCCATATTTTCTGTTGTGGGCGTGGCCAGTGCAATGTTCATGCTCTTGCACCAGTTTTATACCCCATTACAGGCTATTACAGGTGTTGGAGATTCTCTGTTGTGGGTATTGCCAGAACAATGCCCATGTCCCTGCACCAGTTTTATACCCCAAAGGGTTAAAGATTTTTTTTGGTTCTTGTTATAGGCCAAGGGTATTTTCTGTGCCAGGAAATAGTGAACGGGACACGGGTGGGTGGTCTTGGGAGGAGTGGGGGTGTGGCCATGGGTTGAGCTAAGGGTACCTAAAGTGACTTGCCTAGCAGTGTCTGGGATGTAAATCTGGTCCTCCAAAACAGAGCATGTGGTCTTCTTCTTCCCATGAGGAGATAGCAACAATAAACTATATATTAATTATGTAATAAATGACAGAATGTGGGAACATCCCAGGGAACCACATATTGCATTAAAACCAAGCAATGCATTGGAGGCTTCACTCACATTTAACCCTTTGAGTGTCGGAGAGGTATCCAACACATTGCAATGCCTCTCTGGCAATCAAAGGTTTAAGGTTAAACGTCTCATTTAAATCAATGGGACATTTTAATGTGTCCCCTATGGTGCAATTGGCTTGGCACAGAATGAACCCTCTTTTGTTTTGCACATAGGTCTCTGTTTGCCCACTCTATAAATCTATGTAGCTTCATACAGCTCTTCCCAATGGAGTTTTGGGACTTAGCTAAAATAGGGACAGTCTCAGATTTAAAATGTGTGACCCATTTCCCTGGCAGCCCCCTTCTGGAACAATACAAAGTCCCTGAATACAGACTCCAGAGCACAGAGTTCAAACACTAGAAAGAGAACTGCTTTTTGTCTACTGTGACTGGAAGTGATCTCTACTGGGCTACAAGAAAATGGCCTCCAGACAGAGCACTGAACATTAGAAAGAGAGCGCTGAGTCTTGAACCTGACATTCGTCGGGAGCTGCAGTGCAATGTTGTAGCGTAATGCTAGTCTATGTCTCTGGGCTCGATATACATTTTCTTGTAGCCCATAACAGGCATCACTTTCTGTCTAAGCAGTCAATGGGGAGTTCTCAAACCAATTACACTATAGGGCTGAAATTAAAATCCCATAATTCCCAATGGCAAAAATGGCTATTCTACCCTTTTACTTCTCTGTCATTCAAGGGGTTAAATGTTCCAGAATTGCTCCTCTTTACCTTGTTGAATAAGGCCCCTTTTACCTTACTTTACAGTACAATGGTTAATGCTCTAGCCTTCCCATCTCAGTGGTTATAGATGTCTTCTCCTTTCACTTGACTGCTCTGGCCAGCTGATCCCTCAGTGTAGAGATGAGGTGCTGTGAGGACAGATCGTACTGCATATAATGAACAATGGCCACATGCTGCTTGTTGCACCTGTCACCCAGCAGTACTTAAGGGGGGAGTGCAAGCTGCTGTCAGAATTATTATCTCAATGCACACTTTATAAGACTGTTTCATGACTACTCTTCATTGCTATAAACTGTGCTATGTAAATAAAGTTTAGTCAAAACAGGGAGCTGCTGAAAGCACACTGGTCTCAGGTGTAACTCAACAGTAACACAGTAAATTAGGTTGAATAAAGACACAAGTTCATCAAGTTCAACCTTTGCCTCATACCCCAATGACATGGGAATTGTATAGCTTTCCTGCTACCAAATAAGTTAGTCATTTATCAGACCTTCCTGATTTGCCTACTAATATACAGTATAACCCTATATGTTCCCTTTGGAAGGAAATGTATCTAATCTTCTCTTAAATGTCTCCATTGTATCTGCCACAACCACCTCCTTAGGCAAGGAATTCCACAATTTAACAGTCCCTACTGTAAAATAAAACCTTCATCTACTGAGGTATAAACTTCCTTTCATCTAATCTCAAGGGGTGTCCCCATGTCATTTGATCAGGCCTTGGAAAGAATAGCTCACCACAGAGATCCTTGTATTGACCTCCATATACATGTACAATGGGATAAGATCTCCTCTTAGTTGTCTTTTCTCTAGAGTAAATAAACCAAGTTTGTCTAGTTGTTCCTCATACGTCAAGTCCTCCATTCCCTTAATTAATTTTGTTGCTCTTCGCTGTACCCTCTCCAGCTCTAGTATATCCCTTTTCAGAACTGGTGCCCAAAACTGTACTGCATCTTCAAGGTGAGGTCTTAACAATGATTTGTACGATGGCAAAATGATGTTATCCACTCTTTCTTCAATACCTCTTTTTTATGCAAGACAGGATTTTGTTTGCTTTTGCTACTGCTGTTTAACACTGGTCACTGTTTCCAAGTTTTCAGTTTACAAGGATAACCAGGTCTAGCAAAGAGTCCCCTACAATGATTCCATTAAGTTCATACGTAGCCTTGGGATTTTTTCTTCCTAAATGCATGACTTTACACTTTCCCACATTAAACTTCATATTCCATTTGTTTGACCAATATCCCATTTTATGTACATCCCTCTGTAGAGAGCAAATATCCTGTTCTGAATTAATAACCCTGCATAATGTAGTGTCATCTGCAAATATTGATATTTTGCTTTCTATATCTATTTTCAGGTAATTTATAAACATGTTAAAAAGCAGTGGACCTAATACTGAACCCTGAGGTACTCCACTCTCAACTTTAACTGAAGAATTGTTCATTTACAACCATACACTGTTCCCTATCCTTCAACCAGTTTTCTATCCAATGGCAAAGGTTACCCCCTATCCTCAATTTCCTTATATTATACCCCAGCCTTCTGTGTGGCACTGTATCAAACGCCTTTGCAAAATCTAGATATACTACATCAATTGGCTTACCATTATCTAGGTTGCGACTTACTTACTCATATAAGCTGAAAAGATTAGTTTGGCATGATCTATTCTTTATAAAACCATGTTGATTCCTGCTAATGATCTTATTTTTTGCGTTGTAATCCTGAATAAAGTCCCTTATTATCCCTTCTAGCAGTGTTCCCACTGCACAGGTCAAACTCACAGGTCTATAATTCCCAGGTTCTGTTTTAGTTCCCTTCTCAAACAGAGGCACTACATTGGCTCTTCGTCAGTCTTGTGGCACTGAGTCTGTGGTGATAGAATCTTTAAAGAGTAAATAGAATAAATAAAGAGTAAAAGTAGCCTTAAAGCACACCTATCACTATAACACATGTTACAACAAGACTATGAAAGAGCCAGTAATTAGCGATTATGAGTTAGTCAAATTAAAATTTACAAAAAGCTTGAGATTGTTTATTTCTTTGGAGGAAAATAAAACTAAGACCTCCCTTAGCCCCTCTGTAACATTATGTTAATATCTAATGACTGAAGAGGGAGTAACCAAGACCCTCCTCTTTAGTGTGTTAAAATGTACATGTATTTATTGTAAACCCTTTGGGTGCCAGAGGATTGGACAATCCTCTGGCACACAAAGGGTTAAATGTTACACCCACTTGGTCTATGCAGACCTCCAGGGACCGTACCTGGGAACTTTGCTTTATGGACTCCCCGGAGGGGAACCCACTGGTGCCGCTGGGTGAGATCAATGACACAATTTGTGTCAGAAAAGGGGAGGGACTTACTCTGGAGTGGGGGCGGAACTTCAGAAATATATATATATATATATATATATATATATATATATATTTTTTTTTTTTTTTTTTTTTTTTTTTTTTTAAATGGAGGCGCAGGCTGGTGAAGGAGGAGAAGTGGGTGGGGAGTGGGAGGAACACACTGGAAAGACATGGAAGTGGGCACCGTTTTATTAAAAACTCCCCACATCCAGTGAATCAACCTTTGTCCCAGAGACCCGGTAATTAGAAGCCAAAACCAGAGTCTCTGGGGCAAATCTTGAGAGTTCCCAGCTATGCAAGGGATTGCATCCCCCACTCATTTCTGTGAGGATATTTATTACTGTCCCCAGACTTGGGAACTAGATAGAGCTGGGGGGATAATCCTATATAATAATAATTCCCTAAAGTTTGTCACAAGCCGTCATGCGTAGTAGAGATGGCTGCACGCAGTGCAGTCATGCTCAGTAGAGACTGCCCGCTCTATGGCTGATACGCGTGCCCCGCTCCGTATCAGTCACAGCGCAGGCAGTCTCCACTGAGCATGACTGCACCGCAACCGGCCATCACTGTGACCGTGTAACGGGATCTTCAACAAGTTAATAATATTCCCAATGAGGGCCACTGAGCATGTCTATGTAATATTCTGTGTTCTGATTGGCTACTTCATGTGAGCAAAGAAAACCAGATCCACTCGGAGGTGCTTCACATTGAGTTGGAAGCATCACACGGGAATAAAAAGCCATTTAAAGCGATAGTAATACTTTGTTTATACACTCTTTCATATTGTACTTATTAAATAAATAAAGCAAAGTATCTAAGTCTGGTTGCTATAACTTTTATAATTTTAGTTTAATATTGTTGTAAAGTTTGCCCTTTAAGCCCCTTTTAGCCACATCAGCGCTCTAGGTGACAAACTTAGATCCTGGTCCTGTGACTGGACAGCTTGTCTGGAGAGCTGAAATACCAGTGGATACAAAGTACATCTTCAGGACAACGGTCTACTGCCTCGAACCAGGCACACTTTGTAGACTGTTCTTGTGAAGATTTTCTTTGTATGAAATGCTATTTCGGCTCTGCAGATGAGCCATCTGGTCCCAGGACCAGAATACAAGTTTGTCAGCTAGAGCTCTGATGTGGCTAATAGAGGCAGGATGGGGGAACTTTACAACGATATTACACTAAAACTATGAAAGTTATTGCAACCAGACTTATATCCTTTGCTTTATTTATTTAATAAGTACAATATTACAGACTGTATAAACAAAGTATTACTATCCCTTTGAGCAACTGAGAATTTGGGGAACTTGTATTTGTCCTCTGTGATGCGGTTTGTTACAGCAAATTTACTCAACTCTTCATTTAACATACGGTCCGTAATTTTACATTTCTTCTCTATCACTCAGCCCTTCGAGTTCCAGAGAAATGGACAACCTAAGTTCCTCCAGCTGCTGTTGGTTTACAGCTTCCATTATCCCCAGATAGCCAATGGCTACACAAGGTGATACGTAGGGTCATGTTTGGTTGCTCAGTACAAATAAAGAGGTAGTTGAGGGAAAGGGAAGTATTAATATGATCCTGCATTAAAACAGAAACTCAAATGGACTAGGCCATATGTTCAAAAGAGAAGTGGAGTGTTTGGGCATTTTTGAGGTATTTTGTTCATCTGTGCCCTAATATAATACACTAAAAGAACTATAGAGAACATTGGTATAACTTTACTACATTACACTGTGCATACTAAGGAAAGGCTTACTGGGTTTGCGTGTATTAAAGGGGAATTATAGGGAAAAAAAAAGTCTCTTAAAGGAATAGTAACTTCATTTTGACATTACACACATTTTTTGTACTTTTATACCCCTGACAGTGAGCTACCTGGATCTCAATTTACCAGAGAGTTTTCTGGCCTATAGACCATCAAAGCAAGATGTAATACCATGCTACAGTTTAACTGCAGCACACTGAATGCTCTATGTGCCTTCTATTTTAAATGGTATATTTTCTACATTGTATCTCTAGACCTGCTTTCATGTTCCCTGACATTAAGCTCTCTGCAAACAGATCCCCCAAAAAAGTGTAAAAAGTAGGTGAATATGACGCAAATAACTGCAGCACTGAATGCTCTGTGTGCTTTCTATTTTACATTGTGTCTATTGTATCATTGTATCACTAGACCTGCTTTTATGTTCCCTGACAGAAAGCTCTCTGCAAAAAGATCCCCCCCAAAAAGTGTAAAACAATTAGTGAAAACTAAGCAAATAACAAGAAAAACAGGCAATTTGATTTAGCATATAAAGTACTTGCAGAATATGTGAAGTCAAAATAAAGGGTTCCTATTCTTTTAATTTGTTTAACAGATTACCTTACATAGGAAGGTCGCCTTCATACAGCAGTCAGGTATATCTATACACGTCTATTATGCATTTCCTGCATATACTGATCTGTACTGAAGTCTGCCTGAAGGACACAGGCACGTGCTCGAAACAAACAGTAGGCTTGAATGGATTGTAATGAAAACAAGTTGAGATAAGATTTTAATTAGCAATAGACTACTAGAGAGCTACCTGGATCTCAATTTACCAGAGAGTTTTCTGGCTGATAGACCATCAAAGCAAGATGTAATACCTTGCTACAGTATAACTGCAACACTGTGCTTTCTATTTTGCATTGCATATTTTCTAAATTGTATAGCTTGATCTGCTTTCATGTTCCCTGACATTAAAGAGATAGTAATACTTCGTTTTAACTTTATTTTATTTTATAGGCATTAAAAAAACATGAAGAATGATATAAGTCTTATCTCTCAAACCTTTATGGTTTATGAGATATTCACAAGCAAAGTTCCCCTCCCCGCCCCTTTTTCCTAGTGTAAGCCATCTCTTCTCAGATGTGAGTCTGGTTGTATGACCAGACAGATAACAGAAGGGGACAATTTTCTTTGTATGAAAACAATGAAAGCCCTTCCCCCCTTGACAAGTTTTTCAGCTTTTTCCCTTATCTTAATTGAAGATTGTCCCTCTCTGCAGTCTACCTGGGCATCTCCCTTCTGATCTGGTTGAACAGGGGGGGATACTTTGTTTGTGAATATCTCTTAAACCATAAAGGTTTCAGAGATAAGACTTGTATCATTCTTCATGTTGTTTTAATGCCTACAAAATAAAATAAAGTTAAAACGAAGTATTACTATCCCTTTAAGCTATCTGCAAACAGATCCCCCCAAAAAGTGTAAAATATAGGTGAATATGAAGCAAATAACTGCAGCACTGAATGCTCTGTGTGCTTTCTATTTTACATTGTCTATTATATCATTGTATCACTAGACCTGTTTTAAAGTTCCCTGACAGAAAGCTCTCTGCAAAAAGATCTCCCCCCCAAAAAAAGTGTAAAAAATAGGTGAATATTAAGCAAATAACAAGAAATACCGGCAACTTGATTTAGCATATTATGTACTTGCAGAATATGTGAAGTCAAAATAAAGGGTTCCTATTCCTTTAATTTGTTTAACAGATTACCTTACATAGGAAGGTCGCCTTCATACAGCAGTCAGGTATATCTATACACGTCTATTATGCATTTCCTGCATACACTGATCTGTACTGAAGTCTGCCTGAAGGACACAGACACCTGCTCGCAACAAACAGTAGTCTTGAATGGATTGTAAGGAAAACAAGTTGAGATCAGATCAGACTTAAATTAGTAATAGACTGCGAGAAAGATCAAAAACAACTATAAAAAAATAGCAATTGATTGATGTGTGAAGGACATCTGCCTATGAAAGTCCTTCTATTAACCCTTTGAGTGCTAGCAGGTTGTGTAATGCATTGCTTCGCACATACCCTCTGACATTAAGAGCCACTTATTTCTAGGGTACAGTTCCCCTTTAAAACACTAATGACAGCTGAATGTGCGCTCTGATATGCACGTGACTAGAACAATCATACCCTGAAGAAAAGGAACATGATTTTTATGACAGCGTTTTAATGCAGAAAATATCCTGCACTGGTACAGAGTGTTTGTGTATGTTTTTATCAGTCTTTATTAGGATTTTCATGCAGAAATTTCTACATACTCTAATTTCTTAAGTATTGATCTGTCAGAGTGCACTGTATCATCAGGAAAGGAACATGCTGATTGATAAATACCCACAGGTTTTTCTTAATGAGTGAGCTAAAGAGCATTGGTGCACAGAATACCCTTTTTTCTCTGGGGTTTACTAAATGAATCCCAGAATGTATAGAAAAATATGCCTGTTCTATTGCAGTTGATACACTTTAAAGGGATAGTAATGTTTCATAATAAAAACAGCTCTAATTAATCATCATAGTGTTTGGACTTTGGAGAGTGTTATTTCAATTCTGTCAGAGTTGTAGTTCAAGAGTAATTCAATGACAAAGTATCCCCCTCCCACCCCTTTTACTGATGTAACACTGCTCAGCCAAAGCAGAAGGGAGGTGCCCAGGTAGATTGCAGAGAGGGACAATCTTCAATTAAGATAAGGGAAAAACCTGAAACACTTGTCAAGGGGGCAGGGCTTTCATTGTTCTCACAGGAAGAAGATTGTCCCCTTCTGTTATCTGTCTGGTCTATGGACTGCATTCCATATCTGAGAAGAGATGGCTTACACTAGAAACCATAAAGGTTTGAGAGATAAGACTTATATCATTCTTCATGTTTTTTAATGCCTACAAAATAAAATAAAGTTAAAATGAAGTATTACTGTCCCTTTAAGGATTTAAACTAAAAACCAGTTAATAAAATGTATCAAATGCAATGTAATCTAGACTATCATTTACTTCTCTTCTTTTTGACTGCAATAAACAGGTCCTTATTTATCATTCTATATAGGTCAAGTCAGGAGCAAACAAACTGCGCCATATGGTTGAAAGACTTAAATGGGCATTTTTACCTTCTTGAATACTAGGGAGAATTCCAAGGCACTGCAAAGAATTTTAGTTTATGTTTTTAATCTATGTCAGTGGTCAGGGGAGTGCTGGCAACATGTAGCCCTGGGGGCAAAATCAATCTAGTGGCCCATTTCTACTATTGTCCCAGCCCACCACCTTTTGTTAATTTTACAATGGTCATTATTGTTGTTAAGTAAAGCAACTGATACCACATA
Organism: Rhinophrynus dorsalis; assembly: GCA_037306005.1. NCBI lineage: Eukaryota > Metazoa > Chordata > Amphibia > Anura > Rhinophrynidae > Rhinophrynus > Rhinophrynus dorsalis. Next base: position 119,083,151 of record CM074727.1, on the reverse strand, counting down.
GCTACACTACTGATACTACAGAGCTTACAATTGAAGTAAAGCAACACTAGTGATATGAAATGGATGATGCTGCTAATGCAGCTTCATTTGGATTGTAGCTCTGTAGTATCATTTCTGTAGCCGTTTCAGTTGTAAGCTCTGTGTTATCAGTAATGTAGCTCTGTTTGCAGCAGCAAGTGGGAGACTGAGTGAGGCAGTGACACACCAGCCCAGAAATATGAGTGGCGCAGGGGGCAAATGACCTGATGCCCTCCAGGCCAGCCCTCCCCGGTCAGTGGTTCTCAATCTTTTTTAGTTTATGACACCTCTAAGATACAATCTAGATTCTAACATTTTATGTATAACCTGTCAAAGAAATTAACAAAGTAATCTGTAGTTATTCGTAGATCTCTTAATCAGAATAACCAAAACAAACATATTGTGTATAAAATATTCCCTAAATATACAAATGAAACTCGGCATTTACATTTTTTCAATGTCTTTATGGAAAATGAGGCGCACCCTAAGAGGATATCCGTGGCACCCTGGATGAGAATCACTGATCTATGTAACATGTCATTTTATATACACACTCTCCATAAACTCTACACTACATCTGGGAACTTTGTATTGTGGACTCCCGGAGGGGAGTCCTGTGGTGCCTCTGGGGGAGATAAAGGGTGTGATTTATTTAAAAAAAGGAGAGTAGCTTAATCATGAGTGGGGGCAGGGCTTCATAGACATGGATAAAGGAATTAGCTGGGGAAGGAGGAAAGGTGGGCCAGAGGAACAGAATGGGAAGGAGTTTCAGAGTCTCATTAAAACCTCCCCACATCCAGAGAATCAGCCTCTACCCTGGAAACACGGTATTCAGCAACAAAAACCGGCGTCTCTTGGGAAAATCCGGAGAGTTCCCAGCTATGCTTTTATATACAAACACACACACACACCTATATAGGGGGACCTCCTTGTTCAATTACATCAGTGGCCTCAGAAGTTCTTACAACAGCCACTAGAGGTATGTGTTATATCTATTTACTTTACTGTATTTCATCTCTCGCATACTCTAATACTATTATTCCAGTTTACAAACCGGTAAAGTGACCCTTAAAATCCATTCAGGTCTAAAAGCAGAGATGACCAGATACATAGATAGACAGACAGATAGATAGACAATTGACTACTGTATGAAGGACAACTACCAAGGTAAATCTCTCTGTCCCTATAGTAATAAGTGGTTCTTAATGTGTGTGCCAGAAGCACTTACCTAGGTAGCTGTCCTTCATACAACAGCCAGGTACATCTACATATATACATATTATATGCAGTTACCTGTATACTTGCGTTGTACCATTTTAGGTTTGTATTTAGTTTTTACCTCTAACAATAAACAACATGTTTTACCACTCTAAATGAAATTAGCCATAGAGAACAAGCCATGCCCATGACTGTAAAGGGCCATGAAAACCTCCACATGGTAGTAATGTGTCGCTGTTCGGTTATAGACTATAGCAGGGTTCAAATGTAAAAAGCAGTAAATAGATATAACTGGCTGTTATCTGAAGGGCAAATTCCTAAGCAAGTCCTTCCCATCCACTTAATTCAATGGTACAATTCTGTTAAAACAAATTAAGAGCTATGTATTCCTTGAGAAATGTTCCTCTTTAATCCCTTGGATGCCAGAGACATGTCAAACATCTAATAGGTTAAAACAAAGACACTGCCGTTAGTGTCATTTTCTCCAGTGACAGAATGAACCCTTTTAACATGTCACTTCTACAAATTAGCATTGATACATAAATCCTCATAAGCATTCTGTAGGACTAACAAAATAAAACATTGGGGAACATATTCACTAACCTATTACTGATCTCACTGTGTTCACAGCAAGCAGCATGACCCTAGATAAGGACTATGCTACAATATCCATTGTCCTTCATCCAATGGGAGACACACACTGAGCGGATCAGTGTTCCCAACATGAACAGCAAAACAGTCTTGTTTCCGTAGTGAAAATGAATACAGCAGAACCTTTTGTTGTAAAAACACCAAGGACTTCTGATATCCTTCCCACAATGCATCACAACTGACAGATACACTCAGAGCTAGATGGACTGAATCAATTCTTGAGCAATCTAATGATACCATAGGGGACAAATGCATTTCACGAATTTCTGATTGATTTAAATTATGTTCTTAACCCCTTAAATGCTACAGAGTTTTCCAACACATTGTGAAGCAATATGTGCGAAGCCTCTTCAGCATTTAATGGGTTAAAGCCCCATTTAACGCAATGGAGGATTTAATTTGTTTTCTATGGGGCAGAGGTTCTCCCCAGAATTGTTTCAGGTCTTTTAAGTACGTCAATCTCGCTATGTTAAAGGGATAGTAATACTTCGTTTTAACTTTATTTTATTTTGTAGGCATTAAAAAAACATGAAGAATGATATAAGTCTTATTTCTCAAACCTTTATGGTTTATGAGATATTCACAAGCAAAGTTTCCCCTCCCGTCCCTTTTACCTACTGTAAATAATCTCTTCTCAAATGTGGAATGCAGTCCATAGACTAGACAGATAACAGAAGGGGACACTCTTATTCCTATGAGAACAATGAAATCCATGCCCCCCTTGACAAGCTTTTCAGGTTTTTCCCTTATCTTAATTGAAGATTGTCCCTCTCTGCAGTCTACCTGGGCACCTCCCTTCTGATCTGGCTGAGCAGTGTTACATCAGTAAAAGGGGCTGGAGGGGGACACTTTGCTTGTGAATATCTCTTAAACCATAAAGGTTTGAGAAATAAGACATATCATTCTTCATGTTTTTGTAATGCCTACAAAATAAAATAAAGTTAAAACGAAGTATTACTATCCCTTTAATGCTTTAAAACTAATAACAGTAATAATATAAAAATTAGTCATTGTGTTTCTCATTAAAGTGGACTGCATTTTTTTACATATTTGAAAACTTCATTAAAGGGTCAGTAATGTCTATATATAAAAAAAATCATATTGCAGCTATTAGAAAAATAAACGACCCCAGTCTCATCTCTCAGACCTTTATGGTTTGAGAGATATAGAAGGCTAAAGTTCCCTGCTTCCTCCGCTTTCCCTGACGTCAGCTGTACTGTATAAGTATATTTAAAGGGATAGTATTACTTCAAAATTACTATTCATCATATTGTAGCCCTTAATAAACTGAGTTAAATGACACCAGCGCCATCTCTCAAACCATTATGGTTTAAGAGATAGCCGCTTTCAAAGTTTCCTCTCCCCTGCTGTCAGCGTTCTGCTGCCAGCAGGGGAATCCGGTCCCGGGACAGGTGGAGGCTCTTAAACAGAGCCGATATCTCGTTATGGAAGGAAAAATGATTAATTGAAACTGTCTTCTACGTGTGCTTGGTTACCAAGCACACGTAGAAGACTGTTTCAATGAATAATTTTTCCTTCCATAACGAGATATCGGCTCTGCTGAAGAGCCTCTGCTTGATTCAGAGACCGGATTCTCCTGCTGGCAGCAGAACGCTGACAGCAGGGGAGAGGAAACTTTGAAAGCAGGGTTTGAGAGATGCCACTGGTGTCATTTAACTCAGTTTATTAAGGGCTACAATATGAGGGATAGTAATTTTGAAGTAATACTATCCCTTTAAAGACAGAGTTGGCTTGGTGAACAGTGGTTATTTTGCTACCTGTTCCTTTCCCTCTACTATTTAACCCCTTAAAGGTATATTAATGTTTCAAAATAAAAGCAGCTCCAATTAATCCTTATTGTATTTGGGCCATGGAGAGTGTTATTTCAATACTGTCTGAGTTGTAGTCCAAGAGTAATTGAATGATAAAGTGTCCCCCAGCTGCCCATTTTACTGATGTAACACTGCTCACCTCAGAACAAGAAGGTGGTGTCCATATGGCTTGCAGAGAGGGACAATCATCAATTAGCATAAGGGAAAAAACTGGCAAGGGGGTCAGAGTTTCATTGTTCTCACAATAAGAAGATTGTCCCTTACTGTGATCTGTTTGGTCAAGAGAGTAGATTCCACATCTGAGGGGAGATGGCTTACACTAGGTAAAAGGGACAGAAGGGGTATACTTTATCATTAAATTACACTTGAACTACAGCTCTGACAGTATTGAAATAACACACTTCATGGCCCAAATACTATGGAGATTAATTGGAGCTACTTTTATTGTGAAACATTACTATTAGTGATGAGCGAGCATGCTCGGCCGAAGCTCGGTTCGGCTCGAGCATCGCTCTGCTCGGCACATGGCGGTACTCGTACGAGTACCGCATGTGCTCGCCCGCCATGTTCGGGTCTCCTCCCCGCACGTTTCGCGGCTGCTGCGCAGCCAATAAACGTACGGGGAGGCTCTGACATCAGTGTAATGCCAGCAGACATGTTGGCTGCTGGCATTACACTGATTGGCTGGCCAGAACCCGTGATCGGGTGCTGTATAGCACCCGACGCGCGAGTTCGGCTCATTCTTAGCCAGGGAGAGATGCGCTTAGGCAGGGAAAGTCAGTGTAGGGAGAATAAAATTGTTGAAACTCTTTCAAGACCCAAAAGTCCTTTTTAGGACTGTTGTGTGTGGGGGCAGCATTTATATTTTGTTTGGGGGGGCACAATTTCCTTTTTTTTGTGGGGGGGATATTTTTAAGGTGACATATAATACTAGATGCACAGGAAGTCAGTGTAGGGAGAATAAAATTGTTGAAACTCTTTCAAGACCCAAAAGTCCTTTTTAGGACTGTTGTGTGTGGGGGCAGCATTTATATTTTGTTTGGGGGGGCACAATTTCCTTTTTTTTGTGGGGGGGATATTTTTAAGGTGACATATAATACTAGATGCACAGGAAGTCAGTGTAGGGAGAATAAAATTGTTGAAACTCTTTCAAGACCCAAAAGTCCTTTTTAGGACTGTTGTGTGTGGGGGCAGCATTTATATTTTGTTTGGGGGGGCACAATTTCCTTTTTTTGTGGGGGGGGACATGTTCTAAGGTGACATTGTACTAGGTGCACAGGGACAAATATTTCACAGTGCAGTGACAAGCTGACATATTCTGTTAGGTGAACAGGGCCAATGATTTTACAACGCAGCGACAAAAAGGCCCATTTTAAACGTGTGCCTAGCCATAGATTATTGTCACATTCTGTTTAGTGTGCAAATTCACAAATTAACGTCACATATTCCGTTCACTGTGCGTAGCCGCAGATTAGCGTCACATTCTGTTTCGTGTGCCTAGCCGCAGATTAGCGTCACATTCTGTTTCGTGTGCCTAGCCGCAGATTAGCGTCACATATTGTTTAGTGTGCCTAGCCGCAGATTAACGTCACATATTGTTTAGTGTGCCTAGCCGCAGATTAGCGTCACATATTGTTTAGTGTGCCTAGCCGCAGATTAGCGTCACATTCTGTTTCGTGTGCCTAGCCGCAGATTAGCGTCACATTCTGTTTCGTGTGCCTAGCCGCAGATTAGCGTCACATATTGTTTAGTGTGCCTAGCCGCAGATTAACGTCACATATTGTTTAGTGTGCCTAGCCGCAGATTAGCGTCACATATTGTTTAGTGTGCCTAGCCGCAGATTAGCGTCACATTCTGTTTCGTGTGCCTAGCCGCAGATTACCGGCATATATTCCGTTTAATATGAAGAAGGCGGGTAAAAAGGGACGGGGAAGTGGACGTGATCCTTATAGTTCAAGTAAATATACAGCAAATACTGTTTGGTAACAATTTTTCGCCTAAAATCGTTTTTATCTTCCTTTTTGTGTGTTTTACGGTCAGTCTGTAAAAATGGCGTACTACGGGCAAAACATCGTTCCCAGCAGCGACGTTGGAGTCCAAGATGCATCCAGACATCCTCCCTATGCTGTCCCTGAACCATTTCTGTGGTGTTTCCATCATTTTCTGACCTTTTCCTATGAACCAGGCACCCTCCCCTCATCAGAGCAGGGGGTGCCTGGTGTAATGCTCGAGTCCTCCCATTGACTTCAATGGGGCTCGGGTGCTCGGCCGAGCACTCGAGCCTCCGGGGGCGCTCGGCCAGAGCACCCGAACACCCGAGCATCGGGGTGCTCGATCATCACTAATTACTATCCCTTTAAGGACCGGCCGAGTGAGCATGTGTCTGGCACTTAAGGACCACAGACTTTTTTTTTTTTAAATACGAGCTGGTTCAGGGCACCCTGAATGGCATGCAGCCGCGTGAGGAGCCCTGAAATCCATGAAGGTCCTAGAACGTCATGGGTCCTTATCGCATGTTGGATCCATGACAAGCCAGGACCATCATGGATCCTTAAGGGGTTAATATGCTGGTTACCAAATCTTGTATGCTGTTGGTGCCCAGTCTTTGTTTGAAGGTCAAAGTAGAACTGTCATGTTCTGATATGGTTAGTTATTTTTTAAAGATGATTATAAACTGCCTATTTGTTGAATTAGACATTTATACTATGAATGTTTTGATTTTTTGAGAAATTAACCTTTATTTCTGTTGGTGGCATAGTGTAGAGATTCATGCTAATTGGTGTCTGTGCTGGGTCAATATTATCACACTGTACTATGAATTGATATAAAGAGAGCCCACACTCTGGGGGCATTGTAGTGAGCAATACATTGGCCTCAAACAGAACTAATTAGCATTCTGTGCAGGAAACTGGCATAGCTCCACAATATGTAACCAAAACATAAAGGTTCATTGCTCAAGAACTAGCTTACAGAAAAAGGCTAATACAACATATAGGCAAAATTAAATTCTCTGTAACACAAACTAATCTTGGCTTAGGGTGACAGGTTCACTTTAAGTTTGGGTCTTTGGAAATCTGCATTACATTATAGATAAGGGGGGCAGGTTTCTTAACCCTTTAAAGTGATAGCAATACTTGTATTAAAGTTGAGGTCCAAGACACATAGCACTATATTTCATTACTTACAGTTTTGTGGTTCAAAAGTTATTCAGTCCGAAAGTATCCCCCTCAGTGGCGTAACTACCATGGTTGCAGTAGTTGCAACTGCGACCCGGCCTGTCACTGCAGGGGGCCCGGCTGCCCAGTCAACCCCAGCTAGGGTGACCACATGTCCCTGATTGCCAGGGACAGTCCCGGAATTTATGTGTGTGTCCCATGTCCCTGGCAGCCCCCATCAGGGACAATAAAAAGTCCCTGAATAAAAAATCTAAACACTAGAAACAGAATTGCCTACTGTGACACGAATTGATGCCTCTGCTGGACTACAAGAAAATGGCTTCTAGACAGAGCCCTAAGCACTGGAGACAGAACTGAGTCTTGATCCTGACTTGAAACAGGAGCTGCAGTGCAATTTTATAGTAGTGTAATACTAGTCTAAGGCTTTTGGCCTGATGTATATTATCTTGTAGCCCACCACAGACATCGCTTCCTGTCACAGCAGTCAATGGACAGTTCTCCCTCTAGTGTTTAGAACTCTGTGGTGCACCAGATAAAGAGCAATTTGAGCACAGATGTCCAGTGATGTATACTGACCCCTCCTACATAGCTGCCCTAGAGCTGGAGAGAAGTACTCCCATCACCACAGTGTCCCTGAATGGCAGAATGTAATGTGGTCACCCTAACCCCAGCAATGCAGCCTGACTGAGCCTAATAATAAATATGCTTGGCTACCTGTTTTTTAAATGATCCGTTGATTATTCTGCTTGCCAGGATTCCTGAGATATTGGGGCAATTAAGTCTTATGACTGATAAGGGTCAGCAAAATATTATTGAGTGACCTGGCACTCAAAGGGTTATTGAGGCCCTGTTTGGCGTTCATTGTATTGTCTGCTCTGTGGGCCTCCGGCCAGAGGGGGCACTGTGATGAATGGATGCACGTAACAAGGCAGTGCACATAGGGAGTGAAGACATCCTATAGGAGACAGGGCTCTGATAACCCTTTGAGTGCCAGGTCACTCAGTAAAATTTTGCTTACCCCTTTCAATTATTTAAGACATGTCTGCCCCAATATCTGCTGAAGATCCTGGCTGAAGACCCTGGCAAGCAGAATAATAACCAGGTCATTTACCAAAGAGATAGCCAAGCATATTTATTATGGGAGAGGGCATGGGGCAGTGATGTATGAGAGAGGGCTTGGGGGGCAATGTAAACGGGGGGGGGCAGTAATATACAAGAGGGTGTGTGGGAGTCAGTGATATACAGGAGAGGGCATGGGGCAGTGATGTATGAGAGAGGGCTTGGGGGGCAATAATGTATACAGGAGGGGGCAGTGATATACAAGAGGGTGCGTGGGGGTCAGGGATATACAGGAGAGGGCATGGGGGCAGAGATATGTACAGGAGAGGGCATGGGGGGCAGTAATATACAGATGGGGGCAATGATATATAGGAGAGGGAGTGAGGTTGGGGGGAGCATGGCAATTTTCACACCAAGGCCCAGTGATTTCTAGTTACACCTCTGATCCCCCTCCCACCCCTTTCCCCTGTGTCACTCTCTCTCAGTCTGGACTGGATGGAGCAAGGCAAGGGACAATCTTCAGTAAGCAAAAGGAAAATCCTGCCCTCCATCGTCAAGGGGATAGGGTTATCCTTATACTTACTTGAGTGAAGATTTTCCCTCTCTGCATCTGTCCGGTCCCACAACCGGATTCCAGATCTAAGGGGAGGAGGCCAGAAGGGGCAGGAGGGGGATCCTTTGAGATTGAATAGCCCTTGAACTACAGACCTGTAAGTACTGAAATACAGTGCTATGTGTTAAAAAAATATAAAGAAGCCTCAGACCGCAACTTTAATACAAGTATTACTATCCCTTTAAGGACCAGAGGGGTGTGCAATCCATTATGAAGCAATGCGTTGCACACCCCTTTGGACCTTCACCCCTTAAAGACCCATGACGTGCCAGGACTGTCATGGGTTGCACTTCCCATAAGGACCCATGACGGTCCTAGCATGTCATGGGTTAAATGATAGCAGCGAGCCTCGGTGCACACTCCTATCAGGCAGGGCTGGATTTAGAATTAGGCAGAGTAGGCATCTGCCTACAGGCGCACCCAACAGAGGGGCGTCTGTCACTGGGATCATGTGTGTGGTGGGTTTTTTTTATTATTAAATTCACCTGAGTCACCTCCCCGCCCGGCGCAATGAAGACAGGTCTGTGCCTCCTCCTTCATCACAGACCTGTAGTTGCTGCGCTTCCTCGTCGGGTTTTTAGTAATACAGAGTGCTGGGAGATGACATCATCTCCCAGCGCTCTGCATTACTGAAGACAGCGTGGGAGCACCAGCGGCTACAGCTCTGTGCAGAAGGAGGAGGCACAGACCTCTCTTGCCGCTGGACCACCAGGGAAGAGGTAGGAAGCGGACACTGGGGCAAGGTGAGAGTAATATGGAGATGATGGGGGCAATGTGAGGGCAATATGGAGCTGATGGGGGGCAATATGGAGCTGATGGGGCAATGTGAGGGCAATATGGAGCTGATGGGGGTAATGTGGAGCTGATGGGGGACATTGTGAGGACAATATGGAGCTGATGGTGGCAATGTGGAGCTGATGGGGGGCATTGTGATGGCAATGTGGAGCTGATGGGGGGCAATGTGGAGACAATATGGTATATGGAGATAATGGAGGCAGTATGGAGCTGATGGGGGCAATGTGAGGGCAATATGGAGATGATGGTGGCAAGTTGGAGCTAATGGGGGGTAATGTGGTGATGATGGGGGCAATGTGAGGGCAATATGGAGATGATGGGGGGCAACGTGGAGATTAGGAGCATTGTGGAGGTATCCAGTGCAGATGGCCCACCGGGGGGGGGCTTCAGATTTCTGTGCCTACAGGCTTCTGAGATTTAAATCTGTCCCTGCTATCATGCTTTTCAGGCTGAAACTGAGCGCTCTGGTGCCGGATCGCTTAGCTTCAGTGCTTGTCTGTTCTGCTGATCACATGTACCGGCATTTTGATTAAAAAAGACAGTGTGCTTGACACACTGCTTTTGTGTCTGCTCTGCGCCTTTCTCTTCCTTACTATTTAAGTAAGGGAGAGAGAAGCAGAGAGCAGACCCATAGTAAAAAAATATCATGCAGTAGTTGGGTGTATAAACCCCATCAGTAATGGGGTCTGGCTGGATGCAGATCCATTTCTGACCTGCTAAAAGCAACTTTTTTTTTTTTTTTTTTAATAAATTAAAAAAAAGTAAATATGTTAATTAAACATTCTATTTGTAAACCAAATCTAATAAGTTTAAACAATAAATAATGGGAGTGTGATTGTTGTGGAGCCATGTAATACAGTTATACACACCGCCAAATCTTATCAATGAATAAATGGGAAAATAGGGAGGTAAAGAGGGACCCAAAGGGAGCAGTGCCCAATTAAAACTGGCCATTTTGTAGGTATAACTCACCAGTCATACCTTTCATGCAGTCTCCATAAAAATGATCCCAAGAGAAAAAATAAAAATGGTGGGTTTTTTGCATTTTTTTTTACGTTTTCTTTAATTTTAATAAAATAAATGGTGGGCTATCCATATAAGTGTGGTATCAAAAGAAAGCCCTAATTAGCAAAAAAAGGTATATAATTTGTCTGGCTGAAATAAAAGCCTTAGAAGGAAAATACTGTTGAACAAAGTCATAGTCAAAAAGGTCAGAATAGCTCAGGTCCTTAAAGGGATATTAATGTTTAATAATAAAAGCAGCTCTAATTAATCATCATAGTATTTGGACCTTGAAGAGTATTATTTCAATTCTGTCAGAGTTGTAGTTCAAGAGTAATTCAATGACAAAGTATCCCCCTCCCGCCCCTTTTACTGATGTAACACTGTTCAGACAGAGCAGAAGGGAGGTGCCCAGGTAGACTGCAGAGAGGGACAATCTTCAATTAAGATAAGGGGAAAACCTGAAAAACTTGTCAAGGGGGACAGGGCTTTCATTGTTCTCATAGGAAGAAGATTGTCCCCTGCTGTTATCTGTCTGGTCTAGCAACCAGATTCCACATCTGAGAAGAGATGGCTTACACTAGGTAAAAGGGGCGGGAGGGGAAACTTTATCATTCAATTACTCTTGAACTACAGCTCTGACAATATTGAAATAACACTCTCAAATACTATGAAGATTAATTGGAGCTGCTGTTTTTGTGAAACATTACTATCTCTTTAAAGACTGCACTTCCATATAAACTGCGGGTACAGCTCTATAACCGCAGTCTGTAACTCTGCCTCCGCTCCCCTCCCTCTAGCCAGCCTCCTCCGATGAGGGAGGCTTCTGTACATAAACCGGAGCGGTCTCATTGGCTAGATATCTAGCTCTGCCAATGAGACTGCTCTGGCTTACTATCAGTCTATATGGAAGTGTAGTTAATTTTCGGCAACAGACAGTTAAAAAAATATATATAAAAGAATTCCACCTAATGGATAGGTAATGTAACGTTTAACAAACATTTGTACTGGGGTGATAGATCCCCTTTAAACATTTTCAGTTGGAGTACCTTTATTTTACTCACCAGGAAAAGCATTACCGTAAAATCTCGGGTATAATACACACAATTTTACCCCACTTCACCTTATGTGAAGTGGGGTGTGTGTATTATACCCGAAAGTTTTTTATAAATAGAAAAAAAATTAAGCCTGCCAGATCCCTTCCCTCCCTCTCCCGGCGCTATCTGCTGCTAAAATACCATTTACTTCAAAGTTCAAGTCCCTGCATTTTCCCCATTAGCAGGTAACATATAACAGATGTCAATATTCCCTGCGGGCGGCATGCTTCCATTCGCCACCCGCTTCCTTCAGGACCTACCGGCTCTAGCCAATGGTAATGCCCTGTGAGGATCTGAAGGTCATCACAAGGCAATACCATAGCCGCCCGCAGGGAATATTGACATGGGTTATATGTTACCTGCTAATGGGGAAAATGCGGGGACTTGAATTTTGACGTAAGTAAATGGTATTTTAGCAGCGGATAGCTCCGGGGGAGGGAGGGAGGGATCTGGCAGGCTTAATTTTTTTTTTCTTAAGAGTGGAAAACAAGGGTGCGTATTATACATAGGCACTCTTGTTTTCCCCTAAAATCTTAGGCATAATATACACCTGCGTATTATACATAGGTGCGTATTATACCTGAGATTTTACGGTACCAATTTTTTTCATAAACAGGTTTGCAACTCCCTTAATATATAACACTCGTTAGTAATAAATATATTTGTATTCAAACTAAGACAGGTCCCTGTTTGTTATAACTATGTTCACTAGATTCATACCTTACCATGAAATTGCACACAAGAAACTCACACCAATTCTATTATTTTTAGCGATACATTCTTATTAAATTGCCCCTTAATTCTGGTAATATCTACATTATGAATATATGCAATATATGCTTCATAAAAGATAAATGAAAGAATCATCCCTTGCAGTGCATTGTAATTTATAATTGATGATAAATTGCTATTCACTGAATTAATGAAATGTATCCATTTATATTTTATTATCCAAGAATGGAGCAGAAAAGGGTGAGCTACCAGGTTTATGTCCCAACCAACTTTATGATTTTCTTAGAGCCATTGTTCCCTCTAATCCAGGGATAAACAAACTGTAGGCTCCAATTATCGATGAGCTATAATTCCCATCATCCTCAGTGGGCCATTTTCCTGACGAGAATGAAGGAAAGTATATCCCAACAAGAGTTGGAGACTGTAGGCCACAGCCTTTCTACAAAGTGTTGCATGATGGGTCAGCAGCTGGTTGTTTGGCCATTTTTGTTGCTACACTCCATCTACTACATGTATACGTATCTTAGAGCAGAACTTCCATAAGTTTAAAACCAAAAGAAGGGGACACTCCATCCTCCCAAAAAGATATAAGGTGCTATTGTTTAACACATCGACTTACCTCGAGAGGCATCCTTCATAGCACTTGGTGTATCTATGTATCGATCTAGCTAGCTACCAATTGTTTTACATAGTATCTGCAGTTTTCAATATATGATGGCCTCAGTGGAACCTGTCTCTAGGTCACAGCAGACAAAGAGCTTCAATAGGCCTGTAAGACTTATAAGGACCATTTATTATCAAACTGTATGATAACTAAAACATAAATCTACCTAATTAAGTCCTATGTAGTTCCCTTTCAATCCAAAAGACAGTGCAAGAGGAATATATTTATCTGCAAATTCAAAGCTGCCCATCTCTACACCCAAACAAAAGTGAATATGCTTTGTTACAAAGGCAGATCATTGCATCTTTGCCTCCCTTCTTTGTCTAAGTACTGTAATTGGCTTGTGGTTAGCTAGTCACAGCATTATGTGCTTACAAAGCAGATAACTGAGATAGTTAATAGGCCCACTAAGGTTTATCTAGGACACTGGGACAGGCTCCTGTAGATTGGGGCTGGCTTGGGAAAATGGGAATGTATGAGCATCCTATACCAGAGGGATGTAAGGTAAAGTTTGGTTCATATCTGCCGATCTTGCAGACTCTTAAATACACAGTTTTACTGGCTTTGCTGACCCATCTAATAAGCTTCAGACAGCACAATCTATTCAATGTCCTTGAGGAGAGTTCATTCAGGTTAAGTAATGTGGTAATGAAAGTGTGATTAGGGTTTTGAAAACAGAAGAGGGGGAGATGATTGTTGCCTATAAGAGGGTTGTTGTTTTTATAGATTAGTTAATTAGACAATAGTCCCTTAACCCTTTGCCTAAAATTGGCTTGTGTATGTGCCAAGGACATCTGCTCCTTGATTATACCACCAAAAAGAAAAAATGTTATTCAGTAACAGGTATATATTTATCTGCAAATGTGGTAGCCTAAACATGGGTAGGCGACCTTTCTATCTACCACTGTTGGTGACTGAAGCCTCCACGTGTAGTTTCTAAACATAGTGCAAAAAAACCCAAAACACTGTATAGAAAATCAAGCATCACAATTTCTGTATCATAAATTGTTATGGTACTACCCAACAGTGTCCCCATCCTGTTGGAGATATGGTGCTGGAATAGGTAGTCTAATTCATATTTGGTGGAGCTGTCCCAAAATCTCCTCCTACTGGTTCACTATTTTTGAGATACTGTCAAAAGTCTTAAAGGAGCATATCCCTGCATCCCCTGACCTTATAATCCTGAACAGGGTTTTCCTTATACTCACAGTAAGAAGATTGTCCCTTGCTGCAAGCTCTCCAGTCAAGAGACGAGATTGCTTTGCAAGCACACTTTGCAGACCATTCAACTAAAGTATTTGTTTTTCAATAGCGCTCATTCAGCTCCGCCGAAGAGCCGCCTGCTGGTCTGGGACCGGGATCTCATGACGTCTGGAAAAGGGGAGGGAGGGGGAACTTTTAAGTGCTTAAATCTCTCAAACCATAAAGGTCTGAGAGATCCAACTTGGCACAGTAAGATTATCTTTTGAATACCTTCAATATTAGGGTTAGTTAATGTTAGACATTACTAACCCTTTAAAAGCCCAATTTAATTAAATGTGAATTTTGAAAACACTAATTTCCCCCACACACACACACAGTGCAGATGGTTTGCTCCAGAACTGCAAACTTTTTGAGTGCCAGATGGGAGCAAAATGCATTGCTTTTGCACATCCAACTGGCACTCAAAGGGTTAAGGCCAGATGGACTAGGCTGCTGACAACAAGGTCACAAGACCATTCAAAGGCGCCAATGTGTTGTACAGTGTGCACCCCATATCATGCAAAGGGTTAAAGTCAATGTTGTGCAATTCAGGAGCAAAGCATTTGAACTGCAGGGGACAAATTAATATTTTCAAAATTCACAACGATATAAATATGGCTTTCAACCCCTAGCATGATAGAGAGGTGTTTTACTCCACTTTGCCTTTATACACTATAAGATGGGCATAGCAGAGAAACTAGGGCGCAATGGGGAAAAGGCATAAGGGAACGAAGATGGACAACAGAGTGGCATATGGGGCAATTGATTGGTAAAATAGGAGAACCAGAGACACAAAAAGAATAATGGGGATCAGAGAGTTAAGTGAGGGGCAAAAGAGAGGACAGAGAAGCAAAACAGAACAAGGCAGAAGTTCACATAATGACACTACCTGATGTCACTGCAGTAGAGGCTGAGAGAACAGGAAGGAAGCATATGTGATGTCAGGTCCTCACAAAGTCACCTGACTCTGCAGGGGAGGATCCTCCTATCTGGATGCAGGCAACTGGGGCAGGAAGTGGAAAGGTAAGGGGCACTTAGTAGAGATTAGCTGTCCTCAACTCACCAGTGAAAAGCAGCTAAACATTGAGTAATGGCTGCACTGCAGCATATCAAATGCTTGACACAGCTGCCTGCTCTTTAACGGAGGTGAAGTCTGCTCTGGTGCCTGTGTCTCCCCTTTCATTACCTGCACTCAGCACCCCCCATACCATACCAAGCTGTCTGCACTGATGCCTGGCTGCCGTTCTCGGAAGATCATCGATAACTTTACTACTGGGCATTTTTGACAGGTAAAATAAGGATTATTAAGGTAGTCGCCACCTTCCTAAGTATGGCAGGGAGACTTTAGTTCAGGTGGTAGTTCCGCTTTAATGTTTGTTAGAAACTGTCCTGCTTGCTGTACAGGCATCTCTCCGCTCAGTGGTTCTATGCTTTACATGGGGAGAAGATACTGTCATCTAACTGCAAGATAATCTCTCCAACAGAGAGACTCCATACAAGTATAGAAGCACTGCGCAGGGAGCGGCATACTAGTACCTCTCTCTCAGGTATCTATCCAGACCAGGGGAATTCTTCTGCTCCTACTTTGCTCTGCTGCAGTGAGTCCTCGCTCTGCTCCTACTCTGTTCCCCACCTTATGACTTGGCTGTGGGAGGTCTCGCCCAGCCCAGAAGCAGGTAGCATTACCTGCTTTTTACCCATCATGTGCTACATCTCTCCTGCCTCTTTCTGACTGGAGCCCTTCCAGGGAGGGCGGGACAAGTGCCATCTCTTGCCACCACCCCCCTGGAGGCGATGGGTGTATAACAGCATTATTAGTGCTGTCAGTATGCAGTATCATTGTTTACAGTATCAGTATACAGGGACAGGGAACAGCAGAGTTAGCAGTGTTAGTATATTGGCCAGGTCAGTGAAAAGAGGTAGCAATGGAACTCAACTGGATAAGTACCAGAGAACAACAGACTTTGCAAGTATCAGTGTTAACAGTGTCAGTATAAAGGCAAAGTCAATAACAGTGAACAGCAGAGTTAGCAGTGTCAGTTTAAAGGGATAGTAATACTTCATTTTATCTTTATTTTATTTTGTAGGCATTAAAAAAAAACATGAAGAACGATATAAGTCTTATCTCTCAAACCTTTATGGTTTGAGAGATATTCACAAGCAAAGTTTCCCCTCCTACCCCTTTTACCTAGTGTAAGCCATCTCTTCTTAGATGTGGAATCCAGTCCATAGACTAGACAGATAACAGAAGGGGACAATCTTCTTCCTATGAGAACAATGAAAGCCCTGCCCCCCTTGACAAGTTTTTCAGGTTTTTCCCTTATATTAATTGAAGATTGTCCCTCTCTGCAATCTACCTGGGCACCTCCCTTCTGATCTGGCTGAACAGTGTTACATCAGTAAATGGGGCGGGAGGGGGATACGTTGTCATTGAATTACTCTTGAACTACAACTCTGACAGAATTGAAATAACACTCTCCAAAGTCCAAATTCTATGATGATTAATTAGAGCTGCTTTTATTATGAAACATTACTATCCCTTTAAAGAGCTAGTTAGGTTAGTAAAATACAACAACAGAATTAGTAGTGTCAGTATACAGGCTGGGTCATTGACATACTATAGAACAGCAGCATTTGTATTGTTAGTATACAGGCTGTATCAGTGATAGGAACAATAGAGTTAGTAGTGTCATTATAAAGGCCTGATCCATAGCTCCCAACATTTCAAATTGCCAAAGAGGGACACTTGTGTTTTACGGGGTGTTGTTGGTGGCGTGGCTGGTGAGCGGGGCATTACCAAGAATTTTTAGGGTATTTCACGACCTATTGACACCTCCATGTGTATCCTAATACATGATTTAGAACAAGACTAAAGTATTTTATTTACACAGACTTAATTTATAAACACATATAGTGACGTTTACACAGACAATAATGTGAGTTTTATTGCTGTAGAGCAGTATGATACACTTATATATACACCACTCAGTCTGATTTCCTAAAAAGAGGGACATCAGGGTGGGAAAGAGGGACAGAGGGATTTGGGTCTAAAACAGGGACTGTCCCTCCTAAAGAGGGACACTTGGGAGGTATGCTGATCAGTAACAGAAAACAGCAGAGTTAGCATTGTTAGTATACAGACTGGGTCAGCCAGTGCAAGGGAATAGCAGGAATAGCGATGTTAACATTTTCTCTATACAGACCAGGTTAGTAACAGAGAATAGCAGAGTTAGTAAGATTATTATACTGACCAAGTCAGTTTTAGCTTCTAGTTACTGGGTCTCTGGGGCAGGGGCTGATTCTCCGGATGTGGGGAGATTCTAATGAAACTCTGTCCACATCCGCTGCTCCCGTTGTGTTCCCCCCACTCCCCTGCCTCTTCTCTGCCTTCCCTAGCTTATTTTGTACACTTTTTTTTATTTTTAAAGCTCCCCCCACCACTCTCGATTAAGCCCCGCCCCCTTTTGACACAAATTGCATAATTTTTCCCTCCATCTGCAGCATAGGACTCCCCATCAAATAGTTCCCAGGTATGAGAATTATCAGAATCAGTAACAGCAGGGCAGAGTTAGTAGTGTTAGTAAAACAGGACAGCTCATTTATCAGTATCAGTATGCAGGCTGGGTCAGTACCAGACAACAGCAAAGTTAGTAGTGTCACTGTACAGGCTGGGTCAGTATCATGGAACAGCAGAGTTAATATTGTTAGTATACAGGCTGGATCAGCCAGTACAAGGGATTAGCAATGTTAGCATTTTATCAGACCAGGATATTAACAGAACAGTAGGGTTAGTAAGATTTTTATACTGACCAAGTTAGTACAGCAGAATTAACAGTATCAGTAACAGCAGGGCACAGTTAGTAGTGTTAGTAAAACAGGACATCTGTTTTTTCAGTATATAGGCTGGATCACTACCAGACAACAGCAAAGTTAGTAGTGTCACTGTACAGACTGGGTCAGTATCATGGAACGGCAGAGTTAGCAGTGCCATACCTTCCAAGTGTTCCTCTTTAGGAGGGACAGCCCCTCTTTTAGACCCAAATCCCTCTGTCCCTCTTTCGCACCCTGATGTCCCTCTTTTTAGGAGATCAGACTGTGTGGTGTGTATATAAGTGAATCAAATTAATCTACAGCAATAAAACTCACATTATTATTTGTTTAAATGTCAGTATATGTGTTTATAAACTAGTCTGTGTAAATAAAATACTTTGGTCTTGTTATAAGACATTTATTTCATTGCACAAGGAGGTGTCAATAGGCTATGAAATAGCCTGAAAATTATCGGTAATGACCCGCCCACCAGCCACACCCCCTAAATGACAAGTGTCCCTCTTTGGCAATTTGAAATGTTGGGAGGTATGCAGTGCCGAGCTATAGTCTGGGTCATTACCAGAGAACATAAAAGTTAGCAAGTGTCAGTACATGAGCCTGGTCAGAAACAGAGAAAAGCAGAATTAGTAGTGTTACTATACAGACTAGAACAATACCACAAAACAGAGCTGTCCAAGTTCACTCGTCAAGGGCCAGGATGTAAGGATTTCCCTGATTAAGCACAGCTGAGTTAGTCAGTGGATCATTCATTATGACTGACTCACCTGTACTTAATAAGGGAAATCCTTACATCCTGACCTGTTGGTGGCCCTTGAGGACTAAACTTGGACACCCCTGCCACAGAAGATCAATGTTAGAATTGTGTGTATACAGACCAGGTCAGTAACAGATAACAGTACAGCTAGCAGTGTTATTACACAGCCCGGGTCACAAACAGAGAACAGCAGAATTAGCTGCAGTATACTGGCCAGGCCAATATCAAAGCACTAGAGTTTGTACTATTAGTATATAGGTTAGATAAGTACTAAAGAACAGCAGAGTTAGTAGTTTAAATATACAGGCTGGGTCAGTATCACAGAAATGCAATGTTAGCAGTGTCAGTACACAGGCATGTCAATTACAAAGAACAGCAAATAAAGCAATGTCAGGATACAAACCAGGTTAGTAACAGAGAAGGGCAGAGTTAGCAGTGTCAGTATATAGGCCTGGCCAGTAAAAGGGAACAGCAGAGTTAGTAGTGTTAATTTACAGGCCTGGTCAGTAACAGGGAACAGCAGTGTTAGCAGTGTCAGTATACAGGCCTGGTCAATAACAGGGAACAGCAGAGTTAGTAGTGTCAGTATACAGGCCTGGTCAGTAACAGGGAACAGCAGTGTTAGTAGTGTCAGTATACAGGCCTGGTCAATAACAGGGAACAGCAGAGTTAGTAGTGTTAATATACAGGCCTGGTCAATAACAGGGAACAGCAGAGTTAGTAGTGTCAGTATACAGGCCTGGTCAGTAACAGGGAACAGCAGTGTTAGTAGTGTCAGTATACAGGCCTGGTCAATAACAGGGAACAGCAGAGTTAGTAGTGTTAATATACAGGCCTGGTCAGTAACAGGGAACAGAAGTGTTAGCAGTGTCAGTATACAAGCCTGGTCAATAACAGGGAACAGCAGAGTTAGTAGTGTCAGTATACAGGCCTGGTCAGTAACAGGGAACAGCAGTGTTAGTAGTGTCAGTATACAGGCCTGGTTAATAACAGGGAACAGCAGAGTTAGTAGTGTCAGTACACAGGCCTGGTCAGTAACAGGGAACAGCAGTGTTAGTAGTGTTAATATACAGGCCTGGTCAGTAACAGGGAACAGCAGTGTTAGCAGTGTCAGTATACAAGCCTGGTCAATAACAGGGAACAGCAGAGTTAGTAGTGTCAGTATACAGGCCTGGTCAGTAACAGGGAACAGCAGTGTTAGTAGTGTCAGTATACAGGCCTGGTCAATAACAGGGAACAGCAGTGTTAGCAGGGTCAGTATACAGGTCTGGTCAATAACAGGGAACAGCAGAGTTAGTAGTGTTAATATACAGGCCTGGTCAGTAACAGGGAACAGCAGTGTTAGTAGTGTCAGTATACAGGCCTGGCCAGCAACAGGGGACAGCAGAGTTAGCAGTGTCAGTATATAGGCCTGGTCAGTAACAGGAAACAGCAGGGTTAGTAGTGTCAGTATACAGGTCTGGTCAGTAACAGGAAATAGCAGGGTTAGCAGTGTCAGTATACAGGTCTGGTCAGTAACAGAAAACAGCAGAGTTAGTAGTGTCAGTATATAGGCCTGGTCAGTAAAAGGAAACAGCAGGGTTAGTAGTGTCAGTATACAGGCCTGGTCAGTAACAGGAAACAGCAGGGTTAGTAGTGTCAGTATATAGGCCTGGTCAGTAACAGGAAACAGCAGAGCTAGCAGGGTCAGTATATAGGCCTGGTCAGTAACAGAGGACAGCAGTGTTAGTAGTGTCAATATACAGGCCTGGTCAGTAACAGGAAACAGCAGAGTTAGCAGTGTCAGTATACAGGCCTGGTCAGTAACAGGGAACAGCAGAGTTAGCAGTGCCAGTATACAGGTCTGGTCAGTAACAGGGAACAGCAGAGTTAGTAGTGTTAGTATACAGGCCTGGTCAGTAACAGGGAACAGCAGAGTTAGTAGTGTCAGTATACAGGCCTGGTCAGTAACAGGGAACAGCAGAGTTAGCAGTGTCATTATACAGGCCTGGTCAGTAACAGGGAACAGCAGGTTTAGCAGTGTCAGTATACAGGCCTGGTCAGTAACAGGGAACAGCAGAGTTAGTAGTGTTAATATACAGGCCTGGTCAGTAACAGGGAACAGCAGTGTTAGTAGTGTCAGTATACAGGCCTGGTCAGTAACAGGGAACAGCAGAGTTAGTAGTGTCAGTATACAGGCCTGGTCAGTAACAGGGAACAGCAGAGTTAGTAGTGTCAGTATACAGGCCTGGTCAGTAACAGGGAACAGCAGAGTTAGTAGTGTTAATATACAGGCCTGGTCAGTAACAGGGAACAGCAGGGTTAGCAGTGTCAGTATACAGGCCTGGTCAGTAACAGGAAACAACAGAGATAGCAGTGTCAGTATACAGGCCTGGTCAGTAACAGGAAACAGCAGAGTTAGCAGGGTCAGTATACAGGCCTGGTCAGTAACAGGGAACAGCAGAGTTAGCAATGTCAGTATATAGGCCTGGCCAGCAACAGGGAACAGCAGGTTTAGCAGTGTCAGTATACAGGCCTGGTCAGTAACAGGGAACAGCAGAGTTAGCAATGTCAGTATATAGGCCTGGCCAGCAACAGGGAACAGCAGGTTTAGCAGTGTCAGTATACAGGCCTGGTCAGTAACAGGGAACAGCAGAGTTAGTAGTGTTAATATACAGGCCTGGTCAGTAACAGGAAACAGCAGAGTTAGCAGGGTCAGTATACAGGCCTGGTCAGTAACAGGAAACAGCAGGGTTAGCAGTGTTAGTATACAGGCCTGGTCAGTAACAGGGAACAGCAGAGTTAGCAATGTCAGTATATAGGCCTGGCCAGCAACAGGGAACAGCAGGTTTAGCAGTGTCAGTATACAGGCCTGGTCAGTAACAGGGAACAGCAGAGTTAGTAGTGTTAATATACAGGCCTGGTCAGTAACAGGAAACAGCAGTGTTAGCAGTGTCAGTATACAGGCCTGGTCAGTAACAGGGAACAGCAGTGTTAGTAGTGTCAGTATACAGGCCTGGTCAGTAACAGGAAACAACAGAGATAGCAGTGTCATTATACAGGCCTGGTCAGTAACAGGGAACAGCAGAGTTAGTAGTGTCAGTATACAGGCCTGGTCAGTAACAGGGAACAGCAGAGTTAGTAGTGTTAATATACAGGCCTGGTCAGTAACAGGGAACAGCAGGGTTAGCAGTGTCAGTATACAGGCCTGGTCAGTAACAGGAAACAACAGAGATAGCAGTGTCAGTATACAGGCCTGGTCAGTAACAGGAAACAGCAGGGTTAGTAGTGTCAGTATACTGGCCTGGTCAGTAACAGGGAACAGCAGAGTTAGTAGTGTCAGTATACAGGCCTGGTCAGTAACAGGGAACAGCAGAGTTAGTAGTGTTAATATACAGGCCTGGTCAGTAACAGGGAACAGCAGTGTTAGCAGTGTCAGTATACAGGCCTGGTCAGTAACAGGAAACAACAGAGATAGCAGTGTCAGTATACAGGCCTGGTCAGTAACAGGGAACAGCAGAGTTAGTAGTGTCAGTATACAGGCCTGGTCAGTAACAGGGAACAGCAGTGTTAGTAGTGTCAGTATACAGGCCTGGTCAGTAACAGGAAACAGCAGTGTTAGCAGTGTCAGTATACAGGCCTGGTCAGTAACAGGGAACAGCAGTGTTAGTAGTGTCAGTATACAGGCCTGGTCAGTAACAGGAAACAACAGAGATAGCAGTGTCATTATACAGGCCTGGTCAGTAACAGGGAACAGCAGAGTTAGTAGTGTCAGTATACAGGCCTGGTCAGTAACAGGGAACAGCAGAGTTAGTAGTGTTAATATACAGGCCTGGTCAGTAACAGGGAACAGCAGGGTTAGCAGTGTCAGTATACAGGCCTGGTCAGTAACAGGAAACAACAGAGATAGCAGTGTCAGTATACAGGCCTGGTCAGTAACAGGAAACAGCAGGGTTAGTAGTGTTAGTATACTGGCCTGGTCAGTAACAGGGAACAGCAGAGTTAGTAGTGTCAGTATACAGGCCTGGTCAGTAACAGGAAACAGCAGGGTTAGCAGTGTTAGTATACAGGCCTGGTCAGTAACAGGGAACAGCAGAGTTAGCAATGTCAGTATATAGGCCTGGCCAGCAACAGGGAACAGCAGGTTTAGCAGTGTCAGTATACAGGCCTGGTCAGTAACAGGGAACAGCAGAGTTAGTAGTGTTAATATACAGGCCTGGTCAGTAACAGGAAACAGCAGTGTTAGCAGTGTCAGTATACAGGCCTGGTCAGTAACAGGGAACAGCAGTGTTAGTAGTGTCAGTATACAGGCCTGGTCAGTAACAGGAAACAACAGAGATAGCAGTGTCATTATACAGGCCTGGTCAGTAACAGGGAACAGCAGAGTTAGTAGTGTCAGTATACAGGCCTGGTCAGTAACAGGGAACAGCAGAGTTAGTAGTGTTAATATACAGGCCTGGTCAGTAACAGGGAACAGCAGGGTTAGCAGTGTCAGTATACAGGCCTGGTCAGTAACAGGAAACAACAGAGATAGCAGTGTCAGTATACAGGCCTGGTCAGTAACAGGAAACAGCAGGGTTAGTAGTGTCAGTATACTGGCCTGGTCAGTAACAGGGAACAGCAGAGTTAGTAGTGTCAGTATACAGGCCTGGTCAGTAACAGGGAACAGCAGAGTTAGTAGTGTTAATATACAGGCCTGGTCAGTAACAGGGAACAGCAGTGTTAGCAGTGTCAGTATACAGGCCTGGTCAGTAACAGGAAACAACAGAGATAGCAGTGTCAGTATACAGGCCTGGTCAGTAACAGGGAACAGCAGAGTTAGTAGTGTCAGTATACAGGCCTGGTCAGTAACAGGGAACAGCAGTGTTAGTAGTGTCAGTATACAGGCCTGGTCAGTAACAGGAAACAGCAGTGTTAGCAGTGTCAGTATACAGGCCTGGTCAGTAACAGGGAACAGCAGTGTTAGTAGTGTCAGTATACAGGCCTGGTCAGTAACAGGAAACAACAGAGATAGCAGTGTCATTATACAGGCCTGGTCAGTAACAGGGAACAGCAGAGTTAGTAGTGTCAGTATACAGGCCTGGTCAGTAACAGGGAACAGCAGAGTTAGTAGTGTTAATATACAGGCCTGGTCAGTAACAGGGAACAGCAGGGTTAGCAGTGTCAGTATACAGGCCTGGTCAGTAACAGGAAACAACAGAGATAGCAGTGTCAGTATACAGGCCTGGTCAGTAACAGGAAACAGCAGGGTTAGTAGTGTCAGTATACTGGCCTGGTCAGTAACAGGGAACAGCAGAGTTAGTAGTGTCAGTATACAGGCCTGGTCAGTAACAGGGAACAGCAGAGTTAGTAGTGTTAATATACAGGCCTGGTCAGTAACAGGGAACAGCAGTGTTAGCAGTGTCAGTATACAGGCCTGGTCAGTAACAGGGAACAGCAGTGTTAGTAGTGTCAGTATACAGGCCTGGTCAATAACAGGGAACAGCAGAGTTAGTAGTGTCAGTACACAGGCCTGGTCAGTAACAGGGAACAGCAGTGTTAGCAGGGTCAGTATACAGGCCTGGTCAATAACAGGGAACAGCAGAGTTAGTAGTGTTAATATACAGGCCTGGTCAGTAACAGGGAACAGCAGAGTTAGTAGTGTCAGTATACAGGCCTGGCCAGCAACAGGGGACAGCAGAGTTAGCAGTGTCAGTATACAGGCCTGGTCAGTAACAGGAAACAACAGAGATAGCAGTGTCATTATACAGGCCTGGTCAGTAAAAGGAAACAGCAGGGTTAGTAGTGTCAGTATACAGGCCTGGTCAGTAACAGGAAATAGCAGAGTTAGCAGTGTCAGTATATAGGCCTGGTCAGTAAAAGGAAACAGCAGGGTTAGTAGTGTCAGTATACAGGCCTGGTCAGTAACAGGAAATAGCAGGGTTAGCAGTGTCAGTATACAGGCCTGGTCAGTAACAGGAAATAGCAGGGTTAGCAGTGTCAGTATACAGGCCTGGTCAGTAACAGGAAACAGCAGGGTTAGTAGTGTCAGTATATAGGCCTGGTCAGTAACAGGAAACAGCAGAGCTAGCAGGGTCAGTATACAGGCCTGGTCAGTAACAGGAAACAGCAGGGTTAGCAGTGCCAGTATACAGGTCTGGTCAGTAACAGGGAACAGCAGAGTTAGTAGTGTTAGTATACAGGCCTGGTCAGTAACAGGGAACAGCAGAGTTAGCAATGTCAGTATATAGTTCTGGCCAGCAACAGGGAACAGCAGGTTTAGCAGTGTCAGTATACAGGCCTGGTCAGTAACAGGGAACAGCAGAGTTAGTAGTGTTAATATACAGGCCTGGTCAGTAACAGGGAACAGCAGTGTTAGTAGTGTCAGTATACAGGCCTGGTCAGTAACAGGAAACAACAGAGATAGCAGTGTCATTATACAGGCCTGGTCAGTAACAGGGAACAGCAGAGTTAGTAGTGTCAGTATACAGGCCTGGTCAGTAACAGGGAACAGCAGAGTTAGTAGTGTTAATATACAGGCCTGGTCAGTAACAGGGAACAGCAGGGTTAGCAGTGTCAGTATACAGGCCTGGTCAGTAACAGGAAACAACAGAGATAGCAGTGTCATTATACAGGCCTGGTCAGTAACAGGGAACAGCAGAGTTAGTAGTGTCAGTATACAGGCCTGGTCAGTAACAGGAAACAGCAGAGTTAGTAGTGTCAGTATACAGGCCTGGCCAGCAACAGGGGACAGCAGAGTTAGCAGTGTCAGTATACAGGCCTGGTCAGTAAAGCAGAACAACAGAGGCAGCAGTATCAGGACACATGCTGGGTCACTAAAGTAGAGTGAGCAGTATCAGGACACATGCTGGGTCACTAAAGTAGAGTGAGCAGTATCAGTACACAGGCTGGGTCACTAAAGTAGAGTGAGCAGTATCAGTACACATGCTGGGTCAGTAAAGCAGAACAGCAGAGACAGCAGTATCAGTACACATGCTGGGTCACTAAAGTTGAGAGAGCAGTATCAGTACACAGGCTGGGTCAGTAAAGCAGAGAGCAGTATCAGTACACATGCTGGGTCAGTAAAGCAGAGAGCAGTATCGGTACACAGGCTGGGTCAGTAAAGCAGGATAGCAGCGCTGTCACTATCGGTACAAAGGCTGTCAGTAAAGCAGAACAGCGCAATACACAGGCTGGGTCAGTAAAGCAGGACAGAGGCGGGAGCAGTATTAGTACACAGGCAGGGTCATTAAAGCAAGAAAGCAGAGCTAGCACTATCAGTACAAAGGCTGTTAGTAAAGCAGAACAGCAGATCGATTAGTATCAGTACACAGGCTGGGTTAGTAAATTAGGACAGCAGATTGATCAGCATCAGTACACAGGATACATCAGTAAAGCAAGACAGCAGAGAGCAGCATCAATATACAAACTGACCAGTAGTGGGAATGTAACACAATATGAGCACAATAATCAAGCAAGAGACTGGCATTGTGATTAAAACATCCTCAAGCCTACTAGAGAAAGCCAAAAGCAGTTAATCTCAAGGAACACCAATAATAATCTGGGCTGGACCAAGGCAGGAAAACACAGTAATTATTGACCTGTTTCCAGTATTACTCTGCAATAAGTAGGGATGGGCCACACTGTATCTTACACTGACTTGGAGAGATGAACACACCCTGTACATATATTGCACAGCCGCAAGGATCAGATACAGTCTGCACTTTTTATAGTAGTTCAGAAAAGGGTATTTACACCACACTACTATGTCTTCCACATCCCTTTAGAGGGAACATCTCTTTGAAACACAAATAAAACTTAAAGGGTTAGTATTGCCCATATTTAAATTTATTCAATATTGTAGATGTTAAAAAAACAAACAGTAAATGTAGAAAGTCCCATCTCTCAAACCTTTACAGTTTGAGAGACATTCACCGCTAAAGTACCTCTTCTCCTGATGTCAGCTGTAGGCCGACTCAAGGAGGCTCTTCAGCAGAGCCGAAATAGCGAGATTTAAGAAGAACTACTTAACTGGAACGGTCTACAAAGTGTGCTTGCAAACCAGGCACATTTTGTAGACCGTTCCAACGATGAAATTATTTTTAAATATTGCTATTTCGGCTCTGCTGAAGACCCACTGGCTGGTCCCAGGACCAGGATCTCCTGCTGTCAGTAGAGCACTGATGTCAGTAGACCAGAGAATATCTCTCAAACCGTAAAGGTTTGAGAGATGGTACTTTCTCCATATACTTTATTTTTTAACATCTACAATATTGAATAAACTTAAATATGTGCATTACTAACCTTTAAAGGGCTGCATGTTAAAAAATAAAAATGAGCAAACATCTCCTCCATAAGAGCATTGATTGAAATGAGGTTTTAAACTCATTGAAGCATTGGAGAGCTCTGTAGCATAGAGGGGATTGGATTCAACCCTTAAGGTGCCAGAGGGGTGTGCAATGCATTGCAATTGGCTGCAACCCCCTGGCATTGAAAGGGCTAAAGGCCCATCTAAAGTAATGAGAATTTAAGGAATTTTTAATTGTTATGGTTCAATTGGTTTTCTCCAAAATTGCTCCTCTTTTCTGTCTGTGCAATGTGTTGGAGATGGAGACCTTCAGGGGAGGGCTGACCTGGGGGACAGGGGGGCAATTGCCCCCTGGGCCAGTCATAAGTCTTGGCCAGTGGGCCACAGCCTCAATTTCCCAATTGCTGCTATAAATGGAGTAAACAGAATTTACGGAGCTACACAAGTATTGTAGCTTCTTGTCAATTGTAAGCACTGTAATATCACTAGAGTAGTTCCATTTCCATTGTAAGCTCTTTGATATCATTAGTGTATCTCCATTTCAGTTGTAAGCTCTATGGTATTGCTAGTGTAGCTCCATTTAAAGGGATAGTAATACTTCGTTTTATCTTTATTTTATTTTGTAGGCATTAAAAAAACATGAAGAACGATATAAGTCTTGTCTCTCAAACCTTTATGGTTTAAGAGATATTCACAAGCAAAGTATCCCCCCCTGTTCAGCCAGATCAGAAGGGAGGTGCCCAGGTAGACAGCAGAGAGGGACAATCTTCAAGTAAGATAAGGGAAAAAGCTGAAAAACTTGTCAAGGGAGGAAGGGCTTTCATTCTTTTCATACAAAGAAGATTGTCCCCTTCTGTTATCTGTCTGGTCTTACAACCAGATTCACATCTGAGAAGAGATGGCTTACACTAGGTAAAAGGGGCGGGAGGGGGAAACTTTGCTTGTGAATATCTCTTAAACCATAAAGGTTTGAGAGATTAGACTTATATCATTCTTCATGTTTTTTAATGCCTACAAAGTAAAATAAAGTTAAAACGAAGTATTACTATCCCTTTAAATTGTAAGCTCTGTGGTATCAATTTCAGTTATAAGTTCTGTGGTATCACTTGCCTTACTTCAAAACATTAATGCCAGCTATAACATTACCAAAAGGGGGTGGGCTGGGACATTGCTCCTGAGCAATAGTAAAAATAGGCCACTTGATCATGCTTGCCCCCCCAGGCCAAAACTTGCCAGCCCTCCCCTGGAGACCTTTATAGCTTCCAAGGGGTTAATAATGGGGGCTAATTAAAACTCCTAAAATAGTAGATTCATTTGAACCATTCATTTCAGTGCACCAGTAAAAAACATCAACATACCTGCATCTTACTATAGTCTTAGATCAGGATTCCCCAAGCTTTTTTTTGGGTCTTAAAGAGGGACACTTGTGAGTTATGCAATACATACACTCAGGCAAACTTAATTTTTTTATATTTTACAAAAAATAACAGTCAAACGTGATCATGTTGTCCTTTCATGGGCGTCCGGAGGGGGGGGGCAAGAGGGGCGCTTGCCCCCCCCACAATTACCTCCTTCCATATAAATAAAGGGGCTAGATGGGCTGGCCTGGGGGTCATATTATGGCTTTGCCCCCCCTGGATAAATTTCTACGGACAACACTGTGTCCTTTACTACTAGCCAGACCTGAAAAGTTACTCTCCACTGCAAGCCATAACATACCCACCAGGGCTGAATTTCTACTCGCCAGGGCTAAACTTTCACTCGGCATTGGCTAGTGGAGAGTGGAAATTTTAAGCCCTGATGTTATTATATATCTTCATTAGCATAAATTAAATGCAAAAATCTTAACTTTTTGGGGGATTATGGAATGAGGGATAGGAGAATAAATGGGGGTAGTTAGTTTCGGTTCACTTTTAAAACATTGTGGTGAAAACATTGTGTGGCTACAAACAGCATTAAGCAGGTCGCCGTGATCAAAAGGGTGACATGAGAATCTCGCCCTGCATAACAGCGTGAGATTCTCATGTCGTGGCCTTAAACGGCGAGTCTTCAAGCCAAGCCCCAGCATCAAATACAAGCTGGAGAGCGCAGTATATCTTCTGCCACTTGGTTCTTGTTTTCACTCTCTTAATGCAGTGCAATGGTGCTTTAAACACTGTTTTGCAGAGCTCCTACGCAACCGTCATCAGGGTTTTGCTGTGCAGTGCTGATTGGTGAGCTGAAGTAAAGTTACAGATCGCCCAAGGCATTATCAAAAAGTACTTCAGGAAAATGAAAATTATTTTGATTCTATATGTTTAGATTTGAAGGGCTGAGAACACGTGGCGTCTGTGCAGTTGCAGTATTACTTGTTTAGGTGGGCAATGCAATGCGTCTTTTAAGGAGGCAACATGAGAATCTTGTGCATATATGTAGGGCGAGATTCTCATGTCACCCTTTTCATCCATGCTACATGTTTAATGCAGTGTGCAGCTGCAAAATATTTAAAATCAACCTTTTAAAAGGATACCTCTAGTTTAAGTTTCATGATGAATGAAATTGTTTCTCAATCACAGACTCTCACTCAGTCTCATCCCTCCTGACCCCCCCCCACACATGTAATACAATAATGCTTTATTGGTATGACTAATAGTATTTCCAAAGCTGATTAGTACATAGCCTCTCAGATGTAGCTGTAGACATATAATCTTTTTGTGTATAGATCAAGGGTGCATTTCATACATTATGTATTCTGTCTCAGTGTTTTTAAGTCCCGCTCATGTTAAATCTTTCAGTATATCTGCGGTCTTTTGGGTGTACTGTATTGTGACACACTGACAGGTATTCTGCAGCTTGTTCTGCTGTCTCACAGTTTCCCCAGCAGAATTTACATCTTTTGTTCTTCCCTTAGTTTTGGGAAGTCTGTGATTTTCATTGCAAAGTCTCCAAAATAATGTTTCCTTGTATTTTCATATTCACGTATTTTCACACATAATCATTCAAGCGAATCTGGTATTTTCTCCTGGTCATTTTGTATTGATCCACAAAATAAATTAAGGATGTTTCAATCACCCTTAGACATGGTTAGTGGATACAGCTAGTGGGACACTCTCATTGTCTTAGCAATTGATTAATAATGCTCATTGCAATCCATTTTTCACTGAGCCTACTACCTGCTCTTTTGCATGCATGGATGGCCAAATGCAGGCTACTAATAGCTGCTCAAGGTTTATAAATCAAAAGGAAATATCCACTCAGCCATATTTTGCAAGCCTTGCCACTGTCACGGCTCATATCATTTTGCCAGGCCAGCATTTTTATACTGAGGATAGGTCCTCACTTTGGGAAGTACTTCCTGCCTATGAAACACTGAAATTGATGATGACTTTGAAAACAAAATGCGTCTCCATCAGATTCAACCTTTGTACCTTTTGTACCATGCTCCATGTAGTCATTTCCAGTTATGCCCCAAGTAGGTAAAAAAATCCTTCCTGTCTCCAAAAGGCAGTATGATATCTTCCTGGATCACCTATCTGTTGTCATGTAACACTAGGGGATGCAAACCCAGAATATAGTGGTAGGGAGGATGCCAGAAAATACTAAATCAATAGATGAGGTGCATAGCTCTGGAGAAAAGCCACAGAGTACTGGATCGTGCTGTAGCCTGAGCTGTGGTTAAATATGCCAGCCACAAAGCTGAATACCAGACCCCAGTTGAGCCAGAACATAGACATATCCAGTGCCCAAACAGAGGAGATGGCGATTCTAGCAAGAAAGGAATCAAAAGCAGGAGGGGAAATGGACTCTATAGTGGGGATAGTGGTAGCAGATCACTTTGGAGAAGACAAGTGAATTCAGGCAAGGATTGACCTCAGAGGGAGTGCACGGACAAGGGTGAAGGATCACCACAGAGAGGCAAAGACGGACAGTGGAGAAGAATCGTTAAAGAGAGTGGACAGAAGCAAACAATCACCATGAAAAGACAGTGGTGAAGGATCACCATGGACAGGCAAGGGCAGACAGAGGTGAGGGATCGCCAGAGAGGCAGATTGGGTGACAGAGGCAAAGGATCGCCATGGAGAGGCCTGGCAAAAGAGAAGTTGAAGGTCGGACTGGGCCAGGTCAGGATAACTAGCTAGGTCAAATCACAGGAAATCCAAAATGGAACAAATCTTCACAGGGACAAACACAAAAGTATGTGCATGAAGGAAAGTGAAGGAGGGGTTTAAATAGCTAAGACAAGAGACAGAGAAGAACTGAGACGACTAGGAGGGCAAAGTCCTGAGACCTTTGTAACCAACTGTCATAATTCTCTTTATTTTTCTTAGATACAAAGGTACTCGGTACTTTTTTTAAACTATCTATAATATCTGCCAACGCAGCCCTTATGGTGAAATATCTGTGCCTTTGTTTTAGTTAAAAGGTCCTTTCTTGAAGTTTTAGTGGATGCCTACCTTTTTTCAGCTCTTTGAGTAAAGAGTACATAGTGTTCTTTATACTGACCTTGAATATATTTGTAAGTAGTAATCATGCACTGCTTCCCTATAGACTCATCTTGTCTAATATAAAAAACCCAGTTTAGCTAGTCTTTCTTTATAATGAAAATCTTCCAACCCCTTGATCAGTTATGCTGCATGTCTCTACTTTTTCCAGCTCAATGATGTCTTGTTTAAAGAACTGTGTCCAAAACTGTTCTGTTCTAGATGAGATATTACCAAGTATATATAAAGAGGTAGAATTATATTTACATCTTGTGCATCTATACACCTTTTATTCAAGATAACATCCTATTTGCTATTGCAGCAGCTGAGTGACACTGCACACTGCAGGCATATCAAAACTAAGGCCTTGAGGCCATTTGTGACCATTAGAAATGACCAGTCTGGCTCTTCATGCATTATCAATTAAATTTGGTTTGCTGAAAAACATAATAATCCTGAGCTGATATTTGGCAATGAAACAGACTTTTAATTTTCAGTATATTAGTCTGCGCAGTAAAACACAATGTAGCATGTTGGCCTACTTATGGATTCCATACAATGATGCATATAAGCTCTCACAATGGGCTTTATGTATAAAAATAAACTGGAATAATTGTCAGGAAAGCCAATTACACTGTAGGCAACACATCAAAACAAATCTCATTGATTTACATGGGGCTTTTAACACCATGAATACAAGACAGGCCTCTTATGCATTGCAAAGCATTGCTTTTACTGCCACTAGCATCCCAGTGGATAACAGCACTATGTTAAACAATGGACATTTTGAAAATATATATTTCTCCCCCACCGTGAGATTGGTTCACCCCAGAATTGTACTTGTTTGCTTTTATACAAAGACACGTTGTGCTTTGCAATGCATTGGGTACCTTTTTCCACTCAAGAGGTTAAACCTTATCTGCCACTTTTCCGCCCATTCAATCACTTTATACACATCTTTCTGCAGAGAAAAAATATCCCACAATGCTTCATACAGTGAGAGAATTCCCCAATGAGTAGCTCCAATCCCTATATTATTGTATGGATTCTCTTTATCATTGGGAATTACAGAGCTTTGATCTGCTGGAGAGTGTTACCTGCTATTGTGTTATTATTCCCTATTTCCTATTTACATTGCCGTGTCTATGCTATGCACTATATAAACAAAACCATACATCCATATACTTGCCAACAATTTGAATGTTTTTCTGTGATCCATTTCCCCTGTTACATTACAGAGCATCACTACTGGTCCATAGCACTGTGTAGCAGAAAACCCACTGAAATAGACTTAGAGGTGCACAGATACAAAATAACAGACATTACTTACACCTATATCATATAAATATGTAATGTTGGCACAAAGGAGAAGTCTTAAAATTAATCCCTACTTACTTACTTACTATGGCCAGTAGATACTAATGGGCTCTATCAATGTTTCCCTATGTCTCTGTTCAAGAGATAACATCTTCAGTCAGTAGGGTGACCACATTTCCATTCTGCCATTAAGGGACACTGTGGGGACGAGGGCAGCAGAGTGCCTCTAGTGCAGCTATGCAGTCATTATATGTCACTGGACATCGTGGTGCAACCTACTCTTTCTCTGGCACACCACACTGGAGGGAGAACTTTCCAGTGACTGTTGTCACAGAAAAGTGATGCCTGTTGTGGGCTACAAGAAAATGTACATCACACCCAAATCCTTAGACTAGCATTACACTACAATAATACTGCACTGCAGCTCCTTTTTAATGTCAGGATCAAGGCACAGGTCTGTCTCTAGTGTTTAGAGCTCTGTCTGGAAGACATTTTCTTGTAGCCTAGCAGAGGCATCACATCCTGTCACCGTAGACAAAGAGCAGTTCTCATTCTAGTGTTTAGATCTCTGTGCTCTGGAGTCTTCATTCAGGGACTTTGTATTGTTCCATAAGGGGGCTGCCTGGGATAAGGGATACACATTTTAAATAAGGGACTGACCTGGGCAATCTGGGACATGTGGTAACCCTATCAATCAGTCCATGCAGATTTTTTTTTTCATTCTGAAGCAGACACAGTGCATGAGCCTACTTAAGATTACCACATGCATTTGATGCATGTTAGAAACTGTCATGTCTGCCTGCACTGGACATGACATCCTGGTTACTTCATTACTAAAAGGCCAAGGGCAACTTTCATAGGGGCCATTGGGATTTTTGGCCATAATAAAATAAGTTGCTTGTTATTATTAGTAAGTGTTAATTCTGCTTTAATGACAAAACACACAATGTACATAGAATATGCAGTTAAAATACAATGTTAAAGGAGCAGTAAACTTTTTTTATGAAAATATATATATTGTAGGGATTTTCCTACTCAGTAAAACAAGGATACTGCCACTGCCAAGAGATTCGTATTTCCAGAGTTATTACAGTTTAAACCCATGTTTTTTTTTACTTTGGCAGTGCCCTCTAGTGGTCAAATTCTAATTAGTATTTCCTGTTACATTCTAATGGAGAAAAAGGTCAAGAAAGTCAGTGATATACAGTTCTCCACAGAATGTGATAGAATCTGACTCTCACTTCCTGTCAGTTAGAACTTTCAGGAAGTAATCACAGTAAATTCACTTCCTGATTATTTGAACTGTTATACATTTTGAATAGAACATCTGACAGCAGTGGAAGTACCCTTGTTTTATTCAGCAGGAAAATATCTATAAAATATGTGTTTTCATAAAAAAAGTTTACTGCTCCTTTAAATGCAGGGACAAAAGCAGCACTAGCAGGACCCTTGAAACTTTGGGCAATAGGTAACAATAACATCAAAAAGAAGTAGTCTGCATTCTGAGAGATCATGCACCAGAAGGCTTTGCTAGACTGACAATGTGCATTAGACTGTTCCAATAGCTCTGAACTACACTGAGGGTGATATACTGAGATACTGGAGCAATTCTAGTACAAACCAACCTCACACTAGGGGACAATTAAAAATATCCAACATTCACACTGATTTACATGGCGCTTATCCAATTCAAATGCTAGAGAGGTCACCAACACATTGCTTCTCATGGAATTGGAGACCACACTAGCATTCAAAAATTCAAAATCCCCACTTAAATCAATGGGATTTTTATGTGTCCTCTATGGAGCAGTTGTTTTGCCCTATAATTGCTCCAGGGGGTTATGCACTAAGGAATGATAAAGAGCTGATAAAGTAGAGATGACTTATTGACTTCCTATTTTATTCTATAGAGCCTATGAACTAAGATTTCCAAAGCTGGAGAAATCTTAGTTCACTGGCTCCATAGAATAACATAGGAACTGGAGAAGTGATATCACTGGGGAAGTCATTTCCACTTTATCACCTTTTAAAGGGATAGTAATACTTGAAAATAATTTTATTTTAGATAGTAGCCCTTAAATCATTAAAAATGATATAAGTCTTATCTACCAAACCTTTATGGTTTGGGAGATATTCACAAGTAAAATAAAGAAAAGTTCCCTTTTCCTGACTGTTTCAGCCAAGTCTGCCATCTAGTGGACAGATTTGGAATCCGGTCCACAGATCAACCGGCAGCTTTTTAGCAGTGCCGAGTTCACGATCTTTTAAAAGAACTGCTTAATTGGAACTGTGTACAAAGTATGCCTGGCTTGCAAGCACATTTTGTAGACAATTCCAATGAAGAAATTATTTTTAAAGATTGTGATCTCGGCACTTCTGGAGAGCCGCAGCCGGTCCCGGGACCGGATTCCAAATCTGACAGCTACAGCAGTGACGTCACTCGGGGGAAACTTTGCTTGTGAATATCTCCCAAACCTTAAAGGTTTGGGAGATAAGACTTATATCATTTTTAATGTTTTTTTAAGGGCTACAATATAAAATAAAATTATTTTCAAGTATTACTATCCCTTTAATAATACCTTAGTCCATATCCCCCAATGAGTGAGTCCTGGATGGTATTGGGGGTTATGCACTAAGGCCAGGGCCGGATTTGACATGAGGCAGAGTAGGCATCTGCCTACAAGCGCACCCCACAGAGGGGAGCCTGTCATTGGAATCAATTTTTTTTTTATTTTATATTTTTAAATATTTTCATTCACCCTACCCGCTGTCTGCCGCCCGGTGAGATCCTGCTGTTGCTCCCTCGGTGGCTCTTTAGTAATGCAGAGCGCTGGGAGATGACCTCATCTCCCAGCGATCTGCATTCCTAAAGAAAAGACCGCGCGGGAGCAACAGGAGCTACAGTTCTGTGCATAAGCAGGCACAGACTTTTCCTGTCACTGGACCACCAGGGAGGTAGGAAACGGGGCAATGTGGAGCTGATGGTGCAAGTTGGAGATGATGGGGGTAATGTGAGTGCAAGTTGGAGATGATGGGGGTAATGTAAGGGCAAGTTGAAGCTGATGGGGGTAATGAGAGGGCAAGTTGGAGCTGATGGGGGCAATGTAGAGATGATGGGGGTAATGTGAGGGCAAGTTGGAGCTGATGGGGGCAATGTGGAGATGATGGGGGTAATGTGAGGGCAAGTTGGAGCTGATGGGGACAAGTTGGAGCTGATGGGGGACAATGTGAGGCCAATATGGATATGGGGGGTAATGTGGAGATTTGGAGCATTGTGGAAGTGTCCAGTGGAGATGGCCAGTGGGGGGGGGGGGGCTTCAGATTTCTGTGCCGACAGGCTCCTGAGATGTAAATCCGGCCCTGACTAAGGCGTGATAAAGAGGGGATGCGGAGGTGACTTTCCAGTCATATCTCTTCTCCAGTTCCTATGTCCTATGTTTGCAACTGATTTCTTCTGTAAATCATGGTACCACTATGAAAGGGTGAACGGTTCATTTTCATCCTGGATGAAATTCCACAGAATAAGAGACATGTTTTTCCTTTGTGTAGAAGTTGCCACTGGAAGAAAAATGTACTGAATGCTATATAGTCTATGGATGCAAATTTTGAGCTCATTGATTTGAATGTGCATTGCCTTCCAGCATGTCATCCTACACGGGCAGACACACACATACATTCAAACACATACATTGCCACGGGAAGATATCAGTGGAAACAGCCTGCTTGTAGAAACTCCAGGGGGAAATAAAATTGGTTGTTTTCACTGATGTCTTCCTGCAACAAAACATTCTGGACAATCCCAAGTGGTCTGTTAAGTTCACAAAAGGTACAGGCTCTTTCCCAAAAGACCTGGGGTGTAAAGGAAACGTAAACTGTATAAACCGAATCTAACTAAAAGACTAGCTGGCAATGCACCCCTGCCCTGACTACAGCTAAGTTGCTTCTGTAGCTCAGAGGGTAATACTTATCCTGTAATATGGCCAATACTGCGCTGTATTTTGAAGACTAGGGGAAAGCAGCCTCCGACTTGCACTATGGGAGCTGGGACTGACATCTCAAGCCACCATAGAACCAACACATGCTCAAAGCCAAAATCCTGGATTTTTATGGTTTACTTTTCATTTAAATATGACACTTTCCTTATTATTTAAAGAGAAACTATCATGTCAGTAGATTAGTTTACCTGGAAGCAGACCCGCTGATTAAACATCTATTGTATTAACCATTTTCTATTTAGAAATCTAGTTTTAGATGTATAGATGAAGACATGCCATGCAGGCACTTACTGTTAAGGTTGCCACCCAGCCGGTATTTTACTGGCAGGCCGGTAAAAAATTGGCTTCTGTCCAATGTTAAGTCTATGGAGGGAATGCCATGGCCGGTATTTTTTTAAGAAAAGGTGGCAACCCTACTTACTGTCTTAGACCAAAACTGCATCTCCTACTCACTGATACTGCTCATCATTGCATTGCCAACTTACCCTAGCACTGAAAGGGTTAAGGGTTAGTGTGTGTGGGGGGGGGATAGTAATGTATGACTGAAACAGGAAGTAACTGAATGGCTTGCTTTAATTAGCATAATGCATGCATCTAAACAACTTAAAAACTCATTCTCTAAATAAACAATGGTAATATAACTTATAGGTGATATTGAAAGCTCATTCAAAATTACTAGAGTTGTTTCTTAGTAATACAGGTCCTTTAAATGGATAGTAATGTTTCATAATAAAAGCAGCTCTAATTAATCATCATAGTATTTGGACTTTGGAGAGTGTTATTTCAATTCTGTCAGAGTTGTAGTTCAAGAGTAATTCAATGACAAAGTATCCCCCCCGCCCCTTTTACTGATGTAACACTGTTCAGCCAGATCAGAAGGGAGGTGCCCAGGTAGACTGCAGAGAGGGACAATCTTCAATTAAGATAATAAAAACCTGAAAAACTTGTCAAGGGGGCAGGGCTTTCATTGTTCTCATAGGAAGAAGATTGTCCCCTTCTGTTATCTGTCTGGTCTATAGACTGCATTCCACATCTGAGAAGAGATGGCTTACACTAGGTAAAAGGGGCGAGAGGGGAAACTTTGCTTGTGAATATCTCTTAAACCATAAAGGTTTGAGAGATAAGACTTATATCATTCTTCATGTTTTTTTAATGCCTACAAAATAAAATAAAGTTAAAACAAGGTATTACTATCCCTTTAAGCTGGGGCTGCATTGTGAGTACAGCAGACAAACGGGGTAGAAGGAAAGGAAAAGGAGACCCCCAAACCTCACCCCTACCATCATTTATCTCTAAGGCAGTGGTTCTCAACTCCTGTCCTCAGAACCCACTAACAGGCCAGGACTTAGGGATTTCTCTGCTAGAGCACAGGTGTGTTGATCAGAGGCTCATTCACATTGATTAACCCACCTGTGCTCTAACAAGGAAATCATCAAATTATGGCCTGTTAGTGGGTCCTGAGGACAGGAGTTGAGAACCACTACTCTAAGGCATCACGCAGGACAGTTTCTTGTTCTGTGTAATACAGTTCCCCATAGACCTGATGTACCAGGCTTGACAGCCTGTCACAGCAGGTCTACTGGGAATGTGCAAACAAACATGATGATTGCAGGGTGACCACATTTCACTTTTGCCATTCAGGGACACTGCAGAGAGGAGAGCACACCCCAGAGTTCTAAACACTAAAGGGAGAATTGCCTATTGACTGCTGTAACAGAAAGCAATGCCTGTGGCTGGCTACAATATAATGTACGTCACGCCCAAAGCCTTAAACTAGCATTACACTACAACAAAATTGCACTGCAGCTTCCGTTTGATGTCAGGACCAAGGCTCAGTTCTCTACAGTGTTTACAGTTCTGTCTGGAAGCCATTTTCTTGTAGCCCAACAAAGACATCACTTTTTATCACAGTAGGTAACTGGCAGTTCTTCTAGTGTTTAAAACTCTGTGCCCTGGAGTCTTCATTCCGGGACTTTTATATACTGTCCAAGAAGGGGGCTCCCTGGGACTAGGAACACAAAATTAAAATCTGGGATGACGGTCCCTTGCAATCCGGGACACGATGTCACCCTAGATGATTGTCCTTTAACCCTTTAAGAACGAGAGGGGTTGGCAATGCTTTGCTCACCCCTCTGATCCTTAAAGGGTTAAGGGACAGTGGCACCATTACATGCCCCAAGCTCTTGAGGCTTTAGGCCCCTAAAACAGTACCTAGCAATGTCACTGAACCTATTCGTCACCAGTTGTTTTTATCACATTTTGACCATTTGCATGCCAGGGGTGTTTCCAATGGATTGAACAAAACAATGCTGAGAACAGAGACACAAAGGATGATATATTCAACCCTTCAAGTGCCAGATGAGCGCGTAAGGCATTGCTTTGTAATGCTTTCCATACCCTTCTGGCCATCAAAGGGTTGAAAGCAAAAGTGGAGCGATTCTGGCTCAAATCAATTGCACATTAGGGGACAAATAGTAACTTCCCAAATGTCCCTTGATCTAAATTGAGCATTTTAACCCCTTGAATGCTACAAAGGTCTCCAGCGCATTGCAGTGCAATACACTGGAGATTTAGATAGAATTAACCCCTTAACGATCTGCGCGGTGAGTTAAGGACCACAGAGCATTTTTTTTTATTTGTTCTTCCATTTCCGGACTCCTGAACGGCGTGCAGCCACGGGGGGAGCCTGGAACTCAATGACGGTCATAGTACGTCATGGGTCGTTCAGTCTGATCGACCCATGATGTACTATGACCGTCAAGGGTCGTTAAGGTGTTAAAGTGTTTCCAAATCTCCTATGAATCAATGAGAATGTTTATCTGTCCCGTATGGTACAGCTGATTTGCCCAAAATAATTCCACTTTGGTTTTTTTAGACAGAGGACAAAAAGTGTCTGCTCTCAAGAGCTTGCACTTAATTTCAAGGTTACAAAGCCCCCCATCCCAGACATGATTAAGATAAAGGGATTTCATTTCTGCGTGAATCTCATTCTCTGCCAGTATATTTTCACTCTACATAAGCACCCTTTGTATACACACCAGTCTAGCATCTTTTTGTTCTACATCTGGATTAATCTAACAGATATGGCTTTTTCCATTTGGGTGTAAATATATACATTTCGCTTGCTTTGTGTGAGAGGATTTCCAGACAGATAAAAACAACAATAAAACTGCTCAAAAAAAAAAAAAAAGAAGTATACATCTAACCATATGAGTGCCAGAGAGTTATCCAACAATGATTCAATAATTCAGTGTCACTCAAAGGGTTAAACGTGTGCCAGCGACAACTGAATTTCATTAACAGAACAATGCATTTCTAAAGAAGGGACGAGTTTTCCAGCCTGTAGACAGGGTATATGAGACAGAGAAGGTAATTATCTATATGTACATCTCTAATTTATATTTCTGCTATTGTAATGAGACATTGGGGCATGTGTATATAGACAGTGCATTACAGCAACTATATTGTACTTAACAAATAAAAATCCCCATTGATTTAAATGAGACTTTTAACCCGTTCGATGCCAGGGAGGCACCCAACACATGACGGTACCATGCAGTGGGGACCTATACGGCATCCAAAGGGTTAATATTAAAAATGATGAAGATGCGAATGAGGAACGATTCAGTTCAAACCAACAAAGATAAAATCAAACCAAATTAAAAAAAAAATCATATTGGTTTATGTGTGGATTTTAACCCCCTAATGACAGGGTTTATTTTTTTCCATTATAGAGAATGGCTTCCTGGACTTACCAGGTAAGTCGTCTGTCACTAAGGGGTTAACCCTTTAAATGCAAGACAGGAGAGATCTGTCTAGCATTCAAAGTGTTCAAATCATTATGCATTTTTTTATTTGTCCCCTTTTGGTGCAGTTGGTTTGCTCCATAATTGCTCCTCATTAACTTTTTGAATATGGCCCATTGTGCAGTTGTTTTACCCCAAATTTTCTTTGATACATTTGCCCCAATTTATACGGAAACACAAATACACATTTCTAGGTGAATGGATTTACTGCATTCTCCATAGCCAAATCACATACAATAAGATTTAACCAGCCACTTGCAGTCTTTGAATTCCTGTTTAATTAGCAACACTGCTACAACAATAACACATACACAGTGTTCAATCAGCTTTTCACAATAAAGCCCCTATATACAAGCATACACAGATACATAGATCTCCTACAATCTGCATGCTGTTTCTAGGGCAGGGAAAATACGGTCCCTGGAGCCTTGAAAACCATCTCTCTCCTGCTCTTGCTAGCAGCTGCCTTTCCACTAATGCCTTGCTACAATCCTCCTTTGTGAAAAAAGCTGCATCTTACAAACATCCCTATACTGTCCAATTTCTGCCCAATCCATCCATCCTCTCCCCCATCCATCTATAACATATCTCTGCCTAAACAATAATCTGTTTCCCTTCTTGCACATCTGTGCAGAGGAGAGCATCTGCAGACATCCCTCTTGCACTGCTAGCACCCATCTGCTTAACACACAAATAAAGAGATACCTGCTACTTAAGAATGGGTGCACAATTTTGGAGATGACATGCCTTGAGAAGGTGTGTTTCCCATGTTGCTGCCTTCTTTTTAAGCTCTCCTTCCTCGCCGATCAGGCCCTGCCGAGCATTGAGGTGGGAGGTGTGTGGATGTGAAAAGGAGATGGAGACTGGGAGAGGGTGTGCAAGTGTGTGATGTGAAAAGGAGCAAACAGGAAGAGCTCAATCTCTCATGATACATTAATGGGTAGTGATCACTGGACCTGCTCTCCCTTAAAGGATCCTATATTAAAGGATGAGATAGGTGTCTAAAATAATGCCAGGATATTATTATGCTAATCAGAATCAGTGTAATAGTCATAGGCAGGGTAGCGGGGGAAGGGCCAAGGAGGGAGAGACAAATCCTGAAATGTCATTCATAAACATGACATAAATTTATCAGGTCACAGGGATTCCCTACAGAAACTACCTCCCACCTTCATAAAATAGTCATGGACAAGCACTGGCTTGGAAATGAATATTGATTGGGTTTTGGCATAAGAAAAATCTAGACACAACACAGAGCTCTTAGAAATACAAGCTGTGTATGCTAATTTCATCAACAATACCTAGTGTAGAAATGCCTGGGGTAGACAGGAGGCTGAATCAGGAATATAGGAGGAGGAGAAGGATCTCACTGCGTTTGATGCAGATAAATGAGAGACTGAATGGGCCAAGCAGTTCATGTGCACTGTAATGGGCTGTTTCTGCATTTACAACAAAATAAAAAAAAAATACTGTAAATGTCTTTTGAGCAAAAAGCCAAAGTAAGCAGAATAAATGTATATTTTGATGGAAAAAAGATTATTCTTGTCCACTTGCACAATCCTAATACAATAATAAACATAGAACAGATAAGCAGCACAAGTGGGTCTTTTGTAAGAATAAAAAAGCAAACTTTAATGCGCCAATGTTTCAGTCCTCTCCAGGACCTTTAGCAATGCAATGCACATACCTTGAGATCCTCACAGGGCATTGGCTGCAGACGGAAGGACCTGAAAGCCCATTGAAGGAAGCGGGCGGCAAATGGAAGCATGCCGCCCGCACTGAAGTAGGCCTGCTCTTCAAAAGATGAGGACTTCAGCAGGGTCTTGCATTTAAACTAGTAAGTCTTATTTTCAGAGCGGATATCGCCAGGGGAGGGAAGAAAGCCATCTACCAGCCTGCCAGCCTTAACCCTTTGAGGCACTCAAAGGGTTAAAAAAGATTTCAGTAACAGGGAAAACAAGGGTGCGTATTATACATAGGCACTCTTGTTTTCCCCCTAAAATCTTAGGCATAATATGCACCTGCGTATTATACACAGGTGCGTATTATACCTGAGATTTTACAGTAGGTTTTTGATACCTTCCTTAAAGGGATCATAATGTTTCATAATAAAAGCAGCTCCAATTAATCTTCATAGTATTTGGGCCATGGAGAGTGTTATTTCAGTACTGTCAGAGTTGTAGTTCAAGAGTAATTGAATGATAAAATATCACCCTGCTGCCCCTTTTACTGATGTAACTGCTCACCTCAGAACAGAAAGGCGGTGTCCTGATGGATCGCAGAGAGGGACAATCTTCAATTAGCATATGGGAAAAACCTGAAAAAATTGTCAATGGGGGCAGGGCTCTCATTGTTCTCATAGTAAGAAGATTGTCCCTTGCTGTGAGCTGTCTGGTCTATGGACCAGATTCCACATCTGAGGGGAGGTGGCTTACACTAGTTGGGAGGGGGAAACTTTATCAATCAATTACTCATTAACTACAACTCTGACAGTATTGAAATAACATTCTCTATGGCTGAAATACTATGAAGATTAATTGGAGCTGCTGTTTTTGTCAAACATTACTATCCCTTTAAGTCTTTGAGTGCCAGAGGTTTGGGACTTTTTTGTACCCTGGGGGTTGGACACAAATCCATGTTTATAAAGTTTTTAATTTTTCAGAGCAAGTTCAGCTTTTTCATAATATCTTCCATGAAGTAAATATTGCATCATGTGACAAGGTCATCATCATCACGTTCCATCAAGTTGTCTTTGACTTTTGGTGCCCCAATGAACTAGGTATTCCACTTTGCACGGTAACATAGTAACATAGTTGATGAGGCTGAAAAAAGATATAGGTCCATCAAGTTCAGCCCGTGACAAATCACCCCTGTTGATCCAGAGGAAGAACCTTTATCAACTCTTGATAACAGTCCCATTGAGAACTGAAACGTTGATCCATTAAAGTTTGCTTTTTTAATTTTACAAACTAGCCACTGGTGTTTTCTGTCTGTTCTCTGTATAAATATATATACACTTTTGAATTATCCATTTCTAGCCATTCTTCCTCCCTCTTTCCACAGTCTCCTCCTTCTCATATTCCACCCCATCCCCTTTTTCCTTCCCATCTTATCACCCCATTTCTTTCTCCCTTACCAGAATCCCATTCCTGTTTCCTTGGGCATGGATGGGAACTGATCACCAGTTAGGGGTGGCACAAATCATTCCTTTGCCATTAAGAGTAGATATGACTTAACTATATTAGTTTCCTCTATATCTGAACCCTGCAGATATATTATTATTAAACCCAAAGTAATTGTGAGGCAAACCAGAAATTCACATTAACTGAAATGTTTAGGTGATAAGGGTGAATGTCCTAAAACCTTGTAACATGTGTAGTGCATATGATAGGAATTGTAGTCCAACAACACATGGAGGAACACAGATTCCCCATTCCCAGTCGATGTAAATATACTATGCACTAGAGATTTCTCTAGCATCCAGGTAGTTAAAGTGATAGTAATGTTTCACAAAAACAGCAGCTCCAA
This sequence comes from Rhinophrynus dorsalis, assembly GCA_037306005.1. Lineage (NCBI taxonomy): Eukaryota > Metazoa > Chordata > Amphibia > Anura > Rhinophrynidae > Rhinophrynus > Rhinophrynus dorsalis. The sequence goes on along the minus strand of CM074727.1, from coordinate 119,039,095 downwards.
TTAATCTTCATAGCAACTGAGGCATGGAGAGTGTTATTTCATTACTGTGAGAGTTGTAGTTCAAGAGTAATTGAATGATAAAATATCCCCCTCCTGCCCCTTTTACCTAGTGTAAACCCCCAGTCCTCAGATGTGGAATCCAGTCCATAGACCAGACAGCTCACATCAAGGGTCAATCTTCTACTGTGAGAACAATGAAAACCCTGCCCCCCTTGACAGTTTTTTCAGCCTTTTCCCTTATCTTAATTGAAGATTGTCCCTCTCTGCAATCTACCTGGGCACCTCCCTTCTGCTCTGGCTGAGCAGTGTTACATCAGTAAAAGGGGCGGGAGGGGGATACATTATCATTCAATTACTCTTGAACTATAACTCTAACAGAATTGAAATAACACTCTCCATGGCCCAAATACTATGATGATTAATTAGAGCTGCTTTTATTATGAAACATTACTATCCTTTTGTTTAAAACATTCTAAAATTGTAGAGTTTAACAATAGAAATAGAATAACCCACCTCCCATGTCTCAAAACGTTATAGTTTGCGAGTTCATAGCATTTAAAGTTCCCCCCTCCCACCCCTTTCAGAGACATCAGCACTCTATGGGACAACAGCAGATCCTGGTCATTTGACCTTCAGCAGAGCCGAAATAGCGCTATTTAGAATGAAATACTTCACTGGAACAATCTACAAAATGTGCCTGGTTTTCAAGTACACTTTTGTAGACCGTTCCAATGAAGTATTTCATTCTAAATACCTCATTCTCGGCTCTGCTGAAGAGCCGCCTGCTGGTCAAATGACCAGGATCCACTTCTGTCCCATAGAGTGCTGACGTCAGGGAAAGGGGAGGGAAAGAGAAACTTTAAATGTTACGAACTCGCAAACTATGATGTTTTGAGACACGGGAGGTAGGTTATTCTACTTCTATTGTTAATCTCTACAATTTTAGACATTTAAACATAAGTATTATTATCCCTTTAATATATATTTTATATATATTTGTCTATATGCATAACTTTTTATTTTTAAGGGGTGACCAGATACATTTCTTCCAACAAGGCCCTCCATCTTAGTTTGTTACTGATGTCACAGTGACTTGCAGTTCAGGGAGATCTTCAGGATTCACTTGGTGATTATCACACAATTTTAATCTGTTGGAACTCAATACATATAGGTTTTTGATACATTCCTTAAGCCTTTGCGTGCCAGAGGCTTGGGACTTTATTGTACCCTGGGGGCTGGACACAATTTCAGCATCTTTGTTATCCATCTGTTTAGAAATTTTTCAGAACAAATTCAGCTTTTTTTCATAATATCTTACATAAATTAAATTCTGCATTATGTGACAAGGTGATCATCTTCACGTTCCATCAAGTTGTCTTTGACTTTTGGTGACACAATGGACTAGGTATTCCACTTTGCACAGTGACATAGTAAAATAGTTGAGGAAGCTGAAAAAAGACATCCATCAAGTCTAACCCATGCCAAATCACCCCTGTTAATCCAGATGAAGGAAAAAAAAAAAAAACATTGAAGGCATTTCAATTAAGCCCTAAGTGGGTAAGGAAAAATACCTTCTTTACTCCAAATGATAGTCAGATATTTCCCTGGATCAACATCCTTTCTGCTTTGAAGCTAACTGTCATAATTCTCAATATTGTTCTGTGCTAGCTAGATATCTATCTGCAAGAACAGCATCCCGAGACAAAGAATTCCATAACTTTAATTATGTTACTATAAAAAAAAAATCCCCCCCTTTGTTTTAGTCGAAAGTGCCTTTCCTCTAGTTTGAGGAGGACCTGTTATTCTTAGTGCAGCTCTTTGAGTGAACAGTTCATTGGAAAGTACTTTGTGTTGACCTCAAATATCTTTGTAAGTGGTAATCATATCACACCTTAGACTTCTCTTCTGTAATGTAAACAAACCCATTTTGGCTAGTCTCTCTTTATAACTCAGATCTTCCAATCCCTTTATTAGTTTTGTTGCACGTCTCCATACTTTTTCCAGTCCAATAATGTATTTTTTAAGAACTGGCGCCCCAAACTGTACTCCATATTGTAAATGAGGACTTACGAAGGATATATATGGAAGTAGAATTTTATTTGCATCCTGTGCATTTATACCCCTTTTTATGTAGACTAGTACCCTATTTGCTCTTGTTGCAGCTGAGTGACTCTGCACACTGCTGTGAAGTCTATCATCTATCAGTACTCCTAAATCTTTCTCTAATGAGAATTCCCAAAGTTGTTTCCCATTTAATATATATGTAGCACGTTTGTTTCTACAGCCCAAATGCATAACCTTACATTTATCTACATTAAATGTCATCTGCCACTTTTCTGCTCATTCACTCAGTTTTTCTAAATCCTTCTGAAGAGAAAAAACCTCCTGCTCTGTATGTAATTCCTGACACAGCTTAGAATCATCAGCAAAAATTTAGACATTTCTTTCAATGCCTATTTCTAGATCATTAATAAACAAAATAAAAAGCTTTGGGCCCAGTACTGAACCCTGTGGCACCCCACTTACAACGTTAGACCAACTTGAAAAGGTTCCATTTACAATAAGTCTCTACCATCTATCATTTATCCAGTTCTCTATCCATGCACAGATATCACCTCCCAAACCAAAGCCTTTTAATTTATGGGTAATCTGTTGAGTGGCACTGTATCAAAGGCTTTTGCAAAATCCAAGTATCCTACATCAACAGCAAGTCCCTTGTCCAAATGACTACTTAACTAATTCATAAAATGCAAGTATATTAGTTTGACATGATCTATTCTTCATAAAACCATGCTGGCTCCTACTAATAATATTGTTGGTCTGAATATTGTCTGTTAGTAACCATCCTAATACCCTACCCATTATGGAAGTCAAGTTCACAAGTCTATAATTTCCTGGTTTGGATCATGCCTTCTTTTTGAACAATGGTACTACATCAGCTTTCCCCCAATCACAGGGCACTATGCCTGTTAAAAGTGAATCAATAAAATTAATCGTATTGGATGTTCTCACGCAGCTCTTGGATTCAGTGGCATAACTAGAAGCCACCGGACCCTGGTGCAGAAATTGCCATGGGCCGGGCCCCCCCACGACCACATTGTCTCCACATTGCACCCCCCCATCACACTGACCCGCGTTCATCTCCTACCGTCATCGCCTTCCCTGCTCCCGTGCAGTTTTCAGTAATGCAGGGCGCTGGAAGATGATGTCATCTTCCAGCGCTCTGCATTACTAGAGCGCTGGGAGATCAGCTGAATTGCTGCGGTCGCATGGCGAGGGGGTGGCTGGGCCCCTGAAGTGACGGGCCTGGTCGCAGGGGCGATCCCTGCGACCCCTATTGCTATGCCACTGCTTGGACTGTGAGACCTGTAGCCTTCTGGATTCCATCAATCCATCCAATACACTGCCTACCTTTTCTCCTACGACCTTCTACTTTTTCCCAACATAAGAGACTTCTCTAGAGAATTGTAAGAGCACAAATGACAAGGTGTAAGGAGAGAGTTTTTTTTGTTAATATCATACACTATATATCAAAAAAACATTTGTGTTGATTGAAAAAGTTTAAATTATTTTTAAAAGACCTGAATCACCCAAGTACACAGGTAACAAATATACGTTGTTTTAGCTACATGTGCTTTAAGTTTATGAAATAAAATGGACATTCCATTGCTTATATGGTAAAATTGAGCTACAATAGCTCAATCTCTATAAAAAAGCCTATATTTCCTGAAAGTCAACTTAAAGTAAAAAGCAAACATTTATGAAATATGAATGCCATGTGCACTGATACCCAGTATGTATAGGTTCAAAAATGTATATCCTTCCTTGTGGACATGGCCTATTCCTAATGTGCCTACAGGCATATTTGTGCAATTAGAAATGAAATCACTGCACAGATTTAAGTCTAAATCGAGGGCTACCCACTGACTGTGGCCAATTACAACTCAAAGTAGAATCGTGGGAGGAGCTTTGATCTTTGCATAGAGGAGAGAATACATACAGCAACTGCCATCCAACCCAGCCATAGAGACCCAAGGAAACAGGTGGTTTTGCAGAACAAGTTGACTCTTCAATACAAGGAGAAGCAAATTACTCTGCACCTCAATCCTACACCACAAAGATAGTAACATACATAGTTGACGAGGGTGAAAAAGGACATGTATCCATCAAGTCCAGCCCATACCAGAACAACCCTGAAGATCCAGAGGAAGGCAAAAAAACAACAACCCCTGAAGCCATTTCCAATTTAGCCCCAAGTGAGTAATAACATTCCTTCCTGACTCCAAATGCCAGTCAGATAGGATAGTTCCCTGGGTCAACAACCTATTTGCATTGAAGCCATCTGTCATAATTGCCAATATTGCTCTGTGCTAGATAGGCATTCACTGCTTTTTTGAAAGCAGCTACAGTATCTGCAAGTACAACATACCGAGGCAAATAATTCCATAGCTTTACTGCTTTTACTGTAAAAAATCCATACCTTTGTTTTCATCGAAAGCACCTTTCCTCTAGTCTTAATGAATTACCTCTCGTTCTTAGCTCAGCTCATTGCGTAAATAATTAATTGAATCACTTCTCTACTGACATCAACTCTTTCATTGCCATTTTAATATGCACTCAAAAGGCATTCAAATGCGCGTGTGTATATTTGTGGTGTTTGTAAAATGCGAAGAGTGTGTATGTCTAAAAGATAAAAAATTGCCATTGTGTGCAAGTGTATTTTAGTGTGTTTATGTGTGGGTGCATGTCTGCATGTGTGTGGGAAGCAGTAGAAGAAAGCAGTAGCTGAAAGTAAAGATAAGGAGGGACTGCCTTCAACATTCTCCTGGCTGCTGCTGAAAGTAGAAGCCATGTAGCTAATGTCAGCATTTGGGTTAGGTGTTACAGTTTGAGATAATATTATATATATTAGATGGAGAAACTCCTCAAACCCTCTTGGAAGGTGAAATATAGCTACTGAAATTTATTGAAGCTTTAATTTGCAGTGAGAGTTTTTCCTTAAATAGGCTCTGCCTGAAGGCACAAATTAGTACCAGTACATAAAAGAATTTTGATTATCAATTTCATGGAGATAGCCAAAAACACTAAACATAGTTTGAAGGTATAATTACCCCATAACATCAAAATAACCCCCTAAAATTATAAATATCCTGAAAGTAAATATCTCACTGTATCAAAAGAGTGCTACTTGCCTTTTTACCCCTAGTTTGTGGTGCACAAATGTTTCCAGAAAATGATGCTAAATAAAGAAAAAATAGGTATTTAATTTTCACCCATTCAAAGGTAATGACATCTTTGAAAAGTATGACATTTCCTACTGTATTCATATGCTGCTGCTACTTTGAAAAAATGGCACCCCACTGACATAGTGCATGGGGTGTCAGAAGCACTAAGCTATGTCAACTACAATCAATCATTTTCTTACATTTTTTTCATCTATGGCTTGCCTATACTAAAATGATTGTAACTACAAAAATGAATAAAACATAGAAAAGGAATACCATATCAGACAGAAAGTAACTCACTGCATCCAGTGAAGTGTCACTTTCTTTTTAACCCCTGCATTGGATTGCACTAATGTTTCCAGAAGATGGTGCTAAAGTTAAATGTAACAGTTTTTTCCTTTTTACATCTCTTCAAAAGGTACAGAAATCTTTGAAAATCATGGACTTCCCTACTGTATTCACCAGCTGCAGCTATTCTGAGAAAAAATGATACCCCATTGGCATGAGCTGACATACTGCAGAGGTTGCCAGAAGCACAAAATGAAGCTACAATCTCCTTTTTTTCTGACATTTTTCAAATATTGTACACATGCCTTTTTTAAATTACCATTCAGATCTCCTTGTGGATGCATCAGACTCCCTCTTGATGCTCTCCTCTCGTTATGATGGCCTATCCTGTCACTATATTGGCAACATCAAAAGCACTCACTGTCTTCCTCCCCCCCCTCTCAATTTGGAGTTCTTCAAACTTCTAGGCTATGTTGGAGGACCTGGATAGCCAGCTCGCGTCATCCAGGATTTTTAGCTTTGTTTTATAATCATCAGGAGGTGCTGTTCCTATAATGTGCTATGGAGAACTGTAGTCAAAGACTCAATCGGTCCCAAAGAGTGAGATATAAAAAATTAAGTTGGCCACCAGCTGGGACTGCTGTTAACAGTAAGAACTGTATTAACTTTTAAATCCAAAATGTTCTGGCAATGGGGAAACACCTTTTTTACGCAGCAGGAAACAATCTATTACCTTTTTCATATGAAAAAAGTTTAATATTCATTTCAAAATGAAAGACCTTTCCCCAGAATATTTGCTGCCACTTTAAGATTACCAGATGTCTGCATTTCTTAGCAGCTAAAATGGGCCTTATGTACAAAAGCAAAGTGATGCAATTGTGTAACAAGGCAACTGCACCATAGAGGATAAACACAACTTTAATTGATTTAAATGGCTTTTAACACACTGAATGCTAGAGAGGTTGCCAATGCATTTAACTCAATAGTAATGTGGCAGATGAGTATTTGTCTCATATGTAATATAATATTACATCTCATAAATGTATATTTTCTCCTGTGGTATAGTTGGTTTGCTTCAGAAATGTGCCACTTTGTCTTCATACACAAGGCCTAATGGACACAGGCTAAAGCAATCTGTTAGAGACCTAGTATTCAAGGGGTTAAACAGGGCTGGATTTTCCAATAGGTTGAGTAGGCAACTGCCTAGAGCTCTGAATTTTGAGCGATGCCTCAGCTGTGCTCCTAAATGCATTGGATGTTTCTCTAGCAGCCAAGGGGTTAAACCCTTTTTTTCCCATGCATATTAAAGGCCAAGGGTATTTTCTGTGTCTGAAAACAATGAATGGGGCTGGGGAAGGTGGTCATATGAATAGAGAGGCTGTGGTCATAAGCAGATCTAATTTAAAGGGATACTAATGTTTCATAATAAAAGCAGCTCCAATTAATCTTCATAGTATTTGTGCCATGGAGAGTGTTATTTTAGTATCGTCAGAGTTGTAGTTCAAGAGTAATTGAATGATAAAGTATCCCCCTCCTGCCTCTTTTACTGATGTAACACTGCTCACCTCAGAACAGAAAAGTGGTGTTCGAGTGGATTGCAGAGAGGGACAATCTTCAATTAACATAAGTGAAAAACCTGTCAGTGGGGGCAGGGCTTTCATTGTTCTCACAGTAAGAAGATTGTCCCTTGTTGTGATCTGTCTGGTCTTAAGTCTACATTCAAGGCCAATACAAAGAACTATCCAATGAATTATTTATGCAAAGAGCTGAGCTAAGAACAAGAGGTCATCCATTAAGACTTGAGGAAAGGCGCTTTCGACTAAAACACAGGCAGGGATTCTTTACAGTAAGGGCGGTAAGGCTATGGAATTCTTTGCCTCGGGATGCTGTGCTTGCAGATAATGTAACTGCATTCAAAAAAGCAATGGATGCCTATCTAGCACAGAACAATATTGACAGTTTTGACAGATGGCTTCAAAGCAAATAGGATATTGAGCCGGGGAACTATTTGACACACTCACACACACACCTACATTGGAAATTGCTCCAGAGGGCTTTTTTGTTGCCTTCCTCTGGATCAACAGGGGTGTTATTGGCATGGGCTGGACTTGATGGACGCATGTCTTTTTTCAGCCTTATCTACTATGTTACTATGTTACTATGTTAGATTCCACATCTGAGGGGAGGCGGCTTACACTAGGTAAAAGTGGAGGGAGGGGGAATGTTATCATTCAATTACTCTTGAACTACAGCTCTGACAGTATTGAAATAACACTCTCTATGGCTCAAATACTATGAAGATTAATTGGAGCTGCTCTTTCTGTGAAACATTACTATCCCTTTAAACCCCAAACCAACACTAATTTAAAACATTGGCTATGTGTTCCTGACTACTGCTAGCTCAGTAGCTCAGAGGATAGTCCTTACCAAGCCCCATGCCCCATACAGTAATGTCTGTTGAAGAGTAGAGTAACAGAGGCTCAACTTTGAGGTCTGATCTGCGACTGTCTCTACGTAGTCTGAGAAGGACAAACATCCTGAATTCTCAAACCGAACCAATGTGATTGTGCAAAAATGCACTGTAGCTTTTGTCCAGTGTCAAAATCAAGGCTCAGTTCTCTCTCTAGTGTGGAAGCCATTTTCTTGTAGCCCACAGAAGCATCACTTTCTGTCACAATAGGCAGTTCTTCTAGTGTGTAGAACTCTGGAGTCTTAATTCCAGGACTTTGTATTGTTACAGAAGGGGGCTGCCAGGGACAAGGGACACACATTTAAAATCAGGGACTGTCCTGGGCACTCTCAGGGTTTCAGAGGTTCTGAAACCTGAACACATTCAATTTCAAGCTCTTGTGTTCCCATTGGTTAGAGCACACATCTATCATCACACCACTAATTGTAATTGGCTGGTTGTGCAGCTGCCTGCTGATTTAAATGAGGCCAAGGTCTGAGCTCCCATTAGCCAGACTAGAAAGCTGCCTATAGCAGTGATTCTCAATCCCAGTCCCTGGGGCACACCAGCAGGTCAGGTTTTCAGTATATCACTGATTTAACACAGGTGGATCAATCGCAATGACTGAGCCACTGATTAACCCCTGTGATTAAGCAGTGATATCTGGAAAAGATGACCTGTTGATAGGGTTGCCACCTTTTCTTCCAAAAAATACCGGCCATGGCATTCCGTCCATAGACTTAACATTGGACAGAAGCCAATTTTTTACCGGCCTGCCGGTAAAATACCGGCTGGGTGGTAACCCTACCTGTTGATGTTAGGGTTGCCACCTTTTACTTCTGCAAACCCATACACAGGCACGATATTTCAATCTACACACATCAAAATATGTCAGATTTTTGGCGCAGTTTCTAACTTTATAATTCTTTCCAATGTGAAACTTATTTTGTGCTTTGCAGAACTGTTTAAGCAAGCAATGCTTTGGGGACCTCTCTAGCATTCAAATGGTTAAAGGCCCCATTTAAATCAGCAGGCAGCTGCACAACCAGCCAATTACAATTAGTGTTGTGATGATAGATGTGTGCTCTAACCAATGGGAACACAAGCGCTTGAATTTGAATGTGTTCAGGTTTCAGAACCTCTGAAACCCTGAGAGTGTTGTAAAAACCGGAGAGGAAGCCCAAAACTGGACTGTCCTGGTCAAAACCGGATATGTAGCAACCCTAGTTGGTGTGACTTGAGGACTATCATTGAGGAAAATACTAACCTAGACCATCCAATTTTGAAGGATGCCTAAACTTTGCAGATCCCACCCATATTCTGAGTTATGGGTGTGTGTGGTTAGAGTGATCACCCTGCCCCCTGAACAGAAACCAGTTCCTGTTTTATAATTGTAATTTAGGCCCAAGGTAGGGCTGAAATGTTCAAGCAATAACCCACTTTTTTCCCCATTACAGATCCTCCATGTGCCTGTAATGATACCACATACTGAATGAACCCCCAGGCTAGTTGCTTATGTTTCGGAATGCCCATTTGTCATTGAAAATTTATCATAACATGAACCAGACACCTTTCATGTTCTGCCCTTTTTTCTGCTTTTTTTCCTATTCCTTAAATGGTTTTTGTCCTGTATTTTCTGTTTGTGGGATTCTTGTTTCCTGCCCTAGTTTTGTGCTCAGTCCTGAGCCTTTATCAAGGGCCAGTTCCTCAGTACTGGTGCACGATCAGTGCGTTCTAGTGCATTATCCAGTTGTTCCTAGTTTCGTTCCTGAGATCCCTTGCCCTTCCTCCAGTGTGCTTCCTGTTCATTGACCTTGACTTGCTTCATTACTACTCTCTTGCTCTTCGACTTGATACTGTGTCTTGGTGTGATTGATTCTCCATTTCTGACCCTGTCTTCCTTATTTGAATATTCTCCTGCCTGCTGCTTATGTGCTTTGTAGTCTGTGACCGACCCTACTAGGACGACCATCCGACTATCCTGCTGATTCCATCATCTGTTCGACTCATCTGTCCTCATCGTTCACCGAAGCAGTGACAGTTCGACTTCCTCAACCATCTATCGTACTATTGTTTCACAGATTCCAGCCCAGCTAGTCAAACTTCAACTAACAGCCGTACCTTTGCGTCAAAGGTTGAATATTCCTGTTCTCCAGTTTCTCCTGCTAGCAACGTTTGACTAACTGTACAGGTAGCTCTGTGTCTTTGTCTGTCTCCTCCTGTGACCACAGTAGGTAGTATCTATCCTCTAGGTTGTCATTCAAGGTGCGGGCTGGCTTATATGGTAAGTACTAAACTGACCTTGAGGTCAGCACCTTTAATACAGCCTTGGCCACAGCAAGGCAGCCTAGGAGGTAGCCAATGTCAGCCAGCTCCACACCCAATCTGCATACTCCAGCATGTATCCTAATGGGGACTTCCCAACTGTCTGGGCTGCTGTATACCTACTGTTGAGTTGCTGTGTACCTTTTGTCTCTATTTGCTGTGTTGTGTCTCAGAGAGTCCAAACTCTGGTTATTTATATGTAATAACTAGAAATCTGCTATTTATCTCTGAAGTTGCTCCTCCACAGACTACAGATTCAGATGGCTTACATAAGGCAGAGCAAATTAAATAAACATTTTCTTTTTACCTCTTTGGGGAAGAGTGCTCCATAGAAAGATAAAACAACAGTGCCAACAACTGGTGACTTACAACATTTAAGCTATAATAATATTTTAATGAAGAACCTTGTAGAAGTGAGATTACTCGTTTTACTCTGCATCAGATGCACTAAAATATGCATATGAAAATTCATTAAAAAACAAAACTTTATTGATACTTTAAGAACATACCTAATCTAGAAACATATACACTCTGAAAACGTTAGCTTTAATACACCTTGTAAGAATGGTTACCACTCAATGCGTTGTATACCCCTCTGGCACTCAAAGGGTTAAAGTAACAGTACATTTTTAGCGAAAAAATATATGTTGCATGGATTTTCCTGTTGAGTAAAGTAAGAGTACTCCCATTGCCAACAGATTCATATTTCCAGAGTTATTGCAGTTTAAACCCATGGTTTTTTACATTAGCAGTGCCCTCTAGTGGTCAAATTCCAATTAGCTTTCTGTTGCATTCTAATGGAGAGGAAAGTCAGTGACAAACAGTTCTCATAGAATGTGATAGAAACTGCTGAGTCACTTCCTGTAAGTTAGAACTATCAGGAAGTAAAGGCACAGTAAATTCATTTCCTGGTTATTTGAACTATAATACAATTTGGATAAAAGAACTAATAGCAGTGGGTGATCCTTGTTTTACTCAACAGGAAAAGCTCTATAACATAGCTTTTCATAAAAAAAGTTGACTATTTCTTTAACCCCTTAACGACCGGTCGATCAGCGTGGCGCGGTCAGTTAAGAACCACGGAGCATTTTTTTTTTTTTTGCGCCTTCCGTTTCTGGACTCCCCGAACGACGTGCGGCCGCGGGTGGAGCCCGGAATTCCATGACGGTCATAGTACGTCATGGGTCATTCAGTCATATTATCCCATGACATAGTATGATCGTCAAGGGTCGTTAAGGGGTTAAATTATTATTTATTGAGTGCCGGTACATTCTGTAGCACTGTGCAATATGATTACAAAGGATGGAGATTTAGAGCCTTATATATAAAACCAAAAATGATGCAATTCTGCTTCAAGCCAAGAGCACTATAGGAGGCAAATAGAAATTCCTGTTGACTTAACCCTTAGAATACCAGAGGGTTGTGCAACTCATACCCTTTGGCATTCTACGAATTACATTTTACTTTTAACCTCTTGAAAACCAGACAGATCTGCAACTCATTTGTAATGCACTGGAGACCTCAACAGCATAAGTTAAAATTTACATTTAAATCAATGGAAATTTGGGGACATTTTATTTGTTTCTTACAGGGCAATTGCTTTACCCCAAAATGTGCCCCAGCTGTACTTTACACATAAGACTTCCTTGTAACAAGGTTTCCAGCTCCTTACTATAACTCTACTTACTGACACAATATAATTACAAGTCGCACATATCAAGAGAGAAGAATTGACCATAATGTAATCCTGCTAGGAGAATATATATATATATATATATATATATATATATATATATATATATATATACTGTATTTAATCTGTTGTGTACCCTACGGGTGCAATACCATTTCATACAAATATCCATACAACAAAAGTCAGCACTCACGGATTAGTTATAAAAATGTAAGTTGTATTCAAAATCTACAAAAACATGTGTGCAAAAATATTCAAATAACATTCATGTATATAGCAGCAACATTTTGGTCCTCTACCCAGGACTGGCTTGATGAAGGTCCCAGGTAGATGACCAAAACGTTGCTGCTATATACAGTGAATGTTATTTGAATATTTTTGCACACATGCTTTTGTAGATTTTGAATACAATTTATATTTTTATACCTAATCCGTGAGTGCAGACTTTTGTTGTATTGACCATAATGCAATTCCGCTAGGAGAAAAAAATAATATATATATATATATATATATATATATATATATATATATATATATATATATATATAAAATACACATACACACACACACACAAGTGGCACATACCAAGAGAGAAGAACTGACCATAATGCACTTCCGCTAGGAGAGGAAAAAAAATTATGTATATATATATATCAAATGAAAGGAGGAGGGCGGCACCAGTGGGTCTCATTAAGAAACATTTATTGAGCAAAAATGGCAATAGGTCTATTCAACGTCTCAGTCTGGAGTGGACCTTTATCAATAAGACCCACTGTTGCTGAACTCCTGCTTTCATTTTATGTCCATTCACTCTAGGGATGTGCACCTGGGCAACAAGCATTACAGTATGAGTGCCTCCACGATCCACCACATTTATATATATATATATATATATATATATATATATATATACATATATATATATGTATGTATATATATATATATATATATATATATATGTATGTATGTATATATATAGTAAATAAAAGGAGACGGAAAGGAACATGTTTCATTGAAGCCATACTACTGCATGAATATGGTTGCCTTTTGCTATGTAAGGATCAAAGATAACATTTTGTTTGCCTACACAGCACCTGCCGAGTTCCACTGTCTGACATTGCCTCATATGTAGCTCCCTTCCGCCCTCGTTACAATTGTTTCATATAATAGCTGACTATAGATCACTCACCAGATGTAGCGGCTGATGAATTAAGATGGGGATCAGTCACTTTGCAGGAAAGCGAGGTTTGTTCCCAAAAACTTGCAACTGCCAGCCAGACAAAACAAATAAACAGAAATAAAAAGGTGATCTGGGAGGGATAGGTAAACCTGTAACACTAGCAGGTGTGGGGGGTGCGAGTCTCACCTACTGCACACAGACAAGAACGCAGAGTATCAGGTAACCAGCCAGGGAAACATACGCTGCATGCAAATGAAGAGAAAAACAACCTACTGAATTCAATGCTCATAAAATGAGAAGAATTATACAGCATAGATATCCTTCGCAGTACTCTGTTTAAGATTGCATTTAATTAACAATATTTCCAATGCCTTGATCTCTAGCATCCAGCGAGTTAATAAAAAAATAAATTAATAATTGAATTAAATAAATAATATGGTTTTTGGATCTCTCTCTCCCTCCCTCTTTCTCTGACTGAACGAAATGCAGCCATGATGCTACACAGGCAATAACATATGTATTTACAGTAGGGCTTTTCCTCTTGAATAAAGCACAATGCTAGAACTTTGTGATCTCTCTAGCAACCAAGGGGTTAAAGCTTTTATGTCCTTGCTTGTTGCAGGCCAAAGGTATATTCTGTCCCAGGAAACAGTGGAGGAGACTGGTGGCATGATCATGTGAGGTGTGGGGTGTGGCCATGGGCGGAGCTAAGGGTACCCAGAGTGCCTTGCCTAAGGGAGCCTGGAATGTAACTGTTATTGCTGAGATAACATGCATTTTTATGATCGCTTGCATTCCAGGGGCTCGATTCTGTTAGGACCGGTAGTAAAAACAAAACTAACGTTGGTAGTTTAAAGTCACAGTTTGGTATTCTATCACCTGTGCTGTGACAAAATACCGACTGTTTAAAAAGCACAAAGGGTGCAAAATTAGCATATGTATTCACTATTCAAGTACACGCGGTGGCTAGTAATACGAGTTTAGGGACGTTCTTTTTTTATATATATTATATATATATTTATTTATATTTTTTATTTAATATTGTTTTATCAGGTAGAATGCATTGACAATTTTCACATTTTCAAGTAAGTCCTGGAGACCGTTTACAATACAAAGGTTCCCATTTATACACAAATAGAAATTGAAAAAATAGAATTACACTTTAGTATTTGTATACACAAAATGTCCAGACATTGTTAATTCCACCCAATCTAGTTTTTTTCAGAAAAAATGGAGATTTCAAAAAATATATTTTGCTTATTTTATGTCTGCTTCCTTTACATGAAAATACAGCTGTAAAAAAAAGAGAGAACCCAATAATGAAGCAACTGGAGGGAAATTTGTCTACCACCTAGGCAAAGAAAGGAAAAGGGAAAAACAGGAGGTTCACAGAGCCAGATTTCACAATAGGCTGAGTAGGCAACTGCCTAAAAATCCAAATTTTGAGGGGTGCCTCAGCAGTGCTAGCCACACCCATATTCTAATTAATGGGTGTGACCAGAACAAGTTCATTGTCCATAAGCTAGTTTTATACCATTACAGACTATTCTTTAACCCGTTGGATGCTAAAGAGATCTCCAACTGTCTGAGATCCCTCCAGCAACTAAGGCGTTAAAGCTCTTTTTTTTTTTTGTATAGGCCAAGGGTTTGTTTCTTTGCCAGGAACCAGTGGATGAAACTGGGGACAGTGTTATGTGAGGAGTAGGAGTAGGCGTGTGGTCAAGGGTGGAGCTAAGGGTGCCTGGAGTGCCTTGCCTAGGGGCACCTGGGATGTAAATCTGCCCCTGGCTGTTGATTGATTCAGAGATACCGAAGCTCCCTGAAGTACTTTCTTCCTTTACTTTAAAGAAGTCCTTTTATGTTTACAATTGTTCCCTTCAATGGAAGCTTCCATCTTGAAAATATTTGCATGATTATTCCTCCTTATCAATTTATTCCACCCATGTGGTGGAAATTGACAAGTGCTTGCAGTCTAAGAATGTGGAGAGAGGTGATTTTCTGGACATGTGAGTAGTTATGTAGCTTTATCTGACCAAAGGTTCGATTCAGTTCTCCCCCCTGTAAAACCAATGGTAAGACAAAAATTAACACCAAAGGTAAACACAGGAGGCTCAGTACTATTACAACCGGTAAAACAAGTGGTTATAGCAAAAAGGGTAGCGCCAAAAAAAATCAACCATGTACCCCAGCTGTTCTATTGCTGGAGAGTACATGGCAAAAACAGCATTTTTGGCCAAAACTCACATTAAACAGTGCAATTTGTGGGAACATCAAAGGAAAAAAAAACTGTTGTTGTTTGACACTGTCAGACGAGAGTGCGCTAAAACTAGTCCAAAGATATATCACTTACCTGTCATCTGCTGTCCAGCTTCTTCATTAATCTTTCCTTCGTTCTTCTCTTCTGTCTTTGTCTCTTTCTCTGATCTTTATTCTTCTTTTCTTGCTTCAAAATAAAAAAAAATATCCATTAGTGTTCTGTCTTTTATAAAGCAATACATCCCCCAAAATGCTCCAGTTAACCCGTTGAACGCTGAAGGGGTGGCCCTCCAGAGCTCAAAGGGTTACTATTGGTGGCGTGTTACTGTTAATATTAAATATAAATATTAATGTGAAAATCCTTTGTCTTCTTCGTTGTCTCCGCTGGCGGCTGAAGGCAGTTGGACCGTCACAAAGGGAGCCTTGTGATCTCTTGGGCCGTTGCCCGAATCAGAGTGCCGTCATTTTGAACCGAGACTTGCTTTAATATGCCAGTCTTGGTTCAAAATAAATTTGAAGACTCCTATTGGTTGGGAAGTGCTTACGTACCTCCCAGCCAAACAGCTTCTAGTATGGGTGATGACGAACCCTGCTAGAAGCTGATTGGCTGGGAGGTGCATAAGCACTTCTCAGTCAATAAGAGACTTCCAATTTATTTTGAACTGAGACTGGCATATAAAATTCAGTCTTGGTTCAAATTTCCAGCACTCTGACTCGGGTAATGGCCCAAGAGGTCACAAGGCTCCCTCTGTGCTGGTCCAAATGCCTTTTGCCCCCAGCGGAGATAGCAGCAGAGGCAAGATGGTAAAGAATTTTCACATTATACACATAAGGACACAGAATAAGGACAATTAATATTTATTTTTAATATTACCAGTAACACGCCACCAATGGTAACCCTTTGCGCTGAAAGGGTTACCGGGAGCATCTTTGGAGGAGTATTGTTTTAAAAAAGACAAAACACTAATGGATATTTTTTTATTTTAAAGCAAGAAAAGGAGAAAGAAGATCAGAGGAAGAAAAGAAGACTGAAGAAACCAGCCACGACCCCGCTGGACATCAGGACTACTGGTACGTTTTTAATTGTCGGGAGATGTGTGAAACTTTGAGTGCCAGTGGGGTATGCAATGCTGTATAGTGCGTTGCATACCCCACTGGCACTCATAGGGTTAATCTTTTTCTATTTTTTAACCACAAATTTGTGCTGGAAACCAGTTTTCAACCACAAGTTTGTGTTGGAAACCAGGTGGTTTTGACCACTTGTTTTGGGCTCTGCATCTACCTTCTCATGGTGCAGGATCTGAGCCATGAAAAGAGCGTCCTAAACATACGGGGAAGCCACCGCATGAAATAGCATAGCAAAGGCAACTATTTTTAGTTAATGTTCAATGGGTGAAATTTGTTCAACCGTTGAACATTTTTGTGTGGTTTTTGGTGTTGACAGCACAGTTTGTAAAATGCACTGACAAAACCACTATCGCCTGTTTTGAAATTAGCAGGGCTAATAGTATCGATCCCACAAAGTCTTACTGTCGGAATTCAATTGCCTACCAACATGAATCACGACGAGTGTTGGGACACAGAACCCAACTTGTGGCCCAATATGCGTTGTGGTTTTTCAGTCTCATAACTCAAGATAAATAGTTTGAAAAATGGGAAGATCAAAGGAGACCACTGAGCGTGAGCTGCAAATGCAGTGACCCTCCCAAACACTAACCATCCCCTTGGTCCTACACTACCTACCATGAAGCAAAAAGTGTACCAATACTATCCGTAACACTATACTATCACCCATAGCTGTTACACTTAACTGTAATCCTGATGTCCAGCAGGGTCTTCTGCACCCTGGTCTTCCCTTTTCCTTCTTCTTCTGTAACCTTCTTAGTCAATAAATGTGTTGTAGACTTAAAAAAAAAACAAATAGTTATAAAAAGCCATAAATCCAAGTAGGTTCTGCTGCCAGCAGCGGAGGAAGAACAGTGGGGAAAAAAACTCTCATATCTTTTAAGCCGATGTCCGATGACAACTGAAGGATATTTGAACAGGTACTGTCTTTTATGTGGCCAGTCCCTGTGCAAATTTTCTCCCCATGCTCCCATTGGCTAGGATGTGGGGTTAAGCAGGGAATGGAACTTGCCCTGCAGTAACCTCACCTCCCAGGCAATCAGCTTCTAGCTTGTTTTACCATTCCTCAAGATAGAAGCTGATTGGCTGGGAGGTGAGGTTACTGCAGGGCATAGTCCATACCCTGTGTAACCCCACATCTCAGCCAATGGGTGCATGGAAGGAAAATTTGAACAGGGACTGGTCATATAAAAGGCAGTCCCTGTTCAAATTTCCCTCTGTTGGTATCGGGCAACAGCCCAAAGGTATAAGGAAGGTTTTTTCTACTGTTTGCAGCCGGTGGCGATGGCAGGGAGACTACTTGGATTTAGGGCTTTTTATAACTTTTTTTTTCCCAAAGGCTACAACACATTTATTGCCTATGAAGACAACAGAGCACAGATGAAGATGACAGATGAATTAAGAAGGAGATGCTAGAAGATTATAGAAGAAGGAAAAAGGAAGACCAGGGTGTAGAAGACCCCACTGAACATCAGGATTACAGGGAAAGTTTACTTTTACTTGTATCGTATTAGTTTAGGGGTGATTAACCCTTTTAGTGCCAGTGGGGTATGCAACACTGTGCAATGCGTTGCATCAAAGGTTTAATTTTATTCTGTCACACACATTGTTTGGATACTGTGGTTCTCTTGATATGGGGTTTATGGCCCTATACCAGTAAATCCATGTGTCACTAATGTAGGGATTACTACTTTAGCATTTTTTCTGATCTCTTTTTGCGCTTCACTTACACGTCGGTGGTAAGGCACATGTAAGGGGACTCTTCGCCGGTAATTTTTTGCAATAAAAGTGAGCCCCTTAATGCGTGTTACTAAGCCACCACATGCAATTTAATGGCAAAAGAAGAGGAGAGCGCACAAGTCTGGGAGTAACCACAAAGTGTATGTTATACAATGTTATACACTGATTGTGCTCACTAAATTGATTCTTGATACAATATATAATAAAAGAAACGTTGTAAATAAGGGATCACTTTGCCTTCGCTGTGCTGTAGGTATCGGTGTGGGTGAAAATGGTCAGATAGCAGATTAACCTCTTCAGTGCCTGACTGTAACAAAAGCAAAAACAAAGTCCTTCTAAGAGCACCTCCATTGTAAATAGTGTATAAAGGTAAGCCCCCAGTAAGAATTCACTCACCAAATAATGGTGTATACAGTCCACACTACACCCGACCTGGTGTTAACCCACTATACTCAAAAGGCTGGAAGCGGCCAAGATGCGGATTAACCCTTCGAATGCCTGACTGCAAGAGAGGGAAAATCCATCTAAGAGCACGATAACTATACTTCAGCAACAGTTGAAAAAAACATGAGAGTTAAAACACCTCAATAGGTGTCGGTGCCAAGTGGACAATAATAATGTTACACAAAAAAAGGGGAAAAGGAAACCACTCTCAATGGCACTCAAAACTTAACTTCTATTATATTCGAAGACCCTTTGATAATAGGACAATGTTAGACTAAAAACATATCTTTATTGGTATCCATTAAAAACAAAGAAGGAAAAGGAAACAAAAACATGAAAGAGAGAGGGAAAGGTGGTGTATTGGACTTGACCCAGACCTAATAAAGTTCAAATAATTGCCATCCAGGTCATCAATCTAACCCTAAATTATCGATACAAACGGACAGAATTATCCAAAGCCTAGAACAGACTAATCGTTCATTAGTCCCTTGGATATAAGGAGGTCTAGAAACTCATTCATTAAAGATCGGTAGCTAATGCCAAACAGATACAAATACTAAATCTGTTCTTAAACGTGACTAATAACACACGTAAGATAACTTCATTAAAGCCAGTTTAGTTAAGCTAGCAACACGAAGCGATAGATAACAACCAAAATCCGTTCTAAATCAGAGACGGAGATGAAGAGCACCTCCGTGAGGATAATATGCAAAGTAAAGCCCCCAACATTGATACACTCACCGAATGACCTTAGGTACGGCACACAAATACACCCGGCCCGGTGTTTATCCAATGCACTATACGACCTCGCAAGTGGATGTAATAGATGTGCGGGAGAGCCTTAAATGTATTAGAAATATTACAACTTTATTAAGTACAGTTCCCAACGCGTTTCGTGAGATATACTCACTTCGTCAGGGGATGCGGATAAAACTATTCTCAACTACTATATATACTATTTAAACAGACATGCCTTGTTACCTTCGTTGTTGTGTCTCCACAGCACGGCAACCTGGAGCGAGGCTAGGAATGCTAAAGACCGGGATCTCCTTCATGCCTCGATTGCACCCCACGCAACGCTCCTATGGTCTTCATTGACTACAGTGATGCAACAACACATAAAAATCCATAAATACATTAACAAAGAATACCGTGCTGTGGAGACGCAACAACAAAGGTAACAAGGTATGTTTGTTTAAATAAAATAGTACCTTTTTTTTTTTTTTTTTTTTTTTTTTAACTATGGGGGATTGAATCGAACCCCAAGTCAGAGGGCAACCTCTGATGAGATTAGATTCTTCAACTACTGAATAAAAATGTCTAACCATTAACCTGAATGAAAAACAAGAAGCACAAGGTATATGCAGTTTAAATAGATACTTTAAGTGAGAATGAAAGTTGTATAAGTAGCAAATCTAATGTAACCAGATCACCATTTTAAAGTATGACACTTGTTAAAGGGAATACTACCCCCTTAATATGTAAAAACATATACTGTAGTGTTTATTATCCTTGAGTAAAACAAGGGTACCCTACTGCTTAGAGGTATTTTATTCAAAAAGTTTATACTAGGGTGAGCACATTTCCATTCTGCCATTCAGGGACACTGTGGTGATGGGAGTACTTCTCTCCAGCTCTAGGACAGCTATGTAGGAGGGGTCAGTATACATCACTGGACATCTGTGCTCAAATTGCTCTTTATCCGGCGCACCACAGAGTTCTAAACACTAGAGGGAGAACTGTCCATTGACTGCTGTGACAGGAATCAATGTCTATGGTGGGCTACAAGATAATATACATCAGGCCAAAAGCCTTAGACTAGTATTACACTACTATAAAACTGCACTGCAGCTCCTGTTTCAAGTCAGGATCAAGGCTCAGTTCTGTCTCTAGTGCTTAGGGCTCTGTCTAGAAGTCATTTTCTTGTAGTCCAGCAGAGGCATCAGTTCGTATCACAGTAGGCAATTCTGTTTCTAGTGTTTAGATTTTTTATTCAGGGACTTTTTATTGTCCCTGATGGGGGCTGCCAGGGACATGGGACACACACATAAATTCCAGGACTGTCCCTGGCAATCAGGGACAGGTGGTCACCCTAGTTTATACAGCTCATGCTTGATTTTTTTTTTGTTGCAGTATCACAGTGGCCTGAAAATTGTGCAGCCCTGGTCAGTTGACCATAAACCTCCATAAGATAATGTAGCACCAGCTCCACTGTAACATTTCAGGCTACTATGATACTGCATCTAAAGAAAATCAAGTTTGAGCTGTAATAACTGTTGAATAAAACACATTTCAGCATTGAACGTACCCTTGTTTTACTCAGGGCGATAAAACCTACAACATTTTAAGTATCAGGGCCGGATTTCCCAATAGGCAACCTATGCACCTGTCTAGGGTTGCCACCTTTTCTTCCAAAAAATATCGGCCATGGCATTCCCTCCATAGACTTAACATTGGACAGAAGCCAATTTTTTACTGGCTGGGTGGCAATGCTACACTTGCCTAGAGCTTCAAATTTTGAGGGGTGCCTCAGCTGTGCTGGCCACGCCCACATCCTGAATTGTGGGTGGAGCCAGAGCAATCCATGTATCCATGAAGTAGCTTATACAACACTATACAGGCTATTATTTAACCCCTTGGATGCTAGTGAGATCTCAATCGCATTGCGGAGCAATGCGTTGTGATCTCTCTAGCAACCAAGGGGTTAAAGCTTTTATGTCCTTGCTTGTTGCAGGCCAAAGGTATATTCTGTCCCAGGAAACAGTGGAGGAGACTGGTGGCATGGTCATGTGAGGAGTGGGGTGTGGCCATGGGCGGAGCTAAGGTAGGCTGATCAGATCTCACCTTTAACCGGGGACACATAGGAAATAGCCATTTTTCAGTACTTAAAGGGATAGTAATACTTCGTTTTATCTTTATTTTATTTTGTAGGAATTAAAAAAACATGAAGAACGATATAAGTCTTATCTCTAAAACCTTTATGGTTTAAGAGATATTCACAAGCAAAGTTTCCCCCTCCCGCCCCTTTTTCCTAGTTTAAGCCATCTCTTCTCAGATGTGAATCTGGTTGTAAGACCAGACAGATAACAGCAGGGGACAATCTTCTTTGTATGAAAACAATGAAAGCTTTTTCAGCTTTTTCCCTTATCTTAATTGAAGATTGTCCCTCTGTGCAGTCTACCTGGGCACCTCCCTTCTGATCTGGCTGAACAGGGGGGGGACTTTGCTTGTGAATATCTCTTAAACCATAAAGGTTTGAGAGATAAGACTTATATCGTTCTTCATGTTTTTTTAATGCTTACAAAATGAAATAAAGATAAAATTAAGTATTACTATCCCTTTAACTGAAATCAAAGCAGTCCTGCAGTATGCATTTTTCCTATGAGTCCCCGGTTAAAGGTAAGGTCGGGTCAGCCTAAGCTAAGGGTGCCCAGAGTGCCTTGCCTAGGGGAGCCTGGAATGTAAATCCGGCCCTGTTAAGTTTTACTATGCCCTTAAATTTGCATGCTGCAGGAATGCACACCAGCCAGCACAATCCTGCGGTGTGAGTATTTAATTAGCACCCCACATTACAGTGGGGATCTGGTCACATAATTTAAATTAGGCTCACCCCTGCTTGAGTTAGAAAGAAACAAGTCCACCAGGCAATAGAATAAACAGCAACAAGAAACATAATTCTTCCTACTCTTGTGAAAATGGAAGTGCCCTCTGCAGGCAAAAAGCCATATTGCATTTCACATTTGTAATTACTGTTTGTCTTCCAGTATTGCATGGATCTGAAACTGTACATAGTCTTTCTACTGCAAAATCTTCCTTTTGCATAGTTTGTACACAACATTTTCATGTAATAAAGATCAGGTAGCAATATATCTGAACATTTTGAGAAATGTCAGTCAAGAAGCTTCTGGAAAAATAAGTGGAATTTTCGATATGAGCCTGGAGTAACCCATGACACTATGTATGGACTTGGCTTGTGCAGGATGTCATGTTTCTGGGGTGTTCTCAGTCAGGAGGCCATAAAGGAAAGGGGTTGACTTCTCCCACTTCTTCATCCTGACTGGCACCCTGGCAAATTGTTCCCCTCCCTTCCTTGCAATGTTTCCGTGTGTTGTTGGTATTTTGGTTTTGCTCTTCAATTAAAATAAATAAATTAATAATGAATTTAAAATATAGATTGAAAAATAACACTTTATTGAACACATTACTTGAAGTTGAATTGGGACTTTGTAATTGTAGCTTTAGCACTGTATTTGTATGGCAAATTGGGTTGTAAGAAGCTACAAGAAACAGTCCAGTGGGTCATATGGTATGTGGTAATGGATATCTGGGTCCAACTCAGCCCATCGTCCTGAAGGCATCCATCGGCCTAGTTCTTGAACCTGGGGATTATTTGTGTTGGCATGAGACAATGGTGTTGCTTGACCAAGGGATCAGTGGCCTGCTACCTCCAGCTTACGTCCTTATCTACTTGCTATTCTGAAATAATGACACATTTTCAAGTGTTAAGGTCAATAAACATCTGTGTATGTAATTCATCAAACTCAATTGTTTGTGTGACTTTTTGGGCTAGTGGTGTGGGTTTTTCCAGAGGCCAGGTGATGCCTCTAAAAGGAAATATTTTAAAATCCACATTTGTTTATAAGAATGCTAACACCTAAATGATCTTGGTTCATATACACTTAAATACCCTTTGCTTCATGCTAGCATCTGTAAATGTGATGTTTGTTTCCTTAGGCCTAAAATCTAGTCTTATACATTCTCTGTGGTGGCAGCCGTTCTCATTACAAAAGCCTCTGTAGTGATAAAGCTGTGTTGTCTTTAGGCTGAGTTAAGGTAACAGCCTTTGTTAAAAGAAGAGAGGTGGGCATTCAACTAAATACATTTTCTGACTTAGCTCTTGACCCCCAATACAAACTGAATGTACCAATTTAATCAAATAAACTCTGTTAAAATTGACTAAATAGACTAGTCCATAGATGCATTAAAAATATGATTTTAGTGAAATTATCATAAAGTCCCTTTCTCTTAGTTCATGTGGAACACAAGAACCATGGTGGTAATGCTCCCTTCTTCCCTTCAGCTTTACCCCCTTCCTCCTCAGTTTCAACTTACAGCAAAAATAAGAAAAAGAAGAAGCAGGAGAAAAGAATGAATTTTTATGAACAGAGGTCTTGAATCAAGTTTTTGTTTCTTCAGGTGGGAATCCTGTGATACACATGGACTAAGAGAAGGGGTTTTTAACAGTAAATTCAGTAAATCCTCCTTTCTTTTACAGTGTGGAACTCAGGAACCATGAGGATACACCAAAGCATCCACCAAGATTCCTGAGAAGGAAAAAGAGGAAAAAACCCTCGAGTGCAGACCAGGTTTCCACAGGACTAACTGGTCAATGAACACTGAACTCGCAACCAAACAACTGAACAAAAAACAAGAACTAACACGATTCAGAATGCTGAAAAATTAGAACAATCTTTAAACAGTCACTGCTGCCTGTAGGACCTTCCATCTAAAACTGGCCTAGTTAGAGGCCAGGACATTGGCATAGTAGGGCTTGGTGAAGGTGTGCATATACAACCACTTTGCTGCCTTACACAACTGCTCAGCATAGGCCTGATTCTTGTAGGCCCAAGAGTCAGCGTGATCTGGTAGAGTGTGCCATGACTTGGAAAGGAACTGGTTTCTTTATAAGCACATACACCTGTAGGACGGTCGTCTTGTTTTATGTAGCAATGGTAACTTTGGACACAGCCTGGCCCACACGGGGGCCATCAGGAATGACAAAAAAGGAGTCAGATTTTGTAAAAGACTGTGTGCGATGAAGGTAGTACTTGAGACAGTTTACCACTTCCAGCATATGAAGTTCCTGTTCCTGTTTGATGGAAGGATCAGGACAGAAGGAAGGAATAGCAGTTTGCTGGTTGATGGGAAAATCAGAGACAAACTTGGGCAGAAAACCTCTGAGTACGGTGCATGACCAGGAAAGAGGGTTTACAATACAAAGCCTGTAATTTGGCCACTCAGTGAACAGATACAATGGCCAGAAGCAAGGCCATCTTAAGCATCAGAAGACTCAAAGAAGCATCTGCAAGATGTTGAAAGGGAGGCTTCAAGAGAACTCCTAATACCAAATTAAAATCCCATGGTGTAGTGGGATCTCTAAAGACAGAGTAGGCATGGGCCACAACCTGAACAAAGCACTTGACATCAGGGAGAAATGCAATTATTTTCTGAAAAAGAACAGAGAGAACTGAGATATGAACCTTGATATAACTTTTGTGAGACCCTTGTTGACTCCATCTTGGATGAAACCAGAACCATCTGAAGACTAAAAGGCTGTGAGGAAATGTCCAGTTCAGTGCAACACTGATGGTATAAAAATCAAATTCTATGATAGACTGGAAGCATAGTAGAGATGACCGCCTCCAAAAAGCCCTTCTTCAGGATGATGGCTTCAAAAAGATGTTCCGTCATTGCAAACCTCTTCACCTGAGTATGACAAAGCGGACTGTATGTCAGAAGATCTAGCCTCAGGGGAAGATGAAAAGGTTCAGCTATGAATAGACTGAGAAGATCAGAGAGCCAGGGCCAGAATGGAGCTATCAGAATAACTTGAGATCTTTCCATCATGAAATTTCTCATTACCCTGGGAATTAGTAGGACTGGAGGGGATACATTTGACAGAGGAAAGTTCCATGGTATGGACATCACATCTGTCACAAAAAATAGAGGAACTTTTGTGCAGTGGAACCTCTGCCCAAGCAGACTCACTTCTGGCTCCTCCTTGATGTGGCAACTGCTGTCTCATTGTCCGATTGGCCCCTCACCTGTGTTCCGGTCATAACGTGGGACCAGTACCAAAGTGTTAGGTGAATAGCTCTCATCACCAGAATATTGATTGGCAGTAGAATCTCCTTTTGGGTCCAAAGAACCTGTGCCATCAGTAGATCCATGGTTGCCCCCCAGCCCCTCAGACTGGCATCCATGGTGATCACTACCCATTCTAGGAAGACAAATGAATGTCCCAGTGTTATATGGGATCATTGAAGCCACCAGTGAGGATCTTCCTTCTTCACTGAGAGAGAGAGACATGGAATGAGACAGGTGAGAGTGCTTCCTTGACCAGGTCCTGAGAATGTCCAATTGCAACTGCAATGTGAAATTGAGCATAGGACATGAGAGTCCAGGGGTGGTAAGGAGGGGCACTTGCCCCCTCCATATAAATATAGGGGCTGGGCAGGCTAGCCTGTGGTTCATATTATGACTTTGCCCCCCCCCCCCCGGAAAAATTTCTGCAGATGCTCCTGGCATAGGGGACTGCTTCCAAACAGACACCAGGTGGCCTAGCATTCTCATGTACTCCCACACCATGGCTGATGTCCAGGAAATTGTTTGATAAACCTGAAGTAGCCAGAGACTGGATCTTGTGCTTTGGATACATCCACCTTTTGAGAGTATCAAATCTCTTTCTTAAGAAATGGAACACTTGGGAAGGTACCAGAGATGATTTCTTGAAATTGAGTACCAACTGTGTTTGTCCAGTATGTGGAGGCACTTCTAAATCTGTGAATGCAGCATAGCCTCTGAAGGAGCCTTGAGTAACAGTCTGTCTAAGTAAGGAGTCAAGAATATTCCTTGAATGCAGATGTGAGCTGCCAAAATGGACATGACCTTCTTAAAGATCCTTATTGCATGATCTAAACCAAAGGGGAGGGCATTAAATTGCTGACTGTTCAAAAAAGAAAAAGTGTTTCAAGTGCCAGTGATTCTGATGAACTGGAACATGAAAGTAAGCAACTTGGAGGTTCAATGAAGCAAGGCCTTTTCCCCCACAGAAATATGGCCAGGACTCCATTTTGAATTATGGAGTTGAGGCACTTCAAGACCAGATTGGGGCCACAGCTGCTGTCATTCATGGCAACTACAAAATGTAGAATCCAGCATTCCTGGGCTGGAACTTGAACCAATGCCTTCTTTTCTAGCAGTGAGGACATTGCATCTATGAACCTATGTCCCAGAAGCAGATCCCAAGGAACTCTAGACAGAAAGAAACGGTCAAGAGGAATGAATTTGAAGTCAATGCAGTAACCTTCTGAAATTATCCACAAAACCCATTGATCTGTCACTGAAGTCTCCCACTAGTCTTGAAAAAGATGGAGGCAACCCCCAACAGGCAGAGACAGGCCAGGTCCCAGCGAGTCATGTGAAGGTGGGCATGTCAGCCTTAGGATTCTGACCTTGTGCAGGGCAGGCTTAAAAGCTTGAGAGGTTAGAACCCTAGGCACCCTGGTCTGGTGGCGTAATGGAAGCCATGCATCTTCTTTGGGGAATAAACATGCTTTGAAGGGTGCTCCTGCCTCCAGTAGAGTTACTGATAACCATGTCTATGTCAGGCGCAAAAAGCTAATTCCCTACAAAGGGAAGGGACACCAATGTTTTTTTTGAAGATTGGTCAGATAAACAGATCTTAAGCCCCTAAGTGTGATGAACAGCTAACGAAAAGGCTGAAGATTTTCCAGAAAATCTAGTGGTGTCAGAGGCCGCTTCTTTAATGTATGCAATGGCCTCTAAAAATTAGGAAGCAGAACCAACATTTCCTCTGGGAACATTCACAAGGATAGCATCTGAGAGGTGTTCACTCCAGAAGCCCATAGCTACATTAACCCAAAAATGGGTCACAAAAAAGACCTCAGTGGCAGCAAAGTTTGCCTTCAATAAGGTAGAATGAATTTAAGCATTTACTTGATTGATCCTTAAGAGCCACAGCATCTTCCAGAGTCAGGGCAATGTTTTAACAAGGCAAGATATTAGGGGATCAACTGCATGTGAAGAAGCAGACTGCAACAAGGCCTAAGCTTAAAATGGATAGAAGTTGGAAATGCGCTTTTTGAGGAAGAGCCTTCTATCAGTCATCTTCCACTCTTCCAGGAGAACCTGGTCTAGATAGTGATGGAGGGGAAAATGGGTACCTCCCTTTCATATCATTGGAAGATATCTGGTGAGAAAGATCCAGAATCAGAGGCCTCAGAGACTTGAAGTGTCTCCAACACCTCTCTGATGAGCTCCTCAGCAGAGGGGCAAGGATCTCTCCATCCTTTGCAGAGGAATCCTCAACCAGTGTGGCCCCCAAAGACAGCATCAATGTGTCTGACAGGGGGAATGGGCATCAAGAATGGAGGACCCCTTGGATAGAAGGAGGGATAGCAGCAACTGAAGACATCACAATCTAAACCCAAATCTCTTCTTCTGCAGTAGAGGGCCCTGGAGGAGTAGTAGGGGCTGCATCTCAAGAGGGACATAGGGTTCCTGAATACTCTCATGTCTGATAGGAGTAGCAATGTACTAAAAGGGTTAATAGAAGCTTATCCAAAATGTGAGGGACCCTAAGGATGAACAAACAGCATAACGGCTTGTTCTACGGCTAATCACAGCTCAAAAGCGTCAAGTTTGAGCTCTATAGTGCCATTACAGAAGAGACATTTCCACAAACATATTAGAATAATCCCGTCCAAAATGACAGGGAAGTCCACGCTGCACAGAAACACCAGCTAACCCCAGACATACTTTCCTGCATTGTTGGGCTTTGTTAGTGAGGTGTACTGAGAACAAAGGGTCCACGTCTGATTACCCTTCACTCTTTGGAAGAACCCTTAAGAGTAGTCAAAATGCTTATCCAAAATGTGAGGGGCCCTGAGGATGAACAGACAGCAAAATGGCCTGTTCTATGGCTAGCCACAGCTCAGAAGCATCACTTTTTTAGCTCTCTAGTGCCATTACAGAGGAGAAATTTCCACATAATTTTATATTAATCCAGCCCAAAACTCCTTGACTAGATGTAGAACAAGCCATTGTACTTTATGTTCATCCTCATAGCCTCTCACAGTTCTTGTATATATTTTGAATATTCTTAGATGGTATCCCTAAAAGTAAAGGGTAATCCAGACGTGGACCCCTTGCTCTAAATGCCTAGGGAATCCATCTTCACTGATGAGATCCTACAAGGCTAAAACATGTATCTGGGGTTAGCTACTGTTCTCGTGCAGAGGGGACTTGATCATTTTGGAAGATGACTACCCTTTTGGGTGGGGATTAGCCTAATATGTGTGTGGAAATGTATCCTCTGTAATGGCACTAGAGAGGTAAAATGTGATGCTTCTGAGTGGTGACTAGCAGGAGAACAAGCCACTGTGCTTTAAGTTTGTCCTCAGAGCCTCTCACATTTCTTGTATGTATTCTGAATACTCTTAGGGTGGTCTCCCTAAGAGTGAAGGGTACTCCAGACATGAACCACTTGGTCTCAGTGCCTAGGAAATCCAGTTGCACGTCACTGAAGAGGCCCTACGAGGCCAAAATGTATGTCTGGGGCTAGCTGGTGTTCCTATATAGAAGGGTCTTGCCTGTTATTTTGGAATTGGACTGCCCTTTTGGGCAGGATTAGTCAAATATGTGCGTGGCACTAGAGAACTAAAAAGTGATGCTTCTGATCAATGACTAGCCGCAGGACAAGCCTTTATGCTTTATGTTTATCCTCAGAGCCTATGACATTTTGTCATGTATTTTGACTACTATTACTGGGTCTCTCTAAGAGTGAAGTGTAATTCAGACTTGGACCCCATGCTCTCAGTGCCTAGGGGATCCAGCTGCATCTCACAGAGTGAAGTTTAATTCAGACTTGGACCCCATGCTCTCAGTGCCTAGGGGATCCAGCTGCATCTCACTGCCAAGGCCCTGCAAAGCCAAACTTACATCTGGGGTTAGCTGGTATTCCTGTGCAGAGGGGACTTGACAGTCACTTTGGAACTGGACTGCCTAGGGAATCCATCTGCACTTCACTGATGAGTTCTTACATAGCTAAAACATATATCTGGGGTTAGCTCGTGTTCTCATGCAGAGGGGGCTTGTTGATCATTTTGGAACAGGACTACCCTTTTGGGTGGGATTAGCCTAATATGTGCGTGGAAATTTCTTCTCTGTAATGGGACTAGAGAGCTAAAACGTGATGCTTCTGAGTTTGGACCAGCAGGAGAACAAGCCACTGTGCTTTATGTTTGTCCTCAGAGCCTCTCACATTTCTTGCATGTATTCTGAATACTCTTAGTGGGGGGCTCCTGAAGAGTGAAGGGTACTACAGACATGAACCCCTTGGTCTCAGTGCCTAGGGAATCCAGCTGCACATCACTGAAGAGGCCCTACAAGGCCAAAATGTATGTCTGGGGCTAGCTGGTGTTCCTATATAGAAGGGTCTTGCCTGTTATTTTTGAATTGGGCTGCCCTTTTGGACAGGATTAGTCAAATATGTGCATGGCACTAGATAGCTAAAAAGTGATGCTTCTGATCAATGACTGGCCGCAGAACAAGCCTTTATGCTTTATGTTTGTCCTCAGAGCCTCTCACATTTGTTGCATGTATTCTAAATACTCTTAGGGGGATCTCCTTAAGAGAGAAGGGTACTACAGACATGAACCCCTTGCCTGGGGAATCCAGCTGCACCTCACTGACAAGGTCCTTCAAGGTCAAGATGTGTTTCTGGGGATAGCTGGTGTGCCCATGTAGAAGGTACTTGAATATTATTTTGGAATTGGACTGCTCTTTTGGGCAGGATTAGACTAATATGTGCATGGAAATATCTCCTCTGTAATGGCACTAGAGAGCTAAAACGTGATGTTTCTGAGCGGTGACTAGCCATAAAACAAGCCATTGTGCTTTATGTTCATCCTCAGAGCCTCTCACATTTCTTGTATGCATTTTAAATACTCTTACAGGGTCTCCCTAAGAGTGAAGGGTACTCAAAATGTGGACCCTTTGCTCTCAGTGCCTAGGGAATCCAGTTGCACCTCACTAAGGAGGCCCAACAAGGCAAAAATGTATGCCTGAGTTAGCTGGTGTTCCTGTGCAGAGGGGAGTTGCCCATCATTTTGGGACTGGACTGAACAGGATGAGTCTAATACGTGCATGGAAATGTTCTTTTTGTAATGGCATCAGAGAGCTAAAACGTGATGCTTCTGAGAGGTGACTAGCCATAGAACAAGCCATTGTGCTGTTTGTTCACCCTCAGAGCCTCTCACATTTCTTGTATGCATATTTTTAATACTCTTAACAGGTCTCCCTATGAGTGAAGGGTAATCCAGAAGTGGATCCCTTGCTCTCTGTACCTAGGAAATCCAACTACACCTCAGTGATGAGGCCCTACCAGGCCAAAATACACATCTGGGGTTAGCTGGTGTTCCCATACAGGGGTACTTGTCTGTCATTTTGAAATTGGACTTCCCTTTTTGGTGGTATTAGTCTAAAACGTGCGCAGAAATTTCTACGCTCTAGTAGCACTAGAGAGCTAAAACATGATGCTTCTGTACAGTGACTAGCTGCAGAACAAGCCATTCTGTCTTATGCTTTATGTTCGTCCTCAGAGCCTCTCACATTTCTTGTATGTTTAGGGGTTGAGAGGACCCCAAATTCCTTGGTTTTAGATTTCTTCATGTGACCCTTGGGATCTGGCATGTTCAGCGAAACCCCCCCAGAATAGGAAAAATGTAGCCCAGATTAGCTGGAAGGTATGAGAAAGTACTTAGAAACACCCAAAAAGTACTTATTTGACCACAAGGGGTTAACTTGTAGGAATAGAGAAGAGTCCAGCCTCTGTGTAGCCTGTATGATAGGAAAGAAAAACAGCCACCAAAGTAACACCTCTGCCAATCCAGAAACAAGGTATTCTGTGAAATATGGTTTCCAATATACCTGCTACAGTAAATAGTGGCTCTCCAGCTGTTTGAAACTGCAATTTTTGGGGCTCTGAACAAGGTTCCTAGGAGAACCATGCAATAGTATTGGACTATGAGATAGTTTTGGACCCTGTGATAGTGATGGTCCTCTTTTTCAATTTAGCCCTTTGTGTGACGAATAGAGTAGTAATAGGTCCATGACAAGAACTGCAAGCAACAAAAATGGCTGCTGCGCAGACATCCATTCTTAAAGGGGCCACATTCAATCTAGTTAATCTAACTCTAGAGAAGTCAGTGAATGAGAGCCCACCAAATGGGGGATTATACAGCTCCATATTCTAGGAATAAAAAGAAAAAAGAAGTCTTACTAACATTGCAGTGCCCAAACACCCTTTCATGAAGCCAGGTCACTAAAACTGGAGAGGTGGGGCAGGGGAGGGCTGGCCCAGGGAGGCAATTACCCCCTGGGCCAGTCATATGTCTGGGCTGGTGGGCCACTCCCGCTTGTTGCTGCAAATGTAGCTACAGTAGTGATACCACAGAGCTTACGATTGAAATGGAGCTACAATCCAAGTGGAGCTACACTAGTAACATAACCAATTTCTCTTGTAAGTTCTATGGTATCCCTAGTGCAACTTTATTTAAAATGTAAGCTCTGTAGTTGCACAAGTGTAACCCCATTTCAACTGTAAGCTTTGTGGTATTGCTTGCCTTACTTCACAACACTAACCCTTTGAGTGACAGAGTGGTATGCCACGCATTGCAAAGCAATGCTTGGCATACCCCTCTGGCACTCAAAGGGTTAATGGCAATTTTAAAATTAACAAAAGGGGGTGGGCTGGGACAGTAGGCTGGAACGATAGTAAAATTGGGCCACTTGATTGTAATTGCCCTCCAGGCCACAAGTTGCCAGCCCTCCCCTGAGGTGGGGGTGAAGCTGGAGGGAAATGGAGAGTTTACACTTCAGAGGCCTTGCCTTTTTTGATGTGTCCTGCTCTCCGGAGAAGTGGAGCTTTACCCCCATGGTTCCTGTTTTCCAAACTGGAAGTAAGAAATGCAAGTTTAGAATGAGATTTTAGGATTCTAACATAAAATAATTTTCATCCAGTAGCTGGAAATATATGATATTTAAAACAACCCAATTTTATTTATAGACAGAGTGGAAAGTTTTAAGCGCTCTGTTTAACACAATATAAAGTTCAATGTCATTAAAAATTCACTTACCATGGTGTCGAGATGCAGCTGTTGGAGTGGATCTCACAGTCACAATCCACGTCATTGTACAAACATGCAACACAACAGAAAAAGAGAAGAAACAGCGCAAGGCACCTCTAAGTGAAGTATTGATTGGTCACAATCATATATATAAATGGCCCTTTCCCCTCCAATGATACTACTCACATTTGTGAGAGGTTCCTCCTGCCTCTCAGTTTGATTCGCCTGCACTGGACTGTGGGGTGTCACACCAGGCCAGTGACTGCATATGTTACGCCAGATGAAAAAACTGATGTTGTTTTTAAATTGTGTTTGTTGTTCCTAGTCTTTTACCAAATACATTAACCCCTTAAAGGGATAGTAATACTTTGTTTTATCTTTATTTTATTTTGTAGGCATTAAAAACATGAAGAACGATATAAGTCTTATCTCTCAAACCTTTATGGTTTGAGAGATATTCACAAGCAAAGTTTCCCCCTCCCGCCCCTTTTACCTAGTGTAAGCCATCTCTTTTCAGATGTGGAATCCAGTCCATAGACCAGACAGATAACAGCAGGGGACAATCTTCTTCCTATGAGAACAATGAAAGCCCTGCCCCCCTTGACAAGTCTTTCAGGTTTTTCCCATATCTTAACTGAAGATTGTCCCTCTCTGCAGTCTACCTGGGCACCTCCCTTCTGATCTGGGTGAGCAGTGTTACATCAATAAAAGGGGCGGGAAGGGGATACTTTATCATTGAATTACTCTTGAACTACAACTCTGACAGAATTGAAATAGCACTCTCCATGGCCCAAATACTATGAAGATTAATTAAAACTGCTTTTATTATGAAACATTACTATCCCTTTAAAGACCAGCGGTCCCGGGGTGTGCGGTCCTTTAAGGACCAGATAGGAAACTTTGATGTGCCATCCCACATGACTGATCACGTGGGGCGGCGCGCCGAACAGGGTCTGAAAGAGATCGCTCCGGTCTTGGAGCGATCAACTTCTGTCCCCGGTAACAATGCTATCATCTGGCCTCTTTCATTCACAGTGAGTATAGATGTGCCGATAATAACTGGATGAGAACTTTATTGTCACCTCAATAAAAGTATCCTAAGAATTCCCAACCACAACCTGAAACCCCTATAAGGGGTATCAGTATGAGGCAAAATGAGAAAAAATAATAACAGTATCAATTGCAAATTCAATATTGCCCTGATAGTGGGCTAAAATCACGCAGTCACTGGCCTGTTGTGAGACCCCACAAACCAGTGCAGGCGAATCAAACTGAGAGGCAGGAGGAACCTCTCACAAATGTGAGTAGTATCATTGGAGGGGAAAGGGCCATTTATATATATTATTGTGACCCATAAATACTTTACTTAGAGATGTCTTGTGCTGTTTCTTCTCTTTTTAAATTTTATTTATAGATGCTAATGTCCCTTTAATTCTTCATGTTTTATGGAAAAAAACAAAGGATTTGGAAAAAAACATTCTCCAAATTTTACTGAGCCTTCACATCTCTACTACCGTTGACAAGATAGTCACACGTGCTGCTTCATCCAAGCCAAAGCTAAATAGTGTGGGTGACTGGTTGTTATGTTTTCATAGCCGTGACATAGCAGCTCATGTGAAATAATTCAGTGCTCCCTAGGTGTACATAAAGCTAACTCTTGAATATAGAGAGTGGATGAAGATCAAATAAAGTCTGAGGTTTTACAGAGGGCAGAAAAAGGGCAGACAGGGCTTGTCACGCAGGTCTAATCAGCTGTCACATTTTATTAACACTTTGGCTGCACAATGTACTGCAGTATGTTAGTGACCCCCACTGGCATTAAAGTGCATGCAGAACAATGATTCTGAGTCTTATTTACTAAGAAGAACTGGTTCCATTCTGGAGTAAACCAACTGCACCATAGGGGACACATAAAAATTCCCCAAATTGCTTCTGATTTAAATGGGGCGTTAACCTTTTGAACGCTAGAGAGATCTCCAATAGATTGCTTTGCAATGTGTTGGAGACCTCTCTAGCACTCAAGGCGTTAAAAAGCCAAGTAAAATTATTTACATTGTTTATTTGTCATCTATGGTGTATTTGGGTTGTCACAGTTTGTTGTAGTATATCAGCCTCCTCATGTAGTTTAAAGTGATAGTATTGTTTCACAAAAAAAGCAGCTCCGATTAATCTTCATAGTATTTGGGCCATGGAGACTTGTAGTTCAAGGGTAATTGAATGATAAAGTATCTCCCTCCTGCCCCTTTTACCTAGTGTAAGCCACCTGCACTCAGATGTGAAATCTGGTACCTTGACCGGACATGATGCAGCAAAGGACAATCATCTTACTGTGAGCATAAGGAAAACCCTGCCCCCTTGACAGGTTTTTCCTTATGCTCACTGAAGATTGTCCCTCTCTGCAATCCATCTGGACAGTCTTGTTGCTCTGAGGTGAGCAGTGTTACATCAGTAAAAGGGGTGGGAGAGGGATACTTTATCATTCAATTACTTCTGAACTACAGCTCGGACAGTATTGAAATTACGCTCTCCACAGCCCAAATACTATGAAGATTAATTGGGGCTGTTTTTTTTTGTGAAATATTAGTATGTCTTTAATCCCCCTGAAGTAAACATTATCCCATGGCCCATTCCCAATAGCATTAACAATAAACATTTATCTTGAAGTTGGGGGTCCAACGAGGTGTTCTGCACCCTGGTCTTCCTCTTTAGTTCTTCTTTAATTCTTCTTTCTTCTTCTGTAAAGCTGCTTTTTTGTGAAACAGTACTATCCCTTTAACAAATCTAATGTAGAAAAAAATAGTGAAGTCTGGTTATTATACTGACACAGGTATCACAGTCTCCCTTAGAGGCTAAGTTTTCCTGTGCTTCCTACCTCTGTATGGCGGCCGGCTGGCATGAGAGTCATTGCCCTTAGGTGGTGTTCTTGCTCGTTACTCTTGTTCTCTGTTGTGAGATGTGTTTGCCTGAGAATCTTGCTCTGTGTATGTCTCCGGCTTGTCTGACTACCCACATTGGTTCTGACCTGTGACTCTGGCTGACTACTCGCTCTGTGTATGATTCCGGCTTGCCTGACTACCCACATCGGTTCTGACCTGTGGCTCTGGCTGACTACTCACTCTGTCTATGACCCCGGCTTGCCTGACCAGTGGCCCTGGCTACTACCCACTCAGTATAGTGTCCGGTTGCCTTCCTTGTGGGCCTGGTTACTTTCTCTCCTTTTAGTCTTTGGCTTGCCTGACTGAGCGGGTAGCTCAGTGTAGCCTCCGGTTGTCTTTCCTGTGGGCCTGGTTACTTTTGCTCCTTGTAGTCCTCAGTTTGCCTGACCAGTGGCCCTGGCTCCTACTCACTCAGCATAGTCTCCGGTTTCCTGACCAGTGGCCTGGTGTAACGGTTTGTTTGACACACAGACACAGTGGTTTAGGATAAAACACAATTTTATTGAAAAAAACAGTAAAACAATAACCCTCACAGGTCCTGTAGTATTTGATCAGAATAATACAGACACAAAGACAGGTTACATATACATATGCCTACACAGGTCCAGTATAGCCAAAGAGTCCAAAACAGAATATACTGACACAGGTCAGGCAGAATACGAAGGATTCCCAGGGTATCTGTACTGCATGGGTTAATGGCCTTCAACGAGTGTAAACAGTCCCATGTGAAGAAAGGCCTGTGAAGGAGCACACAGGAGATAGAGAGCTTAAGGATGAGTAATGCCCAGTAATAGGTAGCAGACAAACGTGAACTGCCAGAGTAGTATCCGAGACTGAGTTACATAGTACACTGCCGTAGCAGTAACGGAGACTAGGCCAATTGCACACTGCCGTAGCAGTAACGGAGACTAGGCCACTTGCACACTGCCGGAGCAGTAACGGAGACAAGACCACTTGCACTGCCGTGACAGGAATGGACTGGGCAACAGAGCAACTCGCCCTGAGGTTGCAACCGACTGGGAGCATCATGAATGCCTAACCAATAGGAATGTCGCCAAGGAGACACTGAGGCAGCCAGAGCAGGATCATCAATCAAGCCGGTCGATTCACGGAGCAGGAACGTCAGCCAAACCGGGTCGGTACACAGAGCAGGAACGTCAGCCAAGCCAGGTCCATACACGGAGCAGGAATGTCAGCCAAGCTGGGTCGGTACGCAGGAGAGGAAGAATAGTCAGGCAGTCCGGGTCGGTTCCCATGCAGGAGACGAGATGCAGAGTAGTCAGGCAGGCCGGGTCGATACACTGGGAATACTTAAAGTAGGAACAAGCACTGGTACAGGAACACCACAAAAGGGCACCGGAAAGGTGCCAGAACCCAGCATATAAAGGCCATACTGGGCGGGACAAGCACAGTATAGCCAATAGGAACAAAGCAAAGTGTAGACTGACAGAATGTGGCAAGAGTAAGCACGGGCACCGTGATACCTGGTTACCCTCGCTCAGTGTAGTCCCCGGCTTGTCTGACCTGTGACTTTGACTGCCTACTCGCTCCCTACAGTACCTGCTTGCCTGACCTGTAGTCTTGGTGCCTCCTGACTCTGGTCTGCTCTCGCTCTCTGTTGCCTCTGTTTGCAGACAAAGTGGTGACTTACACATAGTCTACCATTCTTCTGTTGTCCCACTTGAGCTGCCTACCTAATCTCGAGATCTTGAGTAATGCAGTGCACAGCACAGTGTGCAGCTCCGGAGGGACCTTGGGTCCTATTTGCATATGTCTGGGGTTCTGTGTGGGCTCTACCATTATTGCTGTTATAATAAATAAAGATGGTTATATTTTATCTTTGTGTCTGTCCTTCTTTGATTACCGTGACAACAGGTCACACCAATGTAAGTGCAGCATTTCTGTCATTGGAAAACAATCTGAAACAAGTAATGTAACAGTATAACCATAACATTCCTCATTATCACATTGTGCAAGATTTTGGCATACACCTGATATTACATAAGGGTCAGAAATCCAGATTTGTCCTGGAGACTTCGATTTTTATACTGCATTACCGGGTCTCCGGGGCAGACACTGATTTTCCAGTGGTGAGAGTCTCTCAACACCCTTCTGTCTTCCTAGCCTCACCTTTGCCCCACCCCAACCACTCCCCTCACTTAACCACACCCTCTTGTAGTCACACCCATTTTTAGATTTTTCTTTTATTCTTCACAGTACTGTGGCAATGAAAATAAACAAAAGGAGGTGCAGTCTTCACCTTATTAATCACCATAGGATCACAGGCATGGGGGCAAAGGAAAAGGCTGCCTGGAAGGAAGTGGTGGCCACTTTCAATGCAGTGGCCAGCTGCATCCGCTCACTGGATTCCATTAAGAAGACGTGGGCTGATTGCAAAAGGGTCATAAAGAAGAAGATGGGTGAGGAGGCCCTACACTCTCGTGGCACTGATGGTGGTCCCCCCCTCCACATCCATTATGCCAGCTGGGAGGAACTGGTGCGCCAGAGCATGTCGGCAGCAGCTGTGCATAGTGTACCAAGAGGGAGTGACACCGGGGATGAAAGGAGCCTCCAGACCACTGGTAAGTGCATCAAGGCCTACATGCACATCACACAAATCCATCCACCTACCATGACCCAGCACAGTGACACCTGAGCACATGACCAGCATTCCACACCACAAGTTCAGCAACACAGCTTGGAAAGGGTTCAGACAAGGACAGAATACATGATAACCCCAGCATAAATGGAAATTGTAAAGTCCCTGTTTAACCCCCTTCATTCTGTCTACAACAACCTCACAATAACAATGCACACCATCATGTTTGAACCAAAGATCTAACTGTTATCTGTATCATCATGTCATACATAGAGTGACAAAGAGGTCAATACATTGGCTAGTCCCCTGGCACTCAAAGGGTTGCAGAGGATAGGGAGGAGGGGAAATTATGTGTTTTTTTGGGGTATTGTTACTGCATGTCAGAGCTAGGCATTGTACATGTAGGTAGTTAATCCAAGTGGAAAAGTCAAGGTTCAGCTTTCTGCATCATATGTAGCCTGTAGCGTGTGGATGGCCAGGAAGCATTCACCACCATTACCACTCTGCAGGACATATGTGCTTCGCAAGGCTCAACCAGGCCGGGGGGACATTCACTAGGTGGTAAGAAAGAGGTGACAATATGTACAGTACAACTCCAGTGTCATCACGTCTGCAATCCCTGCGTTAGTCTGTGGAGCTAATGCTCCAAAGTAACATCCAATAGTACTGAATAACCCCATCCCATGTATGCTGTGTGTTAGGATTCGACCTGTCCTGGGGTGTGTTCGATGTGTC
Source organism: Rhinophrynus dorsalis (assembly GCA_037306005.1). Taxonomy (NCBI): domain Eukaryota; kingdom Metazoa; phylum Chordata; class Amphibia; order Anura; family Rhinophrynidae; genus Rhinophrynus; species Rhinophrynus dorsalis. Next base: position 119,000,169 of record CM074727.1, on the reverse strand, counting down.
CTCCAGCTGACTGGGTTGTTGGATTCCACATATCATGTTTGTTGGTGTGCTTGCTGTGTCTGTTAGTGTTGCTGACATCATTGGTTGAACTCTGTAGTCATTGGTCATCACTAGTGCATTGCTGTGTTCAGAGGCCCTAGATTTCAACTGCATTGATGACACATATTCTCTGATGTAGTGGTTATGCTGCACAATTATCTCCTTCTTGTCATTCCCACTATGAGACCTACTACTAATTATGTATCCATTCATTGTTCATTTCACTGAGTCCTTTCTAACTTCAAGGGGTGGCCTGGGAGATCCAGATTCCATGTTAGGGGTGCCTTGGATGAAAGGATTGTGAACTACTGGTCTAGGCCTTGTTGGTGTATTTGCTTGGCATTGTAGGGGTTATTATTTGACCTCTGTGTGCTTGGGTTATGTACTTGAATGACCTGCTTCTCTGTTTTGTTTTCTCAGACGGTGGTTTTTACTCTGAGCTGTGTGGTGTGCGGCTGAAAAAACTGGGTCCTAACTTTCTGCCAGTAAATGTTGCAATTTAACTCTCATTGTCCATACAGCAAGTATTTGAATGGCTCTGGGGTTAGCTTTTACATTGGCCTCAATGGGCGATATTTTGACAACCATCGTGGTTTCAAAACTGACGTTAATTATTTATTGTGGGAACACTTGCATCACTTACTTGACTTTCAAAACCACCGTCGCCAGTTTTTTCTGCCGACGCCATTTTTTATCGAGCCCTAAGTATCTTAAGCTCACTACATGATGTTCACATCAACCATTCCAACCAAGAAAAGGAGAAACATGAATAAAATTAATATCTTGCTGCATCACAGTATCACACTTGAAACAATAGAGTTCTTATCACAGTGTCCGTGATTGCCTCCAGTGGGTAATTGCTGTAACAACGACATTGTTACTTCCTGGCTGTCGCTCTATGCAAGTCGCTGTTCTTATAGGTCACTGTGGGTGTGATGTCATCTCTCCGCCCATCTGCCAGGCCTTTTAAACCTCAGCATGTCCTATTACCTGTGACCTTTCGTGGTGTACCTGAGCCTAGTGCTGTGTTGGTCCATTGCTGTCCTGTTTATTACTTTGGCTCTGTCTGACTAGCCGATCCGGCTCTGACTTCTGGCTACTTCTGACTACCCGATCCGGCTCTGACTCCTGGCTACGTCCGACTACCTGATCCGGCTCTGACTCCTGGCTACGTCTGACCACTCTCCCTCTGTTGCTTTCCGCTTACGATTGCTAGCCTTGGCTACCCAGTCCAGCTACAGGGCCTACCTTCCCACGCTCGATGTCTGGTCCTACCTTCCCACGCTCGCTACCCATTAGCAGTGCTTGTCGGTCAGTCCGTGTCACTGACCCCCGTGATCTATCTAGTTTGGGCGCTTGCTTTGGTCAGTCCGTGTCACTGACCTCCGTGATCTATCTAGTTTGGGAGCTTGCTTCGGTCAGTCCGTGTCACTGATCTCCTATGTTCTATCCGGTCCCAGTGTTGCCTCACCTAGCCTACTAGGTGCCGTTTTGCCTTGCATAGGTATACCCTAGCAGTAGGGTATAGTTGCGTATGAGTCACCTGCTTGGTGTGACTAGGGAAGTGCCATGCACTGTCCCTCTATCCTGCTGCAAAGGTTACCTAGGGCCGTTTGGTTACTGCTACACCTGCCTAGTGAAGGGTTGAGGAAGTGTCTTGCACTGTCCTCACACCTGGCCTTGAGAAGGTGGTGGAGTTAGTCGCTACTGTGTTGCTCCAGGGTTCTGGAGATACTAGCTCCAGTTGCCTGGGTACTGTAGCGTTAGGGTACAGATGAGAGTTACCACACTTGCCTAGTGAAGGGTGAAGAAAGTGTGTACTGTTCTTCCCTGGATTCGTGAGAGTGTACTGTTCTTTACTGTCACTGTTGTGTTTAAAATAAAGTTTATTTTAAATTTTATCTGTACTTGTCAAGTGTCGTTATTTCCTAGTCACTCCGTGACAGTTCTGCAGTGGAATTTTCTCTTTGGAAAAAAAAAAATCCTTTAGGTGGGATTTCCTTAACCTGCAGTGGTGTGCAAATAGGATTCCAATTGTTTTAATGCTGAAATATTAATTTAACATTTCAACATACTTAAATCAAAGTCATATTTCCATTGCAGGTTTAGAAAATCCCACACAAATGATTTTTTTTTTGCATGAAAAGAGGATCTGTCCATTATATTCAGTGCATGTGACTCACTGAGGGATGAGATAATACACACACACACTACACTGCACTACAAGTGATTGTACAGATGAGTCGACACATACACCAAATTAAACTGCAGGACAGGCTGTTATACAAAGGCCATATATGTCATCACCTCTTTATACCTTCAGTGATTGGACAGAGCAGAGGGCACATATACTGCATTACACTACAGTGTGATTGTATAGAGGGAACATATGCCAGTAATGTCACATTACAGTGCATTTTGATTGTACAGACAACAAACACAACATACACTGCAGGAAGATTGTATAGTGGTCAGTGGACACATATACCACATGAAAAAATACAGGTAATTGTATAGAGGAATTAAATATGAATGGTATCATCATCATTAGGGTCCATGAGGATGATACCATTCATATTTAAAGGGATAGTAATGTTTCATAATAAAAGCAGCTCTAATTAATCTTCATATTATTTGGGCCATGGAGAGTGTTATTTCAATTCTGTCAGAGTTGTAGTTCAAGAGTAATTGAATGATAAAGTATCCCCCTCCTGCCCCTTTTTCTGATATAACACTGCTCAGTTTAGAGCAGAAGGGAATGTCTAGGGAGATTGCAGAGAGGGACAATCTTCAATTAAGATAAGGGAAAAACCTGAAAAACTTGTCAAGGAGGTCAGGGTTTTCATTGTTCTTACAGTAAGAATTTTGACCCTCGATGTGAGCTGTCTGGTCTATGGACTGGATTCCACATCTGAGGAGTGGTGGCTTACACTAGTTAAAGGGGCGGGAGGGGGAAACTTTATAATTCAATTACTCTTGACCACTATACAATCTTCCTGCAATGTATGGTATGGTTGTTGTCTGTACAATCAAAATGCACTGTAATGTGGAATTACTGGCATTATGGCATATGTTCCCTCTGACTGTGTACAATCGCGCTCAATCACCCATGAACATCAGATTTTGTTTTATCCCATGTAAACTTGAGAGGTATGTAGGTGAATTATTTGTCCACATATAGACAAATAATTCACATACATAACTCACAAGTTTACATGGGATACAACTGAATCTAATGTTCATGGGTGATTGGGCGTGATTGTACACAGTCAGAGGGAACATATGCCATAATGCCACATTACAGTACATTTTGATTGTACAGACAACACACACCATACACTGCAGGAAGATCACCTGTATTTTTTCATGTAGTGTGTGTGTCCATTGACCACTATACAATCTTCCTGCAGTATATGGTGTATGTTGTTTGTACAGTCAAAATGCCCTGCAATGTGGCATCACTGGCATTATGGCTTACTTTCACTCTGTGTACAATCACTCCCCAGTCACCCATTATTTGGCCACATGGCATCTATTTGGGGTGCTCCATACCTCCCAACATTTCAAATTGCCAAAGAGGGACACTTATGTTTTAGGTGGTATTGCTGGGGGAGGGGCTGGTGGGTGGGGCATTACTGAGAATGTTTGGGCTATTTCATGACCTACTGAGACCTTCTTGTATAACCTAATAATTGACTTATAACAAGACCAAATTGTTGTATTTACACAGACTAGTTTATAAACACATATACTGACCTTTAAATAAACAGTAATGTGAGTATTATTACTCTGAAGCAATGTAATACACTTATATACAGACCACACACTCTGATCTCCTAAAAAAGAGGGACATCAAGGTGGGAAAGAGGGACATAGGGATTTGAGTCTAAAAGAGGGACTGTCCCTCCTAAAGAGGGACACTTGGGAGGTATGGTGCTCACACATAAAAACATTTTGTAGATCGATTTATATTTTGTTTACGGCAAGTAACATATTTCACCACATGACACTGACAATATTGACATACCTCCCAACATTTCAAATTGCCAAAGAGGGACACTTGTGTTTTAGGGGGTGTTGCTGGTGGGCAGGGCTGGTGGGAGGGGCATTACCTGGAATTTTTAGGCTATTTCATGACTTCGTGATACCTCGTTGTGGAACCTAATAAATGACTTATAATAAGACCAAAGTATTTTATTTACAGAGTCTAATTTATAAACAAATATACTGATGTTTAAACAAACATTAATGTGATCGTTATTGCTGTGGAGCAATGTGATACACTTATATACACACCACACAGTCTGATCTCCTAAAAAAGAGGGACATCAGGGTGGGAAAGAGGGACAGAGGGATTTGGGTCTAAAAGAGGGGCACTTGGGAGGTGTGCATTGATGATTACATCACATGAAGAATAGAGTGGATAAACATATTGTGTACTGCTGATTCATGACTACATCACAATAATAATAACTCAAAATTGTGGGCAACTGAGAAGAAATATATGTTAAATAATGGCAAAATGTTAAACTGAAAATCATATATTTTTTTTTTCTACTCCAATATTTTATATACTAGGAATGGGTAACCTGGAACTACAGCACCATGGCCAGCTTATGTTTATGGGACTGGGTTTTGGACATCAGCCACTTATCTGTTGCATACTGGAAATACGCTCATATCTGTGCCATGGGCACTGGCAGCTACTGTTAAAGGAGCAGTAAACTTTTTTTTATGAAAATATATATATTGTAGGGATTTTCCTATTGAGTAAAATAAGAGTACTCCCATTGCCTAGAGATTTATATTTCCAGAGTTATTACAGTTTAAACCCATGTTTTTTTACATTAGCAGTGCCCTCTAGTGGTCAAATTCTAATTAGATTTCCTGTTAGAGTCTAATGGAGAGGAAAGTCAGAGACATACAGTTCTCCATAGAATGTGATAGAAACTGCCTGTCACTTCCTGTCAGTTAGAACTATCAGGAAGTAAACACAGTAAATTCACTTCCTGATTATTTAAACTGCTATACTTTTTGAATAAAACATCTGACAGCGATGGGAGTGACCTTGTTTTATTCAGCAGGAAATGCTCTGTAAAATATGTGTTTTCATAAAAAAAGTTTACTGCTCCTTTAAAACACAACTCACTTAAGTTCAAAAACACCCTTTGCCTATCACTTCTGGAATTCCTGCTGCAGATACATTGGCCACTCCCCTTGCTGCTCAGACTCATCAGTCAAAAAATGTCCCACCTACTGTAGTGGAAACTGGGCCATCAAGAATGTGAAGTTACACCAGCCCTTTGTTAATCTTGAATATTTTGTGTATGTGAAAGCACACTATTGGGTTCATACATGTGTTGTAACTGCCTCTTCCTTGAAGAAGGAGTTTATTTGGCAATTCTCTTTAACCCTTTTAGTGCCAGAGAGGTATCCATCACATTGCGATTTGTTGGATACTTCTTTGGCATTCAAAAGATTAAGTCTTGTCTTGGAGTCCCCAGTGGGTGCACACCGAGGGGGGAACACATACAAGCCTGATGCTGCACTTGGCCTGTTATCTGCTCTGCACTTGCACTGAGCCAACCACACTCCCAAGCACTATGGTCAGCTGACAGCCGCCTTTGACTACGTGTGTCACCGCCGGCAGCATTGTGATAATGTCACAGGAGTCAGGAGGTCCTGGCGGACGAGGAGACCAATGGAGTCTGGAGGCAGTGGCACACAGGAGCAGTAGTGGGGTGGCCCTGTGGCACAGGCACTGCCGCGGGTACAACCGTGAACATACTACTGTCTCATCTGTACAAGCTCCTTTGAGGGCGAGCAAACACAGGCGCACAGCATAGTTATTTTTAAATTAAGTGGCAGTGTGGCGTAGCATTATTTATTATGCATCCTGGAGTAGAATGTGGGCGTGACAAGGCCTTTGCCAGGTGCCCCTGAACATCGGGGCGCCCTAGGCAAGTGCCTTGTCTGCCTATTGACAAATCCGGGCCTGGCAAAACCTGTACAACATCCGGGTTATATCAAAATTCTGCACTGTCTCAATACTCTAGGAATGCAATTTGAGACCACTGTTCTACATATTAACATGCTGCCTCACCCCTTTAATATCAGCAGAATATGATAAATGCTTATTGCATGGCTTCTTAAGAAGTAACTACTATAGATAGTAGGGTGGATGTACGAATATAATTCCATGCTAATCCAGATGCAGAGATCAGTTTTCTAGTCCTATGCATGACTGACACTAATTTACTAAGCTACGCTGAAAATTCTCCCCCCAACACCACCTGCCAAGCAAAGGGCAGTGGGCAGCTATATGAGTTGGGGAGTTCCTTTCATCTGTTCCTATATGGTACAGAGGAAAGTTTCATACCTGTAAACTCTCTGGATCTGCCCCTGCCCCTGATTTTTAGTGTTAAAGGGGATCTATCACCCCTATACACATTAGTCTTATTATAAAAAAAAAATAAAAATATTATGCAACAATACTTCCAACTATAACTCAGAGTCCATGTATATAGTGGTAGATCTCAGTCCACATACTGCAGAATATCACCTCACTTGACCGATGCCACTACCTCTTCAATATATCCCTGGCGTAGGGTACTCCAAACATGTAATAAAAAACAAAAAGAAAGAGGGCGCATGCGCCCCTAAGTGCAGACGTTTGATTTTATCGGACCACCACCTCTGTGAGTCAAACACCTCTATCGGAAAGTTACTCACAATTTATAGAGGCTACTAGCCATCTCTTTCCTTTCCTTTGGATTTGATAAAGTAACGCTGTTACAAAACACGTCAGACATTTTTTATGGAGTAATATCCCATGTAGGGAAGTTATTTTTGGAGTATATCCAATATTTTTAATAATAAATGTTTTAAGGATTTCACTTGCTTGCTATCTTTTAGTATATAAAAATATAGGTTATTCTCTCTATTAATATAGTAAGCTAGGGTCCCAAGATACCTCCGACCTGTGAAGTCACAAGTCCTCAGATAGGGGGACTTTGCTGATTAGACCAACTTTGAAGAATACCTATCCAGGAGGAGTGCGGTGGGTACCTGCGAGGAGATTGGGAGAGACCCTGCACAGGGGGGAATCCAGTGAATGCCCAAGACTAAGAGGCGGATAGTAGCCTCTATAAATTGTGAGTAACTTTCTGATAGAGGTGTTTGACTCACAGAGGTGGTGGTCCGATAAAATCAAACATCTGCACTTAGAGGCGCATGCGCCCTCTTTCTTTTTGTTTTTTGTCACTCTGCCTCTGCTATCCTCCCTCTATCCAGACTCTGCCGATGACTAGATATTGATCTCTGCCAATGAGATCACTCCAGCTTACAGACAGAAAGCCTCCGGCATTGGAGGAGGCTGGATAGAGGGAGGGGAGCAGAAGCAGAGTGACAGACTGCAGTACACAGCAGGTAACCGCAGTCTGTCGGGAAGTAGGGTGCAGGGCATTCTTTAAACATTAATTTTTGCCCCAAATAGCATTTAAAAAAAACAGATGAACACAGTTTTAAACATATTCACTAAATAATCTAACTAATAAGACTAACTTGATAGATCCCATTTAATTACTGGGTCTGCAGGGACAGAAGCTAATTCTCCAGTCGTGGTGAGCTTACTGAATATTGCTGCCCACTTCTCCTTCCCACCCTGTTCCTCCCACTTACCAGCCCAATCCTGATTAGGCCCAACCTACCTAGTTAAACCCACCCACTTTATGACATCAATGACATCATTAACATGTGCCTGGTTGCAGCCCATGAACCGTCTCTGAGAGCTCCACAGGATGATGCTCCTAGTATGGTGTTACTAGCAATGGCATGTACATGGAAATGGAGAAAATTATGCCACTGAGGAGGTTCAGGGCGTGCTGGCTTTAGACTTAAGAATGGTAGACTTTGTGCATTTGTATACACTAAAATAGTCCTATGTGATAATACATACCCTCACAGTGCAGCCTCTGGAGTTGGGGCCTAACACCAACAAAGCTGTGCTGGTAGATTCCTACATCTGCCCCTGAACCAAAAAGGCATGGGTTACCATTGACTCTCTAATGGCCAGGTAAGGATGATGGGAGCTGTAGTCCAACAACAGGTTTCTCAGTGCAATGAGCCCTGCGTATGCATATTTTTATGTGTCAAGTATTGACAGATAAGGGGGTAACTTTGAAAGAAACAAAGTACTGATTATAAATTGCATAGTATAAGCGTATTTTCCTACATGTTTGAATGCTGCTGATTGCACTACTTCATACACAGTATTTATAAAATCTTCTGCCAAGATGCAAGTCAGCTGTTATGAGACATGATAAACCGGAACACACAAACGCTGCTAAGTATATGTGAGGACCGTGTCTTCATGACAGGTCTGGCTTGGCATTTACACTATGTATTATGCATTTATCATGAGGCAGCATTCCCCTCTCATTTATGTATGGGTGTAAGAGATAGTCATAAGTATTATATTGCTCACAAGTTCACAGTCTGGCAGCACAAAACATATGGCTAATGCTGGGGCATTTCTTTCTCCATTGTCCTTAAAATTAATCATATTCTCTTGAATATAAGGCAAGGTTTTTTTCCATCACGTTTGTCAGAAACAGGTGACCTTTCCTAGTATCCAAGGTCACCTTGTAATTGATTATTTTTTTTCCATCAGGGGAAGTGTGGGTGAGTTCAAGGAGATCAGTCTGTAAGATTACATTTGCCACCCACCTGCTTCTCTGGTGGTGCTCCTCATAATACAAAGTAAAGAGATTCACATGGCTACAACCTGAGTCAAATCAGTTCCACCAGTTTGTAGCCATATAAAACTATGCACATTGCATTCTGGGGTATTTAACTAGAGACGCAAGCAAGCTGCAAATTCATACTTGCTTCTCCATCAGACATGATCTTTTGCTTGAACACAAACTTCCCCCAAATCCCAAACATGTTTTAAAGAACCATGGGATTATTGGTGCGCTGCACATCTTTTCTGTGTGGGAGATTTTTGGGTTTTCCTGCACGTGCTACATCATCTGGTAAGGACAATGTAAGGGGAGGTGAGACATTCACATGCCTGAGAACTTCCAAGATTAGCTGACCCTGAGATCTTTGAAATATTAACCCTTAAAACTTCCCAAAATATAGATTTCATGAAATATGTACCTGCTTGCTATAACCCAGTTGTGCTCTAGTTGGGCCCCAAATAACCATTTACATGTTACAATTTAAGAATCTCCATGCCTAAACACAAACAAGACAAGCAGGACATCTCCCTTCTCTGTCAAATGACTCAAATTTATAGAGTAAAGAAACATTTAATTTGGACAAATCATATAGTAGGAAACACAGAACTCTATCACCCTGAGAATTTGTCCCTTGACCCTGAGACCCTGAGATTTACATAGTTTCATAGTAACATAGTAGATGAAGCTGAAAACAGATGTGCATCCATAAAGTCGGGCCCCTGCCAAATCACCCTTGTTGATCCAGTGTGGGGCAACCCCCCCCCATAAAAGCAGGGCCGGATTTGTCATAAGGCAGAGTAGGCATCTGCCTACAGGCGCACCCCACAGAGGGGCACCTGCCATTGGAATCGATATTTTATTTTTATTTATTTATTTTTTTAAAGTGCCGTGCCGCCCGCCGCATAGTAAGTTCTATGCCTTCTTCAGCACAGACCTGTAGCTGCTGAGCTCCCCCGGCTCTATAGTAATGCAGAGCGATGGGAGATGACATCATCTCTCCCAGCACTCTGCATTACTAAAGAGAAGACCTCCCGGGAGCACCAGGTCTGTGCAGAAGCACAGACATCTCCTGCCGGTGGACCACCAGGGAGGTAGGAAATGGATGGGGGGGCACTGTAAGGCTTAATATGGAGCTGATGGGGGCAATGTGGAGCTGATGGGGGCAATGTTGAGATGATGGGGGCAATTTGAGGGCAATATGGAGCTGATGGGGGGTAATGTGGAGATGGCCAGTGGGAGGCGCTTCAGATTTCTGTGCCTACAGGCTCCTGAGATGTAAATCCGGCCCTGCATAAAAGCCATTTCCAACTAAGCCCCAAGTGGGTAAAAACATTCCTTCCTGACCTCAAATGGCAGTCAGATATTTCCCTAGGTCAACATCCTATCTGCTTTGAAACCAACTGTCATAATTCATAATTGTTCTCTGCTAGATATATACCCCTTACTTTTTTGAAAACACTTACAGTATCTGCAAGCACAGCATCACTAGGCAAAGAAATCCATTACTTTACTGCCCTTATTGTAAAAAATGCCTGCCTTTTTTAGTCAAAAGAACATCTTGTTCTTAGCTCAGCTCTTTTAGTAAATAATTAATTGGGGAGATTTGGGTCAAAACCTCGAGTCTCAGAGTCAAACCTTGAGAGTTCCCAGGTATGAAAATGAACCGGTGGGGTAACACCTGGAAAATGTGAGGGAGAGAGAGGAATGGACACTTGAACAATGAGAGGGACAGAGATGAACTCTTGAACAATGAAGGGGAGAGAGAGATGGACAACAAACTGTCACCTTTTTTAATGTCTAAAGATATACACCACAGTTCAAAGGTTTTGGGTCATTTAGAAATTACCTTGTTTCTGTTGTCGGAGCAGCTTTATATATATATATATATATATATATATATATATATATATATAAATAATATATATATAAAATACATAAGAGAAAGCCTCATTTCTTAATTTATGTCGCCTCAGGAGACAAACACACCCAAGGGCGGCAGTAAGGAGTAGATATTCATATCTCCTCTATACTGCCAGTCCTGCCGCCCCTGGGTGTGTGTGTCGCCTGAGGAGAATTAAATTATGTAATTAGGCTTTCTTATAAATATAATGCACAGAAACCCATCTTGCTTCAACCCACAAAAATCAAGCTATTTAAATTCTCAGATTGGGTTGTTCAGTGACCTTAATAACAAATCACTACGCAGTGATCTCTGTTAATCTGTTAAGTGCCTGAGGAATAGACAAACCAATGCAAGACACTCAAAGTGTTAATAAGCCTCTTCATAATAATCTTTGCTATATTCTTGAAAAAGGTTTGTCTCTTGTTTTTAGGCTTTGATTATTGGGAGCAGGGCAGAATTAGGGGACATTGATTAGTGGGAGCAATGGAGCATTATGGTCGCATTGATTAGTGGGAGCAGGGTAACATTGGAAGACATTGATTAATGAGGGCAAGGTAGCATTGGGGGCATTGATTAGTGGGAGCAATAGAACATTAGGGGAGGCATTGATTAGTGGGAGCAGTGGGGCATTGATTAGTGGGGGCAATATAGCATTGGGGGGCATTGATTAGCACCAGCAGCAGGGGAGCATTAGGGGGCATTGATTAGTGGGAGCAATGGAGCATTAGGAGACTAGTGGGAGCAGGGGAGTATTGGAGGGCATTGATTATTGCGACCAAGGGAGCATTAGGGGGGCATTAATTAGTGAGAGCACGGGAGCGTTTGAGGGCATTGATTAGTGGGAGCAGGGGAACATTAGGGGGCATTGATTAGTGGGAGCAGGGGAGCATTTGAGGGCATTGATTAGTGGGAACAGGGAACATTAGGGGGCATTGATTAGTGGGAGCAGGGGAACATTAGGGGGCATTGATTAGTGGGAGCAGGGGAACATTAGGGGACATTGATTAGTGGGAGCAGGGAAACATTAGGGGGCATTGATTAGTGGGAGCAGGGGAACATTAGGGGACATTGATTAGTGGGAACAGGGAACATTAGGGGGCATTGATTAGTGGGAGCAGGGGAACATTAGGGGACATTGATTAGTGGGAGCAGGGAAACATTAGGGGATACTGATTAGTGGGAGCATGGGAACATTAGGGGGCATTGATTAGTGGGAGCAGGGGAGCATTTGAGGGCATTGATTAGTGGGAACAGGGAACATTAGGGGGCATTGATTAGTGGGAGCAGGGGAACATTAGGGGGCATTGATTAGTGGGAGCAGGGGAACATTAGGGGACATTGATTAGTGGGAGCAGGGAAACATTAGGGGATACTGATTAGTGGGAGCAGGGGAACATTAGGGGGCATTGATTAGTGGGAGCAGGGGAGCATTTGAGGGCATTGATTAGTGGGAACAGGGAACATTAGGGGGCATTGATTAGTGGGAGCAGGGGAACATTAGGGGACATTGATTAGTGGGAGCAGGGGAACATTAGGGGACATTGATTAGTGGGAGCAGGGAAACATTAGGGGATACTGATTAGTGGGAGCAGGGGAACATTAGGGGGCTTTGATTAGTGGGAACAGGGAACCTTATGGGACATTGATTAGTGGAAGCAGGGAAGCATTAGGGGCCATTGATTAGTGGGAACAGGGAACATTATGGAACATTGATTAGTGGGAGCAGGGAAGCATTAGGCAATATTGATTAGTGGGAGCAGGGGAGTATTGGAGGGCATTGATTAGTGGGAGCAGTGAAGCATTAAGGGCCATTAATTAGTGGGAGCAGGGAAGCATTAGGCGATATTGATTAGTGGGAGCAGGGAAACATTAGGGGATACTGATTAGTGGGAGCAGGGGAACATTAGGGGATACTGATTAGTGGGAGCAGGGGAACATTAGGGGATACTGATTAGTGGGAGCAGGGGAACATTAGGGGGCTTTGATTAGTGGGAACAGGGAACCTTATGGGACATTGATTAGTGGGAGCAGGGAAGCATTAGGGGCCATTGATTAGTGGGAACATTATGGAACATTGATTAGTGGGAGCAGGGAAGCATTAGGCAATATTGATTAGTGGGAGCAGGGGAGTATTGGAGGGCATTGATTAGTGGGAGCAGTGAAGCATTAAGGGACATTGATTAGTGGGAGCAGGGAAGCATTAGGGGCCATTGATTAGTGGGAGCAGGGAAGCATTAGGCGATATCGATTAGTGGGAGCAGGGAAGCATTAGGCGATATTGATTAGTGGGAGCAGGGGAACATTAGGGGGCATTGATCAGTGGGAGCAGGGAAGCATTAGGGGGCATTGATCAGTGGGAGCAGGGAAGCATTAGGGGGTATTGATTAGTGAGAGCAGGGGAGTATTGGAGGGCACTGATTATTGGGGCCAAGAGAGCATAAGGGGGCATTGATTAGTGAGAGCAGGGAAGCATTAGGGGACATTGATTAGTGGGAGCAGGGGAACATTAGGGGACATTGATTAGTGGGAGCAGGGAAGCATTAGGGGCCATTGATTAGTGAGAGCAGGGAAGCATTAGGCGATATTGATTAGTGGGAGCAGGGGAACATTAGGGGGCATTGATCAGTGGGAGCAGGGAAGCATTAGGGGGCATTGATCAGTGGGAGCAGGGAAGCATTAGGGGGTATTGATTAGTGGGAGCAGGGAAGCATTAGGGGGCATTGATCAGTGGGAGCAGGGAAGCATTAGGGGGTATTGATTAGTGGGAGCAGGGAAGTATTGGAGGGCATTGATTATTGGGGCCAAGGGAGCATAAGGGGGCATTGATTAGTGAGAGCAGGGGAGAATTTGGGGGCATTGATTAGTGAGAGCAATTTATAATTAGGGGGTATTGATTAGTGTTAGCAGGGGAGCATGGACATTGGCAAATGCCAGCCCGCCATTCATGTGCCAGGATGGGCCATAGCCACCACCCAGTCTTCCATAACCTATTTTTGAATACTTAACCCTTTAAAGATTAAGAATGTAATGAGTCACACACCCTTCTGGTTCTTAAAGGGTTAACATTTTAACATTCTAATCGCTATGGATTTAAAGGGGAACTATCACCCCAACTAAAGTCCACCCCACCTAATTAGGCATCAAGCGATAAGCTTAAAGGGATAGTAATACCTGAAAATAAGTTTATTTTATATTGTAGCCCTTAAAAAACCATGAAAAATGATATAAGTCTTATCTCCCAAACCTTTATGGTTTGGGAGATATTCAGAAGTAAAGTTTCCCCTGGAGTGATGTCATTGCTCCACCCTTCAGATTTGGAATCCGGTCGCTTGACCAGCAGTGCCTCTCCAGAAATGCTGAGATCATGATCTTTAAAAAGAATTTCTTCATTGGAATGGTCTACAAAGTGTGCTTTCAAGCTAGGCACACTTTGTACACTGTTCCAATGAAGTAGTTCTTTTCAAAGATCGTGATCTCCAAATCTGTCCACTAGATGGCAGACTTGTCTGAAACAGCAAGGAAAAGTGAACTATACTATATTTTACATATGAATATCTCCCAAACCATAAAGGTTTGGGAGATAAGACTTATATCATCTTTCGTGGTTTTTTAAGGGCTACAATATAAAATAAACTTATTTTCAGGTATTACTATCCCTTTAATAATCAAACTGTTATGTAGAATAAAGACAGTGTTAGTCAAAAATCTTACCTCAGCCGATATCGACGGCCAGGCAACAATGCAGACATCTTTGCGTACAGACGTCTGTGCGCCTGCGTCGTCAGTCCCGGCCTCCTCTAGGAGGCAGTGCGTGGTACCATAGTGTACTGGAATGGACTGATGGCGCAGGGCGCTCAGATACATCTAGAGCGCTGTTGCCTCACAGTCAGTGTCGGCTGAGGAAGATTTCTGACTAACCCTGTCTCTATTCTGCATAACAGTGATTGTTAAGCTTATATCTAAATGCTTAATTAGGTGGGGTTGGACTTTAGTTGGGGTGATAGTTCCCCTTTAAGTCTATAATGATTCAAAATAATAGTAGGAATGTATAAAATGGGGGGGGGGGATTGGCTGTACCTTTACATACATTCAGTAAACGAGCACCTGTTCCTATATATAGATGCTTTAGTGCATTTTGAAGCATGACTCTCAATGTGAACAAGCTCTTAACACCACCCCCATAGCTCACATAAGGAAAATGTAGGATGTTGCACGATTCCTTCTGCTCCCATTTTGTATATAGCATGCTCCAGGGTCCAGGGCACATCCAAGAAATGCCTACACACTTCCACACTGCCAGCCTTTTGGAGCATGATTAACAAAGTGACCATTTTATTGAGCAAAAAAAAGCTTAGTACATTGACATTAACAAAATGTTTCCCTATAAGTGGACCTTTAACACTAAGAAACGTTCAGTTCAGTTTAAAAAGAATGTAACCCTTTGAGGGCCGGGGGGTAAGCAACACATTCCAAAAGCAACGCGTTGCGTACCTCTCTGGCACTCAAATGGTTAAAACTGACTGTATGTTGCACTAGCCATTTGATTGTATTATACATAGTTTTGAGAAATTAACCTTTACTTGTTGGTAGTACAGTCATGTGACACTTTATGCTAATTAGCTTCTATACTGGGCCAAAGTTACAACCCATTGGGATGAATGTACAATTGTGACTTCCCTGGATGGGAACGCAGTGTATGGGGGGGGGGGAAGCATGTCATGGGGAGGGTTGATCTAGGCAGGAAGTGTGTATGGCAGTGGTTCTCAATCTTTTTTTGTTCGGGGCACCCCTAACATGTAATCTAGAACATTTGTGGCACCCCTAACATATTTAATGTACTTTATCAAGGGCATAATGAAGGGTACAATACATAAATATAGTTATTGTTAGGTCTTATAATCATAATAACAAAACTAAACATATTGTGCATAACAATTTCAATAAATCTTTATTTAAAAAGTTAATTTTTGTTAGTCTTCATAGAAAACATGGAGCACCCTAAGTTGATGTCCGTGACACACCAAAGGCACCCTGGTTGAGAATCACTGGTGTATGGGAACAGGTATAGTAGGGTTGGTGGTAGAAGTGGACTGCATTTAGTGGAAGAGAGGACAAAGAGAGCAGGGGAGTAGAGTGCTCCCCACTAGGGCAGCAGCTGGAGGTGACAGAGCAATGAACGCATGAGCAGCTTCACTAGGGAGCAGTTGGAGGGACACGGTGCTCCCCATGTAAATGGGGGGTCAGTGGGCCTAGTTCTGCCGTAAGGGTGGTTAGTTTTACTGCAAAACAACAGGGGGTGGGAGACCTGCCTACAGTGGGGAATAACTGGCAGGAGACTGGGTGAATCCATGGGAGTCCAACTGGCTTCTGTGAGAGAGAGGGACATGTACGGCCTCTGGTGGGACTCCTTCTGGGGTGATGGTATTGGTGTCCCAGAAGTTTTAGGTAGATCTGGATTTTTGCTTTGCTGGAGGTGGGGCTCATCCCTATTACTGAGTGCTAGTTCTGAGAAACATACATTTTATAAGGGACACAGTTGGAGCCACAGCAGCTTCTGTTCTCCAGCAACGAAAGTAATCAGAGTTTCACCCGTTAAAAAAACAAAAAAAACAAATAAAAAAACGAGGGTTCTTTCCTTCTTGGAGAGGTTTAAGGGGATGGGGTGTAATGATTAGGGGGACCACTTCCAGTCTGGCAGTAGGTCACACAGCAACTTTAGCGGCAGTCCCTTGTATGTTCCTATGTAGCTCACATGACCATGTAGAGGCACTCTGCAATTTGTGTTGTATGCAGGGACGTCCAGCTTATTTGCTTCTAATTTCCTCAGCAGTGTTTCCCTATTCCTTCCTCTTGGCTCCCTTAGAGCTTGGATATTCTTGCCCCCCATCTTCCCTCTCCCCCAACCTTGGGTCATCATGATGCAGCATCCTGCTCTTTGGGAATGTTATTTGGATAGAGGAGAGTGTGTGGGGGGGAGGTTGAGTTTATGCTGTGAGATAGTTGCAGGTATTGAGGAGGGGAGAACTTTCAGCAGAACGAGATGCTTGGTGACAACTCAGTTTTGGGAGAATTTTTTACTTGAACAGGGCAGGCCATGCCCATCTCAGTAACTGTGGAGGGATCCTGACATCTTTGGCCAGAGCTGGGGGTTCTACGTGAAGCATGTCGGGTTTTCTGTCTTCACCACCTGGAGCCGTGGGAGGCAGGTGGTTCATCAGTCGGTTTCCTGTTGGACTTCCTGTTTGGCTGCTGGGGATCAGAGGGAGCATGCAGGTGGTGCCTGGTGGTGCTAAGACAAAGGTGGGTGGCTGGGCGGCCGTCTCAGGCATCAGTCTCAGCTCGGATGTTTGGGGTCTAGCTCTGAGCACAATTGGTGCTGCAGATCATGCGGGCTGGCATACCTTGAAGGCCAGGATTCATTTGGGGATATGCGGCCTGCCTGGTGGTCCTGAGGTGTTACTGATAGACATAATGGATGCATTCCAGGTGGGATCTAGTAGTTGGGTCTCTATCTGAGCAGCGACATTGTAACACTATTCTTCCCATTGAGTGGGGGTATCCACTGCAGGTGGTTTTGAGAGCCAAAGGGTCCAGAAACTTCTCTTGTCTTCAGTGTTTTCTGGTTGCTGGTATTCCGGATGGAGGACTCTTGTCTATGTCTACTGTTTGCACTGTCTTCTCATCGGGTGGGCAAGTGCCTGGTTGAATCCTTGACAGCTGGATTGTGAGTGGAGTTTGCTACAGGTGACTGGGGCTGGTATGGTGAATTTGGGGGGTATGGTACTAAGGAGGTTTATCGCAGGGGTGTCAGGGTTCTTCATGATATTTGCTATGGGAATTATAGGAAGTGGCTGGGATTGACTGGCTTTTAGCCTTCATTGGTGCCCAAGTGCAGCCCGAGGTGGTCGAGGATTGTTTTTCTTACATAGAGGTAGCATAGCTAACAAACACCAAACTAGAGGGTAAAGGAGTAGGTTTGTCATGGTATGTAGATGTTTTTGGATATGTATGGGTATATCTGTGTATGTCCAGGTCTTTGCTGTGTGTGTATGACTGGCAGGTTGCAGGTGTTGGTCCGATTAGGCAGTGTTGAGTTGGCAAGGCAGTTTGGTATCAGTAGTTTACTCTTATGTTGCTACTGGTAATTGAAACAAACAAACAAACAAAAAACATATGTGTGTTTATCTGTGTCCTCCATGTTCAAGGGACGCATTTGTGGGCGTTTAAGCTTCTCAGGGTCTGTTGAATTTCTGGAGGTTGTAGGATTTGTGGAGTTTTAGGGGAGGCATGTGGTAGTTGATGATTTTCACTGTTTTTGGCTCGTTCCTGTGTTTGGGCAGCGGAGGATATGATAGGTGGGCTCATTGGAATAACCTGCATTGGTGGTGGGCTGTTAGACGTTGGCTGCTTGCAAAACCATTGTTTTGTGGGTTGTTTCTAGTGGTATATTCAGTCCATCTTCAGGGTCATGGGTCTTGTCCCGGCGGGGGTCAACTATGTTTTGGCCTAGCAAATTAAATCAGAATAAGTTCATGGGTGAATTCCATGAGAAATTCTTAGTGTCTGTGAGCTGGCATCCTTTGGGGATGGGGCAGGCTTCTATTAAGAGTATATACTATGCAGGCATGTGTCCTGTCAAGTACCCGGGGGCTACCTGATGAGTACCATAAGGGGCACACTCATGGTGTGACATTACCGCACGTGTACTGTTTGCTGCAGGGGTGTCCGGTTGCATTTCCAGTTGAGCTGTGGGTTGGAGGTGCACCTATGTCCCACTGCTTGTTGGGCATGAGAGGCAACTGGAGTTGCGGACCCTGATGCTACATGCTGTCTGCTTGGCGGTTTCAGTCTTCTCCTGCCTCAGGGTCATCAATGATTGCAAATGGGTTCCTCGAGGGTTCCCTTATGGAAGTTTGCCCTGAACTTAGGTCGCGTATGGTTATGTTAGCCTCTGGAATTGGATCATCTGGCTCAAGCAAGGGTCATTTTTTATTCTGTTTTGTAGTAGTTGGTAGTAAGCGTTTTGTGTGAGCCCATTCAATTCAGGCCATGCGAAGGATATTGGATTAAATTATGTTTCCTATTATGGAAGTTTGCTTTGGGCTTAGGTCGTGGGTGGTTACGTTACCCGCTGGAGCTTGCTCGGTCTGACACAAGTAAGGTAATTGGTTTACGCTGTTTTGTGGAGGTTGGTGGTAATTGGTGGTAAGAGTTTAGCATGAGCTCTGTATCCTATACACATGTAAATGATATATCTGTTGAATATACGTCTGGTGCTGTGCTGATATATGTATCTAGGTGTTGGTGTATGGATGTATTGGTATCTCCGTATATCTCTGGCTGTGGGTCTGTAGGGGTATGGGACTGTGCGTGGATTTGTATATGCGTTTGTGTGTGTATGTATATCTCTGTTTTGGTGTGTGGATCATGATGCTGCTACATATGTTTTGGTATTGGGTGTCTGTTTTGTTTATGTAGGTATAAATAGGTGTGTGTGCTTGTTGATCTGGGTGTATGTAGGGTTCGGTTTGGTATTGGATTAGGGTTCCTTTGTGTATGTTGAGGGTAATTTGTGGTATGTGGTGGATGTGTTAGTCTCGGGTTGTCTGGGTGAAATGGGGGTGGTCAGTTTGCTGTTTGGTTGAGTGCTATGGTGTGTTGGTTACTGTGTCCACAGTATACTTACATTGGTTGAGAGGTTTCTTTGTGGTTTGCATGGATGCTGTACAGGGTGGTATGTCTGGTATTGTCCTAGGCTGGTGGTCGCTTGCTTGGGACTCTAGTGGGCTCTGAGGGTTCACTGATGGGGTTGATGTGTATGGTTGGGGTGCAGGCCATAGTCTTTATTAGGAGGGGTAGGCCTGACTAATGTATTGACAGGTAGTCCTTGTATAATTTGCAGAGATCGATAACTTATGTGGTAAAGTTATGTGGATTTATCCTCGGGCAGTAGCCCTTTGGGAGTTTGCCCAGGACTTACGTCATGGTTGGTGAAGTTACCCATTGAAGCTAAGGTGAATGGCCAATGGGTTATTCCTTGGGAGTCAGCTGTAAGTGTTGACAAATGATAAGTTCATCTGTTAATGCTGAAGAATGGTGGAGTCAGCTGTAAGTGCTGAAGAATGTTGGATTCAGCTTCAAGTGCTGAGGAATGTTGGGGTCAGCTGTAAGTGCTGAAGAATGTTGGGATTATAGCATGACCCTGGGATGTTTGGCCCTGCTTGGTTTCAAGGAATGTGGATTGGCAAGGATTGTCAGTTAATGATTAATTAATGATTAATTGCTATTATGGTTGAATAATAATAATGTGATTGGAAGTATTTAAATAAAGCTGTGACCAGTTTGTCCCCTAGAGTTGTGTCTGTGTTTATTTAGGGATTAAAGATGAGCGAGCACCCCGATGCTCGGTTGCTCGGGTGCTCTGACCGAGCACCCCCTGATGCTCGAGTGCTCGGCCGAGCACCCGAGCCCCATTCAAATGAATGGGAGCACTCGAGCATTAAACCAGGCACCCCCTGCTCTGATGAGCGGAGGGTGCCTGGTCAATGTCCCCCTTCATCTCCGCTATGCCCCTCTTCCACAATGTCCCCCTTCATCTCCTATGCCATAGCGGAGATGAAGGGGGACATTGTGGAAGAGGGGCATAGCGGAGATGAAGGGGGACATTGTGGAAGAGGGGCATAGACTCTATGCCCCTCTTCCACAATGTCCCCCTTCATCTCCGCTATGCCCCTCTTCCACAATGTCCCCCTTCATCTCCTCTATGGCATAGGAGATGAAGGGGGACATTGTGGAAGAGGGGCATAGCGGAGATGAAGGGGCACATTGTGGAAGACGGGCATAGCGGAGATGAAGGGGGACATTGTGGAAGAGGGGCATAGAGTCTATGCCCCTCTTCCATAATGTCCCCCTTCATCTCCGCAATGCCCCCTTCATCTCCGCAATGCCCCCGTACCTCCATTCCCTGGTGGTCCAGCGGAGCGTCTTCGGATCTGTGCCTCTTCCGGCACAGATCCTCTTCACCCGAGCATGTCGGGCGAGCACATGGCGGTACTCGTACGAGTACCGCCATGTGCAGAGCAGAGCGATGCTCGAGCCGATCCGAGCATCGGCCGAGCACGCTCGCTCAACACTATTAGGGATCATACCCTCTCCTTATGACAAGACTTCCCTGGATGGGAACACAGTGTACATGGAGGAGAAACATGTCATGAAGAGGGTTGATCTAGGCAGGAAGTGTTTAGAGGAAAGGTATATAAGGGTTGGTGGCAGGATGTAGACTGCAGTTAGCTGAAGAGAGGGCAAGGAGAAGCATTGCTCCCTCCCTCCCTCCCTAGGTTGATGTGTGTGTGGTATTTGGTTGTTTGTCATAGAGGGCGGGTAATCCTTGCCTAGTTTGCAGAGATTGATAATTTAAGTGGTAAAGTTATGTGGCTTTATCCTAGGGTGGAAGACCTTTAGGAGTTTGTCCCGGACTTAGGTCGCAAGTGGTGAAGTTACCCATTGAAGTTAAAGTGGATGTCCAATGGGATAATTCGTTGGAAGTCAGCTGTACGTGCTGAAAAATGTTGGATTCAGCTGTAAGTGCTGAGGAATGTTGGTGTCAGCTGTAAGTGCTGAAGAATG
This sequence comes from Rhinophrynus dorsalis, assembly GCA_037306005.1. Taxonomy (NCBI): domain Eukaryota; kingdom Metazoa; phylum Chordata; class Amphibia; order Anura; family Rhinophrynidae; genus Rhinophrynus; species Rhinophrynus dorsalis. The sequence goes on along the minus strand of CM074727.1, from coordinate 118,978,857 downwards.
TTGGGATTATAACATGAGTCTGGGCAATTTGGCCATGCTTGGATTCAAGGAATGTGGACTGGCAAGGAACTACTATTACGGTTGAATAATAATGTGAATGGAAATATTTAAATAACTTTGTGGCATGTTTATCCTCTATAGTTGTGTCTGTATTTATTTAGGGATCATACCCTCTCCTTATGACATGATTCCATGCTAGAACAGGCACTAACATTTTAGTCCACCATGCTTGCCTGTCAATTTACTAAGTTACATAAGCCAAAGATTATCTGCTTAACACTGTTTACACTAAGAGGAGGGCAATGGGACAATCTGTGGGTGTTAAAGGAGCAGTCAAATTTTTTATGAAAAAAAATGTTTTGTAGGGAATTTCCTGAGAAATGCGTATTTTCAGCTATTACAATTTAAACCTGTGTTTTTTACATTAGCAGTGCCTTCTAGTGGTCAAATTCCAAATATTTATTCTGTTACATTCTAATGGAGAGGAAGTAAGTGACTTACAGTTCTCCATAGCATGTGATAGAAACTGCTGAGTCACTTCCTGTCAGAACTATCAGGAAGTAAATGCACAGATTATTTGACCTGTTAGAGATTGTGAATAAAACAACTGACAGCAGTGGGAGTATCCTTATTTTGCTCTGCAGAAAAGGCTATATACCATATAGGTTTTCATAAAAACTACTTCTTTAAGCAGAGTTCTTTTCCTATACACCTTGTTTAATATTATGATAGAAGAAATTGTGTGATTTAATGTGATTTCTCTGCTTATTCAATAAGGTAGGTGTACAGTCCTTTCAGCCATTAAAGTCCTAACCCTGGCGGCTATATCTACCAGCATGCACTTCAGCTCTCATACCCCCCCAAGTGCAGCCACAAGTGTTAGCGGATAGCAAAGTGGGTCCACATTGGTGAATTAGTACATTCACCCTACTGTGTTATGAATGAATCCAAAAGAGCCCATGTACTGGAGGCGTTTCTAATAAGACAGCGAATGATAACTTTGACCTTTAACTGAACTCATTAACATAAAGCGTCACACTGTGCAACCAAAAAGGTTTAATTTTCTCAAAATATTTTTTATTTATTTTGCAGAAAAATAGGTATTACAACATATACTCTGTTCTGAAGTCTCTCTCTAAAGAAAAAAACTAGTCTTAGGGTGACAGGACAACTTTAATGATATGCCATAGCAATCACTTTAATTCTTCTTTCACCGTTTGATTAACATATTCATAGTATATTGCTCCAGCAGCAAAAAGTTTAACATTTTTTTAATCAGTTATTGATTTTGGTTTTATGTAATAAAATGGATTATTGACACATTATATCCAGCAGTACACAATGTTTATGTACGTGCAAAGCAGCATTTTTCCTCTTGGATGAATGAGACAGATTTATATCCACTTTCAGGTTACCATAGAGCAGGAGAGAGGCTGCTGAATATTGAACTATGTCCAGACAGAGAAAGGCAGTGAAGTATGCCAAATGGAGATGCTATTTACACTGTTAGACTCTCATCCTTCCAGCTGAAACACACATTATATCCCTGGGAGGTGGGGGCAGCCTTCTCACCCGGCTGTATGAGCTCAGAACTCTATTTTTTTGTTCAGAGAGCAATTTAAAAGGGTCACAGGAGGGAGAGCATTACCTTTAAATGCACTGCAAGCTGGGCAGAAAAAAAGGAATAAGAGATGGTTTTCCCTGAGGCGAGACACTTTGGGTCTTATATATAAAAGCAAACTGCAACAATTCTACAGCAAATCCCCTACATCATAGGGCAGAAAAAGCGGTGGTCACATTCCTGGTTGCAACAGTGATCATCTATCCTATCTGGATAGATGATCAATGCAGCGGCTTCATCAGTAGGGGTCTCTATCCCCCCCCCCCAATAAGGTCTGATTTGATTTTTCAAATGCACATTGTATAGGATCAATAGATCTCCTGAAGAGGTCTGATATGATTTTTTGAAAATAAATAATTAAAAAATGAAAAACAAAAATTATAAAAAAGTAACAAAAACATTCCAGCACATACCCCACATACATATCCAGCCTTTTCTCTGTGCCATATGCTAGCCACAGATGCCCCATTTACTGTCTGACCCCCCCCCCAAGACTAGTTCCCCTGCCCACTGGAAGACACAGATCTCCACGTACACTGTCTGACCCCCCGCCCCACACACACACTGTCTTTTTCCCTGCCCAATGGAAGCCACAGATTTCTCACATACACTTTGACCTCTGAGCCTTGTTTCCCTGCTCACTGGCAGCCACACATCTTCCCACCTACACTGTCTACTCCCTTCAGTCTTGTTCCCCTGCCCACTAGTAGCCACAGATTCCCCACATACATTGTCTGACCCTCACATACTTGTTCCCCTGCCCATTGGTAGCCAAAGATTCCCTGCATACACTGTCTAACCTCCCATCCTGGTTTCGCTAGTAGTGACAGAGCCCACATACAATGTCTGCCCCCCTAACCTGGTTTCACTACCCCTGGAAGCCACAGAACCCCATATATACTGTCTGAACCCCCCCAAGCTGGTTCCAGCGGTAGCCACAGAGCAACATATTACACTGTTGGACACAGAATCCTTGTTTCATTGGTATCCTAATAATCACACATACACACTGTCTGCTTCCTCAGCCTTGTTCACTGGTAGTCATGCTCCTAGCACCCACTATGATATGTCAAGCCATACCAATAGTATACCATTTTCTTAGGCTAGCACTAGGTACTCTATATATTTGGAAATTCCATGGTGTTGAATTTTTTTTTCCCTATACATCATTTTGTGAAAAAAATTGCGCACACAAGCCTAAGGGTAAAAAGGTAATTGATCCCTCATTTGATATGGGTGAAAGTCTACTTTCCAAAAAGGTATGCATTGCTTACCATTTCTTTCTATGTCTGATGGTTATATCCATGTTAATGCAGGCAGGTAATTTCAGTAAGGTAACACTCTTGGAACCCTATACGTTATGTCAAGCCCTAGGGCAGATGGCCCCCCTTGCATGCAAGTCTTGTTACAATGGCACCCCCTGTAATTATACCCCTGATCTGTGCACAGAGACCTCTTTGTCATGGATGACATCAAAGCACAGATGCACTGGAACCTTCACCAGTGGTTACACTTGACTATGGCACCTTTAACATGGTTGACTATTGCTCAAGTGTACATGCCAAAGTCAAGCATGAAGCAATTTCGCTGCGTTTTCCCCAGAAATGCAGTAAAATTACAGTAATGAAGGTCTGTGGGACCACTTTCACGGCAGAACTTTCACACTAGATGCATTGGAGGTTGCAATCCTGATCATAACATCTAATAAAGGGCTGCCTCATATGTCTGCCAACCAGTATTAATATATCAGACAGCCTCCCTTATGTGAAGGAGACCTAAACCCACCTAGAATAATTCACATATAAATAGGAGAGCTGTAAAATTATGATGAAAAAGAGGCAGACAGTAAAATGACTATTTACTGGCCAAAGTGATGGTATCACTAGTGGATAATAAGTCACTTAGCCACTTTGGTAATAAAATAGTCTTCATAGTGTGTATAATCAAGGAACAAAGGACGATCTCTGCACACAGAATTTGAAGTTCCAGCTCTACTGTACAATTTTATTTATCACCATTAGCACAACCTTTTGGGGGAAACCTTCCTCCGAAACATTGTGCTAATGGTGATAAATAAAATTGCTCAGTAGAGCTGGAACTTCAAATTCTGTGTGCAGAGATCATCCTTTGTTTGCTGATTTATATTGTGGGTCATAACGTGTCACTGACCCTTTGGTTTCCTGCACTGGACTAAGAAAATGGAGTGCTGAGGTAAAAACTTTCTATTTTATTAAAATAATACGCTAGGATGTTTGTCAGAATCCTCCGTGCGCAGTAGAGACTGCCCGAGCGCACGGAATGCTGGGAGCCTCAATTGCTGGGAGTTCTGTGCTGGGAGCACAGAATGCTGGGAGCACAGAATGCTAGGAGTTCTGTGTTGGGAGCATTCTGTGCTTTCGGGCAGTCTCTACAGTGCATGACTGCGCTGGCGGCAGGACGCAATGCAGGACCGGCCTCTTAACCCTTTGAGTGCCAGAGGCGTATGCAACGCATTGCAAAGCAATGCATTGCATACCCCTCTGGCACTCAAATGGTTAACATCAACTGGACCTTGGCCCGTGTACACGGGCTTTTACACTAGTTCATGTTTAACCCCCTTAAGGACCCTTGACGTCCTGGTACGTCATGGCTGGATTTGCTTTAAGGACCAATGGCATACCAGGACCGTCATGGAGGGAGTTCAGGGAGTCCGGAATCGAATTCAATGAAGAAAAAAAAAAAAAAAAAAAAAAAAAGCTCCGTGGTCCTTAAATGACCTCCGCATGCATGCGCGGCCGGTCCTTAAGGGGATAATCAAGGAGGCCATTTCTATAATGGTGTGTGTTTAGCTGATGATTATGGCACAGTCTCTCAAATGAGAAGGATAAAAAATTAAGAAACTCTGCTTCAAGTGAAAGGGAAATTCCACTGTTAGGCCTCACTTTGTTTTGCTTGCAAAAAAATCCACCAATCATTCATAATAGTAGTTGAAATGTCTACATAATTCTGAAAGTGACATAGCATTTGTTTTATAATGCATTATCCCTTTAATTGCCAAAAGGGGTACGCAAGGCATTACAGACCAATGTGTTGCATACCCCACTGGCACTCAAAGGGTTTTATACAAAATCAACAGCTGCCCCATTGCTCCAAATCTGAAATACTTTCAGAACAATAGAACTGTAGCTGTTGTTAAATCTTATCTATTAACCCTACTGATTTCTTTTCATGATTGTATTTTCTTATTGCACAGGTAGTCAAATGTTGGAGCTCCAGCGGTTGGCGACGATTGGATTTGTTGCTGAATTTCCCACAATTGGCCCCCCCCTTCTATGTCAGTGATTCTCCTCTCCAGTCCTGAGGATACAGGAACAGGTCAGCTTTTCAGGATATCCCAAAATAATCAAAGGGGTCTCAATGCCAAAGACTGAACCACCAACCCTACCTGTGATTAACCCTTTGAGTGCCAGAGAGGTACACAACGCATTGCTTACCCCTCTGGCACTCAAAGGGTTAAGCATTGAAAAGCTGACCTGTGGGTGTGTCCTGAGGACTAACATTAATAAACAATGCACTGCCTCCTCCACTGTAAAGCTATTCCATGAATGCAACACACCAGGGGAAGGTACGAATTCACCAGCACAGATATAGCACCAATTCCAGCAACTATATTAATGTAGAATCATATTAGTACACCCCTATTTTTCTGTAAGTTAGCATATTCCAACCTAATCAGATATGATGGGCCAGAGACACAAACAAACCAAGGATCAGTTTATGAGCAGACCAAATGCGCCACAGGCATACCTGTGAACTCTCTGGATTTGCCCTGGATTTGAGAGTGCGTTACCAGGTCTTCGGGGCAAAGGCTGATTCTCCGGATGTGGAGCTTTTTCTTTAAAGCTCTGCCCACTCAGGGCCAGATTTATATCTCAGGAGCTGGTTGGCACAGAAATCTGAAGCCCCCCCCCCCAGCCATCTCCACTGAACACCTCCACAATGCTCCTAAACTCCACATTGCCCCCATCAGCTCCAACTTGCCCTCACATTTCCCCCATCAGCTCCCACTTGTCCTCACATTGCCCCCATCCTCTCCACATTGCCCCCATCATCTCCATATTACCTTCACATTGCCCCCCATCAGCTCCAACTTGCCCCCCATCAGCTCCAGCTTACCCTCACATTGCTCCCATCATCTCCACATTGCCAATTTGACATCATCTCCATATTGCCCCCCATCAGCTCCAACTTGCCCCCCATCAGATCCATGTTGCCCCCCCCCCCCAGTGTCCATTTCCTACCTCTTCCCTGGTGATCCAGCGGCATGAGAGGTCTGTTGTATGTGTCTCCTTCTGCACAGACCTGTAGCTGCTGAAGTTCCCGTGTGGTCTTCTCTTCAGTAATGCAGAGCGCTGGGAGATGATGTCATCTCCCAGGGCTCTGTGTTACTAAAGAGCCAATAAGGAAGCGCAGCAGCTACAGGTCTGTGCCGAAGGAGGCACAGACCTCACCAGGCGGTGGAGGTTAGTGAGAGCGGCGAGGCTACTTTTTTTGTAAAAAAATGGTCCAAATGACAGGCGCACCTCTGTGTGGGGTGCATCTGTAGGCAGATGCCTACTCTGCCTTATGGTAAATTTGGCCCTGTGCCCACTTCTGCTTCTTCCCCCCAGTTCCTCCCACTTTTCCTCCTTCCCCAACCAGTTCTTCCCGCCTACTTGCTTGATGCCCCGGAAAGCTCCACCCCCCCACTTGCAGGTAAACCCCACCCCCTTTATGCCACGATTTGTGGCAGTTATACCCCCCAGTGGCAACAATCTGAAATAGCCATTGTTTGAAACAGGGCTTTTAACCTCCTGAATGCTAAAACAGCTCCGTACTAAAAAGAAAAGGAGTAATTCTTCAGTAAACCAAATGCATACATCCCAAGTAACCCTTTTAGGATTTTGAGGACTCTTTGAGGCCCAAATCCCTCTGTCCCTCTTTCCCACACTGGCTTCCCTCTTTTTAGGAGGTCAGACTGTGTGGTGTATATATATGTGTCTCACATTGCTCCACAGCAATAAAACTCACATCAACCCCTTAAAAACAGTTCGCGCATGTTCGCGGCCAGCATTTAAGGACCACGGAGCATTTTTTGTTTTTACTATCAAAATCAGGGCTCGCCGCACGGGGATCCCTGAAATCCATGCCGGTCCTGGCACGTCATGTGTCCTTACCGCACATACAACGCATGACGTGCCAGGACCGTCATGGGTCCTTAAGGGGTTAATGTTTATTTAACCTTCAGTACGTATCTTTATACATTTGTTTGTGTAAATAAAAAAACTTTGGTCTTGCTCTAAATCATTTACTCAGTTACATAAAGAAGTGTCAATAAGTAATGAAATAACCTAAAAATTGTCAGTAATTCCCTACCCAACAGCCACGCCTCTAGCAACACCTCCTAAAACACAAGTGTCCCTCTGTGGCCATGTGAAATGTTGGGAGGTATGCAACTGCACCTCTTGTAATGATATATAAATATCCCCAGATTCCCTTTGATCTAAATTAGGCTTTTAACCCCTTTGACTAGAGAGATACAAAGTATTGGAGACCTCTATCATTCAAGGGGTTAAACATCCCGTTTAAATCAATGGAAACCTTTATTTAGCTCCTGTGTTATAGCCACAATGAGGCTGATGTACAAAGTATACCTGTCATCATGTTCCCTGACAGAAATCTCTCAGCAAACTGATCCAGGAAGGTCATCAGGGGAGGTCTGGCAACTTTTGGCCTGGGGGGAGGGCAAGTACAATCAAAGTTGTCCATACTACTATTATTCCAGCCCACAGACTTTTGTTCTTTTTACAATTGGCATTAATGTTGTGAAGTAAGGAAAGTAAGATCACGTAGTTTACGATTGAAATGGGACTACACTAGTGATACTACAGAGCTTAGAGTTGAAATGGCTTTACACTAGTGATACCATAGAGTTTACAATTGAAAGTGGCCTACGTTAGTGATACCAAAAGGCTTGCAGTTTAAAGAGACAGTAATATCCCATAGTAGAGGTTAAAAAAATAAACAATATGACACAAATCCTATCTCTCAAACCGCTATGGTTTGAGAGATATCCTCTGTTAAAGTTCCCTTCTCCCTCCTCTTCTCCTGACGCCAGCTGTAAGCTGATAGCAGGAGTTCCTGGTCCGGGCACCGACAAGCGGCTCTTCAGCAGAGCTGTAATAGCTCAATTTAAAAATAAATATTTCTTTGGAATGGTGTACAAAGTGTGCCTGGTTTGCAAGCACGCTTTTTAGACCGTTCCAAAGAAGTATTTATTTTTAAATCGCGCTATTGTGGCTCTGCTGAAGAGCCTCCTCATGTCGGCTTACACGGATCTCCTTCTGTCAGCAATACAGCTCACATCAGGAGAAGGGGAACTTTAGTGGATGATATCTCTCAAACCATAACAGTTTGAGAGATAGGATTTGTGTAATGTTGTTATTTTTTTTAACCTATTCAAAACTCTAAGCATTTATATGGAACATTACAGTCCTTTTAAGTAAAGCTACATTAGTGGTAGAGCTTACAAGGGAAATTGGTTAAGTTATTAGCATAGCAAAATTTGGGTTGTGGCTCTGTGGTGTCATTTGTGTCTCTCCATTTCAATTCTAAGCTCTGTGGTATCTATAGTGTAGCTCCATTTACAGTAGCAATTGGGATATTGAGTGATGCAGTGTTTTGAACCCCCTTGAGTGCTAGTAAGGTCTCCAATGCATTGCTAAGAAATAGGTTGGAGACCTCTCTATTATTCAAAGGGCTTAAAGGGATAGTAATACTTTGTTTTATCTTTATTTTATTTTGTAGGCATTAAAAAAACATGAAGAACGATATAAGTCTTATCTCTCAAACCTTTATGGTTTAAGAGATATTCACAAGCAAAGTTTCCCCTCCCGCCCCTTTTTCCTAGTGTAAGCCATCTCTTCTCAGATGTGAATTTTGTTGTAAGACCAGACAGATAACAGCAGGGGACAATCTTCTTTGTATGAAAACAATGAAAGTCTTTCCCCCCTTGACAAGTTTTTCAGCTTTTTCCCTTATCTTAATTGAAGATTGTCCCTCTCTGCAGTCTACCTGGGCACCTCCCTTCTGATCTGGCTGAACAGGGGGGGACACTTTGCTTGTGAATATCTCTTAAACCATAAAGGTTTGAGAGATAAGACTTATATCGTTCTTCATGTTTTTTTAATGCCTACAAAATAAAATAAAGATAAAATGAAGTATTACTATCCCTTTAAAAAGCCATTCAAAACAATGGTGATTTTCATTTAACCCTCATGGTATAATTGCTTTGCCCTAGGATTGCTTCCCTTTATGAACAGTACGAGGCCCATTAAGGCTGTACTGCATTATGTGCTATTTTCCTTGTGTAGGGCAAATAAAAAAAAAAAAAAAACCTGCTTAAAGCATTGTTATAATGTTCACATAAGACAGATGACACATTCTGTTGGAAGGAGACAGCTGCTTCTTGCTAACAAGTCACCCACAAGGCAAAAGGCATTTTATGATTGTTCATATATAAAGTCAGCAAAATATTTGCTCTACATTAAAGGTCTGGTAACCCTTAAAGGGATAGTAATACTTAAAATGTTAAACTAATTATGAGGTAGGATTTATCCCCTGAGTAAAACAATTATAATCCTACTGATGAAAGGTGTTTTATTGAAAAGCTGTTAAGACTCAAACTTGATTTTTTTAGGTGCAATATCTCAGTGGCCTGAAAATATACAGTGGCACTGTTGATACACCATCTTATGGACAATTCTAGAAGTTGACCATAAATCTCCATAGGATGGTGTAGCAACAGTGCCATTATACAATTTCAGGCCACTGAGATACTGCACTAAAAAAAGTCAAGTTTGAGCCTTAATAACTTTTGAATAAAACATCTCTCAGCAGTTGGATTACCATTGTTTTACTCTGGGGAATAAACCTTACAGCTCATTTTTTTTTACATTTTAAGTATTACTATCCCTTTAATATTGAAAATATATGTATATATTGCAGTGTTCATCCTACTGAGTAAAACAAGTGTACTTCCACTGCCAAGAGATACAATATTCTAAAGCTCTTATTGCAGCTCACTCTTGCAATCTTTAGGTGCAATACTTACATGGCCTGAAATTTTATGGTGGTGCTGTTGCTGCAGCCTTATATCGACAATTAAGTCCAGTTGACCACAAATCTGAATGACATGCAGTGGCAACAGCAGCACTAAAATTGCAGACCATGGAGGTACTGTCCCCCCAATAAAAGCAATTCTAAACTGCAATAACTTTTGAATTAAACATCTCTTTGCAGAGACTGTTCCAATGTTTTACTCAGCAGTATAAACCATGCAATATATATTGTTTCAATATTAAGTGTTGCTATAACTTCAATACATCTCAGCATCTGTCTTGTAATAAAAGGAGGTAAATAAGGCAGAGATTTGTCTGGGGATGAATGACAGACAGATTTCTACCCACCTCTTTGATGAGGGCAGTGTCATAGGTTAGGATAGGGGTGTTTGGATAAGGTCCAAATGATCAGAAATCAAAATGCGTGAGGGTCACCTTCATTTTTTATTGTTAACAATGAACACTATTAACCCTTTGAGTGCCAGAGAGGGGTATGCAAGGAATCGTCTTGCAATGCATTGGGTACTCCTCTGGAACGCAAAGGGTTAACTATAGAAATATAATAAATTATTTCCTACAAAAGTGCCCAGTTATTGGCCTAATGTAATCATTGCTTAATTTTTTTCTGTTTCCTAAAAAACGCTGGTGAGGTGGCTCAGTTGGTTAACGCACCACCTGTAGAATCTGTTCAAGGTTACAGGTTCTAGTCCTGGCAAGATGAGCTCAGTTCTTCACCCTTCTGAGGTAGATAAAATGAGCCCAGTGCATACTTGACAAGAAGAGGAAATCTCAGTGTATTCTTCCTGGTAAAATACTTTCACACACAAAAAATTTTTTTAGAAAGATTTAGGAGTAAAGTTGGAATCCATATATTTAATCCACTGATATTATAGCAATGCTTCATAAAATCTGAAGACCTGTGAAGGGGCCCAGTTTAAATTTTTTATGGGATTTTAATCTAATAAGAGCAGGCTTACCTAACATGTAAGAGATGCTGGGAAGATGAATTAGGGGAGATGATATCATAGGAATATTGAGGTAGAATAGTTAAAATGGCCCAAAGAGAAGTACACATGTTGGGCTACATGGTCCTCCTCTTCGTCCTTCCCCTAGTCACAGGGGAACCCATTGGCAGTCATAGAATTTTAGTCTCTGTGGAATCATGTGTAGCTCTATTTGAATTGTTAGCTCTGTGGTATCACTAGTGTAGCCCCATTTCAACTTTTAGCTCTGTGGTATCACTAGTGTAGCCTCATTTAAAGGGATAGCAATACTTAAAATGTAAAAAAAAAATATGTTGTAGGGTTTATCCCCCCGAGTAAAACAAGACTACTCCCACTGCTGAAAGGTGTTTCATTCAGAAGTTGTTAATTTTCAAAACTGAATTTTTTAGGTGCAATATCACAGTGGCCTGAAATTGTACAGTGGCGCTGTTGCTACACGATCCTATGGACAGCTCTGATCCCGGGACCATAAATCTCCATAGGATGGTGTAGCAACAGCGCCACTGTACAATTTCGGGCCATTGTGATATTGCACCTAAAAAATTCAACTTTGAAAATGAATAACTTTTGAATGAAACACCTTTCAGCAGTGGGAGTAGTCTTGTTTTACTCAGGGGGATAAACCCTACAACATATTTTTTTTACATTTTAAGTATTACTATCCCTTTAAACTGAAAGCTTTATGGTAGTACAAATGTAGTTGTATTTCAATTATAAGTTCTGTGGAATCACCAATGTAGCTGCATTTCAATTGTTAGCTCTGTGGTATCACTATGTTAGCCCAATTTCAACTGTAAGCACTGTGGTGTCACTAATGCAGCCCATTTACATTTTAAGCCCTGTGGTGTCAGTAGTTAAGCTCCATTTCAAGTTTAAGCTCTTTGGTGTCACAAATGTACTCCCATTTTAATTCTAAGGTCTCTGATACTTTTTTTAAAATATTTAACCCATTGGGTACCAGAGAGGTACCTAATGCATTGCTTTGCAATGCCTTGGTGACCTCTCTGGCATCCAAGGGGTTGAAGCAATAGTTTTGTCTTAAGTTGGTATTAGTACCTCTACCCACAAGAACTAAGTACAAATCAAGAAAGATTTGTGGCAAAGGGGAGGGGGCAAGCTGGTTGGGGGATGGGGGGCAATTTGAGATGCTGCCTAGTGCCCTATGGAGTCTTAATCCGGCTCTGGCCCTACTATGTTTCAAAGGGGTAAAATTCATACACCTCCTACAACATGATTGGACAAACAACATGTTCTGTGGTTAACTGTGATTTCAAACCAATTCATGATTGGCTATACACTCAAGAGTCCCTATTTGGGTTTCCTACATTAATATCCGCATGTATATGTAATTTTTCTACACAATTATGTATAAATAAGAGAGCGCATCCTATCTGTGAAAGGTGGTAGCTCTTCAGGCTACAGGCACTGCACTGGGTAACAATAAAGAGCTTGAATCAGTACTTCATCTGCCTGCCTGCCTCTTAATTTCAACTGAGAGACCCAGGCAGCTACTCTGCAGGGGCAAGAGAGCTTCTGCTCACTAGCTAAATTCACCTGCTGCAGGAAGTTATGACAGGCAAGCTACAATCTTCACTCAACAAGTGACCCATCTTGATCTTCTTCATGTCAACTGAGAATCCACAGAGTTGCTTGGACAAAGTTGCCTCACAATTGTCTTCTTATTTTTTTAAGGTTAATTAAAGGGCAATGAAGATCTGCACCTGTTTTATAATAAAGATGTTATTTCCCATTTAGAAAACCACTCAAACTATTCATAAATGTAAAGGAACACAAACACCTAAACATGAAATTGGGTTTTATGGTTTTAAATATCACTTTTGAAATGTCGCCCACTATTGGGCGACTAACAAAACAGCGCTTTAAACATGTTGCTGGCATGGAAAAGAGCAACATGAGAATCTCGCCAGCATCAAAGGGTGAGATTCTCATGTTGCGGGCTTAAGAGTTGCTTCATTTGCAGACATTGCAGACTATGTACAATGCAACCGATCTTAATCCTTTGAGTGCTTGCTCGTGGGCTTAATCATCGCTCATTTGAGCTCCAGAGCAAGATGACACATTGCAGACTATGCAGACATTGCAGACTATGTACAATGCAGCTGATTTTAATCATGGAGTTACTTCTGCTAACTCCACATATCACTCACAATATCTAATGGTGAGAAACCACTCCAGAAATTGCTGAAGTCTGCTTATTACGTAAAGAGTTATAAATGCATTTTAATAAATTAACAAATAATCATGCAGGAATAACAGATCTTAGATGTCAAGCTCTTTAATATATAACAACAGACCTGAATGAAAGGGCTCCAGTGCTTTTTAAACCTTTGACATTGTAGCAGGTCATTTTTCATGAGACATCCTTGTTGAGTGGTTCTGGAGCAAGCGTACCTCTCATGATCAAATGTGTGACGCTTAAGCCAGCGACATGAGAATCTTGCCCTTTTGATGCAGGCGAGATTCTCATGTTGCCCTTTTCATGCCGGTGACATGTTTAACGCGCCGGCATTAGTTGGTCACCCAATAGTGACGATATTTTGATAGTGAACCAAATTTATTTTTTTTATATATTGTGAACTGCTAAAGCTTTTTATTTATTTATTTTGGTTTTTCTATTATTCATTTTTTAGCAGCTTATGGTTTAGTACACTTGTCTGTTTCATCAATTTTTTCTAATATTCAATTAAATCATCCCGCATTTTGTGTACTTGCAGTAGTAAGACTGCTCCATTATCTAGTTGTAAAACTTCAATTTGGTAAATTTGCTCTAAATTTTCAAACTAAATTCACCCTTACATAACATACAGCTATATACTACCTTATCATATCTGTTATATCACTTGAAACCTTTATGTATATCCATTGATGCATGGCGGAACATTTCACACTGGTTTTTAGGGTTAATCGTTCACATATTAGCAATGAGTCATTGCATTATAATCCATATTTACTAAGTATTTATTATAATACTTAAAATCCTTATGCGTATTGATAAATGATTGATTGCTCCATACTGGAGTCAAGGGTTAATCATTTACAAATTGGCTGTGAGCGATTGTATTTTGAATCTCATGAGCCAATGAGATGTAAGGGGAAGGCTCTCTGGATGCTTATAACTGAAGCACAGTTGATAGCCAGTGTCCTTTGAAAAAAGCATTAAGGAAACATACGTCAGGGAGTTCAATGGGACTTATTTGGTCCCATTGTATCATATTTTAAGTCTTTTGATGATCTCCCATTGATATACTTGTCTGCACTAAGAGCACTGTCCGTTACCCAATTATTTTTTGTACTGGTACTGGCAAACATTTTCTTGCCTCTGATAAATAGGGCTCTGTTACTATTTTTTGAATAACTAATACTGACAAACACAGTTTTTTTCTGACAGTTGGGGCTGCCACACGGAAGTACGCTGCACGGCAATCCCAGAATTCATTGCACAAAAAATAAAATGCACCATGGTCTTTAATGGACACCCCATGCTGGATTGGGTGGTCGTAAAAAGGTTAATTTGTTAGAGATACATTCTGCTACCCAGTAACAACTCCTACTGGTATAAGAAAAATTTGAGGAGCTGAGTTACCAGCGGTATATATATTTTTCTGTTGCCGACCCAATCCCGCTGTCCCACCACAATAACAGTGTGTCCCGATTCTCAGGTGTATGCCCAGCCACTTTGGCATCTTACAATCACTTTATACACTGTTACCTCAGCCTCTTTGCTCAAGCAGTGGCGAGACAGCAAAAATTGAACTGACCATGCGCAGTACGCGTCACTCTTCATTATATGCATACGCACGCAGAGTACACAGTAATCCACCCTTTGCCTCCTTTTGAATTAGTCCTCCTCGCAGCAGAGCAGTGAGTGAGCACGGGGGCGCCGATGCTGAGCGGAGCCAGTCTAATTAACTTTGGCATCGTGGCATATGAGTCATCATTCTTGGCCAGGTACTTGAGTCTGATCCATAATATTTCAATTTAATGTGCACACTGTAAGATTGTAACTATGAATGCTGGGGGTGAGATGTGCGCTCCCACGCATGTGGGAGAAAATAATAATGCTCAGCTTGCATGTCAGTGGAGCAGCCTCTTGCTAGGGGCGGAGACTGAGCCCAGCAAGAGTAAACAGAGTCCTGCCATGGACAAGGCTGTTTAGATCTGGTTTCTTATTTTCTTCTAACCTGTTATCTGATCATGTGACCGCACTTCTTGAGATCAGCTGGTGCATCATTTACAGTACTTGGACCCCAGGAGATGTCTATATGTGTATACGGTGGATGAATCTAGCTTCCCCTTGTTTTTGATCTCTTGCACCTTGGGGGTGTAACTGGGTGGAGGTAGAGAATCAGTGGCTTCTGCTTGGCATGTGTGGCAAAGATTGGATTTAAACACAGCCATCATGATTTGTGTGATATTTAACCCTTTGAGTGCCAGATAGGGGTGACACCTTTTCTTCAAAAAAATGCCGGCCATGGCATTTCCTCCATAGACTTAACATTGGACAGAAGCCAATTTTTTACCAGCCTGCCGGTAAAATACCGGCTGGATGGCAACTCTAGTGCCAGAGTGGTACGGATTGCTTTGCGTTGCATTCCATACCACTCTGGTACTCAAAGGGTTAACCCACTGGTTGCTAAATAGGTCTAGAAAAGATTTCATCATAATACAGTCAGTACATCTTTAGAGGGTTTTGTTTACCAATTATTAATACAAGTTTATTTTGTATTTTTGTTGTGCTGTTTTTTCTGTTGGCTGGGGGAAGCTATTTTAATTTGCACACTTCTCTTCTTTTTCAGACACTGTACTCTGCTGTGTAAGAGACAGCATACCTCCCAAATATCCCTCTTTAGGAGAGATTGGGGTCTGTATCTCCCAAGTGTCCTTCATCCCTCTTTCCCATCCTGGTGTCCCTGTGTTTAGGAGATCAAACTATGTGGTGTGTATATAAGGGTATCACATTGCTCCACAGCAATAAAACTCACATTAATGTTTGTACGTGACCATATATATGTCATCACGGCCCGCGGGGGCGCGTGATGAAGAAAGCATGGGGCAATATTAATAGGTGCCCCGTTCAGAGCGCGACAGAAAACTGAACAGGCCATAATCGCAAGTATCCTAAGAGGGCTGATGACAGCCACCGCCACACCAGGGGGCTGCAAGACAATGTGACACAGTCAGGTAAACAGTGTGTGGGGGCGGACAACAATGTGGACAGTGTGTGGAAGTGCACAGTGTGTAGAGGTGGACAACAGTGTGGATAGTGTGGGGAGGTGGATAACAGTGAGTATGTGGTGGGCAACAATATGGACAGTGTTTGTAAGTGGACAGTGTGGGGAGGTGGACAACAGTGTGTGGAGGTGGTGGACAACAATGTAGACATTGTGTGGAGGTGGACAACAACGTGTGGAGGTGAACAACAATGTGGACAGCAGGACAGTGTGTGGAGGCCGACAACAATGTGGACATTGTGTGGAAGTAGACAACAGTGTGGACAGTGTGTAGAAGTGGAAAAAAGTGTGGACAGTGTGTGGAGCGGGACAACAGTATGTGGAGTTGGACAACAAAGTGGACAGTGTGTGGAGGTGGACAGCAATGTGGACAGTGTGTGGAGGTGGACAACAATGTGGACAGTGTGGAAGTGCACAGTGTGTAGAGGTGGACAACAGTGTGGATAGTGTGGGGAGATGGACAACAATGTGTAGTTGTGGGAAACAATTTGGACAGTGTATGTAAGTGGACAGTGTCTGGAGGTGGACAACAGCGTGGACAGGGTGTGGAGGTGGTTGACAACAGTGTGGACAGTTTGTGGAGGTGGTGGACAATGTGTGGAGGTGGACAGTGTGTGGATGGAGGTGGGGGATTGGCGTCGGGGGATTGGGGGGGGTCATCAAAATGCACCTTCGCCTGTGTAGACAAAAATGCTTGCGTCGGCCTTGAGCTGGAGTTTGTTAGACTTAAGCAGCCCGAGCATACTGGTCCTCATTATGTGAGGCTTATCAGAGCTGCATGTCATGATGCTTCCCAGACTGCCTGCTACAAATCCAGCCCCAGTCTCAACTACTGCAGCACTGGTCATGGCTGCAGGTGAGCACAGACTCACCTGGGACTGGAACAACTGAGTGCACTGTCTGGGGGCCTCCGAGTTCTCAAAATAACATGACAGGCAAAACATTTTGGGGACTCCCTGTCTGACTGGGCCCTCCGCTATGCCACTGGCCCAATTGCTTCTTGGGCACAACCGGGCACCTCCTGGTGGCAGGCTCTCTGGTCGTACATGGATGGCCAACTGCTCAGTTCACTCCTGAAACGGTCTAAACATGTATAGCTTGGAGGAGAGAGGGGATATGATAGAAACATTCAAATACATGAAGGGATTCAATAAAGTGCAAGAGGGAAGTACATTTCAAAGGAGTAAAAATGTTAGGACAAGAGGCCATAGTCTAAAACTAGAGGGAGAGATGTTTAGATGTAATGTAAGAACAATTTACTTCCCTGAGAGGGTAGTAGATAAGTGGAATGACCCACCAGCAGAAATGGTAGAAGTTAACACAATGTTGGAATTTAATCATGCATTGAATAGGCATAAGGTTATCCTGACCATAAGACAAGACCTAGGACCAAATAAGGTTTGAGGTTTTTACAATAGCAAAAAGGGGCAGTCTAGTGGTCCGAATGGTTCTTATCTGCCGTCAAGTTCTATGTTTCTATGAAAATGGATAAGAATATGCACTGATGTTGAATAATAATTAACATATGTGGGATACCTATCCCCCTGCCAGTTGTGTTGACATCAGTGCATGTTCTTATCAATTTGCAATAAAGGTTTAAGCAAAATAATTTATTTGGCAAATATATATATATATATATATATATATATATGCATGTTTAATCTTTTTAGTGGAGAGATATTTTTCAATATAGCAGCCGGTTGATTATTATTTTTTATTATTCTTTACCATTTGGTTGAAGTTACTTATTGTGGCGCCAAGGGATAGATTGTTTGTTCCTTGAAAATGCTAAATTTGACATTCGTTATGCTGACACTTCTACAACTACCACTTCACATGTTTTTCCTGAAACTCACAAATCACATGATTTTCAGTAAAATTTAATTGTGTTGTGAAACAAAAGCACAAGTCATATATATATATATATATAAAGGTATGATATGTGTGAAACTTGGATTCTGAGGCAAACCAACTGCATCACAGAGGACAAATATAAATGGGTATTTTAAGCCCTGATTGCTACAAAGGTCTTCAATGGTTTGTACCATTTGAGCATTAAAGGGATAGTAATGTTTCACAATAAAAGCAGCTCCAATTAATCTTCATAGTATTTGGTCCACGTAGAGTATTATTTCAATACTGTCAGAGGTGCAGTTCAAGAGTAATTGGATGATAAAGTATCCACCTCCTGCCCCTTTTTACTGATGTAACACTGCTCACCTCAGAGCAGCAAGACTGGATGGATGGATCGCAGAGAGGGACAATCTTCAGTGAGCATAAGGAAAAACATGTCAAGGGGGGCAGGGTTTTCTTTATGTTCACAGTAAGAAGATTGTCCCTTGCTGTGAGCTGTCCAGTCAAGTGACCCGATTCCACTTCTGAGGGGAGGCGGCTTACACTAGGTAAAAGGGCAGGATGGGGACACTATCATTCAATTACTCTATCTATCTATCTATCTATCTATCTATCTATCTATCTATCATATTCTCATGGCTGGGCTCAGAAGAGAGATGCTGGCCCTACTAGTGTTGTTAGAAGCTAGAGGGCAATGTTGGGTGCAATGCTAGGGAGCGTAGTCCGTTCCTGAGACACCTTTGCTACGGCCAAAGCAGTTAGTAGAGTTGCCAACTGTGAGGTTGATGTCTGACCCCAGCTGAGCCGGGCCCGAGACCAGGATAGGTATTCCAGGTAACAGATGTACATCCTGAGGTTTGTGTATTGGGGGAAATGTTTACACCGTGCTGTGAAACAGAAGGAGATTTATACATTCTTTTGTCTATGTAACAGGAATATATCCTGATGTCTGCATGATAGAAAGAGAAGTGTACATCCTGATTTCTGCTTATAAGGAAGAAAGGTGTACTACCTACCTGCTGTCTGTGCATTAGCAGGCGGGTATACGTTTAGCAGCATGTGTAGTAGCAGTAGAGGTATATATACTGCTCTCTGAGTATTAGGAGTAGACCTACACCTCCTGATGTCTGTGCAATAAACGGAATACAACCAGATGTATGTGTATTAGGAGCAGTGGTATACATTCTACTGTATGTGTACTAGGAGCAGAGGTATATTTCCTGCTGTCTTCGTAATAGGAGAAAAGGTATATACAATGGACAGGCATCACTACCCACAGTTTTCTCCAAAACCAACAAATTCAGCCCCCCCCCGAACAATTATAACACAATGGTGAGAATAAAGTGGTCCCACCTTTAATTCAGTGGTTTTGTTACCCTTGGAAACCCCTCCATGTAATGCGTGGCCCCCAGGCCAACATCTGGCATGGACGCTATGTCTAGCCCTGGCAGCTTGAGCCCACTCTTCCAGCTGCCTGACACCCTGTAGGTATGTAGGGGGTTCTAAGGCACTCATGGCCATACCCTGGACATCTGTGATGGCCACTCCTTTCCAATTCTTGAGGCCCTGTGGATGCAGGTCCGCACCGACACCTCCCCTAGTCCTCCTCGTACTTCAGAGCCCTGGCATTAGACCCCACCCGGAGCACTGGAGAAGAGGGGAGGAGGGAGCGTAACCCCCATCCCAGGAGAGAGGAAAGAAGGCAGGACTGCCGGCCATTTTAATGGCCTTTCAAGGTCATACTGCCCCTTCAGGCTTCCATAAAACGGCCAGGCAAAACTACCCACCTTTTTCCCTCAAAACCAACAAACCCAGCCCCCCCAGAACAATTATAACACAATACACTGAAAAGAAACACACAAACGCAGAAATTGGTTGGAATAAAGAGGTCAAAGCATTATTAAAGTGGATTTGACCTATTTACCCTTGGTGGACCCCCCTTCTAATGTGGGGACCCCAGGCCAACATCCTGCATGGATGCCATGTCCAACTCAGCTTGAGCCCTTGTGCCCAGCTGCCTACCACCTTGGAAGTATGTAGGGGATTCTCAGGCACTCATGACCTACCCTGCACCCCCGTGAATGTCACTACTTTCCAAACCATGAGGTCCTGTGTATGCCAGTCTGCACTGAAACCTCCCCAAACCCTCTCCTTACCCCAGTGCCCGACTGCATTAGCCCACCCTGTTAAAGACAGGCCGCCATGCACCCAGCCCCAAAGACAACCGGAACTTTCATTGGGCGGTTCCCTGTCAGCCAGGACCTCTGGAAACTACCTTCTGAGGCAAAGCCATACTGAGGCAGGCTGGGGGACCCACATGCTGCCAATCGAAGAGGGGGGTATAAGGTGTCCCTCTGCTCGCTACCCTATTGCTGTGAAACAGCCTAGTGTGCTGTTAAACAACTGCAACCCCTCAATATTTAGGTGCACACCATCTCAAGAATCTTTTTATGCATGATAGTGTACCCCCAACAGGAAAGCAAAAATTTGACGAGCTCTGTCAATGGTGGGGGGAGAGTTGGCCCCCTGCCATAACAGCCTGGGCGCCATTTCTGACCAGATGATCTTAACACTGGGCAGGTGTCTCAGATCCTCTGGCATGTGTACTTTACAGTAGCTAGGTCATTACCATCAGCATGGATCACCACATCTTGCGGCTGGCCCCACGTAAACAATGCTGCCAGCCACAAATCTGCCCTCATTTTAGACCCCTTTTACCTGACTGAAAACCTACAAGTGTTCCTATGGGATGCCATCTTGTCTCTCCGCCCAATGCTAACTCTAAGGGAGATAAAAATTGACATGTTAATCAGCATCAAGTGAGCATACATATATTTTGTGTGCCCCAGATTTTCACCTGCCTAAACCCATTTTCTATATATATATAAAAGAAGACTTCTGTGTGCCTGGCAAACACATCCAGGGGTAGCAGTAAGGAGGAGTTATTAAAATCTCTTCTATGCTGCCTGACCTAGTGGTCCAACCATGGAGACGTGATTTTGTTGAAAGGAGATGAATACGAGCACACGCAACACGCACACACTACACTAACAATACACACAGACACAATACACACATACACCACACCGTACATTGTAATGTCTGTGTAATAAGAGGAGAGGTCTACATCTTGGTGGACTTGTGCTGTGAGGATATACATCCTGTTGTCTGAGTATTACAAGGCGAGGTATACATTAGGGTGACCACATTTCAATTCTGCCATTCAGGGACACTGCAGAGAGAAGAGCATACCACAGAGTTCTAAACACTAGAGAGAGAACTGCCCATGGACTGCTGTGACAAAAGTGGTGCCTCTGGTGGACTACAAGAAAATGTACATGAAGCCCAAAGCCTTAGATTAGCATTACAGCCTTAGATTAGTATTACACTACAACAAAATTGCACTGCAGGTCATGATTGATGTCAGTATCAAGGCTCAGTTCTCTCTCTAGTGTTTAGAGCTCTGTCCAGAAGCCATTTTTCTGTAGCCCAGCAGAGACATTGCTTTGGGACAGTAGTCTATGGGTCCTTCTCCTTCTTCTTCTTCTAGTGTTTAGACCTCTGAATTCAGGAATTTTCATTCCGGGACATTGTAATGTCCCAGAAGGGGGCTGCCCGGTACAAGAGACAAACATTTAAAATCCGGAACTGTCCTGGGTAATCTGGGACATGTGGTCACCCTAGTATACATCCTTCTGTCTGTGTACTAGGGGGAGAGATCTACATCCTTATGTATGTGTATTAGGAAGAGAGGTATACATCCTGCTGTTTGTGTATTAGGAGGACAGGTATGTGAATGATGCTCAATATGAAGGAGAGGTCTGCATAAAGGAGAGGCATACATCTTGATGGACTTGTATTAGGTGGACATATATAATTCCTGCTGTCTGAGTATTAGGAGGAGATTATACATCCTTCTGTCTGTGTACTAGGAGGAGAGGTATATATCCTTATTTCTGTGTATTAGGAGGAGAGATATACAGCCTTCGGTCTGTGTACTAGGATGGACTTGTATTAGGAGGACATATATACATCCTGCTGTCTGTGTATTAGAATGAGAGATACATCCTTTTGTCTGTGTACTAGGAGGAGAGGTATACATCATTATTTCTGTATATTAGAAGGAGAGGTATATATCTTTATTTCTGTGTACTAGGAGGAAAGGTGTACATCCTTATTTCTGTGTATTAGGAGGAGAGAAGTACATCCTGCTGTCTGTGTATTAGAAGGAGAGGTACATATCCTTATTTCTCTGTATTAGGAGGAGAGATATACATCCTTTTGTCTGTGTACTAAGAAGAGAGGTATACATCCTTATTCCTGTGTATTAGAAGGAGAGGTATATATCTTTATTTCTGTGCACTAGGAGGAGAGGTGTACATCCTGCTGTCTGTGTATTAGAAGGAGAGGTATATATCCTTATTTCTGTGTATTAGGAGGAGAGGTATACATCCTTTTGTCTGTGTACTAAGAAGAGAGGTATACATCTTTATTCCTGTGTATTAGGAGGAGATGTATTCATCTTGCTGTCTCTGTATTAGGAGGAGATGTAAACATCCTGATGTCGGTGTATTAGGAGGACAGGTGCACATACTGATGTGACTGGTGCTCAATATGAAGGAGAGGTCTGCATAATCGGAGGAGAGGCATCCATCTCGATGGACTTTTTATTAGGACATATATAATTCCTGATGTCTGAGTATTAGGAGGAGATGTATACATCCTTCTGTCTGTGCACTAGGAGGAGAGGTATATATCCTTATTTCTGTGTATTAGGAGAATAGATATACATCCGTATGTCTGTGTATTAGGAGGAGAGGTATACCGCCTTCTGTCTGTGTATTAGGAGGAGAGTTATACATCCTGCTATCTGTGTATTAGGAGGAAAAGTAAACATCTGGATGTCTGTGTAATAAGAGAGTTATATATCCTGCTGTCTGTGTATTAGGAGGACAGGTACACATCCTGATGTGATTGATGTTCTATACGAAGATGAGGTCTGCATAATGGGAGGAGGTATATTAGGTGGAGAGGTATACATCTGTTATATGTGTACTAGGAGGAGAGGTATACATCATTATTTCTGTGTATTAGGAGGAGAAGTATACATCCTGATCTCTGGGTATTAGGAAGAGACGTATACATCTGCTGTCCACATAGTAGGAGGACATGTATACATTAATCCGGATGTCTGTGTCATAGGAGAGGTATAAATCTTGCTGTATGTGAATTGGATGGAGTCATATACATCGTGCTCTCTGTGTATTAGGAGGAGTGGTATACATCCTGCTGTCCGCATATTAGGAGGACATGCATACATCCGGATATCAGTGTTATAGGAGAGGTATAAATCCTGCTGTCTGAGTATTGTGTGGAGATGTATACATTGTGCTGTCTGTGAATTAGGTGGAGAGGTATATATCCAAATGTCTGTTTAATATAAGTAAGTATATCTTTATATATATATATGGCGCCACCCAGTGTATGCAGCCAGACTCTACACTCTCCTCTCATCCTCCTGATGCCTGCACACAAGAGGTAGAAGCACAGACAAGGTACAGAATAGTGCAGTAGATCATTGGGATTAAGGGCTCAAACCAAATGTTGGAGATGGCTGTTTTTTCTGACGACGGCATTTTTTTAAGCACAGTAAGCTAGTCAAATGCCTGTGCTGTGAAAAATATATTGACAAAAAAGAAGCCGTTATGTGATTAAGTTAAGAGGTGTTTTCCCCCATAGCAAATGATGAAAACACAGTGATTTGGAATTCAAATATCTGCATTAGCCATTAAGATCCGATAAGGGACTCACATTATCGCAAAAAAGTGATTTGAGTCCCTTATTGGATCTTCAAACAGCCCTAAGCCTCATTTCAATACATCCAAAGTATGAAAAATGTGTGAAAAGTTGGTGGAATTAACCCTATGAGTGCCAGTGGCGTAAAATTACCCTGCTGGCATTCATGGGGTTAACCCGACTAAGTTAAAAAATAACATCCCATTAAAATTAACACTTACCATTAATCCTGATGTCCAGTGGAGTCCTCAGCATGCTGGTCATCTTCTGTCCTTCTCTTCACTCTTCTTGTATTTGTAATACATAGCTTAACCCCTTGAGTGCCAGAGGGGTACACAACGCATTGCAAAGCAATGCGTTGCAGACCTCTCTGGGGCTCAAAGAGTTAAGCAGTGAATTAGTGCCCTGGTTCATAGAAATATGCCACCATTATTATTTGAAGAAATAAGACATTATAGTAAAGTTTTGCCAATATAATATTTCTAGAACACATAATAATATTAATATACTTAACTTAATAATGTCTCCGCCGCTGTGTGGCCGCAGAGGCGGTGGCAGAGACATTGCTGTGTGCCACAGATCTCCCCTTCTTCTGCCTCATGGGCCGATGCCTGTTCCGCAATTAGGGAATTTGAGAAGAGACTGCCTTTATATATTGGCAGTCTCTAAACCAATTCCCTCACAGCCATTGGCTGAGAGTGCTTATGCACATCCTAGCCAAACAGATTCAAGCGACTGTGATTTAAACTGATTGGCTGGGATGTGTGTAAGCACATGTCAGCCAGTGACTGTGAGGGAATTGGATTAGAGACTGCCCATATATAAAGGCAGTCTTTTCTCATATTCCCTCATTGCGGAAGAAGGGGGTATCTGTGGCACACAGCAATGTCTCCGCTGCTACCACCTCTGCGGCCGCACACGGCGGCAGAGACATTATTAAGCTAAGTATATTATTATTATTATGTTTTCTGGAAATATTATAATGGTGCAACTTTACTATAATGGCTTATTTCTTCAAATAATAATGAACCTGGGCACTAATATATTGCTTAACTCTTTGAGCCCCAGAGAGGTCCGCAATGCATTGCTTTGCAATGCATTGCATACCCCTCTGGCACTCAATGGGTTAAGCTATGTATTATATTATTCTGCTTTTTTGTTTTTGTTTTTACAGATACAAGAAGAGTGAAGAGAAGAAAGTAGCTCAAGACAGAAGAACGAAGAGAATGGAGACAGAAGGAGACAGACAGTGGATGGCAGGTAAGTGTAAGACATATGAGTTAACCATCGATGCTTGGCAGTATCTCAGGCACCGATTGTTAGTTTTTTTACTGTTAAGTTCCCAATACTGCTGCTATTTAGGGGCGTTTTGGGAACTTAATGTACAAAACAGATGCTTGGCCATAAGACCATTTCTGTGACCTGTTGTGTGTTTAGCCCGTTGTGCTTTTAGCCAGAAGGACATTAGAATACCAACTTAAACATTTTCTTTTGTCATTCGGTATCCATTTTGCCCTACCGGCTTTTTTATCACAAACATTTGAATCGAGCCCTAAATGTGGTGGCTGCTCTCACTTGCACTGCACGTCCATCTGAGTGTTTGTCTGCAACCCTCTATGCTGAAAGCTAGTGCATGAGCTGGCAGCATCAGATTTGGTACATCCACCCATTTTACAGGAAGGCATGCAGTGACTGGGTAGGTGACCTTCAGGATCACAGGTTATTGTATGATTTATTTCAGGGCTGAACAACCTGTGGATCTTTTTATGACTTTGGAATACAACTCCCATCATCCTTAGCCAACAGCAGTCTGGTTGAGGATTATGGGAGCTGCAGTAGATAACAAATGGTGGGGCACAGGCATCCAACATTTAGAGTTATTTGAGGTGTATATGTAATTTTGAGATGTTTTCAGGAGCGGACTGACCATTTGGACGTTTGGTCCGGGCCAAGGGTCCGCAACCGAGGGGGGCCCATTGCCGCTACCAGCAATGTCAGCAATATAATAATGTACCAGAGTGCATCTGCCCACTTGCCTGCCTGCTTGGGCCCGTTCGTGCCTATTTAAAGTGGCTGCCGCATTGTGCTCCTTGAGGCACTGAGGCCTCATCACAGTATTACTGCCCAATGCCTATGATCCTAACCCTTCCCATTCCAATCTGTTATATACGGATGGGCAAGATGACACCACCACTCATTACTTTCTGGCAGCGGCTGGCAGTAAGCGCTTTTCTTCCTGTGCTGGATGTCACTAACATGATCACCTAGCCCACCAACTCGCCAAGGAGTACATGCAACAGGAGTCAGACTGGGGAGTGCAGCAGTGACAGACAGTGACACTGAGATGGAGTGAAGGACCACAGCAGTCATCACTCAGCAGAAGAAGACCCACCACCATGCAGCGCACACAGCACAGGTAGGGGGGTACTGGATGACCGGTGGGGTATTGGATGGCTGCGGGGGTACTGGATGGCCTGGGTGGGGGGGTACTGGATGGCATGGTGGGAGTTACTGGATGGCTTTTAGGGGATAATGGATGGCTTGGGGGGGCATGGCCTGGGGGAGTACTGCATGGCTTGTGGGAGTAATGGATGGCCTGCGGGTACTGGATGGCTTTTGGGGGTATGGCTTGTAGGGGTACTGGATGGCTTGTGGGGGTACTGGATGGCTTGTGTTGGTATGACTTGTAGGGGTACAGGATGGCTTGTGGGAGTAATGGATAGCTTGTGGGGGTACTGGGTGGACTGGTGGGATACTGGATGGCTTGTGGGGGTACTGAGTGGCTTGTGGGGGTAATGGATGGCCTGGAGGGGTACTTTATGGCTTGTGGGGGTAATGAATGGCCTGGTGGGGTAATGGATGGCTTGTGGGGGTATTGGATAGCTTGTGGGGGTAATGGATGGCTTGTGGGAATACTGGATGGCTTGGTGGGGTTACTGGATGGCTTGTGGGGATAATGGATGACTTGTGGGGGTACTGGATGGCCTGGTGGGGTACTGGGTGGCTTATGGGCATATTGGATGGCCTGGTGGGGTACTGGATGGCTTGTGGGGGTATTGGATGGCAAGGTGGAGTAATGGATGGTTTGTGGGGGTACTTGATGGCCTGGGTGGATATGGCTAGTGGGGGTACTGGGTGGCTTGTGGGCATACTGGATGGCTTGTGGGGTTAATGAATGGCTTGTGGGGTACTGGGTGGTTTGTGGGTAATGGATCGATAGTGAGGATACTGGATGGCATGGTGGGGTACTGAATGGTCTGGGTGGGTATGGCTTGTGGGGATACTGGATGCTTGTGGGGATACTGGATGGCTTGTGGGGGTAATAGGTGGCCTGGTGGGGGTAATGAATGGCTTGTAGGGGTACTGGATAACTTGTGGGGGTATTGGATGGCTTGGATGGGTATGGCCTGGAGGTGTACTGGATGGCTTATGGGAGTAATGGATGGATTGTGGGGGTATTGGATGGCTTGTGGGGATACTGGATGGCTTATGGGGATAATGGATGGCTTGTGGGGGTAATGGATGGCTTGGGTGGGTATGGCCTAGAGGGGTACTGGATGGCTTGTGGGGATACTGGATGGCTTGTGGGGTACTGGATGGCTTGTGGGGGTACTGGATGGCTTGTGGGTATACTGGATGGCTTGCGGGGGTAATGGATGGCTTGTGAGGGTAATGCATGGCTTGTGGAGGTACTGGATGTCTTGGGTGGGTATGGCCTGGAGGGGTACTGGATTTCTTGTGTGGTACTGGACGGCCTGGGTAGGTATGGCTTGTGGGTGTACTGGATGGCTTGTGGGGGTATTGGATGGGCAATTATGTCATGGGGAGGGGGCAATGATGTCATTGGGGAGGGGGCCCAGACCTCTTTTTGGACCAGGGGCCCTGGGTCCTGTCAGCCCGCCCATGTCAATGACTTTCGTTTCCATTAGAATGTAACATAATAGCTAATACAAATTTGACCACTAGACGTCACTGATAATGTAAGAAAACACAGGTTTAAACAGTAATAACTTTGGAAATATGTATCTATCAGCAGTGGGAGTACACTTATTTTACTCAACAGGAAACATCCTACAATATATATTTTTTTCATAAAAAAGTTTACTGCTTCTTTAAGATTTTGTTGGAATACAATTCCTACTGGCAGTTGAGGATGGACAGTGCCAATATTTCAAAAGGTGATGTCACAGTAGACAGACCAGTAAGTATGCAGTTTCTGATACTGACACTGATAGAACCTTCAGACTTTAGTAATAGAGGAAAGTAAACAAACTTTGTCAGTTTGAATCTTGTATCTGAGTGAGACAAGTGTATTTTGCGCACCATGGATTTCAGCATCTTCAATCAGCTTAGGCTGGAGGGAAAGCTCTGCGATGTAGTGATCAGAGCGAATGGCACTAACTTCAGTGCTCATAAGATCATTCTCTGTAGTTGTAGCCCGTATTTTCGGTAAGTGTGAGAATCAGACCACTAACCTCTATGTATTAAAATCACATGTAGAACTCAAGGGAGAGTTTTTGGGCAGCATGTGTGGAAATCAGGCATGCTGCTTAACCCTTTGAGTGCCAGAGGGGTACTCAACACATTGCAAAGCAATGTGTGCATAACCTATGGCATTCAAAGGGTTAAAGGAGCAGTAACACTTCCTAATAATAACCTCCATTAGGATGTTCTTAATATAATGAGGTAAGATTAAGGTTATTAATAGGGGGTGCAGATGTTCCTTTAAGTACAGGGTTGGCTCTCCTGTGGTTCTTGCACTCAGTCCTCAGTTTTTGCTGGTGGTAGTTGATGGCAGAGAATTATGAGTGATGTTGTCCTACAAAAACTAGAGGGTAAAAGGTTGCCTTACCCAGTCTAGTTTGTACATGTATTTCCACAATACAATGATGTCACAGAAGACAGACCAGTAAGTTTGAAGTTTCTGATACTGACAGTGATAGAACCTACAGACTTTAGTAATAGAGGAAAGTAAGCAAACTTTGTCAGTTTGAATCTTGTATCTGAGTGAGACAAGTGTATTTTGCGCACCATGGATTTCAGCATCTTCAATCAGCTTAGGCTGGAGGGAAAGCTCTGCGATGTAGTGATCAGAGCGAATGGCACTAACTTCAGTGCTCATAAGATCATTCTCTGTAGTTGTAGCCCGTATTTTCGGTAAGTGTGAGGATCAGACCACTAACCTCTATGTATTAAAATCACATGTAGAACTCAAGGGAGAGTTTTTGGGTAGCATGTGTGGAAATCAGGCATGCTGCTTAACCCTTTGAGTGCCAGAGGGGTACTCAACACATTGCAAAGCAATGTGTGCATAACCTATGGCATTCAAAGGGTTAAAGGAGCAGTAACACTTCCTAATAATAACCCCCATTAGGATGTTCTTAATATAATGAGGTAAGGTAAAGGTTATTAATAGGGGGTGCAGATGTTCCTTTAAAGGAGCAGTAAACCTTTTTTATGAAAAAATATATATTGTAGGGATTTTCCTATTGAGTAAAATAAGGGTACTCCCACTGCCGAGAGATTTGTATTTCCAAAGTTATTACAGTTTAAACCCATGTTTTTTTACATTAGCAGTGCCCTCTAGTGGTCAAATTCCAATTAGATTTCCTGATAGATTTTAATGGAGAGGTAAGTCAGAAAAGTCAGAGACATACAGTTCTCCATAGAATGTGACAGAAACTGCCTGTCACTTCCTGTCAGTTAGAACTATCAGGAAATAAACACAGTAAATACACTTCCTGATTATTTAAACTACTATAAATTTTGACTAAAACATCTGACAGAGATGGGAGTGACCTTGTTTTATTCAGCAGGAAATGCTCTATAAAATATGTGTTTTCATAAAAAAAGTTTACTGCTCCTTTAAGTACAGGGTTGGCTCTCCTGTGGTTCTTGCACTCAGTCCTCAGTTTTTGCTGGTGGTAGTTGATGGCAGAGAATTATGAGTGATGTTGTCCTACAAAAACTAGAGGGTAAACGGTTGCCTTAGCCAGTCTAGTTTGTACATGTATTTCCACAATACAATGTTATTTTAAAGCATAGTATATATTGATAGCTGTATAAGAGGAATACATTCTTCTCTAAACAGTCAAAACATAGGGTCTGTATCTGCTCACATGTAATTGCCTCTCTATCCATATCTACTTATAGACACACACAAGGTTTGTCTATACGACATTCAGAACCTCTTTCTCTGGCTAGTACCAATATGCTGCTTTACGTTCAATACAGTTCAAAGTCACAAGACAATTCAATCCCCTGATAAAGGAAAAGAGGAGCAACTCTGGAGCACATCTACTGTGCCATAGAGGACAAATAGAAAAAAAAACAAATTTCCTTTAATTTATATGGGGCTTCTAACTGTTTAAGTGCTTGAGAGAGTTCATGCATTACTTCACAATGTTGGTACATTTCAGTGCTTTACCTCACAATTTAAATCTCTCTTGCATTTTATTTGTCCCCGTTGGAACAATTGATTTGCTCCACAATTGTTCCTCTTTATTTCTGAACTAGTGTAAAAGCCTGTGTACAAGGGCCAAGGTCCGGGGCGATGGGAGGTCCTGCTCTGCGTCCTGCCACCGACGCAGTCATGCACTGTAGAGACTGCCTGAAAGCACAGCAACTCCCAGCATTCTGTGCGTTCTGGCAGTCTCTACTGCGCATGATGGCTTCTGACAAACATCCTAGCGATTATTATATAGGATATGGCCCTTCTTAATGAATCATGGAGTATTGGGAAGGATCCGGTCATCTGATTGGCTGATCTCAGTGTCCTGGCACAGAGTTTGATGGAATAATTAGAGAAATGTTTGTCTTGTGGGGAGATGCATTAATCTTCAATAATGGTTCTGTTTGGTAGTATAGACGCAATTAGACCCAATACCATCTTGTTGTATTGATTAAGCCGTCCTAGGGTGACCACATGTCCCGGAATGCCCGGGACTGTCCCTTAATTATGCTTGGTGTCCCTTGTCCCAAATGATACCCCTCTGGGACAATATAGAGTCCCGGATTCTGGTCCAGTAGAGTCACTCACCAGTCACCACTGAACAATAAAAGCACGCTGCACGCACCACACTACCAGCCAATGAAGAGAGGATTTGCACAATGTTCCTCTCCTCACTGGCTCTGGCTGGCTGGTCTGTGTGTGCGTGTGATACACTGACGAAGAAGCAGACCAATGCAGCAGCATGCCATGTGATGTCTGAATCTGAGTGACTGTGAGTGAGCAGCATGTGTAGCTGCTGATTACTGTGCATCTCTCAGATCTCCGACCCTGAGCCATGAAAGTAACAGATTAGACTGATCCTCAAACAAATATTTATCCCAAAGTGTTACTTACTGCACCGTAGGCAGGCTCCAGCCCTGGTGACAGCTCTCTATACCTGTCGGTGCTTACTTGGACAGGGACTGAGAGATCCACAGTGGTCCAGGCAGAGAGTTGTCATACTAGGGTGACCATATGTCCCGGAATGGCAGAATGGAAATGTGGTCACCCTAAGCCGTCCGCCTCATTTTATCCTTGTGATAAAGGCCTCAAATACAGTTATAGTGCCATGCCGTCACAGTACCTTTGTCACAGTTCAGAAGTGTCAGTGTCTCCTTATCTAATGGTTCTTTGAATATTTTAATTCTACTTAATGAGGCATTTTCATGTTTTTGATGGTATGTTTTATATCATAGTGAATATTTGCCGTATGCACTATGGTACAAGAGCTGGAGACAGCGTCACAACTCACAGAATCAAATTCTTCTACCTGTCTGAGTCTGACAAAATGTGGATTTAGCCATAGATATCTGTGTGAACCTTAGATTTGATTTAACCCCTGAAGGGCCAGAGGGGGTACAAGTCATTGTAAAGAGATGTGTTGTACACTCACTCTCACATATCTGGAGCACATTGGAATGATTGGCATATTTCTCCAAATATGTGTGTTTCAAAGTTCTCACATAAAGTGTATATTACAGTTCAAGGTTGGCCATGATTCAAAGATTGCATAATTAACCCTTTGTATGCCAGAGGGGTACACGATTCATTGTTCAGCACTCAAAGGGTTAAGTATATTTCAGCAGCCTCCATAGGTGTCTAATGTTTATCTCATATTAAGACTGGAAGAGTGATGTTTAACTTTAGATTGGTATAGAGAAGTTAGCATTACACTACTACACTTTTTTTTTTAGAAATTTCCCTCTTTGTTTCTTATTTGAAAAAGTGTTAGTTTGCCTGAATTATAGGAAGTCTAGATGATTATGTGCCTCACACCAGAAAAACCCAGTCACACATCTGATACCATTCTTTATTGTTTTTTTCTGCAAACAGGAAATTACTTACCGACGGCTGCAATAATAAACACAGAAACTTTTATAACATCCCTGGAGTTTCTGCTGCGACCCTGAGCTTAATTCTGGACTATGTATATACCAAGACTGTGACCATTACACCAAACAATGTCCATAAACTGTTAGTTGCAGCCAAACATTTTGGTATCCTGGGCATTGTCAACGAGTGCTGCCAATTTCTAGAGGGGCAGCTTTGTTTGGAAAACTGCATTAGCACGTGGAAATTTGCAACTTATCACCACTGCCCAGAACTGCGCCAGAAGTTCTTGCTGTTCATCCTTCACAAGTTTGAAGATATTGTGAAGGTCTCCACGGAGTTCCTGGACCTATCAGCAATGGAACTTTGTGAATTAATAGAAAAGGACGATCTAAACAGCAAACAGGAGGACACAGTGTTTCAAGCCATTGTAAAGTGGATTGACCACAGTCCAGAGAAGCGGAAGGAACACATTTCTCTGCTGCTCCCTAAGGTAAGGTGAACAATTGTAACATTCACCCTATCTCCTATATAAGCTTTAATTCGAGATGCAAGCAGAGAACGACATCTTAGTACAGAAACTATACTGATAGTCTGTTCGCTGCATGCTATTATGTGCCTTCTTTAACACAGTAACAAGGACAATTGGGCTCAGAAATGAAATCCCAGATAAGTAGATTTTACATGTACTTTGTGACTTTCACAATCATATCTTTGTCATCTTCCTGTCATGAGCAGCAACTCCCACAACACAATTCAGAAGTCTCTGACATTTTTTGGGGAAAGTTATAACCATCCCTGCTATCCATGCCACTTCTGTGTGGTGGCTTTTAGATACAGATGCCAACATACAACCTATACACTATTTCTTATTTTTTTATCATTCATTTTTCAAAAGCATCACATTTGTGTGCATCAATTTACTAGCAACACAGTTCAGAGTCATTCCAATAGAGAGAACAGACTGAATTTGTAAGTAATTAAATGAGTATAAATAATCAATAGCCGAGATCACTACATTACCAGTTAGTGCAGATTTTGCACCAGTCCACTGACATGGCACCACACGGACCTGAATGAAGGCTCTTGTACAAACAAATGACTGGGCCCTGGTTCTTGGCACCCGCTCACCAATGGAAATTCAGCCCATGCTCACTATTTATCTTCTTTATGTTATTACTTATTGCTCTCCTCACTGCCATTTTTTTATTTTGTATCATGATATTTTTAGTGATTCAGTTCCACATAATTATTGTCATTATAGTCGATCTATTTTGGACATATATAAGAACCCATGAGATCATTGTTGCTTGATTTATGTTCTTTGTAAGTAAACAGCACCTCAGGATGAATTAAAGCGGAACTTTCATCCTCTATAAAGTCGCCCTGCTATAATTAAGCAGGTAGCGACTAGCTTTAGAATATATATTTTACCTCTGAAAAGTAGCCCGTTCTGAAGAAATCAATCATTGTAGGAGGCCGGAACCCAGGCTACAGTGCAGACATCTTGTCTGGATGCCTGCGCTGTCAGTCCCGGTTTCCATTTAGTAGACTGCAGCATACCATATGGTTACCGGAACAGACTAACGGCACAGGCGTGCAGACTGTGCTTACCCGGCCGTCAGTCTCCTACAATGACTTATTTTTTTAGAACGGGCTACTTTTCAAAGGTAAAAAATATATTCTGAAGCTAGTTGCTACCTGCTTAACCCCTTAAGGACCGGGAAAATCTGATGTCGTTTTCCCTTAAGGACCGGAGCAATTTTGACTTTTTTGACTATGTCTTTGTTCAACCATATTTTCTCTTTAATTCCTTTTGTGCACCCACATAAATTATATACTGTTTTTTTAAGCACAAGTAGGGCTTTCTTTTGATATCACAATTATATGAATACCTCATTGTTTAATTTGATTAAAATAGAAAAAAGAGGAAAAAAATTGAAAAAAAACAACATTTTGCTTACATTTTTGTGTCAGGATTTGCATACTATCAGTTAATGAAAAAAATACCCCTAAATATATTCATTTGCTTCTCCTGAATATAAGAGTACCCCATATGCCTAGTATTTTAGTCCTTTACTCACATTTACAAGGTAAATATTACAAGATGGCTGCCGTTATTTCCAACTTGTGATTTTTCAACAATTGGCATGTGAGCATCATAGCTTAGCTGACGGTGCCAGAAACAAAAATGTCCCATAAAGGTATATATTTCTGAAAACTACACAACAGAAGGTAAATAATCAGGAGAATTTTGGAGTTTTTCATGCAGCTATTTTTCCAGGAAAAAATTTCAAAATTGTGGTAATATTTTGTTTTTTTGCAGTTTTCACACTTACATTTCAATACTACTGTTGATATCAAGCACATGATAGGTGAAGATTTTTAAAAATGCATTGTTTAGTGTTCAGCTCCTTCTTCTGAGTACGGCAATACCCCATATGCATAGGTTTCTCAAGGTTTGGGAGAGCTACGGGGCCCAAATTGGAACATGCGCGTTTCCAGTTTCACACTTTGAATTTTCACAGCTTGCATCACTGGTGCCATGTCTCATTTGGGGCTGTGTAACAGTGCTCCACTCTAAGATTTCCCCCCAAAAGTATATATTTTTGGAAAGTAGACACCCCAGGCTTTCATTTTATGTATGTTCTCAATTTTTTTACGCAGCCATTTTACCACCAATCGCTCGTAAATCTTGACGTAAGTTAAAAAAACAGCGTTTTTCACACTTGCACTTCAATGTTGATGTGAATTTCAAGCACATGATAGGTGAAGATTTTTAAAAATGCATTGTTTAGTGTTCAGCTCCTTCTTCTGAGTACGGCAATACCCCATATGCATAGGTTTCTCAAGGTTTGGGGGAGCTACGGGGCCCAATTTTGAACAAATATTGAATTTTCACATCTTGGTTAACTGATGCCATTACTCATTTTGGGCTATGTTCCAGTGCTGCACTTTAGAATTTCCCCCCAAAAGTGTATATTTTTGGAATGTAGACACCCCCAGCTTTTATTTTAGGTGTGTTTTCAAATTTTTTACACAGCCATTTTACCACCACTTTCTCGTAAACTTGACATAAGTAAAAAAACAGCGTTTTTCACACTTTGCCTTCAATGTTGATGTGAATTCCAAGCACAGAATAGGTGAAGATTTTATAAACTGAATTGATTAGTGTTCAGCTCCTTGTTCTGAGCACGGCAATACCCCATATGCATAGCTTTCTCATGTTTTGGGGGAGCTATGGGGGCCAAATTGGAACATGCGCGTTTCCAGGTTCACACTTTGAATGTTCACAGCTTGCGTTACTGGTGCCATGTCTCATTTGGGGCTGTGTAACAGTGCACTTTTTTAAGATTTCCCCCCAAAAGTGTATATTTTTGGAAAGTAGACACCCCAGGCTCTCGTTTTAGGTGTGTTTTCCAATTTTATACACAGCCATTTTACCACCAATCCCTCGTAAACCATGACGTAAGTAAAAAAAAAAAAAACAGAGTTTTTCCACACTTAGGGTTGGCGGCAGTATACTGGGCTGCATACAAATTGGTTTGGGACACAATTTCACCTAAAATGTCTTCCCCCAAAAACAAATAAAAAAAATGATCATGGGTAAATCCTTCCACATCAATTTGAATCCCTGGGTTGCCTGTGAATTCTGAGATTTGTGTTCATAAATTGATACCCATTCATTAGGATCCGGAGTGGCAGGTGTTGGGGCATTTCTTTGGGCAGGTCTTTTGGCAGGTCTTTGGGCAGATTTTTTGGCAGGTGCTGGGGCAGTTGCCAGGGCAGCTCTTGGGGCAGCACTTGGGGCATTTCTTTGGTAGGTCTTTGGGCAGATCTTTTGGCAGGTGCTGGGGCAGTTGCCAGGGCAGCTCTTGGGGCAGCACTTGGGGCATTTCTTTGGGCAGGTATTTTGGTAGGTCTTTGGGCAGTTCTTTTGGCAGGTGCTGGGGCAGTTGCCAGAGCAGCTCTTGGGGCAGTGCGTCTTTTCTTGACAGAAGGCCCAGCGTCATCACTAGAGCTGCTCTCACTTTCTGAAAACTGCGCTATGTCAAAATCTGACGCAGTGTCTGTTGCCTCAGAGTCAGACGCCAAAAAGGCATATGCCTCTTCAACGCTGTACCTGCGCTGCATTTTGCCCACTAAAAAAACTTTTTTTTTTTTCTTACGCTATCCCTAAACCTAAATCTAACCCTAAAACTTACCCTAGCCTACGTATATCCTGAACCTACCTAACCCAAGTGAACTACCTATCTAAACTGCACTTATTATATATATTTTTTT
Source organism: Rhinophrynus dorsalis (assembly GCA_037306005.1). Classification (NCBI taxonomy): domain Eukaryota; kingdom Metazoa; phylum Chordata; class Amphibia; order Anura; family Rhinophrynidae; genus Rhinophrynus; species Rhinophrynus dorsalis. Next base: position 118,942,588 of record CM074727.1, on the reverse strand, counting down.
TGGGGGGGGTTTGGGGTTTTTTTGGGGTTTTTTTTTTTCTTACGCTATCCCTAAACTTAAATCTAACCCTAAAACTTACCCTAACCTACGTATATCCTGAACCTACCTAACCCAAGTGAACTACCTATCTAAACTGCACTTATTATATATATAAATATATACATATATTTTTTGTTTTTTTTTTTGGGGGGGGTTTTGGTTTGTTTTTTTTTCTTACGCTGTCCCTAAACCTAAATCTAACCCTAAAACTTACCCTAACCTACGTATATCCTGAACCTACCTAACCCAATTGAACTACCTATCTAAACTGCGCTTATCATATATATATTTTTTTTTTGGGGGGGGGTTGAGTTTTTTTTTTTTTCTCTAAACCTAAATCTATCCCTAAAACTTTCCCTAACACACGTCTACACTAAACCCACCCAACTACCTACCAAAATACCTAAACTATATTTACTATTAAAAAAAAAAAAAAAAAAAAAAAAAATTAAAAAAAATTAAAAAAAAATTAAAAAAAAATCTAAAAAAATTCAAGGGGGATGGGGGGTGTCCCACAGATCAGAAAACACTGATCTGCAGCAAATTGATCACTCCAAGAGTGATCAGATGGGGGGAACTTATTGATCACTGCAGAGCAGTGATCAAAGGGTTAATTTTCTTTATTTAAACTTTTTTTTTACTTTTTTTTTTACAGGAACACTGTAACACTATGTCTCTATGTCTCTCTCCACCTCAGCAGTATGCAAGGTGGAGGGAGGCAGAGAGATCTGACCGGGACAATATTTACAAATACTGTCCCTGTCATTCAGGTTTTGCAACATGTGATTCGCTTTTGAAGCGAATCGCATGTTGCAACAATGTTTCTACCGCTTGTTACTAAGTGTCACGATACCGGGACACTTAGTAAAATGCGGTTTGAACTCTTCCATCGCTCCATGCGGCCGCGATGGAAAAGTTTAACCCATGACGGTGCAGGACCGTCATGGGTCCTTAACGGGTTTGCAACCCATGACGGTCCTGCACCGTCATGGGTCCTTAAGGTGTTAATTATAGCAGGGCGCCTTTATAGCAGATGAAAGTTCCGCTTTAAATACCCTTACATGCAATGTCACAATACACTACTTTAAAGGTGCAGTACCCACATGTCGGAAAGAAAAAAAACAACAACCTTGTTTTAGACCTTTGGATGCTAGAGATGTCTTCAACACATTGTAATGAAGTGTCGCTAGCATCCAAGTGGTTAATACATACAGCACTGAGAAGCTTGTCCCTGCCAGCCCTTATTGGGCTCACACATTCTACAAATGTCTTGGGAATTTTTGATTTTTTCATCCTTCTGTGAATTCCTCCAAATCTGCTAAAGCCATCTTGTCTCCTTTTCCTGCTACTGTTTTTTTCCTTTCAATCTGAACTAAATCCTAGCTCACGGATTGCCAACTGTTGAACCTGCAACTGTTGGGAACTACAAATCTCATCCTCACCTACTGGCTGTTAAGGGATAATGAGAATTTTGTTACCCAACTGTGAGAGGCTCATCATTTAGTTAACCCTGCCACAGTAATAAGTGGTTCTGATCTTCTGATATATTTTGGAACCTTGTATGCCTCCCTTCTACTAAAATGCATGTAATACTGAATAAACACACATGACATACTCTCATCAACATATCAATAGCAAGAGAATTCTACACTATAACAGCCCTTACTGTAAGCAACCTCTTACTCTTCTGAAGTTGAAAACTCCTTTCCTCACTCTAAAAGACAAAGTAATGTTTAAAAACAACCATCCCTGTTACATTTCTTAAAGTTAACTAAGTATAGATCCCATCACACAGCAGGTGTACCTCTCACTTTATGTTGTCATATTGTCTTCATTTTTGTGGATGTGGCGATCTCTCTATTGAAGTCTGCCTCAAGGTCAAACCTTCTGACAACAAATAGTGGTTTCCAATAGAGATGAATGACAAGGAAAGGTCACTAGTCTTCATCAGGGTACACTGAAACAGCAGTGAAGTACAAGAGAGATCAAATGCTCCTAAAATATTTAGGTATCAGTGATTGCTGTTTGAAATATACTTACATAGACAAGTACTTCTGTTAAACTAAGTAAGAGCTACATATTCCTGGGATAAAGTTCCCCTTCAAATCTCTCACTAATGAGCAAAGAAAAGTAGACTGACCAAAATGTTAATTCTTTATGGACAGAAAAGGATTTGTGAAGCAGTGGGAATCAAAGTTTTGCACACCTGTCTGATCCTTAAAGGATTAAGGAGCATCATGAACTGACAGGGTAGATGGTATTTGAGCAGATCAGGAAGGACTGAGAGCAAAAGCTCTCACTGTTGCTACAGCAACACAACATGCTTAGTAGAGTATTTGTTTTATTAGAATAACAGCTGCAAAGACAAAAATACAATTCTAGCAAATCTGGGCCTAAGCAGTTGCATAGTAGGTTGTAGACAAATCTTCAGTGCATCCAAAGTCCCTTTTCAATTGGAGTTATTAGATACATATGGTGTAATTTATTTACCCTGAATTGCTCAACTTCTGTTGTTATACATGTATCCTATAATGTCAAATGAAGGAAAGAAACAGCTTTCATCAATCTTACCTAAAGTACTATGCCTCTCTCTACCAGGTCCGACTTGCTTTAATCAGCAAAGAATATTTCCTCAGCAATGTGCAAACCAACAGCTACGTGACTGACAACATGAACTGTCAGGCAGTAATCCAAAGTGCTCTTGCTGCCATGGAGGAAATAAGTGTTAGTGGACTGTGTCATGCTATGTCCATGAATCCTCTTGCTAGGCCACGACTACCATTTTCCATCATGCTTGCCATTGGCGGATGGAGTGGCAGAAGCCAGAAAACTGATATCAATGCATATGATATCAAGACTGATCAATGGAACCCTATTACAAAAATGGAGGAGGGCTCCCGGGAATTTCATGGAGCAGCACAACTGAATGGCTCTGTGTATATCGTTGGTGGAGTAGTAAATGGGATGCACTCAAGAAGTGTAAAAAGATTTGACCCGGAGACGAAAACAATCCACCAAGTGGGATCCATGCACCACAAAAGATCTAATGTCAGTGTGACTGTGCTAGACAACACCATCTATGCCATAGGGGGGTCTGATGGCCGGGAACCCCTCAGGTCAGTAGAGAGATATCAGCAAGAGACCAACCAGTGGACCTTCATTGAGCCCATGCAGGAGCAGCGATCTTGTGCCAGTGCTGCCACATTATTTGGAAAGGTAAGATACTACCAAGGTAGCATTAAAGGGATAGTAATACTTGAAAATAATTTTATATTATATTGTAGCCCTTAAAAAAACATTACAAATAATATAAGGCTTATCTCCCAAACCTTTATGGTTTGGGAGATATTAACAAGTAAAGTAAATTTCCCTTTTCCTAGCTGTTTTAGCCAAGTCTGCCATCTAGTGGACAGATTTGGAATCCGGTCCACAGATCAACTGGCAGCTCTATAGCAGTGCCGAGAACACGATCTTTAAAGAGAACTACTTAACTAGAACTGTCTACAAAGTAGGCCTGGCTTGCAAGCACACTTTGTAGACCATTCCATTGAAGAAATTCATTTTAAACATTGTGATCTCGGCTCTTCTGAAGAGCCGCGGCCGGTCTACGGACCAGATTTCAAATCTGACAGCTAGAGCAGTGACGTCACTTTAGGGGAAAATGTACTTGCTAATATCTCCCAAACCATAAAGGTTAGAGAGATAAGGCTTAGATCATTTTTGATGTTTTTTAAAGGGCTACAATATAAAATAAAATTATATTCAAGTATTACTATCCCTTTAAATAATTGATCCAAGTTAACTATGATAGACGGCTTGCGTTGCTTTTAGGATAGGTAAAATATGTTCTTCTCAGTTCTTGGACACATTTACATCTAGATAAATCAACAGTCCTTTGACTGATAAGAGTTTACTGTCCAGAAAACAAGCTATATAGAGAGAAACTATGTTTTTGTTTGAACCCAGAAGAACACTAATCTTTACCTGTGATTACGCTCAGTAGCACATACATGATTTGTCTTATACGGGAAGGGGAAAAAAAGAGAACAAAAAACTATATTGTTATCACTTGTAGAAGTAAGTTTTGCTATAAAGATTCCTGGCTGTGCTGCTTTTAGCAATAATTGTAAAACAATTACTTAAAGTTTATATCCATTTCTATGTAATTCTTTAAAGACCAGAGGGGTGAGATGCAATGTCTTGCACACCCATCTGTTCTTTAACTCACTGAGTGCCAGAGAGGTCTCCAATACAGTGAGTTGCAATGTGCTGGATCCTTTTCTGGCACTCAAAGTGTTAAGGAAATTCATTTTAACACCAGTAGTCTTTACTGTGTTAGTATTTAATTGGATCTTAATGTATATGAAAAGTAATTTTTTTTTTTTTGACTCATTTTGATTTTAACAATAGGAAAGAACAATAACTATGGGGGAGCAAGACCATTTATAAGTATCTTTGTATTTTTTTTAACCACTGTACATGTATATGTAGCTAAGCAATGCACTGCTTACCCCTCTGGAACTGAAATGGTTAACCTAGATTGGTGACCTTCATACAGCTGTTTCTTACAGCGAAACTCTGTCCTAGTCTACAACCAGTCATGTACATTATATTCAATCTAATTCTATGACTTAATGCTAAAAACCATGTGTGGGGCTTTTCTCTGTTGGATTTCTCATTAGGAATGTGTCTGCTTTTTGTGAGGACATGTGAGTTAATTGAAGTAAGTGATCTTAGCTTAGTGAATAAGTCAGATATTATATTTACCAGATGGCAGTATGAAATATTCCTAATGACCTAAGTGTCTCCGTTAAACAAATTAGGAGCCACTTTATTGTTATTCTTTAACAATATGTAGGTTCAAGGAGTTGGGAGGTTATTTTATTTCTTTACTTGGAATATAGTTATCATTCCTGTTGCCTCATGTAGAGCAATAATTTCCAAGCCCTTAGAGCACTGCTCTCAATAACTAGCCTACTATAGTGCAGAATAGGAGACTTGATGGTGAATAGCAGGAGGGATATGGAGAAGGTTTGGAAAATTCTAGAACCTCCAGAATTAATCCCACATCTTCCTGGTTTCTCCATCAGATCATAAGCCAGATATAATAACTGCATTCATAACTATTCACCAGATCCACAGACTTAGATAAATATAGAGCATAACCAACTAGTGACTTGAAGCAAGTTGCAGAGAATGTTCTTCATTTTGAAGATCCAACGATTGATATATTCGTATGTGTTATACATGTGTCTTTATAAATGGATCCCTTTCTTTACAAAGGTCTATGTATGCGGTGGCGTCAATGACGAAGGACAATACCTGAACACAGCAGAAGTGTACAATCCTGAGACCAACAGATGGACCACAATTGCCCCCATGATGACCAGACGCAGTGGACATCGCGTTATTTCTTACAGAAACAAAATATATGCGGTATGTAAAGCTGACATTTTATCACTATCCTATATTATAATCCTCTAGGATGTTTGTCAGAAGCCGTCATGCACAGCAGAGACGGCTGCGTGTACTGCAGTTATGCTCAGTAGGGGCTGCCCACGCCACGGCTGATACAGAGCGGGGTGCTGTGAATTCAGTCCAGAGTTCTCTCTGCACACCTTTGTGGGACCCAGTCAGGTGCGCAGAGAGGACCACGGTCTGAATTCAGAGCTCCCCACTCCGTATCAGCCCCGGAACGTTTGGGCAGTCGGTACTATGCATGACTGCAGCACTGCTAGTGTTGGCACTTATACACGGGCTTTAAAACTAGTTTACTCCATATTTGTTTAGATATAACTTAGGTGGTGCTAGACAAAACACAGTAACTGTTGTTAGAAGATGTAGCTGAACATTCAGGCCTTCGTCAGACCACTGAATCATTGTTCTTGTGAATGTTGTAGCATCAATATTACATAGAATTAGACAAAGATCTATACAGCTGGAATTTGAGCAACCATAATTTATCATTTAAACTTTTGGAGACGAGAGATGTCAACAACACACTATGACACTTCAAGTCTCCTAGAGGTTAATCACCATACTGGTTTGTACCGTGTGCTAGAAGAAGATAAATGAAATGAAAACATGTTTATTCTTCTAGATATTAGTTATGTGATAAATGTTAAATGGCTTTATGTTCTTGAAAAGTCTTTGAAACTGATACCTCAGAATAGTTGTTCTGGCACCATTTGAGACTGTACATTTCTGCTCTGACTTTGTAACTCTGTTTGGCCTTACTTTAACAATTATGTTACTAGTGCTCACCAGGAAAGTATGAGGTTCATGATGTTTCTTCTTCATTACAGGTAGGAGGCTATGATGGGGAGACATGTCTCAGCAGTGCAGAATGTTACTGCCCTGTATCCAACACTTGGACTTCCATCCCTGACATGTTGACTCCACGCAACCACTTTGGCATGGAAGTAGTGGATGACCATCTGTTCCTAGTTGGCGGCCTTAATAACGATAACAATAACGATCTTTATGATGAATTCTTTGATTCAAATGAGTGGCACTGCCACAAGAAAATGAGAACCGGCTACAGAGGACTAAGCTGCTGTGTTGTGTCTGGGCTCAGCAACATGAGAGAGTATGCCCCACGCTAGAACTTCCATCAGTCTGCCACCAAGAGATGATGTCATCTTTTTTATTGACTCATTTTGATTTTAACAATATGAAGGAACAATAACTGTCTAACTTATTCTTAGTCCATTTGTCTTACATGTGTAAATAAAGGAATTGAAAATGAAGTAAGCAATGTAATAATTTGTCATCTTTAAGGACAGAAAGGTGTCACAATTGGGGTGTGTCTTTAAACAACTTCAAAACATATAACTAGAGATATGACAATCAGTGACAGGGAGGCTTGTGTCATGAAAGTGACAGGATCAGTCATAGACCATGTACTTTTTGTAGCAATGCCATTTTTAGCCCATTCCACAATAAAAGTCCCATCTGGGTCATGTTGCATATCGGCATACTAAATCCTTGGTTGCTGTGACATCTCTGAGGCATTGCAAAAGGGTTAATGAACCATGCAGGTAATTCTTCCACTGATGTTTTCTGTACTCCAGAATATTATTCTCATGTTATAGGAAAGCGTCCCAAAGAGACCCTATGACATTGCTATAACATACAGAACCTAGGGCAGCACTGAGACACAACATGCTACAAAAAGAAGCAACTAAAATCAGAATTGTAGCTATATATAAAGGTGGAGCATTTCATTTCATACATATCTCTAATTAAAAAATAAGATATAAAAGTGGTTTAACCCCCAGATTTCCAGGGCAGTACGGCATATGGGCTTGCAAAGCTGATTCTGCTGTGCCAAGCCCATATGCCGCACCGCCGAATTGCAGTCACTGATAAAGGCGGTGACGTGAGAAGACTTTCCTCAATCCCATTCAATCCTACCAGTAGGAGGAGTGAAGCAGGAAACCATGTAGCTCTCCTGAGTAACCAATATTGATCTCCCTGCACAATTGGCTGGTAGATCGATAAGTGGGGTGGCATTAGGAGGGGTCTTGATGTCCCCCAACAAGATCTGATTAAATATTAATAAAATAATAATAAAAAAAATAACACTGTGTGTCATTGGGGTGTCCAGTGTGTGGCACACACAGGATATATTATTGGAGCCTTTTTCCTTTTATTCAGACCTGATTGGGGGCATCAGGATGGGGTTCTGATGCCCCCCAGATAGGTATGCATTAAAAAGTTGAAAGAAAAAGAAACGAAAACCCCCCTGTGGCACACACAGGATTAGTTTTTATTCCAGTATTCTTATTCTGACCCTGATGCCTGGATCTTGATGCAATCCCAATGAGGTATCATCCTATATAATAATTTGCTAGAAATTTTGTAACAACGCAATCATGCGCAGTAGAGACTGCTGCGCGTGCTGCAGTAATGCCCAGTAGAGACTGCCCGTGGTGAGGCTGATACAGAGTGAGGAGCTCTGAAGGAGCGTCCCGTGCGGTATCAGCCACGGCGCGGGCAGTCTCCACTGAGCATGACTGCACCGCGACCAGCTGGCACTCTATCAGCCGAGGAGTGTGCAATCTCTACTGTGCATGACTGCCCCGTGACCGGCTGGCAGTGACACTGTGACCCATGTAATGGGCTCTTCAACTAGTCAATCAATAAAATAAAAGTTAAAGAATAAATAATTAAAAACATGAACCCTCTGTGTGCCACAGGTTGTCCAGAGCATCACTTTGCAATGCATTGGGCACCCCTATGAAAAACAAAGGTTTATTATTATTATAATTATTCATTTTTATTTTATTCAGACCTCATTGGGGGAAGCATTAGGAGGGGTCCTTATGCCCCCAACAAGGTTTAATTAAAAAAATGGAAAAAAAATCAAAAATCTTGTGTGTGTGCCGCAGAGGCACATTTATTTAAATATATTTTTATTTGGAACTTGTTGAGGGGCATCAGGAGGGGCCAGATATCCCCACTGAGATATGCATAAACATTTTAATTAAAAAAAAAACAAATGAATCCTCTTTGTGCCACAGGGGGTCCAGTGCATTGCTTTGCAATGCATTAGACACCACAGTGGCATACACAGGATTATTATTATTCATTATAATTTTATTCAGACATCATGGGGGGCATCAGTAGGGTTCCTGATGCCCCCCATCAAGGTCCAAATAAAAAATAATGGAAAAAAAATCCAAAAACCTTGTGTGTGCCACGGGGGCCTTGCAATGTGTTTGACCCCACTCCACACACACACACACCTCCCCATGGAACATACATTTTTTTTTATTCAGACCTTGTTGGAAGGCATCAGGAGGGGCCTGATGCCATCAATGAGTTATGCATAAAACCTATTATTTAAAAAAACAAATTAATCCTATGTGTGCCACAGGGGGTCCAGTGCATCACTTTGCATTGCATTGGGCACCCCTATGCAAGACATATAATTATTCATTATTATTTTATTCAGGTCTCATTGGGGGGAGCATTAGGAGGGGTCTTGATGCCCCAACAAGGTTTAAATAAAAAAATGAAAAAAAATCCAAAAATCTTATGTGTGTGCCACAGGGGCACATTTTTTAAAATACATTTTTATTTGGAACTTGTTGGGGGGCATCAGGAGGGGCCAGATACCCCCAATGAGATATGCATAAACATTTTAATTTAAAAAAAAACAAATGAATCCTCTTTGTGCCACAGGGGTCCAGTGCATTGCTTTGCAATTCATTAGACACCACAGTGCCATACACAGGATTATTATTATTATTATTATTATTATTCATTATTTTATTCAGACCTCATGGGCGGGCATCAGTAGGGTTTCTGATTCCCCCCATCAAGGTCCAAATATAAAATATTGGAAAAAAATCCCAAAACCTTGCGTGTGCCACAGGGGACCTTGCAATGCATTTGACCCCCCCCACCTCCCCATGGCACACATACATTTTTTTTAATTCAGACCTTGTTGGAAGGCATCAGGAGGGGACTGATGCCATCAATGAGATATGCATAAAACATATTCATTAAAAAAACAAATTTATCCTATGTGTGCCACAGGGTACCCATGCATTGCTTTGCAATGCATTGGACACCACAGTGAGATACACAGGACTATTATTATATTTTTCATTATTACTTTATTTAGACCTCATTGTGGAAAGGGCATCAGGAGGGGTCTTTATGTCTCCAAATAAGGTCAAAATAAAAAAGTCCTGTGTATGCCTCAGAGTGGTCTAATGCATTCCCTTGCAATGTGTTGGACCCCCTGTGGCATGCACACATTTTTTTATTTTAGTTTTTATTCAGACCTTGTTGGGCAGGGGAGGGCTGGCAACTTTTGGCCTGGGGGGCAAGTACAATCAAGTGGCCCACTCTCCAGCCCACCTTTCGAGCCCAGTCTAGCCAATTTTCTTAAATTGTATAATTGACATCAATGTTGTGAATTAAAAGCAAGTAATACCATGAAGCATATGACTGAAATGGACCTAAACTAGTGATACCACAAAGCTTACAATTGAAATGGAGCTATACTATGGATAACACAGACATCAAAAATTAAATGGTGGCACACTAGTGATACCACAGAGCCTACACCTGAAATGGTACTACACGAGTGATACCTTGGCTTTTTTCTTTGTTGACAATTCTCTCTGATGCTCATATATAATGCCTAGAGATTACAATCTACACATTAACTGTATCAGAGTTTGCATTCTCTAGAGCAGAAGTGACCATACTTCAGTGAGATGGGATGTACTTTTCTGTTAGTCATATTATCTACTGCTTTACCATCATGGAGTCAACAGTCATTTACCAAATCATTCTTTGGGCAGTGAAGCTTAAGACACCACCACCACCACTCCTCTGTTTTAAATCCATCAGAGATATCTTCCCTCAGCCCTTTTTGCCATCCCCATACCAATATTCTTCTTCCCTATCCTTCCTGCCACAATCTTTCACTGCTTTCCTTCCCATTTCCCACAATCTCCCTGCTGTTATTCTACAAACCAGGCATAATACAAGTTGGCATGTCTACATATCCTATGCTGTTTTTTTATAATAACAGCAGGACAACAGCGGAAAACAGGAAGGAAATAGGCAGTGGAACAGGGAACTTTAGGTAGTAGTGGGAAAAATAAGACAAGGGATTTGGGAATAAAGAGAAAAAAACATGGCAGAGAGTGTGGCATGAAGGATGGGTGATGGTGGTGGTGCTGCTGCAGTGGATAATACTAATATTTTGTTAAATTACAACTCCCATCATCCTCAAATAGCTGGCTCAGGATAATTAGAGGTGACGTTTGTTAATAGTTGAGCCTCAGGTTGCCCACCCCTGCTCTCCCTAGAATAATGTGTATGCTACAAACACCCCATGGTCACTTTGCACACACATACATATATATTATTATTATTTTATTCATTTACTTTGTATTTTTTATTCACAGATGCACCCTGGCACATACACGCATACACTAGCACACACACTCACACCCTGGCACATACACTAGTGCACACATTTACACCCTGTCACACACACATACACTAGCGCACACATTTGCACCCTGGAGCATACACTAGCACACACACAGGCTGGCACATGGACACATACACTAGCACACACATTCACACCATGGCACACACATGCATGCATACGCCAGCACAAATTCACACACATGCATACACTGGCACACTCTTGAATGCATGTGTGTGCTAGTATATGCATGTGTAAGTTAGTGAATACACTAGCGCACACATTCACACCCTGGTGCACACACATTCACACCCTGGCAACACACATAGATACATTAACACACACATGCATACACCTTAATTCCCCAGAACACTAATGCATACACTAGCATATTCATACCCCAGAACACTTATGCATACACTAGCACACAAGTATAACACTTTACAACCTCAAATATAGTCACATAGTGATCCATAAATAGACACTGAAAAATACACTCTTACATTCTTACTTTTAGCTGGGTGCTGAGCCCATTATTCAAAGCAAGCAACTCTGTCTGCAAAAGCCTCATAACCTGCCTTGCAGGACTATCCTGGCGCCGGTCACTACCCCTGCACTGCACACACGCACCTCACGTCTGCCTTCGGTCACTTTCCTTTCCCAAGTGGCCTGTACAAAAACGTGTTGGTTGCTAGGCAACCGGTCGTCTCCACTCCACCTCCAAATTTCCTCTTCATTCTTCTTTGGGCAAAGGACAAGTGTCCTGCTAAAAGCATAACATAAAATGCAGGGGCCCCCTGCAAACACTAAGAAGGGGCCCCTATGCCCCACCCCAATTATGCCCCACCCCAGTTTGGTTTGCAAATGCAACCCTGACTACATTGCTCAAATGATTGTCCAGTCCCTCCAAAGGAGAAGGAGTTGATGTCATACAAGTGGAGAGATGATGAATAATAAAAAAAATAAATAGTTATGTACATTAATATTATATAATATATAACTAACATATAAATTAACATATAAAACCATATACTGCATATATGTAAACCCTATCCCTGGCTGTATTACTGTTGTAATTTATCATGTTGACTTTAATAAAGTCAACATCATAAATTGACACAGTAAACACATCCAGGGTTAGGGTTTACATATACCCACTATATAGTAGTTCTTGCTTTACAGATTAAGTCACCATTGCAGGTGTCAAGTATATCTCCAGTTTCCTCTCCATCAGAGGTGTCCAGGTTCAATCCTGAAAAGCTACTAACAGTACAGTTTCCCTGTTTGAGCACAGGTGGGCCAATCAAAATGAATGAGCCACTGATTAGCTCACCTGTGCTTAAATCCGGAAAATCCTTAAATCTTTACGTGTTGATGGCCCTTGAGGACTGAACTTTGACACCCCTGCTCTACATAGTGACCTCTGGAGTCTGCCTCTAGATCACTGCTCCTCCAAAAAAGGGCTTTCAATAATCCAGAATTACTCATACATGTGTTTAGTCTTTATCATATTGTAAGGAAACAATTAGCAATATTGAAATGCATATTAAAATGATACTGATATCAAACAGCTGTTTGGAGGTCATTATCTAGATAATATTCAACAAATAAGAAAAAAAGTGTGTAAAATGTAAATAAAAGCTCCAACAAGTAGAATAAATGTTTAGACTCAAAGTTTTTGTTGGTCAGAGCAATAACCCTGACATAGCACTCTTGTGGAGAGTAATCCCGCCAGGTGATCTGAAACAAAAGGCTACTCACACTTTATGAATGCTGCAGCTCAGACAACAGAGTGAGAGGCAATGGTTACAACACTAGCTTGCTTTAAGTCATTGCCGAGCTCTGAACAAGTCTTCCCCTCTCCTTCTGAACCTCAAATCAAGTCGCTGTCCAGCTCCTTGGTGACATGTTGGCAGCAGGACTGTTTCAAGACCCTCTGACGACCCAGTGTATTTGTAAAATGAGGCCTCCTATACATACACTGATACCCAGCCTTTTTTTAGCGTCCACTAGTAGTTGAAGAGACCGTTACAACCCAGTTTTTGTTCCACTGTCCATTGGTAGTCACAGAACTACATAAACTGGTGCATCATCCTTCTTCATTGCCGTTTGTAGTCAGAGAACCACACATACACTGTCTGACACCCCTTAGCCAGTGGTTTTCACAGAACCACATATGCACTGTCTGACATCCCAGGCTTTGGCAAGTGGTAGTCACAAAACCACACATGCACTGTCTGACACCCTAGCCTTGGCCAATGCTAGCCACAGAACCACACATGCACTGTGTGACAACCCAGCCTTGGCCAGTGCTAGCCACAGAACCACACATGCACTGTGTGACAACCCAGCCTTGGCCAGTGCTAGTCACAGAACCACACATGCACTTTCTGACACCCCAACCTTGGCCAGTGCTAGTCACAGATCCACACTAACTGACACCCCAGTCTTGGCCCATGATAGTCACAGAATCACACATACAGTGACTGACACCCCAGCCTTGGCCAATGGTAGTCACAGAATCACACATAGACTGACTGACACCACTGCCTTGGCCAATGGTCATCACAAAACCACGCATACACTGTCCTACACCCCAGCCTTCTTCCATTGGTACTTGTAGTCACAGTACCACATGTACACACCGTCTGACATCCCAGCCTTGTTCTCACCAATAGTCCCAGGGCCTACACTGTCTGACATCTCAGTCACTATCTTACAACTCTGCCTTGTTCCACCCATGAAAGGGGGACATAGGCATGAAAGAGGAAGGGGACAAAGAGACATGAGAAGACCTGGAAGAGGAGGAGGGAAAATGCATGAGGGTGGAAGAGAGCATTGGAAGAAGGGGATGGGAGACATGAAGAAGGATGGCTGGGTAGAGACAGACATGGGGTAGAGGAGAGCCTTCTCTTACCTACTTACCTCTCCAACTCTGGGAAGACCCTGAAGGTTGATATGAACCCTTTTCAGTGCAGGAGGAGTAAGCAACCCATTGCTCTGAAATGTGTTCTCATTCTTACCAGTCTTGCACTGAATGGGTTAATTGTGTAAACACTGTCCTAGTAGACGAGTCATGTGTTGACAGTGGTCATAAATTCTGCAGTCGCATTCTGCTCTGCCTAACAAGTGTCTCTCAGACCATGTGTTTGACCGGTAAATAAGCTAGTTACGGTCAGACACAGACTGAGAAGCTCTTGGGAATGCAGCACCAGGGGGAGGAAGGTAAAATCACGGTCCTGGAGAATTTATTACCACTGCTCACAAACGGCTCACATACCATAACAGTGAGCGGCAGCATAACCCTTTCAGTGCAGGATGGGGTGAGAGTGCATTCAGAGCAAAGTCTTTAAAGCTTTCCTGTGGTATTCAGACATAACCCTTTGAGTGCCAGAGAGGTATCCAATGCATTGCAAGGAATGTGCTGGATACCCCTCAAGCAGGTAAATGGTTATTGTCTCTGATATCTAAAAATGTGGTAAAAGAATGGGGAGGAGAATGATGAGAGGAAAAGGATCACTGTTACCACTGGCAGCAAAAGGGGTTAATATTTATTATAGTGTTATCTTTCTTAAATGTCCACCTCTCCTTTGCTGACAAAAGCTGGAAACTGTTCTGCTGCAACTCACTGAGAGCCCTACTAACAGAATAAAACTGCCGCGTTTTTTCGGAGGAGCAGCATGTCCTTGAAGTGATGCGTCCTTGTGGTGCTTGCTCCCTTTTTAATTACATCTCACCCATGGAAAGTGCAGTCCAGCTCATTTTCTTACCTTAGCTTGTCACTGTCCTTTTCTTTTTTCTGACTCAAATAAAGGAGTCTGAGTGGCAGCATGAAAGTGAATTCCTATTGCTGCTGAATCACCAAACAGGATGGACAAGCATCTTCACGCAGACCCGGCACTCTCAGAAACGCACTCTAGCTACTGCTTACAGCATTTAAGCAGCCCACGCAATGCAAACCACTTGTCAGATGGCACAGTGTGCGGCTGCGTGAAGATACACATCCTGTCTACAGTAAGAGAGATTTCCTCTTTATCCATAGGCAGCAGGTAAAAAAAGAGATTCATGGGGGCGGGGATTGGGTAATCAAACCACAAAAGTGGCACTAGCTGCAATGTCTAGGGGCCCCCAGCATCTCAATGAAACATAACGGCCCATGCTCCCTGGTCTTGGGGGCCTCCGCTACGCCTCTGTGTCCTGCTTTGATTGATAGCAGTCCTGAGTTGCCTGCTCTGGGCTGATAAAACAAGTACAGCATAAACTGCTGGGCCAGCCCAGCAGCCAGTCTCGCGCACACCTTCTGACTGGAGCAGCAAGTGAGGAAGGGAGGCTGCGGCCCACCAGCCTATATTTATGACCGGCCCAGGGGGCAATTTCCCCCCTGCCCCCCGGGCCAGCCCGCCCCTGTTGTTGGAGTATTAGGAGGGGTCCTGATTTCACCCAACTAAGAATGAATAAAAAATAATTAAAAACATGAATCATCAGAGTGCCACAAGGGGGTCCAATGCATTTACACCCTTTAGAAAGACAAAATATTTTTTTTTCATCATTACTTTATTCAGACATTGGGGGGAAGGGCATCAGGACTGGTCCTAAATAAAATATACTGGGGAAAAAAAGCTTGCATCTCCCAATCCATTGGATCCCCCCCCCCCCCATGGCATATACACGTGTCTGCGGGGGGGGGGGCAAGAGGGGGCGCCCCTGGGATGGCACCATTCAGAATGAGGCAGGAGAGAGCGAGCATGTGATGGTGGGGTGAAAAGCAGGTCACTCTGCCTGCTTCTGGACTGGGTCCTCTCAGAGCCAAGCCATCACGTAGAGATCAGAGCAGGAGAAGAGTGAGGACTCATTGCAGCAGAGAAGATGAGGAGTAGAAGAATTCCTCTGGTCTGGATAGATACTAGAGAGAGAGTCATAGAGAGAGGTACTAGTAAGCTGCTGTCTATTAGTAGAACATTTGCATCTGCAGCTCCCTGCTCAGTCCTTCTATACTTGCATGGAGTCTGTCTGCCAGACTGATTAGCTTGCAGTTAGATGACAGACTCCCCTCCCCATGCAAGCACTGAAGCACTGAGTGTAGAGCTGCCTGCACAGAGAGCAGGACACTTTCTAAAAAAAAATTAAGTTAAGGGGGACAGGGATAAATGGGGGAGTGCTGAATACAGGTAATGAAAGGCGAGACACAGGCACCAGAGGAGACCTCACCTCAGTTAAAGAGTAGGCAGCTGTGTCAAGCATTTGATATGTTGCAGAGATGCCTGGACTCACTGTTTAGCTGTATGTTCAGCGGTGAGTTGAGAGCTGCTGAGCTCTGCTTATTTCTCCTTGCCTTTACACTTCCTGCCATAGTTGCCTGGATTCCGATAGGAGGCTCTCCTCTGCTGTGAGTCAGGTGACCTGGTGAGGACCTGACATCACACATGTCCTTATTGTCATCTCCTCCTCCGCTCCACTCCAGTAAGTGTTTACTCCCAGATCAAGCAGTGTGATTATTATGTCACTTTCTTCTTTGTTGCATATTACCCCCCACTGCACTCTTTACTCTCCATTTGCTTCTCTGGTACCTATATTTTTCCACACATTTAACTCTCTGATCCCCATTGTCCTTTTTGTGTATCTGTTTCTCCTATTTGCCAATCAATTGCCCCATATGCCACTTTATTATCCATCTCTGTTCTCTTATGCCTTTTCCCCATTGCGCCCTTCTTTCTCCGCTATGCCTATCTCATAGTGTATAAAGGGAAAGTGGAGTAAAACACCTCTATCATTCTAGGGATTAAAAGCCCCATTTAAATATAGGAGAGAGTGAGTAGTGTATTGTACCTATTGTGTGGTCCCTGACTCTTGCACTAGTAACAGGCCCTATGATTTCTGGGCAGATGTTCCTATCAGGGATCACCCAGTGGGCTGTGCAGTCATGGGTCAGTTGGGGGAGTCGTCGGGTAATTAGCTCTCCCCTATAAGTTTATATGATTTATGTGCTTTCTCACTATAACCCTACTGGATTATGCATATATCTAATTTTAACTGGCAACACCGGGGTTAATTCTATACATTTTCCTCTTGGCCATGAGACAGATTGCTAGCAAAGATTTAGTTTCTAGACAGACAATCAGTTTATCCTTAATAATAATCGCCAAGCATTTCCCCTGACTCCTAGAGAGGAGAAGTAAGACATTTAGACAGTTGATGAGAGTTGGTACCGTGTTAGCCGTATAAATACAGGAGGCAAATATAGTTTTTGATACCTTATATTGGCTAACTAAGCAGATTTAAATGCAAGCTTTCAATACCTTAGGTCTCTTCCTCAGGCATGTTAACATGCCTGAGGAAGAGACCTAAGGTCTTGAAAGCTTGCATTTAAATCTGCTTAGTTAGCCAATAAAAGGTATCAAAAACTACATTTGCCTCCTGTATTTAGACAGTTATCACACTTATCTCTGGGCCTCTGATAAGCAGAAGTATAATGTTCACTGCTTATACCTTTGCCCCCCTAAAAACTAGACAAATGACTGACCGCAATAACTGTCTCCAACTATGATCATATCTGAGCACGCGTTCTGAGGTAATTTTTCTGTGCGTGGGCTCATGCTAATAAAAAGTATATAATGAGTAATTGTACCCCAATAAAATCAGTAGTGGACAGATCAGGGTACCAGATACTCTAACAAACAAGACTGATTGGTATGTAATATCATATTCCTATAATGCAAGCATGTCATGTGATTTTGAGATATTATGCGCCAATATTTAGAATAAGGAATAATTATATCTCATAACATTCGCCGGGACAATATGGTAAGAACCCCACTTAGCTCTATATTAGCCCTAAGATTCTTATCCCTGTAGCAGGGGAGGTCAGTGGATCTCCCCTGAATGACCCACAATGCTTTGCTCACCCAGAGCAATAATGGCCAAGTCTCATCCCACTCTAGCTTCCACTCAGTGCAGGGTTAGCTGTAAGTGTTGGCTAAGTCTGTCTAATCTTTCCCTAGCCCCCGTTCAGAGAAAGGATAGCCCTAAGTACTGTCCAAGTCTATCTCTTCTCTCCCTAGCTCCCACTCAGTGAAGGGTTAGCCCTAAGTATTGGCCATTTCTATCTCATTCCTCCCTTGTACTGACTCAGTGCAGGGTTAGCCTTAAGTACTGGCCATGTCCATCTCATCCATTCCTAGCTCCCACTCAGTGAAGGGTTAGCTCTGTAATACTGGCCAAGTCTGCCTCATCGCTTCCTAGCTCCCATTCAATCGGTTTTAGCCAAGTTTGTATCATCCCTCCCTAGCTCCCACTCAGTGAAGGGTGCTTAGCCCTGCAGATTTGGCCAAGTCTGTGTCATCCCTCCCTAGCTCCCGCTTAGTGCAGGGATAGCCCTAAGTATTGGCCAAGTCTTTCTCATCCCTCCCTAGTTCCCACTCAGTGCAGGGTTAGCCCTCCCTTAAACCTGATACACTCATTTTCACCAGCCAATCACAGTATTAGCGGAATCACTTCCCTCTTGCACAGGGGAAAGGTTTAGCCACCCTCTTTCCTACACAGTGAAGAATTGTCCAACCCACCCCTATACTATAGGGATGTACAAGAGACATACACAGATCTCCTTCTGTCAGCTTTACATCTGACATCAGGAGAAGAGGAACTTTAGCGGAGGATATCTTTCAAACCATAGCGGTTTGAGAGATAGGATTTGTGGCATTTTGCTAATTTTTTAATCTCTACAAAACTCTAAACATTTTATATGGGACATTACTGTCCCTTTAAAGTTGGGTGTAATACGAGTAGGGCTATTAACCATGTGAGTGCCTTACAGTCCTGCTAAATGCATGCAGTGTGTAGGATGTGTAAGTTTTGTGCATGTGCTTGATTGTAACCATGTGCTTGCTTCGTAGGAGATCAATATCCTTTGTCATACAACCAACAAGGGAATAATGTCCCTCGCAGGGATCAAGACTTATCACTGGGTGGGTAAACTCCTTGCACAGATTTTCACAAGCAGGGGCCTACTCGTGCCCTGTCTATGTCCTGGACTAGCAGTGTTGAGGAGATTTGAATATTTCCTCCTTACTGCCTCCCCTGGGTATGTGTGTGCCAGGCATACATATATATATATGTATATATATATATATATATACATAGAGAGAGAGAGAGAGAGAGATTTTCACCTCTGTCATTACTATACTTTATGCAGTTATTTATAGGATTCACGAATTTACCTCATTGTATGGGGTTCACTATAACAATGTCTCCATGTATTTTTCCATGAGAAAGGTGTGTTAACAATGTTGTGTTAACCCTTAGAGTGCCAGAGAGGTACAGAACGCATTGCAAACCAATGCATTCGTTAACCCTCTGCCGCTCTAATGGTTAATGAAAAGAGCCACATCAGAATGTTTCCCCCATCAAATGGACAACATTCTCATCTCTCAAACTTAACTATGTTGCACAAAACCATGCAATGCATACATACACTGCCTACTACCTAGCCAGTTCTACTTGTGCCATGCCTGTACTTCCTGCTCTGACAGGAGACAGAAACATGGACTGTTAAGGGAACCCACAACGCCGGGTTGTCTTGGAACATCGTTCTGGGTTTGTACCTCTTGGATGCATCTACAATGGGTAGCCAGGCCGGTCTTCGTGAATCATAGCTCCTATGAATGGGGGTCAGAAGAGACCCTTTAAATCATCCAGAAATAAAGACACCAGGACACTTCTTAGTTGAAAATTATTACTCTGTTTATTGGAGAAACACAGGGACATTTATAAAGAAACTGTAAGAATACACAATAGGTCAGATACAATACACAATGGGAGTGTAAACAACTTGTACAATGGGGTTTGGGGTGAAGGGTGGAGGGGCACAAAACACAATGGGCACAGTGTTTGGGTGTAAACACACTTACAAAGGAACAATAGACATTGTGGAGCCTTTAGCTAATTCAGTCTTGCAGCTCCAATTCCTAACCAATAGGAATTGTAGTGAAAAGAAACAACTAACCAATCAAAAGGCCGCCTATCTTCTCAATGCATTTCCTAACTTTTAACATGGGAGAGTAGGCAACCAATCAGGGAGCCACCTACTCTGTACAGTACAGTAGGCAGCCAATCAGAAGGCTGCCTACATTCAAACATGGGTGATGGGGAATTCTGAAAGCCCAGACCTAGTTTGTGGCTCTCCAGCCACCTGGAGCTGGGACTTCACTCAGAGCCTTTCACTCTTTAATGGTTTTTCCCATGTCTCTTAAAAGAGCCCTTTGTATCGGACTATGGTCCGTTACACGGATATTTCATGCATGTAATTGGGCGTATCCTGTGTCATCGCCCCGTCTGAGGAAGTATGTTCAATACGAAACGCATAGGCTTTTAACAGTTTATGCACCGCATTCACGTTTGTCAATGCTGAGTATTATAATGAGAGGACACATTTGAAGGCACTCTGCCCACTTGACAGATCACCCTTACTGAATACTCTCGCTGACTAATGGCTATTAGATCGAGGACAAGAGGAAAGAGCTAGGAACGGTGCCAGGTCAGATCACACTTAGACTTAGAGATCGTGCTCCGGTTTCCATCATCCACTGGAGACAGCAGAGGAAGGTTCATTATCATCACAAGCGAAGGTCGTTAGCCACTAAATAGCAAGCAAAGACGGAGTCTCCATATATTCGGCTTACAGCATTGCCGAGCTCTAGTCTATACCATACATACAGGTGACTGATATTCATATAGTCAAGCATTGAGATTTCATCAGTGTATTTGCTGATATAGATAGGAGAGATAGCCTTTTGATTCATCTATCAAGTGTGTTCACTTCTATTGTTTTACCTCCTGCAAGACTTTGCTGTTAGATCACACTGAGTTGTTATTCAGTGTTATTTAGTGTCCCTTATCCAGACATCAGCTTGGTATCCACTTTCTATAATCTTTTTAGCATTGTATCTTTTATATAGGAACTGGATATACTGTGCATCCGCCCTGTAATATCCAGTACCTTTTTAGGTTCCTACACTGTTTCATTGAATCTTATATAGGTATTGTAGCGTCTTATAGCAGACATTTGGTGCGCACTAAATTAATATTGTGTTACCTGAAGTGTTGCTGGGTGCCCATTTGTTACATTCTACATTTTTTCTATTGGATGTGTTTCTTCTTAATAAACCATTTTTTTATACATAGTATCATAGAGTGCTTTTCCATCATTCTTCTTGTTTCGGTTGTTTTTGTGGTCTGTCCACTATCAGACCATTGGGAATAATAGCGATCTGGTACTATATTATATACAATGCATTGCGGACCTCTCTGGGGCTCAAAGAGTTAAGCAATATATTAGTGCCCAGGTTCGTAGGAATATGCAGTCATTATTATATGAATAAATAAGCCATTATAGTAAAAATGTGCCAAGCTGATATTTCCAAAAAATATAATAATAATAATATACTTAACTTAATAATGTCTCTGTTGCTGTGTGCGACCGCAGAGGTGGCAGAGACATTGTTGTTTGCCACTGATCCCCCCTTCTTCCGCAATGAGGGAATTTGAGCAGAGACTGCCTTTATATATGGACATTTGCTATCCCAATTCCCTCACAGCCATTGGCTGAGATAGCACATCCCAGCCAAGCAATTTAAAGCACAGTAGGTTGAATGTGATTGGCTGGGATGTGAGTAAGAACACCCAATGTCTGTGAGGGAATTGGTTCAGAGACTGCCCTTAAATAAAGGCAGTCTCTGCTCAAATTCTCTCATTGTGGAATGGACATTGGCCCATGAGGCATAAAAGGGGGGGGATCTGTGGCACACACCAATGTCTCTGCTACCACCTCTGCGGCTGCTCACAGTGGCAGAGACATTAAGTATATTATTATTATATTTTCTGGAAATATTATATTGGCACAACTTTACTATAATGGCTTATTTCTTCAAATAATAATGGTGGCATATTTCTATGAACCTGGGCACTAATACATTGCTTAACTCTTTGAGCCCCAGAGACGTCCGCAACGCTTTGCTTTCCAATGCGTTGCGTACCCCTCTGGCACTCAAGGGGTTAAGCTATGTATTATATTATTCTGATTGTATTTTCTTTTATTTTACAGATACAAGAAGAGTGAAGAGAAGTACAGAAGCTGACCAGCATGCTGAGGACTCCACTGGACATCAGGATTAATGGTAAGTGTTAATTTTAATGGGATGTTGTTTTTTAACTTAGTTGGGTTAGCACTATGAATGGTAGCAGGGTAATTATACCCTACTGGCACTCAAAGGGTTAATTCTACTAACTTTTGACACATTTTTCATACTTTGGCTGTATTGAAATGGGGCTTAGGGCCCCATATCAATACATCCACTGTGGACTTTATTTTACTTTCAGGTTCTGCGTCGGCTGTTTGAAGATCCGATAAGGGACTCAAATCACTTTTTTGAGATAACATGAATCCCTTATCGGATCTTAATGGCTAATGCAGATATTTGAATTTAAAATTACGGTGTTTTCATCATTTGCTATGGGGGAAAACACCTCTTAATCACATAACGGCTTCTTTTTTGCCAATATATTTTTCACAGCACAGGCATTTGACTCACAACAACTCTTAACTAGAAAGGGTTAACACTCCAGGTCCCCAATATAGAAAGATCCCGCGCACCGTTTGTAAACACAGATTTGTACTCTTCCTTTATCAGTCAAATACACTCTAATCAATATACACAAAAAACATAGATAAAATGTAGCAAGGAATATCCAATGTTATAATAGTCCATAGACCAAAATAAAACTCCAATTTTTCTATCCTCCAATGTAATACCTCTCAATGGGTATCAGTGCTGCTTCAACCCAGGAATCCTACTCCATAAATAAAACATGTATCTAAAGTCTAGAAGCGCACACGAACACCATCTAACGATCCCATTCAATTATTTTAAAATACTCGTTAGAAACACTCACCAGACCGATATCGTATTCAGGTCTCCAACTATCTCCCAGCACAAGAGCCCTTTCCCGTGTGTCCAATCTTCCACTTATAGGTCTTTATAGCTCTTTAGTTATTCCTCCACGAGCGCTCTCCTGGTTCAACTTCTTTTAATCCAATCCTTTAGTATCTGTTCTCTGTACCGCTAAATCCCAGGAGTGGTATTGCACTACGGGTGGTCCTTCGCTGGAAGATTCCCGTATACGATCACCGGTCTTGTTTAACAACACTAAAAACTAATTTCACCAACGCGTATCGCGGCTACACTGGCCGCTTCGTCAGGGCTTACAGACTCTATGATCACACAGTTTAAATACTCTCTATTAACCCTATCATTCATCCCATATGTTCATACCCACTTCTCTATATTAACCCTAAGTATTCCCTACTCTCCATGTATACATTCCACTACATCTAATATACCTTATCTTCAGACCATTCTATTATATTATTCACCATAAAAACACCAAAAGAATTTTTTATTTATTGGTTTTAAGTATAAAAACACCATAAAATCTATCCAACAATTTCTTTAATACTCCACTGCATTTCCATCCCATATTTCTTAAAGGTATAGTCACCACAATGCCTTAACTTTCTAGGAAGGCTACCAAATCAATATCTACATTTAAACCTCCTGGTTCTAATGTTTCTAATTCTTTTATCCACTTTGTTTCTAACTTCCTTAGTGCCAACAATCTATTCCCACCTCTCCTATTTACAGGGACCTGTTCAATAACTTGCACTTGCATTCCTTTATTGGACCCCTTATGTTGTTCTTTAATGTGTTTAGATAAACTATGATTCTCAAATCCTATCGCCACATTTCTCAGGTGCTCACTAAACCGAATTTTTCGTTTCCTACTCGTTCTTCCTATGTATTGAATTCCACAAATACAAGTCACCATATATACTACATATTCGCTGTTACAATTGAACTGACCTTTTACAGGGTAGGATTTCCTAGTAACTGCAGAAACAATCTTTTTAGTAGTACCCCCTCCCTTAGGAATATGACTAGCTTACTGTGCTTAAAAAAATGCCATCGTCAGAAAAAAAACCCATCTCCAACATTTGGTTTGAGCCCTTAATCCCAATGATCTACTGCACTATTCTGTACCTTGTCTGTGCTTCTACCTCTTGTGTGCAGGCATCAGGAGGACGAGAGGGGAGTGTAGAGTGTGGCAGCATACACTGGGTGGCGCCATATAAATAAAGATATACTTACTTATATTAAACAGACATTTGGATATACATTTCTCCTCCTAATTCACAGACAGCAGGATGTATACATCTCCACACAATATGCAGACAGCAGGATTTATACCTCTCCTATAACACAGACATCCGGATGTATGCATGTCCTCCTAATATGCGGACAGCAGGATGTATACCACTCCTCCTAATACACAGACAGCACGATGTATATCACTCCATCCAAAACATAGACAGCAAGATTTATACCTCTCCTATGACACAGACATCCGGATTAATGTATACATGTCCTCCTACTATGTGGACAGCAGATGTATACGTCTCTTCCTAATACACTGAGATTAGGATGTATACTTCTCCTCCTAATACACAGAAATAATGATGTATACCTCTCCTCCTAGTACACATACAACAGATGTGTACCTCTCCACCTAATATACCTCCTACCATTATGCAGACCTCATCTTCGTATTGAACATCAATCACATCAGGATGTGTACCTGTCCTCCTAATACACAGACAGCAGGATATATAACTCTCTTATTACACAGACATCCGGATGTTTTCGTCTCCTCCTAGTACACAGACAGAAGGCTGTATATCTCTCCTCCTAATACACAGAAATAAGGATATATACCTCTCCTCCTAGTACACAGACAGAAGGATGTATGCATCTCCTCCTAATACTCAGACAGCAGGAATTATATATGTCCTAATAAAAAGTCCGTCAAGATGGATGCCTCTCCTCCCATTATGCAGACCTCTCCTTCATATTGAGCATCAGTCACATCAGTATGTGTACCTGTCCTCCTAATACACAGACATCAGGATGTGTACCTGTCCTCCTAATACAGAGACAGCAAGATGTATATCTCTCCTCTTGATACAAAGACATCGGGAAGTATACCTGTCCTCCTAATATACAGACATCAGGATGCATAACTCTCCTATTACACAGACATCCAGATGTTTACATCTCCTCCTAATACACAGAAATAAGGATGTATACCTCTCCTCCTAATACACAGAAATATGGATGTATACCTCTCCTTCTAGTACACAGACAGGAGGATGTATACCTCGCCTCCTAATATACAGACAGCAGGATGTATACCTCTCCCCCTAATACACAGACAGCAGAATGTATACCTCTCCTCCTAATTCACAGACATAAGGATGTAGATCTCTCCTCTTAATACACAGACATAAGGATGTAGATCTCTCCCCCTAGTACACAGACAGAAGGATGTATACTAGGGTGACCACATGTCCCAGATTTCCCAGGACACTTCTGGATTGTAAATGTTTGTCTCTTGTCCCGGGTAGCCCCCTTCTGGGACAGTACAATGTCCCGAAATGAAGATTCCTGAATTCAGAGGTGTAAACACTAGAAGAAGAAGAATGGCTCATAGACTACTGTAACAAAACCAAAGTCTCTGCTGGGCTACAGAAAAATGGCTTCTGGGCAGAGCTCTAAACACTAGAGAGAACTGAGCCTTGATACTGACATCAATCATGACCTGCAGTGCAATTTTGTTGTAGTGTAATACTAATCTAAGGCTGTAATGCTAATCTAAGGCTTTGGGCTTCATGTACATTTTCTTGTAGTCCACCACAGGCACCACTTTTGTCACAGCAGTCCATGGGCAGTTCTGTCTCTAGTGTTTAGAACTCTGTGGTATGCTCTTCTCTCTGCAATGTCCCTGAATACCAGAATTGAAATAACATAGTAACATAGTAAATTAGGTTGAAAAAAGACACAAGTCCATCAAGATCAACCTTCGCCTCATACCTCAGTAACTGAGAATTTTTTAGCTTTCCTGCTACCAATTAAATTAGTCTTTATCAGACCTTCCCGATCAGCCTACTGATAAACAGTATAACTCTGTATGTTCCCTTTTGAAAGAAATGTATCTAATCTTCTCTTAAATGAATCCATTGTATCTGCCATAACTACCTCCCTGGGCAATGAAGTCCACAATTTCACAGACCTTACCGTAAAAAAACCCTTCCTCTGCTGAAGTTTAAACCTCCTTTCCTCTAATCTCAAGGGGTGTCCCCTGGTCACCTGCTCAGGCCTTGGAATAAATAGCTCTCCGCAGAGGTCCTTGTATTGACCTCTCATATACTTGTACAATGTGATAAGGTTTCCTCTTAGTCGTCTTTTCTCTTGAGTAAATAAACCAAGTTTGTTTAATCGTTCCTCATATGTCAAGTCCTCCATTCCCTTAATTAATTTTGTTGCTCTCCGCTGTACCCTCTCTAGTTCTAGTATATCCTTTTTCAGAACCGGTGCCCAAAATTGCACTGCATACTCAAGGTGAGGTCTTACCAATGATTTGTATAATGGCAAAATAATGTTATCCACTCTTGCTTCAATACCTCTTTTTATGTAAGACAGGACTTTGTTTGCCTTTGCTACTGCTGTTTGACACTGGTCACTGTTTCCAAGTTTGTAGTTGACAAGGATACCCAGGTCTTTTTCTAACAATGAGTCACCTAAAATTATTCCATTAAGTTTATAAGTAGCCTTGGGATTGTTTCCTCCCAAATGCATGACTTTATACTTCCCCACATTAAACTTCATATTCCACATGTTTGCCCAATCTGACATTGTATGTAAGCCCCACTGTAGAGAGAAAATATCCTGTTCTGAGTTAATGACTTTGCATAATTTAGCATCATCTGCAAATATTGATATTTTGCTTTCTATATCTATTTCCAGGTCATTTATAAACATGTTAAAAAGCAGCGGACCTAATACTGAACCCTAAGGTACTCCACTCTCTACTTTAACTGTACTGGAGAATTTTCCATTTACAACCACACACTGTTCCCTATCCTTCAGCCAGTTTTGTATCCAATTGCAAAGGTTATCTCCTAGCCCCAATTTCCTTATTTTATACACCAGCCTTCTGTGTGGCACTGTATCAAATGCCTTTGCAAAGTCTAGATATACTACATCTACTGCCTTGCCATTGTCAAGGTTGCTGCTTACCTCCTCATAGAAGCTGAAAAGATTAGTTTGGCATTATCTATTCTTCATAAAACCATATTGATTCGTACTAATGATTTTATTTTTTTGTGTTGTAATCCTGAAAGTAGTCCCTTATTACCCCTTCTAACAGTTTTCCCACTACAGAGATCAAACTCACTGGTCTATAATTCCCAGGTTCTGTTTTAGTTCCCTTCTTAAATAGAGGCACTATGTTAGCTTTTCGCCAATCCTGTGGCACTGAGCCTATGGTAATAGAATCTTTAAAGAGTAAATATAGGGGTTTTGCTAACACTGCACTAAGTTCCTGAAGAACCCTTAGATGTATGCCATCAGGACCCGGTGTTTTGTCAGTCTTAATTTTGTTCAGTCTTCCCATGGCATCTTCTTGAGTTAACCCAATATCTATTAATAGTATTGTTTTATTTGTTACTTGTGGAGGCTCTTCTACCATTCCTTGATCCCTTGTATATACTGATGCAAAGAAAGTGTTTAAAACATCGGCCTTTGCCTTATCCTCACTAACCAACTCACCCATCTCATTTTTGAATGGTCCAATGCACTCCCACTTAAGTTTTTTGCTATTTATATATTTGAAAAACTTTTTTGGATTAGTCTTGCTTTCCCTTGCAATTCGAGTTTCATTATCTATTTTGCTACCCTAATTGCCTTTTTGCAATCTTTGTTGCACTCCCTGTATTTTAAGAAAGATTGTTCAGTTCTGTCAGACTTAAATAATTTGAATGGGTTTTTTTTGCTTGCCATTTCCTTCTTTACATGTGCAGTTTGTTCCCCATTGGTATATACTTTTGGGTACATTGTGGGAAATGTGGTCACCCTAATGTTTATCTCGCCTTATAATACTCAGACAACAGGATGTATAGTATATCCTCCTAATACAAGTCCATCAAGATGTAGACCTCTCCTCCTATTACGCAGACATTACATTGTATTCTTCCTGTTGTGTAGACATTGGGACTCAATACTATTCTCTCTGGTAAAACAGAGTAAGTTAAAAAAAAACACAGAGTGAGAATCTCACTTGTGTACAGCAGCTATTCTATAGCTGGACAGGTACATATACCAACAAGCATTGATGGCCAAAATCCAAGTTGTAGCCAAACGTTCGTTGTTGATTTTTGTTCCTACAACTCATGCTAAAAAAGTGTGAATTGTGGGAAGATCAAAGGAAAAAAGCCAACTCTCATTGTTTGACACTGCGTCAACAAGAGTTAGCTCAAAACACAGTCACCCTCCCCTCACTTCCCATACACTAACCCTACCTACACTACCACTAACATGACACTTAAACAGTACTAACCCTATCACTATCCTGACACCCAGAATTGTAACACTTTCCAGTCATCCACTGTCTGCCTTCTTCTTGAATGTTCTCTCTTCTGTTTTCTTGTTTCCATCTTTTTTCTTCTGTAAAATGTGTTTAAAAATATAATCCAATGAAAGTTGATTTTAAAATAAAATTATGCCCCCAAGAGATGCCACAGTTAACACTTTGAGTGCCGGAAGAGAAGATAATCTCAACCAGGGCATCATTGTGTCTGAGTGTTGAACAAACCGTTACACACCCTCCATCCCCTAGACCAAGGCGGCATCTGAGGAGATTCCATCCCTAAGTTGGTGGCAGGGTGAGTACATTATTATTATTAAGTGTGCTAGTTATCAGGTGTCGTTAGCAGAGAGGACAAGGGGCATAATGACATGGTAGTATTTTTTCTGGGGGGATGATATGACATTGCAGACCTAAGTGTCATGGTGTTTGGTTATAGTTGTTCCAAGTGTTCTAAGTCCTTCCCCTATTTCACAACTTCCTACACACACTGTGAACATTTAGTTGCAAATGAAAGGCACAGTTCCTTCCTGCTGAGGGGCAGGAGGAGAAGTATTATGGGCCAACTTCTTTTCTCCACATATACCTGAAGTGGTGGGGACTAGTTGTGGTGCTGCTACTGCCTCAGGTGCATCAGTGGAGCTAGTAGTGGCAAGTGGAACCATGATCATCATCACACTATTAAGTGACCTTATGGTACTAGACCAGTAGGGCATATTTCCCACAGGGCTTGCTCTTCAAATATAAACCAGATGCCTACAAAAATCATTTTTGGGGGGCTTGTTTCTAAGAAGACTAAGTCCTACACATCACTGTTTCCTCAGGGCTTGTGACTCTATTAAGCCTGAATGTCAAAAATGTTCACTGGATCCTCAGAGCTTGTGCTGCTAACAAGCCTGAGTGCAGAACTCATTACTGATTCCTCAGGGCTTGTGATTCAAACAAGCCAAAATCTTACAAATCAATGTTTCATCAGGGCTTGGGCTTCTAACAACAGGTCTATGTCCTAAAACTCTATAAATCAAGCAAGCAGGGCGTCTTTTTAGTGGAGAGGTTTATGTGGGGTTTTCATACCTCGTTTTGTTTAAGGGTGTGTGGTTCCATCTTGAGTAATCTTGGATCAATGTCAGAATTTCCAGGCATGGCACAGTAGAACTTGGTTAAAGAGCTGGCTTTGAAGTGTATGGCAAGACCCTTTCAATCTTATCTTTGGGTGTCACCTCTTTGGGTATCAGTAAGAAGGATCCTGGAAAATTCTGCTTAATCCATCACTCGTTGCATCCTTCTCAGGACTCAGTAAATAATGGTACTGACCCGGTCATTTGCAGAGTCTCTTACACTTCCTTTGACAAAGCAATCTGTCTAATGGCATCTTATGGTGGCTGCTGGTCCAGGGGTATTGTTGGCTAAAGCAGATATTGAGGCCACTTAACTGTCCATACTGATTGCCCCCATCTTTTGGGATGTTGGCTTGGGGGGGGCAGTGTTATGTAGATGTGTGTTATCCATGGGATGTTCCTTGTCCTGTGCCATGTTCAAGACACTTAGCTCCTTTCTTGAGTAGTTGTTTAGTGGTATTCTGTATTTTTTGCTACATAATCCATTACCTGTGCAATTTTATCTGTTTGGGCTCAGGCGATCTTGATTTTTGTGGCACCTTTTTTTGGACTCTCCAAAAGTTTGCCAATTCATTTTTAGTCCTTTTGGCCTCAGGAAAAACAGAGGAGCCATTTACCTGCCTTTTTTATGTATCAAGTTAGATTCCACAGATATGGAATGTTGTTTGCTTCTGCAGAAGTTATCTAATTTGAAAATGTCAGTTCTATATTACTTATTGGTTATGAAGTTCTCCAGTCTTTGATGTATAAGCTCAATATTGCATGCTGGACCTTGCCAATGGGACAGTTTTTTTCCCAATAGTTGTCTCAGGCTACTTCCAGAGTACGTAAGCCACATCACTTACCTGTTTGAGGATATGTGTTTGTGGGCTACAGTCTTGGATGCTTACAATGGACAATCCTTTTGGCAGTGTTAGTCATTTCTTGAGGCGTGCCAGGGATCTTAAGCCTCTGTATGAACCCAGAATTTGTCTTAATTGAAGGGATTCTAAATTTGTGGTTTTGCATGTGGGGTTGTCAGTTAGGCACAGGACCATTGATGAAATCAACCATGTCTTGTGTCTGAATGATTGAGTTCACTGTAACAAGATTGGCCTTGATTTCTTTAACTTCAAACTAATTGGTGCCATTGGATGGGTTATAATGTTATTGTGCTGTGGTGTATCCAGGTGATTAGGGTGGTAATCAGTTGGGTTTGTGGCGGCCATGCCCTTGCCAGACAGAAAATTGGAAACGTGGGAAGGTCCTTAATCTGTGGAGGACCAGTATGGAGGCCAACTACACGAAAATGACGTTTCGTCTGACTACCAGCCACAGGCTGTATTTTGCCATAGCCACGGGCTTCTTGTAGCCAGTCACTGCGGGACGCAGTTGAAGGTTATAAGTTATGACCATGACTGGACAAAATGTATTTATTACAAATTTTATTTATATCTCAAACCGTCAAGAACCTTTATGTGATGTTCGGTTTTAGTCAATAAAGCTGTGACCAGTTTAAAAACTACATCTGTGTTTTCTGTCTTATTTACTTTCTGGTACCTTATATCAAGACAAGGACCAATTCCTAGGCGGTGCGGGAACCACATAGCACAAGAGGGGAGTGTCTGGGGAAATATCACATCAGAGAAAATATTTATCACTTAGGCTTGTTATCATCACAAGCCCTGAGGAATCACACCAGAGATCAGTTTTATCACTCAGGCTTATTAATGTCACAGGCTCTGAGGAAGCAGTGATTTGTAGGACATAGGCTTGTTAGAAATAAGCCCATCAAATATTATTTTATTTTACGCCTCTGGTTTGTGTTCACAGAAAAAGCCCTGATGAAAAAAAAAATGCCCTACTGATCTAGTGCCAGCATATCATTTTATGGTGGCCAGTGGCCATTGGCAAATATCCCCAGTGTCATTGCGGCATTTGTGACTGGTGTTCTGGCTGCTACTGTTGAGTTATTTGAACAGCTAGAAAATTAGGCATCCCCAAGGGAATGATATCAACAAGAGCAGTGATATGAGTGGTGATCATCAAGATTTGACTTGCCACTATCAGCTTCAGTGATGTGTCTGAGGAAGTAGCAGCACCACAATTAGGCCCCACCACTTCACGTATATGTGGAAAAAGAAGTTGGCCAAAATCATGGGTGTGTTGTTGGAATACAATGTTTCCATTGAGAGCATGAAGGAACTGTTCTTCTCATCAGCAACTTCAATGTGCACTGAGTGTGAAATAAATAAGGGAAGGACTGGGAACAATGTGCACATCTGCACTCATATCAAACACCTGGCACCACTCTAACCAAACACCGTGACGCTTAGGGTCCCCAATGTGAAATCCAACCACCAGAAACCAAGTAATGTTGCAGTCACTATGTCCCTTCTCCACTCCCTGCCAAGGACATGTGACAACTTGTAGTATTAATAGTATTGATGAACCCTCCCTGCCACCAGCTTCGCATATTCTGCAGGATTGACATGTGTGATCAGAGCACCACATAGTGTGCAATGGGTGGACACAAACTGCCACATACTGACATTTGCATAATGGCTATCAGCTGGTGGGAGAGGTAATGATGTATGAGGTGGATGGCCAGAAGACATAGTTACATCTTCCCACGGCCGGACCCTACAGAAAGAAAGTGATGGCGAGTCAGGTGTTTGGCTCGCCATCAAACGTCAAAGCTCTGGCTGGGTTTCTCTATTCTTCTTCCTCTTTGATTTACACCTCACCTCTTGTTGCCTTTGTGGAGCGTTAGGGGGAACAGCAAGAGCTGTGGCCGGTTTCTTTATTGGGCAGTTGGCTTTAACATGCTTCACATTAATATCATGATGTCTGTGTTTAATATGTCTGATGAGGGTGGTTGTGCCAAGATGCTGTCATACT
Organism: Rhinophrynus dorsalis; assembly: GCA_037306005.1. Taxonomy (NCBI): domain Eukaryota; kingdom Metazoa; phylum Chordata; class Amphibia; order Anura; family Rhinophrynidae; genus Rhinophrynus; species Rhinophrynus dorsalis. Next base: position 118,910,065 of record CM074727.1, on the reverse strand, counting down.
TGGCATCATCTTTTCATCCCCCCTCCTGAAAATGAATGAATGAATATGTTTATTTGTATAGCGCCACAAGTGTAAGCAGCACTTTACAATTCAAGGGTTTAGACAACACAGGGTTACAAGTGCTTTGCAAAGTGAAACACTGGAATGAGGTGCCTGCCTGAAAGCTTACAATGTAAAATTTTCATGGGATAAATACAGAGTACATAACGGTCAAGTGCTGAATACAGTGCCAGAGTTCTGGTCAGGATAGGGGACATAAATAAAGTAAATAATTTATAAAGAGCCTAACTTGTATAAAGTCAGTGTCTTCTAGCATGTTTACATTTTATTAAGGAGATGTAGTTTCAATCATGACTTGAAGCCCATTAGAGAGGTGCAGTGGCGGAGGGTGGGAGGAAGAGCATTCCGTAGATAAGGAGCAATGAGAGAAAAAGGTTTGATATGTGAGAGAGCTGTAGACACAAAAGTAGCTGAAAGAAGATTGTTATTGGCTGATTGTAAGTGATGGGATGAAGTATAGTGGGAGATCAAAGTGGAAATGTAGGAAGGGGAAGAGAAGAGTTTTGAGTGAGAGAATCAGCCATTGGATAGATTTGAGGAGTAGGGAGCAGAGACAAACCTAGGTGGCAGTAGGGTAATTTGTGCTGCAGCATTCTGCATGTATTGAAGAGGATGGTGCTGGGAGGCAGGATCACAAGGCACACTGGCAGCACTAGCAGCAGGCACAGGTAGCTGACCTGTTCTGCTCACACTGCTATCCCCTACTTCCTCTTCCTGTGACATTATTTTCCACAATATCCCTAAGAGAGATATAGGGAGACTGGCCATCATTGGGCCTGGGGAATCAGGGCATCTAGACCCTTCAAGGTTGACAGTGGTCACTTCCTCCTCCTCAGACTCAGTGGACGCATCACAGTCCTTCCAGCTCCTCCTTTTGTTTGTAATCCAGTTGCACATAATGATAGCACACAGTATGAGCCTCTCCTGCTTGAATCGTGCTAAATAAATCACAGCACAACAACCTAGCACCCTCTCTTTCTCTCTCTCTAGCTGTTAGTATTGTGTTTCACAACGTCATGTTTTTATAGCAAAAAACGAGAAGAACATGTACATAATAGGGGCGAAAAGACTGTAGCCATTGAAAACATTTTTGACAATGGGTAAAATTGGTGAAGATTATAAGGGCTTTACTTAAAGCTGATTTTCCCTCGAAAAGGTAGAAAACCCCATGGTTTTCGTAGGGACATAACAGGACCTTTCGCCCACCCCTACTCCTAATACACAACAAACTGTATACTTCTCCTCCTAATACGCAGATATCTTGATGTATATCTGTCTTACGGTTACACAGACATCAGGATGTATACCTCTCCTCCTATTACAAAGACAGCAGTATATATGGGAGCTTGAGGGGGCAGTATGCCTCTGAAAGTCCATTAAGATGGGCAGCAGTCCTACTTCTCTGTCCTCTCTCCTGGGCTATGGGCTGCATTGCCTCCTTCCTTTTCCCATGCTACTGGTGGGGGCTGGGGGAGGGTGCAGAGAGTGGCCAATCCCCTGGGGGTGAGGGGAAGGGCCTGGGGGGGGGGTGGGAGGAGGAGAATGGAGGGACTAGTTGCATAAAAAGGTGTGTATGTAAGTAGGTACAGTAATTTACTTTTTGTTTTAGGTGACACAGAAAGCAAGCCTGAAGAGAAGTCCGACTAGAGCAGCTGGACACCCCAAGTTCTTCCAGGAGGATGATGGTGCACCAAGACATCTTCAGGGATCCAAGGGAGGTTCCAGGACCAGAACACCTACTACAAAATAAATATATGCAAGTTATCCTCCTGCTTCCTCCTCTCTCCATTTGTCTCCCCTCCATCTTGTCTGCTTCCATCTAATCCTGCTTCCTCCTTTTCTGCCCATATTCCTCCTTCTCCTTCCCCTGCTTTTCTATCTTTCCCCACCTCTTCTCATCCATCCACTGCCATGCCTTCATCTTTTCCCCTGTGTGGCCAGCCTTATCATCCTCCTTTCCATTCCCTACCATCTAGTTCACCTTTGTTCTCCCTCTCCAGTTCGCTACTGCAGCCCCTGGAGATAGATATGGCAGATTGATCTTCTCAGACCTTTAACGTTGCCCCATGTGAGCAGTACACTGAGTTCTCTTTAGAGCAACCCCCTGGTAGCCCCCTCCACCAGCCCTCACCTTAGCCCCATTCAGCTGAGCCATCTCTAACAAGAAGGAAGAGGCAGGATCCTCAGTGTCCTGCCTCATCCTCTGCGCTATCACACTCTGTGATGGCATCATCCAGACCTGCTTCTCCTCCAGTAGGTGTGGGGCGGGAATTCAGGTGGCATACAAGGATGCCATTGGTTCTCGTGGCCACACTATCACGGTGTCCATTCTTTCTGTCAGTCTCTGTGTGTTGCGCTCCTAATGGCTGAGCTATGTTTGGCCCGCCCAGTATGGCATTTTTATACTGGGCTCTGGCACCTGTCTGGTGCCTTTTCATGGTGTTCCTATACCAGTACTGACTTGAGTTGCTGTGTTCCCTTGTACCGACTTGGCCCGTTTGACTACTCCTCTTCTGGTTCCTGCTCCGTGATCCGACCCGGCCTGGCTGACGTTCCTGCTCCGTGACCTGACCCGGCTTGTCTGACGTTCCATCTCCGTGATTCGACCCGGCCTGGCTGACTTCCTGCTCCATGACCTGACCCGGCTTGCCTGACGTTCCTGCTCTGTGACCCGGCCCTGCTCTCCAGTTCCTGCTTCGTTGTGTCGCTGGGGCGACATTCTGACTTCCGCCTGTCTGGGCGTACCAGACAGTGTGTCCGTGCTGCCTCCATTACTGATCCGGCAGTGTACCTATCGCTGATCATCCCGTTAACTCTTGCAGAGTTACTGTTGCCTCCGTTACTGCTATGGCAGTGTACCTATTGCTGAGCCTTCTGTTAACTCTCGCAGAGCTACTGTTTCCTCCGTTACTGCTACGGCAGTATACCTATTGCTGAGACTTCTGTTAATTCTTGCAGAGATACTGTTGCCTCCGTTACTGCTACGGCAGTGTACCAATTGCTGAGCCTTGCAGAGCTTACTGTTTCCTCCGTTACTGCTGTGGCAGTGTGCCTGTGGTTGCGTTTCCGCTCAGCTCTTGCAGAGTACTGTTGCCTCCGTTACTGCACCGGCAGGGTGCCCTTGGCTATTCCGTTCAGCTCTAGCAGAGTACTGTTGCCTCCGTTACTGCACCAGCAGGGTGCCCTTGGCTCTATTCCGTTCAGCTTGTGCAGAGTACTGTTGCCTCCATTACTGCACCGGCAGGGTGCCCTTGGCTCTATTCCGTACAGCTCTAGCAGAGTACTGTTGCCTCCGTTACTGCACCGGAAGGGTGCCCTTGGCTATTCCGTTCAGCTCTAGCAGAGTACTGTTGCCTCCGTTACTGCACCGGCAGGGTGCCCTTGGCTCTATTCCGTACAGCTCTTGCAGAGCATTGTGTGGCCTCCGTTTACTGCTATGGCAGGGGGTATAAGTCTCAGCTCTCCTCTGGCAGATCTATAGTGCTCTATCTCCATTCTAGCACTACAATCTCCTTATCGCTTTTATTCCATCATACTGGGCGTTACTGAGAACACACCACATCAGAGACTGATTATATCTGTTGGGACTTTAACCCATGCTGTGCTGGGTTTTCACCCTGTCATGCCTGACCTGTGACAGTATATGAACTCTCTCACTTACTATTATACTGGGACTGTGTAGGCATAAGTCTAAGTCCTGTATTGCACCTGTCTATTTTGCTGAGATACGCTATAGCCCGTCAAGGGTAATTCTCATTGTGTTTGTTTTAATAAAGCTGTGTTTTATCCTAACCCACTGTGTCTGAGTGTTGAACAAACCGTTAAAGTACGAAAAGGCCATGACCTCAGACAGTAAAGGTGAAGGTAATTCACAGAACATCCACTGAAGGATGGATGTGCACGAGCAGCGCCTGGACCAGTTGGCACTGGCCTTGCAGATATTACTTGAACATACGATACACCTTGATAAACCAAGTCAGAATCCGTTGGTTCCCCCAGTTTTGACACCGGGGAATCATTCCGTGACTATTGCTGCACCTACTAGAGGGTTAACGGCGGCAGCGCCATTACCGCTCAGATGTGATGGTGAACCTACCCTATGCAGAGGGTTTATTAATCAATTAGAGATATTCTTTTTGCCTTCCCCAAAGACCGGAGCAAGGTTGGGTTCATGATATTATTACTAACGGGCAGAGCCCTGGCTTGGGCCAATCCTCTGTGGGAGAATGCCAAACCCTGCACTCAGCACTTCAGGGAGTTCGTACGAATGTTCCGGAGAGTGTTTGAGGTCTCTGGTAGAGCCGCCTTTGCTGCCAAGAGATTGATGGAGGCACAACAGGGTAATCGTACCGTGGGCGATTATGCTATAGAATTTCGTACATTGGCAGCAGAGGTAGGATGGAATAACGAGCCGTTAGTGGCAGCTTTTGCTCAAGGTCTTACCGATCATATCAAAGATGAAATTGCTGCTAGAGACCGTAGGCCAGAGCCTACAAACTACGGGCAAAGCAGCCTTTTGAACCCACCCATGCCTCCCTCGCCTCCCATGCCTCCTGATCATTTACCTGAATCCAGCGAACCAATGCAACTCGGGTTCACCAAACTCACAAAGGAGGAACGGGCACACCACAGGAGGCAGGGCCTATGTTTATCCTGTGGCAAGGCTGGGCACCTATTACGCACTTGTACGGTACTTCCGGGAAATTAACACACCTAGGGTACCTTGGGGGACAGGCCCTAGGTGGTGTTCAGCAGTCCCTAGTTCCAAGTACACAGAAACCCACTATCCAGATGGTATTTTCATGGGCAGAACAGCCAGTTGAGGTTCTGGCCCTGGTGGATTCCGGCGCAGCCGGTTACTTCATGGATTGTTCATTTGCCGAGTTACATAAGATTCCTTTGGTCATGAGGGACTCTCCCTTAGCCATTGAAGGCAGACCATAGGAACCGGCGCTATGGAAACTATTCCTATTACAATGACTATTGGGGCCCTCCACAAGGAGGAATTATGATTTCAGATAATTCATTCCCCTCATCATGTGGTCATTCTGGGGTTCCCATGGCTACATCTGCATAACCCTCAGTTTGATTGGCAGAGATGTGAGGTCACATCTTGGTCCGAGTATTGCATGGAGCATTGTATGTCGCACCCAGTTAAGATTTTATGTACCTCTCCCTCTGTGCCAGTTGAATACCACAAATTAAGTGACGTATTCAGTAAGGGAGAGGCTAGCGTATTGCCTCAGCACAGAACTTATGATTGCACTCTTGATTTGCCTCCGGGCGTAGTGCCTCCCAGGGGTCGCACGTACCCATTGTCGTGCAATGAGAATAAGACTATGGAAGACTAAATTGATGAAGCCCTTAAAATGTGGATTATACGCAAGTCTACTTCACCGGCTGGTGCTGGTTTCTTTTTTGTGAAAAAGAAAAATGGCGAATTAAGACCTTGCATTGACTACCTTGGATTGAATAAACTCATGTCCAAAAATGCCTACCTCATACCACTTATTACGGAACTATTTGACAGGTTAAAAGGTTTCTCCATTTTTACGAAACTTGATCTATGGGCCGCTTATAACCTGATCAGAATAAAGGCTGGGGATGAGTGGAAAACGGCATTTAATACCAGATCTGGGCATTATGAATACCTAGTTATGCCATTTGGCCTCTGTAATGCACCTGCGGTATTTCAAGAATTTATTAATGACATCCTCTGTGACATGCTTCAGTCCTGTGTTGTCGTATACCTTGATGACATACTTATCGATTCAGCTAATCTATCCCAACACATCAAGGATGTGTCTGAGGTCTTGCTTTGCTTAAGCAAGAATAAACTATTCTGTAAATTGGTTCAAAGTGCCTTTCCTGGGTTTCGTGATCTCTAAAGATGGCGTTGCCATGGACCAGGAGAAACTCGCAGCTGTGTTACAATGGCCACGACCCAAGGGGTTAAAAGCTATTCAGTGCTTTCTTGGATTTGCCAATTATTATAGGAAATTTATCCAGAACTTTTCCACGATTGTTAAATCTCTGTCTGACCTTACGCACAAGGGTGCTAATCCATTCCAATGGTCTGAGGCAGATGAAAACGCTTTTGAGACATTGAAGTCTGCTTTCGCATCCGCTCCTGTACTGTCCCACCCCAACCCTGCTCTGCCATTTACATTGGAAGTTGATGCCTCCGAAATAGGGGTAGGGGCAGTACTGTCTCAGCGCCCAGTTGCGGGAGACACCTTGAGACCTTGTGGGTTCTTCTCAAAGAAACTTTCTAGTGCACAAAGCCACTATGAAATTGGTGACAGAGAACTCCTGGCTATTATTCTCGCTTTGAAGGAATGGCGTCACCTACTGGAGTGTACTAGAACTCCGTACTAATTTTAACTGACCACAAGAACCTGACTTATCTCTCAGAAGCGAAAAGGTTGTCCTCTTGTTAGGCCAGATGGGCACTGTTTCTATCCCAATTTAACTTTGTAGTATCCTACCTGCCGGGCTCTAAAAGCGTTAGGGCGGATGCCCTGTCTAGACAATTTGGGCCAGAGGTAGAGAAGGGTGAGCCTCCCATGCCTATCATTCAGCCTGATCGTATTCTGGCTACTGTAAGTACTAGTATCACTTTGCCACTGGGGGAAGAGATTTTGGCTACCCCGGCTACGACACCTCCAGAAACCCCAGTAGGCAAGTGTTTTGTTGATGAGCCATTCCGTACCAGTCTACTTGCGACATATCACTCGTCTAAGGCTGCTGGGCATATTGAGAGGGATCAATTAATATGGTCTCTCTCATAAGTATTTTGGTGGCCCTCCCTTAGAGCCGATTGCTGCGCATTCACTGCAGCCTGTACCACCTGAGCTTGTGCCAAAACCCCCAGACACCTCCCAGTGGGCTTACTTCAACCTGTACCTAATGGCGAATGCCCGTGGTCCCACATATCCATTGATTTCCTGGGAGAACTGCCTGCGTCCAGGGAGTATTCGTTTATTTTAATGGTGGTTGACAGATTTTCAAAGATGGCTCATTTCGTACCCCTTTCTGGTCTTCATTCAGCCCAGGAGCTGGCAGTGGTCTTTGCTAGAGAGGTGTTCCGCTTGCATGGGGTTCCTAGAGTCGTGGTGTCTGACCGGGGGAGCCAATTCGTGTCTAGATTTTGGAGGGCATTCTGTAGCCAGATGGGCATTCAATTGTCCTTTTCCTCCGCCTACCATCCCCAGACCAATGGGGCAGCTGAGCGTGCCAATCAGGGACTGGAGCAGTTCCTGCTCTGTTTTGTGACTGATCATCACAACAATTGGGCTGACTTGCAGCCATGGGCAGAGTTCGCCAGGAATTGTGCAGTTAATTCATCATCTGGGAGCTCCCCCTTCCTCATCAACTACGGGTTTCAGCCATGCCTGCTCCCGGACTCATTCCAGTCACAGCAGATTCCAGCTCTGTACGAGCATATTGAGAAACTCCGCTCCACTTGGGCACAGGTTCAAAGGACCCTCAGACAGTCATTTCAGCGTCATCAGCGACATGCCAACCGTAGACGGCTGCCAGCGGTCTGCTTTCAGTTTGGGGACAGGGTATGGCTCTCCTCCAGAAACCTTAATCTGCAAGTTCCATCCAATAAGCTGGCTCCCCAGTTCATTGGTCCCTTCAGGGTAATCTGTAAGGTTAATCCTGTCTCATATGCCTTGGAACTCCCAGCATCTATGCTCATACATAATGTGTTCCATGTGTCCCTGTTAAAACCTCTGGTATGCAACCGCTACACTTCCACTCCGGTGGTTCCTGGTTCTGTGGATGTTCAGGGCCAAGAAGAGTACGAAGTTCAAAGCATAATTGATTCACGGAGATTTAGAGGAAAATTGCAATATTTGGTCCATTGGAAGGGCTATGGCCCTGAAGAACGTTCATGGGTTGATCAGAAGGACCTTCATGCCCCTAGGTTATTGGGCAATTTTAACTCTAAATATCCCCAGAAACCAAGACCCTCTTCCAGGAGAGGGGGTCTTTGAGAGGGGGGTACTATCATGGTGCCCGTTCTTTCTGTCAGTCTCTGTGTGTTGCGCTCCTATTGGCTGAGCTATGTTTGGCCCGCCCAGTATGGCCTTTTTATACTGGACTCTGGCACCTGTCTGGTGCCCTTTCCTGGTATTCCTGTACCAGTGCTGACTTGAGTTGCTGTGTTCCCGTGTACCGACTTGGCCCATTTGACTACTCCGCTTCTGGTTCCTGCTCTGTGATCCGACCCGGCCTGGCTGACTTTCCTACTCCGTGACCTGACCCAGTTTTCTGACGTTCCTGCTCCGTGATTCGACCCGGCCTGGCTGACTTCCTGCTCCGTGACCTGACCCGGCTTGCCTGACGTTCCTGCTCCGTGATCTGGCCTGGCTCTCCAGTTCCTGCTTCGTGGTGTCGCTTGGGCAACATTCTGCTTCCGCTTGTCTGGGCCTACCAGACAGTGTGTCCGTGCTGTCTCCGTTACTGCTACAGCAGTGTACCTATCGATGAGCCTTCCGTTAACTCTTGCAGAGCTACTGTTGCCTCCATTACTGCTACGGCATTGTACCTATTGCTGAGCCTTCTGTTAACTCTTGCAGAGCTACTGTTGCCTCCGTTACTGCTGTGGCAGTGTACCTGTGTTTGCGTTTCCGTTCAGCTCTTGCAGAGTACTATTGCCTCCGTTACTGCACTGGTAGGGTACCCTTGGCTATTCCGTTCAGCTCTAGCAGAGTACTGTTGCCTCCGTTACTGCACGGGCAGGGTGCTCTTGGCTCTATTCCGTTCAGCTTGTGCAGAGTACTGTTGCCTCCGTTACTGCACCGGCAGGGTGCCCTTGGCTCTATTCCGTACAGCTCTTGCAGAGTATTGTGTGGCCTCCGTTTACTGCTATGGCAGGGGGTATAAGTCTCAGCTCTGCTCTGGCAGATCTATAGTGCTCTATCTCCTTTCTAGCACTACAATCTCCTTATCGCTTTTATTCCATCATACTGGGCGTTACTGAGAACACACCACATCAGAGACTGATTATATCTGTTGGGACTTTAACCCATGCTGTGCTGAGTTTTCACCCTGTCATGCCTGACCTGTGACAGTATATGAACTCTCTCACTTACTATTATACTGGGCCTGTGTAGGCATAAGTCTAAGTCCTGTATTGCACCTGTCTATTCTGCTGAGATACGCTATAGCCCATCAAAGGTAATTCTCATTGTGTTTGTTTTAATAAAACTGTGTTTTATCCTAACCCACTGTGTCTGAGTGTTGAACAAACCGTTACACACCCTCCGTCTCCTAGGCCAAAAGTAAACACCAGGGGTACAAGCCTTCTCAGGACATCATGCTGGGCTCATAGGGCTATATTAACTCTAGAATTTGGCATTATTGATCCAGAAACGAAGAACACTTACCCCTGGGCAGCAGTTACAGCACCAACTTATCCCCCTGGGTATTCATTTGGCCACCCACTCATATCAGCATTACTTCGCTACCCCCTCCCACAGACCATAGCCCCACTTTATTACTTCCTCACACTGCCAGCATCCCCATACTTCCCCCTTCACTCAATCAGCTGCTCAATGGCTCTATCAATCACCCACATTCCCTCAGACACACAAGACAGGGCGGCTCAACGTGTAGCACCCGGGGGCGTTATTACTACACACCAGGGTACTTCAGCGGGGGGTCAGGCACTACACAGCTGCAGGAATTTGATGTGGGCTGCTATTAAGGGCATCAGGGGCACCCAGCAGTCCCGTATTCAGGGAGGCACTTTCCACGTACAGGCAGGAGGGAGCATGGCTCCATGGGGGGTGGGGGAAATACAGATGCCAACAGCAGAGAGGAGATTCATGGAGAAAAAGAAGACATCAGCCCCAACTGAGACAAAGTACAGAGGTACAGGAACTGTCGGCCTCAGGTGAACAAGATAATGACAACACAAATGATTCTGATGATTGTTACAGTAAGGTTGACTCAGAGGAGTCTACCAGCACCTCTGACTGAGACACTGACTCACAAGACTAAGACTCTGACTCAGATGACAGCAACAAAGTGGTGGTTCTTGTTTAAAAAAAAGTTTGAAGAAGCTGTGGGGAATTGGTAAAAAATGAGTAAGGAAGGGTAGGTTGGAGGAGCAAGTAGGGAAGAATTTTAAGTTCACCAGGGATGGGGACACTCACGTTTGCGGCTTATCTACCCCATTTGATCACATCCCCATCAAAGTGCACAGGCTCATCATAGCCAGAAAGTTTGTGGGCGTCTTAAAATTAACTTACCAGGCAGTAGAGGATAAGGAGGACGGGGTTAAGAAGGAAAAAGGTATACACAGACAAACATATTATGGATAGGAATCAGGTGCTTTGCAGCTTACACAAGCTTCTATATGGTTCATAACCCACAGTAGGGTTTGAATTTGTTCAAATACCATGACTTAATTGTAGATACACATGTGGCTTATGGAGGAAGCGCATGGTTGGATTATGATTGTGCATTCCAAAGGAAGATGGCACATAGTGAGGTCCTTATTATGGTAGCAAAGATAGGAACCTGTGTTCCAGGCTAGTCACACATTGGGGGCGATGCCTACACCAGGGCCGCAGAAAAACACATTGCAAGGACAGCACAGTCGAGATCACTGTTTCCCATACAAAGAAAGGTTTTGCATGTCGGTGCAGACACGCTTGTGCGAAATGCTGGGGGTTACCCAGGCACCTCTTGTGGAAAGAAGAAGGCAGGGAAGTCAGGTTACCACAGGACAAAGTCCTGTTATTTAAAAAGAATGACTTCATTGGAAAGGTCTACAACGTGTGCCTGGTTTGCAAGCATACTTTGTAGACCATGCCAATGCAGTAATTTGTTTTAAATAATGTGATTGCGGCTCTGCTTAAGAGCCTCCTCGTGTCAGCCGACTGTAAAGCTGACAGCAGGAAACGTCAAACTTTGAATGCATATATCTCTCAAACCATAGCGGTTTGAGATATAAGGTTTTTTTGCATTCAATTCAACTTTTTAAGCACTACAAAATGCTAAATATTTTTTCTGGGACATTACTGTCCCTTTAATGAGTGGCTTGTTGAATTATCAGTGCGCATGTGTGAGCAACAGCATGAGAGTATTGTGTATAGTGTTTTGTGTATAGTGCATTGCGTACAGGATATTGCGTAATAGCATTTTGTGTATTGCAGATTGCATATACCATTTTGCCTATTGCGTACAGTATATTGAGTTTTGCCTACTGAGTATAGCAGTTTTCCTATTGCTTATAGCATTTGGCATTTAGCATTTTGTTATACTGTTTGGCGTATATCGTATTGTGTATAGCATTTGACATTTTGCTTTTGATGTACCGCATATTGCACCTGACTTATATCATATAGCACTTTGCATATAGCGTTTGGCGAATTGTGGATAATGTTTTGTATATAGAGCTTGGTGTATAGCGTTTTGCAAATTGCTTATTGCGTTTGGGGAATTGCACATGGCATATTGCTCTTGATGAATTGTGTATCACATTTGGAGTATATCGTCTGCCATAAACACTCTCATGAATTGCATATTACGTTTGGTGTATAGTGTTATGCTTATAGCATTTGGCAGACAGTGTATAGCATTTGGGGTATAGCTTTTTGCGTATTGCATATAGAATTTGGCGTACAGCGGTTAGCGAATTGGGTATAGCATTTGGCGTATTGCGTTTGGAGAAGTGCATATAGCGTTTGGGTATTGCATTTGGCATATACCGTCTGCCATATACCGTTTGATGAATTGTGTATAGCGTATTGCATTTGGCATATTGCATATAGCATTTTGTGTATTGCATATATCATTTGGCGTATAGCTTTTGGCAAATTGCATAGAGCATTTGGCTTATATCGTATGACAAAGAGCGTTTGGCATAATGCGTATAGCTGTTGCCGTATTGCGTATAGCTTTTTGCATATTGCGTATACCATTTAGCGTATAACATTTGCGGTTTTGAGTCCTGCATTTGGGATATATCGTTTGGTGTATAGAGCTTTGCGTATAGCGTTTGGCTTATAACGCTTGGCATATAATGTACAGGATGCATTTTGTGCATAGCGTTTGGCATTTGGGTATTGCGTATATAGTTGTGTGTTGTACTTTTAGTGTTTGGCATATAGTATAGCGTTGTGCCTATTGCACGTAGCATTTTGTGTACAGCAGACACACAGATGTCTTCTTTTAAATATATATATATATATATATATATATATATATATATATAGGCAGGTGAAAATCTGGGGCATACAAAAGATATGTATGCTCACTTGATGCTGATTAACATGTCAATTTTTGTCTCCCTCAGAGTTAGTGGATCCGCTGGGTAAAGCATTCATCTTGGGGCACTCGATGTGCATTGGGTGGGGAGACAAGAAGCCACATCAGAGGGAGGCAGACAGTTAGGCATCCCATAGGAATGCTTGCAGGCTTTCTGGCTAGGTAAAAAGGGCCTAAAATGAGGACAGGTGTGGGATTTGTGGCTGGCGGCATTGTTTACTTGGGGCCAGCCACAAGTCGTGGTGATCCATGCTGATGGTAACAACCGAGCTACTGTAAAGTACACATGCCAGAGGATCTGGGACACCTGCCCACTTGCCCCCTCATCTGGTCAGAAATGGTGCACAGGTTGTTGTAGCAGGGGGCCAAATTTCCCGCCCACACCATTAACAGAGCTTGACAAATTTTTGCCTTCCTGTGTGGAGTACACTATCATGCATAACAAGATTCTTGAGATGGTGTGCACCGAAATATTGAGGGGTTGCAGTTGTTTAACAGAGCACTAGTCTCTAGGCTGGGTCTAAGCAATAGGGAGGGAGCAGAGGGACAGCTTAGAGGCCCCTGTTTGACTGGTGGAATGTGGGTTCCCCAGGCTGCCTTAGTATGACTTGGCCTCAGAAGGTATTGTTTCCAGAGGGCCTGGCTGACAGGGAGCCGCCCAATGAAATTTCCGGTTGGCTTTGGGGCTGGGTGCATGGCGGCCTTTTTTTTAACAGGGTGGGCTAATGCCATCGGGCACTGGGGTAAGGGTAGGGTTTGGGGAGGTTTCAGTGTTTCAGTGCACACTTGTATACACAGGAACTCATGGTTTGAAAGTAGTGGCCCTCACATGGCATCCATGAAGGCTGTTGTCCCTGGGGGTTCTACATTAGAAGTGGGGTCCACCATGGGTAAATAGGTGAAACCCACTTTAATAAAGCTGTGACCTCTTTATTCTCAACAATGTCTGTGTTTGTGTGTTTCTTTTTAGTGTGTTGTGTTTTAATTGTTTTGGGAGGGCTGTGTTTGTTGGTTTTGAGGGAAAAAGGTGGGTAATGATGCCTGGCCTTCTTATGGAAGCCTGAAGGGGTAATATGCCCTTGAATGGGCATTAAGATGGCCGGCAGCCCTCCACCCCCATGGGCTTGGGGATACGCTCCCTTCCCCAGTACTCTAGGTGGGGTTTGAAGGGCCAATCACCTAAGGGCGAGGCGGGAGAGCCTGTAGGGTGGTGGGAGTAGTGGAGAGGTGGGACTAGTTGCATAAAAAGGTGTGTTGGTAAGTAGGTACAGTAACTGACCTTTTTGTTTTCCCTCCCTACCACCCTTTCGAACTGCCTCTGCTACAGCGGATCGAAGTAGATTAGCAGCAGCTACAGAAAAGGCTGTGCTTAGGTCACAAGATTGCAGAATGTAGGTCATGTTAGGACCATAATGTGGGTCCACAGGCCTCCTCAGTGTGGCTTAGCCTCAGAAAGTTCAGTTTCCAGAGGTCCTGGCTGACAGGGAGCCGGATCCTGCCCAATGAAGGTTCAGGTTGGCTTTGAGGCTGAATTCACGGTGGTCCTTTGTTAACAGGGCAGGCTAATGCCAGGGGGCTAAAAGACAAAAAAGAAAGAGAAAGGGCCAGAGCCATCTAAGAGTTATCTGCAAGGTGGGTACATAAAATAGCCCCCCAAAATAGTGGTGCTCACCACTATTTCTCGTCAATGAGGCTCAGTATCCAGGTTAGGAATTGAACTATTTCTTGAATCACTTTACAAATGGTATAAAAATGTAATTATACATGCCCAAAAACACCCAACGCGTTTCGTATACCTTCTGTACACTTTTTCAAGGGCCAGATAAAAATAATCAGCGATGATAATTTTTATCTGGCCCTTGAGAAAGTATACAGAAGGTATACGACATGCGTTGGGTGTTTTTGGGCATTTATAATTACATTTTATACCATTTGTAAAGTGATTCAATAAATAGCTCAATTCGTATCCTGGATACTGAGCCTCATTGATGAGAAATAGTGGATGACCTTTGGGAAGAGATCCATATAGCTGATCATCTGACTCCTGCACACTACTTACAATATTGCTATTTGGTAAGCACCACTATTTTGGGGGGGATATTTTATATACCCACCTTGCAGATATACACTTAGATGGCTCAGCGCCCTTTCTCTTTCTTTTTTGTCTTTTAGCTATTTGCTGACATCTGCCACAAGTGTCCTACAGGGCTGTAACGTCTATGAATATATGATAGAAGATCTATTTTGGAATATATAGCGGATCAATCATCTCAAAATTTAGATATCTAGAGGTGGACTACTCGTCAAATGAACCACGTATTATTTCTGCAATATTTAATATATTAAAGAGCTTATATTGATTTTATTTACCGCGTTAATGCAATATTGACGATTAGCATTACCTATTGCCTTTTATTCATTTTGTAGATTATTTTCTGATTTTCTAAGCGCCACAAGTTTTGTTTTTGTAATGCCAGGGGGCACTGAGGTAAGGGGAGGGCTAGAGGAGGTGTTGGTGCGGACCTGCATCCACAGGGCCTCAAGGTTTGGAAACGAGTGGCCATCAAAGACGTCCAGGGAAGGCCATGAGTACCTTAGAACCCCCTACATACCTACAGGGTGGCAGGCAGCTGGATGCGAGGGCTCAAGCTGCCAGGGCTGGACATAGCAACCATGCCAGATGTTGGCCTGGGGGCCATGCATTACATGGGGGGGTTCTCCAAGGGTATATATATCAAACCAACTTTATTATTGTTGGGACCACTTTATTCCCACCAACCAGTTGCTGTGTTCATGTTTTCTTTGCAGTAAATTGTGTTATAATTGTTTGGGGGGGGGGGCTGGATTTGGTGGTTTTGGAGAAAACTGTGGGTAGTGATGCCTGTCCATTGTATATACCTTTTCTCCTATTACAAAGATAGCAGGATATATACATCTGCTTCTAGTACACATACAGTAGAATGTATACCACTGCTCCTAATACACATACATCTTGTTGTATTCCTTTTATTTCACAGACATCAAGAGGTATAGGTCTACTCCTAATATTCAGGAAGCAGGATGTATATCTCTACTGCTACTACACATGCTGCGGAACGTATACCCTCCTGCTAATGCATAGACAGAGCGTTGTACACCTTTCTGCCTTATAAGCAGAAATGAAGATGTGAACTTCTCTGCCTATCATGCAGACATCAGGATGTATTCCTGTTACATAGACAAAAGAATGTTTAAATCTCCTTCTGTTTCATAGCACGGTGTAAACATTTCCCCCAATACACAAACCTCAGGATATACATCTGTTACCTGGAATACCTATCCTGGTCTCGGGCCCGGCTCAGCTGGGGTCAGACATCAACCTCACCGTTGGCAACTCTACTAACTGCTTTGGCCACAGCAAAGGTGTCTCAGGAATAGACTACGCTCTCTAGCATTGCATCCAACATTACCCTCTACCTTCTAACAACAGAAGTAGGACCAGCATCTCTCTACTAAGCCTAGCCCAGAGAATATGATAGATAGATAGATAGATAGATAGATAGATAGATAGATAGATAGATCTGCAATGTGTTTGAAACCTCTCTCGTATTCCTGGGGTTAAACTCCCTATTTAAATTAATGGGAATTTTCACCTGTGATGCAGTTGATTTTCCCCAGAATTTCTCCATATTGCACACATATCATACCTCCATATATACTGTGTATGACACACATTATCTGTGTATGCCAATGTAGTCCCCAATGACTTTCTCTGCACTAGAATGTAACAGAATAACTAATTGGAATTTGGGCACCAGACGGTACTGATAATGTAAGAAAACACAGGTTTAAACAGTAATAACTTTGGAAATATGTATCTATCAGCAGTGGGAGTACACTTATTTTACTCAACAGGAAACTCCCTACAATATATATTTTTTTCATAAAAAAGTTTACTGCTCCTTTAAGATTTTGTTGGACTACAATTCCTACTGGCAGTTGAGGATGAACAGTGGCAATATTTCAAAAGATGATGTCACAGAAGACAGACCAGTAAGTATGCAGTTTCTGATACTGACACTGATAGAACCTTCAGACTCTAGTAATAGAGGAAAGTAAACAGACTTTGCCAGTTTGAATCTTGTATCTGAGTGAGACAAGTGTATTTTGCGCACCATGGATTTCAGCATCTTCAATCAGCTTAGGCTGGAGGGAAAGCTCTGCGATGTAGTGATCAGAGCGAATGGCACTAACTTCAGTGCTCATAAGATCATTCTCTGTAGTTGTAGCCCGTATTTTCGGTAAGTGTGAGGATCAGACCACTAACCTCTATGTAGTAAAATCACATGTAGAACTCAAGGGAGAGTTTTTGGGCAGCATGTGTTGAAATCAGGCATGCTGCTTAACCCTTTGAGTGCCAGAGGGGTACTCAACACATTTGCAAAGCAATGTGTGCATCATACCTCACAACATTTCAAATGGCGAAAGAGGGACACTTCTGTTTTAGGTGGCATTTCTGGGGGTGTGGCAGGTAGGCGGGGCGTTTCCAAGAATTTTTAAGTTAATTTCTTGACCCATCTGCACCTCTTTGTGTAACTGATAAATGACTTAGAGCAAGACCAAAGTATTTTAATAGCCCATATTAATGTATAAACATATATACTGACAATTAACAACACATTTATGTATGTTTTATTGCTGTAGAGCATTGTAATACACACCACTCATTCTGATGTCCTAAAAAGAGGGACAAAAGGGTAGAAAAGAGGAACAGAGGGATTTGGGTCTCAAAGAGGGACTGTCCCTCCTAAAGAGGGACACTTGGGAGGTATGGTGCATAACCTCTGGCACTCAAAGGGTTAAAGGAGCAGCAACACATCCTAATAATAACCCCCATTAGGATGTTCTTAATATAATGAGGTAAGATAAAGGTTATTAATAGGGGGTGCAGATGTTCCTTTGAGAACAGGGTTGGCTCTCCTGTGGTTCTTGCACTCAGTCCTCAGCTTTTGCTGGTGATATTTGATGGCAGAGAATTATGAGTGATGTTGTCCTACAAAAACTAGAGGGTAAAAGGTTGCCTTACCCAGTCTAGTTTGTACATGTATTTCCACAATACAATGTTATTTTAAAGTATAGTACATATGGGAAGCTGTATAAGATGAATACTTTCTTCTCTAAACAGTCAGAACATAGGGTCTGTATCTGCTCACATGTAATTGCCTCTCTATCCATATCTACTTATAGACACACACAAGGTTTGTCTATACGACATTCAGAACCTCTTTCTCTGGCTAGTACCAATATGCTGCTTTACGTTCAATAGAGTTCAAAGTCACAAGACAATTCAATCCCCTGATAAAGGAATAGAGGAGCAACTCTGGAGCACATCTACTGTGCCATAGAGGACAAATAGAAAAAAAAACAAATTTCCTTTAATTTATATGGGGCTTGTAACTGTTTAAGTGCTTGAGAGAGTTTCATGCATTATTTCACAATTTTGGTACATTTCAGTGGATTACTTCACAATTTAAATCTCTCTTGCATTTTATTTGTCCCCGTTAGAACAATTAGTTTGCTCCACAATTGTTCCTCTTTATTTCTGAACTAGTGTAAAAGTCCGTGTACAAGGGCCAAGGTCCGGGGCGGTGTTAACCATTTGAGTGCCACAGGGGTGCACAAAACATTGCTTTGCAATGTGTTGCATACCCCTCTGGAACTCAAAGGGTTAAGAGGGCAGTCATGCTCTGCATCCTGCCGCCAACGCAGTAATGCACTGTAGAAACTGCCTGAAAGCACAGAATGCTCCCAGCATACAACTCCCAGCATTCTGTGCATTCGGGCAGTCTCTACAGCTCAT
The DNA here is from genome assembly GCA_037306005.1 of Rhinophrynus dorsalis. Lineage (NCBI taxonomy): Eukaryota > Metazoa > Chordata > Amphibia > Anura > Rhinophrynidae > Rhinophrynus > Rhinophrynus dorsalis. The sequence goes on along the minus strand of CM074727.1, from coordinate 118,891,878 downwards.
GATGGCTTCTTACAAACATCCTAGCGATTATTATATAGGATATGGCCCTTCTTAATGAATAATGCAGTATTGGGAAGGATCCGGTCATCTGATTGGCTGATCTCAGTGTTCTGGCACAGAGTTTGATGGAATAATTAGAGAAATGTTTGTCTTGTGGGGAGATGCATTAATCTTCAATAATGGTTCTGTTTGGTAGCATAGACGCAATTAGACCCAATACCATCTTGTTGTATTGATTAAGCCGTCCTAGAGTGACCACATGTCCCGAAATGCCCAGGACTGTCCCATAATTATGCTTGGTGTCCTGTGTCCCAAATGATACCCCTCCGGGACAATATAGAGTCCCGGATTCTGTTCCAGTAGAGTCACTCACCAGTCACCACTGAACAATAACATGCATGCTGCATGAACCACCCCACTAGCCAATGAAGAGAGGATTTGCACAATGTTCCTCTCCTCATTGGCTCTGGCTGGCTGGTCTGTGTGTGCATGTGATACACTGATGGTGACACAGACCAATGCAGCAGCATGCCATGTGATGTCTGAATCTGAGTGACTGTGAGTGAGCAGCATGTGTAGCTGCTGATTACTGTGCATCTCTCGGATCTCCGACCCTGACCCATGAAGGTAATAGATTAGATCGATCCTCAAACAAATATTTATCGCAAAGTGTTACTTACTGCACCGTAGACAGGCTCCAGCCCTGGTGACAGCTCTCTATACCCGTCGGTGCTTACTTGGACAGGGACTGAGAGATCCACAGTGCTCCAGGCAGAGAGTTGTCATATTAGGGTGACCATATGCCCCGGAATGGCAGAATGGAAATGTGGTCACCCTAAGCTGTCCGCCCTATTTTATCCCTGTGATAAAGGCCTCAAATACAGTTATAGTGCCATGCCTTCACAGTGCCTTTGTCACAGTTCAGAAGTGTCAGTGTCTCCTTATCTAGTGGTTTCTTTGAATATTATAATTCTACTTAATGAGGCATTTTCATGTTTTTGATGGTATGTTTTATATCGTAGTGAATATTTGCCGTATGCACTATGGTACAAGAGCTGGAGACAGCGTCAGAACTCACAGAATCAATTTCTTCTATCTGTCTAAGTCTGACAAAATGTGGATTTAGCCATAGATATCTGTGTGAACCTTAGATTTGACTTAACCCCTGAAGGGCTAGAGGGGGTACAAGTCATTGTAAGGAGATGTGTTGTACGCTCACTCTCATATAACTGGAGCACATTGGAAGGATTGGCATATTTCTCCAAATATGTGTGTTTCAAAGTTCTAAGATGAAGTGTATATTACAGTTCAAGGTTGGCCATGTTTCAAAGATTGCATAATTAACCCTTTGAATGCCAGAGGGGTACATGATGCATTGTTCAGCACTCAAAGGGTTAAGTATATTTCAGCAGCCTCCATAGGTGTCTAATGTATATCTCTTATTAAGAGAGTGATGTTTAACTTTAGATTGGTATAGAGAAGTTTGCATTACACTACTACACTTTTTTTTTTAGAAATCCCTCTCTTTATTTCTTATCTGAAAAAGTATTAGTTTGCCTGAATTACAGGAAGTCTAGATAATTATGTGCCTCACACCAGAAAAACCCAGTCACACATCTAATACCATTCTTTGTTGTTTTTTTCTGCAAACAGGAAATTACTTACCGACGGCTGCAATAATAAACACAGAAACTTTTATAACATCCCTGGAGTTTCTGCTGCGACCCTGAGCTTAATTCTGGACTATGTATATACCAAGACTGTGACCATTACACCAAACAATGTCCATAAGCTGTTAGTTGCAGCCAAACATTTTGGTATCCTGGGCGTTGTCAACGAGTGCTGCCAATTTCTAGAGGGGCAGCTTTGTTTGGAAAACTGCATTAGCACGTGGAAATTTGCAACTTATCACCACTGCCCAGAACTGCGCCAGAAGTCCTTGCTGTTCATCCTTCACAAGTTTGAAGATATTGTGAAGGTCTCCACTGAGTTCCTGGACCTATCAGCAATGGAACTTTGTGAATTAATAGAAAAGGACGATCTAATCAGCAAACAGGAGGACACAGTGTTTCAAGCCATTGTAAATTGGATTGACCACAGTCCAGAGAAGCGGAAGGAACACATTTCTCTGCTGCTCCCTAAGGTAAGGTGAACAATTGTAACATTCACCCGATGTCCTATATAAGCTTTAATTCGAGATGCAAGCAGAGAACGACATCTTAGTACAGAAACAATACTGATAGTCTGTTTGCTGCATGTTATTATGTGCCTTCTTTAACACAGTATCAAGGACAATTGGGCTCAGAAATGAAATCCCAGATAAGTAGATTTTACATGTACTTTGTGACTTTCACAATCATATCTTTGTCATCTTCCTGTCATGAGCAGCAACTCTCACAATACAATTCAGAAGTCTCTGACATTTTTTGGGGAAAGTTATAACCATCCCTGCTATCCATGCCACTTCTGTGTGGTGGCTTTTAGATACAGATGCCAACATACAGCCTATACACTATTTCTTATTTTTTTATCATTCATTTTTCAAAAGCATCACATTTGGGTGCATCAATTTACTAGCAACACAGTTCAGAGTCATTCAAATAGAGAGAACAGCCTGAATTTGTAAGTAATTAAATGAGTATAAATAATCAATAGCCGAGATCACTACATTAGCAGTTAGTGCAGATTTTGCACCAGTCCACTGACATGGCACCACAAGGACCTGAATGAAGGCTCTTGTACAAACAAATGACTGGGCCCTGGTTCTTGGCACCCGATCACCAATGGAAATTCAGCCCATGCTCACTATTTATCTTCTTTATGTTATTACTTATTGCTGTCCTCACTGCCATTTTTTTATAATGTATCATGATATTTTTAGTGATTCAGTTCCACATAATTATTGTCATTATAGTCGATCTATTTTGGACATATATAAGAACCCATGAGATCATTGTTGCTTGATTTATGTTCTTTGTAAATAAACAGCACCTCAGGATGAATTAAAGCAGAACTTTCATCCTCTATAAAGTCGCCCTGCTATAATTAAGCAGTTAGCGACTAGCTTTAGAATATATATTTTACCTTTGAAAAGTAGCCCGTTCTAAAGAAATCAATCATTGTAGGAGGCCGGAACCCAGGCTACAGGGCAGACATCTTGTCTGGACGCCTGCGCTGTCAGTCCCGGTTTCCATTTAGTAGACTGCAGCATACCATATGGTTACCGGAACGGACTAACGGCACAGGCGTGCAGACTGCACTTACCCCGCTGTCAGTCTCCTACAATGACTTATTTCTTTAGAACGGGCTACTTTTCAAAGGTAAAAAATATATTCTGAAGCTAGTCACTACCTGCTTAATTATAGCACGGCGCCTTTATAGCAGATGAAAGTTCCGCTTTAAATACCCTTACATGTTATGTCACAATACACTACTTAAAAGGTGCAGTGTCCACATGTCGGAAAGAAAAAAAACAACAACATTGTTTTAGCCCTTTGGATCCTAGAGATGTCTTCAACACAATAAAATGAAGTGTTGTTAGCATCCTAGTAGTTAATAAATACAGCACTGAGAAGCTTGTCCCTGCCAGTCCTTATTGGGCTCACATATTCTATAAATGTGTTGGCAATTTTTGAATTTTTCATCCTTCTGTGAATTCCTCCAAATCTGCTAAAGCCATCTTGTCTCCTTTTCCTGCTACTGTTTTTTTCCTTTCAATCTGAACTAAATTCTAGCTCACGGATTGCCAATTGTTGAACCTGCAACTGTTGTGAACTACAATTCTCATCCTCACCTACTGCCTGGTAAGGGATTATGGGAATTTTAGTCCCCAGCTGTGGGAGGCTCAGCATTTAATTAACGCTGCCAGAGGAATAAGTGGTTCTGATGTTTTGAAATATTTTGGAACCTTGTATGCCTCCCTTCTACTAAAATGCATGTAATCCTGAATAAACATATATACTCTCATCAACATATAAATAGCAAGATAATTCTACACTATAACAGCCCTTACAGTAAGCAACCTCTTCCTCTTCTGAAGTTGAAAACTCCTTTCCTCAGTCTAGAAGACAAAGTATTGTTTAAAAACAACTTTCCTGTTACATTTCTTAAAGTAAAAGTTAACTAAGTATGGATCCAATCACACAGCAATCAGGTGTACCTCTCACTTTATGTTGTCATTATGTCTTCATTTTTGTGGATGTAGTGATCTCTCTATTGAAGTCTGCCTTAAGGTCAAACCTTCTGACAACAAATAGTGGGTTCAAATAGACATGAATGACAAGTAAAGGTCACTAGTCTTCATCAGGGTACACTGAAAGAAGCAGTGAACTACAAGACAGATCAAATGCTCCTAAAATATTTAGGTAACAGTGATTGCTGTTTGAAGATTCTTACATAGACAAGTACTTCTGTTAAACTAAATAAGAGCTACATATTCCTGGTATAAAGGAATATGTAGCTGTAGATTGTAAGTTCTACGGGGCAGGGACCTCTTATCCTAATGTATACTCACCTGTCATTCCCCTTATGACTGCCTACATAAGCACTTAATCACCGCACTTATTGTACCCCTGCTGTACTAAATGTAATCTGTAAACTGCCAAGTACACCGGTTGGCGCTATATAAATAAAAATATACAATACAATACAATATAAAGTCCCCCTTCAAATCACTCCTGTCTGGTCCTTAAAGGATTAAGGAGCATCATGAACTGACAGGGTAGATGATATTTGAGTAGATCAGGAAAGACTGAGAGCAAAAGCTCTCACTGTTGCTACAGCAACACAACATGCTTAGTAGAGTATTTTGTTTTATTAGATTAACAGCTTCAAAGACAAAAATACAATTCTAGCAAATCTGGGCCTAAGCAGTTGCATAGTAGGTTGTAGATAAATCTTCAGTGCATTCAAAGTCCCATTCAAATGGGAGTTATTAGATAGATATGGTGTAATTTATTTACCCTGAATTACTCAACTTCTGTTGTTATACATGTGTCCCATAATGTCAAATGAAGGAAAGAAACAGCTTTCATCAATCTTACCTAAAGTACTATGCCTCTCTCTACCAGGTCCGACTTGCTTTAATAAGCAAAGAATATTTCATCAGCAATGTGCAAACCAACAGATACGTGACTGATAATGTGAACTGTCAGGCAGTAATCCAAAGTGCTCTTGCTGCCATGGAGGAAATAAGTATTAGTGGACTGTGTCATGCTAAGTCCATGAATCCTCTTGCTAGGCCACGACTACCATTTTCCATCATGCTTGCCATTGGTGGATGCAGTGGCAGAAGCCAGAAAACTGATATCAGTGCATATGATATCAAGACTGATCAATGGAACTCCATTGCAAAAATAGAGGAGGGCTCCCGGGAATTTCATGGAGCAGCACACCTGAATGGCTCTGTGTATATCGTTGGTGGAGTAGTAAATGGGATGCAATCAAGAAGTGTAAAAAGATTTGATCCTGAGACAAAAACAATCCACCAAGTGGGATCCATGCACCACAAAAGATCTTATGTCAGTGTGACTGTGCTAGACAACACCATCTATGCCATAGGGGGATGTGATGGCCGGGAACCCCTAAGGTCAGCAGAGAGATATAAGCCAGAGACCAATCAGTGGACCTTCATTGAGCCCATGCAGGAGCAGCGATCTTGTGCCAGTGCTGCCACATTGTTTGGAAAGGTAAGATACTACCAAGGTAGCACTAAAGGGATGGTAATACTTGAAAATAATTTTATTTTATATTGTAGCCCTTAAAAACACATTAAAAATAATATAAGTCTTATCTCCCAAACCTTTATTTCCCTTTTCCTGGCTTTTTGTATCCAAGTCTGCCATCTAGTGGACAGATTTGGAAACCGGTCCACAGATCAACTGGCAGTTCTTCAGCAGTGCCGAGATCATGATTTTTAAAAATAACTACTTCATTGGAACTGTCTACAAAGTGGGCCTGGCTTGTAGACCACTTTGTAGACCATTCCAATGAAGAAATTATTTTTAAACATTGTGATCTTGGCACCTCTGAAGAGCCACGGCCGGTCTACGGACCGGATTTGAAATCTGACAGCTAGAGCAGTGACGTCACTCCAGGGGAAACTTTACTTGCTAACATCTCCCAAAGCATAAAGGATTGGGAGATAAGACTGATATCATTTTTATGTTTTTTAAGGGCTACAATATAAAATAAAATTATATTCAAGTATTACTATCCCTTTAAAAAATTGATCCAAGTTAACTATGATAGATGGCTTGTGTTACTCTTGGGATAGGTAAGATAGGTTCTTCTCAGTTCTTGGACACAATTCCCTCTAGATAAATCAACAGTCCTTTGACTGATAAGAGTTTACTGTCCAGAAAACAAGCTATATAGAGAGAAACTATGTTTTTGTTTGAACCCAGAAGAACACTAATCTTTACCTGTGATTACGCTCAGTAGCACATACATGATTTGTCTTATACGGGAAGGGGAAAAAAAGAGAACAAAAAACTATATTGTTATCACTTGTAGAAGTAAGTCTTGCTATAAAGATTCCTGGCTGTGCTGCTTTTAGCAATAATTGTAAAACAATTACTCAAAGTTTATATCCATTTCTATGTCATTCTTTAAAGACCAGAGGGGTGAGATGCAATGTCTTGCACACCCATCTGTTCTTTAACTCACTGAGTGCCAGAGAGGGCTCCAATACACTGAGCTGCAATGTGCTGGATCCCTTTCTAGCACTCAAAGTGTTAAGGAAATTAATTTTAACACCAGTAGTCTTTACTGTGTTAGTATTTAATTGGATCTTAATGTATATGAAAAGTAAATTTTTTGTTTAATTTTTTTATATACTCATTTTGATTTTAACAATAGGAAAGAACAATAACTATGGAGGAGCAAGATCATTTATAAGTATCTTTGTATTTTTTTAATCACTGTTCATGTATAAGTGGCTAAGCAATGCACTGCTTACCCCTCTGGAACTCAAATGGTTAACCTAGATTGGTTACCTTCATGCAGCAGTATCTTACAGCGAAACTCTGTCCTAGTCTACAACCAGTCATGTACATTTTATTCAATCTAATTCTATGACTTAATGCTAAAAACCATGTGTGGGGCTTTTCTCTGTTGGATTTCTCATTAGGAATGTGTCTGCTTTTTGTGAGGACATGTGAGTTAATTGCAGAAAGGGAGCTTAGCTTAGTGAATAAGTCAGATATTATATTTACCGTCGAGATGGCAGTATGAAATATTCCTAATGACCTAAGTGTCTCTGTTAAACAAATTAAGAGCCGCTTTATTGTTATTCTTTAACAATATCTAGGTTCAAGAAGTTGGGAGGTTATTTTATTTCATTACTTGGAATATAGTTATCATCCCTGTTGCCTCATGTAGAGCAATAATTTCCAAGCCCTTAGAGCACTGCACACAATAACTAGCCTACTATAGTGCAGAAAAGAAGACTTGATGGTGAATAGCAGGAGGGATATGGAGAAGGTTTGGAAAATTCTAGAACCTTCAGAATTAATCCCACATCTTCCTGGATTCTCCATCAGATCATAAGCCAGATATAATAACTGCATTCATAACTATTCATCAGATCCACAGACTTAGATAAATATTGAGCATAACCAGCTAGTGAACTGAAGCAAGTTGCAGAGAATGTTCTTCATTTGAAGATCCAACCATTGATATATTCATATGTGCTATGCATGTGTCTTTATAAATGGATCCTTTTCTTTACAAAGGTCTATGTATGCGGTGGCATCAGTGATGAAGGAGAACACCTGAACACAGCAGAAGTGTACAATCCCGAGACCAACCGATGGACCACAATTGCCCCCATGATGACTAGACGCAGTGGACATTGCGTTATTTCTTACAGAAACAAAATATATGCGGTATGTAAAGCTGAGATTTTATCACTATCCTATATTATAATCTGCTAGGATGTTTCTCAGAAGCCGTCATGCACAGCAGAGACTGCTGCGTGTGCTGCAGTTATGCTCAGTAGATACTGCCCGCGCCACGGCTGATACAGTGCGGGGTGCTGTGAATTCAGTCCAGAGTTCTCTCTGCACACCTTTGTGGGACCCAGTCAGGTGCGCAAAGAGGACCACGGTCTGAATTCAGAGCGCCCCACTCCGTATCAGCCCTGGAACGTTTGGGCAGTCGGTACTATGCATGACTGCAGCGCTGCTAGTGTTGGCACTTATACACGGGCTTTAAAACTAGTTTACTCCATATTTGTTTAGATATAACTTAGGTGGTGCTAGACAAAATATGGTATCTGTTGTTGGATGATGTAGCTGAACATTCAGGCCTTCGTCAGACCACTGAATCATTGTTCTTGTGAATGTTGTAGCATCAATATTACATAGAATTAGACAAAGGTCTATACAGTTGGAATTGGAGCAACCATAAATTATCATTTAAACTTTTGGAGACGAGAGATGTCAACAACACACTATGACACTTCAAGTCTCCTAGAGGTTAACCATCATACTGGTTTGTACCGTGTGCTAGAAGAAGATAAATGAAATAAAAACATGTTTATTCTTCTAGATATTAGTTATGTGATAAATGTTAAATGGCTTTATGTTCTTGTACACTTTAGAAAAGTCTTTGAAACTGATACCTCAGAATAGTTGTTCTGGCACCATTTGAGACTGTACATTTCTGCTCTGAATTCGTAACTCTGTTTGGCCTGACTTTACCAATTGTGTTACTAGTGCTCACCAGGAAAGTATGAGGTTCATGATGTTTCTTCTTCATTACAGGTAGGAGGCTATGATGGGGAGACATGTCTCAGCAGTGCAGAATGTTACTGCCCTGTATCCAACACTTGGACTTCCATCCCTGACATGTTGACTCCACGCAATCACTTTGGCATGGAAGTAGTGGATGACCATCTGTTCCTAGTTGGCGGCCTTAATAACTCTTATAACAATCTTTATGATGAATTCTTTGATTCAAATGAGTGGCACTGCCACAAGAAAATGAGAACCGGCTACAGAGGGCTAAGCTGCTGTGTTGTCTCTGGGCTCAGCAACATGAGAGAGTATGCCCCACGCTAGAACTTCCATCAGTCTGCCACCAAGAGATCATGTCATCTTTTTTTATTGACTCATTTTGATTTTAACAATATGACGAAACAATAACTGTCTAAGTTATTCTTAGTCCATTTGTCTTAAATGGATAAATAAAGGAATTGAAAATGAAGTAAGAAATGTAATAATTTGTCATCTTTAAGGACAGAAAGGTGTCACAATTGGGGTGTGTCTTTAAACATCTTCACAACATATAACTAGAGACATGACAATTAGTGCCAGGGAGGCTTGTGTCATGAAAGTGACAGGATCAGTTATAGACCATGTACTTTTTGTAGCAATGCCATTATTATCCCATTCCACAATAAAAAGTCCCATCTGGGTCATGTTGCATATCGGCATACTAAATCCTTGGTTGCTGTGAGCTGTGGAGCATTTCATTTCATACATAGCTCTAATTAAAAAACAAGATATAATAGTGGTTTCACCCCCAGAGTTCTGGGGCAGTACGGCATATGGGCTTGCAAAGCTGATTCTGCGGTGCCAAGCCCATATGCCACACCCCCGAATTGCAGTCACTGATAAAGGTGGTGACGTGAGAAGACTTTCCTCAATCCCATTCAATCCTACCAGTAGGAGAAGGAGTGAAGCAGTAGACCATGCAGCTCTCCTTATTAACCATTATTGCTCTCCCAGCACAATTGGCTGGTAGATCAATAACTGGGTGGGCATCAGGAGGGGTCTTGATGTCCCCCCACAAGATCTGATTAAAAATTAATAAAATAATTATAAAAAAAATAACACTGTGTGTCATAGGGGTGTCCAGTGTGTGGCACACACAGGATATATTTTTGGAGCCTTTTTCCTTTTATTCAGACCTGACTGGGGGCATCAGGACGGGGTTCTGATGCCCCCCAGATAGGTCTGCATTAAAAAGTTGAAAGAAAAAGAAACTCACACCCCCCTGCGGCACACACAGGATTAGTTTTTATTCCAGTATTCTTATTCTGACCCTGATGCCTGGATCCTGATGCAATTCCAATGAGGTATCATCCTTGTTGTAGATAACTGTCTCTATCTTCTGTATACTCTGTTTAATATTTTCCCCGGGGACCTTGGACTCCCACACTGTTCCTCCGAGATATCCTAAGTCGCAGGACTGGGGATAAGAAATGAATACACGCAGACACGAATCTTGTGCTATAACTTCTTATCCAATTTATTAAGCGAAATTCACCAGTTTATATAATGCAAAATCAGTGGGTGGTAGGCATGTTAATTAAGGGGAGAGATTTCCCCTCCCAGGATACATGAACAGAACAGATATGGACATTGTCGGTCATTTAACCAATGGGAAGACAGAGGGAGATCAATAGTTAAAAACTTCGGACACTTTCACACCTGCAAATTACTTCATCATTTGGCAGAATGCCCCTTACCGCAATAAGACAAAACAAGTTATAAAAAGAATTGTTCTGGACATGTTGTTCACAAATTCAAATGTCACAAGTTGATATCATTTACTTAATTAGCTCTTATCAAACTATAACTGTTAGAACAAACCATAGCTAGAAATATTACATTTTAGCAGAGTATAGCCAATGCGTATCTGTAGGCCTTGCAGAAGCAAATATTTTCCCTTTCAATCCTATATAATAATTTGCTAGAAATTTTGTAACAACGCAGTCATGCGCAGTAGAGACTGCTGCGCGTGCTGTAGTCATGCACAGTAGAGACTGCCCATGATGGGGCTGATACAGAGTGAGGAGCTCTGAAGGAGCGTCCCGTGCAGTATCAGCCACGGCGAGGGTATGGTTCCACTGAGCATGATTGCACCACAACCAGCTGGCAGTGGCACTGTGACCCGTGTAATAGGATCTTCAACTAGTCAATCAATAAAATAATAATTAAAGAATAAATAATTAAAAACATAAACCCTCTGTGTGCCACAGGGTGTCCAGAGCATCACTTTGCAATGCATTGGGCACCCCTATGAAAGACAAAGGTTTATTATTATTATAATTATTAATTATTATTTTATTCAGATCTCATTGGGGGGAGCATTAGGAGGGGTCTTTATGCACCCAACAAGGTTTAAATAAAAAAATGAAAAAAAAAATCCAAAAATCTTGTGTGTGTGCCACAGGGGCACATTTATTTAAATATATTTTTATTTGGAACTTGTTGGGGGGAATCAGGAGGGGCCAGATACCCCCAATGAGATATGCATAAACATTTTAATTAAAAAAAACAAATGAATCCTCTTTGTGCCACAGGGGGTCCAGTGCATTGCTTTGCAATGCATTAGACACCACAGTGGAATACACAGGATTATTATTATTCATTATAATTTCATTCAGACATCATGGGGGGCATCAGCAGGGTTCCTGATGCCCCCCATCAAGGTCCAAATAAAAAGTATTGGAAAAAAATCCAAAAACCTTGTGTGTGCCATTGGGGGGCCTTGCAATGTGTTTGACCCCACTAAACACACACACACACACACCTCCCCATGGAACATACATTTTTTTTTATTCAGACCTTGTTGGAAGGCATCAGGAGGGGCCTGATGCCATCAATGAGTTATGCATAAAACATATTAATTAAAAAAACAAATTAATCCTGTGTGTGCCACAGGGGGTCCAGTGCATCACTTTGCAATGCATTGGGCACTCCTATGCAAGACATATAATTATTCATTATTATTTTATTCAGACCTCATTGGGGGGAGCATTAGGAGGGGTATTGATGGCCCCAACAAGGTTTAAATAAAAAAATTTGTAAAAAAATAAAAAAAATCTTGTGTGTGCGCCACAGGGACACATTTTTTAAAATACATTTTTATTTGGAACTTGTTGAGGGGCATCAGGAGGGGCCAGATACCCCCAATGAGATATGCATAAACATTTTAATTAAAAAAAAAAATAAATGAATCCTCTTTGTGCCGCAGGGGTCCAGTGCATTGCTTTGCAATGCATTAGACACCACAGTGGCATACATAGGATTATTATTCTTCATTATTATTATTATTCTTCATTATTATTTTATTCAGACTTCATGGGGGGCATCAGTAGGGTTTCTGATGCCCCCATCAAGGTCCAAATAAAAAATATTGGAAAAAAATCCAAAAACCTTCTGTGTGCCACAAGGGGCCTTGCAATGCGTTTGACCCCCCCGTCGCCCACCTCCCTATGGCACACATACATTTTTTTGAATTCAGACCTTGTTGGAAGGCATGAGGAGGGGACTGATGCCATCAATGAGATATGAATAAAACATATTAATTAAAAAAACAAATTAATCCTATGTGTGTGCCACAGGGTACCCAGTGCATTGCGTTGCAATGCATTGGACACCACAGTGAGATACACAGGACTATTATATTTTTCATTATTATTTTATTCAGACCTCATGTGGAAAGGGCATCAGGAGGCGTCTTCATGCCTCCAAATGAGGTCTAAATAAAAAAGTCCTGTGTATGCCACAGAGTGGTCTAATGCATTCCCTTGCAATGTGTTGGACCCCCTGTGCAATGCACACTTTTTTCATTATAGTTTTTATTCAGACCTTGTTGGGGGTATCAGGAGGGGTCCTGATTCCACCCAAGTAAGTATGAATAAAAAATAATTACAAACATGAATCATACGAGTGCCACAAGGGGGTCCAATGCATTTACACCCTTTAGAAAGACAAAAGATTTTTTTTCATCATTACTTTATTCAGACATTGGGGGGGAGGGCATCAGGACTGGTCCTAAATAAAATATACTGGGGAAAAAAGCTTGAATTTCCCAAACCATTGAATTCCCCCCATGGCACATACACATGTGTCTGCAGGGGGTCAAGAGGGGGCCCCTCCGGGATGGCACCATTCAGAATGAGCTAGGAGAGAGGGAGCATGTGATGGTGGGGTGAAAAGCAGGTCACTCTGCCTGCTTCTGGGCTGGGTCCTCTCAGAGCCAAGCCATCACCAGGGCCGGACTGGCCTACCGGGATACCGGGAAAAATCCCGGTAGGCCGCCAGCACTGGGCTTCCCAGGGGCCGGCCGGGGCTTTTTAAATGAAAGTTTGATCCTTTCCGATCATCCGCGGCCGCGAGATATGAACAACCGCCGGCCCGTCTACTGAGTGGAGGCAGGCCAGGCCTAGACCCAGTGACATCAGACGCAGCACGGTAAGCACCGTGTCTGCACACCAGGTAGGCTGGCAGCTCCTACCTTAAAGACTTGTAGTTTGCGGAGACAGACAGATGTAAGTGGAGGAGACAGGCAAAAGGGGGATCAATAGCAGGTAAAAGAGGCAGAGGGGGGGTCAAAAGGGAGAAAAAAGTCAAAAGGAGGGGGGATCAGGAGGGGAGAAAGCGGCAAAAGGTTGGGATCAAGAGTCAAGAAGGGGAGAGAGAGAGGCAAAAGGGGGGGTCAAGAGTTAATGAGGGGGAGAAAGAGGCAAAGGGGAGATCAAAAGAGAGAAAAGTGGGGTGAGGGGAGAAAAAGGCAAAAGGAGGGGGGTCAAGAGGGGGAGAAAGAGGCAAAAGGGGGAATCAGGAAAGGGGGAGAGAGAGGCAAGAGGGAGAGAAAAAGGGGGATGAAGACAAGAGTCAAGACTGGATTAAGGCAAGAGGGGGGAAGAGGCAAAGAGGGGGATCAAGAGGAGGAGAATGGCGAAAGAAAAATCAAGAGGGGTAAAGAGAGGCAACTTGACAAGAGGGGGAATCAAGACCGGGTGAAAGAGGCAGAGGGGGGTCAAGAGTGGGAAAAAAGAGGCAAGTGGAGGGGGGATCATGAGGTGAAAGGAGGGGCAATCAAGAGGCAAAAGGAGGGGGGGACCAAGAGGCAAAAGAAGGGGGGATCAGGAGGGGAGAAAGAGGCAAGAAAAGGAGCGAGGCAAAAGGGGGGATCAAGAGTCAAGGAAGGGGTGAAAGGGGGATCAAAAGGGAGAGAAAAAGGCAAACGGAGGGGGTTCAAGAGGGGGAGAACGAGCAAAAGATGGGAATGAAGAGTGGGAAAGAGGCAAAAGAGGGGAATCGAGAGTCAAGAGGTGGTGTGTGTGTATATATATATATATATATATATATATATATATATATAAACTCTCTCTTGTTCTGGTGGTGGCATTCAGATGTCTTTTAAAATGCATGTTTTCCCCTTTTATAAACAAGAAAAAAAATGCCATTATGCTATGGGGTTGGTATAATGACGCAATGCTATGGGGCTGGTCAGCAATTTTTTCCAGGGCTGGTTTTTATTCCCAGTCCGGCCCTGGCCATCACATAGAGATCAGAGCAGGAGAAGAGTGAGGACACATTGCAGCAGAGCAGAGGAGGAGTAGAATAATTCCTCTGGTCTGGATAGATACCAGAGAGAGAGTCATAGAGACAGGTACTAGTATGCTGCTGTCTATTAGTAGAACATTTGCATCTGCAGCTCCCTGCTCAGTCCTTCTATACTTGCATGGAGTCTGTCTGCCAGACTGATTAGCTTGCAGATAGATGACAGACTCCCCTCCCCATGCAAGCACTGAAGCACTGAGTGGAGAGCTGCCTGCACAGAGAGCAGGACACTTTCTAAAAAAAATTAAGTTAAGGGGGACAGGGAGAAATGTGGGAGTGCCGAATACAGGTAATGAAAAGGGAGACACAGGCACCAGAGGAGACCTCACCTCAGTTAAAGAGTAGGCAGCTGTGTCAAGCATTTGATATGTTGCAGAGATGCCTGGACTCACTGTTTAGCTGTATGTTCAGTGGTGAGTTGAGGGCTGCTGAGCACTGCTTATTTCCCCTTGCCTTTCCACTTCCTGCCCTAGTTGCCTGGATTCCGATAGGAGGATCTCCTCTGCTGTGAGTCAGGTGACCTGGTGAGGACCTGACATCACACATGTCCTTCCTGTCATCTCCTCCTCCGCTCCACTCCAGTAAGTGTTTACTCCCAGATCAAGTAGTGTGATTATTATGTCACTTTCTTCTTTGTTGCATATTAGCCCCCTCTGCGCTCTTTACTCTCCATTTGCTTCTCTGATACCTATATTTTTCCACACATTTAACTCTCTGATCCCCATTGTCCTTTTTGTGTATCTGTTTCTCCTATTTTGCCAATCAATTGCCCATATGCCACTGTATTATCCATCTTTGTTCTCTTATGCCTTTTCCCAATTGCGCCCTTGTTTCTCCGCTATGCCTATCTCATAGTGTGTAATGTGGAGTAAAACACCTCTCTATCATTCTAGGGATTAAAAGCCCCATTTAAATATAGGAGAGAGTGAGTAGTGTATTGTACCTATAGTGTGGTCCCTGACTCTTGCACTAGTAACAGGTCCTATGATTTCTGGGCAGATGTTCCTAACAGGGATCACCCAGTGGGCTGTGCAGTCATGGGTCAGTTGGGGGAGTCGTCGGGTAATTAGCTCTCCCCTATAAGTTTATATGATTTATGTGCTTTCTCACTATAAACCTACTGGATTATGCATATATCTAATTTTAACTGGCAACACAGGGGTTAATTCTATACATTTGCCTCTTGGCCATGAGACAGATTGCTAGCAAAGATTTAGTTTCTAGACAGACAATCAGTTTATTCTTACTAATAATCGCCAAGCATTTCCCCTGACTCCTAGAGAGGAGAAGTAAGACATTTAGACAGTTATCACACTTATCTCTGGACCTCTGATAAGCAGAAGTATAACGTTCACTGCTTACACCTTTGCCCCCCCTAAAAACTAGACAAATGACTGACCGCAGTAACTGTCTACAGCTCTGATCATATCTGAACATGCGTTCTGAGATAATTTTTCTGTGCATGGACTCATGCAAATACAAAGTATATAATGAGTAATTGTACCCCAATAAAATCAGTAGCAGACAGATCAGGGTTCCAGATACTCTAACAAACAAGACTGATCGGTATGTAATATCAAATTCCTATAATGTGCTGGGAGATCAATAATGAAGATTCAGGAGAGCTACTTGCTCTGCTGCTTCACTATTAACTCTACAAATAGGATTGAATGGGATTGGGGAAAGTCTTCTCATGTCACCACCTTAGTCAGTGAACGCAATTCTGTGGTGCGGCGTATGGCTTGGAACAGAAGGACCTACAGTTTTTTTTATTACAGCTATGTATGAAATTAAATGCTCCACTTTTATATACAGCTACAATTCTGATTAGTTTACATAAATTGCTTCTTTTTGTAGCATATTTTTCTCAGTGCTGCCCTAAGTTTCATACGTTTTAGTAATCTCATATGGTCCTTTTGGGACACTTTCCTATAACATGAGAATAATATTCATGAGTACAGAAAATGTCAATGAAATAATTACCTGCATGCTTTATTAGCCCCTGTGCAATGCATTAGAGATGTCACAGCAACCAAGGATTTAGCATGCCGAGATGCAACATGTCCCAGATGGGACTTTTTATTATGGAATGGGCTAGAAATGGCATTGCTACAAGAACCTACAAAAAGTACATGGTCCATGACTGATCGTGTCACTTTCATGACACATGCCTCTCTGTCAGTAATTGTCATATCTCTAGTTATATGTTTTAAAGTTCATTTTATCATCCTGGTGTTTCTAGACACACCCCAAATGTGACATCTTTCTGTCCTTAAACAGGACAAATAATTACATTTCCCACTTCAGCTTCCCTTCCTTTATTTACCCATATAAGACAAATGGAACAAAGAATAACTTAGACACTTATTACTTATAAGTTTTAGGTCGTTTTTTTAAATAGAAATATGGGGCATACAGAAGGTACAGGGGAGAGCAATCATGAAGGGGGAGAGTGAGGGGAATCACTAAATTATTCTAAACTTAACTTATACCGAACTTATACCTAACTTGTACCTAACTTATATGTAACAAACTAATGTGCTGTAAAGAGAGAAGGTGGCATTATCACTTGGTGACAGACTGATGGAAGTGCTTCTAGTATGGGGTATAATCTCTTTCATTGCTGAGCACAGACACAACACAGCAGCTTAGTCCTTGGTGTCCGGTTCTCATTTTCTTGTGAAGATGGTTAGAGGAGGTATTAACGCATCCCACCAGCAACAGATGGTAATCCACTACCTCCATGCCAAAGTGGTTTCATGGAGTCAGCATGTCTGGGATGGAAGTCCAGGTGTTGGATTCAGGGTAGCAACATTCTGCACTGCTGAGACACATTACCCATCATAGCCTCTTACTTGTAATGAAGAAGAAACTTCATGAACCTCATACTTTCCTGGTGAACACTAGTAACACAATAACTAAAGTTGGGCGAAACAGAGTTATGAAGGCAGGACAGAGATTCACAGTCTCAAACAGTGCAAGAAAAACTATTCTGAGGTATCAGTTTCAATGTCTTTGATAAAGTGTACAAGACCATTAAGGCATTTAACATTTATCACATCACATATCTAGAAGAATAAACACATTTTCATTTCATTTATCTACTTCTAGCACATAGTACAAACCAGTATGATGTGTAAACTCTAGGAGACTTTAGGTGTCATACTGTGTTGTTGACATCTCTCATCTCCAAAAGTTTAAATGATAATTTATGGCTGCTCAGAAGCCAACATTATTGGTCTTTGTTTAATTATATGTAATACTGATGTTACAACATTCACAAAAGCAATGATTCCTTGCTCTGACGAAGGCCTGTATATTCAGTCACATCATCCAATGGTTACAATGTTTTGTCCTTCCCCACCTAATTTATATCTAACCAACTATTTTCTTTTAACTACAACATTTCTCCAATGGAGAAAATAGTGATAAAATCTAAGTTTTACATATCGCATAGATTTTCTTTCTGTAGGAGATAACCTGATGTCCACTGCGCCTGGTCATCATGGGGGCAATCATGGTCCATTGGTTGGTTACAGAATTGTAAACTTCTGCTATGTTGAGGTATTTGTCTTATTCATTGTAGCCACCACATACATAGACCTTGGTAAAGAAAAGGATCCATTTATAAAGACAAATGCATAGCACATATGAATATATCAAAGGTTGGATCTTGAAATGAAGAACTTTTTCTGCCACTTGCCTCAGATCACTAGCTGGTTATGCTCTATATTTATCTAAGTCGGTGGATCAGGTGAATAGTTATTAGATCTGGCCTATGATCTGATGAAGAATCCAGGAAGATGTGGGATTCTTTCTAGAGGTTCTAAAACTTTCCAGACCTTCTCCACATCCCTCCTGCTCTTCACTATCAAGTTTCCTATTCTGCACTATAGTAGGCTAGTTATTATGTGCAGTGCTCTAAGGGCTTGCAAATTATCGCTCTACATGAGGCAACAGGAATGATAACTATATTCCAAGTAAAGAAACAAAATAGCCACCCAATTCATTGAACCTACATATTGTTAAACAATAACCATAAAGTGTCTCTTCATTTGTTTAACAGAGAAGCTTAGGTAATTTGAAATATTTCATAATAATAATAAATGATGCACCACCAAATTTGCATATGTCAGGTGCTGATATAAGCAAAAGGGAATGTGCTCAGGATAATGTGTAAAACACAAAATAAAAAACAAAAGAAATCGTAAAGCGGCACCAGACCCACCCTTGTACAGACTAATGTAGGCATATTCTTGTAGGTTCAAAACTAGAAGGTGGAAGAAGATTCAGCTTTAAAAATTAACCTTTATTATTGATTTAAAAGCTGGCAAATTAAAAACAACAAATGTATGTTCATAGAGCCCAAGGTAATTGTATGCAGTGAACCCTTTTATATGTCCCTGCATACATATAAATTAGGGAAATCTACAGCTTTCTATTGTGTCAAGTCATAGACCATTAGTCTATGATTTATCTAATATCTGTATCAGGGGCGGACTGACAGGACAGAGGGTCCCTGGTCCAAAAAGAGGTCTGGGCCCCCTCCCCAATGACATCATTGCCCCCTCCCCATGACATAATTGGCCATCCATTTCCCCCACAGGCCATCCAATACCTCCACAAGCCATCCAGTGCCCCCACAATCCATACCCACCCAGGCCATCCATTTCCCTACAAGCCATCCATTAGCCCCACAAGCCATCCAGTACCCCTCAAGGCCATACCCACCCAAGCCATCCAATACCCCCACAAACCATTGATTATCCCCACCAAGCCATTCGTTACCCCCACAAGCCATCCATTAGATTCACAAGCCACCCAGTGTCCTCACAAGCCATTCTGTTCTTCCACAAGCCATTCGTTACACCACCAAGCCATACAGTACCCCCACAAGCCTTCCAGTACTCCAAAAGGCCATCCAGCACCCCCACCAACTATCCATTACCCCAAAAGCCATCCAGTATCCTCACAAGCCATGCAGTATCCCCACAACCCATATAGTATGCGCACAAGCCATCCAGTACCCCCACAACCCAAACCCACCAAGGCCATCCAGTACCCCAACAGGCCATTCAGTACCCCCACTATCGATCCATTATCCCCACAAACCATCCATTACCCTACCAGGCCATCCAGTATGTCCACAAGCCATCCAGTACCCCACAAGCCATCAATTACCCCCACAAGGCATCCAGTATCCCCACAAGCCATCCATTACCCCTACAAGAGATCCTGTACCCCCACAAGCCTTCCAGTACCCCCATGCCATACCTACCCAGGCCATCCAATGCCTCCATAAGCCATTCATGACCCCACCAGGCCATGCAGTACCCCCACAAGCCATTTCCCCCTCAAGCCACCCAGTACCCCCACAAGATCCATTACCCGCACAAGTCATCCAGTACCCCCACAAGCCATCCATTACCCCCATCAGGCCATGCATTACCCGCACAAGCCATCCATTACCCCCACAGGCCATCCAGTATCCCCACAAGCCATCCAGTACCCCCACAAGCCATCCAGTACTCCACAAGGCAATCTAGTACCGCCACTAGCCATCCATTACCCCCACAAACCATCCAGTACCCTCACAAGCCATGCAGTATCCCCACAAGCCATCCAGTATCTGCACAAGCCATACACACCGAGGCCATCCAGTACCCCACCAGGCCATCCATGACCCTCCATTACCCCTCCATTACCCTACCAGGCATTCCAGTACCCCCACAAGACATCCAATACCCGACAAGCCATCAATTACCTCCACAAGCCATCCAGTATCCCCACAAGTCATCCAGGACCTCCACAAGTCATCCATTACCCCTACAAAAGATCCATTACACCCACAAGCCGTCCAGTACCCCCCAAGGCCATACCTACCCAGGCCATCCAATACCCCCATAAGCCATTCATGACCCCACCAGGCCTCAAGACCCTCAAGCCACCCAGTACATCCATACGATCCATTACCCCCACAAGCCATCCAGTACCCCCACAAGCCATACCCACCCAGATATTCCAGAACCCCCACAAACCATCTATTGCCCCAGCATGCCATTCAATACCCCCACAAACCATACATTATCCCCACCAAGTCATCCATTACCCCCACAATCCATCCATTAGACCCAAAAGCCATCCATTACACCCACAAGCCATCCAGTACCCCCACAAGCCATCCATTACCCCAACAAGCCATCTAGTACCCCTCCAGGCCATACCCCCACAAACCATGCAATACCCCCACAAGCCATCCAGTACCCCCACAATCCATCCATCCATTACCCCCACCAGGCCATCCATTACCCCCACAAGCCATCCCTTACACCCACAAGCCATCCATTACCCCCACAAGCCATCCGTTACCCCCCACAAGCCATACCCACACAGGCCATCCAGTACCCCACCAGGCAATCCAGTACCCCCACTATTGTTACATTATCATGCCATCCAGTACCCCTACTATCGTTCCATTATCCCCAAAAACCATCCATTACCCTACCAGGCCATCCAGTAGCCTCACAAGCCATCCAGTACCCCACAAGCTAACATTTAGCCCCACAAGCCATCCAGTACACCCACAAGCCATCCATTACCCCCACCAGGCCATCCATTACCCCCACAAGCCATCCAGTATCCCCACAAGCCATACAGTACCACCACCAAGCCATCCAGTACCACCACCAAGCCATACAGTACCCCCACAAACCATCCAGTACTCCACAAGGCCATCCAGTACCCCCACTAACCATCCATTACCCCCACAAGCCATCCAGTACCCTTACAAGCCATGCAGTATCCCCACAAGCCATCCAGTACCCCCACAAGACATACCCACCCAGGCCATCCAGTACCCCACCAGGCCATCCAGTACCCCCACTATCGATCCATTACCTCCACAAACCATTCATTTGCCAACGAGGCCATCTAGTACCCCCACAAGCCATCCAGTACCCCACAAGCCATCAATTACCCCCACAAGCCTTCCAGTATCCCCACAAGCCATACCCACCCAGGCCATACAGTACCCCCACAAGCCATCCATTACCCCAACAAGAGATCCAGCACCCCCACAAGCCGTCCAGTACCCCCCCAGGCCATACCTACCCAGGCCATCCAAAACCCCATAAGCCATCCATGACCCCACCAGGCCATTCAGTGCTCTCACAAGCCATTTCCCCCACAAGCCACCCAGTACCCCCACACGATCCATTCCCCCATAAGCCATCCAGTATCCCCACAAGCCATACCCATCCAGACAATCCAGTACCCCCACAAGATCCATTACCCGCACAAGTCATCCAGTACCCCCACAAGCCATCCATTACCCCACCATGCCATCCAATACCCCCACAAACCATCCATTATACCCACACAAGCCATCCAGTATCCCCACAAGCCATCCAGTACCCTCACAAGCCATACCCACCCAGTCCATCCAGTACCCCCACAAGCAATACCCACCCAGGCCATACAGTACCCCCACAAGCCATCCATTACCCCAACAAGAGATCCAGCACCCCCACAAGCCGTCCAGCACCCCCCAGGCTATACCTACCCAGGCCATCCAAAACCCCCATAAGCCATCCATGACGAAACCAGGCCATTCAGAACCCCCACAAGTCATTTCCCCCACAAGCCACCCAGTACCCCCACACGATGCATTACACCCACAATCCATCCAGTACCCCCACAAGCCATACCCACCCATACAATCCAGTACCCCCACAAGCCATCCATTACCCTACCATGCCATCCAATGCCCCCACAAACCATACATTATCCCCACCAAGCCATCCATTAACCCCAGAAGCCATCCATTAGACCCACAAGTCATTCAGCATCCCCACAAGCCATCCAGTACCCCAACAAGCTATCCAGTACCCCTCCAGGCCATATCCCCACAATCCATCCAGTACCCCACAAGCCATGCAGTACCCCCACAATCCCTCCATTACCCCCACCAGGCCATCCATTACCCCCACAAGCCATCCCTTACACCCACAAGCCATCCGTTACCCCAACAAGCCATCCAGTACCCCTCCTGGTCATACACACACATGCCATCCAATACCCCCCTCAAGCCATCCAATACCCCCTCAAGCCATCCAGTATCCCCACAAGCCATCCAGTACACCCACCAAGCCATCTAATACCACTACCAAGCCATCCAGTACCCCCACAAGCCATCCATACCCCCAAAAGCCATCCAGTATCCTCACAAGCCATGCAGTATCCCCACAAGCCATACAGTATCCGCACAAGCCATCCAGTACCCCCACAAGCCATACCCACACAGGCCATCCAGTACCCCACCAGGCCATCCAGTACCCCCACTATCGATCCATTACCCCCAAAAGCCATCCATTACCCCACAAGCCACCCAGTACCCCACAAGCCATACCCACCCAGGCCATCCAGTACCCCACAAGCCATCCAGTACCCCTACAAGAGATCCAGTACCCCCACAAGCCTTACAATACCCCCATGCCATACCTACCCAGCCATCAAATACCCCCATAAGCCATCCATGACCCCACCAGGCCATGCAGTACCCCCACAAGCCATTTCCCCCTCAAGCCACCAAGTACCCCCAACACAATCCATTACCCCCACAAGTCGTCCAGTACCCCCACAAGCCATCAATTACCCCCACCAGGCCATCCATTACCTACACAAGCCATACCCACCCAGACAATCCAGTACCCCCAAAAGCCATCCATTACCCCACTATGCCAACCAATACCCCCACAAGCCATCCAGTACCCCACAAGCCATTCACTACCTCCACAGCTATCCAATACCCCACCAGGCTATCCAGTACCCCACAAGCCATCTATAACCCCACCAGGCTATCCAGTACTCTCACAAGCCATCCAGTATCTGCACAAGTCATCCAGTACCCCCACAAGCCACCCAGTACCCCACAAGCCATCTATTACCCCCACAAGCCATCCAATATCACCACACGCCATCCAGTACCCCACAAGCCATACCCCCACAGGCCATTCAGTACCCCTACAAGCCATTCACTACCTCCACAGCTATCCAATACCCCACCAGGCTATCCAGTACCCCACAAGCCATCTATAACCCCACCAGGCTATCCAGTACCCTCACAAGCCATCCAGTATCTGCACAAGTCATCCAGTACCCCCACAAGCCACCCAGTACCCCACAAGCCATCTATTACCCCCACAAGCCATCCAGTATCACCACAAGCCATCCAGTACCCCCACAAGCCATACCCACACAGGCCATTCAGTACCCCTACAAGCCATTCATTACCCCCACAAGCCATCTAGTACCCCTCCCAAGCCACCCAATACCCCCACAAGCCATCCATTACCCAACCAGGCCATCCAGTACCCCACAAGCCATCTATAACCCCACCAGGCTATCCAGTACCCCACAAGACATCTATAACCCCACCAGGCTATCCAGTACCCTCACAAGCCATCCAGTATCTGCACAAGTCATTCAGTACCCCCACAAGTCATCCAGTACCCTCACAAGTCACCCAGTACCCCACAAGCCACCTATTACCCCCACAAGCCATCCAGTATCAACACAAGCCATCCAGTACCCCCACAAGCCATACCCACACAGGACATTCAGTACCCCTACAAGCCATTCATTACCCCCACAAGCCATCTAGTACCCCTCCCAAGCAACCCAATACCCCCACAAGCCATCCATTACCCCACCAGGCCATACAGTACCCCCCAAGCCATCAATTACCCTCACAAGCCATCCAGTAACCCACCAGGCCATCCATTACCCCCACAGCATCCATTACCCCCACAAGTCATCCAGTACCTTACAAGCCATCCAGTCTCCACACAAGCCATATCCGCACTAGCCATCCAGTATCCCCAGGCCATCCATTACTCCTACAAATCATCCAGTACTCCCCAGGCCATGCCCCCCCAGTCCATCCAATACCCCCCTAAGCCATCCATTATTCCCCACAAGCCATCCAGTAACTCCCTCCAAGCCATCCAGTACCCCCCACCCTAGCCATCCAGTACCCCACAGCAATCCAATACCCCCAAGGCCATCCAGTACCTCCCTACTTGTGCTGTGTGCGCTGCATGGTGGTGGGTCTTCTGCTGCGGTCCGTCACTGAATCTCAATGTGACTGTCTGTCACTTATGCCCTCCCCAGTCTGACTCCTGCTGCGTGTACCTCTTGGCGAGTTGGCGGGCTAGGTGGTCATGTGACTGACATCTGGTCCACTGTGACGGGCTGGATCTGAGTCCCACTCCCCACTCCCACATCATGCCCCTGAATACATCTCAAAATTATATATACACTTCATATAACTCTAAATGTTGGATGCCGGTGCCCCTCCATTTGTTATCTACTGCAGCTCCCATAATCCTCACCCATCTGCTGTCGCTAAGGATGATGGGAGTTGTATTCCAAAATCATAAAAAGATCCACAGGTTGTTCAGCCCTGAAAAAAAATCATACAATAACCTGTGATCCTGAAGGTCACCTACTCAGTCACTGCAGACGTTCAAATGGGTGGATGTTCCAAATCTGATGCTGCCAGCTCATTCACTAGCTTTCAGAATAGAGGGCTGCAGACAAACACAAAAGAAAATGTCTAAGTCGGTATTCAAATGTCTTTCTGGCTAAAAGCACAATGGGCTAAACACACAACAGGTCACAGAAATGGTCTTATGGCCAAGCATCTGTTTTCTACATTAAATTCCCAAAACGCCGCTAAATAGCAGCAGTATTGGGAACTTAACAGTAAAAAACTAAGAATCGGTGCCAGATATACTGCCAAGCACCGATCGTTAACTCATATGTCTTACACTTACCTGCCATCCACTGTCTGTCTCCTTCTGTCTCCATTCTGCCTTCTCTTCATTCTTCTGTCTTGATCTACTTTCTTCTCTTTACTCTTCTTGTATCTGTAAAAAAAAAAAAATACAAAGTAGAATAATATAATACATAGCTTAACACCTTGAGTGCAGAGGGGTATACAATGCATTACAAAGCAATGCATTGCGGACCTGTCAGGGGCTCAAAGAGTTAAGCAATATATTAGTGCCCAGGTTCGTAGGAATATGCAGTCATTATTATATGAATAAACAAGCCATTATAGTAAAAATGCGCCAATCTGATATTTCCAAAAAACATAATAATAATATACTTAGCTTAATAATGTCTCTGCTGCTGTGTGCGGCCACAGAGGTGGCAGTGGCAGAGACATTGTTGTCTGCCACTGATCCCCCCTTCTTCCGCAATGAGGGAATTTGAGCAGAGACTGCCTTTGTATATGGATATTTGCTAAGCCAATTCCCTCACAACCATTGGCTGAGATAGCACATCCCAGCCAAGCAATTTAAAGCACAGTAGCTTGAATGTGATTGGCTGGGATGTGAATAAGCACATCTCAGCCAATGTCTGTGAGGGAATTGGTTCAGAGACTGCCCATAAATAAAGGCAGTCTCTGCTCAAATTCTCTCATTGTGGAATGGGCATTGGCCCATGAGGCAGAGGAAGGGGGGGGATCTGTGGCACACAGCAATGTCTCTGCTACCACCTCTGCAGCCGCTCACAGTGGCGGAGACATTATTAAGTATATTATTATTATGTTTTCTGGAAATATTATATTGGCACAACTTTACTATAATGGCTTATTTCTTCAAATAATAATGGTGACATATTTCTATGAACCTGAGCACTAATACATTGCTTAACTCTTTGAGCCCCAGAGATGTCCTCAACGCATTGCTTTCCAATGCGTTGCGTACCCCTCTGGCACTCAAGGGGTTAAGCTATGTATTATATGTTTCTGATTGCATTTTTTTTGTTTTAAAGATACAAGAAGAGTGAAGAGAAGGACAGAAGATGACCAGCATGCTGAGGACTCCACTGGACATTAGGATTAATGGTAAGTGTTAATTTTAATGGGATGTTGTTTTTTAACTTAGTTGGGCTAGCACTATGAATGGTAGCAAGGTAATTATACCCTACTGGCACTCAAAGGGTTCATTCTACTAACTTTTGACACATTTTTCATACTTTGGATGTATTGAAATGGGGCTTAGGGCCCCATATCAATACATCCACTGCGGACTTTATTTTACTTTCAGGTTCTGCGTCGGCTGTTTGAAGATCCGATAAGGGACTCAAACCACTTTTTTACAATAACCTGAGTCCCTTATCAGATCTTAATGTCTAATGCAGATATTTGAATTTAAAATTACGGTGTTTTCATCATTTGCTATGGGGGAAAACACCTCTTAACTTAATCACATAACGGCTTCTTTTTTGTCAATACATTTTTCACAGCACAGGCATTTGACTAGCTTACTGTGCTTAAAAAAATGCCGTCGTCAGAAAAAACAGCCATCTCCAACATTTGGTTTGAGCCCTTAATCCCAATGATCTACTGCACTATTCTGTACCTTGTCTGTGCTTCTACCTCTTGTGTGCAGGCATCAGGAGGATGAGAGGGGAGTGTAGAGTGTGGCTGCATACACTGGGTGGCGCCATATAAATAAAGATATACTTATATTAAAAAGACATTTGGATATACATCTCTCCTCCTAATTCACAGACAGCACAATGTATACATCTCCACACAATATGCAGACAGCAGGATTTATACATCTCCTATAACACAGACATCCGGATGTATGCATGTCCTCCTAATATGCGGACAGCAGGATGTATACCACTCCTCCTAATACACAGAGAGCACGAAGTATACCTCTCCATCCAAAACATAGACAGCAAGATTTATACCTCTCCTATGACACAGACATCCGGATTAATGTATACATGTCCTCCTACTATGTGGACAGCAGATGTATACGTCTCTTCCTAATACACTGAGATTAGGATGTATACTTCTCCTCCTAATACACAGAAATAAGGATGTATACCTCTCCTCCTAGTACACATACAACAGATGTGTACCTCTCCACCTAATATACCTCCTCCCATTATGCAGACCTCATCTTCGTATTGAGCATCAATCACATCAGTATGTGTACCTGTCCTCCTAATACACAGACAGCACGATATATAACTCTCTTATTACACAGACATCCGGATGTTTTCATCTCCTCCTAGTATACAGACAGAAGGCTGTATATCTCTCCTCCTAATACACAGAAATAAGGATATATACCTCTCCTCCTAGTACACAGACAGAAGGCTGTACATCTCTCCTCCTAATACACAGAAATAAGGATATATACCTCTCCTCCTAGTGCACAGACAGAAGGATGTATACATCTCCTCCTAATACTCAGACAGCAGGAATTATATATGTCCTCCTAATAAAAAGCCCATCAAGATGGATGCCTCTCCTCCCATTATGCAGACCTCTCCTTCATATTGAGCATCAGTCACATCAGTATGTGTACCTGTCCTCCTAATACACCGACATCAGGATGTTTACATCTCCTCCTAATACACAGAGAACAGGATGTATATCTCTCCTCTTGATACAAAGACATCAGGAATTATACCTCTCCTCCTAATACTCAGACATCAGGAATTATATATGTCCTAATAAAAAGTCCATCAAGATGGATGCCTCTCCTCCCATTATGCAGACCTCTCCTTCATATTGAGCATCAGTCACATCAGTATGTGTACCTGTCCTCCTAATACACAGACAGCAGGATATATAACTCTCTTATTACACAGACATCCGGATGTTTTCATCTCCTCCTAGTACATAGACAGAAGGCTGTATATCTCTCCTCCTAATACACAGAAATAAGGTTATATACCTCTCCTCCTAGTACACAGACAGAAGGCTGTACATCTCTCCTCCTAATACACAGAAATAAGGATATATACCTCTCCTCCTAGTGCACAGACAGAAGGATGTATACATCTCCTCCTAATACTCAGACAGCAGGAATTATATATGTCCTCCTAATAAAAAGCCCATCAAGATGGATGCCTCTCCTCCCATTATGCAGACCTCTCCTTCATATTGAGCATCAGTCACATCAGTATGTGTACCTGTCCTCCTAATACACCGACATCAGGATGTTTACATCTCCTCCTAATACACAGAGAACAGGATGTATATCTCTCCTCTTGATACAAAGACATCAGGAACTATACCTCTCCTCCTAATATACAGACATCAGGATGCATAACTCTCCTATTACACAGACATCCAGATGTTTACATCTCCTCCTAATACACAGAAATAAGTATGTATACCTCTCCTCCTAATACACAGAAATATGGATGTATACCTATCCTTCTAGTACACAGACAGCAGGATGTATACTTCTCCTCCTAATATACAGAGAGCAGGATGTATACCTCTCCCCCTAATACACAGACAGTATAATGTATACCTCTCCTCCTAATTCACAGACATAATGATGTAGATCTCTCCTCTTAATACACAGACATAAGGATGTAGATCTCTCCCCCTAGTACACAGACAGAAGGATGTATACTAGGGTGACCACATGTCCCAGATTTCTCAGGACACTTCTGGATTTTAAATGTTTGTCTCTTGTCCCGGGCAGCCCCCTTCTGGGACAGTACAATGTCCTGGAATGAAGATTCCTGAATTCAGAGGTCTAAACACTAGAAGAAGAAGAATGGCTCATAGACTACTGTAACAAAACCAAAGTCTCTGCTGGGCTACAGAAAAATGGCTTCTGGGCAGAGCTCTAAACACTAGAGAGAACTGAGCCTTGATACTGATATCAAACCTGCAGTGCAATTTTGTTGTAGTGTAATACTAATCTAAGGCTGTAATACTAATCTAAGGCTTTGGGCTTCATGTACATTTTCTTGTAGTCCACCACAGACACCACTTTTGTCACAGCAGTCCATGGACAGTTCTCTCTCTTGTGTTTAGATCTCTGTGGTATGCATTTCTCTCTGCAGTGTCCCTGAATAGCAGAATTGAAATGTGGTCACCCTAATGTATATCTCGCCTTATAATACTCAGACAACAGGATGTACAGTATATCCTCCTAATACAAGTCCATCAAGATGTAGACCTCTTCTCCTATTACGCAGACATTACATTGTATTCTTCCTGTTGTGTAGACATTAGGGCTTGATACTATTCTCTCTGGTAAAACAGAGTAAGTTAAAAAAAACACAGAGTGAGAATCTCACTTGTGTACAGCAGCTATTCTATAGCTGGACAGGTACATATACCAACAAGCATTGATGGCCAAAATCCATGTTGTAGCCAAACGTTCGTTGCTGATTTTTGTTCCTACAACTCATGCTAAATAGTGTGAATTGTGGGACGATCAAAGGAAAAAAAGCCAACTCTCATTGTTTGACACTGCGTCAACAAGAGTTAGCTCAAAACACAGTCACCCTCCCATACACTAACCCTACCTACACTACCAATAACATGACACTTAAACAGTACTACCCCTATCACTATCCTGACACCCAGAATTATAACACTTTCCAGTCATCCACTGTCTGCCTTCTTCTTGAATGTTCTCTCTTCTGTCTTCTTTTTTCCATTTTTTTTCTTCTGTAAAATGTGTTTAAAAATATAATCCAATGAGAGTTGATTTTAAAATAAAATTATGCCCCCAAGAGATGCCACAGTTAACACTTTGAGTGCCGGAAGAGAAGACAATCTCAACCAGGGCATCAAGCGGCATCTGAGGAGATTCCATCCGTAAGTTGGTGGCAGGGTGAGTACATTATTATTATTAAGTGTGCTAGTTATCAGGTGTCTTTAGCAGAGAGGACAAGGGGCATAGTGACATAGTAGTATTTTTTTCTGGGGGGATGATTTGACATTGCAGACCTAAGTGTCATGGTGTTTGGTTATAGTTGTGCCAAGTGTTCTCAGTCCTTCCCCTATTTCACAACTTTCCTACACACTGTGAAAATTCAGTTGCAAATGAAAGGCACAGTTCCTTCCTGCTGATTGGCAGGAGGGGAAGTATTTTGGGCCAACTTCTTTTCTCCACATATACCTGAAGTAGTGGGGACTAGTTGTGGTGCTGCTACTTCCTCAGTTGCATCAGTGGAGCTAGTAGTGGCAAGTGGGACCATGATCATCATCACACTATTAAATGACCTTCTGGTACTAGACCAGTAGGGCATTTTTTTCCAGAGGGCTTGTTCTTTAAACATAAACCAGATGCCTACAAAAATAACTTTTGGGGGGGCTTGTTTCTAACACGACTAATTCCTACACATCACTGTTTCCTCAGGGCTTGTGACTCTATTAAGCCTGAATGTTAAAAATGTTCACTGGATCCTCAGAGCTTGTGCTGATAACAAGCCTGAGTGCAAAACTCATTACTTATTCCTCAGGGCTTGTGATTCAAACAAGCCAAAGTCCTACAAATCAATGTTTCATCAGGGCTTGGGCTTCTAACAACAAGTCTATGTTCTAAAACTCTATAAATCCAGCAAGCAGGGCGTCTTTTTAGCGGAGAGGTCTATGTGGGGTTTTCATACCCCCTTTTTTTTTAATGGTGTGTGGTTCCATCTTGAGTAATCTTGGATCAATGTCAGAATTTCCAGGCATGGCACAGTAGAACTTGGCTAAAACGTTGACTTTGAAGTGCATGGCAAGAACC
Organism: Rhinophrynus dorsalis; assembly: GCA_037306005.1. Taxonomy (NCBI): domain Eukaryota; kingdom Metazoa; phylum Chordata; class Amphibia; order Anura; family Rhinophrynidae; genus Rhinophrynus; species Rhinophrynus dorsalis. The sequence goes on along the minus strand of CM074727.1, from coordinate 118,860,938 downwards.
TTTCAATCTTATCTTTGGGTGTCACCTCTTTGGGTGTCAGTAAGAAGGATCCTGGAAAATTCTGCTTAATCCATCACTCGTTTCATCCTTCTCAGCACTCAGTAAATAATGGTACTGACCCGGTCATGTGCTGAGTCTCTTACACTTCCTTTGACAAAGCAGTCTGTCTTATGGCATCTTATGGCGGCTGCTGGTCCAGGGGTATTGTTGGCTAAAGCAGATATTGAGGCCACTTACCTGTCCATACTGATTGCCCCCATCTTTTGGGATGTTGGGTTAGGGGGGCAGTGTTATGTAGATGTGTGTTATCCATGGGATGTTCCTTGTCCTGTGCTCTGTTCAAGACATTTAGCTCCTATCTTGAGTAGTTGTTTAGTGGTATTCTGTTTTTTGCTACATAATCCATTACCTGTGGAATTTTATCTGTGTGGGCTCAGGCAATCTTGATTTTTGTGGCACCTTCTTTTGGACTCTCCAAAAGTTTGCCAATTCATTTTGAGTCCCTTTGGCCTCAGGAAAAACAGAGGAGCCAGTTACCTGCCTTTTTTATGTATCAAGTTAGATTCCACAGATATGGAATGTTGTTTGCTTCCGCAAAAGTTGTCTAATTTGAAAATGGCAGTTCTGTATTACTTATTGCTTATGAAGTTCTCCAGTCTTTGATGTATAAGCTCAATATTGCATGCTGGACCTTGCCAATGGGACAGTTTTTTTCCCAACAGTTGTCTCAGGCTACTTCCAGAGTGTGTAAGCCACATCACTTCCCTGTGCGAGGATATGTATTTGTGGGCTACATTCTTGAATGCTTACAATGGACAATCCTTTTTGCAGTGTCAGTCATTTCTTGAGGTATGCCAGGGATCTTAAAGCTCTGTATAAACCCAGAATTTATCTTAATAGGAGGATTTCTAAATTTGTGGTTTTGCATGTGGGGTTGTCATTTAGGCACGGGACCATTGAAGAAATCAAACATGTCTTCTGTCTGGATGATTGCGTTCACTGTAACAAGATTGGCCTTGATTTCTTTAACTTCAAAATAATTAGTGCCATTGGATGTGTTATAACGTTATTGCACTGTGGTGTATCCAGGTGATTAGGGTGGTAATCAGTTGGGTTTGTGGTGGCCATGCCCTAGCCATACAGAAAATTGGAAACGTGGGAAGGTCCTTAATCTGTGGAGGACCACTGTGTAGGCCAACTACACGAAAATGACGTTTTGTCTGACTACCAGCCACAGGCTGTATGTTGCCATACCCACTGGGCTTCTTGTAGCCAGTCACTGTGGGATGCAGTTGAAGGTTACAAGTTATGACCATGACTTGACACAATGTATATATTACAAATTTTATTTATATCTCAAACTGTCAAGAACATTTATGTGATGTTCGGTTTTAGTCAATAAAGCTGTGACCAGTTTAAAACCTACATCAGTATTTTCTGTCTTATTTACTTTCTGGTACCTTGTACCTAGACAAGGACCAATTCCTGAGCAGTGTGGGAACCACATAGCACAAGAGGGGAGTGTCTGGGGAAATGTTACATAAGAGAAAATATTTATCACTTAGGCTTGTTATCATCACAAGTCCTGAGGAATCACACCAGATATCATTTTTATCACTCAGGCTTGTTAGTGTCACAAGCTCTGAGGAATCACATCAGAGATCAGTTTTAACACTCAGGCTTATTAATGTCACAGGCTCTGAGGAAGCAGTGATTTGAAGGACATAGGCTTGTTAGAAATAAGCCCATCAAATATTATTTTATTTTACGCCTCTGGTTTGTGTTCACAGAAAAAGCCCTGATGAAAACAAAAATACCCTACTGATATAGTGCCAGCATATCATTTTATGGTGGCCAGTGGCCATTGGCAAACATCCCCAGTGTCATTGTGGCATTTGTGACTGGTGTTCTTGCTGCTGCTGTTGAGTTATTTGAACAGCCAGAAAATTAGGCAGCCCCAAGGGAATGATATCAACAAGCGCAGTGATATGAGTGGTGATCATCAAGATTTGACTTGCCACTATTAGCTTCAGTGATGTGTCTGAGGAAGTAGCAGCATGACAATTAGGCCCCACCACTTCACTTATATGTGGAAAAAGAAGTTGGCCAAAATCATGGGTGTATTGTTGGAATATAATGTTTCCATTGAGAGCAGGAAGGAACTGTCTTCTCATCAGCAACTTCAATGTGCACTGTGTGTGAAATAAATAAGGGAAGGACTGGGAACAATGTGCACATCTGCACTCATATCAAACACCTGGCAACACTCTAACCAAACACCGTGACGCTTAGGGTCCTCAATGTGAAATCCAACCACCAGAAACCAAGTAATGTTGCAGTCACTATGTCCCTTCTCCACTCCCTGCCAAGGACATGTGACAACTTGTAGAATTAATAGTACTGATGAACCCTCCCTGCCACCAGCTTTGCATATTCTGCAGGATTGGCATGTGTGATCAGAGCACCACATAGTGTGCAATGGGTGGACACAAACTGCCACATATTGACATTTGCAAAATGGCTATCAGCTGGTGAGAGAGGTAATGATGTATGAGGTGGATGGCCAGAAGACATAGTTACATCTTCCCACGGCCGGACCCTACAGAAAGAAAGTGATGGCGAGTCAGGTGTTTGGCTCGCCATCAAACGTCAAAGCTCTGGCTGGGTTTCTCTATTCTTCTTCCTCTTTGATTTACACCTCACCTCTTGTTGCCTTTGTGGAGAGTTAGGGGGAACAGCAAGAGCTGTGGCGGTTTCTTTATTGGGCAGTTGGCTTTAACGTGCTTTACATTAATGTCATTATGTCTGTGTTTAATATGTCTGATGAGGGTGGTTGTGCCAAGATGCTGTCATACTTGGCATCATCTTTTCATCCCCCCCTCCTGAAAATGAATGAATGAATATGTTTATTTGTATAGCGCCACAAGTGTAAGCAGCACTTTACAATTCAAGGGTTTAGACAACACAGGGTTACAAGTCCTTTGCAAAGTGAAACACTGGAATGAGGTGCCTGCCTGAAAGCTTACAATGTAAAATTTTCATGGGATAAATACAGAGTACATAACGGTCAAGTGCTGAATACAGTGCCAGAGTTCTGGTCAGGATAGGGGACATAAATAAAGTAAATAATTTATAAAGAGCCTAACTTGTATAAAGTCAGTGTCTTCTAGCATGTTTACATTTTATTAAGGAGATGTAGTTTCAATCATGACTTGAAGCCCATTAGAGAGGTGCAGTGGCGGAGGGTGGGAGGAAGAGCATTCCGTAGATAAGGAGCAATGAGAGAAAAAGGTTTGATATGTGAGAGAGCTGTAGACACAAAAGTAGCCAAAAGAAGATTTTTATTGGCTGATTGTAAGTGATGGGATGAAGTATAGTGGGAGATCAAAGTGGAAATGTAGGAAGGGAAAGAGAAGAGTTTTGAGTGAGAGAATCAGCCATTGGATAGATTTGAGGAGTAGGGAGCAGAGACAAACCTAGGTGGCAGTAGGGTAATTTGTGCTGCAGCATTCTGCATGTATTGAAGAGGATGGTGCTGGGAAGCAGGATCACAAGGCACACTGGCAGCACTAGCAGCAGGCACAGGTAGCTGACCTGTTCTGCTCACACTGCTATCCCCTACTTCCTCTTCCTGTGACATTATTTTCCACAATATCCCTAAGAGAGATATAGGGAGACTGGCCATCATTGGGCCTGGGGAATCAGGGCATCTAGACCCTTCAAGGTTGACAGTGGTCACTTCCTCCTCCTCAGACTCAGTGGACGCATCACAGTCCTTCCAGCTCCTCCTTTTGTTTGTAATCCAGTTGCACATAATGATAGCACACAGTATGAGCCTCTCCTGCTTGAATCGTGCTAAATAAATCACAGCACAACCTAGCACCCTCTCTTTCTCTCTCTCTAGCTGTTAGTATTGTGTTTCACAACGTCATGTTTTTATAGCAAAAAACGAGAAGAACATGTACATAATAGGGGCGAAAAGACTGTAGCCATTGAAAACATTTTTGACAATGGGTAAAATTGGTGAAGATTATAAGGGCTTTACTTAAAGCTGATTTTCCCTCGAAAAGGTAGAAAACCCCATGGTTTTCGTAGGGACATAACAGGACCTTTCGCCCACCCCTACTCCTAATACACAACAAACTGTATACTTCTCCTCCTAATACGCAGATATCTTGATGTATATCTGTCTTACGGTTACACAGACATCAGGATGTATACCTCTCCTCCTATTACAAAGACAGCAGTATATATGGGAGCTTGAGGGGGCAGTATGCCTCTGAAAGTCCATTAAGATGGGCAGCAGTCCTACTTCTCTGTCCTCTCTCCTGGGCTATGGGCTGCATTGCCTCCTTCCTTTTCCCATGCTACTGGTGGGGGCTGGGGGAGGGTGCAGAGAGTGGCCAATCCCCTGGGGGTGAGGGGAAGGGCCTGGGGGGGGGTGGGAGGAGGAGAATGGAGGGACTAGTTGCATAAAAAGGTGTGTATGTAAGTAGGTACAGTAATTTACTTTTTGTTTTAGGTGACACAGAAAGCAAGCCTGAAGAGAAGTCCGACTAGAGCAGCTGGACACCCCAAGTTCTTCCAGGAGGATGATGGTGCACCAAGACATCTTCAGGGATCCAAGGGAGGTTCCAGGACCAGAACACCTACTACAAAATAAATATATGCAAGTTATCCTCCTGCTTCCTCCTCTCTCCATTTGTCTCCCCTCCATCTTGTCTGCTTCCATCTAATCCTGCTTCCTCCTTTTCTGCCCATATTCCTCCTTCTCCTTCCCCTGCTTTTCTATCTTTCCCCACCTCTTCTCATCCATCCACTGCCATGCCTTCATCTTTTCCCCTGTGTGGCCAGCCTTATCATCCTCCTTTCCATTCCCTACCATCTAGTTCACCTTTGTTCTCCCTCTCCAGTTCGCTACTGCAGCCCCTGGAGATAGATATGGCAGATTGATCTTCTCAGACCTTTAACGTTGCCCCATGTGAGCAGTACACTGAGTTCTCTTTAGAGCAACCCCCTGGTAGCCCCCTCCACCAGCCCTCACCTTAGCCCCATTCAGCTGAGCCATCTCTAACAAGAAGGAAGAGGCAGGATCCTCAGTGTCCTGCCTCATCCTCTGCGCTATCAGACTCTGTGATGGCATCATCCAGACCTGCTTCTCCTCCAGTAGGTGTGGGGCGGGAATTCAGGTGGCATACAAGGATGCCATTGGTTCTCGTGGCCACACTATCACGGTGTCCATTCTTTCTGTCAGTCTCTGTGTGTTGCGCTCCTATTGGCTGAGCTATGTTTGGCCCGCCCAGTATGGCCTTTTTATACTGGGCTCTGGCACCTGTCTGGTGCCTTTTCATGGTGTTCCTATACCAGTACTGACTTGAGTTGCTGTGTTCCCTTGTACCGACTTGGCCCGTTTGACTACTCCTCTTCTGGTTCCTGCTCCGTGATCCGACCCGGCCTGGCTGACGTTCCTGCTCCGTGACCTGACCCGGCTTGTCTGACGTTCCATCTCCGTGATTCGACCCGGCCTGGCTGACTTCCTGCTCCGTGACCTGACCCGGCTTGCCTGACGTTCCTGCTCTGTGACCCGGCCCTGCTCTCCAGTTCCTGCTTCGTTGTGTCGCTGGGGCGACATTCTGACTTCCGCCTGTCTGGGCGTACCAGACAGTGTGTCCGTGCTGCCTCCATTACTGATCCGGCAGTGTACCTATCGCTGATCATCCCGTTAACTCTTGCAGAGTTACTGTTGCCTCCATTACTGCTACGGCAGTGTACCTATTGCTGAGCCTTCTGTTAACTCTCGCAGAGCTACTGTTTCCTCCGTTACTGCTACGGCAGTATACCTATTGCTGAGACTTCTGTTAATTCTTGCAGAGATACTGTTGCCTCCGTTACTGCTACGGCAGTGTACCAATTGCTGAGCCTTGCAGAGCTTACTGTTTCCTCCGTTACTGCTGTGGCAGTGTGCCTGTGGTTGCGTTTCCGCTCAGCTCTTGCAGAGTACTGTTGCCTCCGTTACTGCACCGGCAGGGTGCCCTTGGCTATTCCGTTCAGCTCTAGCAGAGTACTGTTGCCTCCGTTACTGCACCAGCAGGGTGCCCTTGGCTCTATTCCGTTCAGCTTGTGCAGAGTACTGTTGCCTCCATTACTGCACCGGCAGGGTGCCCTTGGCTCAATTCCGTACAGCTCTAGCAGAGTACTGTTGCCTCCGTTACTGCATCGGAAGGGTGCCCTTGGCTATTCCGTTCAGCTCTAGCAGAGTACTGTTGCCTCCGTTACTGCACCGGCAGGGTGCCCTTGGCTCTATTCCGTACAGCTCTTGCAGAGCATTGTGTGGCCTCCGTTTACTGCTATGGCAGGGGGTATAAGTCTCAGCTCTCCTCTGGCAGATCTATAGTGCTCTATCTCCATTCTAGCACTACAATCTCCTTATCGCTTTTATTCCATCATACTGGGCGTTACTGAGAACACACCACATCAGAGACTGATTATATCTGTTGGGACTTTAACCCATGCTGTGCTGGGTTTTCACCCTGTCATGCCTGACCTGTGACAGTATATGAACTCTCTCACTTACTATTATACTGGGACTGTGTAGGCATAAGTCTAAGTCCTGTATTGCACCTGTCTATTTTGCTGAGATACGCTATAGCCCGTCAAGGGTAATTCTCATTGTGTTTGTTTTAATAAAGCTGTGTTTTATCCTAACCCACTGTGTCTGAGTGTTGAACAAACCGTTAAAGTACGAAAAGGCCATGACCTCAGACAGTAAAGGTGAAGGTAATTCACAGAACATCCACTGAAGGATGGATGTGCACGAGCAGCGCCTGGACCAGTTGGCACTGGCCTTGCAGATATTACTTGAACATACGATACACCTTGATAAACCAAGTCAGAATCCGTTGGTTCCCCCAGTTTTGACACCGGGGAATCATTCCGTGACTATTGCTGCACCTACTAGAGGGTTAACGGCGGCAGCGCCATTACCGCTCAGATGTGATGGTGAACCTACCCTATGCAGAGGGTTTATTAATCAATTAGAGATATTCTTTTTGCCTTCCCCAAAGACCGGAGCAAGGTTGGGTTCATGATATTATTACTAACGGGCAGAGCCCTGGCTTGGGCCAATCCTCTGTGGGAGAATGCCAAACCCTGCACTCAGCACTTCAGGGAGTTCGTACGAATGTTCCGGAGAGTGTTTGAGGTCTCTGGTAGAGCCGCCTTTGCTGCCAAGAGATTGATGGAGGCACAACAGGGTAATCGTACCGTGGGCGATTATGCTATAGAATTTCGTACATTGGCAGCAGAGGTAGGATGGAATAACGAGCCGTTAGTGGCAGCTTTTGCTCAAGGTCTTACCGATCATATCAAAGATGAAATTGCTGCTAGAGACCGTAGGCCAGAGCCTACAAACTACGGGCAAAGCAGCCTTTTGAACCCACCCATGCCTCCCTCGCCTCCCATGCCTCCTGATCATTTACCTGAATCCAGCGAACCAATGCAACTCGGGTTCACCAAACTCACAAAGGAGGAACGGGCACACCACAGGAGGCAGGGCCTATGTTTATCCTGTGGCAAGGCTGGGCACCTATTACGCACTTGTACGGTACTTCCGGGAAATTAACACACCTAGGGTACCTTGGGGGACAGGCCCTAGGTGGTGTTCAGCAGTCCCTAGTTCCAAGTACACAGAAACCCACTATCCAGATGGTATTTTCATGGGCAGAACAGCCAGTTGAGGTTCTGGCCCTGGTGGATTCCGGCGCAGCCGGTTACTTCATGGATTGTTCATTTGCCGAGTTACATAAGATTCCTTTGGTCATGAGGGACTCTCCCTTAGCCATTGAAGGCAGACCATAGGAACCGGCGCTGATTACTATGGAAACTATTCCTATTACAATGACTATTGGGGCCCTCCACAAGGAGGAATTATGATTTCAGATAATTCATTCCCCTCATCATGTGGTCATTCTGGGGTTCCCATGGCTACATCTGCATAACCCTCAGTTTGATTGGCAGAGATGTGAGGTCACATCTTGGTCCGAGTATTGCATGGAGCATTGTATGTCGCACCCAGTTAAGATTTTATGTACCTCTCCCTCTGTGCCAGCTGAATACCACAAATTAAGTGACGTATTCAGTAAGGGAGAGGCTAGCGTATTGCCTAAGCACAGAACTTATGATTGCACTATTGATTTGCCTCCGGGCGTAGTGCCTCCCAGGGGTCGCACGTACCCACTGTCGTGCAATGAGAATAAGGCTATGGAAGACTACATTGATGAAGCCCTTAAAAGGTGGATTATACGCAAGTCTACTTCACCGGCTGGTGCTGGTTTCTTTTTTGTGAAAAAGAAAAATGGCGAATTAAGACCTTGCATTGACTACCTTGGATTGAATAAACTCATGTCCAAAAATGCCTACCTCATACCACTTATTACGGAACTATTTGACAGGTTAAAAGGTTTCTCCATTTTTACGAAACTTGATCTATGGGCCGCTTATAACCTGATCAGAATAAAGGCTGGGGATGAGTGGAAAACGGCATTTAATACCAGATCTGGGCATTATGAATACCTAGTTATGCCATTTGGCCTCTGTAATGCACCTGCGGTATTTCAAGAATTTATTAATGACATCCTCTGTGACATGCTTCAGTCCTGTGTTGTCGTATACCTTGATGACATACTTATCGATTCAGCTAATCTATCCCAACACATCAAGGATGTGTCTGAGGTCTTGCTTTGCTTAAGCAAGAATAAACTATTCTGTAAATTGGTTCAAAGTGCCTTTCCTGGGTTTCGTGATCTCTAAAGATGGCATTGCCATGGACCAGGAGAAACTCGCAGCTGTGTTACAATGGCCACGACCCAAGGGGTTAAAAGCTATTCAGTGCTTTCTTGGATTTGCCAATTATTATAGGAAATTTATCCAGAACTTTTCCACGATTGTTAAATCTCTGTCTGATCTTACGCACAAGGGTGCTAATCCATTCCAATGGTCTGAGGCAGATGAAAACGCTTTTGAGACATTGAAGTCTGCTTTCGCATCCGCTCCTGTACTGTCCCACCCCAACCCTGCTCTGCCATTTACATTGGAAGTTGATGCCTCCGAAATAGGGGTAGGGGCAGTACTGTCTCAGCGCCCAGTTGCGGGAGACACCTTGAGACCTTGTGGGTTCTTCTCAAAGAAACTTTCTAGTGCACAAAGCCACTATGAAATTGGTGACAGAGAACTCCTGGCTATTATTCTCGCTTTGAAGGAATGGCGTCACCTACTGGAGTGTACTAGAACTCCGTACTAATTTTAACTGACCACAAGAACCTGACTTATCTCTCAGAAGCGAAAAGGTTGTCCTCTTGTTAGGCCAGATGGGCACTGTTTCTATCCCAATTTAACTTTGTAGTATCCTACCTGCCGGGCTCTAAAAGCGTTAGGGCGGATGTCCTGTCTAGACAATTTGGGCCAGAGGTAGAGAAGGGTGAGCCTCCCATGCCTATCATTCAGCCTGATCGTATTCTGGCTACTGTAAGTACTAGTATCACTTTGCCACTGGGGGAAGAGATTTTGGCTACCCCGGCTACGACACCTCCAGAAACCCCAGTAGGCAAGTGTTTTGTTGATGAGCCATTCCGTACCAGTCTACTTGCGACATATCACTCGTCTAAGGCTGCTGGGCATATTGAGAGGGATCAATTAATATGGTCTCTCTCATAAGTATTTTGGTGGCCCTCCCTTAGAGCCGATTGCTGCGCATTCACTGCAGCCTGTACCACCTGAGCTTGTGCCAAAACCCCCAGACACCTCCCAGTGGGCTTACTTCAACCTGTACCTAATGGCGAATGCCCGTGGTCCCACATATCCATTGATTTCCTGGGAGAACTGCCTGCGTCCAGGGAGTATTCGTTTATTTTAATGGTGGTTGACAGATTTTCAAAGATGGCTCATTTCGTACCCCTTTCTGGTCTTCATTCAGCCCAGGAGCTGGCAGTGGTCTTTGCTAGAGAGGTGTTCCGCTTGCATGGGGTTCCTAGAGTCGTGGTGTCTGACCGGGGGAGCCAATTCGTGTCTAGATTTTGGAGGGCATTCTGTAGCCAGATGGGCATTCAATTGTCCTTTTCCTCCGCCTACCATCCCCAGACCAATGGGGCCGCTGAGCGTGCCAATCAGGGACTGGAGCAGTTCCTGCTCTGTTTTGTGACTGATCATCACAACAATTGGGCTGACTTGTAACCATGGGCAGAGTTCGCCAGGAATTGTGCAGTTAATTCATCATCTGGGAGCTCCCCCTTCCTCATCAACTACGGGTTTCAGCCATGCCTGCTCCCGGACTCATTCCAGTCACAGCAGATTCCAGCTCTGTACGAGCATATTGAGAAACTCCGCTCCACTTGGGCACAGGTTCAAAGGACCCTCAGACAGTCATTTCAGCGTCATCAGCGACATGCCAACCGTAGACGGCTGCCAGCGGTCTGCTTTCAGTTTGGGGACAGGGTATGGCTCTCCTCCAGAAACCTTAATCTGCAAGTTCCATCCAATAAGCTGGCTCCCCAGTTCATTGGTCCCTTCAGGGTGATCCGTAAGGTTAATCCTGTCTCATATGCCTTGGAACTCCCAGCATCTATGCTCATACATAATGTGTTCCATGTGTCCCTGTTAAAACCTCTGGTATGCAACCGCTACACTTCCACTCCGGTGGTTCCTGGTTCTGTGGATGTTCAGGGCCAAGAAGAGTACGAAGTTCAAAGCATAATTGATTCACGGAGATTTAGAGGAAAATTGCAATATTTGGTCCATTGGAAGGGCTATGGCCCTGAAGAACGTTCATGGGTTGATCAGAAGGACCTTCATGCCCCTATGTTATTGGGCAATTTTAACTCTAAATATCCCCAGAAACCAAGACCCTCTTCCAGGAGAGGGGGTCTTTGAGAGGGGGGTACTATCATGGTGCCCGTTCTTTCTGTCAGTCTCTGTGTGTTGCGCTCCTATTGGCTGAGCTATGTTTGGCCCGCCCAGTATGGCCTTTTTATACTGGACTCTGGCACCTGTCTGGTGCCCTTTCCTGGTATTCCTGTACCAGTGCTGACTTGAGTTGCTGTGTTCCCGTGTACCGACTTGGCCCATTTGACTACTCCGCTTCTGGTTCCTGCTCTGTGATCCGACCCGGCCTGGCTGACTTTCCTACTCCGTGACCTGACCCAGTTTTCTGACGTTCCTGCTCCGTGATTCGACCCGGCCTGGCTGACTTCCTGCTCCGTGACCTGACCCGGCTTGCCTGACGTTCCTGCTCCGTGATCTGGCCTGGCTCTCCAGTTCCTGCTTCGTGGTGTCGCTTGGGCAACATTCTGCTTCCGCTTGTCTGGGCCTACCAGACAGTGTGTCCGTGCTGTCTCCGTTACTGCTACAGCAGTGTACCTATCGATGAGCCTTCCGTTAACTCTTGCAGAGCTACTGTTGCCTCCATTACTGCTACGGCATTGTACCTATTGCTGAGCCTTCTGTTAACTCTTGCAGAGCTACTGTTGCCTCCGTTACTGCTGTGGCAGTGTACCTGTGTTTGCGTTTCCGTTCAGCTCTTGCAGAGTACTATTGCCTCCGTTAGTGCACTGGTAGGGTACCCTTGGCTATTCCGTTCAGCTCTAGCAGAGTACTGTTGCCTCCGTTACTGCACGGGCAGGGTGCTCTTGGCTCTATTCCGTTCAGCTTGTGCAGAGTACTGTTGCCTCCGTTACTGCACCGGCAGGGTGCCCTTGGCTCTATTCCGTACAGCTCTTGCAGAGTATTGTGTGGCCTCCGTTTACTGCTATGGCAGGGGGTATAAGTCTCAGCTCTGCTCTGGCAGATCTATAGTGCTCTATCTCCTTTCTAGCACTACAATCTCCTTATCACTTTTATTCCATCATACTGGGCGTTACTGAGAACACACCACATCAGAGACTGATTATATCTGTTGGGACTTTAACCCATGCTGTGCTGAGTTTTCACCCTGTCATGCCTGACCTGTGACAGTATATGAACTCTCTCACTTACTATTATACTGGGCCTGTGTAGGCATAAGTCTAAGTCCTGTATTGCACCTGTCTATTCTGCTGAGATACGCTATAGCCCATCAAAGGTAATTCTCATTGTGTTTGTTTTAATAAAACTGTGTTTTATCCTAACCCACTGTGTCTGAGTGTTGAACAAACCGTTACACACCCTCCGTCTCCTAGGCCAAAAGTAAACACCAGGGGTACAAGCCTTCTCAGGACATCATGCTGGGCTCATAGGGCTATATTAACTCTAGAATTTGGCATTATTGATCTAGAAACGAAGAACACTTACCCCTGGGCAGCAGTTACAGCACCAACTTATCCCCCTGGGTATTCATTTGGCCACCCACTCATATCAGCATTACTTCGCTACCCCCTCCCACAGACCATAGCCCCACTTTATTACTTCCTCACACTGCCAGCATCCCCATACTTCCCCCTTCACTCAATCAGCTGCTCAATGGCTCTATCAATCACCCACATTCCCTCAGACACACAAGACAGGGCGGCTCAACGTGTAGCACCCGGGGGCGTTATTACTACACACCAGGGTACTTCAGCGGGGGGTCAGGCACTACACAGCTGCAGGAATTTGATGTGGGCTGCTATTAAGGGCATCAGGGGCACCCAGGAGTCCCGTATTCAGGGAGGCACTTTCCACGTACAGGCAGGAGGGAGCATGGCTCCATGGGGGGTGGGGGAAATACAGATGCCAACAGCAGAGAGGAGATTCATGGAGAAAAAGAAGACATCAGCCCCAACTGAGACAAAGTACAGAGGTACAGGAACTGTCGGTCTCAGGTGAACAAGATAATGACAACACAAATGATTCTGATGATTGTTACAGTAAGGTTGACTCAGAGGAGTCTACCAGCACCTCTGACTGAGACACTGACTCACAAGACTAAGACTCTGACTCAGATGACAGCAACAAAGTGGTGGTTCTTGTTTTAAAAAAAGTTTGAAGAAGCTGTGGGGAATTGGTAAAAAATGAGTAAGGAAGGGTAGGTTGGAGGAGCAAGTAGGGAAGAATTTTAAGTTCACCAGGGATGGGGACACTCACGTTTGCGGCTTATCTACCCCATTTGATCACATCCCCATCAAAGTGCTCAGGCTCATCATAGCCAGAAAGTTTGTGGGCGTCTTAAAATTAACTTACCAGGCAGTAGAGGATAAGGAGGACGGGGTTAATAAGGAAAAAGGTATACACAGACAAACATATTATGGATAGGAATCAGGTGCTTTGCAGCTTACACAAGCTTCTATATGGTTCATAACCCACAGTAGGGTTTGAATTTGTTCAAATACCATGACTTAATTGTAGATACACATGTGGCTTATGGAGGAAGCGCATGGTTGGATTATGATTGTGCATTCCAAAGGAAGATGGCACATAGTGAGGTCCTTATTATGGTAGCAAAGATATGAACCTGTGGTCCAGGCTAGTCACACATTGGGGGCGATGCCTACACCAGGGCCGCAGAAAAACACATTGCAAGGACAGCACAGTCGAGATCACTGTTTCCCATACAAAGAAAGGTTTTGCATGTCGGTGCAGACACGCTTGTGCGAAATGCTAGGGATTACCCAGGCACCTCTTGTGGAAAGAAGAAGGCAGGGAAGTCAGGTTACCACAGGACAAAGTCCTGTTATTTAAAAAGAATGACTTCATTGGAAAGGTCTACAACGTGTGCCTGGTTTGCAAGCATACTTTGTAGACCATGCCAATGCAGTAATTTGTTTTAAATAATGTGATTGCGGCTCTGCTTAAGAGCCTCCTCGTGTCAGCCGACTGTAAAGCTGACAGCAGGAAACGTCAAACTTTGAATGCATATATCTCTCAAACCATAGCGGTTTGAGATATAAGGTTTTTTTGCATTCAATTCAACTTTTTAAGCACTACAAAATGCTAAATATTTTTTCTGGGACATTACTGTCCCTTTAATGAGTGGCTTGTTGAATTATCAGTGCGCATGTGTGAGCAACAGCATGAGAGTATTGTGTATAGTGTTTTGTGTATAGTGCATTGCGTACAGAATATTGCGTAATAGCATTTTGTGTATTGCAGATTGCATATACCATTTTGCCTATTGCGTACAGTATATTGAGTTTTGCCTACTGAGTATAGCAGTTTTCCTATTGCTTATAGCATTTGGCATTTAGCATTTTGTTATACTGTTTGGCGTATATCATATTGTGTATAGCATTTGACATTTTGCTTTTGATGTACCGCATATTGCACCTGACTTATATCATATAGCACTTTGCATATAGCGTTTGGCGAATTGTGGATAATGTTTTGTATATAGAGCTTGGTGTATAGCGTTTTGCAAATTGCTTATTGCGTTTGGGGAATTGCACATGGCATATTGCTCTTGATGAATTGTGTATCACATTTGGAGTATATCGTCTGCCATAAACTCTCTCATGAATTGCATATTACGTTTGGTGTATAGTGTTATGCTTATAGCATTTGGCAGACAGTGTATAGCATTTGGGGTATAGCTTTTTGCGTATTGCATATAGAATTTGGCGTACAGCGGTTAGCGAATTGGGTATAGCATTTGGCGTATTGCGTTTGGAGAAGTGCATATAGCGTTTGGGTATTGCATTTGGCATATACCGTCTGCCATATACCGTTTGATGAATTGTGTATAGCGTATTGCATTTGGCATATTGCATATAGCATTTTGTGTATTGCATATATCATTTGGCGTATAGCTTTTGGCAAATTGCATAGAGCATTTGGCTTATATCGTATGACAAAGAGCGTTTGGCATAATGCGTATAGCTGTTGCCGTATTGCGTATAGCTTTTTGCATATTGCGTATACCATTTAGCGTATAACATTTGCGGTTTTGAGTCCTGCATTTGGGATATATCGTTTGGTGTATAGAGCTTTGCGTATAGCGTTTGGCTTATAACGCTTGGCATATAATGTACAGGATGCATTTTGTGCATAGCGTTTGGCATTTGGGTATTGCGTATATAGTTGTGTGTTGTACTTTTAGTGTTTGGCATATAGTATAGCGTTGTGCCTATTGCACGTAGCATTTTGTGTACAGCAGACACACAGATGTCTTCTTTTAAATATATATATATATATATATATATATATATATATATAGGCAGGTGAAAATCTGGGGCATACAAAAGATATGTATGCTCACTTGATGCTGATTAACATGTCAATTTTTGTCTCCCTCAGAGTTAGTGGATCCGCTGGGTAAAGCATTCATCTTGGGGCACTCGATGTGCATTGGGTGGGGAGACAAGAAGCCACATCAGAGGGAGGCAGACAGTTAGGCATCCCATAGGAATGCTTGCAGGCTTTCTGGCTAGGTAAAAAGGGCCTAAAATGAGGACAGGTGTGGGATTTGTGGCTGGCGGCATTGTTTACTTGGGGCCAGCCACAAGTCGTGGTGATCCATGCTGATGGTAACAACCGAGCTACTGTAAAGTACACATGCCAGAGGATCTGGGACACCTGCCCACTTGCCCCCTCATCTGGTCAGAAATGGTGCACAGGTTGTTGTAGCAGGGGGCCAAATTTCCCGCCCACACCATTAACAGAGCTTGACAAATTTTTGCTTTCCTGTGTGGAGTACACTATCATGCATAACAAGATTCTTGAGATGGTGTGCACCGAAATATTGAGGGGTTGCAGTTGTTTAACAGAGCACTAGTCTCTAGGCTGGGTCTAAGCAATAGGGAGGGAGCAGAGGGACAGCTTAGAGGCCCCTGTTTGACTGGTGGAATGTGGGTTCCCCAGGCTGACTCAGTATGACTTGGCCTCAGAAGGTATTGTTTCCAGAGGGCCTGGCTGACAGGGAGCCGCCCAATGAAATTTCCGGTTGGCTTTGGGGCTGGGTGCATGGCGGCCTTTTTTTTAACAGGGTGGGCTAATGCCGTCGGGCACTGGGGTAAGGGTAGGGTTTGGGGAGGTTTCAGTGTTTCAGTGCACACTTGTATACACAGGAACTCATGGTTTGAAAGTAGTGGCCCTCACATGGCATCCATGAAGGCTGTTGTCCCTGGGGGTTCTACATTAGAAGTGGGGTCCACCATGGGTAAATAGGTGAAACCCACTTTAATAAAGCTGTGACCTCTTTATTCTCAACAATGTCTGTGTTTGTGTGTTTCTTTTTAGTGTGTTGTGTTTTAATTGTTTTGGGAGGGCTGTGTTTGTTGGTTTTGAGGGAAAAAGGTGGGTAATGATGCCTGGCCTTCTTATGGAAGCCTGAAGGGGTAATATGCCCTTGAATGGGCATTAAGATGGCCGGCAGCCCTCCACCCCCATGGGCTTGGGGATACGCTCCCTTCCCCAGTACTCTAGGTGGGGTTTGAAGGGCCAATCACCTAAGGGCGAGGCGGGAGAGCCTGTAGGGTGGTGGGAGTAGTGGAGAGGTGGGACTAGTTGCATAAAAAGGTGTGTTGGTAAGTAGGTACAGTAACTGACCTTTTTGTTTTCCCTCCCTACCACCCTTTCGAACTGCCTCTGCTACAGCGGATCGAAGTAGATTAGCAGCAGCTACAGAAAAGGCTGTGCTTAGGTCACAAGATTGCAGAATGTAGGTCATGTTAAGACCATAATGTGGGTCCACAGGCCTCCTCAGTGTGGCTTAGCCTCAGAAAGTTCAGTTTCCAGAGGTCCTGGCTGACAGGGAGCCGGATCCTGCCCAATGAAGGTTCAGGTTGGCTTTGAGGCTGAATTCACGGTGGTCCTTTGTTAACAGGGCAGGCTAATGCCAGGGGGCTAAAAGACAAAAAAGAAAGAGAAAGGGCCAGAGCCATCTAAGAGTTATCTGCAAGGTGGGTACATAAAATAGCCCCCCAAAATAGTGGTGCTCACCACTATTTCTCGTCAATGAGGCTCAGTATCCAGGTTAGGAATTGAACTATTTCTTGAATCACTTTACAAATGGTATAAAAATGTAATTATACATGCCCAAAAACACCCAACGCGTTTCGTATACCTTCTGTACACTTTTTCAAGGGCCAGATAAAAATAATCAGCGATGATAATTTTTATCTGGCCCTTGAGAAAGTATGCAGAAGGTATACGACATGCGTTGGGTGTTTTTGGGCATTTATAATTACATTTTATACCATTTGTGAAGTGATTCAATAAATAGCTCAATTCGTATCCTGGATACTGAGCCTCATTGATGAGAAATAGTGGATGACCTTTGGGAAGAGATCCATATAGCTGATCATCTGACTCCTGCACACTACTTACAATATTGCTATTTGGTAAGCACCACTATTTTGGGGGGGATATTTTATATACCCACCTTGCAGATATACACTTAGATGGCTCAGCGCCCTTTCTCTTTCTTTTTTGTCTTTTAGCTATTTGCTGACATCTGCCACAAGTGTCCTACAGGGCTGTAACGTCTATGAATATATGATAGAAGATCTATTTTGGAATATATAGCGGATCAATCATCTCAAAATTTAGATATCTAGAGGTGGACTACTCGTCAAATGAACCACGTATTATTTCTGCAATATTTAATATATTAAAGAGCTTATATTGATTTTATTTACCGCGTTAATGCAATATTGACGATTAGCATTACCTATTGCCTTTTATTCATTTTGTAGATTATTTTCTGATTTTCTAAGCGCCACAAGTTTTGTTTTTGTAATGCCAGGGGGCACTGAGGTAAGGGGAGGGCTAGAGGAGGTGTTGGTGCGGACCTGCATCCACAGGGCCTCAAGGTTTGGAAACGAGTGGCCATCAAAGACGTCCAGGGAAGGCCATGAGTACCTTAGAACCCCCTACATACCTACAGGGTGGCAGGCAGCTGGATGCGAGGGCTCAAGCTGCCAGGGCTGGACATAGCAACCATGCCAGATGTTGGCCTGGGGGCCATGCATTACATGGGGGGGTTCTCCAAGGGTATATATATCAAACCAACTTTATTATTGTTGGGACCACTTTATTCCCACCAACCAGTTGCTGTGTTCATGTTTTCTTTGCAGTAAATTGTGTTATAATTGTTTGGGGGGGGGGGCTGGATTTGGTGGTTTTGGAGAAAACTGTGGGTAGTGATGCCTGTCCATTGTATATACCTTTTCTCCTATTACAAAGATAGCAGGATATATACATCTGCTTCTAGTACACATACAGTAGAATATATACCACTGCTCCTAATACACATACATCTTGTTGTATTCCTTTTATTTCACAGACATCAAGAGGTATAGGTCTACTCCTAATATTCAGGAAGTAGGATGTATATCTCTACTGCTACTACACATGCTGCGGAACGTATACCCTCCTGCTAATGCATAGACAGAGCGTTGTACACCTTTCTGCCTTATAAGCAGAAATGAAGATGTGAACTTCTCTGCCTATCATGCAGACATCAGGATGTATTCCTGTTACATAGACAAAAGAATGTTTAAATCTCCTTCTGTTTCATAGCACGGTGTAAACATTTCCCCCAATACACAAACCTCAGGATATACATCTGTTACCTGGAATACCTATCCTGGTCTCGGGCCCGGCTCAGCTGGGGTCAGACATCAACCTCACCGTTGGCAACTCTACTAACTGCTTTGGCCACAGCAAAGGTGTCTCAGGAATAGACTACGCTCTCTAGCATTGCATCCAACATTACCCTCTACCTTCTAACAACAGAAGTAGGACCAGCATCTCTCTACTAAGCCTAGCCCAGAGAATATGATAGATAGATAGATAGATAGATAGATAGATAGATAGATAGATAGATCTGCAATGTGTTTGAAACCTCTCTCGTATTCCTGGGGTTAAACTCCCTATTTAAATTAATGGGAATTTTCACCTGTGATGCAGTTGATTTTCCCCAGAATTTCTCCATATTGCACACATATCATACCTCCATATATACTGTGTATGACACACATTATCTGTGTATGCCAATGTAGTCCCCAATGACTTTCTCTGCACTAGAATGTAACAGAATAACTAATTGGAATTTGGGCACCAGACGGTACTGATAATGTAAGAAAACACAGGTTTAAACAGTAATAACTTTGGAAATATGTATCTATCAGCAGTGGGAGTACACTTATTTTACTCAACAGGAAACTCCCTACAATATATATTTTTTTCATAAAAAAGTTTACTGCTCCTTTAAGATTTTGTTGGACTACAATTCCTACTGGCAGTTGAGGATGAACAGTGGCAATATTTCAAAAGATGATGTCACAGAAGACAGACCAGTAAGTATGCAGTTTCTGATACTGACACTGATAGAACCTTCAGACTCTAGTAATAGAGGAAAGTAAACAGACTTTGCCAGTTTGAATCTTGTATCTGAGTGAGACAAGTGTATTTTGCGCACCATGGATTTCAGCATCTTCAATCAGCTTAGGCTGGAGGGAAAGCTCTGCGATGTAGTGATCAGAGCGAATGGCACTAACTTCAGTGCTCATAAGATAATTCTCTGTAGTTGTAGCCCGTATTTTCGGTAAGTGTGAGGATCAGACCACTAACCTCTATGTAGTAAAATCACATGTAGAACTCAAGGGAGAGTTTTTGGGCAGCATGTGTTGAAATCAGGCATGCTGCTTAACCCTTTGAGTGCCAGAGGGGTACTCAACACATTTGCAAAGCAATGTGTGCATCATACCTCACAACATTTCAAATGGCGAAAGAGGGACACTTCTGTTTTAGGTGGCATTTCTGGGGGTGTGGCAGGTAGGCGGGGCGTTTCCAAGAATTTTTAAGTTAATTTCTTGACCCATCTGCACCTCTTTGTGTAACTGATAAATGACTTAGAGCAAGACCAAAGTATTTTAATAGCCCATATTAATGTATAAACATATATACTGACAATTAACAACACATTTATGTATGTTTTATTGCTGTAGAGCATTGTAATACACACCACTCATTCTGATGTCCTAAAAAGAGGGACAAAAGGGTAGAAAAGAGGAACAGAGGGATTTGGGTCTCAAAGAGGGACTGTCCCTCCTAAAGAGGGACACTTGGGAGGTATGGTGCATAACCTCTGGCACTCAAAGGGTTAAAGGAGCAGCAACACATCCTAATAATAACCCCCATTAGGATGTTCTTAATATAATGAGGTAAGATAAAGGTTATTAATAGGGGGTGCAGATGTTCCTTTAAGAACAGGGTTGGCTCTCCTGTGGTTCTTGCACTCAGTCCTCAGCTTTTGCTGGTGATATTTGATGGCAGAGAATTATGAGTGATGTTGTCCTACAAAAACTAGAGGGTAAAAGGTTGCCTTACCCAGTCTAGTTTGTACATGTATTTCCACAATACAATGTTATTTTAAAGTATAGTACATATGGGAAGCTGTATAAGATGAATACTTTCTTCTCTAAACAGTCAGAACATAGGGTCTGTATCTGCTCACATGTAATTGCCTCTCTATCCATATCTACTTATAGACACACACAAGGTTTGTCTATACGACATTCAGAACCTCTTTCTCTGGCTAGTACCAATATGCTGCTTTACGTTCAATAGAGTTCAAAGTCACAAGACAATTCAATCCCCTGATAAAGGAATAGAGGAGCAACTCTGGAGCACATCTACTGTGCCATAGAGGACAAATAGAAAAAAAAACAAATTTCCTTTAATTTATATGGGGCTTGTAACTGTTTAAGTGCTTGAGAGAGTTTCATGCATTATTTCACAATTTTGGTACATTTCAGTGGATTACTTCACAATTTAAATCTCTCTTGCATTTTATTTGTCCCCGTTAGAACAATTAGTTTGCTCCACAATTGTTCCTCTTTATTTCTGAACTAGTGTAAAAGTCCGTGTACAAGGGCCAAGGTCCGGGGCGGTGTTAACCATTTGAGTGCCACAGGGGTGCACAAAACATTGCTTTGCAATGTGTTGCATACCCCTCTGGAACTCAAAGGGTTAAGAGGGCAGTCATGCTCTGCATCCTGCCGCCAACGCAGTAATGCACTGTAGAAACTGCCTGAAAGCACAGAATGCTCCCAGCATACAACTCCCAGCATTCTGTGCATTCGGGCAGTCTCTACAGCTCATGATGGCTTCTTACAAACATCCTAGCGATTATTATATAGGATATGGCCCTTCTTAATGAATAATGCAGTATTGGGAAGGATCCGGTCATCTGATTGGCTGATCTCAGTGTTCTGGCACAGAGTTTGATGGAATAATTAGAGAAATGTTTGTCTTGTGGGGAGATGCATTAATCTTCAATAATGGTTCTGTTTGGTAGCATAGACGCAATTAGACCCAATACCATCTTGTTGTATTGATTAAGCCGTCCTAGGGTGACCACATGTCCCGAAATGCCCAGGACTGTCCCATAATTATGCTTGGTGTCCTGTGTCCCAAATGATACCCCTCCGGGACAATATAGAGTCCCGGATTCTGTTCCAGTAGAGTCACTCACCAGTCACCACTGAACAATAACATGCATGCTGCATGAACCACCCCACTAGCCAATGAAGAGAGGATTTGCACAATGTTCCTCTCCTCATTGGCTCTGGCTGGCTGGTCTGTGTGTGCATGTGATACACTGATGGTGACACAGACCAATGCAGCAGCATGCCATGTGATGTCTGAATCTGAGTGACTGTGAGTGAGCAGCATGTGTAGCTGCTGATTACTGTGCATCTCTCGGATCTCCGACCCTGACCCATGAAGGTAATAGATTAGATCGATCCTCAAACAAATATTTATCGCAAAGTGTTACTTACTGCACCGTAGACAGGCTCCAGCCCTGGTGACAGCTCTCTATACCCGTCGGTGCTTACTTGGACAGGGACTGAGAGATCCACAGTGCTCCAGGCAGAGAGTTGTCATATCAGGGTGACCATATGCCCCGGAATGGCAGAATGGAAATGTGGTCACCCTAAGCTGTCCGCCCTATTTTATCCCTGTGATAAAGGCCTCAAATACAGTTATAGTGCCATGCCTTCACAGTGCCTTTGTCACAGTTCAGAAGTGTCAGTGTCTCCTTATCTAGTGGTTTCTTTGAATATTATAATTCTACTTAATGAGGCATTTTCATGTTTTTGATGGTATGTTTTATATCGTAGTGAATATTTGCCGTATGCACTATGGTACAAGAGCTGGAGACAGCGTCAGAACTCACAGAATCAAATTCTTCTATCTGTCTAAGTCTGACAAAATGTGGATTTAGCCATAGATATCTGTGTGAACCTTAGATTTGACTTAACCCCTGAAGGGCTAGAGGGGGTACAAGTCATTGTAAGGAGATGTGTTGTACGCTCACTCTCATATAACGTGAGCACATTGGAAGGATTGGCATATTTCTCCAAATATGTGTGTTTCAAAGTTCTAAGATGAAGTGTATATTACAGTTCAAGGTTGGCCATGTTTCAAAGATTGCATAATTAACCCTTTGAATGCCAGAGGGGTACATGATGCATTGTTCAGCACTCAAAGGGTTAAGTATATTTCAGCAGCCTCCATAGGTGTCTAATGTATATCTCTTATTAAGAGAGTGATGTTTAACTTTAGATTGGTATAGAGAAGTTTGCATTACACTACTACACTTTTTTTTTTAGAAATCCCTCTCTTTATTTCTTATCTGAAAAAGTATTAGTTTGCCTGAATTACAGGAAGTCTAGATAATTATGTGCCTCACACCAGAAAAACCCAGTCACACATCTAATACCATTCTTTGTTGTTTTTTTCTGCAAACAGGAAATTACTTACCGACGGCTGCAATAATAAACACAGAAACTTTTATAACATCCCTGGAGTTTCTGCTGCGACCCTGAGCTTAATTCTGGACTATGTATATACCAAGACTGTGACCATTACACCAAACAATGTCCATAAGCTGTTAGTTGCAGCCAAACATTTTGGTATCCTGGGCGTTGTCAACGAGTGCTGCCAATTTCTAGAGGGGCAGCTTTGTTTGGAAAACTGCATTAGCACGTGGAAATTTGCAACTTATCACCACTGCCCAGAACTGCGCCAGAAGTCCTTGCTGTTCATCCTTCACAAGTTTGAAGATATTGTGAAGGTCTCCACTGAGTTCCTGGACCTATCAGCAATGGAACTTTGTGAATTAATAGAAAAGGACGATCTAATCAGCAAACAGGAGGACACAGTGTTTCAAGCCATTGTAAATTGGATTGACCACAGTCCAGAGAAGCGGAAGGAACACATTTCTCTGCTGCTCCCTAAGGTAAGGTGAACAATTGTAACATTCACCCGATGTCCTATATAAGCTTTAATTCGAGATGCAAGCAGAGAACGACATCTTAGTACAGAAACAATACTGATAGTCTGTTTGCTGCATGTTATTATGTGCCTTCTTTAACACAGTATCAAGGACAATTGGGCTCAGAAATGAAATCCCAGATAAGTAGATTTTACATGTACTTTGTGACTTTCACAATCATATCTTTGTCATCTTCCTGTCATGAGCAGCAACTCTCACAATACAATTCAGAAGTCTCTGACATTTTTTGGGGAAAGTTATAACCATCCCTGCTATCCATGCCACTTCTGTGTGGTGGCTTTTAGATACAGATGCCAACATACAGCCTATACACTATTTCTTATTTTTTATCATTCATTTTTCAAAAGCATCACATTTGGGTGCATCAATTTACTAGCAACACAGTTCAGAGTCATTCAAATAGAGAGAACAGCCTGAATTTGTAAGTAATTAAATGAGTATAAATAATCAATAGCCGAGATCACTACATTAGCAGTTAGTGCAGATTTTGCACCAGTCCACTGACATGGCACCACAAGGACCTGAATGAAGGCTCTTGTACAAACAAATGACTGGGCCCTGGTTCTTGGCACCCGATCACCAATGGAAATTCAGCCCATGCTCACTATTTATCTTCTTTATGTTATTACTTATTGCTGTCCTCACTGCCATTTTTTTATAATGTATCATGATATTTTTAGTGATTCAGTTCCACATAATTATTGTCATTATAGTCGATCTATTTTGGACATATATAAGAACCCATGAGATCATTGTTGCTTGATTTATGTTCTTTGTAAATAAACAGCACCTCAGGATGAATTAAAGCAGAACTTTCATCCTCTATAAAGTCGCCCTGCTATAATTAAGCAGGTAGCGACTAGCTTTAGAATATATATTTTACCTTTGAAAAGTAGCCCGTTCTAAAGAAATCAATCATTGTAGGAGGCCGGAACCCAGGCTACAGGGCAGACATCTTGTCTGGACGCCTGCGCTGTCAGTCCCGGTTTCCATTTAGTAGACTGCAGCATACCATATGGTTACCGGAACGGACTAACGGCACAGGCGTGCAGACTGCACTTACCCCGCTGTCAGTCTCCTACAATGACTTATTTCTTTAGAACGGGCTACTTTTCAAAGGTAAAAAATATATTCTGAAGCTAGTCACTACCTGCTTAATTATAGCACGGCGCCTTTATAGCAGATGAAAGTTCCGCTTTAAATACCCTTACATGTTATGTCACAATACACTACTTAAAAGGTGCAGTGTCCACATGTCGGAAAGAAAAAAAACAACAACATTGTTTTAGCCCTTTGGATCCTAGAGATGTCTTCAACACAATAAAATGAAGTGTTGTTAGCATCCTAGTAGTTAATAAATACAGCACTGAGAAGCTTGTCCCTGCCAGTCCTTATTGGGCTCACATATTCTATAAATGTGTTGGCAATTTTTGAATTTTTCATCCTTCTGTGAATTCCTCCAAATCTGCTAAAGCCATCTTGTCTCCTTTTCCTGCTACTGTTTTTTTCCTTTCAATCTGAACTAAATTCTAGCTCACGGATTGCCAATTGTTGAACCTGCAACTGTTGTGAACTACAATTCTCATCCTCACCTACTGCCTGGTAAGGGATTATGGGAATTTTAGTCCCCAGCTGTGGGAGGCTCAGCATTTAATTAACGCTGCCAGAGGAATAAGTGGTTCTGATGTTTTGAAATATTTTGGAACCTTGTATGCCTCCCTTCTACTAAAATGCATGTAATCCTGAATAAACATATATACTCTCATCAACATATAAATAGCAAGATAATTCTACACTATAACAGCCCTTACAGTAAGCAACCTCTTCCTCTTCTGAAGTTGAAAACTCCTTTCCTCAGTCTAGAAGACAAAGTATTGTTTAAAAACAACTTTCCTGTTACATTTCTTAAAGTAAAAGTTAACTAAGTATGGATCCAATCACACAGCAATCAGGTGTACCTCTCACTTTATGTTGTCATTATGTCTTCATTTTTGTGGATGTAGTGATCTCTCTATTGAAGTCTGCCTTAAGGTCAAACCTTCTGACAACAAATAGTGGGTTCAAATAGACATGAATGACAAGTAAAGGTCACTAGTCTTCATCAGGGTACACTGAAACAGCAGTGAACTACAAGACAGATCAAATGCTCCTAAAATATTTAGGTAACAGTGATTGCTGTTTGAAGATTCTTACATAGACAAGTACTTCTGTTAAACTAAATAAGAGCTACATATTCCTGGTATAAAGGAATATGTAGCTGTAGATTGTAAGTTCTACGGGGCAGGGACCTCTTATCCTAATGTATACTCACCTGTCATTCCCCTTATGACTGCCTACATAAGCACTTAATCACCGCACTTATTGTACCCCTGCTGTATTAAATGTAATCTGTAAACTGCCAAGTACACCGGTTGGCGCTATATAAATAAAAATATACAATACAATACAATATAAAGTCCCCCTTCAAATCACTCCTGTCTGGTCCTTAAAGGATTAAGGAGCATCATGAACTGACAGGGTAGATGATATTTGAGTAGATCAGGAAAGACTGAGAGCAAAAGCTCTCACTGTTGCTACAGCAACACAACATGCTTAGTAGAGTATTTTGTTTTATTAGATTAACAGCTTCAAAGACAAAAATACAATTCTAGCAAATCTGGGCCTAAGCAGTTGCATAGTAGGTTGTAGATAAATCTTCAGTGCATTCAAAGTCCCATTCAAATGGGAGTTATTAGATAGATATGGTGTAATTTATTTACCCTGAATTACTCAACTTCTGTTGTTATACATGTGTCCCATAATGTCAAATGAAGGAAAGAAACAGCTTTCATCAATCTTACCTAAAGTACTATGCCTCTCTCTACCAGGTCCGACTTGCTTTAATAAGCAAAGAATATTTCATCAGCAATGTGCAAACCAACAGATACGTGACTGACAATGTGAACTGTCAGGCAGTAATCCAAAGTGCTCTTGCTGCCATGGAGGAAATAAGTATTAGTGGACTGTGTCATGCAATGTACATGAATCCTCTTGCTAGGCCACGACTACCATTTTCCATCATGCTTGCCATTGGTGGATGCAGTGGCAGAAGCCAGAAAACTGATATCAGTGCATATGATATCAAGACTGATCAATGGAACTCCATTGCAAAAATAGAGGAGGGCTCCCGGGAATTTCATGGAGCAGCACACCTGAATGGCTCTGTGTATATCGTTGGTGGAGTAGTAAATGGGATGCAATCAAGAAGTGTAAAAAGATTTGATCCTGAGACAAAAACAATCCACCAAGTGGGATCCATGCACCACAAAAGATCTTATGTCAGTGTGACTGTGCTAGACAACACCATCTATGCCATAGGGGGATGTGATGGCCGGGAACCCCTAAGGTCAGCAGAGAGATATAAGCCAGAGACCAATCAGTGGACCTTCATTGAGCCCATGCAGGAGCAGCGATCTTGTGCCAGTGCTGCCACATTGTTTGGAAAGGTAAGATACTACCAAGGTAGCATTAAAGGGATGGTAATACTTGAAAATAATTTTATTTTATATTGTAGCCCTTAAAAACACATTAAAAATAATATAAGTCTTATCTCCCAAACCTTTATTTCCCTTTTCCTGGCTTTTTGTATCCAAGTCTGCCATCTAGTGGACAGATTTGGAAACCGGTCCACAGATCAACTGGCAGTTCTTCAGCAGTGCCGAGATCATGATTTTTAAAAATAACTACTTCATTGGAACTGTCTACAAAGTGGGCCTGGCTTGTAGACCACTTTGTAGACCATTCCAATGAAGAAATTATTTTTAAACATTGTGATCTTGGCACCTCTGAAGAGCCACGGCCGGTCTACGGACCGGATTTGAAATCTGACAGCTAGAGCAGTGACGTCACTCCAGGGGAAACTTTACTTGCTAACATCTCCCAAAGCATAAAGGATTGGGAGATAAGACTGATATCATTTTTATGTTTTTTAAGGGCTACAATATAAAATAAAATTATATTCAAGTATTACTATCCCTTTAAAAAATTGATCCAAGTTAACTATGATAGATGGCTTGCGTTACTCTTGGGATAGGTAAGATAGGTTCTTCTCAGTTCTTGGACACAATTCCCTCTAGATAAATCAACAGTCCTTTGACTGATAAGAGTTTACTGTCCAGAAAACAAGCTATATAGAGAGAAACTATGTTTTTGTTTGAACCCAGAAGAACACTAATCTTTACCTGTGATTACGCTCAGTAGCACATACATGATTTGTCTTATACGGGAAGGGGAAAAAAAGAGAACAAAAAACTATATTGTTATCACTTGTAGAAGTAAGTCTTGCTATAAAGATTCCTGGCTGTGCTGCTTTTAGCAATAATTGTAAAACAATTACTCAAAGTTTATATCCATTTCTATGTCATTCTTTAAAGACCAGAGGGGTGAGATGCAATGTCTTGCACACCCATCTGTTCTTTAACTCACTGAGTGCCAGAGAGGGCTCCAATACACTGAGCTGCAATGTGCTGGATCCCTTTCTAGCACTCAAAGTGTTAAGGAAATTAATTTTAACACCAGTAGTCTTTACTGTGTTAGTATTTAATTGGATCTTAATGTATATGAAAAGTAAATTTTTTGTTTAATTTTTTTATATACTCATTTTGATTTTAACAATAGGAAAGAACAATAACTATGGAGGAGCAAGATCATTTATAAGTATCTTTGTATTTTTTTAATCACTGTTCATGTATAAGTGGCTAAGCAATGCACTGCTTACCCCTCTGGAACTCAAATGGTTAACCTAGATTGGTTACCTTCATGCAGCAGTATCTTACAGCGAAACTCTGTCCTAGTCTACAACCAGTCATGTACATTTTATTCAATCTAATTCTATGACTTAATGCTAAAAACCATGTGTGGGGCTTTTCTCTGTTGGATTTCTCATTAGGAATGTGTCTGCTTTTTGTGAGGACATGTGAGTTAATTGCAGAAAGGGAGCTTAGCTTAGTGAATAAGTCAGATATTATATTTACCGTCGAGATGGCAGTATGAAATATTCCTAATGACCTAAGTGTCTCTGTTAAACAAATTAAGAGCCGCTTTATTGTTATTCTTTAACAATATCTAGGTTCAAGAAGTTGGGAGGTTATTTTATTTCATTACTTGGAATATAGTTATCATCCCTGTTGCCTCATGTAGAGCAATAATTTCCAAGCCCTTAGAGCACTGCACACAATAACTAGCCTACTATAGTGCAGAAAAGAAGACTTGATGGTGAATAGCAGGAGGGATATGGAGAAGGTTTGGAAAATTCTAGAACCTTCAGAATTAATCCCACATCTTCCTGGATTCTCCATCAGAT
Source organism: Rhinophrynus dorsalis (assembly GCA_037306005.1). Taxonomy (NCBI): domain Eukaryota; kingdom Metazoa; phylum Chordata; class Amphibia; order Anura; family Rhinophrynidae; genus Rhinophrynus; species Rhinophrynus dorsalis. The sequence goes on along the minus strand of CM074727.1, from coordinate 118,832,352 downwards.
CATAAGCCAGATATAATAACTGCATTCATAACTATTCATCAGATCCACAGACTTAGATAAATATTGAGCATAACCAGCTAGTGAACTGAAGCAAGTTGCAGAGAATGTTCTTCATTTGAAGATCCAACCATTGATATATTCATATGTGCTATGCATGTGTCTTTATAAATGGATCCTTTTCTTTACAAAGGTCTATGTATGCGGTGGCATCAGTGATGAAGGAGAACACCTGAACACAGCAGAAGTGTACAATCCCGAGACCAACCGATGGACCACAATTGCCCCCATGATGACTAGACGCAGTGGACATTGCGTTATTTCTTACAGAAACAAAATATATGCGGTATGTAAAGCTGAGATTTTATCACTATCCTATATTATAATCTGCTAGGATGTTTCTCAGAAGCCGTCATGCACAGCAGAGACTGCTGCGTGTGCTGCAGTTATGCTCAGTAGATACTGCCCGCGCCACGGCTGATACAGTGCGGGGTGCTGTGAATTCAGTCCAGAGTTCTCTCTGCACACCTTTGTGGGACCCAGTCAGGTGCGCAAAGAGGACCACGGTCTGAATTCAGAGCGCCCCACTCCGTATCAGCCCTGGAACGTTTGGGCAGTCGGTACTATGCATGACTGCAGCGCTGCTAGTGTTGGCACTTATACACGGGCTTTAAAACTAGTTTACTCCATATTTGTTTAGATATAACTTAGGTGGTGCTAGACAAAATATGGTATCTGTTGTTGGATGGTGTAGCTGAACATTCAGGCCTTCGTCAGACCACTGAATCATTGTTCTTGTGAATGTTGTAGCATCAATATTACATAGAATTAGACAAAGGTCTATACAGTTGGAATTGGAGCAACCATAAATTATCATTTAAACTTTTGGAGACGAGAGATGTCAACAACACACTATGACACTTCAAGTCTCCTAGAGGTTAATCATCATACTGGTTTGTACAGTGTGCTAGAAGAAGATAAATGAAATAAAAACATGTTTATTCTTCTAGATATTAGTTATGTGATAAATGTTAAATGGCTTTATGTTCTTGTACACTTTAGAAAAGTCTTTGAAACTGATACCTCAGAATAGTTGTTCTGGCACCATTTGAGACTGTACATTTCTGCTCTGAATTCGTAACTCTGTTTGGCCTGACTTTACCAATTGTGTTACTAGTGCTCACCAGGAAAGTATGAGGTTCATGATGTTTCTTCTTCATTACAGGTAGGAGGCTATGATGGGGAGACATGTCTCAGCAGTGCAGAATGTTACTGCCCTGTATCCAACACTTGGACTTCCATCCCTGACATGTTGACTCCACGCAATCACTTTGGCATGGAAGTAGTGGATGACCATCTGTTCCTAGTTGGCGGCCTTAATAACTCTTATAACAATCTTTATGATGAATTCTTTGATTCAAATGAGTGGCACTGCCACAAGAAAATGAGAACCGGCTACAGAGGGCTAAGCTGCTGTGTTGTCTCTGGGCTCAGCAACATGAGAGAGTATGCCCCACGCTAGAACTTCCATCAGTCTGCCACCAAGAGATCATGTCATCTTTTTTTATTGACTCATTTTGATTTTAACAATATGACGAAACAATAACTGTCTAAGTTATTCTTAGTCCATTTGTCTTAAATGGATAAATAAAGGAATTGAAAATGAAGTAAGAAATGTAATAATTTGTCATCTTTAAGGACAGAAAGGTGTCACAATTGGGGTGTGTCTTTAAACATCTTCACAACATATAACTAGAGACATGACAATTAGTGCCAGGGAGGCTTGTGTCATGAAAGTGACAGGATCAGTTATAGACCATGTACTTTTTGTAGCAATGCCATTATTATCCCATTCCACAATAAAAAGTCCCATCTGGGTCATGTTGCATATCGGCATACTAAATCCTTGGTTGCTGTGAGCTGTGGAGCATTTCATTTCATACATAGCTCTAATTAAAAAACAAGATATAATAGTGGTTTCACCCCCAGAGTTCTGGGGCAGTACGGCATATGGGCTTGCAAAGCTGATTCTGCGGTGCCAAGCCCATATGCCACACCCCCGAATTGCAGTCACTGATAAAGGTGGTGACGTGAGAAGACTTTCCTCAATCCCATTCAATCCTACCAGTAGGAGAAGGAGTGAAGCAGTAGACCATGCAGCTCTCCTTATTAACCATTATTGCTCTCCCAGCACAATTGGCTGGTAGATCAATAACTGGGTGGGCATCAGGAGGGGTCTTGATGTCCCCCCACAAGATCTGATTAAAAATTAATAAAATAATTATAAAAAAAATAACACTGTGTGTCATAGGGGTGTCCAGTGTGTGGCACACACAGGATATATTTTTGGAGCCTTTTTCCTTTTATTCAGACCTGACTGGGGGCATCAGGACGGGGTTCTGATGCCCCCCAGATAGGTCTGCATTAAAAAGTTGAAAGAAAAAGAAACTCACACCCCCCTGCGGCACACACAGGATTAGTTTTTATTCCTGTATTCTTATTCTGACCCTGATGCCTGGATCCTGATGCAATTCCAATGAGGTATCATCCTTGTTGTAGATAACTGTCTCTATCTTCTGTATACTCTGTTTAATATTTTCCCCGGGGACCTTGGACTCCCACACTGTTCCTCCGAGATATCCTAAGTCGCAGGACTGGGGATAAGAAATGAATACACGCAGACACGAATCTTGTGCTATAACTTCTTATCCAATTTATTAAGCGAAATTCACCAGTTTATATAATGCAAAATCAGTGGGTGGTAGGCATGTTAATTAAGGGGAGAGATTTCCCCTCCCAGGATACATGAACAGAACAGATATGGACATTGTCGGTCATTTAACCAATGGGAAGACAGAGGGAGATCAATAGTTAAAAACTTCGGACACTTTCACACCTGCAAATTACTTCATCATTTGGCAGAATGCCCCTTACCGCAATAAGACAAAACAAGTTATAAAAAGAATTGTTCTGGACATGTTGTTCACAAATTCAAATGTCACAAGTTGATATCATTTACTTAATTAGCTCTTATCAAACTATAACTGTTAGAACAAACCATAGCTAGAAATATTACATTTTAGCAGAGTATAGCCAATGCGTATCTGTAGGCCTTGCAGAAGCAAATATTTTCCCTTTCAATCCTATATAATAATTTGCTAGAAATTTTGTAACAACGCAGTCATGCGCAGTAGAGACTGCTGCGCGTGCTGTAGTCATGCACAGTAGAGACTGCCCATGATGGGGCTGATACAGAGTGAGGAGCTCTGAAGGAGCGTCCCGTGCAGTATCAGCCACGGCGAGGGTATGGTTCCACTGAGCATGATTGCACCACAACCAGCTGGCAGTGGCACTGTGACCCGTGTAATAGGATCTTCAACTAGTCAATCAATAAAATAATAATTAAAGAATAAATAATTAAAAACATAAACCCTCTGTGTGCCACAGGGTGTCCAGAGCATCACTTTGCAATGCATTGGGCACCCCTATGAAAGACAAAGGTTTATTATTATTATAATTATTAATTATTATTTTATTCAGATCTCATTGGGGGGAGCATTAGGAGGGGTCTTTATGCACCCAACAAGGTTTAAATAAAAAAATGAAAAAAAAAATCCAAAAATCTTGTGTGTGTGCCACAGGGGCACATTTATTTAAATATATTTTTATTTGGAACTTGTTGGGGTGAATCAGGAGGGGCCAGATACCCCCAATGAGATATGCATAAACATTTTAATTAAAAAAAACAAATGAATCCTCTTTGTGCCACAGGGGGTCCATTCAGACATCATGGGGGGCATCAGCAGGGTTCCTGATGCCCCCCATCAAGGTCCAAATAAAAAGTATTGGAAAAAAATCCAAAAACCTTGTGTGTGCCATTGGGGGGCCTTGCAATGTGTTTGACCCCACTAAACACACACACACACACACCTCCCCATGGAACATACATTTTTTTTTATTCAGACCTTGTTGGAAGGCATCAGGAGGAGCCATATGCCATCAATGAGTTATGCATAAAACATATTAATTAAAAAAACAAATTAATCCTGTGTGTGCCACAGGGGGTCCAGTGCATCACTTTGCAATGCATTGGGCACTCCTATGCAAGACATATAATTATTCATTATTATTTTATTCAGACCTCATTGGGGGGAGCATTAGGAGGGGTATTGATGGCCCCAACAAGGTTTAAATAAAAAAATTTGTAAAAAAATAAAAAAAATCTTGTGTGTGCGCCACAGGGACACATTTTTTAAAATACATTTTTATTTGGAACTTGTTGAGGGGCAACAGGAGGGGCCAGATACCCCCAATGAGATATGCATAAACATTTTAATTAAAAAAAAAAATAAATGAATCCTCTTTGTGCCGCAGGGGTCCAGTGCATTGCTTTGCAATGCATTAGACACCACAGTGGCATACATAGGATTATTATTATTCATTATTATTATTATTATTCATTATTATTTTATTCAGACTTCATGGGGGGCATCAGTAGGGTTTCTGATGCCACCTATCAAGGTCCAAATAAAAAATATTGGAAAAAAATCCAAAAACCTTCTGTGTGCAACAAGGGGCCTTGCAATGCGTTTGACCCCCCCCCCCCGCCCACCTCCCCATGGCACACATACATTTTTTTTAATTCAGACCTTGTTGGAAGGCATGAGGAGGGGACTGATGCCATCAATGAGATATGAATAAAACATATTAATTAAAAAAACAAATTAATCCTATGTGTGCCACAGGGTACCCAGTGCATTGCATTGCAATGCATTGGACACCACAGTGAGATACACAGGACTATTATATTTTTCATTATTATTTTATTCAGACCTCATGTGGAAAGGGCATCAGGAGGCGTCTTCATGCCTCCAAATGAGGTCTAAATAAAAAAGTCCTGTGTATGCCACAGAGTGGTCTAATGCATTCCCTTGCAATGTGTTGGACCCCCTGTGCAATGCACACTTTTTTCATTATAGTTTTTATTCAGACCTTGTTGGGGGTATCAGGAGGGGTCCTGATTCCACCCAAGTAAGTATGAATAAAAAATAATTACAAACATGAATCATACGAGTGCCACAAGGGGGTCCAATGCATTTACACCCTTTAGAAAGACAAAGGATTTTTTTTCATCATTACTTTATTCAGACATTGGGGGGGAGGGCATCAGGACTGGTCCTAAATAAAATATACTGGGGAAAAAAGCTTGAATTTCCCAAACCATTGAATTCCCCCCATGGCACATACACATGTGTCTGCAGGGGGTCAAGAGGGGGCCCCTCCGGGATGGCACCATTCAGAATGAGCTAGGAGAGAGGGAGCATGTGATGGTGGGGTGAAAAGCAGGTCACTCTGCCTGCTTCTGGGCTGGGTCCTCTCAGAGCCAAGCCATCACCAGGGCCGGACTGGCTTACCGGGATACCGGGAAAAATCCCGGTAGGCCGCCAGCACTGGGCTTCCCAGGGGCCGGCCGGGGCTTTTTAAATGAAAGTTTGATCCTTTCCGATCATCCGCGGCCGCGAGATATGAACAACCGCCGGCCCGTCTACTGAGTGGAGGCAGGCCAGGCCTAGACCCAGTGACATCAGACGCAGCACGGTAAGCACCGCGTCTGCACACCGGGTAGGCTGGCAGCTCCTACCTTAAAGACTTGTAGTTTGCGGAGACAGACAGATGTAAGTGGAGGAGACAGGCAAAAGGGGGATCATTAGCAGGTAAAAGAGGCAGAGGGGGGGTCAAAAGGGAGAAAAAAGTCAAAAGGAGGGGGGATCAGGAGGGGAGAAAGCGGCAAAAGGTTGGGATCAAGAGTCAAGAAGGGGAGAGAGAGAGGCAAAAGGGGGGGTCAAGAGTTAATGAGGGGGAGAAAGAGGGAAAGGGGAGATCAAAAGAGAGAAAAGTGGGGTGAGGGGAGAAAGAGGCAAAAGGGGGGAATCAGGAAAGGGGGAGAGAGAGGCAAGAGGGAGAGAAAAAGAGGGATGAAGACAAGAGTCAAGACTGGATTAAGGCAAGAGGGGGGAAGAGGCAAAGAGGGGGATCAAGAGGAGGAGAATGGCGAAAGAAAAATCAAGAGGGGTAAAGAGAGGCAACTTGACAAGAGGGGGAATCAAGACCGGGTGAAAGAGGCAGAGGGGGGTTAAGAGTGTGAAAAAAGAGGCAAGTGGAGGGGGGATCATGAGGCGAAAGGAGGGGCAATCAAGAGGCAAAAGGAGGGGGGGACCAAGAGGCAAAAGAAGGGGGGATCAGGAGGGGAGAAAGAGGCAAGAAAAGGAGCGAGGCAAAAGGGGGGATCAAGAGTCAAGGAAGGGGTGAAAGGGGGATCCAAAGGGAGAGAAAAAGGCAAACGGAGGGGGTTCAAGAGGGGGAGAACGAGCAAAAGATGGGAATGAAGAGTGGGAAAGAGGCAAAAGAGGGGAATCAAGAGTCAAGAGGTGGTGTGTGTGTATATATATATATATATAAATATATATATATATATATATATAAACTCTCTCTTGTTCTGGTGGTGGCATTCAGATGTCTTTTAAAATGCATGTTTTCCCCTTTTATAAACAAGAAAAAAAATGCCATTATGCTATGGGGTTGGTATAATGACGCAATGCTATGGGGCTGGTCAGCAATTTTTTCCAGGGCTGGTTTTTATTCCCAGTCCGGCCCTGGCCATCACATAGAGATCAGAGCAGGAGAAGAGTGAGGACTCATTGCAGCAGAGCAGAGGAGGAGTAGAATAATTCCTCTGGTCTGGATAGATACCAGAGAGAGAGTCATAGAGAGAGGTACTAGTATGCTGCTGTCTATTAGTAGAACATTTGCATCTGCAGCTCCCTGCTCAGTCCTTCTATACTTGCATGGAGTCTGTCTGCCAGACTGATTAGCTTGCAGATAGATGACAGACTCCCCTCCCCATGCAAGCACTGAAGCACTGAGTGGAGAGCTGCCTGCACAGAGAGCAGGACACTTTCTAAAAAAAATTAAGTTAAGGGGGACAGGGAGAAATGTGGGAGTGCCGAATACAGGTAATGAAAAGGGAGACACAGGCACCAGAGGAGACCTCACCTCAGTTAAAGAGTAGGCAGCTGTGTCAAGCATTTGATATGTTGCAGAGATGCCTGGACTCACTGTTTAGCTGTATGTTCAGTGGTGAGTTGAGGGCTGCTGAGCACTGCTTATTTCCCCTTGCCTTTCCACTTCCTGCCCTAGTTGCATGGATTCCGATAGGAGGATCTCCTCTGCTGTGAGTCAGGTGACCTGGTGAGGACCTGACATCACACATGTCCTTCCTGTCATCTCCTCCTCCGCTCCACTCCAGTAAGTGTTTACTCCCAGATCAAGTAGTGTGATTATTATGTCACTTTCTTCTTTGTTGCATATTAGCCCCCTCTGCGCTCTTTACTCTCCATTTGCTTCTCTGATACCTATATTTTTCCACACATTTAACTCTCTGATCCCCATTGTCCTTTTTGTGTATCTGTTTCTCCTATTTTGCCAATCAATTGCCCATATGCCACTGTATTATCCATCTTTGTTCTCTTATGCCTTTTCCCCATTGCGCCCTTGTTTCTCCGCTATGCCTATCTCATAGTGTGTAATGTGGAGTAAAACACCTCTCTATCATTCTAGGGATTAAAAGCCCCATTTAAATATAGGAGAGAGTGAGTAGTGTATTGTACCTATAGTGTGGTCCCTGACTCTTGCACTAGTAACAGGTCCTATGATTTCTGGGCAGATGTTCCTAACAGGGATCACCCAGTGGGCTGTGCAGTCATGGGTCAGTTGGGGGAGTCGTCGGGTAATTAGCTCTCCCCTATAAGTTTATATGATTTATGTGCTTTCTCACTATAAACCTAGTGGATTATGCATATATCTAATTTTAACTGGCAACACCGGGGTTAATTGTATACATTTGCCTCTTGGCCATGAGACAGATTGCTAGCAAAGATTTAGTTTCTAGACAGACAATCAGTTTATTCTTACTAATAATTGCCAAGCATTTCCCCTGACTCCTAGAGAGGAGAAGTAAGACAGACAGTTATCACACTTACCTCTGGACCTCTGATAAGCAGAAGTATAACGTTCACTGCTTACACCTTTGCCCCCCCTAAAAACTAGACAAATGACTGACCGCAGTAACTGTCTACAACTCTGATCATATCTGAACATGCGTTCTGAGATAATTTTTCTGTGCATGGACTCATGCAAATACAAAGTATATAATGAGCAATTGTACCCCAATAAAAACAGTAGCAGACAGATCAGGGTTCCAGATACTCTAACAAACAATACTGATTGGTATGTAATATCAAATTCCTATAATGTGCTGGGAGATCAATAATGAAGATTCAGGAGAGCTACTTGCTCTGCTGCTTCACTATTACCCCTACAAGTAGGATTGAATGGGATTGGGGAAAGTCTTCTCATGTCACCACCTTAGTCAGTGAATGCAATTCTGTGGTGCACCGTATGGCTTGGAACAGAAGGACCTACAGTTTTTTTTATTACAGCTATGTATGAAATTAAATGCTCCACTTTTATATACAACTACAATTCTGATTAGTTTACATAAATTGTTTCTTTTTGTAGCATATTTTTCTCAGTGCTGCCCTAAGTGTCATACGTTTTAGTAATTTCATATGGTCCTTTTGGGACACTTTCCTATAACATGAGAATAATATACATGAGTACAGAAAATATCAATGAAATAATTACCTGCATGCTTTATTAGCCCCTGTGCAATGCATTAGAGATGTCACAGCAACCAAGGATTTAGCATGCCGAGATGCAACGTGTCCCAGATGGGACTTTTTATTATGGAATGGGCTAAAAATGGCATTGCTACAAGAACCTACAAAAAGTACATGGTCCATGACTGATCGTGTCACTTTCATGACACGTGCCTCTCTGTCAGTAATTGTCATATCTCTAGTTATATGTTTTAAAGTTCATTTTATCATCCTGGTGTTTCTAGACACACCCCAATTGTGACATCTTTCTGTCCTTAAACAGGACAAATAATTACATTTCCCACTTCAGCTTCCCTTCCTTTATTTACCCATATAAGACAAATGGAACAAAGAATAACTTAGACACTTATTACTTATAAGTTTTAGGTCGTTTTTTTAAATAGAAATAGGGGGCATACAGAAGGAACAGGGGAGAGCAATCATGAAGGGGGAGAGTGAGGGGAATCACTAAATTATTCTAAACTTAACTTATACCGAACTTATACCTAACTTGTATCTAACTTATATGTAACAAACTAATGTGCTGTAAAGAGAGAAGGTGGCATTATCACTTGGTGACAGACTGATGGAAGTTCTTCTAGTATGGGGTATAATCTCTTTCATTGCTGAGCCCAGACACAACACAGCAGCTTAGTCCTTGGTGTCCGGTTCTCATTTTCTTGTGAAGATGGTTAGAGGAGGTATTAACGCATCCCACCAGCAACAGATGGTAATCCACTACCTCCATGCCAAAGTGGTTTCATGGAGTCAGCATGTCTGGGATGGAAGTCCAGGTGTTGGATTCAGGGTAGCAACATTCTGCACTGCTGAGACACATTTACCCATCACAGCCTCTTACTTGTAATGAAGAAGAAACTTCATGAACCTCATACTTTCCTGGTGAACAGTAGTAACACAATAACTAAAGTTGGGCAAAACAGAGTTATGAAGGCAGGACAGAGATTCACAGTCTCAAACAGTGCAAGAAAAACTATTCTGAGGTATCAGTTTCAATGTCTTTGATAAAGTGTACAAGACCATTAAGGCATTTAACATTTATCACATCACATATCTAGAAGAATAAACACGTTTTCATTTCATTTATCTACTTCTAGCACATAGTACAAACCAGTATGATGTGTAAACTCTAGGAGACTTTAGGTGTCATTCTGTGTTGTTGACATCTCTCATCTCCAAAAGTTTAAATGATAATTTATGGCTGCTCAGAAGCCAACATTACTGGTCTTTGTTTAATTATATGTAATACTGATGTTACAACATTCACAAAAGCAATGATTCCTTGCTCTGACGAAGGCCTGTATATTCAGTCACATCATCCAATGGTTACAATGTTTTGTCCTTCCCCACCTAATTTATATCTAACCAACTATTTTCTTTTAACTACAACATTTCTCCAATGGAGAAAATAGTGATAAAATCTAAGTTTTACATATCGCATAGATTTTCTTTCTGTAGGAGATAACCTGATGTCCACTGCGCCTGGTCATCATGGGGGCAATCATGGTCCATTGGTTGGTTACAGAATTGTAAACTTCTGCTATGTTGAGGTATTTGTCTTATTCATTGTAGCCACCACATACATAGACCTTGGTAAAGAAAAGGATCCATTTATAAAGACAAATGCATAGCACATATGAATATATCAAAGGTTGGATCTTGAAATGAAGAACTTTTTCTGCCACTTGCCTCAGTTCACTAGCTGGTTATGCTCTATATTTATCTAAGTCGGTGGATCAGGTGAATAGTTATTAGATCTGGCCTATGATCTGATGAAGAATCCAGGAAGATGTGGGATTCTTTCTAGAGGTTCTAAAACTTTCCAGACCTTCTCCACATCCCTCCTGCTCTTCACTATCAAGTTTCCTATTCTGCACTATAGTAGGCTAGTTATTATGTGCAGTGCTCTAAGGGCTTGCAAATTATCGCTCTACATGAGGCAACAGGAATGATAACTATATTCCAAGTAAAGAAACAAAATAGCCACCCAATTCATTGAACCTACATATTGTTAAACAATAACCATAAAGTGTCTCTTCATTTGTTTAACAGAGAAGCTTAGGTAATTTGAAATATTTCATAATAATAATAAATGATGCACCACCAAATTTGCATATGTCAGGTGCTGATATAAGCAAAAGGGAATGTGCTCAGGATAATGTGTAAAACACAAAATAAAAAACAAAAGAAATCGTAAAGCGGCACCAGACCCACCCTTGTACAGACTAATGTAGGCATATTCTTGTAGGTTCAAAACTAGAAGGTGGAAGAAGATTCAGCTTTAAAAATTAACCTTTATTATTGATTTAAAAGCTGGCAAATTAAAAGCAACAAATGTATGTTCATAGAGCCCAAGGTAATTGTATGCAGTGAACCCTTTTATATGTCCCTGCATACATATAAATTAGGGAAATCTACAGCTTTCTATTGTGTCAAGTCATAGACCATTAGTCTATGATTTATCTAATATCTGTATCAGGGGCGGACTGACAGGACAGAGGGTCCCTGGTCCAAAAAGAGGTCTGGGCCCCCTCCCCAATGACATCATTGCCCCCTCCCCATGACATAATTGGCCATCCATTTCCCCCACAGGCCATCTAATACCTCCACAAGCCATCCAGTGCCCCCACAATCCATACCCACCCAGGCCATCCATTTCCCTACAAGCCATCCATTAGCCCCACAAGCCATCCAGTACCCCTCAAGGCCATACCCACCCAAGCCATCCAATACCCCCACAAACCATTGATTATCCCCACCAAGCCATTCGTTACCCCCACAAGCCATCCATTAGATTCACAAGCCACCCAGTATCCTCACAAGCCATTCTGTTCTTCCACAAGCCATTCGTTACACCACCAAGCCATACAGTACCCCCACAAGCCTTCCAGTACTCCAAAAGGCCATCCAGCACCCCCACCAACTATCCATTACCCCAAAAGCCATCCAGTATCCTCACAAGCCATGCAGTATCCCCACAACCCATACAGTATGCGCACAAGCCATCCAGTACGACCACAACACAAACCCACCAAGGCCATCCAGTACCCCAACAGGCCATTCAGTACCCCCACTATCGATCCATTATCCCCACAAACCATCCATTACCCTACCAGGCCATCCAGTATGTCCACAAGCCATCCAGTACCCCACAAGCCATCAATTACCCCCACAAGGCATCCAGTATCCCCACAAGCCATCCATTACCCCTACAAGAGATCCTGTACCCCCACAAGCCTTCCAGTACCCCCATGCCATACCTACCCAGGCCATCCAATGCCTCCATAAGCCATTCATGACCCCACCAGGCCATGAAGTACCCCCACAAGCCATTTCCCCCTCAAGCCACCCAGTACCCCCACAAGATCCATTACCCGCACAAGTCATCCAGTACCCCCACAAGCCATCCATTACCCCCATCAGGCCATCCATTACCCGCACAAGCCATCCATTACCCCCACAGGCCATCCATTATCCCCACAAGCCATCCAGTACCCCCACAAGCCATCCAGTACTCCACAAGGCAATCTAGTACCGCCACTAGCCATCCATTACCCCCACAAACCATCCAGTACCCTCACAAGCCATGCAGTATCCCCACAAGCCATCCAGTATCTGCACAAGCCATACACACCGAGGCCATCCAGTACCCCACCAGGCCATCCATGACCCTCCATTACCCCTCCATTACCCTACCAGGCATTCCAGTACCCCCACAAGACATCCAATACCCGACAAGCCATCAATTACCTCAACAAGCCATCCAGTATCCCCACAAGCCATCCAGTACCTCCACAAGTCATCCATTACCCCTACAAAAGATCCATTACACCCACAAGCCGTCCAGTACCCCCCAAGGCCATACCTACCCAGGCCATCCAATACCCCCATAAGCCATTCATGACCCCACCAGGCCTCAAGACCCTCAAGCCACCCAGTACATCCATACGATCCATTACCCCCACAAGCCATCCAGTACCCCCACAAGCCATACCCACCCAGATATTCCAGAACCCCCACAACCCATCTATTGCCCCAGCATGCCATTCAATACCCCCACAAACCATACATTATCCCCACCAAGCCATCCATTACCCCCACAATCCATCCATTAGACCCAAAAGCCATCCATTACACCCACAAGCCATCCAGTACCCCCACAAGCCATCCATTACCCCAACAAGCCATCTAGTACCCCTCCAGGCCATACCCCCACAAACCATGCAATACCCCCACAAGCCATCCAGTACCCCCACAATCCATCCATCCATTACCCCCACCAGGCCATCCATTACCCCCACAAGCCATCCCTTACACCCACAAGCCATCCATTACCCCCACAAGCCATCCGTTACCCCCCACAAGCCATACCCACACAGGCCATCCAGTACCCCACCAGGCAATCCAGTACCCCCACTATTGTTACATTATCATGCCATCCAGTACCCCTACTATCGTTCCATTATCCCCAAAAACCATCCATTACCCTACCAGGCCATCCAGTAGCCTCACAAGCCATCCAGTACCCCACAAGCTAACATTTAGCCCCACAAGCCATCCAGTACACCCACAAGCCATCCATTACCCCCACCAGGCCATCCATTACCCCCACAAGCCATCCAGTATCCCCACAAGCCATACAGTACCACCACCAAGCCATCCAGTACCACCACCAAGCCATACAGTACCCCCACAAACCATCCAGTACTCCACAAGGCCATCCAGTACCCCCACTAACCATCCATTACCCCCACAAGCCATCTAGTACCCTTACAAGCCATGCAGTATCCCCACAAGCCATCCAGTACAACCACAAGACATACCCACCCAGGCCATCCAGTACCCCACCAGGCCATCCAGTACCCCCACTATCGATCCATTACCTCCACAAACCATTCATTTGCCAACCAGGCCATCTAGTACCCCCACAAGCCATCCAGTACCCCACAAGCCATCAATTACCCCCACAAGCCTTCCAGTATCCCCACAAGCCATACCCACCCAGGCCATACAGTACCCCCATAAGCCATCCATTACCCCAACAAGAGATCCAGCACCCCACAAGCCGTCCAGTACCCCCCCAGGCCATACCTACCCAGGCCATCCAAAACCCCATAAGCCATCCATGACCCCACCAGGCCATTCAGTACTCTCACAAGCCATTTCCCCCACAAGCCACCCAGTACCCCCACACGATCCATTCCCCCACAAGCCATCTAGTACCCTTACAAGCCATGCAGTATCCCCACAAGCCATCCAGTACCCCCACAAGACATACCCACCCAGGCCATCCAGTACCCCACCAGGCCATCCAGTACCCCCACTATCGATCCATTACCTCCACAAACCATTCATTTGCCAACCAGGCCATCTAGTACCCCCACAAGCCATCCAGTACCCCACAAGCCATCAATTACCCCCACAAGCCTTCCAGTATCCCCACAAGCCATACCCACCCAGGCCATACAGTACCCCCACAAGCCATCCATTACCCCAACAAGAGATCCAGCACCCCCACAAGCCGTCCAGTACCCCCCCAGGCCATACCTACCCAGGCCATCCAAAACCCCATAAGCCATCCATGACCCCACCAGGCCATTCAGTACTCTCACAAGCCATTTCCCCCACAAGCCACCCAGTACCCCCACACGATCCATTCCCCCATAAGCCATCCAGTATCCCCACAAGCCATACCCATCCAGACAATCCAGTACCCCCACAAGATCCATTACCCCCACAAGCCATCCATTACCCCACCATGCCATCCAATACCCCCACAAACCATCCATTATACCCACACAAGCCATCCAGTATCCCCACAAGCCATCCAGTACCCTCACAAGCCATACCCACCCAGTCCATCCAGTACCCCCACAAGCAATACCCACCCAGGCCATACAGTACCCCCACAAGCCATCCATTACCCCAACAAGAGATCCAGCACCCCCACAAGCCGTCCAGCACCCCCCAGGCTATACCTACCCAGGCCATCCAAAACCCCCATAAGCCATCCATGACGCCACCAGGCCATTCAGAACCCCCACAAGTCATTTCCCCCACAAGCCACCCAGTACCCCCACATGATGCATTACACCCACAATCCATCCAGTACCCCCACAAGCCATACCCACCCATACAATCCAGTACCCCCACAAGCCATCCATTACCCTACCATGCCATCCAATGCCCCCACAAACCATACATTATCCCCACCAAGCCATCCATTAACCCCAGAAGCCATCCATTAGACCCACAAGTCATTCAGCATCCCCACAAGCCATCCAGTACCCCCACAAGCCATCCGTTACCCCAACAAGCTATCCAGTACCCCTCCAGGCCATATCCCCACAATCCATCCAGTACCCCACAAGCCATGCAGTACCCCCACAATCCCTCCATTACCCCCACCAGGCCATCCATTACCCCCACAAGCCATCCCTTACACCCACAAGCCATCCGTTACCCCAACAAGCCATCCAGTACCCCTCCTGGTCATACACACACATGCCATCCAATACCCCCTCAAGCCATCCAGTATCCCCACAAGCCATCCAGTACACCCACCAAGCCATCTAATACCACTACCAAGCCATCCAGTACCCCCACAAGCCATCCATACCCCCAAAAGCCATCCAGTATCCTCACAAGCCATGCAGTATCCCCACAAGCCATACAGTATCCGCACAAGCCATCCAGTACCCCCACAAGCCATACCCACACAGGCCATCCAGTACCCCACCAGGCCATCCAGTACCCCCACTATCGATCCATTACCCCCAAAAGCCATCCATTACCCCACAAGCCACCCAGTACCCCACAAGCCATACCCACCCAGGCCATCCAGTACCCCACAAGCCATCCAGTACCCCTACAAGAGATCCAGTACCCCCACAAGCCTTACAATACCCCCATGCCATACCTACCCAGCCATCAAATACCCCCATAAGCCATCCATGACCCCACCAGGCCATGCAGTACCCCCACAAGCCATTTCCCCCTCAAGCCACCAAGTACCCCCAACACAATCCATTACCCCCACAAGTCGTCCAGTACCCCCACAAGCCATCAATTACCCCCACCAGGCCATCCATTACCTACACAAGCCATACCCACCCAGACAATCCAGTACCCCCAAAAGCCATCCATTACCCCACTATGCCAACCAATACCCCCACAAGCCATCCAGTACCCCACAAGCCATTCACTACCTCCACAGCTATCCAATACCCCACCAGGCTATCCAGTACCCCACAAGCCATCTATAACCCCACCAGGCTATCCAGTACCCTCACAAGCCATCCAGTATCTGCACAAGTCATCCAGTACCCCCACAAGCCACCCAGTACCCCACAAGCCATCTATTACCCCCACAAGCCATCCAGTATCACCACAAGCCATCCAGTACCCCCACAAGCCATACCCACACAGGCCATTCAGTACCCCTACAAGCCATTCATTACCACTACAAACCATCTAGTACCCCTCCCAAGCCACCCAATACCCCCACAAGCCATCCATTACCCCACCAGGCCATCCAGTACCCCACAAGCCATCTATAACCCCACCAGGCAATCCAGTACCCCACAAGCCATCTATAACCCCACCAGGCTATCCAGTACTCTCACAAGCCATCCAGTATCTGCACAAGCCACCCAGTACCCCACAAGCCACCTATTACCCCCACAAGCCATCCAGTATCACCACAAGCCATCCAGTACCCCCACAAGCCATACCCACACAGGCCATTCAGTACCCCTACAAGCCATTCATTACCCCCACAAGCCATCTAGTACCCCTCCCAAGCCACCCAATACCCCCACAAGCCATCCATTACCCAACCAGGCCATCCAGTACCCCACAAGCCATCTATAACCCCACCAGGCTATCCAGTACCCCACAAGACATCTATAACCCCACCAGGCTATCCAGTACCCTCACAAGCCATCCAGTATCTGCACAAGTCATTCAGTACCCTCACAAGTCACCCAGTACCCCACAAGCCACCTATTACCCCCACAAGCCATCCAGTATCAACACAAGCCATCCAGTACCCCCACAAGCCATACCCACACAGGACATTCAGTACCCCTACAAGCCATTCATTACCCCCACAAGCCATCTAGTACCCCTCCCAAGCAACCCAATACCCCCACAAGCCATCCATTACCCCACCAGGCCATACAGTACCCCCCAAGCCATCAATTACCCTCACAAGCCATCCAGTAACCCACCAGGCCATCCATTACCCCCACAGCATCCATTACCCCCACAAGTCATCCAGTACCTTACAAGCCATCCAGTCTCCACACAAGCCATATCCGCACTAGCCATCCAGTATCCCCAGGCCATCCATTACTCCTACAAATCATCCAGTACTCCCCAGGCCATACCCCCCCAGTCCATCCAGTACCCCCCTAAGCCATCCATTATTCCCCACAAGCCATCCAGTAACTCCCTCCAAGCCATCCAGTACCCCCCACCCTAGCCATCCAGTACCCCACAGCAATCCAACACCCCCAAGGCCATCCAGTACCTCCCTACTTGTGCTGTGTGCGCTGCATGGTGGTGGGTCTTCTGCTGCGGTCCGTCACTGAATCTCAATGTGACTGTCTGTCACTTATGCCCTCCCCAGTCTGACTCCTGCTGCGTGTACCTCTTGGCGAGTTGGCGGGCTAGGTGGTCATGTGACTGACATCTGGTCCACTGTGACGGGCTGGATCTGAGTCCCACTCCCCACTCCCACATCATGCCCCTGAATACATCTCAAAATTATATATACACTTCATATAACTCTAAATGTTGGATGCCGGTGCCCCTCCATTTGTTATCTACTCAGCTCCCATAATCCTCACCCATCTGCTGTCGCTAAGGATGATGGGAGTTGTATTCCAAAATCATAAAAAGATCCACAGGTTGTTCAGCCCTGAAAAAAAATCATACAATAACCTGTGATCCTGAAGGTCACCTACTCAGTCACTGCAGACGTTCAAATGGGTGGATGTTCCAAATCTGATGCTGCCAGCTCATTCACTAGCTTTCAGAATAGAGGGCTGCAGACAAACACAAAAGAAAATGTCTAAGTCGGTATTCAAATGTCTTTCTGGCTAAAAGCACAATGGGCTAAACACACAACAGGTCACAGAAATGGTCTTATGGCCAAGCATCTGTTTTCTACATTAAATTCCCAAAACGCTGCTAAATAGCAGCAGTATTGGGAACTTAACAGTAAAAAACTAAGAATCGGTGCCTGATATACTGCCAAGCACCGATCGTTAACTCATATGTCTTACACTTACCTGCCATCCACTGTCTGTCTCCTTCTGTCTCCATTCTGCCTTCTCTTCATTCTTCTGTCTTGATCTACTTTCTTCTCTTTACTCTTCTTGTATCTGTAAAAAAAAAAAAATACAAAGCAGAATAATATAATACATAGCTTAACACCTTGAGTGTAGAGGGGTATACAATGCATTACAAAGCAATGCATTGCGGACCTGTCAGGGGCTCAAAGAGTTAAGCAATATATTAGTGCCCAGGTTCGTAGGAATATGCAGTCATTATTATATGAATAAACAAGCCATTATAGTAAAAATGCGCCAATCTGATATTTCCAAAAAACATAATAATAATATACTTAGCTTAATAATGTCTCTGCTGCTGTGTGCGGCCACAGAGGTGGCAGTGGTAGAGACATTGTTGTCTGCCACTGATCCCCCCTTCTTCCGCAATGAGGGAATTTGAGCAGAGACTGCCTTTGTATATGGATATTTGCTAAGCCAATTCCCTCACAACCATTGGCTGAGATAGCACATCCCAGCCAAGCAATTTAAAGCACAGTAGCTTGAATGTGATTGGCTGGGATGTGAATAAGCACATCTCAGCCAATGTCTGTGAGGGAATTGGTTCAGAGACTGCCCATAAATAAAGGCAGTCTCTGCTCAAATTCTCTCATTGTGGAATGGGCATTGGCCCATGAGGCAGAAGAAGGTGGGGGATCTGTGGCACACAGCAATGTCTCTGCTACCACCTCTGCGGCCGCTCACAGTGGCGGACACATTATTAAGTATATTATTATTATGTTTTCTGGAAATATTATATTGGCACAACTTTACTATAATGGCTTATTTCTTCAAATAATAATGGTGACATATTTCTATGAACCTGAGCACTAATACATTGCTTAACTCTTTGAGCCCCAGAGATGTCCTCAACGCATTGATTCCAATGCGTTGCGTACCCCTCTGGCACTCAAGGGGTTAAGCTATGTATTATATGTTTCTGATTGCATTTTTTTTGTTTTAAAGATACAAGAAGAGTGAAGAGAAGGACAGAAGATGACCAGCATGCTGAGGACTCCACTGGACATTAGGATTAATGGTAAGTGTTAATTTTAATGGGATGTTGTTTTTTAACTTAGTTGGGCTAGCACTATGAATGGTAGCAAGGTAATTATACCCTACTGGCACTCAAAGGGTTCATTCTACTAACTTTTGACACATTTTTCATACTTTGGATGTATTGAAATGGGGCTTAGGGCCCCATATCAATACATCCACTGCGGACTTTATTTTACTTTCAGGTTCTGCGTCGGCTGTTTGAAGATCCGATAAGGGACTCAAACCACTTTTTTACAATAACCTGAGTCCCTTATCGGATCTTAATATCTAATGCAGATATTTGAATTTAAAATTACGGTGTTTTCATCATTTGCTATGGGGGAAAACACCTCTTAACTTAATCACATAACGGCTTCTTTTTTGTCAATATATTTTTCACAGCACAGGCATTTGACTAGCTTACTGTGCTTAAAAAGATGCCATCGTCAGAAAAAACAGCCATCTCCAACATTTGGTTTGAGCCCTTAATCCCAACGATCTACTGCACTATTCTGTACCTTGTCTGTGCTTCTACCTCTTGTGTGCAGGCATCAGGAGGATGAGAGGGGAGTGTAGGGTGTGGCTGCATACACTGGGTGGCGCCATATAAATAAAGATATACTTACTTATATTAAAAAGACATTTGGATATACATCTCTCCTCCTAATTCACAGACAGCACAATGTATACATCTCCACACAATATGCAGACAGCAGGATTTATACATCTCCTATAACACAGACATCCGGATGTATGCATGTCCTCCTAATATGCAGACAGCAGGATGTATACCACTCCTCCTAATACACAGAGAGCACGAAGTATACCTCTCCATCCAAAACATAGACAGCAAGATTTATACCTCTCCTATGACACAGACATCCGGATTAATGTATACATGTCCTCCTACTATGTGGACAGCAGATGTATACGTCTCTTCCTAATACACTGAGATTAGGATGTATACTTCTCCTCCTAATACACAGAAATAAGGATGTATACCTTTCCTCCTAGTACACATACAACAGATGTGTACCTCTCCTCCTAATATACCTCCTACCATTATGCAGACCTCATCTTCGTATTGAGCATCAATCACATCAGTATGTGTACCTGTCCTCCTAATACACAGACAGCAGGATATATAACTCTCTTATTACACAGACATCCGGATGTTTTCATCTCCTCCTAGTACATAGACAGAAGGCTGTATATCTCTCCTCCTAATACACAGAAATAAGGTTATATACCTCTCCTCCTAGTACACAGACAGAAGGCTGTACATCTCTCCTCCTAATACACAGAAATAAGGATATATACCTCTCCTCCTAGTGCACAGACAGAAGGATGTATACATCTCCTCCTAATACTCAGACAGCAGGAATTATATATGTCCTCCTAATAAAAAGCCCATCAAGATGGATGCCTCTCCTCCCATTATGCAGACCTCTCCTTCATATTGAGCATCAGTCACATCAGTATGTGTACCTGTCCTCCTAATACACCGACAGCAGGATGTTTACATCTCCTCCTAATACACAGACAGCAGGATGTATATCTCTCCTCCTAATACACAGACATCAGGAACTATACCTCTCCTCCTAATATACAGAAATAAGGATATATACCTCTCCTCCTAGTACACAGACAGAAGCATGTATACATCTCCTCCTAATACTCAGACAGCAGGAATTATATATGTCCTCCTAATATACAGACATCAGGATGCATAACTCTCCTATTACACAGACATCCAGATGTTTACATCTCCTCCTAATACACAGAAATAAGGATGTATACCTCTCCTCCTAATACACAGAAATATGGATGTATACCTATCCTTCTAGTACACAGACAGCAGGATGTATACTTCTCCTCCTAATATACAGAGAGCAGGATGTATACCTCTCCCCCTAATACACAGACAGTATAATGTATACCTCTCCTCCTAATTCACAGACATAATGATGTAGATCTCTCCTCTTAATACACAGACATAAGGATGTAGATCTCTCCCCCTAGTACACAGACAGAAGGATGTATACTAGGGTGACCACATGTCCCAGATTTCCCAGGACACTTCTGGATTTTAAATGTTTGTCTCTTGTCCCGGGCAGCCCCCTTCTGGGACAGTACAATGTCCTGGAATGAAGATTCCTGAATTCAGAGGTCTAAACACTAGAAGAAGAAGAATGGCTCATAGACTACTGTAACAAAACCAAAGTCTCTGCTGGGCTACAGAAAAATGGCTTCTGGGCAGAGCTCTAAACACTAGAGAGAACTGAGCCTTGATACTGATATCAAACCTGCAGTGCAATTTTGTTGTAGTGTAATACTAATCTAAGGCTGTAATACTAATCTAAGGCTTTGGTCTTCATGTACATTTTCTTGTAGCCCACCACAGGCACCACTTTTGTCACAGCAGTCCATGGACAGTTCTCTCTCTTGTGTTTAGATCTCTGTGGTATGCATTTCTCTCTGCAGTGTCCCTGAATAGCAGAATTGAAATGTGGTCACCCTAATGTATATCTCGCCTTATAATACTCAGACAACAGGATGTACAGTATATCCTCCTAATACAAGTCCATCAAGATGTAGACCTCTTCTCCTATTACGCAGACATTACATTGTATTCTTCCTGTTGTGTAGACATTAGGACTCGATACTATTCTCTCTGGTAAAACAGAGTAAGTTAAAAAAAACACAGAGTGAGATTCTCACTTGTGTACAGCAGCTATTCTATAGCTGGACAGGTACATATTCCAACAAGCATTGATGGCCAAAATCCATGTTGTAGCCAAACGTTCGTTGCTGATTTTTGTTCCTACAACTCATGCTAAATAGTGTGAATTGTGGGACGATCAAAGGAAAAAAAGCCAACTCTCATTGTTTGACACTGCGTCAACAAGAGTTAGCTCAAAACACAGTCACCCTCCCATACACTAACCCTACCTACACTACCAATAACATGACACTTAAACAGTACTACCCCTATCACTATCCTGACACCCAGAATTGTAACACTTTCCAGTCATCCACTGTCTGCCTTCTTCTTGAATGTTCTCTCGTCTGTCTTCTTTTTTCCATTTTTTTTCTTCTGTAAAATGTGTTTAAAAATATAATCCAATGAGAGTTGATTTTAAGGGGGGCAGTGTTATGTACATGTGTGTTATCCATGGGATGTTCCTTGTCCTGTGCTCTGTTCAAGACATTTAGCTCCTATCTTGAGTAGTTGTTTAGTGGTATTCTGTTTTTTGCTACATAATCCATTACCTGTGGAATTTTATCTGTGTGGGCTCAGGCAATCTTGATTTTTGTGGCACCTTCTTTTGGACTCTCCAAAAGTTTGCCAATTCATTTTGAGTCCCTTTGGCCTCAGGAAAAACAGAGGAGCCAGTTACCTGCCTTTTTTATGTATCAAGTTAGATTCCACAGATATGGAATGTTGTTTGCTTCCGCAAAAGTTGTCTAATTTGAAAATGGCAGTTCTGTATTACTTATTGCTTATGAAGTTCTCCAGTCTTTGATGTATAAGCTCAATATTGCATGCTGGACCTTGCCAATGGCACAGTTTTTTTCCCAACAGTTGTCTCAGGCTACTTCCAGAGTGTGTAAGCCACATCACTTCCCTGTGCGAGGATATGTATTTGTGGGCTACATTCTTGAATGCTTACAATGGACAATCCTTTTTGCAGTGTCAGTCATTTCTTGAGGTATGCCAGGGATCTTAAAGCTCTGTATAAACCCAGAATTTATCTTAATAGGAGGATTTCTAAATTTGTGGTTTTGCATGTGGGGTTGTCATTTAGGCACGGGACTAGTGATGAGCGAGCACCCCAATGCTCGGGTGTTCGGGTGCTCTGACCGAGCACCCCCGGAGGCTCGAGTGCTCGGCCGAGCACCCGAGCCCCATTGAAGTCAATGGGAGGACTCGAGCATTACACCAGGCACCCCCTGCTCTGATGAGGGGAGGGTGCCTGGTCCATAGGAAAAGGGCAGAAAATTATGGAAACACCAGAGAAATGGTTCAGGGACAGCATAGGGAGGATGTCTGGATGCATCTTGGACTCCAACATCGCTGCTGGGAACGATCTTTCGCCCGTAGTACGCCATTTTTACAGACTGACCGTAAAACACACAAAAAGGAAAATAAAAACGACTTTAGGCGAAAAATTGTTACCAAACAGTATTTGCTGTATATTTACTTGTATATCATCTGCAAATTCTCCCAAAAATTTCCTCGATTTTTCTGAACTGAGGCCATGATTAAGAGGGAAACGTGCGCAGAGGCAAATTCTCCCAAAAATTTCCTTGATTTTTCTGAACTGAGGCCATGATTAAGAGGGAAACGTGCGCAGAGGCAAATTCTCCCAAAAATTTCCTCGATTTTTCTGAACTGGGGCCATGATTAAGAGGGAAACGTGCGCTGAGCCGACCATCTAAAACATTATGGGTGAGGGTCTGCTGCGGAGCTGACCATCCTAAACATTATATGTGAAGGCCCGCTAGTGAGCTGACGCTATAAAACATTATATGAGAGGGCCCGCTAGAGAGCTGACCCAATAAAACATTATATGAGAAGGCCCGCTGGTGAGCTGACCTATACAAAAATTGTCAAACAGCGCCCGCTGGTGAGCTGGCCCTATATAAAAATTATATCACAGGGCCCGCTGGTGAGCTGGCCCTATATAAAAATTATAGCACAGGGCATATGGAAGAGGAGGAGGAGGATGAGAAGATTAAGAGTCAACCATATACCCGTTTTTTGGGTGGAAGGGGTGAATGGGAATACAGAGTATTCCCATCATTGTAAATAACATATATAAAGTGAGTTTATGTTCCCCCAGGGCTTTCCTCCAGTGGAGTGGAGAAGTCAGGGGAAATCCAGGCCTTGTTCATTTTTATAAGTGTCAACCTATCAGCATTGTCGGTGGAAAGGCGGATACGCTTATCTGTTATGATGCCACCAGCAGCACTAAATACCCGCTCAGACAGAACGCTGGCGGCAGGGCAGGCCAGCACCTCCAAGGCGTAGAGTGCCAGTTCATACCACGTGTCCAGCTTGGACACCCAGTAGTTGTAAGGCACAGAGGGATCATTGAGGACGCTGACACGGTCTGCTACGTACTCCTTCACCATCTTCCAAAACTTTTCCCTCCTTGTGACACTAGGCTGCGCATCAGGGTGAGGGTGCTGGCGGGGTGTCATGAAGGTGTCCCACGCCTTGGAGAGTGTTGCCTGCCTTTGTCGGAACTGCTGTGTGCTCCCCTTTTCTCCCCTTCTCTGTTGGCCAAGGTAGCACGTACTCTGCCGCCAGCGTTGTCAGATGGAAAATTTTGGAGCAATTTTTCAACAAGAACCTTCTGGTATTGCACCATTTTGCTTGTCCTCTCCACCAGAGGAATGAGAGATGAGAAATTCTCTTTGTAGCGGGGGTCCAGAAGGGTGAACACCCAGTAATCCGTGTTGTCTAAAATGCGTATAACGCGTGGGTCACGGGAAAGGCAGCCTAACATAAAGTCAGCCATGTGTGCCAGAGTACCAACAGTCAAGATTTCGCTGTCCTCACCAGGAGGATGACTCTCAATCTCCTCATCCTCTTCCTCCTCTTCTGCCCACCCACGCTGAAGAGATGGAACTAAAGTTCCATGGCTACCCTCTGTAGCGGAGGCAACCGTGTCTTCCTCCTCCTCCTCCTCCTCCTCCGCCTCCTTCAATTGTCGCTGAGAAGACGAAGTGAGGGTGCTCTGGCTATCACCTTGTGTAAGCTCTTCCTCCCGCATTTCCACCTCTTCCACATGCAAAGCGTCAGTTTTAATAGTGAGCAGCGAGCGTTTCAGTAGACACAGAAGTGGGATGGTTACACTGATAATAGCGTTATCGCCGCTCACCATCTGTGTCGATTCCTCAAAATTGCGTAAAACCTCACAGAGGTCTGACATCCATTCCCTCTCCTCACTTCTGATTACAGGAAGTTGAACGGAGAGGCGACGACCGTGTAACAGCTGGTACTCCACTACTGCCCTCTGCTGCTCACAAAGCCGGGCCAACATGTGGAAGGTGGAGTTCCAGCGCGTGCTCACGTCACACAACAGCCGGTGAGTTGGCAATTGTAAGCGCTGCTGCAGCTTCAACAGGGCGGCTGAAGCTGTAGATGACTTACGGAAATGTGCACACACGCGGCGCACCTTGGTCAAGAGATCATGCACATTGGGGTAGGTTTTTAGAAATCGCTGAACCACTAAATTAAATACATGCGCTAGGCATGGTACGTGTGTGAGCTTGCCGAGCTCCAAAGCCGCCACCAAGTTACGCCCATTATCACACACAACCATGCCTGGTTGCAGGTTGAGTGGCGAGAGCCACTGCTCGGTCTGGTGACTAATCCCCTGCAACAGCTCTGAGGCCGTGTGCTGTTTGTCCCCAAGGCAGATCAGCTTCAGCACGGCCTGTTGACGCTTCCCCACTGCAGTGCTACACTGCTTCCAGCTACCGGCTGATGGGGGAGTGGCGCTGCGTGCAGAGAATTCGGAGGTGGAAACGGAGGAGGAGGAGGAGCCAATAACGTAGGTGCTGGCGGAAACCGTGATGGAGGTAGAGCCCGCAATCCTCGGCGTGGGTAGCACCCGTGCCATCCCAGGGTCCGAGTCGCTCCCAGCCTCCACGACATTCATCCAGTGTGCCGTCAGGGAAATGTAGCGTCCCTGGCCACAAGCACTTGTCCATGTGTCAGTCGTTAAGTGGACCTTCCCAGTAACTGCGTTGGTCAGGGCACGGGTGATGTTACGGGACACATGGTGGTGTAATGCGGGGATGGCACACCGGGAAAAGTAGTGGCGGCTGGGGACCGCGTACCGAGGGACAGCTGCTGCCATCAGGCTGCGGAAGGACTCAGTTTCCACAAGCCTAAATGGCAGCATTTCGATGGCCAGTAATTTGGAAAGGTGTGAGGTTAGTGCTATGGCCTGTGGGTGGGTGGCTGGGTATTTTCGCTTGCGCTCAAATGCCTGGGGTAACGACATTTGGACGCTGCGCTGGGACAGGGAAGTGGATGTGGTCGCTGATGGTGCTTCAGATGGTACAGGTGCAGGGCGGGAGGTATGCGGGCCTGCGCCTTCGACAGGCGATTGGCCGGCACCGAAAACAGGGGAAGAGGAGGCAGTGGTGTGGCCTGCAGACACAGATGGGCGATCCAGGCATTCCTCCCACTTACTACGGTGCTTGGATGCCATGTGTCGGATCATGCTGGTGGTGGTGAGGTTTCTAGTGTTCATGCCTCGGCTCATTCTGGTGTGGCACAGGTTGCAAACTACAATTCTTTTGTCGTCCGCACTTTCCTTAAAAAAACGCCATACCGCGGAACACCTACCCCTTGGCAAGGTAGATTTACGCAAGGGGGTGCTCCGTGGAACATTTGCGGGCCGGTTTGGTGCGGTCCGCCTTCTTTCTGTAGCCACACCACTGCCTCTTCCAGCCTGTTGCGGTGCTGCAGATGGCTCACCCTCAGGACTGCTGTCATCGCTCGGCTCTACACCTTCCCAGGTGGGGTCAGTCACCTCATCGTCCACCAAGTCCTCCTCCACTTCCTCACTCTGATCATCCTCCTCATGTCTTGATCCCACCACATACTCAGTCATTGACAACTGTATATCATCCTCCTCAACAAGGTCTTGAGACAGTAATAGTGGTTGATTTAATGGCAACTGTGTCTCATCATCATCATCATCATCCACTACTTCCTTTGACCTTAAATGCCGTTCACATCTGTCATCTTCTTGTGATTGGGTACCCTCTAGAGGTTGTGAATCAGGGCACAAGATGTCATGTTCCTCTGCAAGCGTGCTTGGAGAGAGGGTCAAATGAAGGATTGGTGATGAGACGAGCTCCTCACTATATCCCAGTGTGGGATCACTTCTTTGACCAGACCGTCTATGGTGGGAGGAAGGATGATCAGAGTGAGGATTATGTTGACCAGACTCTTGGCTACTGAGAGTGGACTTGGTGGAAGACAGGGTGGTGCTTAACCGACTGGAAGCAGTATCAGCTGACATCCAACCGACCACCTGTTCGCAGTGGTCGGACCTCGAGAGTGATGTCCTGCGACGCCCTGTAAAATGAGACATGAAGCTAGGTATGGTGGATGTCTTTCTTTCTTGTGCTCTGGCACCAGGCACAGTTTCTCCGCGTCCTGACCCGCGCCCTGAACTATCAGGATCACGTCCACTTCCCCGTCCCTTTTTACCCGCCTTCTTCATCTTACACGGAATATGTGACTTTGATATTTTAGTTTGAAGACTTAACAGTATTTCTTCCTATTCTGCAACTGTGCAGAGTACACAGAATAGGCTGCTAAACTGCGGTGAAGCACACTGAATGGAATATGTGACTTTGATATTTTAGTTTGAAGACTTAACAGTATTTCTTCCTATTCTGCAACTCTGCACAGTACACAGAATGTGCTGCTAAACTGCGGCGAAGCACACTGAATGGAATATGTGACTTTGATATTTTACTTTGAAGACTTAACAGTATTTCTTCCTATTCTGCAACTGTGCAGAGTACACAGAATAGGCTGCTAAACTGCGGCGAAGCACACTGAATGGAATATGTGACTTTGATATTTTACTTTGAAGACTTAACAGTATTTCTTCCTATTCTGCAACTGTGCAGAGTACACAGAATAGGCTGCTAAACTGCGGTGATGCACACTGAATGGAATATGTGACTTTGATATTTTACTTTGAAGACTTAACAGTATTTCTTCCTATTCTGCAACTGTGCAGAGTACACAGAATAGGCTGCTAAACTGCGGTGAAGCACACTGAATGGAATATGTGACTTTGATATTTTACTTTGAAGACTTAACAGTATTTCTTCCTATTCTGCAACTGTGCAGAGTACACAGAATAGGCTGCTAAACTGCGGTGACGCACACTGAATGGAATATGTGACTTTGATATTTTAGTTTGAAGACTTAACAGTATTTCTTCCTATTCTGCAACTGTGCAGAGTACACAGAATAGGCTGCTAAACTGCGGTGAAGCACACTGAATGGAATATGTGACTTTGATATTTTACTTTGAAGACTTAACAGTATTTCTTCCTATTCTGCAACTGTGCAGAGTACACAGAATAGGCTGCTAAACTGCGGTGACGCACACTGAATGGAATATGTGACTTTGATATTTTAGTTTGAAGACTTAACAGTATTTCTTCCTATTCTGCAACTGTGCAGAGTACACAGAATAGGCTGCTAAACTGCGGTGACGCACACTGAATGGAATATGTGACTTTGATATTTTAGTTTGAAGACTTAACAGTATTTCTTCCTATTCTGCAACTGTGCAGAGTACACAGAATAGGCTGCTAAACTGCGGTGAAGCACACTGAATGGAATATGTGACTTTGATATTTTACTTTGAAGACTTAACAGTATTTCTTCCTATTCTGCAACTGTGCAGAGTACACAGAATAGGCTGCTAAACTGCGGTGAAGCACACTGAATGGAATATGTGACTGATATTTTACTTTGAAGACTTAACAGTATTTATTCCTATTCTGCAACTGTGCAGAGTACACAGAATAGGCTGCTAAACTGCGGTGACGCACACTGAATGGAATATGTGACTTTGATATTTTAGTTTGAAGACTTAACAGTATTTCTTCCTATTCTGCAACTGTGCAGAGTACACAGAATAGGCTGCTAAACTGCGGTGAAGCACACTGAATGGAATATGTGACTTTGATATTTTACTTTGAAGACTTAACAGTATTTCTTCCTATTCTGCAACTGTGCAGAGTACACAGAATAGGCTGCTAAACTGCGGTGACGCACACTGAATGGAATATGTGACTTTGATATTTTAGTTTGAAGACTTAACAGTATTTCTTCCTATTCTGCAACTCTGCACAGTACACAGAATGTGCTGCTAAACTGCGGCGAAGCACACTGAATGGAATATGTGACTTTGATATTTTAGTTTGAAGACTTAACAGTAGTTCTTCCTATTCTGCAACTCTGCACAGTACACAGAATGTGCTGCTAAACTGCGGCGACGCACACTGAATGGAATATGTGACTTTGATATTTTAGTTTGAAGACTTAACAGAATGTGCTCTAATCTGCAACTTTGCACACTAAACAGAATATGCTCTAATCTGCAACTTTGCACACTAAACAGAATGTGCTCTAATCTGCAACTTTGCACACTAAACAGAATGTGCTCTAATCTGCAACTTTGCACACTAAACAGAATGTGCTCTAATCTGCAACTTTGCACACTAAACAGAATGTGCTCTAATCTGCAACTTTGCACACTAAACAGAATATATGAAATTTTTTGTTTTTGTTTTTTTCCCCCCCACACAAAATAACCTGCTGCCCCCACACACAGTAGTCCTAAAAAGGACTTTTGGTTCTTTTTTTTTCACAATTTTGCTTTTTTTCTCCCTACACTGACTTTCCCTTCCTATCCTCATCTCTCCCTGGCTAAGACTGAGCCGAACTCGCTGGTCAGGTGCTATACAGCACCCGACCACGGGTTCTGGCCAGCCAATCAGTGTAATGCCAGCAGCCAACATGGCTGCTGGCATTACACTGATGTCAGAGCCTCCCTGCACGTTTATTGGCTTCGCAGCAGCCGCAAAACGTGCGGGGAGGAGACCCGAACATGGCGGGCGAGCACATGCGGTACTCATACGAGTACCGCCATGTGCCGAGCAGAGCGATGCTCGAGCCGATCCGAGAATCGGCCGAGCATGCTCGCTCAACACTACTTAACAGTATTTCTTCCTATTCTGCAACTGTGCAGAGTACACAGAATGTGCTGCTAAACTGCGGCGAAGCACACTGAATGGAATATGTGACTTTGATATTTTACTTTGAAGACTTAACAGTATTTCTTCCTATTCTGCAACTGTGCAGAGTACACAGAATATGCTGCTAAACTGCGGCGAAGCACACTGAATGGAATATGTGACTTTGATATTTTAGTTTGAAGACTTAACAGTATTTCTTCCTATTCTGCAACTGTGCAGAGTACACAGAATATGCTGCTAAACTGCGGCGAAGCACACTGAATGGAATATGTGACTTTGATATTTTAGTTTGAAGACTTAACAGTATTTCTTCCTATTCTGCAACTGTGCAGAGTACACAGAATATGCTGCTAAACTGCGGCGAAGCACACTGAATGGAATATGTGACTTTGATATTTTAGTTTGAAGACTTAACAGTATTTCTTCCTATTCTGCAACTGTGCAGAGTACACAGAATGTGCTGCTAAACTGCGGCGAAGCACACTGAATGGAATATGTGACTTTGATATTTTAGTTTGAAGACTTAACAGTATTTCTTCCTATTCTGCAACTCTGCACAGTACACAGAATGTGCTGCTAAACTGCGGTGACGCACACTGAATGGAATATGTGACTTTGATATTTTAGTTTGAAGACTTAACAGTATTTCTTCCTATTCTGCAACTGTGCAGAGTACACAGAATGTGCTGCTAAACTGCGGCGAAGCACACTGAATGGAATATGTGACTTTGATATTTTACAGTTTGAAGACTTAACAGAATGTGCTCTAATCTGCAACTTTGCACACTAAACAGAATGTGCTCTAATCTGCAACTTTGCACACTAAACAGAATGTGCTCTAATCTGCAACTTTGCACACTAAACAGAATGTGCTCTAATCTGCAACTTTGCACACTAAACAGAATATATGAATTTTTTTTTTTTTTTTTGTTTTTTTCCCCCCACACAAAATAAACTGCTGCCCCCACACACAGTAGTCCTAAAAAGGACTTTTGGGTCTTTTTTTTCACAAATTTGCTTGTCTTCTCCCTACACTGACTTTCCCTTCCTATCCTCATCTCTCCCTGGCTAAGACTGAGCCGAACTCGCTTGTCAGGTGCTATACAGCACCCGACCACGGGTTCTGGCCAGCCAATCAGTGTAATGCCAGCAGCCAACATGGCTGCTGGCATTACACTGATGTCAGAGCCTCCCTGCACGTTTATTGGCTGTGCAGCAGCCGCGAAACGTGCGGGGAGGAGACCCGAACATGGCGGGCGAGCACATACGGTACTCGTACGACTACCGCCATGTGCCGAGCAGAGCGATGCTCGAGCCGATCCGAGCATCGGCCGAGCATGCTCGCTCAACACTACACGGGACCATTGAAGAAATCAAACATGTCTTCTGTCTGGATGATTGCGTTCACTGTAACAAGATTGGCCTTGATTTCTTTAACTTCAAAATAATTAGTGCCATTGGATGTGTTATAACGTTATTGCACTGTGGTGTATCCAGGTGATTAGGGTGGTAATCAGATGGGTTTGTGGTGGCCATGCCCTAGCCATACAGAAAATTGGAAACGTGGGAAGGACCTTAATCTGTGGAGGACCACTGTGGAGGCCAACTACATGAAAATGACATTTTGTCTGACTACCAGCCACAGGCTGTATGTTGCCATACCCACTGGGCTTCTTGTAGCCAGTCACTGTGGGATGCAGTTGAAGGTTACAAGTTATGACCATGACTTGACACAATGTATATATTACAAATTTTATTTATATCTCAAACTGTCAAGAACATTTATGTGATGTTCGGTTTTAGTCAATAAAGCTGTGACCAGTTTAAAACCTACATCAGTATTTTCTGTCTTATTTACTTTCTGGTACCTTATACCTAGACAAGGACCAATTCCTGAGCAGTGTGGGAACCACATAGCACAAGAGGGGAGTGTCTGGGGAAATGTCACATAAGAGAAAATATTTATCACTTAGGCTTGTTATCATCACAAGTCCTGAGGAATCACACCAGATATCATTTTTATCACTCAGGCTTGTTAGTGTCACAAGCTCTGAGGAATCACATCAGAGATCAGTTTTATCACTCAGGCTTATTAATGTCACAGGCTCTGAGGAAGCAGTGATTTGAAGGACATAGGCTTGTTAGAAATAAGCCCATCAAATATTATTTTATTTTACGCCTCTGGTTTGTGTTCACAGAAAAAGCCCTGATGAAAAAAAAATACCCTACTGATATAGTGCCAGCATATCATTTTATGGTGGCCAGTGGCCATTGGCAAACATCCCCAGTGTCATTGTGGCATTTGTGACTGGTGTTCTTGCTGCTGCTGTTGAGTTATTTGAACAGCCAGAAAATTAGGCAGCCCCAAGGGAATGATATCAACAAGCGCAGTGATATGAGTGGTGATCATCAAGATTTGACTTGCCACTATTAGCTTCAGTGATGTGTCTGAGGAAGTAGCAGCACGACAATTAGGCCCCACCACTTCACTTATATGTGGAAAAAGAAGTTGGCCAAAATCATGGGTGTATTGTTGGAATATAATGTTTCCATTGAGAGCAGGAAGGAACTGTCTTCTCATCAGCAACTTCAATGTGCACTGTGTGTGAAATAAATAAGGGAAGGACTGGGAACAATGTGCACATCTGCACTCATATCAAACACCTGGCACCACTCTAACCAAACACTGTGACGCTTAGGGTCCCCAGTGTGAAATCCAACCACCAGAAACCAAGTAATGTTGCAGTCACTATGTCCCTTCTCCACTCCCTGCCAAGGACATGTGACAACTTGTAGAATTAATAGTATTGATGAACCCTCCCTGCCACCAGCTTTGCATATTCTGCAGGATTGACATGTGTGATCAGAGCACCACATAGTGTGCAATGGGTGGACACAAACTGCCACATATTGACATTTGCAAAATGGCTATCAGCTGGTGAGAGAGGTAATGATGTATGAGGTGGATGGCCAGAAGACATAGTTACATCTTCCCACGGCCGGACCCTACAGAAAGAATGTGATGGCGAGTCAGGTGTTTGGCTCGCCATCAAACGTCAAAGCTCTGGCTGGGTTTCTCTATTCTTCTTCCTCTTTGATTTACACCTCACCTCTTGTTGCCTTTGTGGAGAGTTAGGGGGAACAGCAAGAGCTGTGGCCGGTTTCTTTATTGGGCAGTTGGCTTTAACGTGCTTTACATTAATGTCATGATGTCTGTGTTTAATATGTCTGATGAGGGTGGTTGTGCCAAGATGCTGTCATACTTGGCATCATCTTTTCATCCCCCCCTCCTGAAAATGAATGAATGAATATGTTTATTTGTATAGCGCCACAAGTGTAAGCAGCACTTTACAATTCAAGGGTTTAGACAACACAGGGTTACAAGTGCTTTGCAAAGTGAAACACTGGAATGAGGTGCCTGCCTGAAAGCTTACAATGTAAAATTTTCATGGGATAAATACAGAGTACATAACGGTCAAGTGCTGAATACAGTGCCAGAGTTCTGGTCAGGATAGGGGACATAAATAAAGTAAATAATTTATAAAGAGCCTAACTTGTATAAAGTCAGTGTCTTCTAGCATGTTTAAATTTTGTTAAGGAGATGTAGTTTCAATCATGACTTGAAGCCCATTAGAGAGGTGCAGTGGCGGAGGGTGGGAGGAAGAGCATTCCGTAGATAAGGAGCAATGAGAGAAAAAGGTTTGATATGTGAGAGAGCTGTAGACACAAAAGTAGCCAAAAGAAGATTTTTATTGGCTGATTGCAAGTGATGGGATGAAGTATAGTGGGAGATCAAAGTGGAAATGTAGGAAGGGAAAGAGAAGAGTTTTGAGTGAGAGAATCAGCCATTGGATAGATTTGAGGAGTAGGGAGCAGAGACAAACCTAGGTGGCAGTAGGGTAATTTGTGCTGCAGCATTCTGCATGTATTGAAGAGGATGGTGCTGGGAGGCAGGATCACAAGGCACACTGGCAGCACTAGCAGCAGGCACAGGTAGCTGACCTGTTCTGCTCACACTGCTATCCCCTACTTCCTCTTCCTGTGACATTATTTTCCACAATATCCCTAAGAGAGATATAGGGAGACTGGCCATCATTGGGCCTGGGGAATCAGGGCATCTAGACCCTTCAAGGTTGACAGTGGTCACTTCCTCCTCCTCAGACTCAGTGGACGCATCACAGTCCTTCCAGCTCCTCCTTTTGTTTGTAATCCAGTTGCACATAGTGATAGCACACAGTATGAGCCTCTCCTGCTTGAATCGTGCTAAATAAATCACAGCACAACAACCTAGCACCCTCTCTTTCTCTCTCTCTAGCTGTTAGTATTGTGTTTCACAACGTCATGTTTTTACAGCAAAAAACGAGAAGAACATGTACATAATAGGGGGCGAAAAGACTGTAGCCATTGAAAACATTTTTGACAATGGGTAAAATTGGTGAAGATTTTAAGGGCTTTACTTAAAGCTGATTTTCCCTCGAAAAGGTAGAAAACCCCATGGTTTTCGCAGGGACATAACAGGACCTTTCGCCCACCCCTACTCCTAATACACAACAAACTGTATACTTCTCCTCCTAATACGCAGATATCTTGATGTATATCTGTCTTACGGTTACACAGACATCAGGATGTATACCTCTCCTCCTATTACAAAGACAACAGTATATATGGGAGCTTGAGGGGGCAGTATGCCTCTGAAAGTCCATTAAGATGGGCAGCAGTCCTACTTCTCTGTCCTCTCTCCTGGGCTATGAGCTGCATTGCCTCCTTCCTTTTCCCATGCTACTGGTGGGGGCTGGGGGAGGGTGCAGAGAGTGGCCAATCCCCTGGGGGTGAGGGGAAGGGCCTGGGGGGGGTGGGAGGAGGAGAATGGAGGGACTAGTTGCATAAAAAGGTGTGTATGTAAGTAGGTACAGTAATTTACTTTTTGTTTTAGGTGACACAGAGAGCAAGCCTGAAGAGAAGTCCGACTAGAGCAGCTGGACACCTCAAGTTCTTCCAGGAGGATGATGGTGCACCAAGACATCTTCAGGGATCCAAGGGAGGTTCCAGGACCAGAACACCTACTACAAAATAAATATATGCAAGTTATCCTCCTGCTTCCTCCTCTCTCCATTTGTCTCCCCTCCATCTTGTCTGCTTCCATCTAATCCTGCTTCCTCCTTTTCTGCCCATATTCCTCCTTCTCCTTCCCCTGCTTTTCTATCTTTCCCCACCTCTTCTCATCCATCCACTGCCATGCCTTCATGTTTTCCCCTGTGTGGCCAGCCTTATCATCCTCCTTTCCATTCCCTACCATCTAGTTCACCTTTGTTCTCCCTCTCCAGTTCGCTACTGCAGCCCCTGGAGATAGATATGGCAGATTGATCTTTTCAGACCTTTAACGTTGCCCCATGTGAGCAATACACTGAGTTCTCTTTAGAGCAACCCCCTGGTAGCCCCCTCCACCAGCCCTCACCTTAGCCCCATTCAGCTGAGCCATCTCTAACAAGAAGGAAGAGGCAGGATCCTCAGTGTCCTGCCTCATCCTCTGCGCTATCACACTCTGTGATGGCATCATCCAGACCTGCTTCTCCTCCAGTAGGTGTGGGGCGGGAATTCAGGTGGCATACAAGGATGCCATTGGTTCTCGTGGCCACACTATCACGGTGTCCATTCTTTCTGTCAGTCTCTGTGTGTTGCGCTCCTATTGGCTGAGCTATGTTTGGCCCGCCCAGTATGGCCTTTTTATACTGGGCTCTGGCACCTGTCTGGTGCCTTTTCATGGTGTTCCAATACCAGTACTGACTTGAGTTGCTGTGTTCCCTTGTACCGACTTGGCCCGTTTGACTACTCCTCTTCTGGTTCCTGCTCCGTGATCCGACCCGGCCTGGCTGACGTTCCTGCTCCGTGACCTGACCCGGCTTGTCTGACGTTCCTGCTCCGTGATTCGACCCGGCCTGGCTGACTTCCTACTCCGTGACCTGACCCGGCTTGCCTGACGTTCCTGCTCCGTGACCCGGCCCTGCTCTCCAGTTCCTGCTTCGTTGTGTCGCTGGGGCGACATTCTGATTTCCGCCTGTCTGGGCGTACCAGACAGTGTGTCCGTGCTGCCTCCATTACTGATCCGGCAGTGTACCTATCGCTGATCATCCCGTTAACTCTTGCAGAGTTACTGTTGCCTCCATTACTGCTACGGCAGTGTACCTATTGCTGAGCCTTCTGTTAACTCTTGCAGAGCTACTGTTTCCTCCGTTACTGCTACGGCAGTATACCTATTTCTGAGACTTCTGTTAATTCTTGCAGAGATACTGTTGCCTCCGTTACTGCTACGGCAGTGTACCAATTGCTGAGCCTTGCAGAGCTTACTGTTTCCTCCGTTACTGCTGTGGCAGTGTGCCTGTGGTTGCGTTTCCGCTCAGCTCTTGCAGAGTACTGTTGCCTCCGTTACTGCACCGGCAGGGTGCCCTTGGCTACTCCGTTCAGCTCTAGCAGAGTACTGTTGCCTCCGTTACTGCACCAGCAGGGTGCCCTTTGCTCTATTCCGTTCAGCTTGTGCAGAGTACTGTTGCCTCCATTACTGCACCGGCAGGGTGCCCTTGGCTCTATTCCGTACAGCTCTAGCAGAGTACTGTTGCCTCCGTTACTGCACCGGAAGGGTGCCCTTGGCTATTCCGTTCAGCTCTAGCAGAGTACTGTTGCCTCCGTTACTGCACCGGCAGGGTGCCCTTGGCTCTATTCCGTACAGCTCTTGCATAGCATTGTGTGGCTTCCGTTTACTGCTATGGCAGGGGGTATAAGTCTCAGCTCTGCTCTGGCAGATCTATAGTGCTCTATCTCCATTCTAGCACTACAATCTCCTTATCGCTTTTATTCCATCATACTGGGCGTTACTGAGAACACAACACATCAGAGACTGATTATATCTGTTGGGACTTTAACCCATGCTGTGCTGGGTTTTCACCCTGTCATGCCTGACCTGTGACAGTATATGAACTCTCTCACTTACTATTATACTGGAACTGTGTAGGCATAAGTCTAAGTCCTGTATTGCACCTGTCTATTTTGCTGAGATACGCTATAGCCCGTCAAGGGTAATTCTCATTGTGTTTGTTTTAATAAAGCTGTGTTTTATCCTAACCCACTGTGTCTGAGTGTTGAACAAACCGTTACAGTACGAAAAGGCCATGACCTCAGACAGTAAAGGTGAAGGTAATTCACAGAACATCCACTGAAGGATGGATGTGCACGAGCAGCGCCTGGACCAGTTGGCACTGGCCTTGCAGATATTACTTGAACATACGATACACCTTGATAAACCAAGTCAGAATCCGGTGGTTCCCCCAGTTTTGACACCGGGGAATCATTCCGTGACTATTGCTGCACCTACTAGAGGGTTAACGGCGGCAGCGCCATTACCTCTCAGATGTGATGGTGAACCTACCCTATGCAGAGGGTTTATTAATCAATTAGAGATATTCTTTTTGCCTTCCCCAAAGACCGGAGCAAGGTTGGGTTCATGATATCATTACTAACGGGCAGAGCCCTGGCTTGGGCCAATCCTCTGTGGGAGAATGCCAAACCCTGCACTCAGCACTACAGGGAGTTCGTACGAATGTTCCGGAGAGTGTTTGAGGTCTCTGGTAGAGCCGCCTTTGCTGCCAAGAGATTGATGGAGGCACAACAGGGTAATCGTACCGTGGGCGATTATGCTATAGAATTTCGTACATTGGCAGCAGAGGTAGGATGGAATAACGAGCCGTTAGTGGCAGCTTTTGCTCAAGGTCTTACCGATCATATCAAAGATGAAATTGCTGCTAGAGACCGTAGGCCAGAGCCTACAAACTACGGGCAAAGCAGCCTTTTGAACCCACCCATGCCTCCCTCGCCTCCCATGCCTCCTGATCATTTACCTGAATCCAGCGAACCAATGCAACTCGGGTTCACCAAACTCACAAAGGAGGAACGGGCACACCACAGGAGGCAGGGCCTATGTTTATCCTGTGGCAAGGCTGGGCACCTATTACGCACTTGTACGGTACTTCCGGGAAATTAACACACCTAGGGTACCTTGGGGGACAGGCCCTAGGTGGTGTTCAGCAGTCCCTAGTTCCAAGTACACAGAAACCCACTATCCAGATGGTATTTTCATGGGCAGAACAGCCAGTTGAGGTTCTGGCCCTGGTG
The DNA here is from genome assembly GCA_037306005.1 of Rhinophrynus dorsalis. Taxonomy (NCBI): domain Eukaryota; kingdom Metazoa; phylum Chordata; class Amphibia; order Anura; family Rhinophrynidae; genus Rhinophrynus; species Rhinophrynus dorsalis. Next base: position 118,794,266 of record CM074727.1, on the reverse strand, counting down.
GATTCCGGCGCAGCCGGTTACTTCATGGATTGTTCATTTGCCGAGTTACATAAGATTCCTTTGGTCATGAGGGACTCTCCCTTAGCCATTGATGGCAGACCATAGGAACCGGCGCTGATTACTATGGAAACTATTCCTATTACAATGACTATTGGGGCCCTCCACAAGGAGGAATTATGATTTCAGATAATTCATTCCCCTCATCATGTGGTCATTCTGGGGTTCCCATGGCTACATCTGCATAACCCTCAGTTTGATTGGCAGAGATGTGAGGTCACATCTTGGTCCGAGTATTGCATGGAGCATTGTATGTCGCACCCAGTTAAGATTTTATGTACCTCTCCCTCTGTGCCAGCTGAATACCACAAATTAAGTGACGTATTCAGTAAGGGAGAGGCTAGCGTATTGCCTCAGCACAGAACTTATGATTGCACTATTGATTTGCCTCCGGGCGTAGTGCCTCCCAGGGGTCGCACGTACCCACTGTCGTGCAATGAGAATAAGGCTATGGAAGACTACATTGATGAAGCCCTTAAAAGGTGGATTATACGCAAGTCTACTTCACCGGCTGGTGCTGGTTTCTTTTTTGTGAAAAAGAAAAATGGCGAATTAAGACCTTGCATTGACTACCTTGGATTGAATAAACTCATGTCCAAAAATGCCTACCTCATACCACTTATTACGGAACTATTTGACAGTTTAAAAGGTTTCTCCATTTTTACGAAACTTGATCTATGGGCCGCTTATAACCTGATCAGAATAAAGGCTGGGGATGAGTGGAAAACGGCATTTAATACCAGATCTGGGCATTATGAATACCTAGTTATGCCATTTGGCCTCTGTAATGCACCTGCGGTATTTCAAGAATTTATTAATGACATCTTCTGTGACATGCTTCAGTCCTGTGTTGTCGTATACCTTGATGACATACTTATACATTCAGCTAATCTATCCCAACACATCAAGGATGTGTCTGAGGTCTTGCTTTGCTTAAGCAAGAATAAACTATTCTGTAAATTGGTTCAAAGAGCCTTTCCTGGGTTTCGTGATCTCTAAAGATGGCATTGCCATGGACCAGGAGAAACTCGCAGCTGTGTTACAATGGCCACGACCCAAGGGGTTAAAAGCTATTCAGCGCTTTCTTGGATTTGCCAATTATTATAGGAAATTTATCCAGAACTTTTCCACGATTGTTAAACCTCTGTCTGACCTTACGCACAAGGGTGCTAATCCATCCCAATGGTCTGAGGCAGCTGAAAACGCTTTTGAGACATTGAAGTCTGCTTTCGCATCCGCTCCTGTACTGTCCCACCCCAACCCTGCTCTGCCATTTACATTGGAAGTTGATGCCTCCGAAATAGGGGTAGGGGCAGTACTGTCTCAGCGCCCAGTTGCGGGAGACACCTTGAGACCTTGTGGGTTCTTCTCAAAGAAACTTTCTAGTGCACAAAGCCACTATGAAATTGGTGACAGAGAACTCCTGGCTATTATTCTCGCTTTGAAGGAATGGCGTCACCTACTGGAGTGTACTAGAACTCCGTACTAATTTTAACTGACCACAAGAACCTGACTTATCTCTCAGAAGCGAAAAGGTTGTCCTCTTGTTAGGCCAGATGGGCACTGTTTCTATCCCGATTTAACTTTGTAGTATCCTACCTGCCGGGCTCTAAAAGCGTTAGGGCGGATGCCCTGTCTAGACAATTTGGGCCAGAGGTAGAGAAGGGTGAGCCTCCCATGCCTATCATTCAGCCTGATCGTATTCTGGCTACTGTAAATACTAGTATCACTTTGCCACTGGGGGAAGAGATTTTGGCTACCCAGGCTACGACACCTCCAGAAACCCCAGTAGGCAAGTGTTTTGTTGATGAGCCATTCCGTACCAGTCTACTTGCGACATATCACTCGTCTAAGGCTGCTGGGCATATTGAGAGGGATCAATTAATATGGTCTCTCTCATAAGTATTTTGGTGGCCCTCCCTTAGAGCCGATTGCTCCGCATTCACTGCAGCCTGTACCACCTGAGCTTGTGCCAAAACCCCCAGACACCTTCCAGTGGGCTTACTTCAACCTGTACCTATTGGCGAATGCCCGTGGTCCCACATATCCATTGATTTCCTGGGAGAACTGCCTGCGTCCATGGAGTATTCGTTTATTTTAATGGTGGTTGACAGATTTTCAAAGATGGCTCATTTCGTACCCCTTTCTGGTCTTCATTCAGCCCAGGAGCTGGCAGTGGTCTTTGGTAGAGAGGTGTTCCGCTTGCATGGGGTTCCTAGAGTCGTGGTGTCTGACCGGGGGAGCCAATTCGTGTCTAGATTTTGGAGGGCATTCTGTAGCCAGATGGGCATTCAATTGTCCTTTTCCTCCGCCTACCATCCCCAGACCAATGGGGCCGCTGAGCGTGCCAATCAGGGACTGGAGCAGTTCCTGCTCTGTTTTGTGACTGATCATCACAACAATTGGGCTGACTTGTAGCCATGGGCAGAGTTCGCCAGGAATTGTGCAGTTAATTCATCATCTGGGAGCTCCCCCTTCCTCATCAACTACGGGTTTCAGCCATGCCTGCTCCCGGACTCATTCCAGTCACAGCAGATTCCAGCTCTGGACGAGCATATTGAGAAACTCCGCTCCACTTGGGCACAGGTTCAAAGGACCCTCAGACAGTCATTTCAGCGTCATCAGCGACATGCCAACCGTAGACGGCTGCCAGCGGTCTGCTTTCAGTTTGGGGACAGGGTATGGCTCTCCTCCAGAAACCTTAATCTGCAAGTTCCATCCAATCAGCTGGCTCCCCAGTTCATTGGTCCCTTCAGGGTGATCCGTAAGGTTAATCCTGTCTCATATGCCTTGGAACTCCCAGCATCTATGCTCATACATAATGTGTTCCATGTGTCCCTGTTAAAACCTCTGGTATGCAACCGCTACACTTCCACTCCGGTGGTTCCTGGTTCTGTGGATGTTCAGAGCCAAGAAGAGTACGAAGTTCAAAGCATAATTGATTCACGGAGATTTAGAGGAAAATTGCAATATTTGGTCCATTGGAAGGGCTATGGCCCTGAAGAACGTTCATGGGTTGATCAGAAGGACCTTCATGCCCCTAGGTTATTGGGCAATTTTAACTCTAAATATCCCCAGAAACCAAGACCCTCTTCCAGGAGAGGGGGTCTTTGAGAGGGGGGTACTATCATGGTGCCCGTTCTTTCTGTCAGTCTCTGTGTGTTGCGCTCCTATTGGCTGAGCTATGTTTGGCCCGCCCAGTATGGCCTTTTTATACTGGACTCTGGCACCTGTCTGGTGCCCTTTCCTGGTATTCCTGTACCAGTGCTGACTTGAGTTGCTGTGTTCCCGTGTACCGACTTGGCCCATTTGACTACTCCGCTTCTGGTTCCTGCTCTGTGATCCGACCCGGCCTGGCTGACTTTCCTACTCCGTGACCTGACCCAGTTTTCTGACGTTCCTGCTCCGTGATTCGACCCGGCCTGGCTGACTTCCTGCTCCGTGACCTGACCCGGCTTGCCTGACGTTCCTGCTCCGTGATCTGGCCTGGCTCTCCAGTTCCTGCTTCGTGGTGTCGCTTGGGCAACATTTTGACTTCTGCTTGTCTGGGCCTCCCAGACAGTGTGTCCGTGCTGTCTCCGTTACTGCTACAGCAGTGTACCTATCGATGAGCCTTCCTTAACTCTTGCAGAGCTACTGTTGCCTCCATTACTGCTACGGCATTGTACCTATTGCTGAGCCTTCTGTTAACTCTTGCAGAGCTACTGTTGCCTCCGTTACTGCTGTGGCAGTGTACCTGTGTTTGCGTTTCCGTTCAGCTCTTGCAGAGTACTATTGCCTCCGTTACTGCACTGGTAGGGTACCCTTGGCTATTCCGTTCAGCTCTAGCAGAGTACTGTTGCCTCCGTTACTGCACGGGCAGGGTGCTCTTGGCTCTATTCCGTTCAGCTTGTGCAGAGTACCGTTGCCTCCGTTACTGCACCGGCAGGGTGCCCTTGGCTCTATTCCGTACAGCTCTTGCAGAGTATTGTGTGGCCTCCGTTTACTGCTATGGCAGGGGGTATAAGTCTCAGCTCTGCTCTGGCAGATCTATAGTGCTCTATCTCCTTTCTAGCACTACAATCTCCTTATCACTTTTATTCCATCATACTGGGCGTTACTGAGAACACACCACATCAGAGACTGATTATATCTGTTGGGACTTTAACCCATGCTGTGCTGAGTTTTCACCCTGTCATGCCTGACCTGTGACAGTATATGAACTCTCTCACTTACTATTATACTGGGCCTGTGTAGGCATAAGTCTAAGTCCTGTATTGCACCTGTCTATTCTGCTGAGATACGCTATAGCCAATCAAAGGTAATTCTCACTGTGTTTGTTTTAATAAAACTGTGTTTTATCCTAACCCACTGTGTCTGAGTGTTGAACAAACCGTTACACACCCTCCGTCTCCTAGGCCAAAAGTAAACACCAGGGGTACAAGCCTTCTCAGGACATCATGCTGGGCTCATAGGGTTATTAACTCTAGAATTTGGCATTATTGATCCAGAAACGAAGAACACTTACCCCTGGGCAGCAGTTACAGCACCAACTTATCCCCCTGGGTATTCATTTGGCCACCCACTCATATCAGCATTACTTCGCTACCCCCTCCCACAGACCATAGCCCCACTTTATTACTTCCTCACACTGCCAGTATCCCCATACTTCCCCCTTCACTCAATCAGCTGCTCATGGCTCTATCAATCACCCACATTCCCTCAGACACACAAGACAGGGCGGCTCAACCTGTAGCACCCGGGGGCGTTATTACTACACACCAGGGTACTTCAGCGGGGGGTCAGGCACTACACAGCTGCAGGAATTTGATGTGGGCTGCTATTAAGGGCATCAGGGGCACCCAGGAGTCCCGTATTCAGGGAGGCACTTTCCACGTACAGGCAGGAGGGAGCATGGCTCCATGGGGGGTGGGGGAAATACAGATGCCAACAGCAGAGAGGAGATTCATGGAGAAAAAGAAGACATCAGCCCCAACTGAGACAAAGTACAGAGGTACAGGAACTGTCGGTCTCAGGTGAACAAGATAATGACAACACAAATGATTCTGATGATTGTTACAGTAAGGTTGACTCAGAGGAGTCTACCAGCACCTCTGACTGAGACACTGACTCACAAAACTAAGACTCTGACTCAGATGACAGCAACAAAGGGGTGGTTCTTGTTTAAAAAAAAGTTTGAAGAAGCTGTGGGGAATTGGTAAAAAATGAGTAAGGAAGGGTAGGTTGGAGGAGCAAGTAGGGAAGAATTTTAAGTTCACCAGGGATGGGGACACTCACGTTTGCGGCTTATCTACCCCATTTGATCACATCCCCATCAAAGTGCACAGGCTCATCATAGCCAGAAAGTTTGTGGGCGTCTTAAAATTAACTTACCAGGCAGTAGAGGATAAGGAGGACGGGGTTAAGAAGGAAAAAGGTATACACAGACAAACATATTATGGATAGGAATCAGGTGCTTTGCAGCTTACACAAGCTTCTATATGGTTCATAACCCAGAGTAGGGTTTGAATTTGTTCAAATACCATGACATAATTGTAGATACACATGTGGCTTATGGAGGAAGCGCATGGTTGGATTATGATTGTGCATTCCAAAGGAAGATGGCACATAGTGAGGTCCTTATTATGGTAGCAAAGATATGAACCTGTGGTCCAGGCTAGTCACACATTGGGGGCGATGCCTACACCAGGGCCGCAGAAAAACACATTGCAAGGACAGCACAGTCGAGATCACTGTTTCCCATACAAAGAAAGGTTTTGCATGTCGGTGCAGACACGCTTGTGCGAAATGCTGGGAATTACCCAGGCACCTCTTGTGGAAAGAAGAAGGCAGGGAAGTCAGGTTACCACAGGACAAAGTCCTGTTATTTAAAAAGAATGACTTCATTGGAAAGGTCTACAACGTGTGCCTGGTTTGCAAGCATACTTTGTAGACCATGCCAATGCAGTAATTTGTTTTAAATAATGTGATTGCGGCTCTGCTTAAGATCCTCCTCGTGTCAGCCGACTGTAAAGCTGACAGCAGGAAACGTCAAACTTTGAATGCATATATCTCTCAAACCATAGCGGTTTGAGATATAAGATTTTTTTGCATTCAATTCAACTTTTTAAGCACTACAAAATGCTAAATATTTTTTCTGGGACATTACTGTCCCTTTAATGAGTGGCTTGTTGAATTATCAGTGCGCATGTGTGAGCAACAGCATGAGAGTATTGTGTATAGTGTTTTGTGTATAGTGCATTGTGTATAGGATATTGCGTAATAGCATTTTGTGTATTGCAGATTGCATATACCATTTTGCCTATTGCGTACAGTATATTGAGTTTTGTCTACTGAGTATAGCAGTTTTCCTATTGCTTATAGCATTTGGCATTTAGCATTTTGTTATACTGTTTGGCGTATATCGTATTGTGTATAGCATTTGACATTTTGCTTTTGATGTACCGCATATTGCACCTGACTTATATCATATAGCACTTTGCATATAGCGTTTGGCGAATTGTGGATAATGTTTTGTATATAGAGCTTGGTGTATAGCGTTTTGCAAATTGCTTATTGCGTTTGGGGAATTGCACATGGCATATTGCTCTTGATGAATTGTGTATCACATTTGGAGTATATCGTCTGCCATAAACACTCTCATGAATTGCATATTACGTTTGGTGTATAGTGTTATGCTTATAGCATTTGGCAGACAGTGTATAGCATTTGGGGTATAGCTTTTTGCGTATTGCATATAGAATTTGGCGTACAGCGGTTAGCGAATTGGGTATAGCATTTGGCGTATTGCGTTTGGAGAAGTGCATATAGCGTTTGGGTATTGCATTTGGCATATACCGTCTGCCATATACCGTTTGATGAATTGTGTATAGCGTATTGCATTTGGCATATTGCATATAGCATTTTGTGTATTGCATATATCATTTGGCGTATAGCTTTTGGCAAATTGCATAGAGCATTTGGCTTATATCGTATGACAAAGAGCGTTTGGCATAATGCGTATAGCTGTTGCCGTATTGCGTATAGCTTTTTGCATATTGCGTATACCATTTAGCGTATAACATTTGCGGTTTTGAGTCCTGCATTTGGTATATATCGTTTGGTATATAGAGCTTTGCGGATAGCGTTTGGCTTATAACGCTTGGCATATAATGTACAGGATGCATTTTGTGCAAAGCGTTTGGTATTTGGGTATTGCGTATATAGTTGTGTGTTGTACTTTTAGTGTTTGGCATATAGTATAGCGTTGTGCCTATTGCACGTAGCATTTTGTGTACAGCAGGCACACAAAAGTCTTCTTTTAAATATATATATATATATATATATATATATATATATATATATATATATACAAATATATATATATATATATATATATATAGGCAGGTGAAAATCTGGGGCATACAAAAGATATGTATGCTCACTTGATGCTGATTAACATGTCAATTTTTGTCTCCCTCAGAGTTAGTGGATCCGCTGGGTAAAGCATTCATCTTGGGGCACTCGATGTGCATTGGGTGGGGAGACAAGAAGCCACATCAGAGGGAGGCAGACAGTTAGGCATCCCATAGGAATGCTTGTAGGCTTTCTGGCTAGGTAAAAAGGGCCTAAAATGAGAACAGGTGTGGGATTTGTGGCTGGCGGCATTGTTTACTTGGGGCCAGCCACAAGTCTTGGTGATCCATGCTGATGGTAACAACCGAGCTACTGTAAAGTACACATGCCAGAGGATCTGGGACACCTGCCCACTTGCCCCCTCATCTGGTCAGAAATGGTGCACAGGTTGTTGTAGCAGGAGGCCAAATTTCCCGCCCACACCATTAACAGAGCTTGACAAATTTTTGCCTTCCTGTGTGGAGTACACTATCATGCATAACAAGATTCTTGAGATGGTGTGCACCGAAATATTGAGGGGTTGCAGTTGTTTAACAGAGCACTAGTCTCTAGGCTGGGTCTAAGCAATAGGGAGGGAGCAGAGGGACAGCTTAGAGGCCCCTCTTTGACTGGTGGAATGTGGGTTCCCCAGGCTGCCTCAGTATGACTTGTCCTCAGAAGGTATTGTTTCCAGAGGGCCTGGCTGACAGGGAGCCGCCCAATGAAATTTCCGGTTGGCTTTGGGGCTGGGTGCATGACTGCCTTTTTTTTAACAGGGTGGGCTAATGACGTCGGGTACTGGGGTAAGGGTAGGGTTTGGGGAGGTTTCAGTGCACACTTGTATACACAGGAACTCATGGTTTGAAAGTAGTGGCCCTCACATGGCATCCATGAAGGCTGTTGTCCCTGGGGGTTCTACATTAGAAGTGGGGTCCACCATGAGTAAATAGGTGAAACCCACTTTAATAAAGCTGTGACCTCTTTATTCTCAACAATGTCTGTGTTTGTGTGTTTCTTTTTAGTGTGTTGTGTTTTAATTGTTTTGGGAGGGCTGTGTTTGTTGGTTTTGAGGGAAAAAGGTGGGTAATGATGCCTGGCCTTCTTATGGAAGCCTGAAGGGGTAATATGCCCTTGAATGGGCATTAAGATGGCCGGCAGCCCTCCACCCCCATGGGCTGGGGGATACGCTCCCTTCCCCAGTACTCTAGGTGGGGTTTGAAGGGCCAATCACCTAAGGACGAGGCGGGAGAGCCTGTAGGGTGGTGGGAGTAGTGGAGAGGTGGGACTAGTTGCATAAAAAGGTGTGTTGGTAAGTAGGTACAGTAACTGACCTTTTTGTTTTCCCTCCCTACCACCCTTTCGAACTGCCTCTGCTACAGCGGATCGAAGTAGAATAACAGCAGCTACAGAAAAGGCTGTGCTTAGGTCACAAGATTGCAGAATGTAGGTCATGTTAGGACCATAATGTGGGTCCACAGGCCTCCTCAGTGTGGCTTAGCCTCAGAAAGTTCAGTTTCCAGAGGTCCTGGCTGACAGGGAGCCGGATCCTGCCCAATGAAGGTTCAGGTTGGCTTTGAGGCTGAATTCACGGTGGTCCTTTGTTAACAGGGCAGGCTAATGCCAGGGGGCTAAAAGACAAAAAAGAAAGAGAAAGGGCCAGAGCCATCTAAGAGTTATCTGCAAGGTGGGTACATAAAATAGCCCCCCAAAATAGTGGTGCTCACCACTATTTCTCGTCAATGAGGCTCAGTATCCAGGTTAGGAATTGAACTATTTCTTGAATCACTTTACAAATGGTATAAAAATGTAATTATACATGCCCAAAAACACCCAACGCGTTTCGTATACCTTCTGTACACTTTTTCAAGGGCCAGATAAAAATAATCAGCGATGATAATTTTTATCTGGCCCTTGAGAAAGTATACAGAAGGTATACGACATGCGTTGGGTGTTTTGGGGCATTTATAATTACATTTTATACCATTTGTAAAGTGATTCAATAAATAGCTCAATTCGTATCCTGGATACTGAGCCTCATTGATGAGAAATAGTGGATGACCTTTGGGAAGAGATCCATATAGCTGATCATCTGGCTCCTGCACACTACTTACAATATTGCTATTTGGTAAGCACCACTATTTTGGGGGGGATATTATATATTCCCACCTTGCAGATATACACTTAGATGGCTCAGCGCCCTTTCTCTTTCTTTTTTGTCTTTTAGCTATTTGCTGACATCTGCCACAAGTGTCCTACAGGGCTGTAACGTCTATGAATATATGATAGAAGATCTATTTTGGAATATATAGCGGATCAATCATCTCAAAATTTAGATATCTAGAGGTGGACTACTCGTCAAATGAACCACGTATTATTTCTGCAATATTTAATATATTAAAGAGCTTATATTGATTTTATTTACCGCGTTAATGCAATATTGACGATTAGCATTACCTATTGCCTTTTATTCATTTTGTAGATTATTTTCTGATTTTCTAAGCGCCACAAGTTTTGTTTTTGTAATGCCAGGGGGCACTGAGGTAAGGGGAGGGCTAGAGGAGGTGTTGGTGCGGACCTGCATCCACAGGGCCTCAAGGTTTGGAAACGAGTGGCCATCACAGACGTCCAGGGAAGGCCATGAGTACCTTAGAACCCCCTACATACCTACAGGGTGGCAGGCAGCTGGATGCGAGGGCTCAAGCTGCCAGGGCTGGACATAGCAACCATGCCAGATGTTGGCCTGGGGGCCATGCATTACATGGGGGGGTTCTCCAAGGGTATATATATCAAACCAACTTTATTATTGTTGGGACCACTTTATTCCCACCAACCAGTTGCTGTGTTCATGTTTTCTTTGCAGTAAATTGTGTTATAATTGTTTGGGGGGGGGGGGCTGGATTTGGAGAAAACTGTGGGTAGTGATGCCTGTCCATTGTATATACCTTTTCTCCTATTACAAAGACAGCAGGATATATACATCTGCTTCTAGTACACATACAGTAGAATGTATACCACTGCTCCTAATACACATACATCTTGTTGTATTCCTTTTATTTCACATACATTAAGAGGTATAGGTCTACTCCTAATATTCAGGGAGCAGGATGTATATCTCTACTGCTACTACACATGCTGCGGAACGTATACCCTCCTGCTAATGCATAGACAGAGCGTTGTACACCTTTCTGCCTTTTAAGCAGAAATGAAGATGTGAACTTCTCTGCCTATCATGCAGACATCAGGATGTATTCCTGTTACATAGACAAAAGAATGTATAAATCTCCTTCTGTTTCACAGCACGGTGTAAACATTTCCTCCAATACACAAACCTCAGGATATACATCTGTTACCTGGAATACCTATCCTGGTCTCGGGCCCGGCTCAGCTGGGGTCAGACATCAACCTCACCGTTGGCAACTCTACTAACTGCTTTGGACACAGCACAGGTGTCTCAGGAATAGACTACGCTCTCTAGCATTGCATCCAACATTACCCTCTACCTTCTAACAACAGTAGTAGGACCAGCATCTCTCTACTAAGCCTAGTCCAGAGAATATGATAGATAGATAGATAGATAGATAGATCTGCAATGTGTTTGAAACCTCTCTCGTATTCCTGGGGTTAAACTCCCTATTTAAATTAATGGGAATTTTCACCTGTAATGCATTTGATTTTCCCCAGAATTTCTCCATATTGCACACATATCATACCTCCATATATACTGTGTATGGCACACATTATCTGTGTATGCCAATGTAGTCCCCAATGACTTTCTCTGCACTAGAATGTAACAGAATAACTAATTGGAATTTGGGCACCAGACGGTACTGATAATGTAAGAAAACACAGGTTTAAACAGTAATAACTTTGGAAATATGTATCTATCAGCAGTGGGAGTACACTTATTTTACTCAACAGGAAACTCCCTACAATATATATTTTTTTCATAAAAAAGTTTACTGTTTAAGATTTCGTTGGACTACAATTCCTACTGGCAGTTGAGGATGAACAGTGGCAATATTTCAAAAGATGATGTCACAGAAGACAGACCAGTAAGTATGCAGTTTCTGATACTGACACTGATAGAACCTTAAGACTCTAGTAATAGAGGAAAGTAAACAGACTTTGCCAGTTTGAATCTTGTATCTGAGTGAGACAAGTGTATTTTGCGCACCATGGATTTCAGCATCTTCAATCAGCTTAGGCTGGAGGGAAAGCTCTGCGATGTAGTGATCAGAGCGAATGGCACTAACTTCAGTGCTCATAAGATCATTCTCTGTAGTTGTAGCCCGTATTTTCGGTAAGTGTGAGGATCAGACCACTAACCGCTATGTAGTAAAATCACATGTAGAACTCAAGGGAGAGTTTTTGGGCAGCATGTGTTGAAATCAGGCATGCTGCTTAACCCTTTCAGTGCCAGAGGGGTACTCAACACATTTGCAAAGCAATGTGTGCATCATACCTCACAACATTTCAAATGGCGAAAGAGGGACACTTCTGTTTTAGGTGGCGTTACTGGTGGCGTGGCTGGTAGGCGGGACATTTCCAAGAATTTTTAAGTTAATTTCTTGACCCATCTGCACCTCTTTGTGTAACTGATAAATGACTTAGAGCAAGACCAAAGTATTTTAATAGCCCATATTAATGTATAAACACATATACTGAAAATTAACAACACATTTATGTATGTTTTATTGCTGTAGAGCATTGTAATACACACCACTCATTCTGATGTCCTAAAAAGAGGGACAAAAGGGTAGAAAAGAGGAACAGAGGGATTTGGGTCTCAAAGAGGGACTGTCCCTCCTAAAGAGGGACATTTGGGAGGTATGGTGCATAACCTCTGGCACTCAAAGGGTTAAAGGAGCAGCAACACATCCTAATAATAAACCCCATTAGGATGTTCTTAATATAATGAGGTAAGATAAAGGTTATTAATAGGGGGTGCAGATGTTCCTTTAAGAACAGGGTTGGCTCTCCTGTGGTTCTTGCACTCAGTCCTCAGTTTTTGCTGGTGGTATTTGATGGCAGAGAATTATGAGTGATGTTGTCCTACAAAAACTAGAGGGTAAAAGGTTGCCTTACCCAGTCTAGTTTGTACATGTATTTCCACAATACAATGTTATTTTAAAGTATAGTACATATGGGAAGCTGTATAAGATGAATACTTTCTTCTCTAAACAGTCAGAACATAGGGTCTGTATCTGCTCACATGTAATTGCCTCTCTATCCATATCTACTTATAGACACACACAAGGTTTGTCTATACGACATTCAGAACCTCTTTCTCTGGCTAGTACCAATATGCTGCTTTACGTTCAATAGAGTTCAAAGTCACAAGACAATTCAATCCCCTGATAAAGGAATAGAGGAGCAACTCTGGAGCACATCTACTGTGCCATAGAGGACAAATAGAAAAAAAAACACATTTCCTTGAATTTATATGGGGCTTGTAACTGTTTAAGTGCTTGAGAGAGTTTCATGCATTACTTCAAAATTTTGGTACATTTCAGTGGATTACTTCACAATTTAAATCTCTCTTACATTTTATTTGTCCCCGTTAGAACAATTAGTTTGCTCCACAATTGTTCCTCTTCATTTCTGAACTAGTGTAAAAGTCCGTGTACAAGGGCCAAGGTCCGGGGCGATGTTAACCATTTGAGTGCCACAGGGGTGCACAACACATTGCTTTGCAATGTGTTGCATACCCCTCTGGAACTCAAAGGGTTAAGAGGGCAGTCATGCTCTGCATCCTGCCGCCGACGCAGTCATGCACTGTAGAAACTGCCTGAAAGCACAGAATGCTCCCAGCATACAACTCCCAGCATTCTTTGCATTCGGGCAGTCTCTACAGCTCATGATGGCTTCTTACAAACATCCTAGCGATTATTATATAGGATATGGCCCTTCTTAATGAATAATGCAGTATTGGGAAGGATCCGGTCATCTGATTGGCTGATCTCAGTGTTCTGGCACAGAGTTTGATGGAATAATTAGAGAAATGTTTGTCTTGTGGGGAGATGCATTAATCTTCAATAATGGTTCTGTTTGGTAGTATAGACGCAATTAGACTCAGTACCATCTTGTTGTATTGATTAAGCCGTCCTAGGGTGACCACATGTCCCGGAATGCCCGGGACTGTCCCTTAATTATGCTTGGTGTCCCGTGTCCCAAATGATACCCCTCCGGGACAATATAGAGTCCCGGATTCTGGTCCAATAGAGTCACTCACCAGTCACCACTGAACAATAACATGCATGCTGCATGCACCACACCACTAGCCAATGAAGAGAGGATTTGCACAATGTTCCTCTCCTCATTGGCTCTGGCTGGCTGGTCTGTGTGTGCATGTGATACACTGACGGTGAAGCAGACCAATGCAGCAGCATGCCATGTGATGTCTGAATCTGAGTGACTGTGAGTGAGCAGCATGTGTAGCTGCTGATTACTGTGCATGTCTCGGATCTCCGATCCTGACCCATGAAGGTAATAGATTAGATTGATCCTTAAACAAATATTTATCGCAAAGTGTTACTTACTGCACCGTAGGCAGGCTCCAGCCCTGGTGACAGCTCTCTATACCCGTCGGTGCTTACTTGGACAGGGACTGAGAGATCCACAGTGCTCCAGGCAGAGAGTTGTCATATTAGGGTGACCACATGTCCCGGAATGGCAGAATGGAAATGTGGTCACCCTAAGCTGTCCGCCCTATTTTATCCCTGTGATAAAGGCCTCAAATACAGTTATAGTGCCATGCCTTCACAGTGCCTTTGTCACAGTTCAGAAGTGTCAGTGTCTCCTTATCTAGTGGTTTCTTTGAATAATTTAATTCTACTTAATGAGGTATTTTCATGTTTTTGATGGTATGTTTTATATCGTAGTGAATATTTGCCGTATGCACTATGGTACAAGAGCTGGAGACAGCGTCAGAACTCACAGAATCAAATTTTTCTATCTGTCTAAGTCTGACAAAATGTGGATTTAGCCATAGATATCTGTGTGAACCTTAGATTTGATTTAACCCCTGAAGGGCCAGAGGGGGTGCAAGTCATTGTAAAGAGATGTGTTGTACGCTCACTCTCATATAACTGGAGCACATTGGAAGGATTGGCATATTTCTCCAAATATGTGTGTTTCAAAGTTCTAAGATGAAGTGTATATTACAGTTCAAGGTTGGTCATGTTTCAAAGATTGCATAATTAACCCTTTGAATGCCAGAGGGGTACATGATGCATTGTTCAGCACTCAAAGGGTTAAGTATATTTCAGCAGCCTCCATAGGTGTCTAATGTATATCTCTTATTAAGAGAGTGATGTTTAACTTTAGATTGGTATAGAGAAGTTTGCATTACACTACTACACTTTTTTTTTAGAAATCCCTCTCTTTGTTTCTTATCTGAAAAAGTATTAGTTTGCCTCAATTACAGGAAGTCTAGATGATTATGTGCCTCACACCAGAAAAACCCAGTCACACATCTAATACCATTCTTTGTTGTTTTTTTCTGCAAACAGGAAATTACTTACCGACGGCTGCAATAATAAACACAGAAACTTTTATAACATCCCTGGAGTTTCTGCTGCGACCCTGAGCTTAATTCTGGACTATGTATATACCAAGACTGTGACCATTACACCAAACAATGTCCATAAGCTGTTAGTTGCAGCCAAACATTTTGGTATCCTGGGCGTTGTCAACGAGTGCTGCCAATTTCTAGAGGGGCAGCTTTGTCTGGAAAACTGCATTAGCACGTGGAAATTTGCAACTTATCACCACTGCCCAGAGCTGCGCCAGAAGTCCTTGCTGTTCATCCTTCACAAGTTTGAAGATATTGTGAAGGTCTCCACTGAGTTCCTGGACCTATCAGCAATGGAACTTTGTGAATTAATAGAAAAGGACGATCTAAACAGCAAACAGGAGGACACAGTGTTTCAAGCCATTGTAAAGTGGATTGACCACAGTCCAGAGAAGCGGAAGGAACACATTTCTATGCTGCTTCCTAAGGTAAGGTGAACAATTGTAACATTCACCCGATCTCCTATATAAGCTTTAATTCGAGATGCAAGCAGAGAACGACATCTTAGTACAGAAATAATACTGATAATCTGTTCGCTGCATGTTATTATGTGCCTTCTTTAACACAGTAACAAGGACAATTGGGCTCAGAAATGAAATCCCAGATAAGTAGATTTTACATGTTCTTTGTGACTTTCACAATCATATCTTTGTCATCTTCCTGTCATGAGCAGCAACTCCCACAATACAATTCAGAAGTCTCTGACATTTTTTGGGGAAAGTTATAACCATCCCTGCTATCCATGCCACTTCTGTGTGGTGGCTTTTAGATACAGATGCCAACATACAGCCTATACACTATTTCTTATTTTTTTATCATTCATTTTTCGAAAGCATCACATTTGTGTGCATCAATTTACTAGCAACACAGTTCAGAGTCATTCAAATTGAGAGAACAGCCTGAATTTGTAAGTAATTAAATGAGTATAAATAATCAATAGCCGAGATCACTACATTAGTAATTAGTGCAGATTTTGCACTAGTCCACTGACATGGCACCACACGGACCTGAATGAAGGCTCTTGTACAAACAAATGACTGGGCCCTGGTTCTTGGCACCCGCTCATCAATGGAAATTCAGCCCATGCTCACTATTTATCTTCTTTATGTTATTACTTATTGCTGTCCTCACTGCCATTTTTTTATTTTGTATCATGATATTTTTAGTGATTCAGTTCCACATAATTATTGTCGTTATAGTCGATCTATTTTGGACATATATAAGAACCCATGAGATCATTGTTGCTTGATTTATGTTCTTTGTAAGTAAACAGCACCTCAGGATGAATTAAAGCGGAACTTTCATCCTCTATAAAGTCGCCCTGCTATAATTAAGCAGGTAGCGACTAGCTTTAGAATATATATTTTACCTTTGAAAAGTAGCCCGTTCTAAAGAAATCAATCATTATAGGAGGCCGGAACCCAGGCTACAGTGCAGACATCTTGTCTGGATCCTGCGCTGTCAGTCCCGGTTTCCATTTAGTAGACTGCAGCATACCATATGGTTACCGGAAGGGACTAACGGCACAGGCGTGCAGACTGCGCTTACCCGGCCGTCAGTCTCCTACAATGACTGATTTCTTTAGAACGGGCTACTTTTCAAAGGTAAAAAATATATTCTGAAGCTAGTTGCTACCTGCTTAACCCCTTAAGGACCGGGAAAATCTGATGTCGTTTTCCCTTAAGGACCGGAGCAATTTTGACTTTTTTGACTATGTCTTTGTTCAACCATATTTTCTCTTTAATTCCTTTTGTGCACCCACATAAATTATATACTGTTTTTTTAAGCACAAGTAGGGCTTTCTTTTGATACCATAATTATATGAATAACTCATTGTTTAATTTGATTAAAATAGAAAAAAAGAGGAAAAAAAACAACATTTTGCTTACATTTTTCTGTCAGGATTTGCATACTATTAGTTAATGAAAAAAAAATACCCCTAAATATATTCATTTGCTTCTCCTGAATATAAGAGTACCCCATATGCCTAGTATTTTAGTCCTTTACTCACATTTACAAGGTAAATATTACAAGATGGCTGCCGTTATTTCCAACTTGTGATTTTTCAACAATTGGCATGTGAGCATCATAGCTTAGCTGACGGTGCCAGAACCAAAAATGTTCCACAAAGGTATATGTTTCTGAAAACTACAAAACAGAAGGTAAATAATCAGGAGAATTTTGGAGTTTTTCATGCAGCTATTTTTCCAGAAAAAAATTTCAAAATTGTGGTAATATTTTCTTTTTTTGCAGTTTTCACACTTACATTTCAATACTACTGTTGATATCAAGCACATGATAGGTGAAGATTTTTAAAAATGCATTGTTTAGTGTTCAGCTCCTTCTTCTGAGTACGGCAATACCCCATATGCATAGGTTTCTCAAGGTTTGGGAGAGCTACGGGGCCCAAATTGGAACATGCGCGTTTCCAGTTTCACACTTTGAATTTTCACAGCTTGCATTACTGGTGCCATGTCTCATTTGGGGCTGTGTAACAGTGCTCCACTCTAAGATTTCCCCCCAAAAGTATATATTTTTGGAAAGTAGACACCCCAGGCTTTCATTTTATGTATGTTTTCAATTTTTTTACGCAGCCATTTTACCACCAATCGCTCGTAAATCTTGACGTAAGTTAAAAAACAGCGTTTTTCACACTTGCACTTCAATGTTGATGTGAATTTCAAGCACATGATAGGTGAAGATTTTTAAAAATGCATTGTTTAGTGTTCAGCTCCTTCTTCTGAGTACGGCAATACCCCATATGCATAGGTTTCTCAAGGTTTGGGAGAGCTACGGGGCCCAAATTGGAACATGCGCGTTTCCAGTTTCACACTTTGAATTTTCACAGCTTGCATCACTGGTGCCATGTCTCATTTGGGGCTGTGTAACAGTGCTCCACTCTAAGATTTCCCCCCAAAAGTATATATTTTTGGAAAGTAGACACCCCAGGTTTTCATTTTATGTATGTTTTCAATTTTTTTACGCAGCCATTTTACCACCAATCGCTCGTAAATCTTGACGTAAGTTAAAAAAACAGCGTTTTTCACACTTGCACTTCAATGTTGATGTGAATTTCAAGCACATGATAGGTGAAGATTTTTTAAAAATGCATTGTTTAGTGTTCAGCTTCTTCTTCTGAGTATGGCAATACCCCATATGCATAGGTTTCTCAAGGTTTGGGAGAGCTACGGGGCCCAAATTGGAACATGCGTGTTTCCAGTTTCACACTTTGAATTTTCACAGCTTGCATCACTGGTGCCATGTCTCATTTGGGGCTGTGTAACAGTGCTCCACTCTAAGATTTCCCCCCAAAAGTATATATTTTTGGAAAGTAGACACCCCAGGCTTTCATTTTATGTATGTTTTCAATTTTTTTACGCAGCCATTTTACCACCAATCGCTCGTAAATCTTGACGCAAGTTAAAAAAACAGCGTTTTTCACACTTGCACTTCAATGTTGATGTGAATTTCAAGCACATGATAGGTGAAGATTTTTAAAAATGCATTGTTTAGTGTTCAGCTCCTTCTTCTGAGTACGGCAATACCCCATATGCATAGGTTTCTCAAGGTTTGGGGGAGCTACGGGGCCCAATTTTGAACAAATATTGAATTTTCACATCTTGGTTAACTGATGCCATTACTCATTTTGGGCTATGTTCCAGTGCTGCACTTTAGAATTTCCCCCCAAAAGTGTATATTTTTGGAATGTAGATACCCCCAGCTTTTATTTTAGGTGTGTTTTCAAATTTTTTACACAGCCATTTTACCACCACTTTCTCGTAAACTTGACATAAGTAAAAAAACAGCGTTTTTCACACTTTGCCTTCAATGTTGATGTGAATTTCAAGCACAGAATAGGTGAAGATTTTATAAACTGAATTGATTAGTGTTCAGCTCCTTCTTCTGAGTACGGCAATATCCCATATGCATAGCTTTCTCATGTTTTGGGGGAGCTACGGGGGCCAAATTGGAACATGCGCGTTTCCAGGTTCACACTTTGAATGTTCACAGCTTGCGTTACTGGTGCCATGTCTCATTTGGGGCTGTGTAACAGTGCTCTTTTTTAAGATTTCCCCCCAAAAGTGTATATTTTTGGAAAGTAGACACCCCAGGCTCTCGTTTTAGGTGTGTTTTCCAATTTTATACACAGCCATTTTACCACCAATCCCTCGTAAACCATGACGTAAGTAAAAAAAAACAAAACAGAGTTTTTCCCCACTTAGGGTTGGCGGCAGTATACTGGGCTGCATACAAATTGGTTTGGGACACAATTTCACCTAAAATGTCTTCCCCCAAAAACAAATAAAAAAAATGATCATGGGTAAATCCTTCCACATCAATTTGAATCCCTGGGTTGCCTGTGAATTTGTGTTCATAAATTGATACCCATTCATTAGGATCCGGAGTGGCAGGTGTTGGGGCATTTCTTTGGGCAGGTCTTTTGGCAGGTGTTTGGGCAGATCTTTTGGCAGGTGCTGGGGCAGTTGCCAGGGCAGCTCTTGGGGCAGCACTTGGGGCATTTCTTTGGTAGGTCTTTGGGCAGATCTTTTGGCAGGTGCTGGGGCAGTTGCCAGGGCAGCTCTTGGGGCAGCACTTGGGGCATTTCTTTGGGCAGGTATTTTGGTAGGTCTTTGGGCAGTTCTTTTGGCAGGTGCTGGGGCAGTTGCCAGAGCAGCTCTTGGGGCAGTGCGTCTTTTCTTGACAGAAGGCCCAGCGTCATCACTAGAGCTGCTCTCACTTTCTGAAAACTGCGCTATGTCAAAATCTGACGCAGTGTCTGTTGCCTCAGAGTCAGACGCCAAAAAGGCATATGCCTCTTCAACGCTGTACCTGCGCTGCATTTTGCCCACTAAAAAAACTTTTTTTTTTTTTCTTACGCTATCCCTAAACCTAACCCTAAAACTTACCCTAGCCTACGTATATCCTGAACCTACCTAACCCAAGTGAACTACCTATCTAAACTGCACTTATTATATATATTTTTTTGGGGGGGGTTTGGGTTTTTTTTTGGGGGGGGGGTTTTCTTACGCTATCCCTAAACCTAAATCTAACCCTAAAACTTACCCTAACCTACGTATATCCTGAACCTACCTAACCCAAGTGAACTACCTATCTAAACTGCACTTATTATATATATATATATATATATATATATATATATATATATATATATATATATTTTTTTTTTTTTTTTGTTTTTTTTTGTTTTTTTTTGTTTTTTTTTTGGGGGGGGGGTTTTGGTTTGTTTTTTTTTCTTACGCTATCCCTAAACCTAAATCTAACCCTAAAACTTACCCTAACCTACGTATATCCTGAACCTACCTAACCCAATTGAACTACCTATCTAAACTGCGCTTATCATATATATATTTTTTTTGGGGGGGTTGGGTTTTTTTTTTTTTCCCTAAACCTAAATCTATCCCTAAAACTTTCCCTAACACACGTCTACACTAAACCTACCCAACTACCTACCAAAATACCTAAACTATATTTACTATTAAAAAAAAAAAAAAAAAAATTAAAAAAAATTAAAAATTTTTTTTTACATTTTTTAAAAAAATCTAAAAAAATTCAAGGGGGATGGGGGGTGTCTCACAGATCAGAAAACACTGATCTGCAGGAAATTGATCACTCCAAGAGTGATCAGATGGGGGGAACTTATTGATCACTGCAGAGCAGTGATCAAAGGGTTAATTTTCTTTATTTAAACTTTTTTTTTACTTTTTTTTTTTACAGGAACACTGTAACACTATGTCTCTATGTCTCTCTCCACCTCAGCAGTATGCAAGGTGGAGGGAGGCAGAGATATCTGACAGGGACAGTATTTACAAATACTGTCCCTGTCATTCAGGTTTTGCAACATGTGATTCGCTTTTGAAGCGAATCGCATATTGCAACAATGTTTCTACCGCTTGTTACTAAGTGTCACGATACCGGGACACTTAATAAAAAGCGGTTTGAACTCTTCCATCGCTCCGTGCGGCCGCGATGGAAAAGTTTAACCCATGAGGGTGCAGGACCGTCATGGGTCCTTAACGGGTTTGCAACCCATGACGGTCCTGCACCGTCATGGGTCCTTAAGGTGTTAATTATAGCAGGGCACCTTTATAGCAGATGAAAGTTCCGCTTTAAATACCCTTACATGCAATGTCACAATACACTACTTTAAAGGTGCAGTACCCACATGTCGGAAAGAAAAAAAACAACAACCTTGTTTTAGACCTTTGGATGCTAGAGATGTCTTCAACACATTGTAATGAAGTGTCGCTAGCATCCAAGTGGTTAATACATACAGCACTGAGAAGCTTGTCCCTGCCAGCCCTTATTGGGCTCACACATTCTACAAATGTCTTGGGAATTTTTGATTTTTTCATCCTTCTGTGAATTCCTCCAAATCTGCTAAAGCCATCTTGTCTCCTTTTCCTGCTACTGTTTTTTTCCTTTCAATCTGAACTAAATCCTAGCTCACGGATTGCCAACTGTTGAACCTGCAACTGTTGGGAACTACAAATCTCATCCTCACCTACTGGCTGTTAAGGGATAATGAGAATTTCGTTACCCAACAGTGAGAGGCTCATCATTTAGTTAACCCTGCCACAGTAATAAGTGGTTCTGATCTTCTGATATATTTTGGAACCTTGTATGCCTCCCTTCTACTAAAATGCATGTAATACTGAATAAACACACATGACATACTCTCATCAACATATCAATAGCAAGAGAATTCTACACTATAACAGCCCTTACTGTAAGCAACCTCTTCCTCTTCTGAAGTTGAAAACTCCTTTCCTCACTCTAAAAGACAAAGTAATGTTTAAAAACAACCTTCCCTGTTACATTTCTTAAAGTTAACTAAGTATAGATCCCATCACACAGCAGGTGTACCTCTCACTTTATGTTGTCATATTGTCTTCATTTTTGTGGATGTGGCGATCTCTCTATTGAAGTCTGCCTCAAGGTCAAACCTTCTGACAACAAATAGTGGTTTCCAATAGAGATGAATGACAAGGAAAGGTCACTAGTCTTCATCAGGGTACACTGAAACAGCAGGGAAGGATAAGAGAGATCAAATGCTCCTAAAATATTTAGGTATCAGTGATTGCTGTTTGAAATATACTTACATAGACAAGTACTTCTGTTAAACTAAGTAAGAGCTACATATTCCTGGGATAAAGTTCCCCTTCAAATCTCTCACTAATGAGCAAAGAAAAGTAGACTGACCAAAATGTTAATTCTTTATGGACAGAAAAGGATTTGTGAAGCAGTGGGAATCAAAGTTTTGCACACCTGTCTGATCCTTAAAGGATTAAGGAGCATCATGAACTGACAGGGTAGATGGTATTTGAGCAGATCAGGAAGGACTGAGAGCAAAAGCTCTCACTGTTGCTACAGCAACACAACATGCTTAGTAGAGTATTTTGTTTTATTAGAATAACAGCTGCAAAGACAAAAATACAATTCTAGCAAATCTGGGCCTAAGCAGTTGCATAGTAGGTTGTAGACAAATCTTCAGTGCATCCAAAGTCCCTTTTCAATTGGAGTTATTAGATACATATGGTGTAATTTATTTACCCTGAATTGCTCAACTTCTGTTGTTATACATGTATCCTATAATGTCAAATGAAGGAAAGAAACAGCTTTCATCAATCTTACCTAAAGTACTATGCCTCTCTCTACCAGGTCCGACTTGCTTTAATCAGCAAAGAATATTTCCTCAGCAATGTGCAAACCAACAGCTACTTGAAAGACAGTGTGAACTGCCAGGCAGTAATCCAAAGTGCTCTTGCTGCCATGGAGGAAATAAGTGTTAGTGGACTGTGTCATGCTAAGTCCATGAATCCTCTTGCTAGGCCACGACTACCATTTTCCATCATGCTTGCCATTGGCGGATGGAGTGGCAGAAGCCAGAAAACTGATATCAATGCATATGATATCAAGACTGATCAATGGAACCCTATTACAAAAATAGAGGAGGGCTCCCGGGAATTTCATGGAGCAGCACAACTGAATGGCTCTGTGTATATCGTTGGTGGAGTAGTAAATGGGATGCAATCAAGAAGTGTAAAAAGATTTGACCCGGAGACGAAAACAATCCACCAAGTGGGATCCATGCACCACAAAAGATCTAATGTCAGTGTGACTGTGCTAGACAACACCATCTATGCCATAGGGGGGTCTGATGGCCGGGAACCCCTCAGGTCAGCAGAGAGATATCAGCAAGAGACCAACCAGTGGACCTTCATTGAGCCCATGCAGGAGCAGCGATCTTGTGCCAGTGCTGCCACATTATTTGGAAAGGTAAGATACTACCAAGGTAGCATTAAAGGGATAGTAATACTTGAAAATAATTTTATATTATATTGTAGCCCTTAAAAAAACATTACAAATAATATAAGGCTTATCTCCCAAACCTTTATGGTTTGGGAGATATTAACAAGTAAAGTAAATTTCCCTTTTCCTAGCTGTTTTAGCCAAGTCTGCCATCTAGTGGACAGATTTGGAATCTGGTCCACAGATCAACTGGCAGCTCTATAGCAGTGCCGAGAACACGATCTTTAAAGAGAACTACTTAACTAGAACTGTCTACAAAGTAGGCCTGGCTTGCAAGTACACTTTGTAGACCATTCCATTGAAGAAATTCATTTTAAACATTGTGATCTCGGCTCTTCTGAAGAGCCGCGGACGGTCTACGGACCGGATTTCAAATCTGACAGCTAGAGCAGTGACGTCACTTAAGGGGAAAATGTACTTGCTAATATCTCCCAAACCATAAAGGTTAGAGAGATAAGGCTTAGATCATTTTTGATGTTTTTTAAAGGGCTACAATATAAAATAAAATTATATTCAAGTATTACTATCCCTTTAAATAATTGATCCAAGTTAACTATGATAGATGGCTTGCGTTGCTTTTAGGATAGGTAAAATATGTTCTTCTCAGTTCTTGGACACATTTACATCTAGATAAATCAACAGTCCTTTGACTGATAAGAGTTTACTGTCCAGAAAACAAGCTATATAGAGAGAAACTATGTTTTTGTTTGAACCCAGAACACTAATCTTTACCTGTAATTACGCTCAGTAGCACATACGTGATTTGTCTTATACGGGAAGGGGAAAAAAAGAGAGAACAAAAAACTATATTGTTATCACTTGTAGAAGTAAGTCTTCCTATGAAGATTCCTGGCTGTGCTGCTTTTAGCAATAATTGTAAAACAATTACTCAAAGTTTATATCCATTTCTATGTCATTCTTTAAAGACCAGAGGGGTGAGATGCAATGTCTTGCACACCCATCTGTTCTTTAACTCACTGAGTGCCAGAGAGGTCTCCAATACACTGAGTTGCAATGTGCTGGATCCTTTTCTGGCACTCAAAGTGTTAAGGAAATTCATTTTAACACCACTAGTCTTTACTGTGTTAGTATTTAATTGGATCTTAATGTATATGAAAAGTAATTTTTTTTTTTTTATTGACTCATTTTGATTTTAACAATAGGAAAGAACAATAACTATGGGGGAGCAAGACCATTTATAAGTATCTTTGTATTTTTTTAACCACTGTACATGTATATGTAGCTAAGCAATGCACTGCTTACCCCTCTGGAACTCAAATGGTTAACCTAGATTGGTGACCTTCATACAGCTGTTTCTTACAGCGAAACTCTGTCCTAGTCTACAACCAGTCATGTACATTATATTCAATCTAATTCTATGACTTAATGCTAAAAACCATGTGTGGGGCTTTTCTCTGTTGGATTTCTCATGAGGAATTTGTCTGCTTTTTGTGAGGACATGTGAGTTAATTGCAGAAAGGGAGCTTAGCTTAGTGAATAAGTCAGATATTATATTTACCGTCGAGATGGCAGTATGAAATATTCCTAATGACCTAAGTGTCTCTGTTAAACAAATTAAGAGCCACTTTATTGTTATTCTTTAACAATATGTAGGTTCAAGGAGTTGGTAGGTTATTTTATTTCTTTACTTGGAATATAGTTATCATCCCTGTTGCCTCATGTAGAGCAATAATTTCCAAGCCCTTAGAGCACTGCACACAATAACTAGCCTACTATAGTGCAGAATAGGAGACTTGATGGTGAATAGCAGGAGGGATATGGAGAAGGTTTGGAAAATTCTAGAACCTCCAGAATTAATCCCACATCTTCCTGGTTTCTCCATCAGATCATAAGCCAGATATAATAACTGCATTCATAACTATTCACCAGATCCACAGACTTAGATAAATATAGAGCATAACCAACTAGTGACTTGAAGCAAGTTGCAGAGAATGTTCTTCATTTTGAAGATCCAACGATTGATATATTCGTATGTGCTATACATGTGTCTTTATAAATGGATCCCTTTCTTTACAAAGGTCTATGTATGCGGTGGCGTCAATGACGATGGACAATACCTGAACACAGCAGAAGTGTACAATCCTGAGACCAACAGATGGACCACAATTGCCCCCATGATGACAAGACGCAGTGGACATCGCGTTATTTCTTACAGAAACAAAATATATGCGGTATGTAAAGCTGACATTTTATCACTATCCTATATTATAATCCTCTAGGATGTTTGTCAGAAGCCGTCATGCACAGCAGAGACGGCTGCGTGTACTGCAGTTATGCTCAGTAGAGGCTGCCCACGCCACGGCTGATACAGAGCGGGGTGCTGTGAATTCAGTCCAGAGTTCTCTCTGCACACCTTTGTGGGACCCAGTCAGGTGCGCAGAGAGGACCACGGTCTGAATTCAGAGCTCCCCACTCCGTATCAGCCCCGGAACGTTTGGGCAGTCGGTACTATGCATGACTGCAGCACTGCTAGTGTTGGCACTTATACACGGGCTTTAAAACTAGTTTACTCCATATTTGTTTAGATATAACTTAGGTGGTGCTAGACAAAATACGGTAACTGTTGTTAGAAGATGTCGCTGAACATTCAGGCCTTCGTCAGACCACTGAATCATTGTTCTTGTGAATGTTGTAGCATCAATATTACATAGAATTAGACAAAGATCTATACAGTTGGAATTTGAGCAACCATAATTTATCATTTAAACTTTTGGAGAAGAGCGGTCAACAACACACTATGACACTTCAAGTCTCCTAGAGGTTAATCATCATACTGGTTTGTACCGTGTGCTAGAAGAAGATAAATGAAATGAAAACATGTTTATTCTTCTAGATATTAGTTATGTGATAAATGTTAAATGGCTTTATGTTCTTGAAAAGTCTTTGAAACTGATACCTCAGAATAGTTGTTCTGGCACCGTTTGAGACTGTACATTTCTGCTCTGAATTCGTAACTCTGTTTGGCCTGACTTTACTAATTGTGTTACTAGTGCTCACCAGGAAATTATGAGGTTCATGATGTTTCTTCTTCATTACAGGTAGGAGGCTATGATGGGGAGACATGTCTCAGCAGTGCAGAATGTTACTGCCCTGTATCCAACACTTGGACTTCCATCCCTGACATGTTGACTCCACGCAACCACTTTGGCATGGAAGTAGTGGATGACCATCTGTTCCTAGTTGGCGGCCTTAATAACGATAACGATAACGATCTTTATGATGAATTCTTTGATTCAAATGAGTGGCACTGCCACAAGAAAATGAGAACCGGCTACAGAGGACTAAGCTGCTGTGTTGTCTCTGGGCTCAGCAACATGAGAGAGTATGCCCCACGCTAGAACTTCCATCAGTCTGCCACCAAGAGATGATGTCATCTTTTTTATTGACTCATTTTGATTTTAACAATATGAAGGAACAATAACTGTCTAACTTATTCTTAGTCCATTTGTCTTACATGTGTAAATAAAGGAATTGAAAATGAAGTAAGCAATGTAATAATTTGTCATCTTTAAGGACAGAAAGGTGTCACAATTGGGGTGTGTCTTTAAACAACTTCAAAACATATAACTAGAGATATGACAATTAGTGACAGGGAGGCTTGTGTCATGAAAGTGACAGGATCAGTCATAGACCATGTTGTTTTTGTAGCAATGCCATTTTTAGCCCATTTTTAGCCCATTCCATTCATGTTGCATATCGGCATACTAAATCCTTGGTTGCTGTGACATCTCTGAGGCATTGCAAAGGGGTTAATGAACCATGCAGGTAATTCTTCCACTGATGTTTTCTGTACTCCAGAATATTATTCTCATGTTATAGGAAAGCGTCCGAAAGAGACCCTATGACATTGCTATAACATACAGAACTTAGGGCAGCACTGAGACACAACATGCTACAAAAAGAAGCAACTAAAATCAGAATTGTAGCTATATATAAAAGTAGAGCATTTCATTTCATACATATCTCTAATTAAAAAATAAGATTTAAAAGTGGTTTAACCCCCAGATTTCCAGGGCAGTACGGCATATGGGCTTGCAAAGCTGATTCTGCTGTGCCAAGCCCATATGCCGCACCGCCGAATTGCAGTCACTGATAAAGGCGGTGACGTGACAAGACTTTCCTCAATCCCATTCAATCCTACCAGTAGGAGAAGGAGTGAAGCAGTAGACCATGTAGCTCCCATGAGTAACCATTATTGATCTCCCAGCACAATTGGCTGGTAGATCGATAACTGGGGGGGCATCAGGAGGGGTCTTGATGTCCCCCAACAAGATCTGATTAAATATTAATAAAATAATAATAAAAAAAATAACACTGTGTGTCATTGGGGTGTCCAGTGTGTGGCACACACAGGATATATTATTGGAGCCTTTTTCCTTTTATTCAGACCTGATTGGGGGCATCAGGATGGGGTTCTGATGCCCCCCAGATAGGTATGCATTAAAAAGTTGAAAGAAAAAGAAACGAAAACCCCCCTGTGGCACACACACAGGATTAGTTTTTATTCCAGTATTCTTATTCTGACCCTGATGCCTGGATCCTGATGCAATCCCAATGAGGTATCATCCTATATAATAATTTGCTAGAAACTTTGTAACAACGCAGTCATGCCCAGTAGAGACTGCCCGTGATGAGGCTGATACAGAGTGAGGAGCTCCGAAGGAGCGTCCCGTGCGGTATCAGCCACGGTGCGGGCAGTCTCCACTGAGCATGACTGCACCGCGACCAGCTGGCACTCTATCAGCCGAGGAGTGTGCAGTCTCTACTGTGCATGACTGCCCCGTGACCGGCTGGCAGTGGCACTGTGACCCATGTAATGGGCTCTTCAACTAGTCAATCAATAAAATAATAATTAAAGAATAAATAATTAAAAACATGAACCCTCTGTGTGCCACGGGTTGTCCAGAGCATCACTTTGCAATGCATTGGGCACCCCTATGAAAAACAAAGGTTTATTATTATTATAATTGTTCATTATTATTTTATTCAGACCTCATTGGGGGAAGCATTAGGAGGGGTCTTTATGCCCCCAACAAGGTTTAAATAAAAAAATGGAAAAAAAATCAAAAATCTTGTGTGTGTGCCACAGAGGCACATTTATTTAAATATATTTTTATTTGGAACTTGTTGAGGGGCATCAGGAGGGGCCAGATATCCCCAATGAGATATGCATAAACATTTTAATTTAAAAAAAAACAAATGAATCCTCTTTGTGCCACAGGGGGTCCAGTGCATTGCTTTACAATGCATTAGACACCACAGTGGCATACACAGGATTATTATTATTCATTATAATTTTATTCAGACATCATGGGGGGCATCAGTAGGGTTCCTGATGCCCCCCATCAAGGTCCAAATAAAAAATAATGGAAAAAAATCCAAAAACCTTGTGTGTGCCACGGGGGGCCTTGCAATGTGTTTGACCCCACTCCACACACACACACCTCCCCATGGAACATACATTTTTTTTTATTCAGACCTTGTTGGAAGGCATCAGGAGGGGCCTGATGCCATCAATGAGTTATGCATAAAACATATTATTTAAAAAAACAAATTAATCCTATGTGTGCCACAGGGGGTCCAGTGCATCACTTTGCATTGCATTGGGCACCCCTATGCAAGACATATAATTATTCATTATTATTTTATTCAGCCCTCATTGGGGGGAGCATTAGGAGGGGTCTTGATGCCCCAACAAGGTTTAAATAAAAAATGAAAAAAAAATCCAAAAATCTTGTGTATGTGCCACAGGGGCACATTTTTTAAAATACATTTTTATTTGGAACTTGTTGGGGGGCATCAGGAGGGGCCAGATACCCCCAATGAGATATGCATAAACATTTTAATTAAAAAAAAACAAATGAATCCTCTTTGTGCCACAGGGGTCCAGTGCATTGCTTTGCAACTCATTAGACACCACATTGCCATACACAGGATTATTATTATTATTATTATTCATTATTATTTTATTCAGACCTCATGGGCGGGCATCAGTAGGGTTTCTGATTCCCCCCATCAAGGTCCAAATAAAAAATATTGGAAAAAAATCCCAAAACCTTGCGTGTGCCACAGGGGGCCTTGCAATGCATTTGACCCCCCCCACCTCCCCATGGCACACATACATTTTTTTAATTCAGACCTTGTTGGAAGGCATCAGGAGGGGACTGATGCCATCAATGAGATATGCATAAAACATATTCATTGAAAAAAACAAATTTATCCTATGTGTGCCACAGGGTACCCATGCATTGCTTTGCAATGCATTGGACACCACAGTGAGATACACAGGACTATTATTATATTTTTCATTATTACTTTATTTAGACCTCATTGTGGAAAGGGCATCAGGAGGGGTCTTTATGTCTCCAAATAAGGTCAAAATAAAAAAGTCCTGTGTGTGCCACAGAGTGGTCTAATTCATTCCCTTGCAATGTGTTGGACCCCCTGTGGTTTTTATTCAGACCTTGTTGGGCAGGGGGAGGGCTGGCAACTTTTGGCCTGGGGGGCAAGTACAATCAAGTGGCCCATCTGTACACTCTCCAGCCCACCTTTCGAGCCCAGTCTAGCCAATTTTCTTAAATTGTATAATTGACATCAATGTTGTGAATTAAAAGCAAGTAATACCATGAAGCATATGACTGAAATGGACCTAAACTAGTGATACCACAAAGCTTACAATTGAAATGGAGCTATACTATGGATAACACAGACATCAAAAATTAAATGGTGGCACACTAGTGATACCACAGAGCCTACACCTGAAATGGTACTACACGAGTGATACCTTGGCTTTTTTCTTTGTTGACAATTGTCTCTGATGCTCATATATAATGCCTAGAGATTACAATCTACACATTAACTGTATCAGAGTTTGCATTCTCTAGAGCAGAAGTGACCATACTTCAGTGAGATGGGATGTACTTTTCTGTTAGTCATATTATCTACTGCTTTACCATCATGGAGTCAACAGTCATTTACCAAATCATTCTTTGGGCAGTGAAGCTTAAGATACCACCACCACCACTCCTCTGTTTTAAATCCATCAGAGACATCTTCCCTCAGCCCTTTTTGCCATCCCCATACCAATATTCTTCTTCCCTATCCTTCCTGCCACAATCTTTCACTGCTTTCCTTCCCATTTCCCACAATCTCCCTGCTGTTATTCTACAAACCAGGCATAATACAAGTTGGCATGTCTACATATCCTATGCTGTTTTTTTATAATAACAGCAGGACAACAGCGGAAAACAGGAAGGAAATAGGCAGTGGAACAGGGAACTTTAGGTAGTAGTGGGAAAAATAAGACAAGGGATTTGGGAATAAAGAGAAAAAAACATGGCAGAGAGTGTGGCATGAAGGATGGGTGATGGTGGTGGTGCTGCTGCAGTGGATAATACTAATATTTTGTTAAATTACAACTCCCATCATCCTCAAATAGCTGGCTCAGGATAATTAGAGGTGACGTTTGTTAATAGTTGAGCCTCAGGTTGCCCACCCCTGCTCTCCCTAGAATAATGTGTATGCTACAAACACCCCATGGTCACTTTGCACACACATACATATATATTATTATTATTTTATTCATTTACTTTGTATTTTTTATTCACAGATGCACCCTGGCACATACACGCATACACTAGCACACACACTCACACCCTGGCACATACACTAGTGCACACATTTGCACCCTGTCACACACACATACACTAGCGCACACATTTGCACCCTGGAGCATACACTAGCACACACACAGGCTGGCACATGGACACATACACTATAGCACACACATTCACACCATGGCACACACATGCATGCATACGCCAGCACAAATTCACACACATGCATACACTGGCACACTCTTGAATGCATGTGTGTGCTAGTATATGCATGTGTAAGTTAGTGAATACACTAGCGCACACATTCACACTCTGGTGCACACACATTCACACCCTGGCAACACACATAGATACATTAACACACACATGCATACACCTTAATTCCCCAGAACACTAATGCATACACTAGCATATTCATACCCCAGAACACTTATGCATACACTAGCACACAAGTATAACACTTTACAACCTCAAATATAGTCACATAGTGATCCATAAATAGACACTGAAAAATACACTCTTACATTCTTACTTTTAGCTGGGTGCTGAGCCCATTATTCAAAGCAAGCAACTCTGTCTGCAAAAGCCTCATAACCTGCCTTGCAGGACTATCCTGGCGCCAGTCACTACCCCTGCACTGCACACACGCACCTCACGTCTGCCTTCGGTCACTTTCCTTTCCCAAGTGGCCTGTACAAAAACGTGTTGGTTGCTAGGCAACCGATCGTCTCCACTCCACCTCCAACTTTCCTCTTCATTCTTCTTTGGGCAAAGGACAAGTGTCCTGCTAAAAGCATAACATAAAATGCAGGGGCCCCCTGCAAACACCAAGAAGGGGCCCCTATGCCCCACCCCAATTATGCCCCACCCCAGTTTGGTTTGCAAATGCAACCCTGACTACATTGCTCAAATGATTGTCCAGTCCCTCCAAAGGAGAAGGAGCTGATGTCATACAAGTGGAGAGATGATGAATAATAAAAAAAATAAATAGTTATGTACATTAATATTATATAATATATAACTAACATATAAATTAACATATAAAACCATATACTGCATATATGTAAACTCTATCCCTGGCTGTATTACTGTTGTAATTTATCATGTTGACTTTAATAAAGTCAACATCATAAATTGACACAGTAAACACATCCAGGGTTAGGGTTTACATATACCCACTATATAGTAGTTCTTGCTTTACAGATTAAGTCACCATTGCAGGTGTCAAGTATATCTCCAGTTTCCTCTCCATCAGAGGTGTCCAGGTTCAATCCTGAAAAGCTACTAACAGTACAGTTTCCCTGTTTGAGCACAGGTGGGCCAATCAAAATGAATGAGCCACTGATTAGCTCACCTGTGCTTAAATCCGGAAAATCCTTAAATCTTTACGTGTTGATGGCCCTTGAGGACTGAACTTTGACACCCCTGCTCTACATAGTGACCTCTGGAGTCTGCCTCTAGATCACTGCTCCTCCAAAAAAGGGCTTTCAATAATCCAGAATTACTCATACATGTGTTTAGTCTTTATCATATTGTAAGGAAACAATTAGCAATATTGAAATGCATATTAAAATGATACTGATATCAAACAGCTGTTTGGAGGTCATTATCTAGATGATATTCAACAAATAAGAAAAAAAGTGTGTAAAATGTAAATAAAAGCTCCAACAAGTAGAATAAATGTTTAGACTCAAAGTTTTTGTTGGTCAGAGCAATAACCCTGACATAGCACTCTTGTGGAGAGTAATCCCGCCAGGTGATCTGAAACAAAAGGCTACTCACACTTTATGAATGCTGCAGCTCAGACAACAGAGTGGGAGGCAATGGTTACAACACTAGCTTGCTTTAAGTCATTGCCGAGCTCTGAACAAGTCTTCCCCTATCCTTCTGCACCTCAAATCAAGTCGCTCTCCAGCTCCTTGGTGACATGTTGGCAGCAGGACTGTTTCAAGACCCTCTGACGACCCAGTGTATTTGTAAAATGAGGCCTCCTATACATACACTGATACCCAGCCTTTTTTTAGTGTCCACTAGTAGTTGAAGAGACCGTTACAACCCAGTTTTTGTTCCACTGTCCATTGGTAGTCACAGAACTACATAAACTGGTGCATCATCCTTCTTCATTGCCGTTTGTAGTCAGAGAACCACACATACACTGTCTGACACCCCTTAGCTAGTGGTTTTCACAGAACCACATATGCACTGTCTGACATCCCAGGCTTTGGCAAGTGGTAGTCACAAAACCACACATGCACTGTCTGACACCCTAGCCTTGGCCAATGCTAGCCACAGAACC
This sequence comes from Rhinophrynus dorsalis, assembly GCA_037306005.1. NCBI lineage: Eukaryota > Metazoa > Chordata > Amphibia > Anura > Rhinophrynidae > Rhinophrynus > Rhinophrynus dorsalis. The sequence continues at coordinate 118,760,998 of CM074727.1, read as the reverse complement.
ACACATGCACTGTGTGACAACCCAGCCTTGGCCAGTGCTAGCCACAGAACCACACATGCACTGTGTGACAACCCAGCCTTGGCCAGTGCTAGTCACAGAACCACACATGCACTTTCTGACACCCCAACCTTGGCCAGTGCTAGTCACAGATCCACACTAACTGACACCCCAGTCTTGGCCCATGATAGTCACAGAATCACACATACAGTGACTGACACCCCAGCCTTGGCCAATGGTAGTCACAGAACCACACATAGACTGACTGACACCACTACCTTGGCCAATGGTCATCACAAAACCACGCATACACTGTCCTACACCCCAGCCTTCTTCCATTGGTACTTGTAGTCACAGTACCACATGTACACACCGTCTGACATCCCAGCCTTGTTCTCACCAATAGTCCCAGGGCCTACACTGTCTGACATCTCAGTCACTATCTTACAACTCTGCCTTGTTCCACCCATGAAAGGGGGACATAGGAATGAAAGAGGAAGGGGACAAAGAGACATGATAAGACCTGGAAGAGGAGGAGGGAAAAATGCATGAGGGTGGAAGAGAGCATTGGAAGAAGGGGGTGGGAGACATGAAGAAGGATGGCTGGGTAGAGACAGACATGGGGTAGAGGAGAGCCTTCTCTTACCTACTTACCTCTCCAACTCTGGGAAGACCCTGAAGGTTGATATGAACCCTTTTCAGTGCAGGAGGAGTAAGCAACCCATTGCTCTGAAATGTGTTCTCATTCTTACCAGTCTTGCACTGAATGGGTTAATTGTGTAAACACTGTCCTAGTAGACGAGTCATGTGTTGACAGTGGTCATAAATTCTGCAGTCGCATGCTGCTCTGCCTAACAAGTGTCTCTCAGACCATGTGTTTGACCGGTAAATAAGCTGGTTCCGGTCAGACACAGACTGAGAAGCTCTTGGGAATGTAGCACCAGGGGGAGGAAAGTAAAATCACGGTCCTGGAGAATTTATTACCACTGCTCACAAACGGCTCACATACCATAACAGTGAGCGGCAGCATAACCCTTTCAGTGCAGGAGGGGGTGAGAGTGCATTCAGAGCAAAGTCTTTAAAGTTTCCTGTGGTATTCAGACATAACCCTTTGAGTGCCAGAGAGGTATCCAATGCATTGCAAGGAATGTGCTGGATACCCCTCTAGCAGGTAAATGGTTATTGTCTCTGATAAAAACGTGGTAAAAGAATGGGGAGGAGAATGATGAGAGGAAAAGGATCACTGTTACCACTGGCAGCAAAAGGGGTTAATATTTATTATAGTGTTATCTTTCTTAAACGTCCACCTCTCCTTTGCTGACAAAAGCTGGAAACTGTTCTGCTGCAACCCACTGAGAGCCCTACTAACAGAATAAAACTGCCGCTTTTTTTCGGAGGAGCAGCATGTCCTTGAAGCGATGCGTCCTTGTGGTGCTTGCTCCCTTTTTAATTACATCTCACCCATGGAAAGTGCAGTCCAGCTCATTTTCTTACCTTAGCTTGTCACTGTCCTTTTCTTTTTTCTGACTCAAATAAAGGAGTCTGAGTGGCAGCATGAAAGTGAATTCCTATTGCTGCTGAATCACCAAGCAGGATGGACAAGCATCTTCACGCAGACCCGGCACTCTCAGAAACGCACTCTAGCTACTGCTTACAGCATTTAAGCAGCCCACGCAATGCAAACCACTTGTCAGATGGCACAGTGCGCGGCTGCGTGAAGATACACATCCTGTCAACGGTAAGAGAGATTTCCTCTTTATCCATAGGCAGCAGGTAAAAAAAGAGATTCATGGGGGCGGGGATTGGGTAATCAAACCACAAAAGTGGCACTAGCTGCAATGTCTAGGGGCCCCCAGCGTCTCAATGAAACATAACGGCCCATACTCCCTGGTCTTGGGGGCCTCCGCTACGCCTCTGTGTCCTGCTTTGATTGATAGCAGTCCTGAGTTGCCTGCTCTGGGCTGATAAAACAAGTACAGCATAAACTGCTGGGCCAGCCCAGCAGCCAGTCTCGCGCACACCTTCTGACTGGAGCAGCAAGTGAGGAAGGGAGGCTGCGGCCCACCAGCCTATATTTATGACCGGCCCAGGGGGCAATTTCCCCCCTGCCCCCCGGGCCAGCCCGCCCCTGTTGTTGGAGTATTAGGAGGGGTCCTGATTTCACCCAACTAAGAATGAATAAAAAATAATTAAAAACATGAATCATCAGAGTGCCACAAGGGGGTCCAATGCATTTACACCCTTTAGAAAGACAAAATATTTTTTTTTCATCATTACTTTATTCAGACATTGGGGGGAAGGGCATCAGGACTGGTCCTAAATAAAATATACTGGGGAAAAAAAGCTTGCATCTCCCAATCCATTGGATCCCCCCCCCATGGCATATACACGTGTCTGCGGGGGGGGGGGGGCAAGAGGGGGCGCCCCTGGGATGGCACCATTCAGAATGAGGCAGGAGAGAGCGAGCATGTGATGGTGGGGTGAAAAGCAGGTCACTCTGCCTGCTTCTGGACTGGGTCCTCTCAGAGCCAAGCCATCACGTAGAGATCAGAGCAGGAGAAGAGTGAGGACTCATTGCAGCAGAGAAGATGAGGAGTAGAAGAATTCCTCTGGTCTGGATAGATACTAGAGAGAGAGTCATAGAGAGAGGTACTAGTAAGCTGCTGTCTATTAGTAGAACATTTGCATCTGCAGCTCCCTGCTCAGTCCTTCTATACTTGCATGGAGTCTGTCTGCCAGACTGATTAGCTTGCAGTTAGATGACAGACTCCCCTCCCCATGCAAGCACTGAAGCACTGAGTGTAGAGCTACCTGCACAGAGAGCAGGACACTTTCTAAAAAAAATTAAGTTAAGGGGGACAGGGATAAATGGGGGAGTGCTGAATACAGGTAATGAAAGGCGAGACACAGGCACCAGAGGAGACCTCACCTCAGTTAAAGAGTAGGCAGCTGTGTCAAGCATTTGATATGTTGCAGAGATGCCTGGACTCACTGTTTAGCTGTATGTTCAGCGGTGAGTTGAGAGCTGCTGAGCTCTGCTTATTTCTTCTTGCCTTTCCACTTCCTGCCATAGTTGCCTGGATTCCGATAGAAGGATCTCCTCTGCTGTGAGTCAGGTGACCTGGTGAGGACCTCACATCACACATGTACTTCCAGTCATCTCCTCCTCTGCTCCACTCCAGTAAGTGTTTACTCCCAGATCAAGTAGTGTCATTATTATGTCACTTTCTTCTTTGTTGCATATTACCCCCCACTGCACTCTTTACTCTCCATTTGCTTCTCTGGTACCTATATTTTTCCACACATTTAACTCTCTGATCCCCATTGTCCTTTTTGTGTATCTGTTTCTCCTATTTGCCAATCAATTGCCCCATATGCCACTTTATTATCCATCTCTGTTCTCTTATGCCTTTTCCCCATTGTGCCCTTCTTTCTCCGCTATGCCTATCTCATAGTGTATAAAGGGAAAGTGGAGTAAAACACCTCTATTATTCTAGGGATTAAAAGCCCCATTTAAATATAGGAGAGAGTGAGTAGTGTATTGTACCTATTGTGTGGTCCCTGACTCTTGCACTAGTAACAGGCCCTATGATTTCTGGGCAGATGTTCCTATCAGGGATCACCCAGTGGGCTGTGCAGTCATGGGTCAGTTGGGGGAGTCGTCGGGTAATTAGCTCTCCCCTATAAGTTTATATGATTTATGTGCTTTCTCACTATAACCCTACTGGATTATGCATATATCTAATTTTAACTGGCAACACCGGGGTTAATTCTATACATTTTCCTCTTGGCCATGAGACAGATTGCTAGCAAAGATTTAGTTTCTAGACAGACAATCAGTTTATCCTTAATAATAATCGCCAAGCATTTCCCCTGACTCCTAGAGAGGAGAAGTAAGACATTTAGACAGTTGATGAGAGTTGGTACCGTGTTAGCCGTATAAATACAGGAGGCAAATATAGTTTTTGATACCTTATATTGGCTAACTAAGCAGATTTAAATGCAAGCTTTCAATACCTTAGGTCTCTTCCTCAGGCATGTTAACATGCCTGAGGAAGAGACCTAAGGTCTTGAAAGCTTGCATTTAAATCTGCTTAGTTAGCCAATAAAAGGTATCAAAAACTACATTTGCCTCCTGTATTTAGACAGTTATCACACTTATCTCTGGGCCTCTGATAAGCAGAAGTATAATGTTCACTGCTTATACCTTTGCCCCCCTAAAAACTAGACAAATGACTGACCTCAATAACTGTCTCCAACTCTGATCATATCTGAGCACGCGTTCTGAGGTAATTTTTCTGTGCGTGGGCTCATGCTAATAAAAAGTATATAATGAGTAATTGTACCCCAATAAAATCAGTAGCGGACAGATCAGGGTACCAGATACTCTAACAAACAAGACTGATTGGTATGTAATATCATATTCCTATAATGCAAGCATGTCATGTGATTTTGAGATATTATGCGCCAATATTTAGAATAAGGAATAATTATATCTCATAACATTCGCCGGGACAATATGGTAAGAACCCCACTTAGCTCTATATTAGCCCTAAGATTCTTATCCCTGTAGCAGGGGAGGTCAGTGGATCTCCCCTGAATGACCCACAATGCTTTGCTCACCCAGAGCAATAATGGCCAAGTCTCATCCCACTCTAGCTTCCACTCAGTGCAGGGTTAGCTGTAAGTGTTGGCTAAGTCTGTCTAATCTTTCCCTAGCCCCCGTTCAGAGAAAGGATAGCCCTAAGTACTGTCCAAGTCTATCTCTTCTCTCCCTAGCTCCCACTCAGTGAAGGGTTAGCCCTAAGTATTGGCCATTTCTATCTCATTCCTCCCTTGTACTGACTCAGTGCAGGGTTAGCCTTAAGTACTGGCCATGTCCATCTCATCCATTCCTAGCTCCCACTCAGTGAAGGGTTAGCTCTGCAATACTGGCCAAGTCTGCCTCATCGCTTCCTAGCTCCCATTCAATCGGTTTTAGCCAAGTTTGTATCATCCCTCCCTAGCTCCCACTCAGTGAAGGGTGCTTAGCCCTGCAGATTTGGCCAAGTCTGTGTCATCCCTCCCTAGCTCCCGCTTAGTGCAGGGATAGCCCTAAGTATTGGCCAAGTCTTTCTCATCCCTCCCTAGTTCCCACTCAGTGCAGGGTTAGCCCTCCCTTAAACATGATACACTCATTTTCACCAGCCAATCACAGTATTAGCGGAATCACTTCCCTCTTGCACAGGGGAAAGGTTTAGCCACCCTCTTTCCTACACAGTGAAGAATTGTCCAACCCACCCCTATACTATAGGGATGTACAAGAGACATACACAGATCTCCTTCTGTCAGCTTTACATCTGACATCAGGAGAAGAGGAACTTTAGCGGAGGATATCTTTCAAACCATAGCGGTTTGAGAGATAGGATTTGTGGCATTTTGCTAATTTTTTAATCTCTACAAAACTCTAAACATTTTATATGGGACATTACTGTCCCTTTAAAGTTGGGTGTAATACGAGTAGGGCTATTAACCATGTGAGTGCCTTACAGTCCTGCTAAATGCATGCAGTGTGTAGGATGTGTAAGTTGTGTGCATGTGCTTGATTGTAACCATGTGCTTGCTTCGTAGGAGATCAATATCCTTTGTCATACAACCAACAAGGGAATAATGTCCCTCGCAGGGATCAAGACTTATCACTGGGTGGGTAAACTCCTTGCACAGATTTTCACAAGCAGGGGCCTACTCGTGCCCCGTCTATGTCCTGGACTAGCAGTGTTGAGGAGATTTGAATATTTCCTCCTTACTGCCTCCCCTGGGTATGTGTGTGCCAGGCATACATATATATATATGTATATATATATATATATATATACATAGAGAGAGAGAGAGAGAGATTTTCACCTCTGTCATTACTATACTTTATGCAGTTATTTATAGGATTCACGAATTTACCTCATTGTATGGGGTTCACTATAACAATGTCTCCATGTATTTTTCCATGAGAAAGGTGTGTTAACAATGTTGTGTTAACCCTTAGAGTGCCAGAGAGGTACAGAACGCATTGCAAACCAATGCATTCGTTAACCCTCTGCCACTCTAATGGTTAATGAAAAGAGCCACATCAGAATGTTTCCCCCATCAAATGGACAACATTCTCATCTCTCAAACTTAACTATGTTGCACAAAACCATGCAATGCATACATACACTGCTTACTACCTAGCCAGTTCTACTTGTGCCATGCCTGTACTTCCTGCTCTGACACGAGACAGAAACATGGACTGTTAAGGGAACCCACAACGCCGGGTTGTCTTGGAACATCGTTCTGGGTTTGTACCTCTTGGATGCATCTACAATGGGTAGCCAGGCCGGTCTTCGTGAATCATAGCTCCTATGAATGGGGGTCAGAAGAGACCCTTTAAATCATCCAGAAATAAAGACACCAGGACACTTCTTAGTTGAAAATTATTACTCTGTTTATTGGAGAAACACAGGGACATTTATAAAGAAACTGTAAGAATACACAATAGGTCAGATACAATACACAATGGGAGTGTAAACAACTTGTACAATGGGGTTTGGGGTGAAGGGTGGAGGGGCACAAAACACAATGGGCACAGTGTTTGGGTGTAAACACACTTACAAAGGAACAATAGACATTGTGGAGCCTTTAGCTAATTCAGTCTTGCAGCTCCAATTCCTAACCAATAGGAATTGTAGTGAAAAGAAACAACTAACCAATCAAAAGGCCGCCTATCTTCTCAATGCATTTCCTAACTTTTAACATGGGAGAGTAGGCAACCAATCAGGGAGCCACCTACTCTGTACAGTACAGTAGGCAGCCAATCAGAAGGCTGCCTACATTCAAACATGGGTGATGGGGAATTCTGAAAGCCCAGACCTAGTTTGTGGCTCTCCAGCCACCTGGAGCTGGGACTTCACTCAGAGCCTTTCACTCTTTAATGGTTTTTCCCATGTCTCTTAAAAGAGCCCTTTGTATCGGACTATGGTCCGTTACACGGATATTTCATGCATGTAATTGGGCGTATCCTGTGTCATCGCCCCGTCTGAGGAAGTATGTTCAATACGAAACGCATAGGCTTTTAACAGTTTATGCACCGCATTCACGTTTGTCAATGCTGAGTATTATAATGAGAGGACACATTTGAAGGCACTCTGCCCACTTGACAGATCACCCTTACTGAATACTCTCGCTGACTAATGGCTATTAGATCGAGGACAAGAAGAAAGAGCTAGGAACGGTGCCAGGTCAGATCACACTTAGACTTAGAGATCGTGCTCCGGTTTCCATCATCCACTGGAGACAGCAGAGGAAGGTTCATTATCATCACAACCGAAGGTCGTTAGCCACTAAATAGCAAGCAAAGACGGAGTCTCCATATATTCGGCTTACAGCATTGCCGAGCTCTAGTCTATACCATACATACAGGTGACTGATATTCATATAGTCAAGCATTGAGATTTCATCAGTGTATTTGCTGATATAGATAGGAGAGATAGCCTTTTGATTCATCTATCAAGTGTGTTCACTTCTATTGTTTTACCTCCTGCAAGACTTTGCTGTTAGATCACACTGAGTTGTTATTCAGTGTTATTTAGTGTCCCTTATCCAGACATCAGCTTGGTATCCACTTTCTATAATCTTTTTAGCATTGTATCTTTTATATAGGAACTGGATATACTGTGCATCCGCCCTGTAATATCCAGTACCTTTTTAGGTTCCTACACTGTTTCATTGAATCTTATATAGGTATTGTAGCGTCTTATAGCAGACATTTGGTGCGCACTAAATTAATATTGTGTTACCTGAAGTGTTGCTGGGTGCCCATTTGTTACATTCTACATTTTTTCTATTGGATGTGTTTCTTCTTAATAAACCATTTTTTTATATATAGTATCATAGAGTGCTTTTCCATCATTCTTCTTGTTTCGGTTGTTTTTGTGGTCTGTCCACTATCAGACCATTGGGAATAATAGCGATCTGGTACTATATTATATACAATGCATTGCGGACCTCTCTGGGGCTCAAAGAGTTAAGCAATATATTAGTGCCCAGGTTCGTAGGAATATGCAGTCATTATTATATGAATAAATAAGCCATTATAGTAAAAATGTGCCAAGCTGATATTTCCAAAAAATATAATAATAATAATATACTTAACTTAATAATGTCTCTGTTGCTGTGTGCGGCCGCAGAGGTGGCAGAGACATTGTTGTTTGCCACTGATTCCCCCTTCTTCCGCAATGAGGGAATTTGAGCAGAGACTGCCTTTATATATGGACATTTGCTATCCCAATTCCCTCACAGCCATTGGCTGAGATAGCACATCCCAGCCAAGCAATTTAAAGCACAGTAGGTTGAATGTGATTGGCTGGGATGTGAGTAAGAACACCCAATGTCTGTGAGGGAATTGGTTCAGAGACTGCCCTTAAATAAAGGCAGTCTCTGCTCAAATTCTCTCATTGTGGAATGGACATTGGCCCATGAGGCATAAAAGGGGGGGGATCTGTGGCACACACCAATGTCTCTGCTACCACCTCTGCGGCTGCTCACAGTGGCAGAGACATTATTAAGTATATTATTATTATATTTTCTGGAAATATTATATTGGCACAACTTTACTATAATGGCTTATTTCTTCAAATAATAATGGTGGCATATTTCTATGAACCTGGGCACTAATACATTGCTTAACTCTTTGAGCCCCAGAGACGTCCGCAACGCTTTGCTTTCCAATGCGTTGCGTACCCCTCTGGCACTCAAGGGGTTAAGCTATGTATTATATTATTCTGATTGTATTTTCTTTTATTTTACAGATACAAGAAGAGTGAAGAGAAGTACAGAAGCTGACCAGCATGCTGAGGACTCCACTGGACATCAGGATTAATGGTAAGTGTTAATTTTAATGGGATGTTGTTTTTTAACTTAGTTGGGTTAGCACTATGAATGGTAGCAGGGTAATTATACCCTACTGGCACTCAAAGGGTTAATTCTACTAACTTTTGACACATTTTTCATACTTTGGCTGTATTGAAATGGGGCTTAGGGCCCCATATCAATACATCCACTGTGGACATTATTTTACTTTCAGGTTCTGCGTCGGCTGTTTGAAGATCCGATAAGGGACTCAAATCACTTTTTTGAGATAACATGAATCCCTTATCGGATCTTAATGGCTAATGCAGATATTTGAATTTAAAATTACGGTGTTTTCATCATTTGCTATGGGGGAAAACACCTCTTAATCACATAACGGCTTCTTTTTTGCCAATATATTTTTCACAGCACAGGCATTTGACTAGCTTACTGTGCTTAAAAAAATGCCGTCATCAGAAAAAAAAACCATCTCCAACATTTGGTTTGAGCCCTTAATCCCAACGATCTACTACACTATTCTGTACCTTGTCTGTGCTTCTGCTTCTTGTCTGCAGGCAGCAGGAGGATGAGAGGGGAATGCAGAGTGTGGCTGCATACACTGGGTGGCGCCATATAAATAAAGATATACATACTTCTATTAAACAGACATTTGGATATACATTTCTCCTCCTAATTCACAGACAGCACAATGTATACATCTCCACACAATATGCAGACAGCAGGATTGATACCTCTCCTATAACACAGACATCCGGATGTATGCATGTCCTCCTAATATGCGGACAGCAGGATGTATACCACTCCTCCTAATACACAGAGAGCACGAAGTATACCTCTCCATCCAAAACATAGACAGCAAGATTTATACCTCTCCTATGACACAGACATCCGGATTAATGTATACATGTCCTCCTACTATGTGGACAGCAGATGTATACGTCTCTTCCTAATACACTGAGATTAGGATGTATACTTCTCCTCCTAATACACAGAAATAAGGATGTATACCTCTCCTCCTAGTACACATACAACAGATGTGTACCTCTCCACCTAATATACCTCCTCCCATTATGCAGACCTCATCTTCGTATTGAGCATCAGTCACATCAGGATGTGTACCTGTCCTCCTAATACACAGACATCAGGATGTTTACATCTCCTCCTAATACACAGACAGCAGGATGCATATCTCTCCTCTTGATACAAAGACATCAGGAAGTATACCTCTCCTCCTAATATACAGACATCAGGACTCTCCTATTACACAGACTCTCCTATTACACAGACATCCAGATGTTTACATCTCCTCCTAATACACAGAAATAAGGATGTATACCTCTCCTCCTAATACACAGAAATATGGATGTATACCTCTCCTTCTAGTACACAGACAGGAGGATGTATACCTCACCTCCTAATATACAGACAGCAGGATGTATACCTCTCCCCCTAATACACAGACAGCAGAATGTATACCTCTCCTCCTAATTCACAGACATAAGGATGTATACCTCTCCTCCTAATTCACAGACATAAGGATGTAGATCTCTCCCCCTAGTACACAGACAGAAGGATGTATACCTCTCCCCCTAATACACAGACAGCAGAATGTATACCTCTCCTCCTAATTCACAGACATAAGGATGTATACCTCTCCTCCTAATTCACAGACATAAGGATGTAGATCTCTCCCCCTAGTACACAGACAGCAGGATGTATACCTCTCCCCCTAATACACAGACAGCAGAATGTATACCTCTCCTCCTAATTCACAGACATAAGAATGTATACCTCTCCTCCTAATTCACAGACATAATGATGTAGATCTCTCCTCTTAATACACAGACATAAGGATGTAGATCTCTCCCCCTAGTACACAGACAGAAGGATGTATACTAGGGTGACCACATGTCCCAGATTGCCCAGGACACTTCTGGATTGTAAATGTTTGTCTCTTGTCCCGGGTAGCCCCCTTCTGGGACAGTACAATGTCCCGAAATGAAGATTCCTGAATTCAGAGGTGTAAACACTAGAAGAAGAAGAATGGCTCATAGACTACTGTAACAAAACCAAAGTCTCTGCTGGGCTACAGAAAAATGGCTTCTGGGCAGAGCTCTAAACACTAGAGAGAACTGAGCCTTGATACTGACATCAATCATGACCTGCAGTGCAATTTTGTTGTAGTGTAATACTAATCTAAGGCTGTAATGCTAATCTAAGGCTTTGGGCTTCATGTACATTTTCTTGTAGTCCACCACAGGCACCACTTTTGTCACAGCAGTCCATGGGCAGTTCTGTCTCTAGTGTTTAGAACTCTGTGGTATGCTCTTCTCTCTGCAATGTCCCTGAATACCAGAATTGAAATAACATAGTAACATAGTAAATTAGGTTGAAAAAAGACACAAGTCCATCAAGATCAACCTTCGCCTCATACCTCAGTAACTGAGAATTTTTTAGCTTTCCTGCTACCAATTAAATTAGTCTTTATCAGACCTTCCCGATCAGCCTACTGATAAACAGTATAACTCTGTATGTTCCCTTTTGAAAGAAATGTATCTAATCTTCTCTTAAATGAATCCATTGTATCTGCCATAACTACCTCCCTGGGCAATGAAGTCCACAATTTCACAGACCTTACCGTAAAAAAACCCTTCCTTTGCTGAAGTTTAAACCTCCTTTCCTCTAATCTCAAGGGGTGTCCCCTGGTCACCTGCTCAGGCCTTGGAATAAATAGCTCTCCGCAGAGGTCCTTGTATTGACCTCTCATATACTTGTACAATGTGATAAGGTTTCCTCTTAGTCGTCTTTTCTCTTGAGTAAATAAACCAAGTTTGTTTAATCGTTCCTCATATGTCAAGTCCTCCATTCCCTTAATTAATTTTGTTGCTCTCCGCTGTACCCTCTCTAGTTCTAGTATATCCTTTTTCAGAACCGGTGCCCAAAATTGCACTGCATACTCAAGGTGAGGTCTTACCAATGATTTGTATAATGGCAAAATAATGTTATCCACTCTTGCTTCAATACCTCTTTTTATGTAAGAGAGGACTTTGTTTGCCTTTGCTACTGCTGTTTGACACTGGTCACTGTTTCCAAGTTTGTAGTTGACAAGGATACCCAGGTCTTTTTCTAACAATGAGTCACCTAAAATTATTCCATTAAGTTTATAAGTAGCCTTGGGATTGTTTCCTCCCAAATGCATGACTTTATACTTCCCCACATTAAACTTCATATTCCACGTTTGCCCAATCTGACATTGTATGTAAGCCCCACTGTAGAGAGAAAATATCCTGTTCTGAGTTAATGACTTTGCATAATTTAGCATCATCTGCAAATATTGATATTTTGCTTTCTATATCTATTTCCAGGTCATTTATAAACATGTTAAAAAGCAGCGGACCTAATACTGAACCCTAAGGTACTCCACTCTCTACTTTAACTGTACTGGAGAATTTTCCATTTACAACCACACACTGTTCCCTATCCTTCAGCCAGTTTTGTATCCAATTGCAAAGGTTATCTCCTAGCCCCAATTTCCTTATTTTATACACCAGCCTTCTGTGTGGCACTGTATCAAATGCCTTTGCAAAGTCTAGATATACTACATCTACTGCCTTGTCATTGTCAAGGTTGCTGCTTACCTCCTCATAGAAGCTGAAAAGATTAGTTTGGCATTATCTATTCTTCATAAAACCATATTGATTCGTACTAATGATTTTATTTTTTTGTGTTGTAATCCTGAATGTAGTCCCTTATTACCCCTTCTAACAGTTTTCCCACTACAGAGATCAAACTCACTGGTCTATAATTCCCAGGTTCTGTTTTAGTTCCCTTCTTAAATAGAGGCACTATGTTAGCTTTTCGCCAATCCTGTGGCACTGAGCCTGTGGTAATAGAATCTTTAAAGAGTAAATATAGGGGTTTTGCTAACACTGCACTAAGTTCCTGAAGAACCCTTAGATGTATGCCATCAGGACCCGGTGTTTTGTCAGTCTTAATTTTGTTCAGTCTTCCCATGGCATCTTCTTGAGTTAACCCAATATCTATTAATAGTATTGTTTTATTTGTTACTTGTGGAGGCTCTTCTACCATTCCTTGATCCCTTGTATATACTGATGCAAAGAAAGTGTTTAAAACATCGGCCTTTGCCTTATCCTCACTAACCAACTCACCCATCTCATTTTTGAATGGTCCAATGCACTCCCACTTAAGTTTTTTGCTATTTATATATTTGAAAAACTTTTTTGGATTAGTCTTGCTTTCCCTTGCAATTCGAGTTTCATTATCTATTTTGCTACCCTAATTGCCTTTTTGCAATCTTTGTTGCACTCCCTGTATTTTAAGAAAGATTGTTCAGTTCTGTCAGACTTAAATAATTTGAATGGGTTTTTTTTGCTTGCCATTTCCTTCTTTACATGTGCAGTTTGTTCCCCATTGGTATATACTTTTGGGTACATTGTGGGAAATGTGGTCACCCTAATGTTTATCTCGCCTTATAATACTCAGACAACAGGATGTACAGTATATCCTCCTAATACAAGTCCATCAAGATGTAGACCTCTCCTCCTATTACGCAGACATTACATTGTATTCTTCCTGTTGTGTAGACATTAGGACTCAATACTATTCTCTCTGGTAAAACAGAGTAAGTTAAAAAAAAACACAGAGTGAGAATCTCACTTGTGTACAGCAGCTATTCTATAGCTGGACAGGTACATATACCAACAAGCATTGATGGCCAAAATCCAAGTTGTAGCCAAACGTTCGTTGTTGATTTTTGTTCCTACAACTCATGCTAAAAAAGTGTGAATTGTGGGAAGATCAAAGGAAAAAAGCCAACTCTCATTGTTTGACACTGCGTCAACAAGAGTTAGCTCAAAACACAGTCACCCTCCCCTCACTTCCCATACACTAACCCTACCTACACTACCACTAACATGACACTTAAACAGTACTAACCCTATCACTATCCTGACACCCAGAATTGTAACACTTTCCAGTCATCCACTGTCTGCCTTCTTCTTGAATGTTCTCTCTTCTGTTTTCTTGTTTCCATCTTTTTTCTTCTGTAAAATGTGTTTAAAAATATAATCCAATGAAAGTTGATTTTAAAATAAAATTATGCCCCCAAGAGATGCCACAGTTAACACTTTGAGTGCCGGAAGAGAAGATAATCTCAACCAGGGCATCATTGTGTCTGAGTGTTGAACAAACCGTTACACACCCTCCATCCCCTAGACCAAGGCGGCATCTGAGGAGATTCCATCCCTAAGTTGGTGGCAGGGTGAGTACATTATTATTATTAAGTGTGCTAGTTATCAGGTGTCGTTAGCAGAGAGGACAAGGGGCATAATGACATGGTAGTATTTTTTCTGGGGGGATGATATGACATTGCAGACCTAAGTGTCATGGTGTTTGGTTATAGTTGTTCCAAGTGTTCTAAGTCCTTCCCCTATTTCACAACTTCCTACACACACTGTGAACATTTAGTTGCAAATGAAAGGCACAGTTCCTTCCTGCTGAGGGGCAGGAGGAGAAGTATTATGGGCCAACTTCTTTTCTCCACATATACCTGAAGTGGTGGGGACTAGTTGTGGTGCTGCTACTGCCTCAGGTGCATCAGTGGAGCTAGTAGTGGCAAGTGGAACCATGATCATCATCACACTATTAAGTGACCTTATGGTACTAGACCAGTAGGGCATATTTCCCACAGGGCTTGCTCTTCAAATATAAACCAGATGCCTACAAAAATCATTTTTGGGGGGCTTGTTTCTAAGAAGACTAAGTCCTACACATCACTGTTTCCTCAGGGCTTGTGACTCTATTAAGCCTGAATGTCAAAAATGTTCACTGGATCCTCAGAGCTTGTGCTGCTAACAAGCCTGAGTGCAGAACTCATTACTGATTCCTCAGGGCTTGTGATTCAAACAAGCCAAAATCTTACAAATCAATGTTTCATCAGGGCTTGGGCTTCTAACAACAGGTCTATGTCCTAAAACTCTATAAATCAAGCAAGCAGGGCGTCTTTTTAGTGGAGAGGTTTATGTGGGGTTTTCATACCTCGTTTTGTTTAAGGGTGTGTGGTTCCATCTTGAGTAATCTTGGATCAATGTCAGAATTTCCAGGCATGGCACAGTAGAACTTGGTTAAAGAGCTGGCTTTGAAGTGTATGGCAAGACCCTTTCAATCTTATCTTTGGGTGTCACCTCTTTGGGTATCAGTAAGAAGGATCCTGGAAAATTCTGCTTAATCCATCACTCGTTGCATCCTTCTCAGGACTCAGTAAATAATGGTACTGACCCGGTCATTTGCAGAGTCTCTTACACTTCCTTTGACAAAGCAATCTGTCTAATGGCATCTTATGGTGGCTGCTGGTCCAGGGGTATTGTTGGCTAAAGCAGATATTGAGGCCACTTAACTGTCCATACTGATTGCCCCCATCTTTTGGGATGTTGGCTTGGGGGGGGCAGTGTTATGTAGATGTGTGTTATCCATGGGATGTTCCTTGTCCTGTGCCATGTTCAAGACACTTAGCTCCTTTCTTGAGTAGTTGTTTAGTGGTATTCTGTATTTTTTGCTACATAATCCATTACCTGTGCAATTTTATCTGTTTGGGCTCAGGCGATCTTGATTTTTGTGGCACCTTTTTTTGGACTCTCCAAAAGTTTGCCAATTCATTTTTAGTCCTTTTGGCCTCAGGAAAAACAGAGGAGCCATTTACCTGCCTTTTTTATGTATCAAGTTAGATTCCACAGATATGGAATGTTGTTTGCTTCTGCAGAAGTTATCTAATTTGAAAATGTCAGTTCTATATTACTTATTGGTTATGAAGTTCTCCAGTCTTTGATGTATAAGCTCAATATTGCATGCTGGACCTTGCCAATGGGACAGTTTTTTTCCCAATAGTTGTCTCAGGCTACTTCCAGAGTACGTAAGCCACATCACTTACCTGTTTGAGGATATGTGTTTGTGGGCTACAGTCTTGGATGCTTACAATGGACAATCCTTTTGGCAGTGTTAGTCATTTCTTGAGGCGTGCCAGGGATCTTAAGCCTCTGTATGAACCCAGAATTTGTCTTAATTGAAGGGATTCTAAATTTGTGGTTTTGCATGTGGGGTTGTCAGTTAGGCACAGGACCATTGATGAAATCAACCATGTCTTGTGTCTGAATGATTGAGTTCACTGTAACAAGATTGGCCTTGATTTCTTTAACTTCAAACTAATTGGTGCCATTGGATGGGTTATAATGTTATTGTGCTGTGGTGTATCCAGGTGATTAGGGTGGTAATCAGTTGGGTTTGTGGCGGCCATGCCCTTGCCAGACAGAAAATTGGAAACGTGGGAAGGTCCTTAATCTGTGGAGGACCAGTATGGAGGCCAACTACACGAAAATGACGTTTCGTCTGACTACCAGCCACAGGCTGTATTTTGCCATAGCCACGGGCTTCTTGTAGCCAGTCACTGCGGGACGCAGTTGAAGGTTATAAGTTATGACCATGACTGGACAAAATGTATTTATTACAAATTTTATTTATATCTCAAACCGTCAAGAACCTTTATGTGATGTTCGGTTTTAGTCAATAAAGCTGTGACCAGTTTAAAAACTACATCTGTGTTTTCTGTCTTATTTACTTTCTGGTACCTTATATCAAGACAAGGACCAATTCCTAGGCGGTGCGGGAACCACATAGCACAAGAGGGGAGTGTCTGGGGAAATATCACATCAGAGAAAATATTTATCACTTAGGCTTGTTATCATCACAAGCCCTGAGGAATCACACCAGAGATAATTTTTATCACTCAGGCTTGTTAGTGTCACAAGCTCTGAGGAATCACATCAGAGATCAGTTTTATCACTCAGGCTTATTAATGTCACAGGCTCTGAGGAAGCAGTGATTTGTAGGACATAGGCTTGTTAGAAATAAGCCCATCAAATATTATTTTATTTTACGCCTCTGGTTTGTGTTCACAGAAAAAGCCCTGATGAAAAAAAAAATGCCCTACTGATCTAGTGCCAGCATATCATTTTATGGTGGCCAGTGGCCATTGGCAAATATCCCCAGTGTCATTGCGGCATTTGTGACTGGTGTTCTGGCTGCTACTGTTGAGTTATTTGAACAGCTAGAAAATTAGGCATCCCCAAGGGAATGATATCAACAAGAGCAGTGATATGAGTGGTGATCATCAAGATTTGACTTGCCACTATCAGCTTCAGTGATGTGTCTGAGGAAGTAGCAGCACCACAATTAGGCCCCACCACTTCACGTATATGTGGAAAAAGAAGTTGGCCAAAATCATGGGTGTGTTGTTGGAATACAATGTTTCCATTGAGAGCATGAAGGAACTGTTCTTCTCATCAGCAACTTCAATGTGCACTGAGTGTGAAATAAATAAGGGAAGGACTGGGAACAATGTGCACATCTGCACTCATATCAAACACCTGGCACCACTCTAACCAAACACCGTGACGCTTAGGGTCCCCAATGTGAAATCCAACCACCAGAAACCAAGTAATGTTGCAGTCACTATGTCCCTTCTCCACTCCCTGCCAAGGACATGTGACAACTTGTAGTATTAATAGTATTGATGAACCCTCCCTGCCACCAGCTTCGCATATTCTGCAGGATTGACATGTGTGATCAGAGCACCACATAGTGTGCAATGGGTGGACACAAACTGCCACATACTGACATTTGCATAATGGCTATCAGCTGGTGGGAGAGGTAATGATGTATGAGGTGGATGGCCAGAAGACATAGTTACATCTTCCCACGGCCGGACCCTACAGAAAGAAAGTGATGGCGAGTCAGGTGTTTGGCTCGCCATCAAACGTCAAAGCTCTGGCTGGGTTTCTCTATTCTTCTTCCTCTTTGATTTACACCTCACCTCTTGTTGCCTTTGTGGAGCGTTAGGGGGAACAGCAAGAGCTGTGGCCGGTTTCTTTATTGGGCAGTTGGCTTTAACATGCTTCACATTAATATCATGATGTCTGTGTTTAATATGTCTGATGAGGGTGGTTGTGCCAAGATGCTGTCATACTTGGCATCATCTTTTCATCCCCCCTCCTGAAAATGAATGAATGAATATGTTTATTTGTATAGCGCCACAAGTGTAAGCAGCACTTTACAATTCAAGGGTTTAGACAACACAGGGTTACAAGTGCTTTGCAAAGTGAAACACTGGAATGAGGTGCCTGCCTGAAAGCTTACAATGTAAAATTTTCATGGGATAAATACAGAGTACATAACGGTCAAGTGCTGAATACAGTGCCAGAGTTCTGGTCAGGATAGGGGACATAAATAAAGTAAATAATTTATAAAGAGCCTAACTTGTATAAAGTCAGTGTCTTCTAGCATGTTTACATTTTATTAAGGAGATGTAGTTTCAATCATGACTTGAAGCCCATTAGAGAGGTGCAGTGGCAATGGGTGGGAGGAAGAGCATTCCGTAGATAAGGAGCAATGAGAGAAAAAGGTTTGATATGTGAGAGAGCTGTAGACACAAAAGTAGCTGAAAGAAGATTGTTATTGGCTGATTGTAAGTGATGGGATGAAGTATAGTGGGAGATCAAAGTGGAAATGTAGGAAGGGGAAGAGAAGAGTTTTGAGTGAGAGAATCAGCCATTGGATAGATTTGAGGAGTAGGGAGCAGAGACAAACCTAGGTGGCAGTAGGGTAATTTGTGCTGCAGCATTCTGCATGTATTGAAGAGGATGGTGCTGAGAGGCAGGATCACAAGGCACACTGGCAGCACTAGCAGCAGGCACAGGTAGCTGACCTTTTCTGCTCACACTGCTATCCCCTACTTCCTCTTCCTTTGACATTATTTTCCACAATATCCCTAAGAGAGATATAGGGAGACTGGCCATCATTGGGCCTGGGGAATCAGGGCATTTAGACCCTTCAAGGTTGACAGTGGTCACTTCCTCCTCCTCAGACTCATTGGACGCATCACAGTCCTTCCAGCTCCTCCTTTTGTTTGTAATCCAGTTGCACATAGTGATAGCACACAGTATGAGCCTCTCCTGCTTGAATCGTGCTAAATAAATCACAGCACAACAACCTAGCACCCTCTCTTTCTCTCTCTCTAGCTGTTAGTATTGTGTTTCACAACGTCATGTTTTTATAGCAAAAAACGAGAAGAACATGTACATAATAGGGGCGAAAAGACTGTAGCCATTGAAAACATTTTTGACAATGGGTAGTGTTGAGCGAGCATGCTCGGCCGATGCTCGGATCGGCTCGAGCATCGCTCTGCTCGGCACATGGCGGTACTCGTACGAGTACCGCATGTGCTCGCCCGCCATGTTCGGGTCTCCTCCCCGCACGTTTTGCGGCTGCTGCGCAGCCAATAAACGTGCAGGGAGGCTCTGACATCGGTGTAATGCCAGCAGCCATGTTGGCTGCTGGCATTACACTGATTGGCTGGCCAGAACCCGTGGTCAGGTGCTGTATAGCACCTGACCATCGAGTTCGGCTCAGTCTGAGCCAGGGAGAGCTGAGGATAGGAAGGGAAAGGCAGTGTAGGGAGGAAAAAACAAAAATTGTGACAAAAAAGAACCAAAAGTCCTTTTTAGGACTACTGTGTGTGGGGGCAGCAGGTTATATTGTGTGTGGGGGGAAAAAAACAAAAAAAAAAAAAAAAAAAATATTCTGTTTAGTGTGAAAAGTTGCAGATTAGAGCACATTCTGTTTAGTGTGCACAGTTGCAGATTAGAGCACATTCTGTTTAGTGTGCAAAGTTGCAGATTAGAGCACATTCTGTTTAGTGTGCAAAGTTGCAGATTAGAGCACATTCTGTTTAGTGTGCAAAGTTGCAGATTAGAGCACATTCTGTTAAGTCTTCAAACTAAAATATCAAAGTCACGTATTCCATTCAGTGTGCGTCGCCGCAGTTTAGCAGCACATTCTGAGTACTGTGCAGAGTTGCAGAATAGGAAGAAATACTGTTAAGTCTTCAAACTAAAATATCAAAGTCACATATTCCATTCAGTGTGCTTCGCCGCAGTTTAGCAGCACATTCTGTGTACTGTGCAGAGTTGCAGAATAGGAAGAAATACTGTTAAGTCTTCAAACTAAAATATCAAAGTCACATATTCCATTCAGTGTGCTTCGCCGCAGTTTAGCAGCCTATTCTGTGTACTGTGCAGAGTTGCAGAATAGGAAGAAATACTGTTAAGTCTTCAAACTAAAATATCAAAGTCACATATTCCATTCAGTGTGTTTCACCGCAGTTTAGCAGCCTATTCTGTGTACTCTGCAGAGTTGCAGAATAATAAGAAATACTGTTAAGTTTTCAAACTCAAATATTAAACTCACATATTCCATTCAGTGTGTTTCACCGCAGTTTAGCAGCCTATTCTGTGTACTCTGCAGAGTTGCAGAATAATAAGAAATACTGTTAAGTTTTCAAACTCAAATATTAAACTCACATATTCCATTCAGTGTGTTTCACCGCAGTTTAGCAGCCTATTCTGTGTACTCTGCAGAGTTGCAGAATAATAGGAAATACTGTTAAGTTTTCAAACTCAAATATTAAAGTCACATATTCCATTCAGTGTGTTTCACCGCAGTTTAGCAGCCTATTCTGTGTACTCTGCAGAGTTGCAGAATAATAAGAAATACTGTTAAGTTTTCAAACTCAAATATTAAAGTCACATATTCCATTCAGTGTGTTTCACCGCCGTTTAACAGCCTATTCTGTGTACTCTGTACAGTTGCAGAATAATAAGAAATACTGTTAAGTTTTCAAACTCAAATATTAAAGTCACATATTCCATTCAGTGTGTTTCACCGCCGTTTAACAGCCTATTCTGTGTACTCTGTACAGTTGCAGAATAATAAGAAATACTGTTAAGTTTTCAAACTCAAATATTAAAGTCACATATTCCATTCAGTGTGTTTCACCGCCGTTTAACAGCCTATTCTGTGTACTCTGTACAGTTGCAGAATAATAAGAAATACTGTTAAGTTTTCAAACTCAAATATTAAACTCACATATTCCATTCAGTGTGTTTCACCGCAGTTTAGCAGCCTATTCTATGTACTCTGCAGAGTTGCAGAATAATAAGAAATACTGTTAAGTTTTCAAACTCAAATATTAAAGTCACATATTCCATTCAGTGTGTTTCACCGCAGTTTAGCAGCCTATTCTGTGTACTCTGTACAGTTGCAGAATAATAAGAAATACTGTTAAGTTTTCAAACTCAAATATTAAAGTCACATATTCCATTCAGTGTGTTTCACCGCCGTTTAACAGCCTATTCTGTGTACTCTGTACAGTTGCAGAATAATAAGAAATACTGTTAAGTTTTCAAACTCAAATATTAAACTCACATATTCCATTCAGTGTGTTTCACCGCAGTTTAGCAGCCTATTCTGTGTACTCTGCAGAGTTGCAGAATAATAAGAAATACTGTTAAGTTTTCAAACTCAAATATTAAAGTCACATATTCTGTGTAAGATGAAGAAGGCGGGTAAAAAGGGACGGGGAAGTGGACGTGATCCTGAAAGTTCAGGGCGCGGGTCAGGACGCGGAGAAACTGTGCCTGGTGCCAGAGCACAAGAAAGAAAGACATCCACCATACCTAGCTTCATGTGTAATTTTACAGGGCGTCGCAGGACATCACTCTCGAGGTCCGACCACTGCGAACAGGTGGTCGGTTGGATGACAGCTGATACTGCTTCCAGTCGGTTAAGCACCACCCTGTCTTCCACCAAGTCCACTCTCAGTAGCCAAGAGTCTGGTCAACATAATCCTCACTCTGATCATCCTTCCTCCCACCATACACGGTCTGGTCAAAGAAGTGATCCCACACTGGGATATAGTGAGGAGCTCGTCTCATCACCAATCCTTCATTTGACCCTCTCTCCAAGCACGCTTGCAGAGGAACATGACATCTTGTGCCCTGATTCACAACCTCTAGAGGCTACCCAATCTCAAGAAGATGACAGATGTGAACGGCATTTAAGGTCAAAGGAAGTAGTGGATGATGATGATGATGATGAGACACAGTTGCCATTAAATCAACCACTATTTCCGTCTCAAGACCTTGTTGAGGAGAATGTTATACAGTTGTCAATGACTGAGTATGTGGTGGGATCAAGACTTGAGGAGGATGATCAGAGTGAGGAAGTGGAGGAGGACTTGGTGGACGATGAGGTGACTGACCCCACCTGGGAAGGTGTAGAGCCGAGCGATGACAGCAGTCCTGAGGGTGAGCCATCTGCAGCACCGCAACAGGCTGGAAGAGGCAGTGGTGTGGCTACAGAAAGAAGGCGGACCGCACCAAACCGGCCCGCAAATGTTCCACGGAGCACCCCCTTGCGTAAATCTCCCTTGCCAAGGGGTAGGTGTTCCGCGGTATGGCGTTTTTTTAAGGAAAGTGCGGACGACAAAAGAATTGTAGTTTGCAACCTGTGCCACACCAGAATGAGCCGAGGCATGAACACTAGAAACCTCACCACCACCAGCATGATCCGACACATGGCATCCAAGCACCGTAGTAAGTGGGAGGAACGCCTGGATCGCCCATCTGTGTCTGCAGGCCACACCACTGCCTCCTCTTCCCCTGTTTTCGGTGCCGGCCAATCGCCTGTCGAAGGCGCAGGCCCGCATACCTCCCGCCCTGCACCTGTAGCATCTGAAGCACCATCAGCGACCACATCCACTTCCCTGTCCCAGCACAGCGTCCAAATGTCGTTACCCCAGGCATTTGAGCGCAAGAGAAAGTACCCAGCCACCCACCCACAGGCCATAGCACTAACCTCACACCTTTCCAAATTACTGGCCATCGAAATGCTGCCATTTAGGCTTGTGGACACTGAGTCCTTCCGCAGCCTGATGGCAGCAGCTGTCCCTCGGTACGCGGTCCCCAGCCGCCACTACTTTTCCCGGTGTGCCATCCCCGCATTACACCACCATGTGTCCCGTAACATCACCCGTGCCCTGACCAACGCAGTTACTGGGAAGGTCCACTTAACGACTGACACATGGACAAGTGCTTGTGGCCAGGGACGCTACATTTCCCTGACGGCACACTGGGTGAATGTCGTGGAGGCTGGGAGCGACTCGGACCCTGGGATGGCACGGGTGCTACCCACGCCGAGGATTGCGGGCCCTACCTCCATCAGGGTTTCCACCAGCACCTACGTTATTGGCTCCTCCTCCTCCGTTTCCACCTCCGAATTCTCTACACACACCGCCACTCCCCCATCAGCCAGTAGCTGGAAGCAGTGTAGCACTGCAGTGGGGAAGCGTCAACAGGCCGTGCTGAAGCTGATCTGCCTTGGGGACAAACAGCACACGGCCTCAGAGCTGTTGCAGGGGATTAGTCACCAGACCGAGCAGTGGCTCTCGCCACTCAACCTGCAACCAGGCATGGTTGTGTGTGATAATGGGCGTAACTTGGTGGCGGCTTTGGAGCTCGGCAAGCTCACACACGTACCATGCCTAGCGCATGTATTTAATTTAGTGGTGCAGCGATTTCTAAAAACCTACCCCAATGTGCATGATCTCTTGACCAAGGTGCGCCGCGTGTGTGCACATTTCCGTAAGTCATCAACAGCTTCAGCCGGCCTGTTGAAGCTGCAGCAGCGCTTACAATTGCCAGCTCACCGGCTGCTGTGTGACGTGAGCACGCGCTGGAACTCCACCTTCCACATGTTGGCCCGGCTTTGTGAGCAGCAGAGGGCAGTAGTGGAGTACCAGCTGTTACACGGTCGTCGCCTCTCCGTTCAACTTCCTGTAATCAGAAGTGAGGAGTGGGAATGGATGTCAGACCTCTGTGAGGTTTTACGCAATTTTGAGGAATCGACACAGATGGTGAGCGGCGATAACGCTATTATCAGTGTAACCATCCCACTTCTGTGTCTACTGAAACGCTCGCTGCTCACAATTAAAACCGACGCTTTGCATGTGGAAGAGGTGGAAATGGGGGAGGAAGAGCTTACACAAGGTGATAGCCAGAGCACCCTCACTTCGTCTTCTCAGCGACAATTGGAGGAGGCGGAGGAGGAGGAGGAGGAGGAGGAAGAAGACACGGTTGTCTCCGCTACAGAGGGTAGCCATGGAACTTTAGTTCCATCTCTTCAGCGTGGGTGGGCAGAAGAGGAGGAAGAGGATGAGGAGATTGAGAGTCATCCTCCTGGTGAGGACAGCGAAATCTTGCCTATTGGTACTCTGGCACACATGGCTGACTTTATGTTAGGCTGCCTTTCCCGTGACCCACGCGTTACACGCATTTTAGACAACACGGATTACTGGGTGTTCACCCTTCTGGACCCCCGCTACAAAGAGAATTTCTCATCTCTCATTCCTCCGGTGGAGAGGACAAGCAAAATGGTGCAATACCAGAAGGTTCTTGTTGAAAAATTGCTCCAAAATTTTCCATCTGACAACGCTGGCGGCAGAGTACGTGCTACCTTGGCCAACCGAGAAGGGGAGAAAAGGGGAGCACACAGCAGTTCCGAGAAAGGCAGGGCAACACTCTCCAAGGCGTGGGACACCTTCATGACACCCCGCCAGCACCCTCACCCTGATGCGCAGCCTAGTGTCACAAGGAGGGAAAAGTTTTGGAAGATGGTGAAGGAGTACGTAGCAGACCGTGTCAGCGTCCTCAATGATCCCTCTGTGCCTTACAACTACTGGGTGTCCAAGCTGGACACGTGGTATGAACTGGCACTCTACGCCTTGGAGGTGCTGGCCTGCCCTGCCGCCAGCGTTCTGTCTGAGCGGGTATTTAGTGCTGCTGGTGGCATCATAACAGATAAGCGTATCCGCCTTTCCACCGACAATGCTGATAGGTTGACACTTATAAAAATGAACAAGGCCTGGATTTCCCCTGACTTCTCCACTCCACTGGAGGAAAGCCCCGGGGGAACATAAACTCACTTTATATATGTTATTTACAATGATGGGAATACTCTGTATTCCCATTCACCCCTTCCACCCAAAAAACGGGTATATGGTTGACTCTTAATCTTCTCATCCTCCTCCTCCTCTTCCATATGCCCTGGGATATAATTTTTATATAGGGCCAGCTCACCAGCGGGCCCTGTGATATAATTTTTATATAGGGCCAGCTCACCAGCGGGCCCTGTTTGACAATTTTTATATAGGTCAGCTCACCAGCGGGCCTTCTCATATAATGTTTTATTGGGTCAGCTCTCTAGCGGGCCCTCTCATATAATGTTTTATAGCGTCAGCTCACTAGCGGGCCTTCGCATATAATGTTTAGGATGGTCAGCTCTGCAGCAGACCCTCACCCATAATGTTTTAGATGGTCGGCTCAGCGCACGTTTCCCTCTTAATCATGGCCTCAGTTCAATAAAATCAAGGAAATTTTTGGGAGAATTTGCCTCTGTGCACGTTTCCCTCTTAATCATGGCCTCAGTTCTGAAAATCAAGGAAATTTTTGGGAGAATTTGCCTCTGCGCACGTTTCCCTCTTAATCATGGCCTCACTTCCGAAAACCAAGGAAATTTTTGGGAGAATTTGCAGATGATATACAAGTAAATATACAGCAAATATTGTTTGGTAACAATTTTTCGCCTAAAGTCGTTTTTATTTTCCTTTTTGTGTGTTTTATGGTTAGTCTGTAAAAATGGCGTACTACGGGCGAAAGATCGTTCCCAGCAGCGATGTTGGAGTCCAAGATGCATCCAGACATCCTCCCTATGCTGTCCCTGAACCATTTCTGTGGTGTTTCCATCCTTTTCTGCCCTTTTCCTATGGACCAGGCACCCTCCCCTCATCAGAGCAGGGGGTGCCTGGTGTAATGCTCGAGTCCTCCCATTGACTTCAATGGGGCTCGGGTGCTCGGCCGAGCACTCGAGCCTCAGGGGGTGCTCGGTCAGAGCACCCGAACACCCGAGCATTGGGGTGCTCGCTCATCACTAACAATGGGTAAAATTGGTGAAGATTTTAAGGGCTTTACTTAAAGCTGATTTTCCCTCGAAAAGGTAGAAAACCCCATGGTTTTCGCAGGGACATAAAGGGACCTTTCGCCCACCCCTACTCCTAATACACAACAAACTGTATACCTCTCCTCCTAATACGCAGATATCTTGATGTATATCTGTCTTACGGTTACACAGACATCAGGATGTATACCTCTCCTCCTATTACAAAGAAAGCAGTATATATGGAAGCCTGAGGGGGCAGTATGCCTCTGAAAGTCCATTAAGATGGGCAGCAGTCCTACTTCTCTGTCCTCACTCCTGGGCTATGGGCTGCATTCCCTCCTTCCTTGTCCCATGCTACTGGTGGGGGCTGGGGGAGGGTGCAGAGAGTGGCCAATCCCCTGGGGGTTAGGGGAAGGGCCTGGGGGGGTGGGAGGAGGAGAATGGAGGGACTAGTTGCATAAAAAGGTGTGTATGTAAGTAGGTACAGTAATTTACTTTTTGTTTTAGGTGACACAGAAAGGAAGCCTGAAGAGAAGTCCGACTAGAGCAGCTGGACACCCCAAGTTCTTCCAGGAGGATGATGGTGCACCAAGACATCTTCAGGGATCCAAGGGAGGTTCCAGGACCAGAACACCTACTGCAAAATAAATATATGCAAGTTATCCTCCTGCTTCCTCCTCTCTCCATTTGTCTCCCCTCCATCTTGTCTGCTTCCATCTAATCCTGCTTCCTCCTTTTCTGCCCCTATTCCTCCTTCTCCTTCCCCTGCTTTTCTATCTTTCCCCACCTCTTCTCATCCATCCACTGCCATGCCTTCATCTTTTCCCCTGTGTGGCCAGCCTTATCATCCTCCTTTCCATTCCCTACCATCTAGTCCACCTTTGTTCTCCCTCTCCAGTTCGCTACTGCAGCCCCTGGAGATAGATATGGTAGATTGCCCTTCTCAGACCTTTAACGTTGCCCCATGTGAGCAGTACATTGAGTTCTCTTTAGAGCAACCCCCTGGTAGCCCCCTCCACCAGCCCTCACCTTATCCCTATTCAGCTGAGCCATCTCTAAGAAGAAGGAAGAGGCAGGATCCTCAGTGTCCTGCCTCATCCTCTGCGCTATCACAATCTGTGATGGCATCATCCAGACCTGCTTCTCCTCCAGTAGGTGTGGGGCGGGAATTCAGGTGGCATACAAGGATGCCATTGGTTCTCGTGGCCACACTATCACGGTGTCCATTCTTTCTGTCAGTCTCTGTGTGTTGCGCTCCTATTGGCTGAGCTATGTTTGGCCCGCCCAGTATGGCCTTTTTATACTGGGCTCTGGCACCTGTCTGGTGCCCTTTCGTGGTGTTCCTGTACCAGTACTGACTTGAGTTGGTGTGTTTCCTTGTACCGACTTGGCCCGTTTGACTACTCCGCTTCTGGTTCCTGCTCCGTGATCCGACCCGGCCTGGCTGATGTTCCTGCTCCGTGACCTGACCCGGCTTGTCTGACGTTCCTGCTCCGTGATTCGACCCGGCCTGGCTGACTTCCTGCTCCGTGACCTGACCCGGCTTGCCTGACGTTCCTGCTCCGTGACCCGGCCGGCTCTCCAGTTCCTGCTTCGTTGTGTCGCTGGGGCGACATTCTGACTTCCGCTTGTCTGGGCGTACCAGACAGTGTGTCCGTGCTGCCTCCATTACTGCTCCGGCAGTGTACCTATCGCTGATTATCCTGTTAAGTCTTGCAGAGTTACTGTTGCCTCCGTTACTGCTACGGCAGTGTACCTATTGCTGAGCCTTCTGTTAACTCTTGCAGAGCTACTGTTTCCTCTGTTACTGCTACGGCAGTATACCTATTGCTGAGACTTCTGTTAATTCTTGCAGAGATACTGTTGCCTCTGTTACTGCTACGGCAGTGTACCAATTGCTGAGCCTTTCAGAGCTTACTGTTGCCTCCGTTACTGCTGTGGCAGTGTGCCTGTGGTTGCGTTTCCATTCAGCTCTTGCAGAGTACTGTTGGCTCCGTTACTGCACCGGCAGGGTGCCCTTGGCTATTCCGTTCAGCTCTAGCAGAGTACTGTTGCCTCCGTTACTGCACCAGCAGGGTGCCCTTGGCTCTATTCCGTTCAGCTTGTGCAGAGTACTGTTGCCTCCATTACTGCACCGGCAGGGTGCCCTTGGCTCTATTCCGTACAGCTCTTGCAGAGCATTGTGTGGCCTCCGTTTACTGCTATGGCAGGGGGTATAAGTCTCAGCTCTCATCTGGCAGATCTATAGTGCTCTATCTCCATTCTAGCACTACAATCTCCTTATCGCTTTTATTCCATCATACTGGGCGTTACTGAGAACACACCACATCAGAGACTGATTATATCTGGTGGGACTTTAACCCATGCTGTGCTGGGTTTTCACCCTGTCATGCCTGACCTGTGACAGTATATGAACTCTCTCACTTACTATTATACTGGGACTGTGTAGGCATAAGTCTAAGTCCTGTATTGCCCCTGTCTATTTTGCTGAGATACGCTATAGCCCGTCAAGGGTAATTCTCATTGTGTTTGTTTTAATAAAACTGTGTTTTATCCTAACCCACTGTGTCTGAGTGTTGAACAAACCATTACAGTACGAAAAGGCCATGACCTCAGACAGTAAAGGTGAAGGTAATTCACAGAACATCCACTGAAGGATGGATGTGCACGAGCAGCGCCTGGACCAGTTGGCACTGGCCTTGCAGACATTACTTGAACATACGATACACCTTGATAAACCAAGTCAGAATCCGGTGGTTCCCCCAGTTTTGACACCGGGGAATCATTCCGTGACTATTGCTGCACCTACTAGAGGGTTAACGGCGGCAGCGTCATTACCGCTCAGATGTGATGGTGAACCTACCCTATGCACAGGGTTTATTAATCTATTAGAGATATTCTTTTTGCCTTCCCCATAGACCGGAGCAAGGTTGGGTTCATGATATCATTACTAACGGGCAGAGCCCTGGCTTGGGCCAATCCTCTGTGGGAGAATGCCAAACCCTGCACTCAGGACTTCAGGGAGTTCGTACGAATGTTCCGGAGAGTGTTTGAGGTCCCTGGTAGAGCCGCCTTTGCTGCCAAGAGATTGATGGAGGCACAACAGGGTAATCGTACCATGGGCGATTATGCTATAGAATTTCGTACATTGGCAGCAGAGGTAGGATGGAGACCTCGTGCTGCACCTACTAGAGGGTTAACGGCGGCAGCGTCATTACCGCTCAGATGTGATGGTGAACCTACCCTATGCACAGGGTTTATTAATCTATTAGAGATATTCTTTTTGCCTTCCCCATAGACCGGAGCAAGGTTGGGTTCATGATATCATTACTAACGGGCAGAGCCCTGGCTTGGGCCAATCCTCTGTGGGAGAATGCCAAACCCTGCACTCAGGACTTCAGGGAGTTCGTACGAATGTTCCGGAGAGTGTTTGAGGTCCCTGGTAGAGCCGCCTTTGCTGCCAAGAGATTGATGGAGGAACAACAGGGTAATCGTACCGTGGGCGATTATGCTATAGAATTTCGTACATTGGCAGCAGAGGTAGGATGGAATAATGAGGCATTAGTGGCAGCTTTTGCTCAAAGCTGCCACTTACCGATCATATCAAAGATGAAATAGCTGCGAGAGAAGTACCCAATGACTTGGACGAATACATTGATAATGTCATTCTAATTGATTCCCTTATTCGTGAAAGACGCATGGCTAAAGACCGTAGGCCACAGCCTACAAACTACGGGCAAAGCAGCCTTTTGAACCCACCCATGCCTCCCTCACCTCCCATGCCTCCTGATCATTTACCTGAATCCAGCGAACCAATGCAACTCGGGTTCACCAAACTCACAAAGTAGGAATGGGCACACCGCAGGAGGCAGGGCCTATGTTTATCCTGTGGCAAGGCTGGGCACCTATTACGCACTTGTACGGTACATCCGGGAAATTAACACACCTAGGGTACCTTGATGGACAGGCCCTAGGTGGTGTTCAGCAGTCCCTAGTTCCAAGTACACAGAAACCCACTATCCAGATGGTATTTTCATGGTCAGAACAGCCAGTTGAGGTTCTGGTCCTGGTGGATTCCGGCGCAGCCGGATACTTCATGGATTGTTCATTTGCCGAGTTACATAAGATTCCTTTGGTCATGAGGGACTCTCCCTTAGCCATTGAAGCCAATGACGGCAGACCATTGGAACTGGCGCTGATTACTATGGAAACTATTCCTATTACAATGACTATTGGGGCCCTCCACAAGGAGGAATTATGATTTCAGATAATTCATTCCCCTCATCATGTGGTCATTCTGGGGTTCCCATGGCTACATCTGCATAACCCTCAGTTTGATTGGCAGAGATGTGAGGTCACATCTTGGTCCGAGTATTGCATGGAGCATTGTATGTCGCACCCAGTTAAGATTTTATGTACCTCTCCCTCTGTGCCAGCTGAATACCACAAATTAAGTGATGTATTCAGTAAGGGAGAGGCTAGCGTATTGCCTCAGCACAGAACTTATGATTGCACTATTGATTTGCCTCCGGGCATAGTGCCTCCCAGGGGTCGCACGTACCCACTGTCATGCGATGAGAATAAGGCTATGGAAGACTACATTGATGAAGCCCTTAAAAGGTGGATTATACGCAAGTCTACTTCACCGGCTGGTGCTGGTTTCTTTTTTGTGAAAAAGAAAAATGGCGAATTAAGACCTTGCATTGACTACCTTGGATTGAATAAACTCATGTCCAAAAATACCTACCTCATACCACTTATTACGGAACTATTTGACAGGTTAAAAGGTTTCTCCATTTTTACGAAACTTGATCTATGGGCCGCTTATAACCTGATCAGAATAAAGGCTGGGGATGAGTGGAAAACGGCATTTAATACCAGATCTGGGCATTATGAATACCTAGTTATTCCATTTGGCATCTGTAATGCACCTGCGGTATTTCAAGAATTTATTAATGACATCCTCTGTGACATGCTTCAGTCCTGTGTTGTCGTATACCATGATGACATACTTATACATTCAGCTAATCTGTCCCAACACATCAAGGATGTGTCTGAGGTCTTGCTTTGCTTAAGCAAGAATAAACTATTCTGTAAATTGGTTCAAAGTGCCTTTCCTGGGTTTCGTGATCTCTAAAGATGGCATTGCCATGGACCAGGAGAAACTCGCAGCTGTGTTACAATGGCCACGACCCAAGGGGTTAAAAGCTATTCAGCGCTTTCTTGGATTTGCCAATTATTATAGGAAATTTATCCAGAACTTTTCCACGATTGTTAAACCTCTGTCTGACCTTACTCACAAGGGTGCTAATCCATCCCAATGGTCTGAGGCAGCTGAAAACGCTCTTGAGACATTGAAGTCTGCTTTCGCATCCGCTCCTGTACTGTCCCACCCCAACCCTGCTCTGCCATTTACATTGGAAGTTGATGCCTCCGAAATAGGGGTAGGGGCAGTACTGTCTCAGCGCCCATTTGCGGGAGACACCTTGAGACCTTGTGGGTTCTTCTCAAAGAAACTTTCTAGTGCACAAAGCCACTATGAAATTGGTGACAGAGAACTCCTGGCTATTATTCTCGCTTTGAAGGAATGGCGTCACCTACTGGAGTGTACTAGAACTCCGTACTAATTTTAACTGACCACAAGAACCTGACTTATCTCTCAGAAGCGAAAAGGTTGTCCTCTCGTCAGGCCAGATGGGCACTGTTTCTATCCCGATTTAACTTTGTAGTATCCTACCTGCCGGGCTCTAAAAGCGTTAGGGCGGATGCCCTGTCTAGACAATTTGGGCCAGAGGTAGAGAAGGATGAGCCTCCCATGCCTATCATTCAGTCTGATCGTATTCTGGCTACTGTAAGTACTAGTATCACTTTGCCACTGGGGAAAGAGATTTCGGCTACCCAGGCTACGACACCTCCAGAAACCCCAGTAGGCAAGTGTTTTGTTGATGAGCCATTCCATACCCGTCTACTTGCGACATATCACTCGTCTAAGGCTGCTGGGCATATTGAGAGGGATCAATTAATATGGTCTCTCTCATAAGTATTTTGGTGACCCTCCCTTAGAGCCGATTGCTCCGCATTCACTGCAGCCTGTACCACCTGAGCTTGTGCCAAAACCCCCAGACACCTCCCAGTGGGCTTACTTCAACCTGTACCTAATGGCGAATGCCCGTGGTCCCACATATCCATTGATTTCCTGGGAGAACTGCCTGCGTCCAGGGGGTATTCGTTTATTTTAATGGTGGTTGACAGATTTTCAAAGATGGCTCATTTCGTACCCCTTTCTGGTCTTCATTCAGCCCAGGAGCTGGCAGTGGTGTTTGCTAGAGAGGTGTTCCGCTTGCATGGGGTTCCTAGAGTCGTGGTGTCTGACCGGGGGAGCCAATTCGTGTCTAGATTTTGGAGGGCATTCTGTAGCCAGATGGGCATTCAATTGTCCTTTTCCTCTGCCTACCATCCCCAGACCAATGGGGCCGCTGAGCGTGCCAATCAGGGACTGGAGCAGTTCCTGCTCTGTTTTGTGACTGATCATCACAACAATTGGGCTGACCTGTAGCCATGGGCAGAGTTCGCCAGGAATTGTGCAGTTAATTCATCATCCTGGAGCTCCCCCTTCCTCATCAACTACGGGTTTCAGCCATGCCTGCTCCCGGACTCATTCCAGTCGCAGCAGATTCCAGCTCTGGACGAGCATATTGAGCAACTCCGCTCCACTTGGGCACAGGTTCAAAGGACCCTCAGACAGTCATTTCAGCGTCATCAGCAACATGCCAACCGTAGACGGCTGCCAGTGGTCTGCTTTCAGTTTGGGGACAGGGTATGGCTCTCCTCCAGAAACCTTAATCTGCAAGTTCCATCCAATAAGCTGGCTCCCCAGTTCATTGGTCCCTTCAGGGTGATCCGTAAGGTTAATCCTGTCTCATATGCCTTGGAACTCCCAGCATCTATGCTCATACATAATGTGTTCCATGTGTCCCTGTTAAAACCTCTGGTATGCAACCGCTACACTTCCACTCCGGTGGTTCCTGGTTCTGTGGATGTTCAGGGCCAAGGATAGTACGAAGTTCAAAGCATAATTGATTCACGGAGATTTAGAGGAAAATTGCAATATTTGGTCCATTGGAAGGGCTATGGCCCTGAAGAACGTTCATGGGTTGATCAGAAGGACCTTCATGCCCCTAGATTATTGGGCAATTTTAACTCTAAATATCCCCAGAAACCAAGACCCTCTTCCAGGAGAGGGGGTCTTTGAGAGGGGGGTACTATCATGGTGCCCGTTCTTTCTGTCAGTCTCTGTGTGTTGCACTCCTATTGGCTGAGCTATGTTTGGCCCGCCCAGTATGGCCTTTTTATACTGGACTCTGGCACCTGTCTGGTGCCCTTTCGTGGTATTCCTGTACCAGTGCTGACTTGAGTTGCTGTGTTCCCGTGTACCAACTTGGCCCATTTGACTACTCCGCTTCTGGTTCCTGCTCCGTGATCCGACCCGGCCTGGCTGACTTTCCTACTCCGTGACCTGACCCGGCTTTTCTGACGTTCCTGCTCCGTGATTCGACCCGGCCTGGCTGACTTCCTGCTTCGTGACCTGACCCGGCTTGCCTGACGTTCCTGCTCCGTGATCCGGCCTGGCTCTCCAGTTCCTGCTTCGTGGTGTCGCTTGGGCAACATTCTGACTTCCGCTTGTCTGGGCCAGACAGTGTGTCCGTGCTGTCTCCGTTACTGCTACAGCAGTGTACCTATCGATGAGCCTTCCGTTAACTCTTGCAGAGCTACTGTTGCCTCCATTACTGCTACGGCATTGTACTTATTGCTGAGCCTTCTATTAACTTTTGCAGAGCTACTGTTGCCTCCGTTACTGCTGTGGCTGTGTGCCTGTGTTTGCATTTCCGTTCAGCTCTTGCAGAGTACTATTGCCTCCGTTAATGCACTGGTAGGGTACCCTTGGCTATTCCGTTCAGCTCTAGCAGAGTACTGTTGCCTCCGTTACTGCACGGGCAGGGTGCTCTTGGCTCTATTCCGTTCAGCTTGTGCAGAGTACTGTTGCCTCCGTTACTGCACCGGCAGGGTGCCCTTGGCTCTATTCCGTTCAGCTCTTGCAGAGCACTGTGTGGCCTCCATTTACTGCTATGGCAGGGGGTATAAGTCTCAGCTCTGCTCTGGCAGATCTATAGTGCTCTATCTCCTTTCTAGCACTACAATCTCCTTATCGCTTTTATTCCATCATACTGGGCGTTACTGAGAACACACCACATCAGAGACTGATTATATCTGGTGGGACTTTAACCCATGCTGTGCTGGGTTTTCACCCTGTCATGCCTGACCTGTGACAGTATATGAACTCTCTCACTTACTATTATATTGGGCCTGTGTAGGCATAAGTCTAAGTCCTGTATTGCACCTGTCTATTCTGCTGAGATACGCTATAGCCCGTCAAAGGTAATTCTCATTGTGTTTGTTTTAATAAAACTGTGTTTTATCCTAACCCACTGTGTCTGAGTGTTGAACAAACCGTTACACACCATCCGTCTCCTAGGCCAAAAGTAAACACCAGGGTTACAAGCCTCCTCAGGACATCATGCTGGGCTCATAGGGCTATATTAACTCTAGAAATTAGCATTATTGATCCAGAAATGAAGAACACTTACCCCTGGGCAGCAGTTACAGCACCAACTTATCCCCCTGGGTATTCATTTGGCCACCCACTCATATCAGCATTACTTCGCTACCCCCTCCCACAGACCATAGCCCCACTTTATTACTTCCTCATACTGCCAGCATCCCCATACTTCCCCCTTCACTCAATCAGCTGCTCATGGCTCTATCAATCACCCACATTCCCTCAGACACACAAGACAGGGCGGCTCAACATGTAGCACCCGGGGGCGTTATTACTACACACCAGGGTACTTCAGCGGGGGGTCAGGCACTACACAGCTGCAGGAATTTGATGTGGGCTGCTATTAAGGGCATCAGGGGCACCCAGGAGTCCCGTATTCAGGGAGGCACTTTCCACGTACAGGCAGGAGGGAGCATGGCTCCATGGGGGGTGGGGGAAATACAGATGCCAACAGCAGAGAGGAGATTCATGGATAAAAAGAAGACATCAGCCCCAACTGAGACAAAGTACAGAGGTACAGGTCTCAGGTGAACAAGACAATGACAACACAAATGATTCTGATGATTGTTACAGTAAGGTTGACTCAGAGGAGTGTACCAGCACCTCTGACTGAGACACTGACTCACAAGACTAAGACTCTGACTCAGATGACAGCAACAAAGTGGTGGTTCTTGTTTAAAAAAAGTTTGAAGAAGCTGTGGGGAATTGGTAAAAAATGAGTAAGGAAGGGTAGGTTGGAGGAGCAAGTAGGGAAGAATGTTAAGTTCACCAGGGATGGGGACACTCACGTTTGCGGCTTATCTACCCCATTTGATCACATCCCCATCAAAGTGCGCAGGCTCATCATAGCCAGAAAGTTTGTGGGCGTCTTAAAATTAACTTACCAGGCAGTAGAGGATAAGGACGACGGGGTTAAGAAGGAAAAAGGTATACACAGACAAACATATTATGGATAGGAATCAGGTGCTTTGCAGCTTACACAAGCTTCTATATGGTTCATAACCCAGAGTAGGGTTTGAATT
Organism: Rhinophrynus dorsalis; assembly: GCA_037306005.1. Taxonomy (NCBI): domain Eukaryota; kingdom Metazoa; phylum Chordata; class Amphibia; order Anura; family Rhinophrynidae; genus Rhinophrynus; species Rhinophrynus dorsalis. Next base: position 118,725,580 of record CM074727.1, on the reverse strand, counting down.
TGTTCAAATACCATGACTTAATTGTAGATACACACGTGGCTTATGGAGGAAGCGCATGGTTGGATTATGATTGTGCATTCCAAAGGAAGATGGCACATAGTGAGGTCCTTATTATGGTAGCAAAGATATGAACCTGTGGTCCAGGCTAGTCACACATTGGGGGCGATGCCTACACCAGGGCCGCAGAAAAACACCTTGCAAGGACAGCACAGTCGAGATCACTGTTTCCCATACAAAGAAAGGTTTTGCATGTTGGTGCAGACACGCTTGTGCGAAATGCTGGGGGTTACCCAGGCACCTCTTGTGGAAAGAAGAAGGCAGGGAAGTCAGGTTACCACAGGACAAAGTCAGGCAGGCACAAATGAATGTGGGGAAGGCGCTGGGGATGGAGAAGGTGACATTGACAGAGTTGTAGTGAATTCTGGGTACTCTAAATTTTGCCTCTAGAGTGATCCCAATGGGAATGGTTTTCAGAAGATGGCTACAGTTAATGTGAGGAAGCCCTTTCTTTACATTCAGCTCACTAGACATCTGAAGGAGTACTTAAGTGTATCGATTTCAATGGGGTAAGGCTATGGAGAACAGCCACAGCAGATTTTTTCCTATTGTAGTGGCCATAGAATCCTGGGAGGAACATTTTGCTAATTGCACAGTAATCTTTTGGATGGATAACATGAGTGTAGTGCATGCAATCAATAATCTATCATCCCATTGCCAACCAGTGCTCGGTTTGCTACGCTACTTGGTGTTGCTGTGTATGTAGTGTAATGTACATTTCTAGGCCAGGTACATTCCAGGGGTGGACAACTGTGTGGTAGATGCATTATCTAGGGGATAGTAGGAAACATTTCTTAGCCCGGTCTCAGATGCGAACACTGTTGGTTGTGTTTGTCCACCACATCTATTGCACTTGGTGATGATGATCTAGATGTGTTGGTCAGAAAGCTCTTGTCTCATAAGACTTGGACACACATAGTGTACAGCGTTTTCAGTTTAGAGTAAGTTTGTAAGGGAAAGGGGAGCAAATAGTGATAGAGACAGACAGGCTTGCATACTCAGGTACATTAGGCACATGAGAAGGGGGGGGGGTGCCTCCAGGGCAAAGGTGGCCACAACACTGGCTGGCATATCTTTTTTCTCTCGACTAAGAAGGATAAGAAATGTGCCTGACAGGTTGTCGTCTGCTGTATAATGAAGAAGTGGGGGAAGGAAGCAGGTCCTACCCATGACTCGAGGAGGCCCATAGATGGTGAATGGTTTGCATCAATATTAAAGGTACTCCCTAAGATATGAAACTATCCTTTTGAGGCCTCTTTGTTTAAATGCGCCTTTGTGATGGCCTTATGTGGGACATTCTGACTAAGAGATATGGTGGCGCCAGTAAAGGGAGTGGGGGGTCGAACGCAGGGCATGTTGAATTATCAGAGCGGGGGTGGATCGTCTGCAGCGGACTTCAAAAACTGCCCAGGAAGGTATAAGCAGTTAGGTACGCATGCCCCCATAAGGGAGGCAGCCTGCTCAATTGCAGCGGTAAGTGACTTTAAGAGCATTAGATCACCAGTGGGAAGGTCGTTTTTAAAGTATGCGGACTGTTCCTCCCTGTCGATTTTCCAGATCAGAGCGATGCTGCACAGAGCACTGGCCTTGGTCGGATTAGACCCAACACCAGATGGTACTCACTCATTTATATATATACTAGCAATATTGGCACTACATTGTCCGTGCTGTTAACAAGGACTGCTTTAAAGGGACAGAAAAAAAAATATTTAGCATTTTGTAGTGCTTAAAAAGTTGAATTGAATGCAAAAAACCCTATCTTTCAAACAGCTATGGTTTGAGAGATATTCCTATTCAAAGTTCCCCCTTCCCTCCCTTTTCCCTGACGTCAGCGTTGTGCTGACTGCAGGTGAGTCCTGTCCGGGGACCAACTAACGGCTCTGCAGCAGAGCTGCAATCACGTTATTTAAAAAGAATGACGTCATTGGAAAGGTCTACAACGTGTACCTGGTTTGCAAGCATACTTTGTAGACCATGCCAATGCAGTAATTTGTTTTAAATAATGTGATTGCGGCTCTGCTTAAGAGCCTCCTCGTGTCAGCCGACTGTAAAGCTGACAGCAGGAAACGTCAAACTTTGAATGCATATATCTCTCAAACCATAGCGGTTTGAGATATAAGGTTTTTTTGCATTCAATTCAACTTTTTAAGCACTACAAAATGCTAAATATTTTTTCTGGGACATTACTGTCCCTTTAATGAGTGGTTTGTTGAATTATCAGTGCGCATGTGTGAGCAACAGCATGAGAGTATTGTGTATAGTGTTTTGTGTATAGTGCATTGCGTATAGGATATTGCGTAATAGCATTTTGTGTATTGCAGATTGCATATACCATTTTGCCTACTGCGTACAGTATATTGAGTTTTGCCTACTGAGTATAGCAGTTTTCCTATTGCATATAGCATTTGGCATTTAGCATTTTGTTATACTGTTTGGCGTACATCGTATTGTGTATAGCATTTGACATTTTGCTTTTGATGTACCGCATGTTGCACCTGACTTATATCATATAGCACTTTGCATATAGCATTTGGAGAATTGTGGATAATGTTTTGTATATAGGGCTTGGCGTATAGCGTTTTGCAAATTGCTTATTGCGTTTGGGGAATTGCACATGGCATATTGCTCTTGATGAATTGTGTATCACATTTGGAGTATATCGTCTGCCATAAACTCTCTCATGAATTGCATATTACGTTTGGTGTATAGTGTTATGCTTATAGCATTTGGCAAACAGTGTATAGCATTTGGGGTATAGCTTTTTGCGTATTGCATATAGAATTTAGCGTACAGCGGTTAGCGAATTGGGTATAGCATTTGGCGTATTGCGTTTGGAGAAGTGCATATAGCGTTTGGGTATTGCATTTGGCATATACCGTCTGCCATATACCGTTTGATGAATTGTGTATAGCGTATTGCATTTGGCATATTGCATATAGCATTTTGTGTATTGCATATATCATTTGGCGTATAGCTTTTGGCAAATTGCATAGATCATTTGGCTTATATCGTATGACAAAGAGAGTTTGGCATAATGTGTATAGCTGTTGCCGTATTGCGTATAGCTTTTTGCATATTGCGTATACCATTTAGCGTATACCATTTGTGGTTTTGAGTCCTGCATTTGGTATATATCGTTTGGTATATAGAGCTTTGCGTATAGCGTTTGGCTTATAACGCTTGGCATATAATGTGCAGGATGCATTTTGTGCATAGCGTTTGGCATTTGGGTATTGCGTATATAGTTGTGTGTTGTACTTTTAGTGTTTGGCATATAGTATAGCGTTGTGCCTATTGCACGTAGCATTTTGTGTACAGCAGTGTGCGTATCGCATTTAGTTGTAGCATTTTACGTGTAGTGTTGTGCGGATTGCGTTGTTCATGTAGCATTTTGATTGCCTTTTTGTGTCTGTTTGTATTGTGTGTGTATTGTGTGGTGTGTGTATTGTGTCTCTGTGTATTGTTAGTGTAGTGTGTGTGTATGTTGCATGTGCTTGTATTCATTGTAGCCCCTGCATCTCCTTGCAAGAAAATCAAGTCTCCATGGTTGGACCAATAGGACAGGCAGCATAGAGGAGATTTGAATAACACCTTACTGCTGTCCCTTGAAAATCTGGGGCATACAAAAGATATGTATGCTCACTTGATGCTGATTAACATGTCAATTTTTGTCTCCCTCAGAGTTAGTGGATCCGCTGGGTAAAGCATTCATCTTGGGGCACACGATGTGCATTGGGTGGAGAGACAAGAAGCCACATCAGAGGGAGGCAGACAGTTAGGCATCCCATAGGAATGCTTGTAGGCTTTCTGGCTAGGTAAAAAGGGCCTAAAATGAGGACAGGTGTGGGATTTGTGGCTGGCGGCATTGTTTACTTGGGGCCAGCCGCAAGTCGTGGTGATCCATGCTGATGGTAACAACCGAGCTACTGTAAAGTACACATGCCAGAGGATCTGGGACACCTGCCCACCTGCCCCCTCATCTGGTCAGTAATGGTGCACAGGTTGTTGTAGCAGGGGGCCAAATTTCCCACCCACACCATTAACAGAGCTTGACAAATGTTTGCCTTCCTGTGTGGAGTACACTATCATGCATAACAAGATTCTTGAGATGGTGTGCACCGAAATATTGAGGGGTTGCAGTTGTTTAACAGAGCACTAGTCTCTAGGCTGGGTCTAAGCAATAGGGAGGGAGCAGAGGGACAGCTTAGAGGCCCCTCTTTGACTGGTGGAATGTGGGTTCCCCAGGCTGCCTCAGTATGGCTTGGCCTCAGAAGGTATTGTTTCCAGAGGTCCTGGCTGACAGGGAGCCGCCCAATGAAAGTTCCGGTTGGCTTTGGGGCTGGGTGCATGGCGGCCTGTTTTTAACAGGGTGGGCTAATGCCGTTGGGCACTGGGGTAAGGGGAGGGTTTGGGGAGGTTTCAGTGTTTCAGTGCACACTTGTATACACAGGAACTCATGGTTTGAAAGTAGTGGCCCTCACATGGCATCCATGAAGGCTGTTGTCCCTGGGGGTTCTACATTAGAAGTGGGGTCCACCATGGGTAAATAGGTGAAACCCACTTTAATAAAGCTGTGACCTCTTTATTCTCAACAATGTCTGTGTTTGTGTGTTTCTTTTTAGTGTGTTGTGTTTTAATTTTGGGAGGGCTGTGTTTGTTGGTTTTGAGGGAAAAAGGTGGGTAATGATGCCTGGCCTTCTTATGGAAGCCTGAAGGGGTAATATGCCCTTGAATGGGCATTAAGATGGCCAGCAGTCCTCAACCCCCATGGGCTGGGGGATACGCTCCCTTCCCCAGTACTCTAGGTGGGGTTTGAAGAGCCAATCACCTAAGGGCGAGGCGGGAGAGCCTGTAGGGTGGTGGGAATAGTGGAGAGGTGGGACTAGTTGCATAAAAAGGTGTGTTGGTAAGTAGGTAAAGTAACTGACCTTTTTGTTTTCCCTCCCTACCACCCTTTCGAACTGCCTCTGCTACAGCGGATCGAAGTAGATTAGCAGCAGCTACAGAAAAGGCTGTGCTTAGGTCACAAAATTGCAGAATGTAGGTCATGTTCGGACCATAATGTGGGTCCACAGGCCTCCTCAGTGTGGCTTAGCCTCAGAAAGTTCAGTTTCCAGAGGTCCTGGCTGACAGGGAGCCGGATCCTGCCCAATGAATGTTCAGGTTGGCTTTGGGGCTGAATTCACTGTGGTCCTTTGTTAACAGGGCAGGCTAATGCCAGGGGGCTAAAAGACAAAAAAGAAAGAGAAAGGGCACAGAGCCATCTAAGAGTTATCTGCAAGGTGGGTATATAAAATAGCCCCCCAAAATAGTGGTGCTCACCACTATTTCTCGTCAATGAGGCTCAGTATCCAGGTTAGGAATTGAACTATTTATTGAATCACTTTACAAATGGTATAAAAATGTAATTATACATGCCCAAAAACACCCAACGCGTTTCGTATACCTTCTGTACACTTTTTCAAAGGCCAGATAAAAATAATCAGCGATGATAATTTTTATCTGGCCCTTGAGAAAGTATACAGAAGGTATACGACATGCGTTGGGTGTTTTTGGGCATTTATAATTACATTTTATACCATTTGTAAAGTGATTCAATAAATAGTTCAATTCCTATCCTGGATACTGAGCCTCATTGATGAGAAATAGTGGATGACCTTTGGGAAGAGATCCATATAGCTGATCATCTGGCTCCTACACACTACTTACAATATTGCTATTTGGTAAGCACCACTATTTTGGGGGGGCTATTTTATATACCCACCTTGCAGATATACACTTAGATGGCTCAGCGCCCTTTCTCTTTCTTTTTTGTCTTTTAGCTATTTGCTGACATCTGCCACAAGTGTCCTACAGGGCTGTAACGTCTATGAATATATGATAGAAGATCTATTTTGGAATATATAGCGGATCAAAAATCTCAAAATTTAGATATCTAGAGGTGGACTACTCGTCAAATGAACCACGTATTATTTCTGCAATATTTAATATATTAAAGAGCTTATATTGATTTTATTTACCGCCATAATGCAATATTGACGATTAGCATTACCTATTGCCTTTTATTCATCTTGTAGTTTATTTTCTGATTTTCTAAGCGCCACAAGTTTTGTTGTTGTAATGCCAGGGGGCACTGAGGTAAGGGGAGGGCTAGAGGAGGTGTTGGTGTGGACCTGCATCCACAGGGCCTCAAGGTTTGGAAACGAGTGGCCATCAAAGACGTCCAGGGAAGGCCATGAGTACCTTAGAACCCCCTACATACCTACAGGGTGACAGGCAGCTGGATGCGAGGGCTCAAGCTGCCAGGGCAGGACATAGCAACCATGCCAGATGTTGGCCTGGGGGCCATGCATTACATGGAGGGGTTCTCCAAGGGTATATATATCAAACCAACTTTATTATTGTTGGGACCACTTTATTCCCACCAACCAGTTGCTGTGTTCATGTTTTCTTTGCAGTAAATTGTGTTATAATTGTTTGGGGGGGGGGGCTGGATTTGGTGGTTTTGGAGAAAACTGTGGGTAGTGATGCCTGTCCATTGTATATACCTTTTCTCCTATTACAAAGACAGCAAGATATATACATCTGCTTCTAGTACACATACATTAGAATGTATACCACTGCTCCTAATACACATACATCTTGTTGTATTCCTTTTATTTCACAGACATCAAGAGGTATAGGTCTACTCCTAATATTCAGGGAGCAGGATGTATATCTCTACTGCTACTACACATGCTGCGGAACGTATACCCTCCTGCTAATGCATAGACAGAGCGTTGTACACCTTTCTGCCTTTTAAGCAGAAATGAAGATGTGAACTTCTCTGCCTATCATGCAGACATCAGGATGTATTCCTGTTACATAGACAAAAGAATGTATAAATCTCCTTCAGTTTCACAGCACGGTGTAAACATTTCCCCCAATACACAAACCTCAGGATATACATCTGTTACCTGGAATACCTATCCTGGTCTCGGGCCCGGCTCAGCTGGGGTCAGACATCAACCTCACCGTTGGCAACTCTACTAACTTCTTTGGCCACAGCACAGGTGTCTCAGGAATAGACTACGCTCTCTAGCATTTCATCCAACATTACCCTCTACCTTACAACAACAGTAGTAGGACCAGCATCTCTCTACTAAGCCTAGCCCAGAGAATATGATAGATAGATAGATAGATAGATAGATAGATAGATAGATAGATAGATAGATCTGCAATGTGTTTGAAACCTCTCTCGTATTCCTGGGGTTAAACTCCCTATTTAAATTAATGGGAATTTTCACCTGTGATGCATTTGATTTTCCCCAGAATTTCTCCATATTGCACACATATCATACCTCCATATATACTGTGTATGACACACATTATCTGTGTATGCCAATGTAGTCCCCAATGACTTTCTCTGCACTAGAATTTAACAGAATAACTAATTGGAATTTGGGCACCAGACGGTACTGATAATGTAAGAAAACACAGGTTTAAACAGTAATAACTTTGGAAATATGTATCTATCAGCAGTGGGAGTACACTTATTTTACTCAACAGGAAACTCCCTACAATATATATTTTTTTCATAAAAAAGTTTACTGTTTAAGGTTTTGTTGGACTACAATTCCTACTGGCAGTTGAGGATGAACAGTGGCAATATTTCAAAAGATGATGTCACAGAAGACAGACCAGTAAGTATGCAGTTTCTGATACTGACACTAATAGAACCTTCAGACTCTAGTAATAGAGGAAAGTAAACAGACTTTGCCAGTTTGAATCTTGTATCTGAGTGAGACAAGTGTATTTTGCGCACCATGGATTTCAGCATCTTCAATCAGCTTAGGCTGGAGGGAAAGCTCTGCGATGTAGTGATCAGAGCGAATGGCACTAACTTCAGTGCTCATAAGATCATTCTCTGTAGTTGTAGCCCGTATTTTCGGTAAGTGTGAGGATCAGACCACTAACCGCTATGTATTAAAATCACATGTAGAACTCAAGGGAGAGTTTTTGGGCAGCATGTGTTGAAATCAGGCATGCTGCTTAACCCTTTCAGTGCCAGAGGGGTACTCAACACATTTGCAAAGCAATGTGTGCATCATACCTCACAACAATTCCAATGGCGAAAGAGGGACACTTCTGTTTTAGGTGGCATTTCTGGGGGCGTGGCTGGTAGGTGGGGCGTTTCCAAGAATTTTTAAGTTAATTTCTTGACCCATCTGCACCTCTTTGTGTAACTGATAAATGACTTAGAGCAAGACCAAAGTATTTTAATAGCCCATATTAATGTATAAACACATATACTGAAAATTAACAACACATTTATGTATGTTTTATTGCTGTAGAGCATTGTAATACACACCACTCATTCTGATGTCCTAAAAAGAGGGACAAAAGGGTAGAAAAGAGGAACAGAGGGATTTGGGTCTCAAAGAGGGGCTGTCCCTCCTAAAGAGGGACACTTGGGAGGTATGGTGCATAACCTCTGGCACTCAAAGGGTTAAAGGAGCAGCAACACATCCTAATAATAACCCCAATTAGGATGTTCTTCATATAATGAGGTAAGGTAAAGGTTATTAATAGGGGGTGCAGATGTTCCTTTAAGAACAGGGATGGCTCTCCTGTGGTTCTTGCACTCAGTCCTCAGTTTTTGCTGGTGATATTTGATGGCAGAGAATTATGAGTGATGTTGTCCTACAAAAACTAGAGGGTAAAAGGTTGCCTTACCCAGTCTAGTTTGTACATGTATTTCCACAATACAATGTTATTTTAAAGTATAGTACATATGGGAAGCTGTATAAGATGAATACTTTCTTCTCTAAACAGTCAGAACATAGGGACTGTATCTGCTCACATGTAATTGCCTCTCTATCCATATCTACTTATAGACACACACAAGGTTTGTCTATACGACATTCAGAACCTCTTTCTCTGGCTAGTACCAATATGCTGCTTTACGTTCAATAGAGTTCAAAGTCACAAGACAATTCAATCCCCTGATAAAGGAATAGAGGAGCAACTCTGGAGCACATCTACTGTGCCATAGAGGAGAAATAGAAAAAAAAACAAATTTCCTTTAATTTATATGGGGCTTGTAACTGTTTAAGTGCTTGAGAGAGTTTCATGCATTTCTTCACAATTTTGGTACATTTCAGTAGATTACTTCACAATTTAAATCTCTCTTGCATTTTATTTGTCCCCGTTAGAACAATTAGTTTGCTCCACAGTTGTTCCTCTTTATTTCTGAACTAGTGTAAAAGCCTGTGTACAAGGGCCAAGGTCCGGGGCGATGTTAACCATTTGAGTGCCACAGGGGTGCACAACACATTGCTTTGCAATGTGTTGCATACCCCTCTGGAACTCAAAGGGTTAAGAGGGCAGTCATGCTCTGCATCCTGCCGCCGACGCAGTCATGCACTGTAGAAACTGCCTGAAAGCACAGAATGCTCCCAGCATACAACTCCCAGCATTCTGTGTACAGCTCATGATGGCTTCTTACAAACATCCTAGCGATTATTATATAGGATATGGCCCTTCTTAATGAATAATGCAGTATTGGGAAGGATCCGGTCATCTGATTGGCTGATCTCAGTGTTCTGGCACAGAGTTTGATGGAATAATTAGAGAAATGTTTGTCTTGTGGGGAGATGCATTAATCTTCAATAATGGTTCTGTTTGGTAGTATAGACGCAATTAGACCCAATACCATCTTGTTGTATTGATTAAGCCGTCCTAGGGTGACCACATGTCCCGGAATGCCCGGCACTGTCCCTTAATTAAGCTTGGTGTCCCGTGTCCCAAATGATACCCCTCCGGGACAATATAGAGTCCCGGATTCTGGTCCAGTGGAGTCACTCACCAGTCACCACTGAACAATAACATGCATGCTGCATGCACCACACCACTAGCCAATGAAGAGAGGATTTGCACAATGTTCCTCTCCTCATTGGCTCTGGCTGGCTGGTCTGTGTGTGCATGTGATACACTGACGGTGACGCAGACCAATGCAGCAGCATGCCATGTGATGTCTGAATCTGAGTGACTGTGAGTGAGCAGCGTGTGTAGCTGCTGATTACTGTGCATCTCTCAGATCTCCGACCCTGAGCCATGAAAGTAACAGATTAGATTGATCCTCAAACAAATATTTATCCCAAAGTGTTACTTACTGCACCGTAGGCAGGCTCCAGCCCTGACCCCAGCTCTCTATACCCATCGGTGCTTACTTGGACAGGGACTGAGAGATCCACAGTGGTCCAGGCAGAGAGTTGTCATATTAGGGTGACCACATGTCCCGGAATGGCAGAATGGAAATGTGGTCACCCTAAGCCGTCCGCCTCATTTTATCCTTGTGATAAAGGCCTCAAATACAGTTATAGTGACATGCCTTCACAGTACCTTTGTCACAGTTCAGAAGTGTCAGTGTCTCCTTATCTAATGGTTCTTTGAATATTTTAATTCTACTTAATGAGGCATTTTCATGTTTTTGATGGTATGTTTTATATCATAGTGAATATTTGCCGTATGCACTATGGTAGAAGAGCTGGAGACAGCGTCAGAACTCACAGAATCAAATTTTTCTATCTGTCGGAGTCTGACAAAATGTGGATTTAGCCATAGATACCTGTGTGAACCTTAGATTTGATTTAACCCCTGAAGGGCTAGAGGGGGTGCAAGTCATTGTAAAGAGATGTGTTGTACGCTCACTCTCATATAACTGGAGCACATTGGAAGGATTGGCATATTTCTCTAAATATGTGTGTTTCAAAGTTCTAAGATGAAGTGTATATTACAGTTCAAGGTTGGCCATGTTTCAAAGATTGCATAATTAACCCTTTGGATGCCAGAGGGGTACATGATGCATTGTTCAGCACTCAAAGGGTTAAGTATATTTCAGCAGCCTCCATAGGTGTCTAATGTATATCTCTTATTAAGAGAGTGATGTTTAACTTTAGATTGGTATAGAGAAGTTTGCATTACACTACTACACTTTTTTTTTTAGAAATCCCTCTCTTTGTTTCTTATCTGAAAAAGTATTAGTTTGCCTGAATTACAGGAAGTCTAGATAAGTATGTGCCTCACACCAGAAAAACCCAGTCACACATCTAATACCATTCTTTGTTGTTTTTTTCTGCAAACAGGAAATTACTTACCGACGGCTGCAATAATAAACACAGAAACTTTTATAACATCCCTGGAGTTTCTGCTGCCACCCTGAGCTTAATTCTGGACTATGTATATACCAAGACTGTGACCATTACACCAAACAATGTCCATAAGCTGTTAGTTGCAGCCAAACATTTTGGTATCCTGGGCGTTGTCAACGAGTGCTGCCAATTTCTAGAGGGGCAGCTTTGTTTGGAAAACTGCATTAGCACGTGGAAATTTGCAACTTATCACCACTGCCCAGAGCTGCGCCAGAAGTCCTTGCTGTTCATCCTTCACAAGTTTGAAGATATTGTGAAGGTCTCCACTGAGTTCCTGGACCTATCAGCAATGGAACTTTGTGAATTAATAGAAAAGGACGATCTAAACAGCAAACAGGAGGACGCAGTGTTTCAAGCCATTGTGAAGTGGATTGACCACAGTCGAGAGAAGCGTAAGGAACACATTTCTCTGCTGCTCCCTAAGGTAAGGTGAACAATTGTAACATTCACCCAATCTCCTATATAAGCTTTAATTCAAGATGCAAGCAGAGAACGACATCTTAGTACAGAAACTATACTGATAGTCTGTTCGCTGCATGTTATTATGTGCCTTCTTTAACACAGTAACAAGGACAATTGGGCTCAGAAATGAAATCCCAGATAAATAGATTTTACATGTACTTTGTGACTTTCACAATCATATCTTTGTCATCTTCCTGTCATGAGCAGCAACTCCCACAATACAATTCAGAAGTCTCTGACATTTTTTGGGGAAAGTTATAACCATCCCTGCTATCCATGCCACTTCTGTGTGGTGGCTTTTAGATACAGATGCCAACATACAGCCTATACACTATTTCTTATTTTTTTATCATTCATTTTTCAAAAGCATCACATCTGTGTGCATCAATTTACTAGCGACACAGTTCAGAGTCATTCAAATAGAGAGAACAGCCTGAATTTGTAAGTAATTAAATGAGTATAAATAATCAATAGCCGAGATCACTACATTAGCAGTTAGTGCAGATTTTGCACCAGTCCACTGACATGGCACCACAAGGACCTGAATGAAGGCTCTTGTACAAACAAATGACTGGGCCCTGGTTCTTGGCACCCGCTCACCAATGGAAATTCAGCCCATGCTCACTATTTATGTTCTTTATTACTTATTGCTGTCCTCACTGCCATTTTTTTATTTTGTAACATGATATTTTTAGTGATTCAGTTCCACATAATTATTGTCGTTATAGTCGATCTATTTTGGACATATATAAAAACCCATGAGATCATTGTTGCTTGATTTATGTTCTTTGTAAGTAAACAGCACCTCAGGATGAATTAAAGCAGAACTTTCATCCTCTATAAAGTCGCCCTGCTATAATTAAGCAGGTAGCGACTAGCTTTAGAATGTATATTTTACTTTGAAAAGTAGCCCGTTCTAAAGAAATCAATCATTGTAGGAGGCCGGAACCCAGGCTACAGTGCAGACATCTTGTCTGGACGCCTGCGCTGTCAGTCCCGGTTTCCATTTAGTAGACTGCAGCATACCATATGGTTACCGGAACGGACTAACGGCACAGGCGTGCAGACTGCGCTTACCCGGCCGTCAGTCTCCTACAATGACTTATTTCTTTAGAACGGGCTACTTCTCAAAGGTAAAAAATATATTCTGAAGCTAGTCACTACCTGCTTAATTATAGCAGGGCGCCTTTATAGCAGATAAAAGTTCCGCTTTAAATACCCTTACATCTTATGTCACAATACACTACTTAAAAGGTGCAGAGTCCACATGTCGGAAAGAAAAAAAACAACAACATTGTTTTAGCCCTTTGGATCCTAGAGATGTCTTCAACACATTAAAATGAAGTGTTGTTAGCATCCTAGTAGTTAATAAATACAGCACTGAGAAGCTTGTCCCTGCCAGTCCTTATTGGGCTCACACATTCTATAAATGTGTTGGCAATTTTTGATTTTTTCATCCTTCTGTGAATTCCTCCAAATCTGCTAAAGCCATCTTGTCTCCTTTTCCAGTACTGTTTTTTTCCTTTCAATCTGAACTAAATCCTAGCTCACAGATTGCCAATTGTTGAACCTGCAACTGTTGTGAACTACAATTCTCATCCTCACCTACTGCCTGGTAAGGGATTATGGGAATTTTAGTCCCCAGCTGTGGGTGGCTCAGCATTTAATTAACGCTGCCAGAGGAATAAGTGGTTCTGATGTTTTGAAATATTTTGGAACCTTGTATGCCTCCCTTCTACTAAAAAACATGTAATCCTGAATAAACATATATACTCTCATCAACATATAAATAGCAAGATAATTCTACACTATAACAGCCCTTACAATAAGCAACCTCTTCCTCTTCTGAAGTTGAAAAATCCTTTCCTCAGTCTAAAGGACAAAGTATTGTTTAAAAACAACTTTCCTGTTACATTTCTTAAAGTTAAAGTTAACTAAGTATGGATCCAATCACACAGCAATCAGGTGTACCTCTCACTTTATGTTGTCATTATGTCTTCAATTTTGTGGATGTAGTGATCTCTCTATTGAAGTATGTCTCAAGGTCAAACCTTCTGACAACAAATAATGGGTTCAAATAGACATGAATGACAAGTAAAGGTCACTAGTCTTCATCAGGGTACACTGAGACAGCAGTGAACTACAAGACAGATCAAATGCTCCTAAAATATTTAGGTAGCAGTGATTGCTGTTTGAAGATTCTTACATAGACAAGTACTTCTGTTAAACTATTTAAGCGCTACATATTCCTGGTATAAAGGAATAAGTAGCTGTAGATTGTAAGTTCTACGGGGCAGGGACCTCTTATCCTAATGTATACTCACCTGTCATTCCCCTTATGACTGCCTACATAAGCACTTAATCACCGCACTTATTGTACCCCTGCTGTATTAAATGTAATCTGTAAAGTGCCAAGTACACCTGTTGGCGCTATATAAATAAAAATATACAATACAATATAAAGTCCCCCTTCAAATCACTCCTGTCTGGTCCTTAAAGGATTAAGGAGCATCATGAACTGACAGGGTAAATGGTATTTGAGCAGATCAGGAAAGACTGAGAGCAAAAGCTCTCACTGTTGCTACAGGAACACAACATGCTTAGTAGAGTATTTTGTTTTATTAGATTAACAGCTTCAAAGACAAAAGTACAATTCTAGCAAAACTGGGCCTAAGCAGTTGCGTAGTAGGTTGTAGATAAATCTTCAGTGCATCCAAAGTCCCTTTCAAATGGGAGTTATTAGATAGATATGGTGTAATTTATTTACCCTGAATTACTCAACTTCTGTTGTTATACATGTGTCCCATAATGTCAAATGAAGGAAAGAAACAGCTTTCATCAATCTTACCTAAAGTACTATGCCTCTCTCTACCAGGTCCGACTTGCTTTAATAAGCAAAGAATATTTCATCAGCAATGTGCAAACCAACAGATACGTGACTGACAACATGAACTGTCAGGCAGTAATCCAAAGTGCTCTTGCTGCCATGGAGGAAATAAGTGTTAGTGGACTGTGTCATGCTATGTCCATGAATCCTCTTGCTAGGCCACGACTACCATTTTCCATCATGCTTGCCATTGGTGGATGCAGTGGCAGAAGCCAGAAAACTGATATCAGTGCATATGATATTAAGACTGATCAATGGAACTCCATTGCAAAAATAGAGGAGGGCTCCCGGGAATTTCATGGAGCAGCACACCTGAATGGCTCTGTGTATATCGTTGGTGGAGTAGTAAATGGGATGCAATCAAGAAGTGTAAAAAGATTTGATCCTGAGACAAAAACAATCCACCAAGTGGGATCCATGCACCACAAAAGATCTTATGTCAGTGTGACTGTGCTAGACAACACCATCTATGCCATAGGGGGATGTGATGGCCGGGAACCCCTAAGGTCAGCAGAGAGATATAAGCCAGAGACCAATCAGTGGACCTTCATTGAGCCCATGCAGGAGCAGCGATCTTGTGCCAGTGCTGCCACATTGTTTGGAAAGGTAAGATACTACCAAGGTAGCATTAAAGGGATGGTAATACTTGAAAATAATTTTATTTTATATTGTAGCCCTTAAAAACGCATTAAAAATAATATAAGTCTTATCTCCCAAACCTTTATGGTTTGGGAGATATTAGCAAGTAAAGTAAGGTAAATTTCCCTTTTCCTAGCTTTTTTTATCCAAGTCTGCCATCTAGTGCACAGATTTGGAATCCGGTCCATAGATCAACTGGCAGCTCTTCAGGAGTGCCGAGATCATGATCTTTAAAAATAACTACTTCATTGGAACTGTCTACAAAGTGGGCCTGGTTTGTAGACCACTTTGTAGACCATTCCAATGAAGAAATTATTTTTAAACATTGTGATCTTGGCACCTCTGAAGAGCCACGGCCGGTCTACAGACCGGATTTCAAATCTGACAGCTAGAGCAGTGACGTCACTCAAGGGGAAACTTTACTTGCTAATATCTCCCAAACCATAAAGGATTGGGAGATAAGACTGATATCATTTTTATGTTTTTTAAGGGCTACAATATAAAATAAAATTATATTCAAGTATTACTATCCCTTTAAAAAATTGATCCAAGTTAACTATGATAGACGGCTTGCGTTACTCTTGGGATAGGTAAGATAGGTTCTTCTCAGTTCTTGGACACAATTCCCTCTAGATAAATCAACAGTCCTTTGACTGATAAGAGTTTACTGTCCAGAAAACAAGCTATATAGAGAGAAACTATGTTTTTGTTGGAACCCAGAAGAACACTAATCTTTACCTGTGATTACGCTCAGTAGCACATACATGATTTGTCTTATACGGGAAGGGGAAAAAAAGAGAACAAAAAACTATATTGTTATCACTTGTAGAAGTAAGTCTTGCTATAAAGATTCCTGGCTGTGCTGCTTTTAGCAATAATTGTAAAACAATTACTCAAAGTTTATATCCATTTCTATGTCATTCTTTAAATACCAGAGGGGTGAGATGCAGTGTCTTGCACACCCATCTGTTCTTTAACTCATTGAGTGCCAGAGAGGGCTCCAATACACTGAGCTGCAATGTGCTGGATCCCTTTCTAGCACTCAAAGTGTTAAGGAAATTCATTTTAACACCAGTAGTCTTTACTGTGTTAGTATTTAATTGGATCTTAATGTATATGAAAAGTAAATTTTTTGTTTAATTTTTTTATGTACTCATTTTGATTTTAACAATAGGAAAGAACAATAACTATGGGGGAGCAAGATTATTTATAAGTATCTTTGTATTTTTTTTAATCACTGTTCATGTATAAGTGGCTAAGCAATGCACTGCTTACCCCTCTGGAACTCAAATGGTTAACCTAGATTGGTTACCTTCATGCAGCAGTATCTTACAGCGAAACTCTGTCCTAGTCTACAACCAGTCATGTACATTTTATTCAATCTAGTTCTATGACTTAATGCTAAAATCCATGTGTGGGGCTTTTCTCTGTTGGATTTTTCATTAGCAATGTGTCTGCTTTTTGTGAGGACATGTGAGTTAATTGCAGAAAGGGAGCTTAGCTTAGTGAATAAGTCAGATATTATATTTACCATCGAGATGGCAGTATGAAATATTCCTAATGATCTAAGTGTCTCTGTTAAACAAATTAAGAGCCGCTTTATTGTTATTCTTTAACAATATCTAGGTTCAAGGAGTTGGGAGGTTATTTTATTTCATTACTTGGAATATAGTTATCATCCCTGTTGCCTCATGTAGAACAATAATTTGCAAGCCCTTTGGAGCACTGCACACAATAACTTGCCTACTATAGTGCAGAATAGAAGACTTGATGGTGAATAGCAGGAGGGATATGGAGAAGGTTTGGAAAATTCTAGAACCTCCAGAATTAATCCCACATCTTCCTGGATTCTCCATCAGATCATAAGCCAGATATAATAACTGCATTCATAACTATTCATCAGATCCACAGACTTAGATAAATATTGAGCATAACCAGCTAGTGAACTGAAGCAAGTTGCAGAGAATGTTCTTCATTTGAAGATCCAACCATTGATATATTCATATGTGCTATGCATGTGTCTTTATAAATGGATCCTTTTCTTTACAAAGGTCTATGTATGCGGTGGCGTCAGTGATGAAGGAGAACACCTGAACACAGCAGAAGTGTACAATCCCGAGACCAACCGATGGACCACAATTGCCCCCATGATGACTAGACGCAGTCGACATTGCGTTATTTCTTACAGAAACAAAATATATGCGGTATGTAAAGCTGAGATTTTATCACTATCCTATATTATAATCTGCTAGGATGTTTCTCAGAAGCCGTCATGCACAGCAGAGACTGCTGCGTGTGCTGCAGTTATGCTCAGTAGATACTGCCCGCGCCACGGCTGATACAGTGCGGGGTGCTGTGAATTCAGTCCAGAGTTCTCTCTGCACACCTTTGTGGGACCCAGTCAGGTGCGCACAGAGGACCACGGTCTGAATTCAGAGCGCCCCACTCCGTATCAGCCCTGGAACGTTTGGGCAGTCGGTACTATGCATGACTGCAGCGCTGCTAGTGTTGGCACTTATACACGGCTTTAAAACTAGTTTACTCCATATTTGTTTAGATATAACTTAGGTGGTGCTAGACAAAATACAGAAACTATTGTTGGATGATGTAGCTGAACATTCAGGCCTTCGTCAGACCACTGAATCATTGTTCTTGTGAATGTTGTAGCATCAATATTACATAGAATTAGACAAAGATCTATACAGTTGGAATTTGAGCAACCATAAATTATCATTTCAACTTTTGGAGATGAGAGATGTCAACAACACACTATGACACTTCAAGTCTCCTAGAGGTTAACCATCATACTGGTTTGTAGCGTGTGCTAGAAGAAGATAAATGAAATAAAAACATGTTTATTCTTCTAGATATTAGTTATGTGATAAATGTTAAATGGCTTTATGTTCTTGTACACTTTAGAAAAGTCTTTGAAACTGATACCTCAGAATAGTTGTTCTGGCACCATTTGAGACTGTACATTTCTGCTCTGAATTCGTAACTCTGTTTGGCCTGACTTTACCAATTGTGTTACTAGTGCTCACCAGGAAAGTATGAGGTTCATGATGTTTCTTCTTCATTACAGGTAGGAGGCTATGATGGGGAGACATGTCTCAGCAGTGCAGAATGTTACTGCCCTGTATCCAACACTTGGACTTCCATCCCTGACATGTTGACTCCACGCAATCACTTTGGCATGGAAGTAGTGGATGACCATCTGTTCCTAGTTGGCGGCCTTAATAACTCTTATAACAATCTTTATGATGAATTCTTTGATTCAAATGAGTGGCACTGCCACAAGAAAATGAGAACCGGCTACAGAGGGCTAAGCTGCTGTGTTGTCTCTGGGCTCAGCAACATGAGAGAGTATGCCCCACGCTAGAACTTCCATCAGTCTGCCACCAAGAGATCATGTCATCTTTTTTTATTGACTCATTTTGATTTAAACAATATGAAGGAACAATAACTGTCTAAGTTATTCTTGGTCCATTTGTCTTAAATGGGTAAATAAAGGAATTGAAAATGAAGTAAGAAATGTAATAATTTGTCATCTTTAAGGACAGAAAGGTGTCACAATTGGGGTGTGTCTTTAAACAACTTCAAAACATATAACTAGAGATATGACAATTAGTGACAAGGAGGCTTGTGTCATGGAAGTGACAGGATCAGTCATAGACCATGTACTTTTTGTAGCAATGCCATTATTAGCCCATTCCACAATAAAAAGTCCCATCTGGGTCATGTTGCATATCGGCATACTAAATCCTTGGTTGCTGTGACATCTCTGAGGCATTGCAAAGGGGTTAATGAACCATGCAGGTAATTCTTCCACTGATGTTTTCTATACTCCAGAATATTATTCTCATGTTATAGGAAAGCGTCCGAAAGAGACTCTATGACATTGCTATAACATACAGAACTTAGGGCAGCACTGAGACACAACATGTTACAAAAAGAAGCAACTAAAATCAGAATTGTAGCTATATATATAAAAGTGGAGCATTTCATTTCATACATAGCTCTAATTAAAAAACAAGATATAATAGTGGTGTAACCCCCAGAGATCCGGGGCAGTACGGCATATGGGCTTGCAAAGCTGATTCTGCTGTGCCAAGCCCATATGCCACACCGCCAAATTGCAGTCACTGATAAAGGCGGTGACGTGAGAAGACTTTCCTCAATCCCATTCAATCCTACCAGTAGGAGAAGGAGTGAAGCAGTAGACCAGGTAGCTCCCCTGAGTAACCATTATTGATCTCCCAGCACAATTGGCTGGTATATCAATATTGGGTGGGCATCAGGAGGGGTCTTCATGTCCCCCCACAAGATCTGATTAAAAATTAATAAAATAATTATAAAAAAAATAACACTGTGTGTCATAGGGGTGTCCAGTGTGTGGCACACACAGGATATATTTTTGGAGCCTTTTTCCTTTTATTCTGACCTGACTGGGGGCATCAGGACGGGGTTCTGATGCCCCCCAGATAGGTCTGCAGTAAAAAGTTGAAAGAAAAAGAAACGCAAACCCCCCTGCGGCACAAACAGGATTAGTTTTTATTCCAGTATTCTTATTCTGACCCTGATGCCTGGATCCTGATGCAATTCCAATGAGGTGTCATCCTTGTTGTAGATAACTGTCTCTATCTTCTGTATACTATGTTTAATATTTTCCCCGGGGACCTTGGACTCCCACACTGTTCCTCCGAGATATCCTAAGTCTCAGGACTGGGGATAAGAAATGAATACACGCAGACACGAATCTTGTGCTATAACTTCTTATCCAATTTATTAAGCGAAATTCACTAGTTTATATAATGCAAAATCAGTGGGTGGTAGGCATGTTAATTAAGGGGAGAGATTTCCCCTCCCAGGATACATGAACAGATATGGACATTGTCGGTCATTTAACCAATGGGAAGACAGAGGGAGATCAATAGTTAAAAACTTCGGACACATTCACACCTGCAAATTACTTCATCATTTGGCAGAATGCCCCTTACCGCAATAAGACAAAACAAGTTATAAAAAGAATTGTTCTGGACATGTTGTTCACAAATTCAAATGTCACAAGTTGATATCATTTACTTAATTAGCTCTTATCAAACTATAACTGTTAGAACAAACCATAGCTAGAAATATTACATTTTAGCAGAGTATAGCCAATGCGTATCTGTAGGCCTTGCAGAAGCAAATATTTTCCCTTTCAATCCTATATAATAATTTGCTAGAAATTTTGTAACAACGCAGTCATGCGCAGTAGAGACTGCTGCGCGTGCTGCAGTCATGCACAGTAGAGACTGCCCATGATGGGGCTGATACAGAGTGAGGAGCTCTGAAGAAGCGTCCCGTGCAGTATCAGCCACGGCGAGGGTATGGTTCCACTGAGCATGATTGCACCACAACCAGCTGGCAGTGGCACTGTGACCCGTGTAATAGGATCTTCAACTAGTCAATCAATAAAATAATAATTAAAGAATAAATAATTAAAAACATAAACCCTCTGTGTGCCACAGGGTGTCCAGAGCATCACTTTGCAATGCATTGGGCACCCCTATGAAAGACAAAGGTTTATTATTATTATAATTATTAATTATTATTTTATTCAGATCTCATTGGGGGGAGCATTAGGAGGGGTCTTTATGCACCCAACAAGGTTTAAATAAAAAAATGAAAAAAAAATCCAAAAATCTTGTGTGTGTGCCACAGGGGCATATTTATTTAAATATATTTTTATTTGGAACTTGTTGGGGGGAATCAGGAGGGGCCAGATACCCCCAATGAGATATGCATAAACATTTTAATTAAAAAAACAAATGAATCCTCTTTGTGCCACAGGTGGTCCAGTGCATTGCTTTGCAATGCATTAGACACCACAGTGGAATACACAGGATTATTATTATTCATTATAATTTCATTCAGACATCATGGGGGGGTTCCTGATGCCCCCCATCAAGGTCCAAATAAAAAGCATTGGAAAAAAATCCAAAAACCTTGTGTGTGCCATTGGGGGGCCTTGCAATGTGTTTGACCCCACTAAACACACACACACACACACCTCCCCATGGAACATACA
The DNA here is from genome assembly GCA_037306005.1 of Rhinophrynus dorsalis. Classification (NCBI taxonomy): domain Eukaryota; kingdom Metazoa; phylum Chordata; class Amphibia; order Anura; family Rhinophrynidae; genus Rhinophrynus; species Rhinophrynus dorsalis. Next base: position 118,704,273 of record CM074727.1, on the reverse strand, counting down.
TTTTTTTTTATTCAGACCTTGTTGGAAGGCATCAGGAGGGGCCATATGCCATCAATGAGTTATGCATAAAACATATTAATTAAAAAAACAAATTAATCCTGTGTGTGCCACAGGGGGTCCAGTGCATCACTTTGCAATGCATTGGGCACTCTTATGCAAGACATATAATTATTCATTATTATTTTATTCAGACCTCATTGGGGGGAGCATTAGGAGGGGTATTGATGGCCCCAACAAGGTTTAAATAAAAAAATTTGTAAAAAAATAAAAAAAATCTTGTGTGTGCGCCACAGGGACACATTTTTTAAAATACATTTTTATTTGGAACTTGTTGAGGGGCATCAGGAGGGGCCAGATACCCCCAATGAGATATGCATAAACATTTTAATTAAAAAAATAAATAAATGAATCCTCTTTGTGCCGCAGGGGTCCAGTGCATTGCTTTGCAATGCATTAGACACCACAGTGGCATACATAGGATTATTATTATTCATTATTATTATTATTATTCATTATTATTTTATTCAGACTTCATGGGGGGCATCAGTAGGGTTTCTGATGCCAGCTATCAAGGTCCAAATAAAAAATATTGGAAAAAAATCCAAAAACCTTCTGTGTGCAACAAGGGGCCTTGCAATGCGTTTGACCCCCCCCCGCCCACCTCCCCATGGCACACATACATTTTTTTGAATTCAGACCTTGTTGGAAGGCGTGAGGAGGGGACTGATGCCATCAATGAGATATGAATAAAACATATTAATTAAAAAAACAAATTAATCCTATGTGTGCCACAGGGTACCCAGTGCATTGCATTGCAATGCATTGGACACCACAGTGAGATACACAGGACTATTATATTTTTCATTATTATTTTATTCAGACCTCATGTGGAAAGGGCATCAGGGGGCGTTTTCATGCCTCCAAATGAGGTCTAAATAAAAAAGTCCTGTGTATGCCACAGAGTGGTCTAATGCATTCCCTTGCAATGTGTTGGACCCCTGTGGCATGCACACTTTTTTCATTATAGTTTTTATTCAGACCTTGTTGGGGGTATCAGGAGGGGTCCTGATTCCACCCAAGTAAGTATGAATAAAAAATAATTAAAAACATGAATTATACGAGTGCCACAAGGGGGTCCAATGCATTTACACCCTTTAGAAAGACAAAATAATTTTTTTCATCATTACTTTATTCAGACATTGGGGGGGAGGGCATCAGGACTGGTCCTAAATAAAATATACTGGGGAAAAAAGCTTGAATCTCCCAATCCATTGGATTCCCCCCATGGCACATACACATATGTCTGCAGGGGGTCAAGAGGGGGCCCCCCTGGGATGGCACCATTCAGAATGAGGTAGGAGAGAGGGAGCATGTGATGGGGTGAAAAGCAGGTCACTCTGCCTGCTTCTGGGCTGGGTCCTCTCAGAGCCAAGCCATCACCAGGGCCGGACTGGCCTACCGGGATACCGGGAAAAATCCCGGTAGGCCGCCAGCACTGGGCCTCCCAGGGGCCGGCCGGGGCTTTTTAAATTAAAGTTTGATCCTTTCCGATCATCCGCGGCCGCAAGGTAACAGGCGGCCGCGAGATATGAACAACCGCCGGCCCGTCTACTGAGTGGAGGCAGGCCAGGCCTAGACCCAGTGACGTCAGACGCAGCGCTGTAAGCACTGCGTCTGCACACCGGGTAGGTTGGCAGCTCCTACCTTAAAGACTTGTAGTTTGCGGAGACAGACAGATGTAAGTGGAGGAGACAGGCAAAAGGGGGATCAATAGCAGGTAAAAGAGGCAGAGGGGGGTCAAAAGGGAGAAAAAAAGGCAAAAGGAGGGGGGGATCAGGAGGGGAGAAAGCGGCAAAAGGTTGGGATCAAGAGTCAAGAAGGGGAGAGGGAGAGGCAAAAGGGGGGGTCAAGAGTTAATGAGGGGGAGAAAGAGGCAAAGGGGAGATCAAAAGAGAGAAAAGCAGGGTGAGGGGAGAAAAAGGCAAAAGGAGGGGGGTCAAGCGGGGGAGAAAGAGGCAAAAGGGGGGAATCAGGAAAGGGGGAGAGAGAAGCAAGAGGGAGAGAAAAAGAGGGATGAAGACAAGAGTCAAGACTGGATTAAGGCAAGAGGGGGGAAGAGGCAAAGAGGGGGATCAAGAGGAGGAGAATGGCGAAAGAAAAATCAAGAGGGGTAAAGAGAGGCAACTTGACAAGAGGGGGAATCAAGACCGGGTGAAAGAGACAGAGGGGGGTCAAGAGTGTGAAAAAAGAGGCAAGTGGAGGGGGGATCATGAGGCGAAAGGAGTGGCAATCAAGAGGCAAAAGGAGGGGGGGACCAAGAGGCAAAAGAAGGGGGGATCAGGAGGGGGAGAAAGAGGCAAGAAGGGGAGCGAGGCAAAAGGGGGGATCAAGAGTCAATGAAGGGGTGAAAGGGGGATCAAAAGGGAGAGAAAAAGGCAAACGGAGGTGGTTCAAGAGGGGGAGAACGAAGCAAAAGGTGGGAATGAAGAGTGGGAAAGAGGCAAAAGAGGGGAATCGAGAGTCAAGAGGTGGTGTGTATATATATATATATATATATATATATATATATATAAACTCTCTCTTGTTCTGGTGGGGGCATTCAGATGTCTTTTAAAATGCATGTTTTCCCCTTTTATAAACAAGAAAAAAAATGCCATTATGCTATGGGGTTGGTATAATTAAGCAATGCTATGGGGCTGGTCAGCAGTTTTTTCCAGGGCTGGTTTTTATTCCCAGTCCGGCCCTGGCCATCACGTAGAGATCAGAGCAGGAGAAGAGTGAGGACACATTGCAGCAGAGCAGAGGAGGAGTAGAAGATTTCCTCTGGTCCGGAAAGATACCAGAGAGAGAGTCATAGAGACAGGTACTAGTATGCTGCTGTCTATTAGTAGAACATTTGCATCTGCAGCTCCCTGCTCAGTCCTTCTATACTTGCATGGAGTCTGTCTGCCAGACTGATTAGCTTGCAGTTAGATAACAGACTCCCCTCCCCATGCAAGCACTGAAGCACTGAGTGGAGAGCTGCCTGCACAGAGAGCAGGACACTTTCTAAAAAAAATTAAGTTAAGGGGGACAGGGAGAAATGTGGGAGTGCCGAATACAGGTAATGAAAAGGGAGACACAGGCACCAGAGGAGACCTCACCTCAGTTAAAGAGTAGGCAGCTGTGTCAAGCATTTGATATGTTGCAGAGATGCGTGGACTCACTGTTTAGCTGTATGTTCAGTGGTGAGTTGAGGGCTGCTGAGCACTGCTTATTTCTCCTTGCCTTTCCACTTCCTGTCCTAGTTGCCTGGATTCCGATAGGAGGATCAACTCTGCTGTGAGTCAGGTGACCTGGTGAGGACCTCACATCACACATGTCCTTACTGTCATCTCCTCCTCCGCTCCACTCCAGTAAGTGTTGACTCCCAGATCAAGTAGTGTGATTATTATGTCACTTTCTTCTTTGTTGCATATTACCCCCCACTGCGCTGTTTACTCTCCATTTGTTTCTCTGGTACCTATATTTTTCCACACATTTAACTCTCTGATCCCCATTGTCCTTTTTGTGTATCTGTTTCTCCTATTTTGCCAATCAATTGCCCCATATGCCACTGTATTATCCATCTTTGTTCTCTTATGCCTTTTCCCCATTGCGCCCTTGTTTCTCTGCTATGCCTATCTCATAGTGTATAACGGTAAAGTGGAGTAAAACACCTCTCTATCATTCTAGGAATTAAAAGCCCCATTTAAATATAGGAGAGAGTGAGTAGTGTATTGTACCTATTGTGTGGTCCCTGACTCTTGCAATAGTAACAGTCCCTATAATTTCTGGGCAGATGTTCCTATCAGGGATCACCCAGTGGGCTGTGCAGTCATGGGTCAGTTGATGAAGTCGCTGGGTAATTAGCTCTCCCCTATAAGTGTATATGATTTATGTGCTTTCTCACTATAACCCTACTGGATTATGCATATATCTAATTTTAACTGGCAACACCGGGGTTGATTCTATACATTTGCCTCTTGGCCATGAGACAGATTGCTAGCAAAGATTTAGTTTCTAGACAGACAATCAGTTTATCCTTACTAATAATCGCCAAGCATTTCCCCTGACTCCTAGAGATGAAAAGTAAGACATTTAGACAGTTATCACACTTATCTCTGGGCCTCTGATAAGCAGTATTATAATGTTCACTGCTTACCCCTTTCCCCCCTAAAAACTAGACAAATGACTGACCACAATAACTTTCTCCAACGCTGATAATATCTGAGCTCGCGTTCTGAGGTAATTTTTCTGTGCGTGGGCTCATGCTAATAAAAAGTATATAATGAGTAATTGTACCACAATAAAATCAGTAGTGGACAGATCAGGGTACCAGATACTCTAACAAACAAGACTGATTGGTATGTAATATCATATTCCTATAATGCAAGCATGTCATGTGATTTTGAGATATTATGCTCCAATATTTAGAAAAAGGAATAATTACATCTCATAACATTCGCCAGGACAATATGGTAAGAACCCCACTTAGCGCTATATTGGCCCTAAGATTCTTATCCCTGTAGCAGGGGAGGTCAGTGGATCTCCCGTGAATGACCCACAATGCTTTGCTCACCCAGAGCAATAATGGCCAAGTCTCATCCCACTCTACCTTCCACTCAGTGCAGGGTTAGCTGTAAGTGTTGGCTAAGTCAGTGTAATCTTTCCCTAGCCCCCATTCAGAGAACGGATAGCCCTAAGTACTGTCCAAGTCTATCTCGTCTCTCCCTAGCTCCCACTCAGTGAAGGGCTAGCTCTGCAATACTGGCCAAGTCTGCCTCATCGCTTCCTATCTCCCATTCAATGAAGGGTTAGCCCTGCGGTTTTAGCCAAGTTTGTATCATCCCTCCCTAGCTCCTACTCAGTGAAGGTTACTTAGCCCTGCAGATTTAGCCAAGTCTGTGTCATCCCTCCCTAGCTCCCGCTTAGTGCAGGGTTAGCCCTAAGTATTGGCCAAGTCTTTCTCATCCCTCCCTAGTTCCCACTCAGTGCAGGTTTAGCCCTCCCTTGAACCTGATACACTCAATTTCACCAGCCAATCACAGTATTAGCGGAATCACTTCCCTCTTGCAAAGGGGAAAGGTTTAGCCACCCCCTTTCCTACACAGTGAAGAATTGTCCAACCCATCCCTATACTATAGGGATGTACAAGAGACACACAGATCTCTTCTGTCAGCTTTACATCTGACATCAGGAGAAGAGGAATTTTAGCGGAGGATATCTCTCAAACCATAGCGGTTTGAGAGATAGGATTTCTAGCATTTTGCAAATTTTTTAATCTCTACAAAACTCTAAACATTTTATATGGGACATTACTGTCCCTTTAAAGTTGGGTGTAATTCGAGTAGGGCTATTAACCATGTGAGTGCCTTACAGTCCTGCTAAATGCATGCAGTGTGTAGGATGTGTAAGTTGTGTGCATGTGCTTGGTTGTAACCATGTGCTTGCTTCGTAGGAGATCAATATCCTTTGTCATACAACCAACAAGGGAATAATGTCCCTCGCAGGGATCAAGACTTATCACTGGGCGGGTAAACTCCTTGCACAGATTTTCACTGAAGGGGCCTACTCCTGTGAAAATCGTGCCCCGTCTATGTCCTGGATTGGCGGTGTTGAGGAGATTTGAATATTTCCTCCTTACTGCCTCCCCTGGGTATGTGTGTGCCAGGCATTTATATATATATACATAGAGAGAGAGAGAGATTTTCACCTCTGTCATTACTATACTTTATGCAGTTATTTACAGGATTCACTAATTTACCTCATTGTATGGGCTTCACTATAACAATGTCTCCATGTATTTTTCCCCTATGAGAAAAGTGCGTTAACAATGTTGTGTTAACCCTTTGAGTGCCAGAGAGGTACAGAACGCATTGCAAACCAATGCATTCGTTAACCCTCTGCCACTCTAATGTTTAATGAAAAGAGCCACATCACAATGTTTCCCCCATCAAATGGCCAACATTCTCATCTCTCAAACTTAACTATGTTGCACAAAACCATGCAATGCATACATACACTGCCTACTACCTAGCCAGTTCTACTTGTCCCATGCTTGTACTTCCTGCTCTGACAGGAGACAGAAACATGGACTGTTAAGGGAACCCACAACGCCGGGTTGTCTTGGGCCATCGTTCTGGGTTTGTTCCTCTTGAATGCAGCTACAAGTGGGTAGCCAGGCCGGTCTTCGTGAATCATAGCTCCTATGAATGGGGGTCAGAAGAGACCCTTTAAATCATCCAGAAATAAAGACACCAGGACACTTCTTAGTTGAAAATTATTACTCTGTTTATTGGAGAAACACAGGGACATTTATAAAGAAACTGTAAGAATACACAATAGGTCAGATACAATACACAATGGGAGTGTAAGCAACTGGTACAATGGGGTTGGGGGTCCGGGGTGGAGGGGCACAAAACACAATGGGCACAGTGTTTGGGTGTAAACACACTTACAAAGGAACAATAGATATTGTGGAGCCTTTAGCTAATTCAATCTTGCTGCTCCAATTCCTAACCAATAGGAATTGTAGTGACAAGAAACAACCAACCAATCAAAAGGTCGCCTACCTTCTCAATGCATTTCCTAACAACTTTTAACATGGGAGAGTAGGCAACCAATCGGGGAGCCACCTACTCTGTACAGTAGAGTAGGCAGCCAATCAGAAGGCTGCCTACATTCAGACATGGGTGATGGGGAATTCTGAAAGCCCAGACCTAGTTTGTGGCTCTCCAGCCACCTGGAGCTGGGACTTCACCAAGAGCCTTTCGCTCTTTTATGGTTTTTCCCATAAGTATGTTCATTATGAAACACATAGGCTTATAACAGTCTAAGCACCAGATTCACGTTTGTCACTGCTGAGTATCGTAATGAGAGGACACATTGGAAGGCACTCTGCCTGCTTGACAGATCACCCTTACTGAATACTCTCGCTGACTAATGGCTATTAGATTGAGGACAAGAGGAAAGAGCTAGGAACGGTGCCAGGTCAGATCACACTGACTTAGAGATCGTGATCCAGTTTCCATCATCCGCTGGAGAAAGCAGAGGAAGGTTCATTATCATCACAACCGAAGGTCATTAGCCACTAAACTTGCAAGCAAAGATGGAGTCTCCATATATTCGGCTTACAGCATTGCCAAGCATACAGGTGTCTGATATTCATATGGTCAAGCGTTGAGATTTCATCAGTGCATTTGCTGCTATAGATAGGAGAGATAGCCTTTTGATTCATTTATCAAGTGTGTTCACTTCTATTGATTTACCTCCTGCAAGACTTTGCTGTTAGATCACACTGAATTGTTATTCAGTGTTATTTAGTGTCCCTTATCCAGACATCAGCTTGGTATCCACTTTCTACAATCTTTTTAGCTTTGTATCTTTTATATAGGAACCAGATATACAGTGCATCCGCACTGTAATATTCAGTACCTTTTTAGGTGCCTACACTGTTTCATTGAATCTTATATAGGTATTGTAGCGTCTTATAGCAGACATTTGGTGCGCACTAAATTAATACTGTGTTGCCTGAAGTGTTGCTGGGTGCCCATTTGTTACATTCTACATTTTTTCTATTGGATGTGTTTCTTCTTAATAAACCATTTTTTATATATAGTATTATAGAGTGCTTTTCCATCATTCTTCTTGTTTCGGTTGTGTTTGTGGTCTGTCCACTATCAGACCACTGGGAATATTAGCGATCTGGTACTATATTAATCATGCAATACAAATATAATGATGGCATGCCGAAAAAAAATGGAGAAGAACAATGCTGAATTTAAATGGATACAACATACAAAATGTGAGAGGCTTCTGAGAACGGACAAACAGCTCAATGGCCTGTTCTACGGCTAGTCACCGCTCAGAAGCATCACGTTTTAGCTCTCTAGTGCCATTGCAGAGGAGAAATTTCCATGTACATATTAGACTAATCCCACCCAAAAGGGCAGTCCAGTTCCAATATGACAGGCAAATCTCCCCCACACGGGAACACCAGCTAACCCCCGACGTACGTTTTGGCCTTGTCAGGAGGGTGCCGCTGGATTCCCTAGGCACTGAGAGCAAGGGGTCCACGTCTGGATTACCCTTCACTCTTAGGGAGACTCCCTAAGAGTATTCAGATACAACATACAAAATGTGAGGGGCTTCTGAGAACGAACAAACAGCACAATGACCTGTTCTACGGCTAGTCACTGCTCAGAAGCATCACGTTTTAGCTCTCTAGTGCCATTGCAGAAGAGAAATTCCCATGTAAATATTAGACTAATCCCGCTCAAAAGGGCAGTCCATTTCCAAAATGAATGGCAAATCTCCCCCAAACGGGAACACCAGCTAACCCCCAACGTACTTTTTGGCCTTGTTGGGCCTCGTCAGGAGGGTGCAGCTGGATTCCCTAGTCACACCAGAGATAATTTTTATCACTCAGGCTTGTTAGTGTCATAAGCCCTGAGGAATCACATCAGAGATCAGTTTTATCACTCAGGCTTATTAATGTCACAGGCTCTGAGGAAGCAGTGATTTCTAGGACATAGGCTTGTTAGAAATAAGGCCATCAGATATTACTTTATTTTACGCCTCTGGTTTGTGTTCACAGAAAAAGCCCTGATGAAAAAAAATGCCCTACTGATCTAGTGCCAGCATATCATTTTATGGTGGCCAGTGGCCATTGGCCATTGGCAAATATCCCCAGTGTCATTGCGGCATTTGTGACTGGTGTTCTTGCTGCTGCTGTTGAGTTATTTGAACAGCCAGAAAATTAGGCAGCCCCAAGGGAATGATATCAACAAGAGCAGTGATATGAGTGGTGATCATCAAGATTTGACTTGCCACTATTAGCTTCAGTGATGTGTCTGAGGAAGTAGCAGCACCACAATTAGGCCCCACCACTTCACGTATATGTGGAAAAAGAAGTTGGCCAAAATCATGGGTGTGTTGTTGGAATATAATGTTTCCATTGAGAGCAGGAAGGAACTGTGCTTCTCATCAGCAACTTCAATGTGCACTGAGTGTGAAATAAATAAGGGAAGGACTGGGAACAATGTGCACATCTGCACTCATATCAAACACCTGGCACCACTCTAACCAAACACTGTGACTCTTAGGGTCCCCAATGTGAAATACAACCACCAGAAACCAAGTAATGTTGCAGTCACTATGTCCCTTCTCCACTCCCAGGCAAGGACATGTGACAACTTGTAGTATTAATAGTACTAATGAACCCTCCCTGCCACCAGCTTCGCATATTCTGCAGGGTTGCCATGTGTGATCAGAGCACCACATAGTGTGCAATGGGTGGACACAAACTGCCACATACTGACATTTGCATAATGGCTATCAGCTGGTGGGAGAGGTAATGATGTATGAGGTGGATGGTCAGAAGACATAGTTACATCTTCCCATGGCCGGACCCTACAGAAAGAAAGTGATGGCGAGTCAGGTGTTTGGCTCGCCATCAAACGTCAAAGCTCTGGCTGGGTTTCTCTATTCTTCTTCCTCTTTGATTTACACCTCACCTCTTGTTGCCTTTGTGGAGAGTTAGGGGGAACAGCAAGAGCTGTGGCAGATTTCTTTATTGGGCAGTTGGCTTTAACATGCTACACATTAATGTCATGGTGTCTGTGTTTAATATGTCTGATGAGGGTGGTTGTGCCAAGATGCTGTCATACTTGGCACCATGTTTTCATCCCCCCTCTCCTGAAAATGAATGAATGAATATGTTTATTTGCATAGTGCTGCAAGTGTAAGCAGCACTTTACAATTCAAGGGTTTAGACAACACAGGGTTACAAGTGCTTTGCAAAGTGAAACACTGGAATGAGGTGCCTGCCTGAAAGCTTACAATTTACAGTTGTCATGGGATAAATACAGAGTACATAACGGTCAAGTGCTGAATACAGTGCCAGAGTTCTGGTCAGGATAGGGGACATAAATAAAGTAAATTATTTATAAAGAGCCTAACTTGTATAAAGTCAGTGCCTTCTAGCATGTTTAAATTTTGTTAAGGAGATGTAGTTTCAATCATGACTTGAAGCCCATTAGAGAGGTGCAGTGGCGGAGGGTGGGAGGAAGAGCATTCCGTAGATAAGGAGCAATGACAGAAAAAGGTTTGATATGTGAGAGAGCTGTAGACACAAAAGTAGCCAAAAGAAGATTTTTATTGGCTGATTGTAAGTGATGGGATGAAGTATAGTGGGAGATCAAAGTGGAAATGTAGGAAGGGGAAGAGAAGAGTTTTGAGTGAGAGAATCAGCCATTGGATAGATTTGAGGAGTAGAGAGCAGAGACAAACCTAGGTGGCAGTAGGGTAATTTGTGCTGCAGCATTCTGCATGTATTGAAGAGGATGGTGCTGGGAGACAGGATCACAAAGCACACTGGCAGCACTAGCAGCAGGCACAGGTAGCTGACCTGTTCTGCTCACACTGCTATCCCCTACTTCCTCTTCCTGTGACATTATTTTCCACAATATCCCTAAGAGAGATATAGGGAGACTGGCCATCATTGGGCCTGGGGAATCAGGGCATCTAGACCCTTCAAGGTTGACAGTGGTCACTTCCTCCTCCTCAGACTCATTGGACGCATCACAGTCCTTCCAACTCCTCCTTTTGTTTGTATTCCAGTTGTACATAGTGATAGCACACAGTATGAGCCTTTCCTGCTCGAATCGTGCTAAATAAATCACAGCACAACAACCTAACACCCTCTCTTTCTCTCTCTCTAGCTGTTAGTATTGTGTTTCACAACGTCATGTTTTTATAGAAAAAAATAAGAAGAACATGTACATAATAGGGGCGAAAAAACTGTAGCCATTGAAAACATTTTTGACAATGGGTAAAATTTATGAAGATTTTAAGGGCTTTGCTTAAAGCTGATTTTCCCTCGAAAAGGCAGAAAACCACATGGTTTTCGCAGTAACATAACGGGACCTTTCGCCCACCCCTACTCCTAATACACAACAAACTGTATACCTCTCCTCCTAATACACAGATATCTTGATGTATATCTGTCTTACAGTTACACAAACATCAGGATGTATACCTCTCCTCCTATGACAAAGAAAGCAGTATATATGGAAGCCTGAGGGGGCAGTATGCCTCTGAAAGGCCATTAAGATGGGCAGCAGTCCTACTTCTCTTTCCTCTCTCCTGGACTATGGGCTGCACTCCCTCATTCCTTGTCCCGTGCTACTGGTGGGGGCTGGGGGAGGGTGCAGAGAGTGGCTTATCACCTGGGGGTGAAGGGAAGGGCCCTGAGGGGTGGGAGGAGGAGAATGGAGCGACTAGTTGCATAAAAAGGTGTGTATGTAAGTAGGTACAGTAATTTACTTTTTGTTTTAGGTGACACAGAAAGCAAGCCTGAAGAGAAGTCCGACTAGAGCAGCTGGACACCCCAAGTTCTTCCAGGAGGATGATGGTGCACCAAGACATCTTCAGGGATCCAAGGGAGGTTCCAGGACCAGAGCACCTACTGCAAAATAAATATATGCAAGTTATCCTCCTGCTTCCTCCTCTCTCCATTTGTCTCTCCTCCATCATGTCTGCTTCCATCTAATCCTGCTTCCTCCTTTTCTGCCCCTATTCCCCCTTCACCTTCCCCTGCTTTTCTATCTTTCCCCACCTCTTCTCATCCATCCTCTGCCATGCCTTCATCTTTTCCCCTGTGTGGCCAGCCTTATCATCCTCCTTTCCGTTCCCTACCATCTAGTCCACCTTTGTTCACCCTCTCCAGTTCGCTACTGCAGCCCCTGGAGATAGATATGGCAGATTGCCCTTCCCAGACCTTTAACGTTGCCCAATGTGAGCAGTATACTGAGTTCTCTTTAGAGCAACCCCCTGGTAGCCCCCTCCACCAGCCCTCACCTTAGCCCCATTCAGCTGAGCCATCTCTAACAACAAAGAAGAGGCAGGATCCTCGGTGTCCTGCCTCATCCTCTGCGCTTTCGCACTCTGTGATGGCATCATCCAGACCTGCTTCTCCTCCAGTAGGTGTGGGGCGGGAATTCAGGTGGCATACAAGGATGCCATTGGTTCTCGTGGCCACACTATCACAGTGCCTGTTCTTTCTGTCAGTCTCTGTGTGTTGCACTCCTATTGGCTGAGCTATGTTTGGCCCGCCCAGTATGACCTTTTTATACGGGGCTCTGGCACCTGTCTGGTGCCCTTTCGTGGTGTTCCTGTACCAGTGCTGACTTGAGTTGCTGTGTTCCCGTGTACTGACTTGGCCAGTTTGACTACTCCGCTTCTGGTTCCTGCTCTGTGATCCGACCCAGCCTGGCTGACGTTCCTGCTCCGTGACCTGACCCGGCTTGTCTGACGTTCCTGCTCCGTGATTCGACCCGGCCTGGCTGACTTCCTGCTCCGTGACTTGACACGGCTTGCCTGACATTCCTTTTCCGTGATCCGCCCCGGCTCTCCAGTTCCTGCTTCGTTGTGTCGCTTGGGTGACATTCTGACTTCCGCTTGTCTGGGCCTACCAGACAGTGTGTCCGTGCTGCCTCCTTTACTGCTCCAGCAGTGTACCTATCACTGAACATCCCGTTAACTCTTGCAGAGCTACTGTTGCCTCTGTTACTGCTATGGCAGTGTACCTATTGCTGAGTCTTCCGTTAAAGGGAGAGTAATACTTAATTTTAACTTTATTTTATTTTGTAGGCATTAAAAAAACATGAAGAATGATATAAGTCTTATCTCTGAAACCTTTATGGTTTAAGAGATATTCACAAACAAAGTATCCCCCCCCCTATTCAACCAGATCAGAAGGGAGATGCCCAGGTAGACTGCAGAGAGGGACAATCTTCAATTAAGATAATGGAAAAAGCTGAAAAACTTGTCAAGGGGGGAAGGGCTTTCATTGTTTTCATACAAAGAAAATTGTCCCCTTCTGTTATCTGTCCTGTCATACAACCAGACTCACATCTGAGAAGAGATGGCTTACACTAGGTAAAAGGGGCGGGGAGGGGAACTTTGCTTGTGAATATCTCATAAACCATAAAGGTTTGAGAGATAAGACTTATATCATTCTTCATGTTTTTTTAATGCCTACAAAATAAAATAAAGTTAAAACGAAGTATTACTATCCCTTTAACTCTTGCAGAGCTACTGTTGATCCGTTACTGCTATGGCAGTGTACCTATTGCTGAGCCTTCTGTTAACTCTTGCAGAGCTACTGTTCCCTCCGTTACTGCTACGGCAGTGTACCGATTGCTGAGCCTTACAGAGCTTACCATTGCCTCTGTTACTGCTGTGGCAGCGTGCCTGTGGTTGCGTTTCCGTTCAGCTCTTGCAGAGTACTGTTGCCTCTGTTACTGCACAGGCAGGGTGCCCTTGGCTATTCCGTTCAGCTCTAGCAGAGTACTGTTGCCTCCGTTACTGCACTGGCAATGTTCCCTTGGCTCTATTCCGTTCAGCTTGTGCAGAGTACTGTTGCCTCCGTTACTGAACCGACAGGGTGCCCTTGGCTATATCCATCCAGCTCTTACAGAGTATTGTGTGGCCTCCGTTTACAGCTACGGCAGGGGGTATAGGTCTCAGCTCTGCTCCGGCACATCTATAATGCTCTTTCTCCATTCTAGCACTACAGTCTCCTTATCGCTGTTATTCCATCATACTGGGAGTTACTGAGAACACACCACATCAGAGACTGATTATATCTGTTGGGACTTTAACCCATGCTGTGCTGGGTTTTCACCCTGTCATGCCTGACCTATGATAGTATATGATCTCTCTCACTTACTATTATACTGGGCCTGTGTAGGCATAAGTCTAAGTCCTGTATTGCACCTGTCTATTCTGCTGAGATACGCTATAGCCCGTCAATGGTAATTCTCATTTTGTTTGTTTTAATAAAACTGTGCTTTATCCTAACCCACTGTGTCTGAGTGTTGAACAAACCGTTACAGTACGAAAGGGCCATAACCTCAGACAGTAAAGGTGAAGGTAATTCACAGAACATCCACTGGAGGATGGATGTGCACGAGCAGCACCTGGACCAGTTTGCACTGGCCTTTCAGACATTACTTGAACGTACGGTACAACTTGATAAACCAAGTCAGAATCCGGTGGTCCCCCCAGTTTTGACACTGGAGAATCATTCCGTGACTACTGCTGCATCAACTAGAGAGTTAACGGCGGCGGCCCCATTACCGCTCAGATATGATGGTGAACCTACCCTATGCAGAGGGTTTATTAATCAATTAGAGATATTCTTGGAACTAATGCCCCATGCCTTCCCCAACGACCGGAGCAAGGTTGGGTTCATGATATCATTACTAACAGGAAGAGCCCTGGCTTGGGCCAATCCTCTGTGGGAGAATGCCAAACCCTGCACTCAGGACTTCAGGGAGTTCGTACGAGAGTGTTTGAGGTCTCTGGTAGAGCCGCCTCTGCTGCCAAGAGATTGATGGAGGCACAACAGGGTAATTGTACCGTGGGCGATTATGCTATAGAATGTCGTACATTGGCAGCAGAGGTAGGATAGAATAACGAGGAGTTAGTGGCAGATTTTGCTCAACAACAGGTCTTGCCGACCATATCAAAGATGAAATAGCTGCGAGAGAAGTACCCAATGACTTGGACGAATACATTGATTATGTCATTCTAATTGATTCCTGTATTCGTGAAAGATGCATGGCTAAAGACCGTATGCCACGGCCTAGAAACTACGGGCAAAGCAGCCTTTTGAACCCACCCATGCCTCCCTCGCCTCCCATGCCTCCAGATCATTTACCTGAATCCAGCGAACCAATGCAACTCGGGTTCACCAAACTCACAAAGGAGGAATGGGCACACCGCAGGAGGCAGGGCCTATGTTTATCCTGTGGCAAGGCTGGGCACCTATTACGCACTTGTCCGGCACGTCCAGGAAACTAACACACCTAGAGTACCTTGGGGAACAGGCCCTAGGTGGCGTTCAGCAGTCCCTAGATCCAAGTACACAGAAACCCACTATCCAGGTGGTATTTTCATGGGAAGAACAGCCAGTTGAGGTTCTGGCCCTGGTGGGTTCCGGCACAGCCGGTTACTTCATGGATTGTTCATTTGCCGAGTTACATGAGATTCCTTTGGTCAAGAGAGACTCTCCCTTAGCCAATGAAGCCATTGACGGCAGACCATTGGAACCGGCGCTGATTACTATGGAAACTATTCCTATTACAATGACTATTGGGGCCCTCCGCAAGGAGGAATTACGATTTCAGAAAATTCATTCCCCTCATCATGTGGTCATTCTGGGGTTCCCATGGCTACATCTGCATAACCCTCAGTTTGACTGGCAGAGATGTGAGGTCACATCTTGGTCTGAGTATTGCATGGAGCATTGTTGTTACAGTTTTCTGACACTCAGACCAGGGTATGAAGTAAAAACACAGTTTTATTGAACCAGGATAATAGAACAGTGCCCCTAGGGGCCAGCACAGGTATAAACAGTATTGGCAAATACAGACAAAGTAAGTGCAATACAAAGATAGGAAAATATGTATATAGAGACTGGGGATAACCCCACAGGGTTAACAGGAGCAACTGGAGTAACTCAGTCTTAGATTGGCCAACGCCCAGGATATGATAACAGTCTCTGGATAACAGTCTCTGAATGGTGAGAAAGGAGTAAAGTGTCTGCACTGAATCACTCTCAAGGTAGAAAAAGGGAGCACACCTATTGCCCAGAGCTGAGCCAATACCACCACCGTGGGCTTAGGAGGAATGCTACTGCCAGAGCTGAAGTAACCAGAACCTGAATCGCCCATAACTTGAATTGGTAGTAACCCTGCGTGTGGTAAGTGGATTGTGCCCAGACTCCCTTAGGATGCACAGATAGGCAGTTACTGCACAAGCTACAATGAGCCGAAGCACTGGGAAGTGCAGGAGATAACGTACACCCTGAGCGTATGTGAGCCAGAGCCAGGACACCCTTCTGGTGTCGCACAGAATCCTCACTGCAAGAGCGGACAAGCTACCAGCGCCAACCGGCACAGTCACGGTGCACACCGAACACCGGACAGACAGTGCTCTGCGAGTGATAGTATTGCTTGGTCTAAAGGCACTGAGAGTAGCGGCTCAAAGGGTAACCAGAGGCTTGGCAAGCGATATATGAGGCACGTAAACGGAGACTACAGGCACTGCACGGGTTAATCTGGTTCTGTACAGGAGAGAACAGCTCAGCAGACAGTGGATGGCAAAGCAACCACAGGCTACAGCTCAGAAGAGAGAGAGAGGATCAGAGAGATACTAAACAGTTCAGAATGTCACCGGAGCGACCGGAGCAACACAGGAACACCGGAACAGCACACAGGACAGGAGCGTCAACCGGAACCGGATCGATACGGCAGCAGGAACATCAGCCGGAGAACGGAGCAATCACGGAGCCGGGTCGTCAGCCACAACCGGGTCAATCACGGAACAGGTTCGTCAGCCAGAACCGGGTCAATCACAGAGCAGGGTCGTCAGCCAGAACCGGGTCAATCATGGAGCAGGATCAGAAGAGGAGTCAGACAAGCCGGGTCGGTACACAGGAGACACTGGAACTCAGCAACGAGGCGCAGGATCAGGAACACCACGAAAGGGCAATGACAAGTGCCCAAGAGCCAGTATAAAAAGGAACATCCTGGGCGGGCCAATCAGCCTCCTCCAATGCAAAGGTAACACAGTCAAAGATTGACAGGGAATCACGGGGACCGTGTCGCACCCAGTTAAGATTTTATGTATCAGAAAGGCTGGGGATGAGTGGAAAATGGCATTTAATACCAGATCTGGACATTATGAATACCTAGTTATGCCATTTGGCGTCTGTAATGCACCTGCGGTATTTCAAGAATTTATTAATGACATCCTCCGTGACATGCTTCAGTCCTGTGTTGTTGTATACCTTTATGACATACTTATACATTCAGCTAATCTATTCAGCTCTTTCTTGGCTTTGCCAATTATTATAGGAAATTTATCCAGAACTTTTCCACGATTGTTAAACCTCTGTCTGACCTTACGCACAAGGGTGCTAATCCATCCCAATGGTCTGAGGCAGCTGAAAATGCTTTTGAGACATTGAAGTCTGCTTTCGCATCCGCTCCTGTACTGTCCCACCCCAACCCTGCTCTGCCATTTACATTGGAAGTTAATGCCTCCGAAATAGGGGTAGGGGCAGTACTGTCTCAGTGCCCAGTTGCAGGAGACACCTTGAGACCTTGTGGGTTCTACTCAAAGAAACTTTCTAGTGCCCAAAGCCACTACGAAATTGGTGACAGAGAACTCCTGGCTATTATTCTCGCTTTGAAGGAATGGCGCCACCTTCTGGAGTGTACTAGAACTCCCGTACTAATTTTAACTGACCACAAGAACCTGACATCTCTCAGAAGCGAAAATGTTGTCCTCTCGTCAGGCCAGATGGGCACTGTTTCTATCCCGATTTAACTTTGTAGTACCCTACCTGCCGGGCTCTAAAAACGTTAGGGCGGATGCCCTGTCTAGACAATTTGGGCCAGAGGTAGAGAAGGATGAGCCTTCCGTGCCTATCATTCAGCCTGATCGTATTCTGGCTACTGTACGTACTAGTATCACTTCGCCACTGGGGAAAGAGATTTTGGCTACCCAGGCTACGGCACCTCCAGAAACCCCAGTAGGCAAGTGTTTTGTTGATGAGCCATTCCGTACCCGTCTGCTTGAGACATATCACTCGTCTAAGGCTGCTGGGCATATTGCGAGGGTTCCATTAATATGGTCTCTTCACAAGTATTTTGGTGGCCCTCCCTTAGAGCCGATTGCTCCGCATTCACTGCAGCCTGTACCACCTGTGCTTGTGCCAAAATCCCCAGACACCTCCCAGTGGGCTTACTTCAACCTGTACCTAATGGCGAACGCCTGTGGTCCCACATATCCATTGATTTCCTGGGAGAACTGCCTGTGTCCAGGGGGTATTCATTTATTTTAATGGTGGTTGACAGATTTTCAAAGATGGCTCATTTCGTACCCCTCTCTGGTCTTCCTTCAGCCCAGGAGCTGGCAGTGGTCTTTGCTAGAGAGGTGTTCCGCTTGCATGGGGTTCTTAGAGTCGTGGTGTCTGACCAGGGTAGCCAATTCGTGTCTAGATTTTGGAGGGCATTCTGTCGCCAGATGGGCATTCAATTGTCCTTTTCCTCCACCTACCTTCCTCAGACCAATGGGGCCGCTGAGTGTGCCAATCAGGGACTGGAGCAGTTCCTGCTCTGTTTTGTGACTGATCATCATGACAATTGGGCTGACCTGTTGCCATGGGCAGAGCTTGCCAGGAATTGTGCAGTTAATTCATCGTTCGGGAGCTCCCCATTCCTCATCAACTACGGATTTCAGCCATGCCTGCTCCCAGATTCATTCCAGTCGCAGCAGATTCCAGCTCTGGATGAGCATATTGAGCAGCTCCACTCCACTTGGGCACAGGTTCAAAGGACACTCAAATAGTCATTTCAGCGTCATCAGCGACATGCCAACCGTAGACAGCTGCCAGTGGTGTCCTTCCAGGTTGGGGACAGGGTATGGCTCTCCTCCAGAAACCTTAATCTGCAAGTTACATCCAATAACCTGGCTCCCCGGTTCATTGGTCCCTTCAGGGTGATCGTAAGGTTAATCCTGTCTCATATGCCTTGGAACTCCCAGCATCTATGCGCATACATAATGTGTTCCATGTGTCCCTGTTAAAACCTCTGGTATGCAACCGCTACACTACCAGTCCGGTGGTTCCTGGTTCTGTGGATGTTCAGGGCCAAGAGGAGTACGAAGTTCAAAGCATAATTGATTCACGGAGATTTAGAGAAAAATTGCAGTATTTGGTCCATTGGAAGGGCTATGGCCCTGAAGAACGTTCATGGGTTGATCAGAAGGACCTTCATGCCCCTAGGTTATTGTGCAATTTTCACTCTAAATATCCCCAGAAACCAGGACCCTCTTCCAGGAGAGGGGGTCTTTGAGATGGGGGTACTATCATGGTGCCCGTTCTTTCTGTCAGTCTCTGTGTGTTGCACTCCTATTGGCTGAGCTATGTTTGGCCCGCCCAGTATGGCCTTTTTATATGGGGCTCTGGCACCTGTCTGGTGCCCTTTCGTGGTGTTCCTGTACCAGTGCTGATTTGAGTTGCTGTGTTCCCGTGTACCGACTTGGCCCGTTTGACTACTCCGCTTCTGGTTCCTGCTCCGTGATCCGACCTGGCATGGCTGACGTTCCTGCTCCGTGACCTGACCCGGCTTGTCTGATGTTCCTGCTCCATGATTCGACCCCTCCTGGCTGATTTCCTGCTCCTTGATCTGACACGGCTTGCCTGACGTTCCTGCTCCGTGATCCGGCACAGCTCTCCAGTTCCTGCTTCGTTGTGTCGCTTGAGCGACATTCTGACTTCCGCTTGTCTGGGCCCACCAGTGTGTCCGAGCTGCCTCCGTTACAGCTCCAGCAGTGTACCTATCGCTGAGCATCCCGTTAACTCTTGCAGAGCTACTGTTGCCTCCGTTACTGCTACAGCAGTGTACCTATTGCTGAGCCTTCCGTTAACTCTTGCAGAGCTACTGTTGCCTCCATTACTGCTACGGCAGTGTACCTATTGCTGAGCCTTCCGTTAACTCTTGCAGAGCTACTGTTGCCTCCGTTACTGCTACGGCAGTGTACCGATTGCTGAGCCTTCCGTTAACTCTTGCAGAGCTTACTGTTGCATCCGTTACTGTTGTGGCAGTGTGCCTGTGGTTGCGTTTCCGTTCAGCTCTTGCAGAGTATTGTTGCCTCCGTTACTGCACTGGTAGGGTGCCCTTGGCTATTCCGTTCAGCTCTAGCAGAGTACTGTTGCCTCCGTTATTGCACCAGCAGTGTGCCCTTGGCTCTATTCCATTCAGCTCGTGCAGAGTACTGTTGCCTCCGTTACTGCACCGGCAGGGTGCCCTTGGCTCTATTCTGTACAGCTCTTGCAGAGTATAGTGTGGCCTCCGTTTACTGCTACGGCAGGGGGTATAAGTCTCAGCTCTGCTCTGGCAGATCTATAGTGCTCTATCTCCATTCTAGCACTACAATCTCCTTATCGCTGTTATTCCATCATACTGGGCGTTACTGAATACACACCACATCAGAGACTGATTATATCTGTTGGGACTTTAACCCATGCTGTGCTGGGTTTTCACCCTGACATGCCTGACCTATGACATTATATGAACTCTCTCACTTACTATTATACTGGGTCTGTGTAGGCATAAGTCTAAGTCCTGTATTGCACCTGTCTATTCTGCTGAGATATGCTATAGCCCATCAAGGGTAATTCTCATTGTGTTTGTTTTAATAAAACTGTGTTTTATCCTAACCCACTGTGTCTGAGTGTTGAATAAACCGTTACATACCCTCCATCCCCTAGGCCAAAAGTAAACACCAGGGGTACAAGCCTCCTCGGGACATCATGCTGGGCTCATAGGGCTATATTAACCCTAGAAATTAGCATTATTGATCCAGAAACAAAGAACACTTACCCCTGGGCAGCAGTTACTTCCTCACACTGCCAGCATCCCCATACTTCCCCCTTCACTCAATCAGCTGCTCATGGCTGTATCAATCACCCACATTCCCTCAGACACACAAGACAGGGGGGCTCAACCTGTAGCACCCGGGGGCGTTATTACTACCCACCAGGGTACTTCAGTGGGGGGTCAGACACTACACAGCTGCAGGAATTTTGGTGGGCTGCTTTTATGGGCATCAGGGGCAACCAGAAGTCCCATATTCAGGGAGGCACTTTCCATGTACAGGCAGGAGGGAGCATGGCTCCATAGGGGGTGGGTGGGATACAGATGCCAAAAGCAGAGAGGAGATTCATGGAGAAAAAGAAGACATCAGCCCCAACGGAGACAAAGTACAGATGTACAGGAACCGTCGGTCTCAGGTGAACAAGATAATGACAACACAAATGATTCTGATGATTGTTACAGTAAGGTTGACTCAGAGGAGTCTACCAGCACCTCTGACTGAGACACTGACTCACAAGACTAAGAATCTGACTCAGATGACAGCAATAAAGTGGTGGTTCTTGTTAAAAAATGTTTGAAGAAGCTGGGGGGAATTGGTAAAAAAACAAGTAAGGAAGGATAGGTTGGAGGAGCAAGTAGGGAAGAGTATTAAGTTCACCGGGGATGGGGACAGGCAGTAGAGGATAAGGAGGACGGGGTTAAGAAGGAAAAAGGTATACACAGACAAACATATTATGGATAGGAATCAGGTGCATTGCAGCTTACACAAGCTTCTATATGACTCATAATCCAGAGTAGGGTTTGAACTTGCTCACATACCATCACTTAATTGTAGATACACATGTGGCTTATGGAGGAAGCGCATGGTTGGATTATGATTGTGCATTCCAAAGGAAGATGGCACATAGTGAGGTCCTTAATATGGTAGCAAAGATATGAACCTGTGGTCCAGGCTAGTCACACATTGGGGGGATGCCTACACCAGGGCCGCAGAAAAACACCTTGCAAGGGCAGCACACTCGAGATCACTGTTTCCTGTACAAAGAAAGGTTTTGAATGTCGGTGCAGGTAAGCTTGTGCGAAATCCTGGGGGTTACCCAGGCACCTCTTGTGTAAAGAAGAAGGCAGGGAAGTCAGGTTACCACAGGACAAAGTCAGGCAGGCACAGATGAATGTGGGGAATGTGCTGTGTGTGGAGAAGGTGACATTGACAGAGTTGTAGTCAATTCTGGGTACTCTAAATTTTGCCTCTAGAGTGATCCCAATGGGAAGGGTTTTTAGAAGATGGCTACAGTTAATGTGAGGAAGCCCTTTCTTTACATTCAGCTCACTAGACATCTGAAGGAGTACTTAAGTGTATGGATTTCAATGGGGTAAGGCTGTGGAGAACAGCCCCAGCAGATTTTTCCCTATTGTAGTGGCCATAGAATCCTGGCAGGAACATTTTGCTAATTGCACAGTAATCTTTTGGATGGATAACATGAGTGTAGTGCATGTCATCAATAATCTATCATCCCATTGCCAACCAGTGCTCAGTTTGCTACGCTACTTGGTGTTGCTGTGTATGTAGTGTAATGTACATTTCTAGGCCAGGTACATTCCAGGGGTGGCAACTGTGTGGTAGATGCATTATCTAGGGGATAGTAGGAAACATTTCTTAGCCCGGTCTCAGATGCGAACACTGTTGGTTGTGTTTGTCCACCACATCTATTGCACTTGGTGATGATGATCTAGATGTGTTGGTCAGAAAGCTCTTGTCTCATAAGACTTGGACACACATAGTGTACAGCGTTTTCAGTTTAGAGTAAGTTTGTAAGGGAAAGGGGTACAAATAGTGATAAAGACAGGCAGGCTTGCATACTCAGGTACATTAGGCACATGAGAAGGGGGGGAGGTGCCTCCAGGGCAAAGGTGGCCACAACACTGGCTGGCATATCTTTTTTCTCTCGACTAAGAAGGATAAGAAATGTGCCTGACAGGTTATCGTCTGCTGTATAATGAAGAAGTGGGGGAAGGAAGCAGGTCCTACCCCTGACTCGAGGAGGCCCATAGATGGTGAATGGTTTGCATCAATATTAAAGGTACTCCCTAAGATATGAAACTCTCCTTTTGAGGCCTCCTTGTTTAAATGCGCCTTTGTGATGACTTTATGTGGGACATTCTGACTAAGAGAAATAGTGGCGCCAGTAAGGGGAGTGGGGGGTTGAAGGCAGGGCATGTTGAATTATCAGAGCGAGGGTGCATCGTCTGCAGCGGACTTCAAAAACTGCCCAGGAAGGTATAAGCAGTTGGTTGTGCATGCTCCCATAAGGGAGGCAGCCTGCTCAGTTGCAGCGGTAAGTCACTTTATGAACATTAGATCACCAGTGGGAAGGTCGTTTTTAAAGCATGCTGACTGTTCCTCCCTGTCGATTTTCCAGATTAGAGCGATGCTGCACAGAGCACTGGCCTTGGTCAGTTTAGACCCAACACCATATGGTACTCACTCATTTATATATATATTGCAATCTTGGCACTACATTGTCCGTTCTGTTAACAATGACTGCTTTAAAGGGACAGTAAAAAAATATTTAGCATTTTGTAGTGCTTAAAAAGTTGAATTGAATACAAAACACCCTATCTTTCAAACTTCTATGGTTTGAGAGATATTCATATTCAAAGTTCTCCCCTCCTCCCTTTTCCCTGATGTCAGCGCTGTGCTGACTGCAGGGGAGTCCTGACCGGGGACCAACTAACGGCTCTGCAGCAGAGCCGCAATCATGTTATTTAAAAAGAATGATTTCTTTGGAAAGGTCTACAATGTGTGCCTGGTTTGCAAGCATACTATGCAGACCATTCCAATGCAGTAATTTGTTTTAAATAATGTGATTGCGGCTCTGCTGAAGAGCCTCCTCGTGTCAGCCGACTGTAAAGCTGACAACAGGAAACATCAAACTTTGAATGCATATATCTCTCAAACCATAGCGGTTTGAGATATAAGGGTTTTTTGCATTTACTGTCCCTTTAATTAGTGGCTTGTTGAATTATCAGTGCACATGTGTGAGTAGCAGCATGAGAGTATTGTGTATAGTGTTTTGTGTATAGTGCATTGCGTATAGGATATTGCATAATAGCGTTTTGTGTATTGCAGTTTGCATATACCATTTTACCTATTGCGTACAGCATTTTGAGTTTTGCCTACTGAGTATAGCAGTTTTCCTATTGCATATAGCATTTGGCATTTAGCATTTTGTTATACTGTTTGGCGTACATCGTATTGTGTATAGCATTTGACATTTTGCTTTTGATGTACCGCATATTGCACCTGACTTATTTCATATAGCACTTTGCATATAGCGTTTGGCGAATTGTGGATAATGTTTTGTATATAGGGATTGGAGTATAGCGTTTTGCAAATTGCTTATTGCGTTTGGCGAATTGCACATGGCATATTGCTCTTGATGAATTGTGTATCACATTTGGAGTATATCGTCTGCCATAAACTCTTTCATGAATTGCATATTACGTTTGGTGTATAGTGTTATGCTTATAGCATTTGGCACACAGTTATAGCATTTGGGGTATAGCTTTTTGCGTATTGCATATAGAATTTGGCGTACAGCATTTAGCGAATTGGGTATAGCATTTGGCGTATTGCGTTTGGAGAAGTGCATATAGCATTTGGGTATTGTATTTGGCATATAGCGTCTGCCATATACCGTTTGATGAATTGTGTATAGCGTATTGCATTTGGCATATTGCATATAGCATTTTGCGTATTGCATATATCATTTGGCGTATAGCTTTTGGCAAATTGTATAGAGCATTTGGCTTATATCGTATGACAAAGAGCGTTTGGCATAATGCGAATAGCTGTTGCTGTATTGCGTATAGCTTTTGACATATTGTGTATACCATTTGGCATATAACAATTGCAGTTTTGAGTCCTGCATTTAGTATATATCATTTGGTGTATAGAGCTTTGCGTATAGTGTTTGGCGTATAATGCTTGGCATATAATGTTCAGTATGCATTTTGTACATAGCGTTTGGCATTTGGGTATTGCGTATATAGTGCGTTGTACTTATAGTGTTCGGCATATAGTATAGCGTTGTGCCTATTGCACGTAGCATTTTGTGTACAGCAGTGTGCGTATCTCATTTACTTGTACCATTTTACGTGTAGTGTTGTGCGGATTGCATTGTTCATATAGCATTTTGATTACCTTTGTGTGTCTGTTTTCATTGTGTGTATTGTGTGGTGTGTGTATTGTGTCTCTGTGTATTGTTAGTGTAGTGTGTGAGTGTTGCATGTGCTCGTATTCATTGTAGCCCCTGCATCTCCCTGCAGCAAGATCAAGTCTCCATGGTTGGACCAATAGGACAGGCAGCATAGAGCAGATTTGTATAAATCCTTCTTACTGCTGTCCCTTGGTGTGTTTGCCAGGCACACAGAAGTCTTCTTTTTAAAAAAAAAAAATATATATAGGCAGGTGAAAATCTGGGGCATACAAAAGATATGTATGCTCACTTGATGCTGAGTAACATGTCAATTTTTGTCTCCCTCGGAGTTAGTAGATCCGCTGGGTAAAGCATTCATCTTGGGGAACTTGATGTGCATTGGGCGGAAAGACAAGAAGCCACATCAGAGGGAGGCAGACAGTTAGGCATCCCATAGGAATGCTTGTAGATTTTCTGGCTAGGTAAAAGGTGCCAAAAATGAGGACAGGTGTGGGATTTGTGGCTGGCGGTATTGTTTACTTGGGGCCAGCCGCAAGTCGTGGTGATCCATGCTGTTGGTAACAGCCTAGCTACTGTAAAGTACACATGCCAGAGGATTGGGGACACCTGCCCACCTGCCCCCTCATCTGGTCAGAAATGGTGCACAGGTTGTTGTGGCAGGGGGCCAAATCTCCCGCCCACACCATTAACAGAGCTTGAAAAATTTTTGCCTTCCTGTGTGGAGTACACTATCATGCATAGCAAGATTCTTGAGATGGTGTGCACCGAAATATTGAGGATTTGCAGTTGTTTAACAGAGCATAGGCTCTAGGCTGGGTCTCAGCAATAGGGAGGGAGCAGAGGGACACCTTAGAGGCCCCTCTTCAATTGGTGGAATGTGGGTTCCCCAGGCTGCCTCAGTATGGCTTGGCCTCAGAAGGTATTGTTTCCAGACGGCCTGGCTGACAGGGAGCCGCCCAGTGAAAGTTCTGGTTGGCTTTGGGGCTGGTTGCATGGCGGCCTGTTTTTAACAGGGTGGACTAATGCCGTCGGGCACTGGGGTAAGGGGAGGATTTGGGGAGGTTTCAGTGCACACTTGTATACAGAGGAACTCATGGTTTGAAAGTAGTGGCCCTCACATGGCATCCATGAAGGCTGTTGTCCCTGGGGGTTCTACATTAGAAGTGGGGTCCACCATGGGTAAATAGGTGAAACCCACTTTAATAAAGCTTTGACCTCTTTATTCTCAACAATTTCTGTGTTTGTGTGTTTCTTTTCAGTGTGTTGTGTTATAATTGTTTTGGGAGGGCTGTGTTTGTTGGTTTTGAGGGAAAAAGGTGGGTAATGATGCCTGGCCATCTTATGGAAGCCTGAAGGTGTAGTATGCCCTTGAATGGGCATTAAGATGGCGGGCAACCCTCCACCCCCATGGGCTGGGGGATACTCTCCCTTCCCCAGTACTCTAGGTGGGGGTTGAAGGGCCAATCACCTAAGGGCGAGGCGGGAGTGCTGTAGGGTGGTGGGAGTAGTGGAGAGGAGGAAATAGTTGTGTAAAAAGGTGTGTTGGTAAGTACAGTAACTGACCTTATTGTTTTCCCTCCCTACCACCCTTTCGAACTGCCTCTGCTACAGCTGATCGAAGTAGCTTAGCAGCAGCTACAGAAAAGGCTGTGCTTAGGTCACAAGATTGCAGAATGTAGGTCATGTTAGGACCATGATGTGGGTCTACAGGCCTCCTCAGTGTGGCTTAGCCTCAGAAAGTCCAGTTTCCAGAGGTCCTGGCTGACAGGGAGCCGGATCCCGCCCAATGAAGGTTCCGGTTGGCTTTGGGGCTTAATTCACGGTGGTCCTTTGTTAACAGGGCAGGCTAATGCCAGGGGGCTAAAAGACAAAAAAGAAAGAGAAAGGGTGCAGAGCCATCTAAGAGTTATCTGCAAGGTGGGAATATAAAATAGCCCCCCAAAATAGTGGTGCTCACCACTATTTCACGTCAATCAGGCTCAGTATCCAGGTTAGGAATTGAACTATTTATTGAATCACTTTACAAACTGTATAAAAATGTAATTATACATGCCCAAAAACACCCTACGCGTTTCGTATACCTTCTGTACACTTTTTCAAGGGCCAGATAAAAAATAATCAGCGATGATAATTTTTATCTGGCCCTTGAGAAAGTATACAGAAGGTATACGACATGTGTTGGGTGTTTTTGGGCATTTATAATTACATTTTATACCATTTGTAAAGTGATTCAATAAATAGTTCAATTCGTATCCTGGATACTGAGCCTCATTGATGAGAAATAGTGGATGACCTTTGGGAAGAGATCCATATAGCTGATCATCTGACTCCTACACACTACTTACAATATTGCTATTTGGTAAGCACCACTATTTTGGGGGGGCTATTTTATATACCCACCTTGCAGATATACACTTAGATGGCTCAGCGCCCTTTCTCTTTCTTTTTTGTCTTTTAGCTATTTGCTGACATCTGCCACTAGTGTCCTACAGTGCTGCAATGTCTATGAATATATGATAGAAGATCTATTTTGGAATATATAGTGGATCAATCATCTCAAAATTTATATATCTAGAGGTGGACTACTCGTCAAATGAACCACGTATTATTTCTGCAATATTTAATATATTAAAGAGCTTATATTGATTTTATTTACCGCCATAATGCAATATTGACAATTATCATTACCTATTGCCTTTTATTCATTTTGTAGATTATTTTCTGATTTTCTAAGCTCCACAAGTTTTGTTTTTGTAATGCCGGGGGGCACTGAGGTAAGGGGAGGGCTAGAGGATGTGTTGGTGTGGACCTGCATCCACAGGGCCTCAAGGTTTGGAAACGAGTGGCCATCACAGATGTCCAGGGAAGGTCATGAGTACCTTAGAACCCCCTACATACCTACAGGGTGGCAGGCAGCTGGATGCGAGGGCTCAAGCTGCCAGGGCTGGACATAGCAACCATGCCAGATGTTGGCCTGGGGTCCAAGCATTACATGGGGGGGTTCTCCAAGGGTATATATATCAAATCAACTTTATTATTGTTGGGACCACTTTATTCCCACCAACCAGTTGCTGTGTTCATGTTTTCTTTGCAGTAAATTGTGTTATAATTGTTTGGGGGGGGGGGCTGGATTTGGTGGTTTTGGAGAAAACGGTGGGTAGTGATGCCTGTCCATTGTATATACCTTTTCTCCTATTACAAAGACAGCAGGATATATACATCTGCTTCTAGTACACATACAGTAGAATGTATACCACTGCTCCTAATACACATACATCTTGTTGTATTCCTTTTATTTCACAGACATCAAGAGGTATAGGTCTACTCCTAATATTCAGGGAGCAGGATGTATATCTCTACTGCTACTACACATGCTGCGGAACGTATACCCTCCTGCTAATGCATAGACAGAGCGTTGTACACCTTTCTTCATTTTAAGCAGAAATGAAGATGTGAACTTCTCTGCCTATCATGCAGACATCAGGATGTATTCCTGTTACATAGACAAAAGAATGTATAAATCTCCTTCTGTTTCACAGCACGGTGTAAACATTTCCCCCAATACACAAACCTCAGGATATGCATCTGTTACCTGGAATACCTATCCTAGTCTCGGCCCGGCTCAGCTGGGGTCAGACATCAACGTCAAAGTTGCCAACTCTACTAATTGCTTTGGCTGCAGCAAAGGTGTCTCAGGAATGGACTACGCTCTCTAGCATTGCATCCAACATTGCACTCTACCTTCTAACAACAGTACTAGGACCAGCATCTCTCTACTAAGCCTAGCCCAGAGAATATGATAGATAGATAGATAGATAGATAGATAGATAGATAGATTGATAGATAGATAGATAGATAGATAGATAGATAGATAGATAGATAGATAGATAGATCTGCAATGTGTTTGATACCTCTCTCGTATTCCTGGGGTTAAACTCCCTATTTAAATAAATGAGAATTTTCACCTGTGATGCAGTTGATTTTCCCCAGAATTTCTCCATATTGCACACATATCATACCTCCATATATACTGTGTATGACACACATTATCTGTGTATGCCAATGTAGTCCCCGATCTCTTTCTCTGCACTAGAATGTAAAAGAATAACTAATTGGAATTTGGCCGCCAGACGGTACTGATAATGTAAGAAAACACAGGTTTAAACAGTAATAACTTTGGAAATATGTATCTATCAGCAGTAGGAGTACACTTATTTTACTCAGCAGGAAACTCCCTACAATATATATTTTTTTCATAAAAAAGTTTACTGTTTAAGATTTTGTTGGACTACAATTCCTACTGGCAGTTGAGGATGAACAGTGCCAATATTTCAAAAGATGATGTCACAGAAGACAGACCAGTAAGTATGCAGTTTCTGATACTGACACTGATAGAACCTTCAGACTCTAGTAATAGAGGAAAGTAAACAGACTTTGCCAGTTTGAATCTTGTATCTGAGTGAGACAAGTGTATTTTGCGCACCATGGATTTCAGCATCTTCAATCAGCTTAGGCTGGAGGGAAAGCTCTGCGATGTAGTGATCAGAGCGAATGGCACTAACTTCAGTGCTCATAAGATCATTCTCTGTAGTTGTAGCCCTTATTTTCGGTAAGTGTGAGGATCAGACCACTAACCTCTATGTATTAAAATCACATGTAGAACTCAAGGGAGAGTTTTTGGGCAGCATGTGTGGAAATCAGGCTTGCTGCTTAACCCTTTCAGTGCCAGAGGGGTACTCAACACATTTGCAAAGCAATGTGTGCATCATACCTCACAACAATTCCAATGGCGAAAGAGGGACACTTCTGTTTTAGGTGGCATTTCTGGGGGCGTGGCTGGTAGGCGGGGAATTTCCAAGAATTTTTAAGTTAATTTCTTGACCCATCTGCACCTCTTTGTGTAACTGATAAATGAGTTAGAGCAAGACCAAAGTATTTCAATAGCCCATATTAATGTATAAACACATATACTGAAAATTAACAACACATTTATGTATGTTTTATTGCTGTAGAGCAATGTAATACACACCACTCATTCTGATGTCCTAAAAAGAGGGACAAAAGGGTAGAAAAGAGGGACAGAGGGATTTGGGTCTCAAAGAGGGACTGTCCCTCCTAAAGAGGGACACTTGGGAGGTATGGTGCATAACCTCTGGCACTCAAAGGGTTAAAGGAGCAGCAACACTTCCTAATAATAACCCCCATTAGGATGTTCTTAGTATAATGAGGTAAAATAAAGGTTATTAATAGGGGGTGCAGATGTTCCTTTAAGTACAGGGTTGGCTCTCCTGTGGTTCTTGCACTCAGTCCTCAGTTTTTGCTGGTGGTATTTGATGGCAGAGAATTATGAGTGATGTTGTCCTGCAAAAACTATAGGGTAAAAGGTTGCCTTACCCAGTCTAGTTTGTACATGTATTTCCACAATACAATGTTATTTTAAAGTATAGTACATATGGGAAGCTGTATAAGATGAATACTTTCTTCTCTAAACAGTCAGAACATAGGGTCTGTATCTGCTCACATGTAATTGCCTCTCTATCCATATCTACTTATAGACACAAACAAGGTTTGTCTATACGACATTCAGAACCTCTTTCTCTGGCTAGTACCAATATGCTGCTTTACGTTCAATAGAGTTCAAAGTCACAAGACAATTCAATCCCCTGATAAAGAAAAAGAGGAACAATTCTGGAGCACATCTACTGCACCATAGAGGACAACTATAAAAAAAAAAAAAAAAAATTTCTTTAATTTATATGGGGCTTCTAACTGTTTAAGTGCTTGAGAGAGTTTCATGCATTGCTTCACAATTTTGGTACATTTCAGTGGATTACTTCACAATTTAAATCTCTCTTGCATTTTATTTGTCCCCGTTAGAACAATTAGTTTGCTCCACAATTGTTCCTCTTTATTTCTGAACTACTGTAAAAGCCCGTGTACAAGGGCCAAGGTCCGGGGCGATGTTAACCGTTTGAGTGCCACAGGAGTACACAACACATTGTTTTGCAATGTGTTGCATTCCCCTCTGGAACGCAAAGGGTTAAGAGGCCGGTCCTGCTCTGCGTCCTGCGCCGACATAGTCATGCACTGTAGAAACTGCCTGAAAGCACAGAATGCTCCCAGCATACAACTCCCAGCATTCTGTGGGTTCGGGAAGTCTCTACAGTGCATGATGGCTTCTTCCAAACATCCTAGCGATTATTATATACGATATGGCCCTTCTTAATGAATAATGCAGTATTGGGAAGGATCCAGTCCTCTGATTGGCTGATCTCAGTGTTCTGGCACAGAGTTTGATCGAATAATTAGAGAAATGTTTGTCTTGTGGGGAGATGCATTAATCTTCAATAATGGTTCTGTTTGGTAGTATAGACGCAATTAGACCCAATACCATCTTGTTGTATTGATTAAGCCGTCCTAGGGTGACCACATGTCCCGGAATGCCCGGGACTGTCCCTTAATTATGCTTGGTGTCCTGTGTCCCAAATGATACCCCTCTGGGACAATATAGAGTCCCGGATTCTGGTCCAGTAGAGTCACTCACCAGTCACCACTGAACAATAACATGCATGCTGCATGAACCACCCCACTAGCCAATGAAGAGATGATTTGCACAATGTTCCTCTCCTCATTGGCTCTGGCTGGCTGGTCTTTGTGTGCATGTGATACACTGACGGCGACGCAGACCAATGCAGCAGCATGCCATGTGATGTCTGAATCTGAGTGACTGTGAGTGAGCAGCATGTGTAGCTTCTGATTACTGTGCATCTCTCGGATCTCCGACCCTGACCTATGAAGGTAACAGATTAGATCGATCCTCAAACAATGTTACTTGCCGCACCGTAGGCAGGCTCCAGCCCTGGTGACAGCTCTCTATACCCGTCGGTGCTTACTTGGACAGGGACTGAGAAATCCACAGTGCTCCAGGCAGAGAGTTGTCATATTAGGGTGACCACATGTCCCGGAATGGCAGAATGGAAATGTGGTCACCCTAAGCCATCCGCCCTATTTTATCCTTGTGATAAAGGCCTCAAATACAGTTATAGTGCCATGCCTTTACAGTGCCTTTGTCACAGTTCAGAAGTGTCAGTGTCTTCTTATCTAATGGTTTCTTTGAATATTTTAATTCTACTTAATGAGGCATTTTCATGTCTTTGATGGTATGTTTTATATCGTAGTGAATATTTGCCGTATGCACTATGGTACAAGAGCTGGAGACAGCGTCAGAACTCACAGAATCAAATTCTTCTATCTGTCGGAGTCTGACAAAATGTGGATTTAGCCTTAGATATCTGTGTGAACCTTAGATTTGGTTTAACCCCTGAAGGGCCAGAGGGGGTACAAGTCATTGTAAAGAGATGTGTTGTACGCTCACTCTCACATAACTGGAGCACATTGGAAGGATTGGCATATTTCTCCAAATATGTGTGTTTCAAATTTCTCCGATAAAGTGTATATTACAGTTCAAGGTTGGCCATGTTTCAAAGATTGCATAATTAACCCTTTGAATGCCAGAGGGGTACACAATGCATTTTTCAGCACTCAAAGCGTTAAGTATATTTCAGCAGCCTCCATAGGTGTCTAATGTATATCTCTTATTAAGAGAGTGATGTTTAACTTTAGATTGGTATAGAGAAGATTGCATTACACTATTACACTTTTTTTTTAGAAATCCCTCTCTTTGTTTCTTATCTGAAAAAGTGTTAGTTTGCCTGAATTATAGGAAGTCTAGATGATTATGTGCCTCACAACAGAAAAACCCAGTCACACATTTAATGCCATTCTTTGTTGTTTTTTTCTGCAAACAGGAAATTACTTACCGACGGCTGCAATAATAAACACAGAAACTTTTATAACATCCCTGGAGTTTCTGCTGCGACCCTGAGCTTAATTCTGGACTATGTATATACCAAGACTGTGACCATTACACCAAACAATGTCCATAAACTGTTAGTTGCAGCCAAACATTTTGGTATCCTGGGCGTTGTCAACGAGTGCTGCCAATTTCTAGAGGGGAAGCTTTGTCTGGAAAACTGCATTAGCACGTGGAAATTTGCAACTTATCACCACTGCCCAGAGCTGCGCCAGAAGTCCTTGCTGTTCATCCTTCACAAGTTTGAAGATATTGTGAAGGTCTCCACTGAGTTCCTGGACCTATCAGCAATGGAACTTTGTGAATTAATAGAAAAGGACGATCTAAACAGCAAACAGGAGGACACAGTGTTTCAAGCCATTGTAAAGTGGATTGACCACAGTCCACAGAAGCGGAAGGAACACATTTCTCTGCTGCTCCGTAAGGTAAGGTGAACAATTGTAACATTCACCCGATCTCCTATATAAGCTTTAATTCGAGATGCAAGCAGAGAACGACATCTTAGTACAGAAACTATACTGATAGTCTGTTCGCTGCATGCTATTATGTGCCGTCTTTAACACAGTAACAAGGACAATTGGGCTCAGAAATGAAATCCCAGATAAGTAGATTTTACATGTACTTTGTGACTTTCACAATCATATCTTTGTCATCTTCCTGTCATGAGCAGCAACTCCCACAATACAATTCAGAAGTTTCTGACATTTTTTAGGGAAAGTTATAACCATCCCTGCTATCCATGCCACTTTTGTGTGGTGGCTTTTAGATACAGATGCCAACATACAGCCTATACACTGTTTTTTATTTTTTTATCATTCATTTTTCGAAAGCATCACATCTGGGTGCATCAATTTACTAGCAACACAGTTCAGAGTCATTCAAATAGAGAGAACAGACTGAATTTGTAAGTAATTAAATGAGTATAAATAATCAATAGCCGAGATCTCTACATTAGCAGTTAGTGCAGATTTTGCACCAGACCACTGACATGGCACCACATGGACCTGAATGAAGGCTCTTGTACAAACAAATGACTGGGCCCTGGTTCTTGGCACCCGCTCACCAATGGAAATTCAGCCCATGCTCACTATTTATCTTCTTTATGTTATTACTTATTGCTGTCCTCACTGCCATTTTTTTATTTTGTATCATGATATTTTTAGTGATTCAGTTCCACATAATTATTGTCGTTATAGTCGATCTATTTTGGACATATATAAGAACCCATGAGATCATTGTTGCTTGATTTATGTTCTTTGTAAGTAAACAGCACCTCAGGATGAATTAAAGCAGAACTTTCATCCTCTATAAAGTCGTCCTGCTATAATTAAGCAGGTAGCGACTAGCTTTAGAATATATATTTTACCTTTGAAAAGTAGTCCGTTCTAAAGAAATCAATCATTGTAGGAGGCCGAAACCCAGGCTACAGTGCAGACATCTTGTCTGGATGCCTGCGCTGTCAGTCCCGGTTTCCATTGAGTAGACTGCAGCATACCATATGGTTACCGGAACGGACTAACGGCACAGGCGTGCAGACTGCGCTGACCCGGCCGTCAGTCTCCTATAATGACTGATTTCTTTACAAAGGGCTACTTTTCAAAGGTAAAAAACATATTCTGAAGCTAGTCGCTACTTTCTTAATTATAGCAGGGCGCCTTTATAGCAGATGAAAGTTCCGCTTTAAATACCCTTACATGTTATGTCACAATTCACTACTTAAAAGGTGCAGCGTCCACATGTCGGAAAGAAAAAAACAACAACCTTGTTTTAGCCCTTTGGATCCTAGAGATGTCTTCAACACATTAAAATGAAGTGCTGTTAGCATCCTAGTAGTTAATAAATACAGCACTGAGAAGCTTGTCCCTGCCAGTCCTTATTGGGCTCACACATTCTATAAATGTGTTGGCAATTTTTGATTTTTTCATCCTTCTGTAAATTCCTCCAAATCTGCTAACGCCATCTTGTCTCCTTTTCCTGCTGCTGTTTTTTTCCTTTCAATCTGAACTAAATTCTAGCTCACGAATTGCCAATTGTTGAACCTCCAACTGTTGTGAACTACAATTCTCATCCTCAGCTACTGGCTGGTAAGGGATTATGGGAATTTTAGTCCCCAACTGTGGGAGGCTCAGCATTTAATTAACCCTGCCACAGTAATAAGCGGTTCTGATCTTTTGAAATATTTTGGAACCTTGTATGCCTCCCTTCTAATAAATGTAATCCTGAATAAACATATATACTCTCATCAACATATAAATAGCAAGATAATTTTACACTATAACAGCCCTTACAGTAAGCAACCTCTTCCTCTTCTGAAGTTGAAAACTCCTTTCCTCAGTCTAAAAGACAAAGTATTGTTTAAAAACAACTTTCCTGTTACATTTCTTAAAGTTAAAGTTAACTAAGTATGGATCCCATCACATAGCAATCAGGTGTACCTCTCACTTTATGTTGTCATTATGTCTTCATTTTTGTGGATGTAGTGATCTCTCTATTGAAGTCTGCCTCAAGGTCAAACCTTCTGACAACAAATAGTGGGTTCAAATAGACATAAATGACAAGTAAAGGTCACTAGTCTTCATCAGGGTACACTGAAACAGCAGTGAACTACAAGACAGGTCAAATGCTCCTAAAATATTTAGATAACAGTGCTGTTTGAAGATTCTTACATAGACAAGTACTTCTGTTAAACTAATTAAGAGCTACATATTCCTGGTATAAAGTCCCCCTTCAAATCTCTCACTAATGATCAAAGAAAAGAAGACTGACCAAAATTTTAACTCTTTATGGACAGAAAGGGATTTGAAAAGCAGTAGGAAGCAATGTTTTGCACTCCTGTCTGGTCCTTAGGGGATTAAGGAGCATCATGAACTGACAGGGTAGATGGTATCTGAGCAGATCAGGAAAGACTGAGAGCAAAAGCTCACACTGTTGCTACAGCAACACAACATGCTTAGTAGAGTATTTTGTTTTATTAGATTAACAGCTTCAAAGACAAAAATGCAATTCTAGCAAATCTGGGCCTAAGCAGTTGCGTAGTAGGTTGTAGATAAATCTTCAGTGCATCCAAAGTCCCTTTTAAATGGAATTATTAGATAGATATGGTGGAATTTATTTACCCTGAATTGCTCAACTTCTGTTGTTATACATGTGTCTAATAATGTCAAATGAAGGAAAGAAACAGCTGTCATCAATCTTACCTAAAGTACTATGCCTCTCTCTACCAGGTCCGACTTGCGTTAATAAGCAAAGAATATTTCATCAATAATGTCCAAACCAACAGTTACGTGACTGACAACGTGAACTGTCAGGCAGTAATCCAAAGTGCTCTTGCTGCCATGGAGGAAATAAGTGTTAGTGGACTGTGTCATGCAATGTACATGAATCCTCTTGCTAGACCACGACTACCATTTTCCATCATGCTTGCCATTGGTGGATGGAGTGGCAGAAGTCAGAAAACTGATATCCATGCATATGATATCAAGACTGATCAATGGAACTCTATTACAAAAATAGAGGAGGGCTCCCGGGAATTTCATGGAGCAGCACACCTGAATGGCTCTGTGTATATCGTTGGTGGAGTAGTAAATGGGATGCAATCAAGAAGTGTAAAAAGATTTGATCCTGAGACAAAAACAATCCACCAAGTGGGATCCATGCACCATAAAAGATCTAATGTCAGTGTGACTGTGCTAGACAACACCATCTATGCCATAGGGGGATCTGATGGCCGGGAACCCCTCAGGTCAGCAGAGAGATATAAGCCAGAGACCAATCAGTGGACCTTCATTGAGCCCATGCAGGAGCAGCGATCTTTTGCCAGTGCTGCCACATTGTTTGGAAAGGTAAGATACTACCAAGGTAGCATTAAAGGGATGGTAATACTTGAAAATAATTTTATTTTATATTGTAGCCCTTAAAAACACATTAAAAATAATATAAGTCTTATCTCCCAAACCTTTATGGTTTGGGAGATATTAGCAAGTAAAGTAAGGTAAATTTCCCTTTTCCTGGCTTTTTTTAGCCAAGTCTGCCATCTAGTGCACAGATTTGGAATCCGGTCCATAGATCAACTGGCAGCTCTTCAGGAGTGCCGAGATCATGATCTTTAAAAAGAACTACTTAATTGGAACTGTCTACAAAGTGGGCCTGGCTTGTAGACCACTTTGTAGACCATTCCAATGAAGAAATTATTTTTAAACATTGTGATCTTGGCACCTCTGAAGAGCCATGGCCGGTCTACGGACCGGATTTCAAATCTGACAGCTAGAGCAGTGACGTCACTCCAGGGGAAACTTTACTTGCTAATACCTCCAAAACCATAAAGGTTTGGGAGATAAGACTGATATCATTTTTATGTTTTTAAAAAAATAAAATTATATTCAAGTATTACTATCCCTTTAAAAAATTGATCCAAGTTAACTATGATAGATGGCTTGCGTTACTCTTGGGATAGGTAAGATAGGTTCTTCTCAGTTCTTGGACACAATTCCCTCTAGATAAATCAACAGTCCTTGGACTGATAAGAGTTTACTGTCCAGAAAACAAGCTATATAGAGAGAAACTATGTTTTTGTTTGAACCCAGAAGAACACTAATCTTTACCTGTAATTACGCTCAGTAGCACATACATGATTTGTCTTGTACGGGAAGGGGAAAAAAAGAGAACAAAAAACTATATTGTTATCACTTGTAGAAGTAAGTCTTGCTATAAAGATTCCTGGCTGTGCTGCTTTTAGCAATAATTGTAAAACAATTACTCAAAGTTTATATCCATTTCTATGTAATTCTTTAAAGACCAGAGGAGTGAGATGCAATGTCTTGCACACCCATCTGTTCTTTAACTCACTGAGTGCCAGAGAGGGCTCCAATACACTGAGCTGCAATGTGCTGGATCCCTTTCTGGCAATCAAAGTGTTAAGGAAATTCATTTTAACACCAGTAGTCTTTACTGTGTTAGTATTTAATTGGATCTTAATGTATATGAAAAGTAAATTTTTATTTTTTTTTATTGACTCATTTTGATTTTAACAATAGGAAAGAACAATAACTATGGGGGAGCAAGATCATTTATAAATATATTTGTATTTTTTTTTAACCACTGTTCATGTATAAATGGCTAATCAATGCACTGCTTACCCCTCTGGAACTCAAAAGGTTAACCAAGATTGGTGACCTTCATACAGCTGTTTCTTACAGCGAAACTCTGTCCTAGTCTAGAACCAGTCATGTACATTTTATTCAATCTAATTCTATGACTTAATGCTAAAAACCATGTGTGGGGCTTTTCTCTGTTGGATTTCTCATTAGGAATGTGTCTGCTTTTTGTGAGGACATGTGAGTTAATTGCAGAAAGGGAGCTTAGCTTAGTGAATAAGTCAGATATTATATTTACCGTCGAGATGGCAGTATGAAATATTCCTAATGACTTAAGTGTCTCTGTTAAACAAATTAAGAGACACTTTATTGTTATTCTTTGACAATATTCTTTACTTGGAATATAGTTATCATCCCTGTTGCCTCATGTAGAGCAATAATTTCCAAGCCCATAGAGCACTGCACACAATAACTAGCCTACTATAGTGCAGAATAGGAGACTTGATGGTGAATAGCAGGAGGGATATGGAGAAGGTTTGGAAAATTCTAGAACCTCCAGAATTAATCCCACATCTTCCTGGATTCTCCATCAGATCATAAGCCAGATATAATAACTGCATTCATAACTATTCATCAGATCCACAGAGTTAGATAAATATTGTGCATAACCAGCTAGTGAACTGAAGCAAGTTGCAGAGAATGTTCTTCATTTGAAGATCCAACCATTGATATATTCATAAGTGCTATGCATGTGTCTTTATAAATGGATCCTTTTCTTTACAAAGGTCTATGTATGCGGTGGCGTCAATGATGAAGGAGAATACCTGAACACAGCAGAAGTGTACAATCCCGAGACCAACCGATGGACCACCATTGCCCCCATGATGACCAGACGCAGTGGACATTGCATTATCTCTTACAGAAACAAAATATATGCAGTATGTAAAGCTTAGATTTTATCACTATCCTATATTATAATCCGCTAGGATGTTTGTCAGAAGCCGTCATGCACAGCAGAGACGGCTGCGTGTCCTGCAGTTATGCTCAGTAGAGACTGCCCGCACCACGGCTGATACAGAGCGGGGTGCTGTGAATTCAGTCCAGAGTTCTGTCTACACACCTTTCTAGGACCCAGTCAGGTGCGCAGAGAGGACCACGGTCTGAATTCTGAGCGCCCCACTCCGTATCAGCCCCGGAACGTTTGGGCAGTCGGTACTATGCATGACTGCAACGCTGCTAGTGTTGGCACTTATACACGGGATTTAAAACTACTTTACTCCATATTTGTTTAGATATAACTTAGGTGGTGCTAGACAAAACACTGTAACTGTTGTTGGATGATGTAGCTGAACATTCAGGCCTTCGTCAAACCACTGAATCATTGTTCTTGTGAATGTTGTAGCATCAATATTACATAGAATTAGACAAAGATCTATACAGTTGGAATTTGAGCAACCATAAATTATCATTTAAACTTTTGGAGACGAAAGATGTCAACAACAAACTATGACACTTCAAGTCTCCTAGAGGTTAATCATCATACTGGTTAGTACCGTGTGCTAGAAGAAGATAAATGAAATGAAAACATGTTTATTCTTCTAGATATTAGTTATGTGATAAATGTTAAATGGCTTTATGTTCTTGTATACTTTAGAAAAGTCTTTGAAACTGATACCTCAGAATAGTTGTTCTGGCACCATTTGAGACTGTACATTTCTGCTCTGAATTCGTAACTCTGTTTGGCCTGACTTTACCAATTGTGTTACTAGTGCTCACCAGGAAAGTATGAGGTTCATGATGTTTCTTCTTCATTACAGGTAGGAGGCTATGATGGGGAGACATGTCTCAGCAGTGCAGAATGTTACTGCCCTGTATCCAACACTTGGACTTCCATCCCTGACATGTTGACTCCACGCAATCACTTTGGCATGGAAGTAGTGGATGACCATCTGTTCCTAGTTGGCGGCCTTAATAACTCTTCTAACGATCTTTATGATGAATTCTTTGATTCAAGTGAGTGGCACTGCCACAAGAAAATGAGAACCGGCTACAGAGGACTAAGCTGCTGTGTTGTCTCTGGGCTCAGCAACGTGAGAGAGTATGCCCCACGCTAGAACTTCCATCAGTCTGCCACCAAGAGATCATGTCATCTTTTTTTATTGACTCATTTTGATTTTAACAATATGAAGGAACAATAACTGTCTAAGTTATTCTTAGTCCATTTGTCTTACATGGGTAAATAAAGGAATTGAAAATGAAGTAAGAAATTTAATAATTTGTCGTCTTTAAGGACAGAAAGGTGTCACAACTGGGGTGTGTTTAAACAACTTCAAAACATATAACTAGAGATATGACAATTAGTGACAAGGAGGCTTGTGTCATGAAAGTGACAAGATCAGTCACAGACCATGTACTTTTTGTAGCAATGCCATCTTTAGCCAAATCCACAATAAAAAGTCCTATCTGGGTCATGTTGCATATCGGCATACTAAATCCTTGGTTGCTGTGACATCTCTGAGGCATTGCAAAGGGGTTAGTGAACCATGCAGGTAATTCTTCCACTGATGTTTTCTGTACTCCAGAATATTATTCTCATGTTATAGGAAAGCGTCCCAAAGAGACCCTATGACATTGCTATAACATAACGAACATAGGGCAGCACTGAGACACAACATGTTACAAAAAGAAACAACTTAAATCAGAATTGTAGCTATATATAAAAGTGGAGCATTTCATTTCATACATAGCTCTAATTAAAAAACAAGATATAAAAGTGGTTTAACCCCCAGAGTTCCAGGGCAGTATAGCATATGGGCTTGCAAAGCTGATTCTGCTGTGCCAAGCCCATATGCCGCACCGCTGAATTGCAGTCACTGATAAAGGCGGTGACGTGAGAAGACTTTCCTCAATCCCATTCAATCCTACCAGTAGGAGAAGGAGTGAAGCAGGAAACCATGTAGCTCCCCTGAGTAACCATTATTGATGTCCCAGCACAATTGGCTGGTAGATCAATAACTGGGGGGGCATCAGGAGGGGTCTTGATGTCCCCCTTCAAGATCTGATTAAATATTAATAAAATAATAATAAAAAAAATAACACTGTGTGTCACAGGGGCGTCCAGTGTGTGGCACACACAGGATATATTATTGGAGCCTTTTTCCTTTTATTCAGACCTGATTGGGGGCATCAAGACGGGGTTCTGATGCCCCCCATAAAGGTCTGCATTAAAAAGTTGAAAGAAAAAGAAACGCAAACCCCCCAGTGGCACACACACAGGATTAGTTTTTATTCCAGTATTCTGACCCTGATGCCTGGATCCTGATGCAATCCCAATGAGGTATCATCCTATATAATAATTTGCTAGAAATTTTGTAATGACGCAGTCATGCGCAGTAGAGACTGCCCGTGATAAGGCTGATACAGAGTGAGGAGCTCTGAAGGAGCGTCCCGTGCGGTATCAGCCAGGGCGCGGGCAGTCTCCACTGAGCATGACTGCACCACGACCAGCTGGCACTCTATCAGCCGAGGAGTGTGCAGTCTCTACTGTGCATGACTGTCCCGTGACCGGCTGGCAGTGGCACTGTGACCCGTGTGATATGCTCTTCTACTAGTCAATCAATAAATCAATAACCATAGGTTGGTACAGGATGGAATTGGTTCTACCGGCCTTACCAATATACCGGGTAAGGCAGCCTGGTAGGCTAGAATCACTAGGAGAAAAGGCTCTACCGGTCCTGCCAATATACCGG
The DNA here is from genome assembly GCA_037306005.1 of Rhinophrynus dorsalis. Classification (NCBI taxonomy): domain Eukaryota; kingdom Metazoa; phylum Chordata; class Amphibia; order Anura; family Rhinophrynidae; genus Rhinophrynus; species Rhinophrynus dorsalis. Next base: position 118,662,864 of record CM074727.1, on the reverse strand, counting down.
GCAGGACAGCCTTGAGACTGCTACACAGAGTAGTGAGGCTCTACCGGCCCTGCCAATATACCGGGCAAGGCAGCCTTAAAACTGGTACAACGAGTATGGAGGCTCTACCGGCCTTGCCAATACCGGGTAAGGCAACCATAGGTTGGTACAGGAGAGAATTTGTTCTACCGGCCTTACCAATATACCGGTCAAGGCAGCCTGGGACAGCAAGACTGGAACATAGGCAAAACTGACTTCAGCGACTGACCAAAGATGTAACAACCAGTCGCATATGATGGACAACAGGGGCCTGCTAGGCTGTCAAGCTGTAATAAGCTCCCAATGCAACAATGGAGCGAACCAGTACCAGCGTACGGGAGGAACACAATCTCTACCGGTGCTAACTGGGCACAACAAGCCACCGGTGCGAATGGAGCGAACCAGTACCCGCGTAATGGAGAGACACAAACACCACCGGTGCTGTCTAGGACTGAACAAGCAGCCGGTTCAATATGGAGCGAACCAGTACCCGCGTACTGGAGGAACACAATCTCTACCGGTGCTAACTGGGCACAACAAGCCACCAGTGCGAATGGAGCGAACCAGTACCTGTGTACTGGAGAGACAGAAACACCACCGGTGCTGTCTAGGACTGAACAAGCAGCCAGTTCAATATGGAGCGAACCAGTACCCTCGTACTGGAGTGACAGAATATCTCTACCGGTGCTGTCTAGGATTGAACAAGCAGCCGGTTCAATATGGAGCGAACCAGTACCCACGTACTGGAGTGACAGAATATCTCTACCGGTGCTGTCTAGGATTGAACAAGCAGCCAGTTTACGTGGAGCGAACCAGTACCCGCGTACTGGAGTGACATAACCTCTACCGGTGCAAACATTAGCGGGTCGTACAAGGAGCGAACCAGTACCCACGTACTGGGGAGACACAAACACCACCGGTGCTGTCTTAGATAGAACAATCAGCCGGTTAACGTGGAGCAAACCAGTACCCGCGTACTGGAGTAACACAATCTCTACCGGTGCTGTGAGGGACTGAACAAGCAGCCGGTTAACGTGGAGCGAACCAGTACCCGCCTACTGGAGTAACACACTCTCTACCGGTGCTGTGAGGGACTGAACAAGCAGCCGGTTAACGTGGAGCGAACCAGTACCCGCGTACTGGAGTAACACACTCTCTACAGGTGCTGTTTAATGCTTTCCCTTGCAATGTGTTGGACCCCCTGTGGCATGCACACTTTTTTTATTTTAGCTTTTATTCAGACCTTGTTGGGGTATCAGGAGGGGTCCTGATTCCACCCAACTAAATGTGAATAAAAAATAATTAAAAACATGAATCATCAGAGTGCCAAAAGGGGATCCAATGCATTTACACCCTTTAGAAAGACAAAAAAATTTTTTTCATCATTACTTTATTCAGACATTGGGGGGGAAGGGCATCAGGACTGGTCCTAAATAAAATATACTGGGGAAAAAAACCTTGCATCTCCCAATCCATTGGATTCCCCCCATGGCACATACACATGTGTCTGCAGGGGGGGCAAGAGGGGGCCCCCTTGGGATGGCACCATTCAGAATGAGGTAGGAGAGAGGGAGCATGTGATGGTGGGGTGAAAAGCAGGTCACGCTGCCTGCTTCTGGACTGGGTCCTCTCAGAGCCAAGCCATCACGTAGAGATCAGAGCAGGAGAAGAGTGAGGACACATTACAGCAGAGAAGAGGAGGAGTAGAAGATTTCCTCTGGTCTGGATAGATACCAGAGAGAGAGTCATAGAGAGAGGTACTAGTATGCTGCTGTCTATTAGTAGAACATTTGTATCTGCAGTTCCCTGCTCAGTCCTTCTATACTTGCATGGAGTCTGTCTGCCAGACTGATTAGCTTGCAGTTAGATGACAGACTCTCCTCCCCATGCAATCACTGAAGCACTGAGTGGAGAGCTGTCTGCATAGAGAGCAGGACACTCTAAAAAAATTAAGTTAAGGGGGGCAGGGGGAAATGGGGGAGTGCCGAATACAGGTAATGAAAAGGGAGACACAGGCACCAGAGGAGACCTCACCTCAGTTAAAGAGTAGGCAGCTGTGTCAAGCATTTGATATGTTGCAGAGATGCCTGGACTCACTGTTTAGCTGTATGTTCAGTGGTGAGTTGAGGGCTGCTTATCACTGCTTATTTCTCCTTGCCTTTCCACTTCCTGGCCTATTTGCCTCGATTCCGATAGGTGGATCTCCTCTGTTGTGAGTCAGGTGACCTGGTGAGGACCTCACATCACACATGTCCTTCCTGTCATCTTTTCCTCCGCTGCACTATAGTAAGTGTTGACTTTCAGATCAAGTAGTGTGATTATTATGTCACTTTCTTCTTTGTTGCATTTTACCCCCCCCCCCCCCTGCGCTCTTTAATCTCCATTTGCTTCTCTGGTACCTATATTTTTCCCCACATTTAAATCTCTGATCCCCATTGTCCTTTTTGTGCCTCTGTTTCTCCTATTTTGCCAATCAATTGCCCCATATGCCACAGTATTATCCATCTTTGTTCTCTTATGCCTTTTCCCCATTGCGCCCTTGTTTCTCCGCTATGCCCGTCTCATAGTGTATAAAGGGAAAGTGGAGTAAAACACCTCTCTATCATTCTAGGGATTAAAAGCCCCATTTAAAGATAGGAGAGAGTGAGTAGGGTATTGTACCTATAGTGTGGTCCCTGACTTTTGCACTAGTAACAGGCCCTATGATTTCTGGGCAGATGTTCCTAACAGGGATCACCCAGTGGGCTGTGCAGTCATTGGTCAGTTGGGAGTGTCGTAGGTATTTAGCTCTCCCCTATTAGTTTATATGATTTATATGCTTTCTCACTATAACCCTACTGGATTATGCATATATCTAATTTACCTGGAAACTCCAGGGTTAATTCTATACATTTGTTTCTTGTCTTTGAGCCAGATTGTTAGCAAAGACTTAGGGCTAGATTTAAAGGCAGCCGTTAGTAAAAAAAAGCACTAACGGGTGTGTTAAGTTCCATGTAGCAATTCAAAGATCCGTCTAAAGAACAGCTAACGGCAGTTTCACAATCCTTACGGCAAATACACTTACGTGCATTCAGACGCATGGAACAACACACCCCAGAGCTATTCAAAGGCTTGCGGTACTGGTAACGGCTGAAAAAAAGACACACCTAATGGCAAAAAGTTAAGACCAACTTTTCTTAGCCGTTAGACACTTAAAGGTCAAAACAAAACACCCGTTACATAGGAAAACACACAAAAGTTTTACCGCACAACCATGTAAATGGAAAAATTAACCCGTGCAATGCCAAAAAACACAAAAACATGGACACACAACACAAATCACTCCACACACAACAACAAGCAACACCACAGGGACAACGACACCCAAAAAAACAACAACACAACATGGCACGGAACAATGAGGGTTATCACACGACACGGACACCTGCAAATACAAGCTCACCTGTGCAATGTCAACACGCGACCTGCACCCCACAACTACACCCCCGCAAATGGCAGACACATACTAAGCACAACACACAACATTTTATAACACACACACACCTGCAAACACTTACCTGGACAAAAACAACTCTCCATTGGTCAGCACTCACCTCATCACCACACCTACACAGCGCCCTATCAAGTACTTAAAGGGACAACTCAACACACTCACTTGTGGCTTGTTTTCCACTCAGGGAGGGAGAGATAGAGAGAGATAGAGAGAGATAGAGAGAGATTGAGAGAGCAATCAATATGTTGGGTTACATATTGTTGCGAAGACTGCGGAGAAGGCGTGCAAGGGAGAGAGCTAGGGAACATCAGCAACCTCCAAACATGCCTGATCAACAGCCTTCACCTGTTGCAAGTGAGGAGGCTCTGTCTCAGCAGCCACACAGGAGTCCATCCCCACCTGGAGGGCAGAACCTGCCTGCGGATGCACAGCTGCAGCAACAGGATGCTCCACAGCAGCAGAGGATGTATAGACGACCACCAAGGCCCAGGGTATACCGCCCAAGGGTCACCCTCTTTGGAATGACCGATGATGAGGTAATGGATAGCTACAGGTTGAGGCCTGACAGCATCATTGCCTTGTATGAGGTCATCAAGGAGCAGGTGGATCCCATCTACAACCACAACCATGCCCTAACTGGCCTGTAGAAACTACTGTGTGCCATACACTTCATGGAAAATGGGGCCTTCCAGTCCACTGAGGGTTACGCATCTGGCATGTCACAGGCCACATTCTCCAGGGTGCTGGCCCAGGTCCTGCCAGCCCTCAAAAGCAAGGCCAGTACCTATATACATTTTCCCACCACCGACATGGACTGAATACACGTCAAGCAGGCCTTTTACGCAAGGGGAGGCATGCCCAGGGTCATGGGTGCTATAGATTGCACCCATGTCCGGATTAAGGCCCCAGCACGTGACGCACAGCTATTCATCAACAGGAAGAACTTCCACTCCATCAACGTGCAGATGGTGTGTGACAGCCATATGAGGATAATGAATGTCTGTGCAAAGTATCCTGGCAGCTCACACGATTCATACATTCTCCAAAACTCCTCAGTCCACAGAGAATTCGAGAATGGAACTTTTACATGGGGATGGCTTTTGGGTGAGTTCACAATACAAAATCACACCACATACACAGGTGTACACACAACGCTGCTCAGCATGCTCCTGACCCACAGCTAGTACGTCCACCACACAAAACATCATTCACACAACATGTGCTCCCTGTCTCACCATGTCACTCACATTACACAGGTGATGCTGGCTATGGATGCAAGTCCTGGCTACTGACCCCTGAGGCCAATCCTCGAACACATGCCCAGGAAAGGTACAACCAGGCTCATGGCAGAACGAGGAATGCCATCGAGCGGACCTTTGGCCTCCTCAAGTCAAGATTTCGATGTCTGGACCACTCTGGGGTAGCACTGCAGTATGCACCTGGAAAGGTGTGTGACATAATTGTGGCGTGCGCAACACTGCACAACATCTCAGTGGACACCAGGCTGCTGTTTCACATCCAGGACCCCCCCATACATGAAGTGCCCATGGACATCGGCCATGTTGAGGAGACCCTGAGAGGGACGCAGATCAGAGACAGGCTCATCACGGAACACTTTACACGTGAGTATAACGCAGGCATGCAAACAATCCATGCAAGTCCCCCATCAGTCCTGTGAATTGGTGCCAACACACTAACTACACTGCACATGATGTTCTGTCTCACCCCACAGGAACATTGACACAGCACTGCACTGGCAGCAGCATGGCCCCAAACATCAACCATACCATGGACGTGGCATATTGTGTGTGGGGATTCAAAAACCATCTTCCATTCCCCTCTACATGTTGACATACAGACCCCAAGGATATCACGCACACCCTCAGGAGAAACAAGGTACAACACATAACCCATGTTCATCGCCTTACAGGGCTTGATTGACAGCAACTAACTAGATTTGCCATGATCATAGGCTGAGCAACCAGGCTAGCCTTGTAGCGAAAGAGTATTATCCAATGCTATGCATTGGATAATACTCCGTAACATCAGGGGTTAAAGGGCCATTGGACTCAATATGGGACCCGTACTGTGCTAGAGCTCAGAAGAGCAGCAGAGGGGTGGATGTACAGTGGAATTGTTACACAACGTAGAGGTTATGAAACGTAGATCAGATTACCAGTGACTCCATGCTGACCTGTGAGTGTGCAGACATATGTGCCCATGATATGAATACACACATCAACAAATATGTCCTAATAGTTCCAGGGAACAAATGACATTGGGCTGCCACTGTCACTTTCACAGTGGCAGCCCAAATTCATTACTTCCATGGAGCTCTCAGAACACTTGTTGATGTGTGTATTCATGTCAGGGGCACATATCCATAGGGCTGGGGCACATGTCTTTAGTTCTCCACATAATTGGTTACAGATGAGTACACAACACATTGTCAAGCAATGGTTTGTGTGCTCACCTGTAATTAAGAAAATTGAGGATATCTTAAAGTCAAAATTGTTGTTTCTTGATCAGTTCAGGTCTATTGCTCCAAATCGTGTCCTCTTGTCCCACAGGCATCTATGACATGATCCATCCTTGAACTGAAGATCTTCCATGTGACTGGATTGATGTCTTGACAACACCTTCATAAAGATCACCCCTTGCTATTTCTGGTGATGTTGTTGGTGATGCAATGTTTGACCTGAGGCTCACAGCAACCTCTACTGGAACATTCTCATATAGACACAGAAAACACAAATTCACAAGTGTAATAACCTGTACCGTTAGGATGCTCATCTACAGAGTTGTCAAACCTTGTGGACAACACATGAACAGGACAGCAGTGTTAATAAAGTAGTATGATTTAGTTTCAAAGTACATTTAGTGTTCTCATACAAGTGTTCAATGCATATAGGCAATACACACAGAAAACACATGTACGTTCTAATGTACTTTGAGACACAATAAAGATGAACCATCACTAGTCAATCATCTGTGTCTGTATGAGGATATATTGGATTACACATTTGTTAATGCGTAACCACACTCAGGATAGAGTATCCTCCATACATGAAAAGGCATCACCCATATCATAGTTACATAGTTACATAGTTACATAGTAATTTAGGTTGAAAAAAGACTTGCGTCCATCCAGTTCAACCCTTTTCCTATTCCTGTTTACCATCGCTGACCCAAAAGAAGGCACCTGACTCCAAATGGCAATCAGATTTCTCCCTGGATCAACAAGCCCTAACTAAATATTAATCCCAATACTAACGTGCATAGCCCTCTATATTATGCTCTTTTAAATAAGTATCCAGACCCCTTTTAAAGGCATCTAATGTATTTGATAGCACCACCTCCTACGAAAGTGCATTCCATACCTTTATTGTCCTTACCGTAAAGAAACCCCTCCGCTGTTGTAGAAAATCTCCTTTCCTCAAGTCTAAGCGGGTGGCCCCTTGTCCTGTGTACTGTTCTGTTAATGAACAGGTCTTTTGAAAGCCCTTTATATGGGCCTTGAACATATTTATATCACAGGAGTCCACCACTTGTTTGCAAATGAGTGGACTCTGTGATGTATTCATGCAAACAGATGGTGGCAGTGATACACTAATGTGTTGTGGGAGTGATAAAGAGGTGATACAGGGGACATACTTCCACAGTGAATTCCTGTCCACAGTTTCTGTGTTGCTCAGTATAATCAATGTTCTGTGATATTGCTCCACTTTGACATATCACAGTACATGGGCTACATCAACGAACAACCAGACCAAGTGGACAAGTGTTTTCACTGGTGAAGTCTGTTACACCCTTAGGAAAAACAACAACTCAACTTACTGGAGGCCCCAGTGCTCACACCAGGATATCAATGTGTGTGCTACACATTGAAATCCTAGGTTAAAAACATTGGGTTCCCCAGTAAGTCAGTTGCACAATGAGTGTTTGAATCCAAGACAACATTGATGCAGGTCCCATTTATCTGTCCTGCTTGTTATGTCACCGCTAAGTCACATAGCTGTTTGTTTGGTTATCCCCTTAACCCTCTGAGTGCCAGAGTGGTACCCAACGCATTTCTTTGCAATGAGTTGCCTACCACTCTGGCTATGAAAGGGTTAAACACAACATTTAATGTAGACAAATGTTCAATGTTGTGCTAATAGTTGTGCTAAGGGGTATGTTTTGTTGTTCAAAATCAACACACAACATCGCCATATAACACAGTTGTGTAATATGGCTCCAGGGATGTATTTCCAGTTGAATTTGTACAACGGTGTGTGTGTGTGTGTGAACCCATGTTGTAACATCCCACAAACATCTTACCTAGGCAGAAGTTGTGTTCACTGCATTGTTTGGCAATGCATTGGAGACAACTCTGACACCCAATCTATGACCAAATGCAAAGCAGATCAGACAGGATTCAAAAGCACAATGTTCTTTTATTCAGGGGAAATGTAACATGTTGGGCATTTTATTTTTTTTTCTTGGGGGGGGGCCTTAGACTGTGTGGCAGAAGTGGATAACCTGGATGATCTCCTGGTCACCCTTTGCCCCTAGGTGTGGCTTCGGGGGTCTCATTAGAGGGGGTGGTGGGTGCAGTGGATCCCTCTGTGGAACGCAGGTTCTCCCTCTCTAACCGTAAGTTCTTCCTGCGGTTCAGCTCTCTCAACTCCACCAGTACCTGTGCAAGCATGTCCATCACCCCCGTGTGGAGCTGATGGAGTTGAGTGTTGATCCTCATGACCTCCGACTCCAGGGCATGGATCCTTGCCTCTATCCTGTTAGTGTTTCTCTGGGATTCCCTACGACTCCTGGTGATGTTGTCATTGGTGCAGAGGCTTGACCAGAGTAGTCTCCTTTGCAGAGTCATACACTCTGCTTCCATCCCCGTGGGGTGTTCACTGCTGGTGATGCTTGTGCCTGGTGAATCTGCTGCTGCTGTGTCCCCCTCAGCTGGTGCTGTGTCCCCCTCAGCGGGTGCTGTGTCCCCCTCAGCGGGTGCTGTGTCCTCCTCAGCTGGTGCTGTGTCCTCCTCAGCTGCTGCTCTGTCCTCCTCAGCTGGTGCTGTATGTGCTGCAGATAGGTATGTGCCAACCACTTTAAATGGACCCACTGTTGCCCACCGATGTCTGTGCTGGTGGAGGTGGTGGGGTAAACACGTCCCTTCGCATAGCGTGTTGGGGCTCCCCAAGCAGGCCCAGGTGTTGGTAGTCGAGTGGCCAAGGGTCAAACCTTGGCCACTGGTATGTGCTTGGCCCCCACCTGGGATCATACCTGGGGCCATGCTGGGGAGCCATCCAGGAGTGTAGGTCAATCGAGGATGAGTATGGCCCGTATTGGGTGGTGGCCACATCACCGGGCAGCCATTGCCTCCCTGGTGGTGGTGGTGCTGCTGCTGGAGGGTAATAGCTCCTGGAGGTGGTGGGGTGCATCCAGTCACTGTAATATGGTGGTGCAGGCAGAGGTGGTGTAGCCATAGGTGGTGCAGCCAGAGGTGATGTAGCCAGAGGTGGTGCAGCCAGAGGTGGGGCTGGCAGAGGTGGTGCAGCCAGAGGTGGGGCATCCAGTTGGGCAAGAGGTGTGGATGTAGTTGGGTACGGTGCCCACTGGATGGTCCCCTCCTCCGTATACTCCTCACTGGGTGGTGAGGTGGCCTCCTCCATGGGCTCCTAGAGTGCTGGAGGCACATAACCTGTGTGGAGAATTGAGATTGTGTGATCAGTAAACTTAGCTATGATGGTGTCAAATTGATATTAATACTTGAAATGTGGAAAGGGACATATATGTTGTAGGGTTTATCCCCCTTTGTGAAACAACGATACTCCTACTGGTGAAGGGTGTTTTATTCTACATGTATCGCAGCTCAGAGTTGAATTCCTTTGGTGCCACATCCCAGTGGCCTGAAATTGTACATTTGCGCTGTTGTCACATCATCCTTTGTGGATTTATGCTCCCTGGAACAAAGCTGGCCAGAGGATGGTCTTGCAACATTGGCATAGTACATTTTCAGGCCACAGTGATATTGTCCATGGAATATTCAACTTTGAGCTGTTATACTTTTGGGATGAAACACCTTTCAAACATTGGCATAGTACATTTTCAGGCCACAGTGATATTGTCCATGGAATATTCAACTTTGAGCTGTTATACTTTTGGGATGAAACACCTTTCAGCAGTGGGAATACCCTTGCTTTACCCGGTGGATCAATCCTATGACATATATTTTTCCTTTCACATTTTAGGTATTACTATCTCTTTAACAGGATAGCAATGGTTAATTTCACCTTGATGTAACATTGTAGGCATGATTAAGAGATGTTTAGAAAGATGTTGCTGTATGTGACAGCTGGAGATGTCAGTCATATGACCACACGGAGGCTCTTCAGCAGACTCAAAATTGACCCATTTGGAGAAAACTACATCTTTGGCATTGTCTACAAAGTGTTCCTGGTTTGTAAGCACGCTCTGTGGACCATGTTAATGATGGATCCATCTCCAATTGGTTCAATTTTGGGTCAGCTGAAGAGCCTCAGTGTGGTCAAATGACTGACATCTCCAGCTGTCACATACAGCAACATCTTTCTAAACATCTCTTAATGATGCCTGCAATGTTACATCGAGGTGAAATTAACCATTGCCATGCCAAGATACACAGTGAGGAATATGGTCTGATATGTGTGTATATGTACCTTTCATATGGGTACAAACATATCCTTGATAGATATGAACCCAGAGATCTGTTCAGTACATGTGATTGTCTTACTGCCTATATATGTGCAGCCATCATAAACTAACTTTCATTGATACCACTGATACCCATCCAAGGAAGGTGTAATATACTAGGTATGTGTACTCTGATGATGATATCAATATGAGTTAGTTTGTTAAGGGTGCACATATATGGGCAGTAGGACAATCACACGTACTGAACCTAACTCTGGGTTCACATCTTGTTGGGACATATTTGTACCCATTTGAAAGGGACATATCCACATACATATCTGGTCGTTTTTCTTTTTGTACATATCTTTTTGTAATTGATCTGCAGTGTGATTCAAATGGTATTCATCCCTAGGTTATCAGTTTATCCCGTAGAGTGCTGGATTTTGTCAGATTTGACATGTCACTCTCTGGTTGTCATGATGGTATCCTATGCATTGCATTGTGATGCATGGGATACCACCATGGCAATAAGGGATTGATGTACATTACAGGATTCTGTCCATGAGGTTTGTTCAAGTTGAATCCTGAGGGGCAACAATCAAGCCAGTATTGAAGGATATCATTGATTGAAGCCTTTTTTTTCCTGGATCAGCCCATCCATCCTTCTGTGTGAGGCAGTCAGACCCGATCATAGATATCCATAATTCATGGCCTGTTATTGACCAAACTCAATGGTTCATACTTGGTTCCCATATGTATCCTGCAAATAGTGTCTGGTGTACCATCCATCCATGGCATCAGCACTCCTGAGGATCCATATGTGAATCAAATGTGAGCAGGGCCGGATTTGCCACAAGGCAGAGTAGGCACCTGCCTACAGGCGCAAGCCACCTAGGGGCGCCTGCCATTAGGATTTTTTTTTTATTTTATTTTTTTAAATTAGCCACCTTGCTGGCTGCGATTGGCAGAACAATAATTCCCCCCCACCCGGCGCCCACTCCATGTGGCTCTCACATTGGCCCCCCATTGTCTGTTTCCTACCTCCCTGGCAGGACAGGTCTGTGCCTCCTTTGGCATAGTCCTGTAGCTGCTGAGCACACTCGTCTGCTCTTTAGGAATGCAGAGCGCTGGGAGATGACATCATATCCCAGCGCTCTACATTCCTGAATAGGAGATCGCGCGGGAGCTCCAGCAGCTACAGGACTATGCCAAATGAGGCACATATGACAGATCTCCTGCCAGGGAGGTAGGAAACCGACAATGGGGGGGAGGCAATGTGAGGGCAACATGGAGAAGGTGGGGGCAAGTTGGAGTTGATGGGGGCAATTTGGGGTTGGTGGGGGCAATGTGGAGCTGATGGGGGGCAAGTTGGAGATGGTGGAGGCAATATGAGGGCAATATGGAGCTGATGGGGGCAAGTTGGAGCTGATGGGGCAATGTGAGGGCAGTGTGCAGATGATGGGGTCAATGTGGAGATTAGGAGCATTGTGGAGGTGTCCAGTGGAGATGGCCAATGGGGGGGAGTACTTCAGATTTCTATGCCTACAGGCTCCTGAGATGTAAATCCGGCCCTGAATGTGAGATATGTAAATTCAAGTTAGAGTAAATGATTGCATACACAACACCAAGGCCAACTTTTTCACCTTTACTTATGTGTAATCGTTTTTGGCCTGTGTGTTGCACATACAAGCAGTTATTCTCAGTGGCACTGTGATTTGTGACCTGATCCATCCTGTTGGTGATTCAGTAAGCGGTTAAGTAGACCTGATGAACTGATTATGATGCTGACTTCTCCGCTGATCTCATTTCCACATCTGCAATGTTTTCTATGGAGTCCATACAATGGGTCCTGTGCAGCTTGATTCATGTTATTGGATATTCTCCATAGACTGACACTGTAATTGGTAAAGTGAGGGTATGTAAGTGGAAAATTCTCTACATCAGCTCTTTTTCACCGCTTAGTGAATGTCCCCTGTGTGTCATGTAATTGTTAACCTATCGACATGTGTTTGTTGTCTTGTTAACCCTTTGAGTACCGGAGGGGTTGCCAAAGCATTGTTGATCGATGCATTGATAATCCCTCTAGCACTCATGGGGTTATGTGCTGGAATCCCTGTGGGAACATGGGTAACATTGTATGACAACAATTGTGATGTTTGACATACAACACTTTTCTGAGCATGGTTTGTGTGTATTGTGTGTGATCAGCACAGCAACATGAAGGTTAACCAGGGAGTAGGACAGGTTTTGGACTTGTTGAACCTTGACATTTGTCCTTGTCTTGCGTCCTGTTTAAACCCTTGTGGTGCTTTGTTGGTGCAGTTGTGTGGATGAATGATGGGCATGTGTTGGGATGTGACTGTGTTTGTGTGTAATTGTTGTGTGGGTTGATGTGGTGTGTGTGATTATGTGATGCTGCACTTACCGGTGGTGTGGAGGCTCCTCTCATCCCCAGTGTCTGATCCTCCAGGGATCCCCTCAATGAGGGTAGATGACAGTGTCTGCCGCAGCCTCTCCTCCCATGCGCTGAAGGTGATGGGGACAGGTGGCCCACCTCCCGTGGTTCGGGTGTGCAGGGCGGCATCCCCCATCTTCTTCTTCACCTGCCTTTACAGTCACCCCATCTCTTCTTCATTGAGTCCACATCCCGTCTGCAGGTGGCCACCGCATTAACTCGGCTGCAGATTTGGCTCCAGGCAGCTCTCCTCCTCACAGCCAGGCCAGGGAGTCTCTCTCTCGGGAAGAGGAAACTCTCCCTCTCCAGCACAGCCTCCACGAGGGCCGTGTTTTCTTCCTCGGTATATCGGGGATCCCTGACCCTGTCCCCCTCAGCTCCGACATGCGAGGAGTCAGAACTGGAGTGTCCTGCCTGCTCTGCCCCTGCCTGTGTGAGGTGGTCCCCAGGAACTACCCCTCATCCCACTGCAGGTTCTGTCCCTCTCCTTTGTGTGCCTGCTCTTATGGGCCTGGTCCCCCTCCGCCCTGCGAATCTCCCTCTCCCACCTCTGCTCTGCTGAGGGATACCCTCCTGACCTTCCTCCTCCTCCTCCTCCACTACCCTCCCCATCCCTCTCTCCTGTCCTCCTCTCCTGGCCATCATTCACCCACTCACACCCAGGCACTCTCCCACGCCCTCACAGACACACTCGATCCCACTCACTCTCTGTCACACACTTTCACTCACGGATCCACACTGTAAAAATAAAGTTTTAAAAAAAAGACTATGTGTATGTATGTGTATGTGTATGTATTTGTATGGATGTATGTGCTATGTGCAAAAGTGTGCTATGTGTCTATTTAGATGTAATTCTCTCCTCTCCAAGATCCTTCTACCTTACTCCTCTGTATGCTTCTCTCTCTCTCTCTAAACACTATCCTCCACTCCTGGGTCCTGTGATCTAGCTTGCAGAAACTCGAAACACAGACAGGGTGTGACCGTTATTTTGAGGTATATATAGGTGTATTTGAACATTTTTGATACTTTGGGGCCTTGGGATTGGCTGTAGGTTTGAATTTTGTTTGTGCATCTATCAGGGTTGCTAGACAACGGCAGCCGTAATGTTACATTTTGACTTAAATTGTGTTTTAACGGGTGTTTGGGACGCACAGTGATGCGAAATCATGTGCGACGCTGGTTTTTGTGTTACGTGTTTTTGTAGTGCCTATGCCCGATAGCTATTCTTGTACTCTTACCTTTAAATCTGCCGTAAACCATGTGTTCTTTGCGGCCGATGTGCCTTTTTTACTTAGCGGCTGGTTTAACGGCTGCCTTTAAATCTAGCCCTTAGACAGTTATCACACTACTGGGCTCCTGCACCCACACATTGCCCTTTCGTGGTGTTCCTGTGCCAGTGCTATGTTTGCTTATGAAGTTTCCAGTGTACCGACTTGGCTTGCCTGACTACTCTCCAGTTCCTGCGCCTGTGCACCAACCCGTATTGCCTGACGTTCCTGCTATTGTGTACCGACCCGGACTGGCTGACGTTCCTGCTCCTGTATCCTGATCCGGCCTGGCTGACGTTCCTGCTCCTGGACTCCGACTCGGCAGATCTCCGTTTTGGTCCTGGTCGCCTCGGCGACATTCTGACTTGCCTTGTTTGGCACCTCTGCACCCACAGGCTTGCCTAGTATTGTCCCATTGTGGCTCTATGGAGCACCTCTGGCCTAGTCCGCCACTCTGTCTAAACTGGTTGCTAGTGTTGCCTCCGTGATAGCACCGGTACATTGCCTTTGGCTACACTCCACTCCGTCAATACCGGTTGCAAGTGTTGCCTCCGTGAAAGCACTGGTACATTGCCATTGGCTATGCTCCACTCTGTCAATACCGGTTGCAAGTGTTGCCTCCGGGATAGCACCGGTACTTTGCCATTGGCTATGTTGCACTCTGTCAATACCGGTTGCAAGTGTTGCCTCTGTGAAAGCACCGGTACATTGCCATTAGTTACGCTCCACTCTGTCAAAACCGGCTGCAAGTGTTGCCTCCGTGATTGCACCGGTACATTGCCATTGGTTACGCTCCACTCTGTCAAAACCGGCTGCATGTGTTCCCTCCGTGATTGCACCGGTACATTGCCATTGGTTGTGCTCCACTCTGTCAAAACCGGCTGCAAGTGTTGCCTCCGTGTCTGCACCGGTAGTGCTCCTGGTTACTTCAGTGGACTGGCACTCGCTGTGAAGACTGTCTTTGGCTTGTTTAAGAATCAGCTCAATACCTTGACAATCCTGTCCCTAATCCAGTGGTCCCCCCAGCTTCGACACCGGAGAGTCTATCCGTGACCTCTGTGGCCTCAGTCAAAGGGTTAACTGCTTCTGCTCCGTTCCACTCAGATATGATGATGAACCCAGTCTAAGCAGAGTGTTTATTAACCAACTTGAGATATTTCTAGAATTAACCCCTCATGCCTTTCCTAATGACTGCAGTAAAGTTGGGTTTATGATATCTTTACTGACCGGCAGAGCCCTGGCATGGGCCAATCCCTTATGGGAGAGTGCTAAACCTTGCACCAGGAATTTCCGGGAATTTGTGAAAACATTTTGGAGAGTATTTGAAATTCCTGGTAGAACCGCCTCTGCTGCTAAACGTCTGATGGAAATACAACAGGGCAATCAGACGGTGGGTGACTACGCCATAAAATTCTGCACTTTAGCAGAAGAGGTAGGTTGGAATAATGAGACATTGGTAGCAGCCTTTGCCCAAGGTCTGGCTGACCATATCAAAGATGAGACCGCAGCTAGAGAATTGCCTAATGATTTAGACGAATATATTGATTATGCCATTCTGATTGACACTCGGATCTGTGAGAGACTTGTGGCAAAAGACCGTAGGCTACGGCCTAAAAGTGGTGGGTTCAGCAGTTCATTCTGCCCACCCACCCCTCCCTCGTTGCCTAAACCTCATGTCCTTAAACAAGAATCCTGTGAACCTATGCAACTAGGGTTTACCAGGTTAACTAAGGAGGAACGGGCACACCGCAGGAGGCAGGGGTTATACTTGTATTGTGTTAAAGCTGGGCATATGCTAAGAACCTGTCCCGTACGTCCGGGAAACAGACGCACCTAGGGTACCTTGGGGGACAGGCCCTAGGTGGTGTTCAACCGTCCCCAGATCCTATCATACAGAAACCCACAATCCAGGTGGTATTCACGTGGGCAGATCACTCAGTGGAGGTTCTGGCCCTGATTGATTCTGGCACGGCCGGTTACTTTATGGATAGTGCCTTTGCTGAACTACACAAGATTCCGCTGGTCAAAAGGGAATCGCCTCTAGTCATTGAAGCCATTGACGGCAGACCATTAGAACCAGCTCAGATTACTATGGAAACCATACCACTACCTATGACAAATGGGGTTCTTCACAGAGAGGAACAGCAGTTCCAGATAATCCATTCCTCTCACCATGCAGTCATTCTGGGGTTCCCTTGGTTACAGCTGCATAACCCCCAGTTTGATTGGCAGAATTGTGAGATTACTTCTTGGTCTCAATATTGTATGAAGCATTGTGTGTCTCACCCTGTTAAGATCCTGTGTGCCTCTCCCTCGTTGCCAGTTGAAAACCAACAATTCAGTGACGTTTTCAGTAAGGGAGAGGCTGGCAGGTGCCTCAGCACAGGTCGTACGATTGTGCCATTGATTTGCCCCCGGGGGTGGTGCCCCCTAAGGGACGTACGTACCCACTGTCATGCGATGAAAATCAAGCTATGGAAGAATACATTGAGGATGCCCTCAAGAGAGGGATCATTAGGAAATCTACCTCGCCTGCTGGTGCTGGGTTCTTTTTTGTGAAAAAGAAGAATGGCGAATTAAGGCCGTGTATTGATTACCATGGCCTAAATAAGTTAATGCCCAAGAATGCCTATCCAATACCACTCATCACTGAACTATTTGACAGGTTAAAAGGTTCCTCCATGTTTACGAAATTAGACCTACGTGCGGCCTATAACCTGATCAGGATAAAAGCTGGGGATGAGTGGAAAACGGCATTTAATACTAGATCTGGGCATTATGAATATCTAGTTCCGCAAAAACAAACTATTTTGTAAAATGAAAAAATGTGAGTTTCACAGATCCAGAGTGCCCTTCTTGGGGTTCGTGATCGCTAAGGAAGGTATCGCTATGGATCAGGAAAAACTCGCGGCAGTACTACAATGGCCACAGCCCAAAGGGTTAAAGGCGATCCAGTGCTTCTTGGGGTTCGCTAATTATTGCAGAAAGTTTATTAAGAATTTTTCCACTATTGTGAATCCATTGTCTGACCTCACGCAAAAGGGCGCTAATCCTTCCCAATGGTCTGAGGCAGCCGAACATGCCTTTGAGACACTGAAATCCGCTTTTGCAGCTGCTCCTGTACTATCCCACCCCAACCCGTCTCTTCCATTTACGCTAGAGGTCGATGCCTCAGAGATTGGGGTAGGGGCAGTACTATCTCAACGCCCGGTGGTAGGGGGCGCTCTCAGACCATTTGGGTTTTTCTCTAAGAAGTTGTCGAGTGCCCAAAGTCACTATGAGATAGGTGACAGTGAATTACTGGCTATCATTCTCGCCCTGAAGGAATGGAGTCACCTATTGGAAGGTACCAGAAGTCCTGTATTAATCCTCACTGACCACAAAAACCTGATTTATCTTTCAGAGGCTAAGAGATTGTCCTCTCGTCAGGCCAGATGGGCTCTGTTTCTATCCCAATTCAATTTCGTATTATCATATTTGCCGGGTTCCAAGAATGTTAGGGCTGTATCACGGTGCCCGTGATTGCTTGCTTTTCCTGTCAGTTAGCTATGGGTGCTCTCCATTGGTTGCCTGTGATTAGTCCACCCAGTATTGCCTATATAGACTGGGTTCCTGCACCCTTTCACTGCCCTTTCGTGGTCTCTCTATGTCAGTGATCACCTGCCTATGGATTTCTGTGTCAACTGGGGCCTGCTTGAATCCTCTACTGTTTCAGAGTCAGAGTACCTACCCAGAGAGCCAGCATACACTCCAGAGCCGTTCCTGCCTCCGTTCCTGATCCAGTTTGGCTGTCGTTGCTGCTCCGGTATCCTGTTCCGGCCTGACTGTGCTCCTGCTTCTAGATCCTGATTTGGATGCATTCCACTTGACTCCAGTCTCCTCGGCGACATTCTGAACTCTGGGTTCCTCCTTTGGTGGTACTGCTGATTCCAGGCTTCTGGCCTCCGAGTTGGCACTGTTAGTCTAGTTATGGGTAACTCCAATTACACCGGTTGCTTATGCTGCCTCCGTTAAAGCACCGGTAGGGCTCCCAAGTTTGTCCAGTACGCGGTACTGGTTTGCTCCACTCTTACACCGGTTGCTTGTTGTCACCGTTATAGCACCAGTAGGGCCTCTGTGTTGTCCAGTACGCAGTACTGGTTTGCTCCACTCTTATACCGGTTGCATGTTGCCTCCGTTATAGCACCGTTAGGGCATCCGTGTTGCCCAGTACGCGGCACTGGTATGCTCCACTCTTACACCTGCTGCTTGCTGCCTCCATTATAGCACCGGTAGGGCCTCCGTGTTGTCCAGTACGCGGTACTGGTTTGCTCCACTCATACACCGGCTGTTTGCTGCCTCTGTTATCACACCAGTAGGGCCTCCGTGTTGTCCAGTACGTGGTACTGGTTTGCTCCAGTTTTACACTGGCTGCTTGCTGCCTCCGTTACAGCACCGGTAGGGCCTCCGTGTTGTCCAGTACGCGGTACTGGTTTGCTCCACTCATACACCGGTTGCTCGCTGCCTCCGTTATAGCACCGGTAGGGCCTCTGTGTTGTCCAGTATGCGGTACTGGTTTGCTCCACTCTATCACCGGTTGCTTGTGTTGCCACCTTTATAGCACCGGAAGGGCCTCCTGTTTGTCCAGTACGTTTTACCGGTTCGCTCCACTCTATCACCGGTTGCTGATACTACATCCGTTATTGCACCGGTGGGGCCTCAAATACTCTGTGTCACTTTGTCATAGGCTGCTTTACCCGGTATATTGGTAAGGCCGGTAGAGTCTCCTTCATATTGTTATGCCAGTCTCCAGGCTGCCTTACCCAGTATATTGGTAAGGCCGGTAGAGCCTCCTTCATTGTGATGCCAGTCTCCAGGCTGCCTTACCCAGTATATTGGTAAGGCCGGTAGAGCCTCCTTCATCTTGTTGTGCAAATCTCCAGGCTGCCTTGCCCGGTATATTGGTAAGGCCAGTAGAGCCTCCTTTATCTCATTGCCAGTCTCCAGGCTGCCTTGCCAGGTATATTGATAAGGCCGGTAGAGCCTCCTTCGTCTCGTTGTGCCAGTCTCCAGGCTGCCTTGCCCGGTACATTGGCAAGGCCGGTAGAGCCTACATATTTGTATTATTGTTTGCTATGCTACTTGAACCTGTCGTGTGTCTGTAACATATGTTATGTTCAGGACCTGTGAGGGTTCTTATTAACTTTTCAATAAAGTTGTGTTTTTATCTTAACTCTGTGTCTGTGAGTCAAAACAAACCGTGACAGGCTGATGCCCTGTCTAGACAATTTGAGCCTAAGACTGATAGGGCCGAGATCCCAGTACCCATTATACAGCCTGACTGCATTTTGGCTACCCTATGTACCAGTATCACTTCACCACTGGGGGAAGAGATTTTGGCAACCCAAGCTACAGCCCCCCCGGAAACCCCAGTGGCAAGTGTTTTGTTGATGAGCCATTTCGTACTCGATTACTTGAAACATACCACTCGTCTAAGGCTGCTGGGCATATCGGTAGGGATCAATTAATATGGTCTCTTTCGCAAGTTTTCTGGTGGCCCTCTCTGAGGGCTGACTGTTCTGCATTTACCGCAGCCTGTGCCACCTGTGCGCGTGCCAAGACCCCTAGACACCTCCCTGTGGGCCTACTCCAACCAGTGCCTAATGGTGAACGTCCCTGGTCCCACGTATCCATTGATTTCATGGGAGAGTTGCCAGTATCTAGAGGGTATTCATTCATCTTAATGATGGTTGAAAGGTTTTCTAAAATGGCTCATTTCATGCCCCTCCCGGGCCTTCCCTCTGCCCAGGAACTGGCTGTTGTCTTCACTAAGGAGGTGTTTTGATTGCATGGGGTACCTAGAGTTCTGGTGTCCGACCGTGGGAGCCAGTGTCCAGATTTTGGAGAGCATTTTGTGAACAGATGGGCATTCAACTGTCTTTCTTCTCTGCCTACCATCCCCAGACCAATGGGGCCGCTGAGCGTGCCAATCAGGGACTGGAGCAGTTCCTGTGCTGTTTTGTCACAGATCATCAAGATAACTGGGCCGACCTGTTGCCGTGGGCAGAGTTTGCCAGGAACTGTGCGGTTAATTCATCGTCCGGGAGCTCCCCGTTTCTCATCAACTACGGGTTCCAGCCTTGTTTGCTCCCAGACTCCTTCCAGTCACAACAAATTCCAGCTCTGAATGAGCACATAGAGCAACTCTGCTCCACTTGGGCACAGGTTCAGAGGACCCTCAGTCAGTCTTTCCAGCATTATCAGCGTCACACCAATTGTAGAAGGCTGCCAGCGGTCTCCTTCCAGGTTGGGGACAGGGTATGGCTATCCTCCAGAAACCTCAAGTTGCAAGTTCCGTCCAATAAACTGGCTCCCTGGTTTATTGGTCCATTCAGGGTGATCCGTAAAATTAACCCTGTTTCATATGCCTTGGATCTCCCTGCGTCCATATGCATTCATAATGTGTTCCATGTATTCCTCTTGAAACCTCTGGTATGCAACCGTTACACAACTACTCCTGTGGTTCCCGGCCCGGTAGAGGTGGAGGGTAAGGAGGAGTACGAAGTTCAAAGTATCATTGATTCACACAGATTTAGAGTAAAATTGCAGTACTTGGTCCATTGGAAAGGCTATCGTCCGGAGGAACGTTCTTGGGTTGATCAAAAGGACCTTCATGCTCCTAGATTACTGCATATTTTTCACTCTAAATATCCTCAGAAGCCTGGTCCCTCTTCTAGGAGGGGGGGTCTTTGAGAGGGGGGTACTATCACGGTGCCCGTGATTCCTTGTTTATATTTTTTCTGTCAGTTATCCTATGTTAGGTCCTCATTGGTTGCCCTCTGTTAAGCCCGCCCAGTATAGCCTTTATATACTGGGCTCCTGCACCCACACATTGCTCTTTGGTGGTGTTCCTGTGCCAGTGCTACTTTTGCTTATGAAGTTTCCAGTATACCGACTTGGCTTGCCTGACTACTCTCCAGTTCCTGCGCCTGTGTACTGACCCGGATTGCCTGACTATTCTTCAGTGTTTGTTCCTGTGTATCGACCCGGCCTGGCTGACGTTCCTGCTACTGTGTACAGACCCAGACTGGCTGACATTCCTGCTCCTGATCTGGCCTGGCTGATGTTCCTGCTCCTGGACTCCGACTCAGCAGATCTCCGTTTTGGTCCTGGTCACCTCTGCGACATTCTGACTTCCGGTACCTTGTCTTGTTTGGCACCTCTGCACCCGCAGGGTTGCCTAGTATTGTCCCATTGTGGCTCTACGGAGCGCCTCTGGCCTAGTCTGCCACTCTGTCTAAACTGGTTGCTAGGTTTGCCTCCATGATAGCACCGGTACATTGCCATTGACTACATTCCACTCTGTCAATACCAGTTGCAAGTGCTGCCTCCGTGATAGCACCGGTACATTGCCATTGGCTACGCTCCACTCTGTCAAAACCGGTTGCCAGTGTTGCCTCCGTGATTGCACCGGTACATTGCCATTGGTTACGCTCCATTCTGTCAAAACCGGCTGCAAGTGTTGCCTCCGTGATTGTACCGGTACATTGTCATTGGTTACGCTCCACTCTGTCAAAACCGGCTGCAAGTGTTGCCTCCGTGATTGCACCGGTACATTGCCATTGGTTGCGCTCCACTCTGTCAAAACCGGCTGCAAGTGTTGCCTCCGTGATTGCACCGGTACATTGCCATTGGTTGCACTCCACTCTGTCAAAACTGGCTGCAAGTGTTGCCTCCGTGTCTGCACTGGTAGCGCTCCTGGTTACTTCAGTGGACTGGCACTCGCTGTGGAGACTGTCTTTGGCGTGTTTAAGAATCAGCTCAATACCTTCACATATGGGACTGTTTTCCTATCTTGATGAATGTTAACTCCTACATTGCTGAAACCTGGAAACCTTATCATCTGCCTGACCCGAGTCAGCATAAACTGTATGTCTCCTATATTTGTGCTGGACCTGTGTGGGCCTAATTTACCTGTCGAGTGTCTGTACTATAAGTTGTATATTACAGGACCTGTGGGTGTTCTTTGTGTATTACTGAATTTCAATAAAACTGTGTTTTTTTTATCTTAACCCAGTGTCTGTGAGTCAAACAAACCGTTACAATGTGCTATCACTATGTGCAACTGGAATACAAACAAAAGGAGGAGCTGGAAGGACTGTTATGCGTCCAATGAGTCTGAGGAGGAGGAAGTGACAACTGCCAACGTTGAAGGGCCTAGATGCCCTGATTCCCCAGGCCCAATGATCAGCGCAGGCGCTAGCATAAGGCAGCTTAGGCAGCCGCCTTAGGGCGCCGCAGCAGAGGTTCGCCGAAACGGGGGAGCTGCAAATTTTTTTTCCCCATTTTTTTTTAAATATATATCTGCTGCAAGGGACAGTGGCGTAGCAATGGCCCCCGCATGCGACTTGGGGGCCTCTAGAAATTAAAGTGCGCTGCTCTCCACTGGCCCTGGCCCGCCCATTGAGTCTCTGTGCTCACCCATGGGCCGGGAGCTCAGCTGACATGTACACCAGCTGTGTAGTGCTCGCTTCTCACGAGAGCCAAGGACAGGCAAGAGCAGAGCAGGCCCTTATATGGGTCCCGGTGGGTCTATGGGACCCAGGCGGCACTTTGCCGCCCCAAGACATTTCTCGCACCTGCAAAAAACAAAAAAAGGTTGCTGGCAGAGGTGCTTACTCTACAGACACTCTGCAGGTGGCCAATCAACTTGCTCACAGACATCCTTCATTTTCGGAAGTCACGTGACCTGCTGGAGCTCAGACATCAGACCACATGGGGAGTGCAAGAGGCAGCAAGAGGATCAAGCTGCCTGCCATTAGACACCGGGGAGCTGGACAACTGTGGGTGCTGGCTGGGGTAAGTCCTGGGTGAGCAATGTGGGCAATAGGGCTTGTCCTGGGGTGCTGTGGTAAGTCCTGTATGGGCAATGTGGGCAATGGGGCATGTCCTGGGGTTCTGGGGTAAGTCCTGGATGGGCAATGTGGGCAATGGGGCATATACTGGGGTGCTGGGGTAAGTCCTCGATGGGCAATGGGGCATGTCCTAGGGTGCTGGGGTAAGTCCTGGGTGGGCAGTGGGCATGTCCTGGGGTGCTGAGGTAAGTCCTGGGTCAGCAATATGGGTGCTGGGCATGTTTAAATGGGTACCTGGCAGTGGCATATTTAATGGGCAAACTGGTTGTGCCATATAGAGGGAGAAGAGAGACAGACAGAGGTTGGAAGAGGAGAGAGAGAGACATGGAGGAGAGAGAGACAAAAGAGGAGAAGATACATGGCAAAGAGACACATGGGGAGAGGAGAGAGACATGTATGACATGTGAAGAGAGAGACAGACATGGGTGGGATGGAGGGAGAGAGAGACAGATATGAGTGGGATGGAGGGAGAGACAGACATGGGTGGGATGGAGGGAGAGACAGAGACAGACACGGGTGGGATGGAGGGAGAGACAGAGACAGACATGGGTGGGATGGAGAGACAGAGAGACAGACATGAGTGGGATGGAGGGAGAGACAGACATGAGTGGGATGGAGGGAGAGAGAGAGAAAGACAGACATGGGTGGGATAGAGGGAGAGAGAGAAAGAGAGACAGACATGGGTGGGATGGAGGGAGGGAGAGAGAGACATGGGTGGCATGGAGAGAGGGAGAGAGAGAGACATGGGTGGCATGGAGAGAGAAAGAGAGACAGACATGGGTGGCATGGAGAGAGGGAGAGAGAGACATGGGTGGCATGGAGGGAGAGACAGACATGGGTGGTATGGAGAGAGGAAGAGAGAGAGACATGGGTGGCATGGAGAGAGACATAGGTGGCATGGAGAGAGGGAGAGAGAGACATGGGTGGCATGGAGAGAGGGAGAGAGAGACATGGGTGGCATAGAGGGAGAGAGAGAGAGACATGGGTGGCATGGAGGGAGGGAGAGAGAGAGAGAGACATGGGTGGCATTGAGGGAGAGACATGGGGGGGGGTGACAGACAGATGGTATTTTATAACTGTCCATTGTTTTTACATCTACAGAAGAGTTAGATAGCAATCTTTCACACAGGACACCACTTTAACAGTTTCATAACCAGAGATGTCTGCTCCTGTACGGTTAGATTTTATAACCCTTTGAGTACAGGAACAGAAAATTCTAACACTTTGAGTACAGGAGCAGACATCCCTGGTTATGAAAGGGTTAAAGTGGTGTCCGCAATTGTAAAAAATGGACAGTTTTAAAATATCATCTAAAATGTACAATTCTTCCATTTGTCTTTACATTATACTAACTGCACAGGGAATGTAATCGGGGGAGTTGGTTGGCTTTGAAAGACCTGGGGCTTAACCCTTAGTGTGTCAAAGGGGTATGCAACACATTGCAAAGCAATGCACTGCATATTCCTCTGGTACTCAAAGGGTTAAATGTGCATAGAGCATCTATATGGTCATGTTTTGGTGGGTGTTGTTTGGGGGGGCAGCATTTCATCATTGGACCCAGGCAGCACAATGTCTTGGGCTGGCCCTGGGCAAGAGGCGGGGTGATGTCACTCTGTGTGTGTTGCTACTATGGGCTTCACGTAACTTGCTTTGCGCGGGCTGCTACAATTCTGCAACTCAGGCATGCCGCAAACTGATAGTCTTCCACAGCTTGCACCTGTATCCCCAGTAACTCTGCCAGGAGGACATTTATGGTTTCTTTTTAGGGTTTGTATACAGCTTTTGTCAGTAAATACGTAACAAATATATATGGTGACAAAACAGCACAAACAGAAAAATAAAATTATGATAATAATGTCACAATGATCCTTAAAAAAAACAAATTAAGGGATCATTGTGTCATTATCATAATTTTATTTTTCCATTCATTTTTCTCAACCTGTTTTGCTTTAATATGCAAGTTAATTTACACACCTGCTCTATAGACTTGGGAGACCAATTAAATTACATCAGACAGGTGTGTTAGTTGCTTTGACACAGGGACTCTAACAAGGTACTCTGTATTTAAAGGGATAGTAATACTTAAAATGTAAAAAAACATATGTTGTAGGGTTTATCCCCCTGAGTAAAACAAGAGTACTCCCACTGCTGAAAGGTGTTTCATTCAAAAGTTATTAATTTTCAAAGTTGAATTTTTTAGGTGCAATATCACAGTAGCCTGAAATTGTACAGTGGCGTTGTTGCTACACGATCCTATGGACAGCTCTGGTCCCGGGACCATAAATCTCCATAGGATGGTGTAGCAACAGCGCTACTGCACAATTTCAGGCCACTGTGATATTGCACCTAAAAATTCAACTTTGAAAATTAATAACTTTTGAATGAAACACCTTTCAGCAGCGTGAGTACCCTTGTTTTACTCAGGAGGATAAACCCTACAACATGTTTTATTTTACATTTTAAGTATTACTATCCCTGTAAGTCAAGTATTTGCACGTTAGGTTGTCTTGAGAAAGTCTCTTGTATGAACCGAAATGTCTAAAAATTAAACCTTATTTTTTTTTCTCCATATAGAAGGCCTATGAGTGTTTTTTTATTCCATGTTGGTTGTTCTCACCACATCCATTTGTTGTATTAATTCTGGAAGCAGCACTGAGGCAATTTCATACAAACAAACACTTTATATCGGAGCGCCCATCTCTACGTATTTATATGTGTGTTTGTATGTGTATATAAATATACTCCTTGATTATTTTGTGAAGTGTGTCTTTTTGGTAGGGACCTTTTATTTTAATAACTAAAACCATTAGCAAACTGGCTGCTCAGAAGGATACTACATCTGCCACAATACCCTATCCCTTAAAACTGTCTACTTTTATATGACATGCTATCACCTAGTGAAGTAAGTGTCATCATACACTATTACTAGTGTTTGGTTATAATACCTTCTGATAGCCACCTCTTTCTTCTTATGTGTATGTTTGGGTCTCAAGTGACATGGTTGTGACTGCTCAGTTTTGTTCTAGTTGTGTTCCATATGCCTCTGTGTCACTGTTTCCTCTAATACATTCCTCATATTTTACCAGTAGTGTTATTTTTACTTCAGGTTACTGACTGAATTCTATTCTCTGGTAACTCACAGCTTACGTTATAAGTTAATTGTAGGCTAGATATTGCTTGCATGCTATGTTGCCCAGTCTCTAGTATCATATAATGGGGTGCTATGTTCTTCCAGTTAACAGGTACATACTGTTGGATTTTGTTAATGGGGTAACATTTTTGCTGGTTTTATGTAAAGGAGCGGAGCAGTACTCTGATGGTCTTGTTGGGGCACCATCCAAGCAGCACTATTGTGGGTAGTGAGGTACACTGGCATATGTTTATTGTACAGGGCCAGAATGGTCCCACACAATAAACCACATACCATGATACCTTCAGCATAAAGCCGATCTATCAGCTTCATGCACATTGTGGCAAGGTCGGGGGGGCATCAAAATGCACCTTTTCCTGTGCAGACAAAAACCCTATATCTCTCATAGGGATATTGGGGAAAATAATGTCACAGGAAGAGGAAGTAGGGGGTAGCAGTGTGAGCAGAACAGGTCAGCTACCTGTGACTGCTGCTAGTGCTGCCAGTGTGCCTTGTGATCCTGCTTCCCAGCACCATCCTCTTCAATACATGCAGAATGCTGCAGCACAAATTACCTACTGCCACCTAGGTTTGTCTCTGCCCCCTACTCCTCAAATCTCTCCAATGGCTGCCTATCAAACTCCGGATCTCTTACAAAATTCTGCTTCTCTCGTTCAAAAGTCTTCTCCTGCACCTCTCTAATGGTCTTCAAGTCATGATTGAAACTAAATATCCTTAAAAAACTTAAACATGCTAGAAGGCACTAGCTTTATACAAGTTAGGCTCTTTATAAATTATTTACTTTATTTATGTCCCCTATCCTGACCAGAACTCTGGCACTGTATTCAGCACTTGATCTTTATGTACTCTGTATTTATCCCATGACCACTTAAGATTATAAGCTTTCAGGCAGGCACCTCATTCCATTGTTTCACTTTGCAAAGCACTTGTAACCCTGTGTTGTCTAAACCCTTGAATTGTAAAGTGCTGCTTACACTTGTGGCGCTGTACAAATAAACATATTCATTCATTCATTTTCAGGAGGGGGGATGAAATGATGATGCCAAGTATGACAGCATCTTGGCACAACCACCCTCATCAGACATATTAAACACAGACATCATGACATTAATGTGAAGCATGTTAAAGCCAACTGCCCAATAAAGAAATCGGCAACAGCTCTTGCTGTTCCCCCTAACTCTCCACAAAGGCAACAAGAGGTGAGGTGTAAATCAAAGAGGAGGAAGAATAGAGAAACCCAGCAAGAGCTCTGAAGTTTGACAGCGAGCCAAACACCTGGCTCGCCATCACTTTCTTTCTGTAGGGTCCAGCCATGGGAAGATGTAACTATGTCTTCTGGCCATCCACCTCATACATCAATACCTCTCTCACCAGCTGATAGCCATTATGTAGATGTAAGTATGTGGCAGTTTGTGTCCACCCATTGCACACCGTGTGGTGCTCTGATCACACATGGCAATCCTGCAGAATATGCCAAGCTAGTGGTAGGGAGGGTTCATCAGTACTATTAAAGGGGAACTACCACACCACAATAACTTTACATGAATTGAATCTTCATCTGGCGACTAGCTGCTTAGTAGCGCTAATCGCCAGAAATATTACCCGGTTTGAAAGATTTTGCAGTTTTACGGAGGCTCACAGTAGCAGGAAGCACGGACATCTCGTCATAGTGACGTCCGTACGCCTGCGCTGTCAGTCCCTTTTGGAGCCGGCTGAAGAGCAGCTAGTCGCCAGATGAAGATTCAATTCATGTAAAGTTATTGTGGGGTGGTAGTTCCCCTTTAATACTGCAAGTTGTCATGTGTCCTTGGCGGGGAGTGGAGAAGAGACATAGTGACGGAAACATTACTTGGTTTCTGGTGGTTGGATTTCACATTGGGGACCCTAAGTGTCACGGTGTTTGATATGAGCGCAGATGTGCACATTGTTCCCAGTCCTTCCCTTATTTATTTCACACACTGTGCACATTGAAGTTGCTGATGAGAAGCACAGTTCCTTCCTGCTCTCAATGGAAACATTATATTCCAACAACACACCCATGATTTTGGCCAACTTCTTTTTCCACATATACGTGAAGTGTTGGGGCCTAATTGTGGTGCTGCTACTTCCTCAGACACATCACTGAAGCTAATAGTGGCAAGTCAAATCTTGATCATCACCACTCATATCACTGCTCTTGTTGATCTGATTCCCTTGGGACTGCCTAATTTTCTGGCTGTTCAAATAACTCAACAGCAACATCAAGAACACCAGTCGCAAATGCTGCAATGACACTGGGGCATTTGCCAATGGCCACTGGCCACCATAAAATGATCTGCTGGCACTAGATAGTAGAGCATTTTTTTTTCCCTCAGGGCGTTTTCTGTGAACACAAACCAGAGGTGTAAAATAAAATAATAATTGATGGGCTTATTTCTAACAAGCCTATGTCCTACAAATCACTGCTTCCTCAGAGCCTGTGACATTAATAAGCCTGGGTGATAAAACTGATCTCTGATGTGATTCCTCAGAGCTTGTGACGCTAACAAGCCTGAGTGGTAAAAATTATCTTTTGTGTGATTCCTCAGGGCTTGTGATGATAACAAGCCTGAGTGATAAATATTTTCTCTGATGTGTCATTTCTCCAGACACTCCCCTCTTGTGCTATGTGGTTCCCGCACCGCTCAGGAATTCGTCCTTGTCTAGGTATAAGGTACCAGAAAGTAAATAAGACAGAGAACACAGATATAGTTTTTAAATTGGTCACAGCTTTATTAACTAAAACTGAACATCACATAAAGGTTCTTGCCAGTTTGAGATATAAAAAAAAATCTGTAATAAATACATTTTGTCCAGTCAAAGTCATAACTTATAACCTTCAACTGCATCCCGCAGTGACTGGCTACAATAAGTCCAGTGGGTATGGCAACATATAGCCTGTGGCTGATACTCAGACTAAACGTCATTTTTGTGTAGCTGGCCTCCACACTGGTCCTCCACAGATTAAGGACCTTCCCACATTTCCAAATTTCTGTCTGGCAATGGCATGGCCGCCACAAACCCGACCGATTACCCCACAATCACCTGGATACATGACAGCGCAATAACGTTATAACCCACCCAATGGCACCCATTATTTTGAAGTTAAAGAAATCAAGGCCAATCTCATTACAGTGAACTCAAACATCCAGACACAAGACATAGTTGATTTTGTCAAAGGTCCTGTGCCTAACTGACAACCCCACATGCAAAACCACAAATTTAGAAACCCTCCTATTAAGACAAATTCTGGGTTTATACAGAGTTATAAGAACCCTGGCATACCTCAAGAAATGATTGACAGTGCCAAAAGGATTGTCCATTGTAGACATCCAAGAATGTAGCCCACAAACACATATTCTCGCACAGGGAAGTGATGTGGCTTACGCACTCTGGAAGTAGCCTGAGACAACTGTTGGGAAAAAACCTGTCCCATTGGCAAGATCCAGCATGCAATATTGCGCTTATCCATCAAAGACTGGAGAACTTCAGTACCAATAAGCAATACTGAACTGACATTTTCAAATCAGACAACTTCTGTGAAGGCAAAAGACATTCCATATCTGTGGAATCTAACTTGATACATAAAATGGCAGGTAATGGGCTCCTCTGTTTTATCTGAGGCCAAAGGGACTCAAAATGAATTGGTAACCTTTTGGAGAGTCCAAAACAAGGTGCCACAAAAATCAAGATTGCCTGAGCCCACACAGATAAAATTGCACAGGTAATGGATTATGGAGGAAAAAAACAGAATACCACTAAACAACTACTCAAGAAAGGAGCTAAATGTCTTGAACAGAGCACAGGACAAGGAACATCCCATGGATAAGCACACATCTACATAACACTGCCCCCCCAAGCCAACATCCCAAAAGATGGGGGCAATCAGTATGGACATGTAAGTGACCACAATATCTGCTTTAACCAACAATACCCCTGGACCAGCAGACTCCATAAGATGCCATAAGACAGATTGCTTTGTCAAAGGAATTGTAAGAGACTTTTCACATGACCGGGTCATTACCATTATTTACTGAGTCCTGAGAAGGATGCAGCAAGTGATGGTTTAAGCAGAATTTTCCAGGATCTTTCTTACTGACACCCAAAGAGGTGACACTTGAAGACAAGATTGAAAGGGGCCTGCCATACACTTTAAAGCCAGATCTTTAGCTAAGTTCTACTGTGCCATATCTGAAAACTCCAACATTGATCCAGCATTACTCAAGATGGAACCATGCACCTGTTACTGTTTTATTGACACTCAG
The DNA here is from genome assembly GCA_037306005.1 of Rhinophrynus dorsalis. Lineage (NCBI taxonomy): Eukaryota > Metazoa > Chordata > Amphibia > Anura > Rhinophrynidae > Rhinophrynus > Rhinophrynus dorsalis. Next base: position 118,632,642 of record CM074727.1, on the reverse strand, counting down.
AGACAGTAAGTGAGATAAAACACAGTTTTATTGAACAAACGTAAAATGACAATAACCCTCACTGGTCCAGTAATATATCACAATATAGTACTGACACAGGACAGGTTACAGTAGATAAGACCCACACGGGTCCAGCAATTGTACAGACAGTGATAACAATATACTGACACAGGTCAGGTAATACGTGTGATCTTAAACGAGGCAGCAGTGAACGGGTTACTAATAGGCCAGGAAGACTGACAGGCCCTATTAATGCGAGGCCCTTAAGACTCTCACTTGGAAGGGAGAGTATAAACAGCAAGTAATGCCACAGGAGTAAGCGAAGGCCCTTAATAAGCTTATAGACTGCCGTAGCAAGAGCGGAGAACAGGTTGTATGCCCGGAAGATGCCCAACAAAGACTACAATGCCAACAACCGGTGGAGAACGGCCCTTTCCCCTGACCAGCGAGAGATGAACGCTCAGACCAATGTCGACTGCCGAGGTGGATCGTAGCCTGAGGCGCCCAAGGAAGCCCAACCTCAGCTGATGACAGGAGTATAGGTCTAGAGTACTGTGGCAAAGAATGAAAGGCTCACACCGGAGTGTCACCCGCGCGACAAGGAATGTAACCATGACCAGGCTGCAAGAGTGAAAATGCGGTAGGCAACACTACCCGGATGCCAAGCCCAACGAGAGTCACAGATGGAGCAGCAGGCAATCTTGGACAGATAGTGAGCGGAGGCCCAAAGGGTCGGCACCCAGAGCAGGAACAACAGTCATCCGGAATCGGTGCACCAAGCAGGAACATCAGCCAATCCGAGTAGATACACAGAGCAGGAACGTCAGCCGGGCCGGGTCAGTACACAGAGCAGAAACATCAGCCAATCCGAGTCGGTACACAGAGCAGGAACATCAGCTGGGCCGGGTCAGTACACAGAGCAGGAATGTCAGCCAATCCGAATCAGTACACAGAGCAGGAACGTCAGCCGGGTCGGGTCAGTACACGTAGCAGGAACAGATGCAGAAGAGTAGTCAGGCAGTCTGGGTCATACACTGAGATCACACGGGAGACTGGAACAAGAGCTGGTACAGAAAGACCACGAAAGGGCAATAACTAAGTGACAGGGCCCAGTATTTAAAGGTAAATACTGGGTGGGCCAATACCACTGCAACCAATAAGAGCCAGTAGAGAACAAGTCTGACAGAATGTTGCCAGCATAACACGGGCACTATGATAGCACCCTTAAACAAAAGGGGGTATGAAAACCCCACATAAACCTCTCCACTAAAAAGACGCCCTGCTTGCAACTGAATGTTCACAGTGTGTGTAGGAAAGTTGTGAAATAGGGGAAGGACTGAGAACACTTGGCACAACTGTAACCAAACACACTGACACTTAGGTCTGCAAAGTCAAATCATCCCCCCAGAAAAAAATACTACTATGTCACTATGCCCCTTGTCCTCTCTGCTAACGACACCTGAAAACTAGCACACTTAATAATAATAATGTACCCACCCTGCCACCAACTTAGGGATGGAATCTCCTCAGATGCCGCTTGATGCCCTGGTTGAGATTATCCTCTCTTATGGCAGTCAAAGTGTTAACTGTGGCATCTCCTGGGGGCATTATTTTATTTTAAAATCAACTCTCATTGGATTACATTTTTAAACACATTTTACAGAAGAGAGAAGATGGAAACAAGAAGACAGAAGAGAGAACATTCAAAGTTGTGCCAATATAATGTTTACAGAAAACATAATAATAATATACTTAATTTAATTATGTCTCCACCACTGTGTGCGGCCGCAGAGGTGGCAACAGAAACATTGCTGTGTGCCATAGATCCCCCCCTTCTTCTGCCTCAAAGGCCAGTGCCCATTCCACAATGAGGGAATTTGAGCAGAGACTGCCTTTATTTATGGGCAGTCTCTGAACCAATTCCCTCACTGCCATTGGCTGAGATGTGCTTACTCACATCCGTCAATCAGATTCAAGCTACTGTGCCTTAAAGTGATTAGCTGGGGTGTGCGTAAGCTGGATTAGAGACTGCCCATATATAAAGGCAGTCTCTGCTCAAATTCCCTCATTGCGGAAGAAGGGGGATCAGTGGCAGACAACAATGTCTCTTCTGCCGCCACCTCAGCGGCCGCACACAGCAACAGAGACATTATTAAGCTAAGTATATTTTTATTATGTTTTTTGGAAATATCAGATTGGAGCATTTTTACTATAATGGCTTATTTATTCAAATAATAATGACAACATATTTCTATGAACATGGGCACTAATGCATTGCTTAACTGTTTGAGCCCCAGAGAGGTCTGCAACACATTGCTTTGTAATGCATTGCATAACCCTCTGGCACTCAAGGTGTTAACCTATGTATTATATTATTCTGCCTATTTTTTTTTTTTATTTTACAGATACAAGAGTGAAGAGAAGAAAGTAGCTCAGGACAGAAGAACGAAGAGAAGGCAGAATGGAGACAGAAGGAGACAGACAGTGGATGGCAGGTAAGTGTAAGACATATGAGTTAACGATCGGTGCTTGGCAGTATATCAGGCACCAATTGTTCGGTTTTTTACTATTAAGTTCCCAATAGTGCTGCTATTTAGCTGCTTTTTGGGAACTTAATGTAAAAAACAGATGTTTGGCCAAAAGACCATTTCTGTGACCTGTTGTGTGTTTAGCCTGTTGTGCTTTTAGCCAGAAAGACCGACTTAGACATTTTCTTTTGTCACTCGGTATCCATTTTGCCCTACCGGCTTTTTTATCGCAAACATTTGAATTGAGCCCTAAATCTGGTGGCTGCTCTCACTTGCACTGCACGTCCATCTGAGTGTTTGTCTGCAACCCTCTATGCTGAAAGCTAGGGCATGAGATGGCAGCATCAGGTTTGGTAAATGCACCTATTTTCTTGAAGGTATGCAGTGACTGGGTAGGTGACCTTCAGGTTCACAGGTTATTGTATGATTTATTTCAGGGCTGGACAACCTGTGGATCTTTTTATGATTCTGGAATACAACTTCCATCATCCTTAGCCGACAGCAGACTGGGTGAGCATTATGGGAGCTGCAGTAGATAACAACTGGAGGGGTACAGGCATCCAAAATTTAGAGTTATTTGAGGTGTATATTTAATTTTGAGATGTATTCAGAGGCAAGCTGACCATTTGGGCCCCGAGGACCACCAGCAATGTCAGCAGTATAATAATGTGCCATAGTACGTCTTCCCACTTGCCTGCCTGTTTGGGCCTATTTAAAGAGGCCGCCGCACTGTGCTCCTTGAGGCACTGAGGCCTCATCACAGTAATACTGCCCAGTGCCCATGATTGCGACCCTTCCCATTCCCATCTGTAATATGCGGCCGGGCAAGATGACACCACCGCTCGTTACTTTCTGGCAGCAGCTAGCAGTAAGTGTTTCTCTCCTTGTGCCTTTTCCTCTTTTCTGAGCAAGCCTGGGCGACCACTTGGTCTACGCAACATGCTCACGTATGTCATCACAGACCATAGGGGTGCATGATGATGTGGGAGGGGGGAGGGGGACTCAGATTCAGCCCGCCACAGGGGACCGGATGTCACTCACATGACCACCAAGACTACCAACTCGCCAAGAAGTACAAGCAGCAGGAGTCAGACTGGGGAGGGCAGCAGTGACAGACCAGTGGTAAAATAAAACACAGCTTTATTAAAAGAAAAATAAGGTAAACGATCGCCCTCTACAGGCAACACAAAATAATAGCAAAATATGGACAGATATGCCCCCACAGGCCCAGTATACAGAATAAGAGTATCACATATACTGTCTCAGGACAGGCACATAGTAGAGATACATATAAGGGTTAAATGCATAGACAGACAGTCTCTGTTGTGGAGTTTGGCACGCCCAAGGTGTTGAATGGGAGTAGTAAGTGTAGCTGGAATCACACTTAGAGTTCTTGAGACTGGAATGCTGCTAGGCCCTGTGTGACCAGAGGTAAAATCAGCAGAACAGTTACCCAGAATAGCCCCCACGGGCGTAACCAAGGATACAATTGGATCTGCAAGTGCCTGAGTAGTTAGCCCCCATGGGCATCACCACGGTACAGCTTGAACTGCAAGAGCTGGCTAATAGCCCCCATGGGCGTACTAACGGAGACCAACGGAACAGAGGGAGAGAGCCAATAGCCCCCACGGGCGTATACCTAAGTCAACCTGCAAGAGCTTTGAGCCAGTAGCCCCCACGGGCGTAACAATGGAGACCACACTATGCTGCAAGCGGAGAAGCCAATAGCCTTCCACTGAAATCTTCCCTTAGCTATAGTAGCTTCAGCCTTCAGCCCCAACGGCGTGAACGTATGAGCCAGAGCCAAATGGCGCCCTACCAGGATAGTTACCGAACAGCACTACTCTGCAGTAAGGTGGAATGAGCCGCCGACCAACCAGAGCATAAGCGGCCGACTCAGCAGATGTAGTGCAATAAGGCTAGGCTCTATACCAGAGAGAAGAGGCTCAGCAAATGATAATGTGGCACAGCTAGGGTTAAAAAGCAGCTTTACGGATCGGAGGCTCAGAGAAGTACGATAGCTCTGCAAGTAACACGGAGGCTCATAGACAGCAGCACAGCTCTGCAGTTAAGCACGGATACTCAGCACTGGGAACAAGCAACACAGGGCAGGAGTAGGTCACAGGGCCAGCCTGGCAAGAGGCAGTAGCGGAAGTCAGAATGTCGCTACGGTGACAACCGGAGAGGAGAGCAGGAACTAGCAGGTCACTGGAGCAGGCCGATACTGGTCACGTAGCAGGAAGTAAGCCAAGCCGGGTCAGATCACGGAGGGTGGTACTCAGACAAGCCGGGTCAATCACGAACAGGAACGTCAGCCAAGCTGGATCGGATCACGGAGAGGGTTCTCAGACAAGTCGGGTCAATCACGAGCAGGAACACAGGAACGTAGTCAGGATAGGCCAATTCGGTACACAGAAATCCAGAACACAGGAATTCAGCAACAGCAACACTGGCTTTGAAACACCACGAAAGGGCACCAGACAGGTGTCATGGCCAGGCATAAAAAGGTCACCAGGGGCGGGCCAAACCAGTACAGCAAATCAGCGTACACCACAAGCGAGAGTGACAGAGGAGGATCACAGGCACTGTGATAGTACCCCCCTCTCAAAGACCCCCTCTCCCAGCAGGAGGTCTGGGTTTCTGAGGATATTTAGAGTGGAAGTTGCGCAAAAGTCTAGGTGCGTGGAGGTCCTTCTGGTCAACCCAAGAACGTTCCTCAGGGCCATAGCCCTTCCAGTGGACCAAATATTGCAACTTTCCTCTAAGTCTCCTAGAATCAATGATGCTCTGGACCTCATACTCCTCTTGGCCCTGAACGTCCACTGGCCCAGGAATCACTGGAGTGGTAGTGTAGCGGTTGCAAATCAATGGTTTCAAAAGAGACACATGGAACACATTATGAATATGCATAGAGGCTGGAAGTTCCAATGCATAAGAAACCGGATTAACCTTGCGGATGATTTTGAAGGGACCAATGAACCGGGGAGCCAACTTATTGGAGGGTACCTGCAGATTGAGGTTCCTAGAGGAGAGCCATACTCTGTCCCCAATCTGGAATGAGACCGCTGGCAGCCGTCTACGATTGGCATGCCGCTGATGTCGCTGGAACGACTGACTGAGGGCCCTCTGAACCTGTGCCCATGTGGAGCAAAGTTGTGCCATATGCTCATCCAGGCAGGAATCTGTTGTGACTGAAATGAGTTCGGGAGCAGGCACGGCTGGAACCCATAGTTAATAAGAAACGGGGAGCTCCCAGACGATGAGTTAACTGCACAATTCCTGCCAAACTCTGCCCATGCAACAGATCGGCCCAATTGTCATGATGATCGGTCACAAAACAGTGCAGAAACTGCTCCAGTCCCTGATTGGCATGCTCAGCGGCTCCGTTGGTCTGGGGATGGTAGGCAGAGGAGAGGGACAATTGGATGCCCATCTGGCCACAAAATGCCCTCCAAAACCTGGACACAAACTGGCTCCCACAATCGGAGACTATCACTCTGGGTACCCCGTGCAAGCGGAACACTTCCCTGGCAAAGACTACAGCCAATTCCTGAGCCGATGGAAGACCATTGAGAGGCACGAAATGAGCCATTTCAGAGAACCTATCAACCACCATGAGGATAAACGTATACCCCCTAGAGACTGGCAGCTCTCCCAAAAAGTCGATGGATATGTGAGACCATGGACGTTCACCATTAGGCACTGGTTGGAATAGGCCCACTGGGAGATATCTGGGGGTCTTGGCACGGGCATAGGTGGTACAAGCGGCAGTAAAAGTGGAGCAATCGGCTCTATGGGTGGGCCACCAAAATAACTGTGAAAGGGACCATAGGAGTTGATCCCTCCCGCTATGCCCAGCCGCCTTAGATGAGTGGTATGTCTCCAATAGACAGGTACGGAATGGCTCCTCCACAAAACACTTGCCAACTGGGGTCTCTGGCGGAGCCCTAGATTGAGAAGCCAAAATCTCCTCCCCCAGTGGCGAGGTTATACTAGTACGGATATTAGCCAGGATATGATCTGGATGAATGATAGGTACTGGGTCTTCCTCCCTCTCAGAGTCCGAAGCAAACTGTCTGGACAGAGTGTCTGCCCTAACATTCTTAGAGCCCGGAAGGTAGGACACTACAAAGTTAAACCGGGACAAAAAGAGCGCCCACCTAGCTTGTCGCGAGGACAGTCTCTTAGCTTCAGAGAGGTATGTCAAATTTTTGTGATCAGTAAAGATTAGTACCGGGTTCTTAGTACCTTCCAATAGGTGGCACCGCTCCTTAAGTGCCAAAATAATAGCCAAAAGCTCCCTGTCGCCAATCTCATAGTGACTCTGTGCACTGGAAAGTTTCTTAGAGAAGAACCCACAGGGTCTCATGGTGCGACCTCCCACAGGGCGCTGAGAGAGCACTGCCCCAACCCCAACCTCCGAGGAGTTAACTTCTAGGGTAAATGGCAGGGAGGGATTAGGGTGGGAAAGCACTGGAGGGGACACAAAGGCAGATTTCAAGGACTCAAACGCATTTTCAGCTGCCTCGGACCACTGAGAGGGAGTAGCGCCCTTATGTGTCAAATCAGACAAAGGTTTCACAATCGTGTGAAAGTTCTGGATGAACTTCCTATAATAGTTGGCAAAGCCCAAGAACCGCTGAATAGCTTTTAACCCATTGGGGCGAGGCCACTGCAGGACTGCTGCCAACTTAGCCTGGTCCATCGCGATGCCATCCTTAGAGATTACGAACCCCAAAAATGGTACTTGAGACGTATGAAATTAGCATTTCTCTAATTTACAGTACAGTTTATTTTTGCAAAGTCGGAGTAAGACTTCAGAGACATCCTTAACATGCTGGGTGAGGTTGGCAGAGTGAATCAATATATCGTCTAGATATACCACCACACAGGACTGAAGCATGTCGCGCAGGATGTCATTAATAAATTCCTGGAACACTGCAGGTGCATTACATAGGCCAGCTTTACGGATCGGAGGCTCAGAGAAGTACAATAGCTCTGCAAGTAACACGGAGGCTCATAGACAGCAGCACAGCTCTGCAGTTAAGCACGGATACTCAGCACTGGGAACAAGCAACACAGGGCAGGAGTAGGTCACACGGCCAGCCTGGCAAGCGGCAGTAGCAGAAGTCAGAACCGGAGAGGAGAGCAGGAACTAGCAGGTCACTGGAGCAGGCCGATACTGGTCACATAGCAGGAAGTCAGCCAAGCCGGGTCAGATCACGGAGGGTGGTACTCAGACAAGCCAGGTCAATCACGAACAGGAACACAGGAACTTAGTCAGGATAGGCCAATTCGGTACACATAAATCTGGAACACAGGAACTCAGCAACAGCAACACTGGCTCTGAAACACCACGAAAGGGCACCAGACAGGTGTCATGGCCAGGCATAAAAAGGTCACCGGGGCGGCCAAACCAGTACAGCAAATCAGCGTACACCACAAGCGAGAGTGACAGAGGAGGATCACAGGCACTGTGATACAGTGACACTGAGATTGAGTGATGGACCGCAGCAGTTAGCACTCAGCAGAAGAAGACCCACCACCATGCAGCTCACACAGCACAAGAAGGGGGGTACTGGATGGCCGGGGGGTATGGATTGCTGTGGGGTACTGGATGGCCTGGGTGGGGGGGTACTGGATGATATGGATGGAGTTACTGGATGACTTGTGGAAAATAATGGATGGCTTAGGGGGGTACTGGATGGCCTGGGGGGTACTGGATGACTTGTGGGGGTAATGGATGGCCTGGGGGTACTGGATGGCTTGTGGGGATATGGCTTGTGGGGGTACTAGATGGCTTGTGAGGGGTACTGGATGGCTTGTGGGGGTAATGGATGGCCTGGTGGGTTGCTGGATGGCTTGTGGGGGTAATGGATGGCTTGTGGGGGTACTGGATGCTCTGGTGGGGTAAGGATGGCTAGTGGGGGTATTGGGGGGCTTGGGTGGGGTACTGGATGGCTTGTGGGGGTAATGGATGGTTTGTTGGGGTACTGAAAGGCCTTTGTGGGTATGGCTTGTGGGGGTACTAGATGGCTTGTGGTGATACTGGATGGCTTATGGGGTTAATAGATGGCTTGTGGGGTACTAGATGGCCTGGTGGGGTACTGGATGGCTTGTGGGGTACTGGATGGCTTGTGGGGGTACTGGATGTCCTGGTGGGGGTACTGGATGGCTTGTCTGGATATTGGATGGCTTGTGAGGGTACTGGATGACCTGGTGCGGTAATGGATGGCTTGTGGTGGTACTGGATAGCCTGGTGGGATACTGAATGGCTGTGGGAGTACTGGATGGCTTGTGGGGTACTGGATGGCTTGTGGGGGTACTGCATTGTCTGGGTGGGTATGGCTTGTGATGGTACTGGATGGCTTGTAGGGATAATGGCTTGTAGGGGTACAAAATGGCCTGGTGGGGTCATTGATGTCTTATGGGGGTATTGGATGGCCTGGGTAGGTGTGGCCTGGGGGGTACTGGATGGCTTGTGGGGGTAATGGATGGCTTGTGTGGGTACTGGATGGCCTGGGTGGGTATGGCTTGTGGGGGTACTGGATGGCCTGGGTGGGTATGGCTTGTGGGGGTAATGAATGGCTTGTGGGGACACTGGATGGCTTATGGGGGTAATTGATGGCGTGTGGGGTACTGGATGGCTTGTGGGGGTAATTGATGGCTTGTGGGGTACTGGATGGTTTGTGGGGGTGCTGGATGGCCTGGTAGGGTAATGGATGGTTTGTGGGGGTAATGGATTGATAGTGGGGGTACTGGATGGGCTGGTGGGGTACTGGATGGACTGGGTGGGTATGGCTTGTGGGGGTACTGAACGGCTTGTTTGGATACTGGATGGCTTGTGGGGATACTGCATGGCTTGTGAGGATACTGGATGGCTTTTGGGGATAATGGATGGCTAGTGTGGGTACTGGATGGCTTGTGGGGATACTGGATGGATTGGTCTTGGTACTGTATGGCTTGGTGGGGGTACTGGATGGCTTGTGGGGATACTGGATGGCTTGTGGACTTGTGAGAGTATTGGATGGCTTGGGTGGGTATGGCCTGGAGGGGTACTGGATGGCTGGTTGGGGTAACGGATGGCTTGTGGGGATTTTGGATGGATTGGGTGGGTATGGCCTGGAGGGGTACTGGATGGCCTGTGGGGTAATGGATGGCTTGTATGGTACTGGATGGCCTGGGTGGGTATGGCTTGTGGGAGCACTGGACAGCTTGTGGGGGTATTGGATGGCTTGTGGGGGTAATGGATGGCCAATTATGTCATGGGGAGGGGGCAATGATGTAATTGGGGAGGGGGCACAGACCTCTTTTTGTGCCACGGACCCTCGGTCCTGTCAGTCCGCCCCTGATACAGATATTAGATAAATTATAGATAATGATCTATGACTTGACACAATAGAAAGCATCAGCTTTCCCTAATTTATATGTATACGGGGACATATAAAAGGGTTCACTGCATGCAATTACTGTTGGCTCTATGAACATATATCTGTTGTTTTTAATTTGCCAGCTTTTAAATCACTAATAAAGGTTAATTTTTAAAGATGAATCTTCTTCAACTTTCTAGTTTTGAACCTACAGGAATATGCTTACATTAGTCTGTTCAAGGGTGGGTCTGGTGCCGCTTTAGGATTTCGTTTGTCTTTTATTTTGTATATTACACATTATCCTGGGCACATTCCCTTTAGCTTATATCAGCACCTGACATATTCAGATTTGGTGGTGCACCATTTATTATTATAATGAAACATTTCTAACTACCTAAGCATCTCTGTTAAATTAAGAGACACTTTATGGTTATTCTTTAACAATATGTAGGTTCAATGAACTGGGTGGCTATTTTGTTTCTTTACTTGGAATATAGTTATCATCCCTGTTGCCTCATGTAGAGCGATAATTTGCAAGCCCTTAGAGCACTGCACACAATAACTAGCTTACTATAGTGCAGAATAGGAAACGTGATGGTGAATAGCTGGAGGGATGTGGAGAAGGTCTGGAAAATTTTAGAACCTCCAGAAGGAACCCCACATCTTCCTGGATTCTCCATCAGATCACAGACCAGATCTAATAACTTAATTCATAACTATTCACCTGATCCACAGACTTAGATAAATATAGAGCATAACCAGCAAGTCAATTGAGGCAAGTGGCAGAGAATGTTCTTCATTTCAAGATCCAGCCTTTGATATATTCATATGTGCTATACATATGTCTTTATAAATGGATCCTTTTCTTTACAAAGGTCTATGTATGCGGTGGCTACAATGAAGAATACCTCAACAGAGCAGAAGTTTACAATCCTGAGACCAACCGATAGACCATGATTGTCCCCATGATGACCAGTCGCTGTAGACATCGGGTTATCTCCTACAGAAAGAAAATCTAAGCGGTATGTAAAGCTGAGATTTTATCACTATTTACTCCATTGGAGAAATGTAGTTAAAAGAAAATAGTTTCTTAGATATAAATTAGGTGCTGCAGGACAAAACATTGTAACTGTTGTTGGATGATGTGGCTGAATATACAGGCCTTCATCAGACCAATGAATCATTGCTTTTGTGAATGTTGTAACATCAGTATTACATAGATTTAAACAAAGATCAATAATGTTGGCATCTGAGCAACCATAAATTATCATTTAAACTTTTGGAGACAAGAGATGTCAACAACACTGTATGACACCTCAAGTCTCCTAGAGGTTAAGCATCATACTGGTTTGTACTATGTGCTAGAAGTAGATAAATGAAACGAAAACATGTTTATTCTTCTAGATATAAGTGATGTGATAAATGTTAAATGCCTTAATGGTCTTGTATACTTTATCACAGACATTGAAACTGATACCTCAGAATAGTTTTTCTTGCACTGTTTGAGACTGTGCATCTCTGCCCTGCCTTCATAACTCTGTTTGGCCCGACTTTAGTAATTGTGTTACTAGTGTTCACCAGGAAAGCATGAAGTTCATAATGTTTCTTCTTCATTACAGGTACGAGGCTATGATGGGGAAATGTGTCTCAGCAGTGCAGAATGCTGCTGCCCTGAATCCAACACCTGGACTTCCATCCCGGACATGCTGACTCCACGAAACCACTTTGGTATGGAGTTAGTGGATGACCATCTGTTTCTGGTGGGATGCGTTAATACCTCCTCTAACCATCTTTATGATGAGTTCTTTTATTCAAATGAATGGCACTGTCACAAGAAAATGAGAACCGGACACAAAGGACTAATCTGCTGTGTTGTGTCTGGGTTCAGCAACGTAAGAGATTATAGCCCATACTAGAAGAACTTCCATCAGTCTGTCACCAAGTGATAATGCCACCTCTCTTTACAGCACATTAGTTTGTTACATATAAGTTAGGTATAGGTTAGGTATACGTTAAGTTTAGAATAAGTTATTGATTCCCCTCACCCTCCCTTTTCATGATTGCCGTCCCCTGTTCCTTCTGTATGTCCCCTATTTCTGTTAAAAAAAACCTACATAAAAATTACAAGAAATAAGTGTCTAAGTTATTCTTTGTTCCATTTCTCTTATATGGGTAAATAAAGGAAGGGAAGCTGAAGTGGGAAATGTAATTATTTGTCCTGTTTAAGGACAGAAAGATGTCACAATTGGGGTGTGTCTAGAAACGCCAGGATAATAAAATGAACTTTAAAACATATAACTAGAGATATGACAATTACTGACAGAGAGGAATGTGTCATGAAAGTGACACGATCAGTCACGGACCATGTACTTTTTGTAGGTTCTTGTAGCAATGCCATTTTTAGCCCACATGGGAAATCCTTGGTTGCTGTGACATCTCTAATGCATTGCACAGGGTCTAATAAAGCATGCAGGTAATTCTTTCATTGATATTTTCTGTACTCTAGAATATTATTCTCGTGTTATAGGAAAGTGTCCCAAAAGGACGCTATGAAATTACTAAAATGTACAGAACTTAGGGCAGCACTGAGAGGAATATGCTACAAAAAGAAGCAACTTATGTAAACTAATCAGAATTGTAGCTGTATATAAAAGTGGAGCATTTAATTTCATACATAGCTGTAATAAAAAAAACCTGTAGATCCTTCTGTTCCAAGACCATACGCCTCACCACCGAATTGCATTCACTGATAACGGTGGTGACATGAGAAGACTTTCCCCAATCCCATTCAACCCTACTTGTAGGGGTAATAGTGAAGCAGCAAAGCAAGTAGCTCTCCTGAATCTTCATTATTGATCTCCCAGCACAATCATCTGGGAGATCAATAACTGGGGTGGGGGCATCAGGAGAGGTCCTGATGTCCCCCCATGAAGTCTGATTTAAAAATGAATAAAAAAAATAACCCTGTGTGGCACAGGGATGTCCAATGCGTGGCACACACAAGATGTATTATTGGGGCCTTTTTCTTTTGATTCAGACCTGATTGGGGGGCATCAGGAGGGGTCCTGATGCCCCTCAACAAGGTCTGCATTAAAAAGTTGAAAGGAAAAAAACTCAACCCCTCCCATTCCCCGTGGCACACAGGATTATTTTTGAGTCCAGTATTTTTTATTCAGATGCCTGGATCCTGATGCCCTCCCAACGAGTTATCAATTGAATCCTCTGTGTGGCACGGAATTTCCAGTGCATCACTTTGCAATGCATTGGACACTCCTGGAAAGACAAAATATTTTTTTCATTATTATTGTATTCAGACATTGAGGGGCATCAGGAGGAGTCCTAAATAAAAAAATATTTGAGGGGGTGTCAAATGCATTATCTTGCAATGCGTTGGACCCCCCACCACTTCTGGCACACACACGTTGTTTTGGGGGGTTTTCAGACCTTGTTGTGGGGCATTAGGAGAGGTCCACACCGCATTAAGCAAGTCATTGTGATTAAAAGGGAGACATGAGAATCTCGCCCTGAATATAAGCGTGAGATTCCCATGACTCCATATGAAAGGTCGCTGCTGCTGAAACATGTCCTGGTTTAATAGCACTACAACTCCCATAGTCCTTTAGTGCCTTGTGAAGTCCATGTCCTGGACTTCTCTCTCTCCCCCTTCTCTGTGTGCAGAATGACAGGGTGGAGCGGTGCACACAGAGAAGGAGAGAGAGAGCCTGGAGCAGCACTCAAGATATGGACTTCACAAGGCACTGGGGGTCTGGAATTTATTGATGGGGATAAATGCTAACATAAATTTTCCTATTAAAGTCTATGGGGAACCCTGAAAATAAAAGCAGAGGTAAAATTAGCACCTAAAATAGAATACAGTCTTAAATGCATTTCACATATTAGATGGCAGTAGGTCACTAACCAGAGCAGCAAGTACAGCCTCATCCCACAGATTAAATAGAAACAAGACAGCTCACCAGGGGCTCGATTCTATTACCAGCGCTAAAACCGGTGCTACATTAAAAACAAGCAACGTGCATTTTGCTAACGTGTTTTGCCGGTATTCTATGGCAGAAACACGGTAAAACAAAGCCGACGTAGACAGCACATTTCTTACTAACAAAATGGCGTTGTCTGCTTCTATTCAACTACTGCCTAAAGAAAACGTAAATGCATAATAATTATTATTATTATTTATTTATATGGCGCCCACTTAATCAGCAGCAATAGGGAATAGACATACAGGGATATTAAATAGTAAATCATATGTGAAGAACAGAAGGATCAGAGGGCCCTGCTCGTTAGAGCTTACAGTCTAGAGGAAGGTAGGTTGGACACAGAAGGTGTAAGTGCTATTGGGTGTGTCTTCTTCCACATGAGCTGCCGGTCAGTGGGTTGGAGAGAGAAGTGATATTGAGTGCAGTGGCCCAGGAAAGAGGTGGTTCTTGGTGATAATGTTTATGGAGGAAGTTGATATGCTTCCCTGAAGAGGTGAGTTTTCAGGGAGCATCTGAAGATCTGAAGGCTAGGGGAGAGTCTGATGGGATGGGGGAGTGAATCCCAGAGCTCAGGTACAGCACGGGAGAAGTCCTGTAGGCGGGAGTGGGAGGATGTAATAAGAGCTGTGGGGAGTTAGTAAGGGCTCTATAAGTTAGCACCAGAATTTTTAATTGAATTCTACATGCTAGTGGGAGCCAGTGTAGGGATTGGCAGAGGGAGCTGGAATTAGAGAAGCGGTGGGTGTGGTAGATTAGTCGTGCAGCAGAGTTCATTATGGACTGTAGTGTGGTTTGGTGGGTGAGAGGAAGGGCAGTTAGTAGTGAGTTACAGTAGTCAAGACGGGATATGATGAGTGTTTGGATTAGTATTTTAGTAGTGTTTTGGGTGAGGAAGGGTCAGATAATGTCAAACACCACAGAAACAGGCGGATATTTGACAACAGTAAGATCAGGTTTATCGTTAGATCTGTTCCCCACATTATCAAAATCTGACATAGAGTGCCCCCTTCTACATACCAACACCCCCTTTGAAATTTGAATTATAGTGCTTTCTTTCACCATTTTAATTTGACAAATTGCCCTCATTGTATTTGTATTGCATGATTAATCCTATGAGTACCAGAGAGGTAGCAACACATCACAATGTGTTTGCTACTCCTCTGGTACTCAAAGGGTTAATAAGCAAGGTATCACCTACAGTAAGATAGGTGATCAATGCCGGCGACAATTGCCGGCATTTTTAATAAAGCTCATATAACATATGTGTCACGTATGTTATACAGGCTTTCTTCTTATATTTCTTGTTATTTTTAGTTCAAACATATAAACTTCAGACCTCAAGGGGGGCATCAGGGCCCCTCCTGACACCCCTCTAGCACGGATAACCTATCCATTAGGTGACAATTGCCCATCCTATATAATAATTCGCTAAATCGTGTGTAACGCCGTGACATGCGCAGTAGACACTGTTGCAGTCATGCGAAGTAGAGACTGCCCGCGCCGTGGCTGATACAGAGCTGGGCGCTCCGATGGAGCGTCCAGCTCTGTATCAGCCGTGGCGCGGGCAGTCTCTACTGCGCGTGACTGCCCCGCGACCGGGTGGCAGTGGCACTGTGGCCCGTGTAACGGGCTGTTCAACTAGTTTTTTAAATAAAGTACATATAACCTATGTTTAACATCAGGACCCCTTCTGACTCCCCCCTAGAATGGATAACCTATCAGGCTATATAGAGAATGAATGCATACACACTGATGAAAGACACACACACAGAGACACACATGCAAATGCACACGTATGCACTGAGATGCATAAAGAGCGACACAGTCATACACACATACTTGCAATGCACAACATATAGACACACAGAGTGTGATACAGACATGCAACAGGCACACACAGAGACACACACACACACACACACAGAAGTGAGTCATAAGGGGGTGACTTATGTGTCATTGTAATGAGTTTGTGTTTGTACTTATGCCTCCACTGTTTTATTCATTCATGTAGTTGAAATGCATGTGGTAATTGCACATACTATGGTGGAAGGTGGATCGTGCTGGCTTCTGGGGTGTGAGTAAGTGTGAGACTATGGTGGAAGGTGATTGAGGGTGAATGCGTGTGATTGAGTGAGAGTGAGAGTGTGAGTGAAAGTGTGTGAGTGAGAGGGTGTGAGTGAGTGAGAGTGTGAGTGTGTGTGATTGAGTTTGAGTGTGTGAGTGAGAGTGTGTGAGTGAGAGCGTGTGAGTGAGAGCTTGTGTGAGTGAAAGAGTGTGAGTGAGAGAGTGTGAGTGAGTGAGAGTGTGTGTGATTGAGAGTGTGTGTGATTGATTGTGACTGAGTGAGAGTGTGGGTGAGTGTGAGTGAGAGAGTGTGTGTGTGATTGAGTTTGAGTGTGTATGATTGAGTGTGTGAGGGAGTGTGTGAGAGTGTGAGTGAGTGTGTGAGTGTGTGTGAGTGAGAGTGTGAGGGTGTGTGTGAGTAGGAGAGTGTGTGTGATTGACTGTGAGTGTGTGTGATTGAGTGTGAGTGTGTGTGTGAGAGTGTGTGTTTGTGTCTGTGGTGTAGGAGCGAGTGGCAGCCATTTTGATTTCAGTCACTTGGATAGTGGTGGGCGGGTTGGATAGTGGGGGCAGGCCAACTGCCTGCATGATTTAAATCACTCCCCCATTGAATCAACCAATGACAGCAGTAACTCCTCCTTACTTAAAGGGATAGTAATGTCAGAAAAAAAGTATTAACTATATGGTATATACAAATTAAAGAGAGTACTTGCATTTATTCATATCTCTCAAACCGTGATGGTCTGAGAGATATAGGAAAATAAAGTTCTCTGGTCCTTCCCCTTTCTGCTTGATGATCTTTAAAGCTGTCAGAAGCAGATTCTGTTCACTTGACCAGATGTGGCTCTTCAGCAGTGCCGATATAACAATATCTAAAGATAAATACTTAATTTGGAATGGTCTAAAAAGTGTGTCTGGCTTGCAAGACCATTCCAATGAAGTATTTATTTCTAAATAGCTTGACTTCAGCTCTGCTGAAGAGCCTCTGTCTGGTCAAATGACTGGAATCTGCAGCTGTCAGCTAGATGGCATACTTGAGTAAAACAGCCAGGAAAAGGTAACTTTGGCAAGTTATATCTCTCAAACCATACATGTTTGGCAGATAAGACTTACATTGATGTTATTCTTTTTTCAATGTCTACAATATTTAATCAACTTAAAATTAACCATTACTATCCCTTTAAGCTGAGGTAACATAGCAATATAACACATAGTGGCTCTTCAGTTGAGGCAACGTAGCAGTATGCTGAGGGAAAAATAGAAAGTGGTGTTTGAGGCTTGCCCTCTGTAACATATAGCAAAGCATCTCTCTCCCTTTAAGGAGAAAGGGTGGGAATCAGGAAGCAGGAAGTGGAGGGATGACAGTTGAAAACAGTTAGTGAGGTGACTGAAGAGATGAAAAGACTTACATAAAAGAGCTGCTATTAAGTTTATATACAAAAAAGAGAGAAAAGAAAATCCTAAACAGCACCAAACCAAAAGAAACCCTGAGAGATAATTGTAGGGAATTCACTCAACATCAGTGAATTAGTTGACCCCCATTTAAATATCATAAAATATAACTTTTATTGATAACTTCTTAAAAAGAGCCACGTGACTAAAAATTGAATGTCCCTAAAAGCCTAACCTCTAATTCAGGGGAATATAAGGGGGGCTAAATGTTTAGTGACCATTACGTTGCTAATGTGGAGTAGACAGAAATACTTAGTTTCATGTGCTCATATAGGTGATGAGCAGAATTGCAACAAATGTGTGTAGATATAGATACATATATATATGTACAACAATGCAGGATAGGTGCTAGCAAGATATAGACCACTGAGACTAAATAGAAAACTGTATATAATATAGTACCAGATCGCTATTATTCCCAATGGTCTGATAGTGGACAGACCACAAAAACAGCCAAAACAAGAAGAATGATGGAAAAGCGCTATGATACTATATATAAAAAATGGTTTATTAAGAAGAAACACATCCAATAGAAAAAATGTAGAATGTAACAAATGGGCACCCAGCAGCACTTCAGGCAACACAATATTAATTTAGTGCGCACCAAATGTCTGCTATAAGACGCTACAATACCTATATAAGATTCAATTAAACAGTGTAGGCATCTAAAAAGGTACTGGATATTACAGTGCGGATGCACAGTATATCCGGTTCCTATATAAAAGATACAATGCTAAAAAGATTATAGAAAGTGGATACCAAGCTGATGTCTGTATAAGGGACACTAAATAACACGGAATAATAATTCTAAGATAGTGTGATCTGACCTGGCGCCGTTCCTGGCTCTTTCCTCTTGTCCTCGATCTAATAGCCGTTAGTCAGCGGAGTATTCAGTAAGGGTGATCTGTCAAGTGGGCAGAGTGCCTTCCAATGTGTCCTCTCATTATAATACTCAGCAGTGACAAATGTGAATGCGGTGCATAAACTGTTAAAAGCCTATGCATTTCGTATTGAACATACTTCCTCAGATGGGGAGATGACACAGGATGCTCCCAATTACATGAATGGAACGTCCGTGTAACGGACCATAGTCTGATACTTGGGGCTCTTTTAAGAGCCATGGGAAAAACATAGTAACATAGTAACATAGTAAATTAGGTTGAAAAAAGACACAAGTCCATCAAGTTCAACCTTCGCTTCATACCTCAGTAACTCAGAATTTTATAGCTTTCCTGCTACCAATTAAATTAGTCTTTATCAGACCTTCCTGATCTGCCTACTGATAAACAGTATAACTCTGTATGTTCCCTTTTGAAAGAAATGTATCTAATCTTCTCTTAAATGTGTCCATTGTATCTGCCATAACTACCTCCCTGGGCAATGAATTCCACAATTTGACAGACCTTACCGTAAAAAAACCCTTCCTCTGCTGAAGTTTAAACCTCCTTTCCTCTAATCTCAAGAGGTGTCCCCTGGTCACCTGAGCAGGCCTTGGAATAAATAGCTCACCGCAGAGATCCTTGTATTGACCTCTCATATACTTGTACAATGTGATAAGGTCTCCTCTTAGTCGTCTTTTCTCTAGAGTAAATAAACCAAGTTTGTTTAGTCGTTCCTCATATGTCAAGTCCTCCATTCCCTTAATTAATTTTGTTGCTCTCCGCTGTACCCTCTCTAGTTCTAGTATATCCTTTTTCAGAACCGGTGCCCAAAATTGCACTGCATACTCAAGGTGAGGTCTTACCAATGATTTGTATAATGGCAAAATAATGTTATCCACTCTTGCTTCAATACCTCTTTTTATGCAAGACAGGACTTTGTTTGCCTTTGCTACTGCTGTTTGACACTGGTCACTGTTTCCAAGTTTGTAGTTGACAAGGATACCCAGGTCTTTTTCTAGCAACGAGTCACATAAAATTATTTCATTAAGTTTATAAGTAGCCTTGGGATTGTTTCCTCCCAAATGCATGACTTTACACTTCCCCACATTAAACTTCATATTCCACATGTTTGCCCAATCTGACATTGTATGTAAGTCCCTCTGTAGAGAGAAAATATCCTGTTCTGAATTAATGACTTTGCATAATTTAGTATCATCTGCAAATATTGATATTTTGCTTTCTATATCTATTTCCAGGTCATTTATAAACATGTTAAAAAGCAGCGGACCCAATACTGAACCCTGAGGTACTCCACTCTCCACTTTAACTATACTGGAGAATTTTCCATTTACAACCATAAAAGAGTAAAAGGCTTTGGGTGAAGTCCCAGCTCCAGGTGGCTGGAGAGCCACAAACTAGGTCTGGGCATTCAGAATTCCCCATCACCCATGTTTGAATGTAGGCAGCCTTCTGATTGGCCGCCTACAGTACTGTACAGAGTAGGTGGCTCCCCGATTGGTTGCCTACTCTCCCATGTTAAAAGTTGTTAGGAAATGCATTGAGAAGGTAGGCGACCTTTTGATTGGTTGGTTGTTTCTTGTCACTCCAATTCCTATTGGCTAGGAATTGGAGCGGCAAGATTGAATTAGCTAAAGGCTCCACAGTGTCTATTGTTCCTTTGTAACTCTGTTTACACCCAAACACTGTGCCCATTGTGTTATGTGCCACCCCACCACTAACCCCACTGTACAAGTTGTTTACACTCCCATAGTGTATTGTATCTGACCTATTTTGTATTCTTACACTTTCTTTATAAATGTCCCTGTTTTTTTCCAATAAACTAAGTAGTCATTTTCTGGATGATTTAAATGGTCTCTTCTGACCCTCATTCATAGGAGCTATGATTCACGAAGACCGGCCTGGATACCCACTTGTAGCAGAACGATGGCCCAAGACAATCCGGCGTTGTGGGTTCCCTTAACAGTCCATGTTTCTGTCTCCTGTCAGAGCAGGAAGTACAGGCATGGCACAAGTAGAACTGGCTAGGTAGTAGGCAGTGTATGTATGCATTGCATGGTTTTGTGCAACATAGTTAAGTTTGAGAGATGAGATTGTTAGACATTTGATGGGGGAAACATTCTGATGTGGCTCTTTTCATTAACCATTAGAGTGGCAGAGGGTTAACGAATGCATTGGTTTGCAATGCGTTCTGTACCTCTCTGGCACTCAAAGGGTTAACACAACATTGTTAACGCACCTTTCTCATGGTGGAAAAATACATGGAGACATTGTTATAGTGAACCTCATACAATGAGGTAAATTTGTGAATCCTATAAATAACTGCATAAAGTATAGTAATGACAGAGGTGGAAAAAAAACAAAAAACCCAGCACATGCACACAACTTACACATTCTACACACTGCATTTAGCAGGACTGTAAGGCACTCACATAGTCAATAGCCCCACTCAAGTTACACCCACCTTTTAAGGGACAGTAATGTCCCATATAAAATGTTAACAGTTTTGTAGAGATTAAAAAAATGAAATATCCTCCGCTAAAGTTCATCTTCTCCTGATGTCAGCTGTAAAGCTGACAGAAGGAGATCCTTGTCGGCCGACACGAGGAGGCTCCTCAGCAGAGCCGCAATAACACAATTTAAAAATAATTACTTCTTGGTAACAGTCTAAAAAGTGTGCTTGCAAACCAGGCACACTTTGTAGACCGTTCTTTTTAAATCACGCTATTGTGGCCCTGCTGAAGAGCCGCCTGTTGATACCCGGACCAGGAACTCCTGCTGTCAGCTTACAGTTGACGTCAGGAAAAGAGGAGGGAGAGGGAACTTTAATGGAGGATAACTCTCCAACCATCGTGGTTTGAGAAACAGGATTTGTGGCATATCTTTTATTTTTTTAATCTCTTCAAAACTACATTACTGTCCCTTTAAAATACCCATTGATTTAATTTTTTTAAGCATTTGAATGCTAGAAAGGTCTCCAACACATTGCAAATGTCTCATTAGCATTCCAGTGGTTAAAAATTCCACCTATTTAGCTTACTGTGTCTTAAGGGAAGGTTTTAACTCTTAGAGTATCAGAGCTTTGCTGCGTGATGTGCACCCCCCTGGCACAAAAAGGGTTAAATTAAGAATATGATCATGTTTTTGACAGTATGTATTTAGGGTTAACACATGGGATGCTCAGATATAAAAACGGATGGGTGAGCTGAGATAGAGGGCTGAGAGGGAGAATGAATGGCCTAAAAGAAGGGGGTAGGAGTTAGACAGTAGGTGGCAATACTAAGAGAAGGAAAAAGGTGGCTGGGAAAGGATGGACAGGTAAAAGCAAACTCTCCAAAAGCACATAGAGAGCAGCATGTTTGGGATCAGTACCTGTTAACACTCTTGTATGTCCCTATAGCATACCTACCAAGTGTCCCTCTTTAGGAGGGACAGTCCCTCTTTGAGACCCAAATCCCTCTGTCCCTCTTTTCTACCCTTTTGTCCCTCTTTTTAGGAGATCAGACTGTGTGGTGTGTATTACATTGCTCCACAGCAATAAAACTCACATAAATGTGTAGCCAATCTTCAATATATGTGTTTACTAATGAATCTGTGTAATTAAAATACTTTGATCTTGTTCTAAATCATTAATCAGTTACACAAAGAGGTGCAGATAGGTCAAGAAGAAACCTAAAAATTCTTGGAAATGCCCCGCCTATCAGCCATGCCCCCAGAAACGCCACCTAAATCAGAAGTGTCCCTCTTTGGCCATTTGAAATGTTGGGAGGTATGCCCTATAGTATAGGGGTGGGTTGGACAATTCTTCACTGTGTAGGAAAGGGGGTGGCTAAACCTTTCCTCTGTGCAAGAGGGAAGTGATTCCACTAATACTGTGATTGGCTGGTGAAAATGAGTGTATCAGGTTTAAGGGAGGGCTAACCCTGCACTGAGTGGGAACTAGGGAGGGATGAGAAAGACTTGGCCAATACTTAGGGCTAACCCTACACTAAGCGGGAGCTAGGGAGGGATGACACAGACTTGGCCAAATCTGCAGGGCTAACCACCCTTCACTGAGTGGGAGCTAGGGAGGGATGATACAAACTTGGCTAAAACCGTAGGGCTAACCTTTCATTGAATGAGAGCTAGGAAGGGATGAGGCAGACTTGGCCAATATTGCAGAGCTAACCCTTCACTGAGTGGGAGCTAGGGAAGGATGAGATGGGCATGGCCAATACTTAGGGCTAACCCTGCACTCAGTGAGAGCAAGGGAGGAATAAGATGGATATGGCTAATATGTAGGGCTAACCTTGCACTGAGTTAGTGCAAGGGAGGAATGAGATAGAAATGGCCAATACTTAGGGATAACCCTGCACTGAGTGGAACCTAAGGAAGGATGAGACAGATTTGGCCAATAATTCACTGAGTGGGAGCTAAGGAGAGAAGAGATAGACTTGGACAGTACTTAGGGCTATCCTTTCTTTGAATGGGGGCTAGGGAAGGATTAGACAGACTTAGCCAACACTTACAGCTAACCCTGCACTGAGTGGACGCTAGAGTGGGATAAGACTTGGCCAGTATTGCTCTGGGTGAGCAAAGCATTGTGGGTCATTCAGGGGAGATCCCCTGACCTCGTCTGCTACAGGGATAAGAAACTTAGGGCTAATATAGCTCTAATTGGGGTTCTTACCTTATTGTTCCAGGGAATGTTATGAGATATAATTATTCTTTAACCTCTTAAGGACCCATGATGGTCCTGCACCGTCATGGGTTGTTATACCCTTAACGACCCATGACAGTCCAGGACCGTCATGGCTTAAATGATAGCAGCGTGCCTCCGTGCTCCATTAAATCCAGGCTGAGACTGAGCGCTCCGAGACTGGGGCATTCAGTCTCAGCCCTTCTTCCTTGCTCCGGTTCATGCGATTGCCGAATCAGCGATCACATGTACCGGCATAGTGACAGACAGAGGCAGCATGTAAAGCATGCTGTCTGTGCCTGTCTCGTCTGCCTCTGTCTCCCTTGCTCTCAAAGTAAGGGAGACAGAAGTAGACGGGAGACACCTAGTGGTTAAAAAAATACAGCAGTTGGGGGTATTAACCCCTTCACTGCTGGTGCAGGAGGCTGGCTAAATGCAGGTCAATTTTTGACCTGCAATTTTACACTTTTGTTTTGTTTTGTTTTTTTAAACACAACACACTTTTTTTTTTTTTTTACAAAAACATTTTTATTTAAAAAAAATATATATAATTAAACAATATTACAAGTGTGATTGTTGTGGAGCCATGTAATACACTTATATACACCACCAAATGCCAGGGACAAAAAAGTGTCGAAATAGGGGGGGAAAAAGGGACATGGGGATTTTCACCCAGGGGGGGACAGTGGCCACTTTAAACTGCGCATTTTGTAGGTATGACTGTGCAGTCTCCATAAAAATGTAACCCTTTGTGGCCAATTGATCCTAAGAGAAAAATCAAAAATGGTGGTTTTTTTACATTTTTTTACCTTTTTTTTTAATTTTAATAAAGTGAATGGTGGGTTATCCATATAAATAGGGTATCAAATGAAAGCCCTATTTATGCTTAAAAAACAGTATATAATTTATGGGGGTGGAATAAAAGCCTAAGAGGGAAAACACTGTTGAACAAAGACATAGTCAAAAAGGTCAGAATTGCTCCGGTCCTTAAGGGAAAACGACCTCAGATTTTCCCGGTCCTTAAGGGGTTAATCTAAATATTGGCACATAATATCTCAAGATTACATGGCATGCTTGCATTATAGGAATATGATATTACATACCAATCAGTCTTGTTTGTTACAGTATCTGGTACCCTGATCTGTCCGCTACTGATTTTATTGGGGTACAATTACTCCTTATATACTTTTTATTAGAATGAGCCCCCGCACAGAAAAATTACCTCAGAATGCGTGCTCAGATATTATCAGAGTTGGAGACAGTTATTGCTGTCAGTCATTTGTCTAGTTTTTAGGGGGGCAAAGGTGTAAGCAGTGTACGTTATACTTCTGCTTATCAGAGGCCCAGAGATAAGTGTGATAACTGTCTAATTGTCTTACTTCTCCTCTCTAGGAGTCAGGGACATGCCTGGCAGTGGCGTAACTATAGCGGTCACACCAGCGACCGGGCCCGTCACTCCAGGGGTCCGGCCACCCCCTGCGACCCATCCACCTGGCGTCCGCAATCTCCCTTCGACCCTCTAGTAATGCAGAACGCTGGGAGATCTCCCAGCGCTCTGCATTACAGAAGAGGACTGCACGGGAGCTCAACCCATCAATCTGTCTCTCCTGGGAGGTAGGAGATGGGGGCATTGTGGATGGCCCGGGGGCCAATGTGGTCGGGGGGGGGGAGCCATGGCACTTTTTGCACCAGGACCCGGAGGGTTATAGTTACGCCTCTGATGTCTGGTGATTATTAGTAAGGATAAAGGGATTCTCTGTCTAGAAACTAAGTCTTTGCTAGTAATCTGTCTCAGAGCCAAGAAACAAATGTATAGAATTAACCCCGGCGTTCCCAGGTAAAATGAGATATCTGCATAATCCAGTAGGGTTATAGTGAGAAAGCATATAAATCATATAAACTTATAGGGGAGATCTAATTACCCTACGACACCCCAACTGACCCATGACTGCACAGCCCACTGGGTGATCCCTGATAGGAACATCTGCCCAGAAATCATAGGGCCTGTTTTAGTGCAAGAGTCAGGGACCACACAATAGGTAAAATACCCTACTCATCTCCCCTATATTTAAATGGGGCTTTTAATCCCTTGAATGCTAGAGAGGTCTCCAACACTTTGTGTAACTAAGGGTTGGATGCCTTTCTAGCATTCTAAGGGTTAAGCAACTTATTTAAATCAGTGTGCATTTTGGAATTTTTATTTTCCCTATATCAGTTGGTTTTCTCCAAAACTGATCCATTGGGCCTTGTATATAAAGGCAAAGAGACACAATTATAGGTAAAACTAACTACACAATAGGAGAAAAATAAAATTACTTCTGTGGAATTATAGATGTTAAAATCCCATTTTAATAAATGCAAATTTGGATATTGTAATTTGCCCCCAACAGTGCAGATGGTTTGCTCCAGAATTACACAACTTTAACCTTTTGAGTGCCAGTTGGGAGCAAAACTCATTGCTTTGCAATGAATTGCAAATCCCTCTGGCACTCAAATTGTTAAGGCCATTTGCTCTATGCTGCTGATGACAAGGTCACAAGACCTTGCAAAACAATGTATTGTGCAGTGTGCACCCCATGATAGAGTGGTGTTTAACTACACTTTGCCTTTATACACTATGAGACGGGCATAGCAGAGAAACAAGGGCACAATGGGGAAAAGACATAAGAGAACAAAGATGGATAATACAGTGGCGTATGGGGCAATTGATTGGCAAAATAGGAGAAACAGAGACACAAAACAGACAATGGGGATCAGAGAGTTAAACGTGGGGAAAAATATAGGTACCAGAGAAGCAAATAGAGAGTAAAGAGCGCAGTGGTTGTAAAATGCAACAAAGGAAGGTGATATAATAATCACACTACTTAGGGTTGGCACCTTTTCTTCAAAAAAATACCGGCCAAGGCATTCCCTCCATAGACTTAACATTGGAAAGAAGCAATTTTTTACCCGCCTGCCGGTAAAATACAGGCTGGGTGGCAAACCTAACACTACTTGATCTGATAGTCAACACATACTGGAGTGGAGCAGAGGAGGAGATGACAGGAAGGACATGTGTGATGTCAGGTCCTCACCAGACATCACCTGACTCACAGCAAAGGAGATCCTCCTATCAGAATCCAGGCAACTAGGACAAGAAGTGGAAAGGCAAGGGGAAATAAGTAGTGCTCAGCAGCCCTCAACTCACCACTGAACATACAGCTAAACAGTGAGTCCAGGCATCACTGCAGCATATCAAATGCTTGGCACAGCTGCCTACTCTTTAACTGAGGTGAGGTCTGCTCTGGTGCCTGTGTCTCCCCTTTCGTTACCTGTATTCGGCACTCCCCCATTTTCCCTTGCCCCCCTTAACTTCATTTTTTTTAGAAAGTGTCCTGCTCTCTGTGCAGGCAGCTCTCCACTCAGTGCTTCATTGCTTGCATGGGGAGGGGAGTCTGTCATCTAACTGCAACCTAATCAATCTGGCAGACAGACTCCATGCAAGTATAGAAGGACTGAGCAGGGAGCTGCAGATGCAAATGTTCTACTAATAGACAGCAGCTTACTAGTACCTCTCTCTCTCTCTCTCTCTCTGGTATCTATCCAGACCAGAGGAAATCTTCTACTCCTCCTCTGCTCTGTTGCAATAAGTCCTCACTCTTCTCCTGCTCTGATCTCTACGTGATGGCTTGGCTCTGAGAGGACCCAGTCCAGAAGTGGTCAGAGTGACCTGCTTTTCACTCCACCATCACATACTCCCTCTCTTCTGCCTCATTCTGAATGGTGCCATTACAGGGGGCACATGCCCCCTCTTGCCCCCCCCCCGCAGACACATGTGTGTGTGCCATGGGGGGAATCCAATGGATTGGCAGATGCAAGTTTTTTTCCCCATTATATTTTATTTAGGACCAGTCCTGATGCCCTTCCCCTCAATGTCTGAATAAAGTAATAATGAAAAAAAAAATATTTTTTCTTTCAAAAGGGTGTAAATGCTTTGGATCCCCTTGTGGAACTCTGATGATTTTTTTATTTATTTGTGTGGAATCAAGATCCCTCCTGATACCCCCAACAAGATCTGAATAAACACTAAAATAAAAAAGATGTGTGCATGCCACAGGACTTTTTTATTTAGACCTCATTTGGAGGCATCAGGACCCCTCCTGATGCCCTTTCCACAATGAGGTCTGAATAAAATAATAATTAAAAACATAATAATAGTCCTGTGTATGTCACTGTGGTGTCCAATGCATTGCAAAGCAATGCACTGGTACCCTGTGGCACACATATGATTAATTTGTTTTTTAATGAATATGATTTATGCCTATCTCATTGATGGCATCAGGCCCCTCTTGATACCTTCCAACAAGGTCTGAATAAAAAAATGGATGTGTGCCACGGGGAGGTGGGGGGGGGGGGTCAAATGCATTGTAAGGCCCCCTGTGGCACACACAAGGTTTTGGGATTTTTTTTCCAATATTCTTTATTTCTGTCTACAATATTAAATCAACTTAAAATTAACCATTACTATCCCTTTAAGCTGAGGTAACATAGCAATATAACACATGGTGGCTCTTCAGTTGAGGCAACGTAGCAGTATGCTGAGGGAAAAATAGAAAGTGTGTTTGAGGTTTGCCCTCTGTAACATATAGCAAAGCATCTCTCTCCCTTTAAGGAGAAAGGGTGGGAATCAGGAAGCAGGAAGTGGAGGAGTGACAGTTGAAAACAGTTAGTGAGGTTGAATGAAGAGATGAAAAGACTTACATAAAAGAGCTGCTATTAAGTTTATGTACAAAAAAGAGAGAAAAGAAAATCCTAAACAGCACCAGACCAAAAGAACCCCTGAGAGATAATTGTAGGGAATTCACTCAACATCAGTGAATTAGTTGACCCCTATTTAAATATCATAAAATATAGCTTTTATTGATAACTTCTTAAAAAGAGCCACGTGACTAAAAATTTAATGTCCCTAAAAGCCTAACCTCTAATTCAGGGGAATATAAGGGGGGCTA
This sequence comes from Rhinophrynus dorsalis, assembly GCA_037306005.1. Taxonomy (NCBI): domain Eukaryota; kingdom Metazoa; phylum Chordata; class Amphibia; order Anura; family Rhinophrynidae; genus Rhinophrynus; species Rhinophrynus dorsalis. Next base: position 118,604,668 of record CM074727.1, on the reverse strand, counting down.
AATGTTTAGTGACCATTACGTTGCTAATGTGGAGTAGACAGAAATACTTAGTTTCATGTGCTTATATAGGTGATGAGCAGAATTGCAACAAGTGTGTGTAGATATAAATACATATATATATGTACAACAATGCAGGATAGGTGCTAGCAAGATATAGACCACTGAGACTAAATAGAAAACTGTATATAATATAGCACCAGATCACTATTATTCCCAATGGTCTGATAATGGACAGACCACAAAAACAACCGAAACAAGAAGAATGATGGAAAAGCGCTATGATACTATATATAAAAAATGGTTTATTAAGAAGAAACACATCCAATAGAAAAAATGTAGAATGTAACAAATGGGCACCCAGCAACACTTCAGGCAACACAGTATTCATTTAGTGCGCACCAAATGTCTGCTATAAGACGCTACAATACCTATATAAGATTCAATGAAACAGTGTAGGCACCTAAAAAGGTACTGGATATTACAGTGCGGATGCACTGTATATCCGGTTCCTATATAAAAGATACAATGCTAAAAAGACTATAGAAAGTGGATACCAAGCTGATGTCTGGATAAGGGACACTAAATAACACTGAATAACAATTCAGTGTGATCTAACAGCAAAGTCTTGCAGGAGGTAAAACAATAGAAGTGAACACACTTGTTAGATGAATCAAAAGGCTATCTCTCCTATCTATAGCAGCAAATGCACTGATGAAATCTCAACGCTTAACTATATGAATATTAGTCACCTGTATGTATGGTATAGACTAGAGCTCGGCAATGCTGTAAGCCGAATATATGGAGACTCCGTCTTTGCTTTCAGGTTTAGTGGCTAACGGCCTTCGGTTGTGATGATAATGAACCTTTCTCCGCTCTCTCCAGCGGATGATGGAAACCAGAGAACGATCTGTAAGATAGTGTGATCTGGCCTGGCGCCGTTCCTGGCTCTTTCCTCTTGTCCTCGATCTAATAGCCATTAGTCAGAGAGAATATTCAGTAAGGGTGATCTGTCAAGTGGGCAGAGTGCCTTCCAATGTGTCCTCTCATTATAATACTCAGCAGTGACAAAGGTGAATGCGGTGCATAAACTGATAAAAGCCTATGCTTTTCGTATTGAAGATACTTCCTCAGTTGGGGAGATGACACGGGATGCGCCCAATTACATGCATGGAACGTCCATGTAACCGACCATAGTCTGATACTAGGGGCTCTTTTAAGAGCCATGGGAAAAACCATAAAAGACTGAAAGGCTTTGGGCGAAGTCCCAGCTCCAGGTGGCTGGATAGCCACAAATTAGGTCTGGGCATTCAGAATTCCCCATCACCCATGTTTGAATGTAGGCAGCCTTCTGATTGGCCGCCTACTGTACTGTACAGAGTAGGTGGCTCCCCGAATGGTTGCCTACTCTCCCTTGTTAAAAGTTTTTAGGAAATGCATTGAGAAGGTAGGCAACCTTTTGATTGGTTGGTTGTTTCTTGTCACTCCAATTCCTATTGGCTAGGAATTGGAGCGGCAAGATTGAATTAGCTAAAGGCTCTACAATATCTATTGTTCCTTTGTAACTTTGTTTACACCCAAACACTGTGCCCATTGTGTTATGTGCCACTCCACCACAACCCCATTGTACAAGTTGTTTACACTCCCATAGTGTATTGTATCTGACCTACTTTGTATTCTTATTGTTTCTTTATAAATGTCCCTGTTTTTCTCCAATAAACTAAGTAGTCATTTCCAACTAAGAAGCATCCTGGTGTGTTTATTTCTGGATGATTTAAAGGGTCTCTTCTGACCCCCATTCATAGGAGCTATGATTCACACAAAGACTGGCTTGGCTACCCACTTGTAGCCGAACGATGGCCCAAGACAACCAAGCGTTGTGGGTTCCCTTAACAGTCCATGTTTCTGTCTCCTATCAGAGCAGGAAGTACAGGCATGGCACAAGTAGAACTGGCTAGGTAGTAGGCAGTGTATGTATGCATTGCATGGTTTTGTGCAACATAGTTAAGTTTAAGAGATGAGAATGTTGCCATTTGATCGGGGGGAATTTCTGGCTCTTTTCATTAACCATTATAGTGGCAGAGGGGTAAGGAATGCATTGGTTTGCATTGCGTTCTGTACCTCTCTGGCACTCAAAGGGTTAACGCAACATTGTTAACGCACCTTTCTCATGGTGGAAAAATACATGGAGACATTGTTATAGTGAACCCCATACAATGAGGTAAATTCATGAATCCTATAAATAACTGCATTTATTTTTTTTTCATACTTATTTGTGTGGAATCAAGACCCCTCCTGATACCCCCAACAAGGTCTGAATAAAAACTAAAATAAAAAAACCTCATTTGGAGGCATCAGGACCCCTCCTGATGCCCTTTCCACAATGAGGTATGAATAAAATAATATGAAATGAAATATGAAAAATATAATAATAGTCCTGTGTATCTCACTGTAATGTCCAATGCATTGCAAAGCAATGCACTCGGTCCATTGTGGCACACATAGGATTCATTTGTTTTTTTAATTAATATGTTTTATGCATATCTCATTAATGGCATCAGTCCCCTCCTGATACCTTCCAACAAGGTCTGAATAAAAAAAATGTATGTGTGCCATGGGGAGGTGGGGGGGGGGGTCAAATGCATTGCAAGGTCCCCTGTGGCACACACAAGGTTTTTGGATTTTTTTTCCAATATTTTTTATGCGGACCTAGTTGGGGGGCATCAGAAACCCTACTATGCCTCCCATGAGGTCTTAATAAAATAATAATGAATAATAATAATGCACTGGACCCCTGTGGCACAAAGAGGATTCATTTGTTTTTTTTTTAATTAAAATGTTTATGCATATCTCATTGGGGGTATCTGGCCCCTCCTGATACCCCCCAACAAGTTCCAAATAAAAATATATTTAAAAAAAATGTGACCCTGTGGCACACACACAAGATTTATGGATTTTTTTTTTCATTTTTTATTTAAACCTTGTTGGGGGCATAAAGACCCCTCCTAATGCTCCCCCCAATTAGGTCTGAATAAAATAATAATGAATAATTATAATAATAATAATCCTTTGTCTTTCATAGGGGTGCCCAATGCATTGCAGGACCCCCCATGGCACACAGAGGGTTCATTTTTTTAATTATTTATTCTTTAATTATTATTTTATTGATTGACTAGTTCAGCAGTTCTGAACCTTTCTAGTGCCGCGACCCTTTGATAAAATTTTCTAAGTTGTGGTGACCTCTAACAGTAAAATTATTTTAGTTGCTCCTTCATCACTGTAATTTTTCTGCTGTTATGAATCGAAATATAAATATCTGATGGTTTTAGGCGACCCCTGGCAAATCGTCATTCGACCCCCAAAGGGGTCCCGACCCACAGGTTGAGAACCACTGGACTAGTTGAAGAGCCCGTTACACGGGCCAACTTGCCACTGCCAGCCGGTCACGGGACAGTCACGTACAGTAGAGACTGCCCACGCTGCGGCTGATACAGTGCCAGCTGCTCTCAGTGCAGTCATGCTCTTTATCTGTGACTGCAATTCAGCGGTGCGGCATATGGGCTTGGCACAGCAGAATCAGCTTTGCAAGCACATATGCTGTACTGCCTTGGAACTCTGGGGGTTAAACCACTTTTATATCTTGTTTTTTAATTAGAGCTATGTATGAAATGAAATGCTCCACTTTTATATATATAGCTACAATTCTGATTTTAGTTGCTTCTTTTTGTAGCATGTTGTGTCTCAGTGCTGCCCTATGTTCGTTATGTTATAGCAATGTCATAGGGTCTCTTTGGGACACTTTCCTATAACATGAGAATAATATTCTGGAGTACAGAAAACAAAAATGGACGAAATACCTGCATGGTTCATTAATCCCTTTGCAATGCCTTAGAGATGTCACAGCAACCAAGGCTTTAGTATGCCGAGATGCAACATGAACCAGATGGGACTTTTTATTATGGAATAGGCTAAAAATGGCATTGCTACACAAAAAGTACATGGTCTATGACTGATCCTGTCACTTTCATGACACATGCCTCTCTGTCACTAATTGTCATATCTCTAGTTATATGTTTTAAAGTTCATTTTATTATCCTGGTGTTTCTAGACACACCCCAGTTGTGACACCTTTCTTTTCCCTAAAGGGTTATTAATACTTGAAAATAATATAAAATGAAATTATTTTCAAGTATTACTATCCCTTTAAAGAGGACAAATTATTACATTTCTTACTTCTGCTTCCCTTCGTTTATTTACCCATAGAAGACAAATGGAACAAAGAATAACTTAGACACTTATTTCTGGTAATTAAAAAAAAAAAAAAAAAAATACAGAAAATATAGAATACGGAAGAAACAGGGGTGGGCAATCATGAAAGTGGAAGGTGAGGGGAATCAATAACTTATTCTAAACTTAACTTCTTCCTAACTTATACCTAACTGATACTTAACTTATACCTAACTTATATCTAACATATCTAACTTACACCTAACTTATACCTAACTTATATCTAACTTATTCCTAATAAACTAATATGTGGTAAACAGCGAAGATGACATCATCACTTGGTGGCAGACTGATGGAAGTTCTTACGTGGGACATACTCTCTCACGTTGCCGAGCCCAGAGACAACACAGCTGCTTAGTCCACTGTAGCTGGTTCGCATTTTCTTGTGGCAGTGCCACTCAATTGAATCAAACAACACATTATAAAGATCGTTAGAAGAGTTATTAAGGCCGCCCACCAGGAACAGATGGTCGTCCACTACTTCCATGCCAAAGTAGTTTTGTGGAGTCAGCATGTCACGGATAGAAGTCCAAGTGTTGGATACAGGGCAGTAACATTCTGCACTGCTGAGACATGTTTCTCCATCAAAGCCTCCTACCTGTAATGAAGAAGAAAAATCATAAACCTCATACTTTCCTAGTGAGCACTAGTAACACAAAGTCAGCTCAAACAGAGTTACAAAGTCAGAGCAGAAATGCACAGTATCAAACGGTGCAAGAACAACTATTCTGAGGCATCAGTTTTAAAGGCTTTATAAAGTATACAAGAACATTAAGCCATTTAGCATTTATCACATAACTTATATCTAGAAGAATAAACATGTTTTCATTTCATTTATCTACGTCTAGCACATAGTACAAACCAGTATGATGATTAACCTCTAGGAAACTTGAAATGTCATAGCATGTTGTTGACATCTCTCATCTCCAAAAGTTTAAATGATAATTTATAGTTGCTCAAATGCCAACACTATAGATCTTTGTCTAATTCTGTGTAGTACTGATGCTACAGCATTCACAACAACAATGATTCAGTGGTCTGATGATGGCCTGTATGTTAAGCTACAACATCCAACAACAGTTACCATTTTATGTCTAGCACCACCTAAGTTATATCTAATCAAATATGGAGTAAACTAGTTTTAAAGCCTGTGTACAAGGGCCAACACTAGCGCCGCTGCACCGCCCGAATGTGCCGCAGATGATACGGAGTGGGGCACTTCGAAATCAGACAGCGGTCCTCTCTGCGCACCTTCATGGATCCCAGGCTTCTGACAAACATCCTAACGAATTATAATATAGGATAGTGATAAAATCTCAGCTTTACATACCGCATATATTCTGTCTCTGTAAGAGATAAAACGATGTCCACTGCGTCTGGTCATCATGGGGGCAATTGTGGTCCATCGGTTGGTCTCAGGATTGTACACTTCTGCTGTGTTCAGGTATTCCCCTTCATCATTGAAGCCACCGCATACATAGACCTTTGTAACGAAAATGATCCATTTATAAAGACACATGCATAGCACATATGAATAAATCAATGGTTGGATCGTCAAATGAAGAACGTTCTCTGCAACTTGCTTCAATTCACTAACTGGTTATGCTCTATATTTATCTAAGTCTGTGGATCTGGTGAATAGTTATGAATGCAGTTATTATATCTGGCTTATGATCTGATGGAGAATCCAGGAAGATGTGGGATTAATTCTGGAGGTTCTAGAATTTTCCAAACTTTCTCCACACCCCTCCTGCTATTCACCATCAAGTCTCCTATTCTGCACTATAGTAGGCTAGTTATTGTGGGCAGTGCTCTAAGGGCTTGGAAATTATTGCTCTACGTGAGGCAACATGGATGATAACTATATTCCAAGTAAAGAAATAAAATGGCCATCCAACTCCTTGAACCTAAATAACGCTAAAGAATAACAATAAAGTGGCTCTTAATTTGTTTAACAGAGACACTTAGGTCATTAGGAATATTTCACACTGCCATCTGGTAAATATAGTATCTGACTTATTCACTAAGCTAAGCTCCCTTTCTGCAATTAACTCACATGTCCTCACAAAAAGCAGACACATTCCTATTGAGAAATCCAACAGAGAAAAGCCCCACACATGGTTTTTAGCATTAAGTCATAGAATTAGATTGAATAAAATGTACATGACCGGTTCTAGACTACGACAGAGTTTCGCTGTAAGAAACAGCTGCATGAAGGTCACCAATGTTGGTTAACCATTTGAGTTCCAGAGGGGTAAGCAGTGCATTGATTAGCCATTTATACATGAACAGTGGTTAAAAAATACAAAAATATAAACAATCTTGCTCGCCCATAGTTATTGTTCTTTCCTATTGTTAAAATCAAAATGAGTCAATAGAAAAAAACAAACAAAAAATCTACTTTTCATATACATTAAGATCCAATTAAATATTAATACAGTAAAGACTACTGGTGTTAAAATGAATTTCCTTAACACTTTGAGTACCAGAAAGGGATCCAGCACATTTCAAATCAGTATATTGGAGCCGTCTCTGGCACTCAGTGGGTTAAAGTACAGATGGGTGTGCAAGACATTGCATCTCACCCCTCTGGTCTTTAAAGAATTACATAGAAATTGATTTAAACTTGTATTAATTGTTTTACAATTATTGCTAAAAGCAGCACAGCCAGGAATCTTCATAGTAAGACCTATTTCTACAAGTGATAACAATTTAGTATTTTGTTCTCTCTTTTTTCTTCTGGGATCAAACATAAACATAGCTTCATTGGAATGGTCTACAAAGTGGTCTACAAACCAGGCACACAGTTCCAGTGACGTAGTTCATTTTAAAGTTCGTGATCTCGGCACTGCTGAAGAGCTGCTGGTTGATCTGTTGACCGGATTCCAAATCTATCCACTATATGGCAGACTTGGCTAAAACAGAAAGGAAAAGGGAAATTTACCTTACTTTACTTGCTAATATCTCCCAAACCATAAAGGTTTGGGAGATATGAATATATTATTTTTAATGCTTTTTTAAGGGCTACAATATAAAATAAAATTATTTTCAAGTATTACTATCCCTTTAATGCTGCCTTGGTAGTATCTTACCTTTCCAAACAATGTGGCAGCACTGGCACAAGATCGCTGCTCCTGCATGGGCTCAATGAAAGTCCACTGGTTGCTATCTGGCTGATATCTCTCTGATGACCTGAGGGGTTCCCGGCCATCAGATCCCACTATGGCATAGATGGTGTTGTCTAGCACAGTCACACTGACATAAGATCTTTTGTGGTGCATGGGTCCCACTTGGTGGATTGTTTTTGTCTCAGGGTCAAATCTTTTCACACTTCTTGATTGCATCCCATTTACAACTCAACCAGCGATATACACTGAGCCATTCAGGTGTGCTGCTCCATGAAATTCCCGGGAGCCCTCCTCTATTTTTGTAATGGAGTTCCATTGATCAGTTCTGATATCGTAAGCATTGATCTCAGTTTTCTGGCTTCTGCCACTCCACCCACCAATGGCAAGCATGGTGGAAAATTGTATTCATGGCCTAGCAAGAGGGTTCATGGACTTAGCATGACACAGTCCACTAACACTGGATTCCTCCATGGCAGCAAGAGCAGTTTGGATTACTGCCTGACAGTTCATGTTGTCAGTCACGTAGCTGTTGGTTTGCACATTGCTGATGAAATATTCTTTGCTTATTAAAGCAAGTCGGACCTAGTAGAGAGAGGCACAGTACTTTAGGTAAGATTGATGACAGCTGTTTCTTTCCTTCATTTGACATTATAGGACACATGTATAACAACAGAAGTTGAGCAATTCATGGTAAATAAATAATACCATATCTATCTTATAACTCCCATTTAAAAGGGACTTTGGATGCACTGAAGATTTATCTACAACCTACTATGCAACTGCTTAGGCCCAGATTTGCTTGAATTGTATTTTTGTCTTTGCAGCTGATATTCTAATAAAACAAAATACTCTACTAAGCATGTTGTGTTGCTGTAGAAACAGTGAGAGCTTTTCCTTTCAGTCCTTCCTGATCTGCTCAAATACCATCCACACTGTCAGTTCATGGTGCTCCTTAATCCTTTAAGGACCAGACAGGTGTGCGAAACATTGATTCCCACTGCTTTTCAAATCCCTTTCTGTCCATTAAGTGTTAAAATTTTGGTCAGTCTACATTTCTTTGATCTTTAGTGAGAGATTTGAGGGAGAACTTTATTACAGGGATATGTAGCTCTTAATTAGTTTAACAGTAGTACCTGTCTATGTAAGTATTCTTCAAACAGGAATCACTGACACCTAAATATTTTAGGAGCATTTGATTTCTCTTGTACTTCACTGCTGTTTCAGTGTACACTGATGAAGACTAGTGACCTTTACTTGTCATTTATTTTATTGATTGACTAGTTGAAGAGCCCGTTACATGGGCCACAGTGCCACTGCCAGACGGTCACGGGGCAGTCATGCACAGTAGAGACTGCCCATGCTGCGACTAATAGAGTGCCAGCTGGTTGCGGAGCAGTCATGTTTAGTAAAGACTGCCCGCGCCGCGTCTGATGCAGAACTGGATACTCCCTCGGAGCTCCCTGCACCGAATCAGCATCGTCACGGGCAGTCATTACAAACTTTCTTGTGAAATATTTTATAGGATGATACCTCATTGGGATTGCTTCAGGATCCAGGTATCAGGGTCAGAATAAGAATACTGGAATAAAAACTAATCCTGTGTGTGTGCCACAGGGGTATTTCCGTTTCTTTTTCTTTCAACTTTTTAATGCGACCTTTATGGGGGGCATCAGAAAACCCTCCTGATGCCCCCAATCTAGTCTGAACACAAAGAAAAAGGCTCCAATATTATATTCTGTGTGTGCACACACTTGACACCCCTATGGTACACACAGGGTTAAGGTTTTTTTATTATTATTTTATTAATTTTTAATCAGATCTTGTGGGGGACATCAAGACCCCTCCTGATGCCCCTCCAGTAATTGATCTACCAGCCAATTGTGCTGGGACATCAATAATGGTTACTCAGGAGAGCTACATGGTCTCCTGCTTCACTCCTTCTCCTAATGGTAGGATTGAATGGGATTGAGGAAAGTCTTCTCACGTCACCGCCTTTATCAGTGACTGCAATTCGGCAGTGCAACATATGGGCTTGGCACAGCAGAATCAGCTGTGGAAGCCCATATGCAGTACTGCCCTGGAACTCTGGGGGTTAAAGCACTTTTATATATTGTTTTTTTTTTTATTTACAGCTATGTATGAAATGAAATGCTCCACTTTTTTATATAGCTACAATTCTGATTTAAGTTGCCTCTTTTTGTAGCATGTTGTGTCTCAGTGCTGCCTTATGTTCGGTATGTTATAGCAATATCATAGGGTCTCTTTGGGACACTTTCCTATAACATGAGAATAATATTCTGGAGTACAGAAAACATCAATGGAAGAATTACCTGCATGGTTCATTAACCCCTGTGCAATGCCTTAGAGATGTCACAGCAACCAAGGATTTAGTATGCCGATATGCAACATGAACCAGATGGGACTTTTTATTATGGAATGGGCTAAAAATGGCATTGCTACACAAAAAGTACATGGTCTATGACTGATCCTGTCACTTTCATGACAAATGCCTCTCAGTCACTAATTGTCATATCGCTAGTTATATGTTTTTAAGTTCATTTTATCTTCCTGGTGTTTCTAGACACACCCCAGTTGTGACATCTTTCTGTCTTTAACCAGGACAAATTATTACATTTCATACTTCAGCTTCCCTTCCTTTATTTACCCATATAAGACAAATGTAACAAAGAATAACTTAGACACTTATTTCTGGTGATTTATTTAAATATATCTATATATATATATATATATATATATATATATATATATATATATTTATTTATTTTTAAATAGTAACAGGAGGGAATACAGAAGAAACAGGGGAGGGCAACCATGAAAGGGGGAGGTGAGGGGAATCACTAACTTATTCAAAACTTAACTTATATCTAACTTACACCTAACTTATACCTAAATTATTTCTAATAAACTAATATTCGGTAAACAGCGAAGATGACATGATCTCTTGGTGGTAGACTGATGGAAGTTCTAGCGTGGGGCATACTCTCTCATGTTGCTGAGCCCAGAGACAACACAGCAGCTTAGCCCTCTGTAGCCGGTTCTCATTTTCTTGTGGCAGTGCCACTCATTTGAATCAAAGAATTCATCATAAAGATTGTTATAAGAGTTATTAAGGCCGCCAACTAGGAACAGATGGTCATCCACTACTTCCATGCCAAAGTGGTTTCGTGGAGTCAGCATGTCAGAGATGGAAGTCCAAGTGTTGGATACAGGGCAGTAACATTCTGCACTGCTGAGACATGTCTCCCCATCATAGCCTCCTACCTGTAATGAAGAAGAAACATCATGAACCTCATACTTTCCTGGTGAGCACTAGTAACACAATTGGTAAAGTCAGGCCAAACAGAGTTACAAAGTCAGAGCAGAAATGCACAGTCTCAAATGGTGCAAGAACAGTTATTCTGAGATATGAGTTTCAAAGGCTTTTATAAAGTACACAAGAACATTAAGCCATTTAACATTGATCACATAACTAATATCTAGAAGAATAAACATGTTTTCATTTCATTTATCTACTTCTAGCACACGGTACAAACTAGTATGATGATTAACCTGTAGGAGACAAGTATCATGTTGTGTTGTTGACATCTCTAGTCTCCAAAAGTTTAAATAATAATTTATGGTTGCTCAAATGCCAAAACTTAAGGTTTTTGTCTAATTCTATGTACTACTAATGCTACAAGTTAGACAACAACAATTATTCAATTTTCTGACGAAGGCCTGTATGCTAAGCTACATCATCCAACAACAGTTACCATGTTATGTCTAGCACCACCTAAGTTATATCTAATCAAATATGGAGTAAACTAGTTTTGAAGCCCGTTACAAGGGCCAACACTAGCGCCTCTGCACTGTCCGAATGTGCCGTGGCTGATACGGAGTGGGGCACTTCGAATTCAGACCGCGGTCCTCTCTGCGCACCTTCCTGGGTCCTAGGCTTCTGACAAACATCCTAGCAAATTATGATATAGGATAGTGATAAAATCTCAGCTTTACATACCGCATATATTTTGTTTCTGTAAGAGATAACACGATGTCCACTGCGTCTGTTCATCAGGGGGCAATTGTGGTCCATCGGTTGGTCTCGGGATTGTACACTTCTGCTATGTTCAGGTATTCACCTTCATCATTGAAGCCACTGTATATATAGACCTTTGTAACGAAAATTATCCAGTTATAAAGACACATGCATAGCACTTATGAATATATCAATGGTTGGATCTTCAAATGAAGAACGTTCTCAGCAACTTGCTTCAATTCACTAGCTTTTTATGCTCTATATTTATCTAACTCTGTGGATCTGGTGAACAGTTATGAATGCAGTTATTATATCTGGCTTATGATCTGATGGAGAATCCAGGAAGATGTGGGATTAATTCTGGAGGTTCTAGAATTTTCCAAACCTTCTCCTCTTCCCTCCTGCTATTCACCATCAAGTCTCCTATTCTGCACTATAGTAGGCTAGTTATTGTGTGCAGTGCTCTAAGGGCTTGGAAATTATTGCTCTACATGAGGCAACAGAGATGATAACTATATCCCAAGTAAAGAAATAAAATAACCTCCCAACTCCTTGATCCTACAGATTGTTAAAAAATAACAATAAAGTAGCTCCTAATTTGTTTAACAGAGACGCTTAGGTCATTAGGAATATTTCATACTGCCATCTGGTAAATATAATATCTGACTTATTCACTAAGCTAAGCTCCCTTTCTGCAATTAACTCACATGTCCTCACAAAAAGCAGACATATTCCTAATGCAAAATCCAACAGAGAAAAGCCCCACACATGGTTTTTAGCATTAAGTCATAGGATTAGAATGAATAAAATGTACATGACTGGTTGTAGACTAGGACAGAGTTTCGCTGTAAGATACTGCTGCATGAAGGTCAGCAATCTAGGTTAACCATTTGAGTTCCAGAGGGGTAACCACTGCGTTGCTTAGTCCCTTATAAATGTACAGTGGTTAAAAAAATACAAATATATTTATAAATGATCTTGCTTCCCCATAGTTATTGTTCTTTCCTATTGTTGAAATCAAAATTAGTCAATAGAAAAAAAAACAACCAAAAAATCTCCTTTTCAAATACATTAAGATCCAATTAAATACTAACACAGCAAAGACTACTGGTGTTAAAATGAATTTCCTTAACACTTTGAGTGCAAGAAAGGGATCCAGCACATTGCAACTCAGTGTATTGGAGCCCTCTCTGGCACTCAGTTTTTTGTTCTCTCTTTTCTCCCCTTCCTGTACAAGACACATCATGTATGTGCTACTGAGCGTGATCACAGGTAAAGAATAGTGTCCTTCTGGGTTCAAACATAAACATAGCTTCATTGGAATGGTCTACAAAGTGGTCTATAAACCAGGCACACTTAGTACACAGTTCTAATGACGTAGTTCATTTTAAAGATTGTGATCTCGGCACTGCTGAAGAGCTGCCGGTTGATCTGTTGACCGGATTCCAACTCTATCCACTAGATGGCAGACTTGGCTAAAACATACAGGAAAAGGGAAATTTACCTTACTTTACTTGCTAATATCTTCCAAACCATAAAGGTTTGGGAGATATGACATATATTATTTTTAATGTTTTTTTAAGAGCTACAATAAAAAATAACAATATTTTTAAGTATTACTATCCCTTTAATGCTACCTTGGTAGTATCTTACCTTTCCAAACAATGTGGCAGCACTGGCACAAGATTGATGCTCCTGCATGGGCTCAATGAAAGTCCACTGGTTGCTATCTGGCTGGTATCTCACACTGATATAAGATCTTTTGTGCTGCATGGATCCCACTTGGTGGATTGTTTTAGTCTCAGGGTCAAATCTTTTAACACTTCTTGAGTGCATCCCATTTACCATTCCCCCAACGATATATACAGAGCCATTCAGGTGTGCTGCTCCATGAAATTCCTGGAAACCCTCCTCTATTTTTGTAATGGAGTTCCATTGATCAGTTCTGATATCATAAGCATTGAACTCAGTTTTCTAGCCTCTGCCACTCAACCCACCAATGGCAAGCATGATGGAAAATGGTAATTGTGGCCTGGCAAGAGGGTTCATGGACTTAGCATGGCACAGTTCACTAACACTGGTTTCCTCTATGGCAGCAACAGTACTTTGGATTACTGCCTGACAGCATTGTCGGTCACGTAGCTGTTGGCTTGGGCATTGCTGAGAAAATATTCTTTACTTATTAAAGCAAGTTGAACCTGGTAGAGAGAGGCACAGTACTTTTGGTAACATTAATGAAAGCTGTTTCTTTCCTTCATTTGACATTATGGGACACATGTATAACAACAGAAGTTGAGCAATTCAGGGTAAATAAAAGTTCTTTTATCTTACCTTTCCAAACAATGTGGCAGCACTGGCACAAGATCGCTGCTCCTGCATGGGCTCAATGACAGTCCACTGGTTGCTATCTGGCTGATATCTCTCTGCTGACCTGAGGGGTTCTCAGCCATCAGATCCCCCTATGGCATAGATGGTGTTGTCTAGCACAGTCACACTGACATAAGATATTTTGTGCTGCATGGATCCCACTTGGTGGATTGTTTTCGTCTCAGGGTCAAATCTTTTCACACTTCTTGAGTGCATCCCATTTACCACTCCACCAACGATATATACAGAGCCATTCAGGTGTGCTGCTCCATGAAATTCCCAGGAACCCTCCTCTATTTTTGTAATGGAGTTCCATTGATCAGTTCTGATATCATAAACATTGAACTCAGTTTTCTGGCCTCTGCCACTCCACCCACCAATGGCAAGCATGATGGAAAATAGTAATCGTGGCCTGGCAAGAGGGTTCATGGACTTAGCATGGCACAGTTCACTAACACTGGTTTCCTCTATAGCAGCAAGAGCACTTTGGATTACTGCCTGACAGTTCATGTTGTCAGTCACGTAGCTGTTGGTTTGGACATTGCTGAGAAAATATTCTTTGCTTATTAAAGTAAGTTGAACCTGGTAGAGAGAGGCACAGTACTTTAGGTAACATTAATGAAAGCTGTTTCTTTCCTTCATTTGACATTATGGGACACATGTATAACAACAGAAGTTGAGCAATTCAGGGTAAATAAATGTTCTTTTATCTTACCTTTCCAAATAATGTGGCAGCACTGGCACAAGATCGCTGCTCCTGCATGGGCTCAGTGAATGTTCACTGGTTGCTATCTGGCTGATATCTCTCTGCTGACCTGAGGGGTTCTCAGCCATCAGATCCCCCTATGGCATAGATGGTGTTGTCTAGCACAGTCACACTGACATTAGATCTTTTCTGCTGCATGGATCCCACTTGGTGGATTGTTTTTGTCTCAGGGTCAAATCTTTTCACATTTCTTGAGTGCATCCCATTTACCACTCCACCAACGATATATACAGAGCCATTCAGGTGAGCTGCTCCATGAAATTACCAGGAGCCCTGCTCTATTTTTGTAATGGAGTTCCATTGATCAGTTCTGATATCATAAACATTGAACTCAGTTTTCTGGCCTCTGCCACTCCACCCACCAATGGCAAGCATGATGGAAAATGGTAATTGTGGCCTGGCAAGAGGGTTCATGGACTTAGCATGACACAGTTCACTAACACTGGTTTCCTCTATGGCAGCAAGAGTATTTTGGATTACTGCCTGACAGTTCACGTTGTCAGTCACGTAGCTGTTGGCTTGCACATTGCTGAGAAAATATTCTTTGCTTATTAAAGCAACTTGAACCTGGTAGAGAGAGGCACAGTACTTTAGGAAACATTAATGAAAGCTGTTTCTTTCCTTCATTTGACATTATGGGACACATGTATAACAACAGAAGTTGAGCAATTCAGGGTAAATAAATGTTCTTTTATGTTACTTTTCCAAACAATGTGGCAGCACTGGCACAAGATCGCTGCTCCTGCATGGGCTCAGTGAATGTTCACTGGTTGCTATCTGGCTGATATCTCTCTGCTGACCTGAGGGGTTTCCCGGCCATCAGATCCCCCTATGGCATAGATGGTGTTGTCTAGCACAGTCACACTGGCATAAGATCTTTTGTGCTGCATGGATCCCATTTGGTGGAATGTTTTCATCTCAGGGTCAAATCTTTTCACATTTCTTGAGTGCATCCCATTTACCACTCCACCAACAATATATACAGAGCCATTCAGGTGTGCTGCTCCATGAAATTACCGGGAGCCCTCCTCTATTTTTGTAATGGAGTTCCATTGATCAGTTCTGATATCATAAACATTGAACCCAGTTTTCTGGCCTCTGCCACTCCACCCACCAATGGCAAGCATGATGGAAAATGGTAATTGTGGCCTGGCAAGAGGGTTCATGGACTTAGCATGGCACAGTTCACTAACACTGGTTTCCTCTATGGCAGCAAGACCACTTTGGATTACTGCCTGACAGTTCACATTGTCATTCACGTAGCTGTTGGTTTGCACATTGCTGAGAAAATATTCTTTGCTTATTAAAGCAAGTTGAACCTGGTAGAGAGAGGCACAGTACTTTAGGAAACATTAATGAAAGCTGTTTCTTTCCTTCATTTGACATTATGAGACACATGTATAACAACAGAAGTAGAGCAAGACAGGGTAAATAAATGTTCTTTTATCTTACCTTTCCAAACAATGTGGCAGCACTGGCACAAGATCGTTGCTCCTGCATGGGCTCAATGAAAGTCCACTGGCTGCTATCTGGCTGGTATCTCTCTGCTGACCTGAGGCGTTCCCGGCCATCAGATCCCCCTATGGCATAGATGGTGTTGTCTAGTACAGTCACACTGACATTAGATCTTTTGTGGTGCATGGATCACACTTGGTGGAATGTTTTTGTATCAGGATCAAATCTTTTTACACTTCTTGATTGAATCCCATTTACCACTCAACCAGCGATATACACAGAGCCATTCAGGTGTGCTGCTCCATGAAATTCCCGGGAGCCTTCCTCTATTTTTGTAATTGAGTTCCATTGATCAGTTCTGATATCGTAAGCATTGATCTCAGTTTTCTGGCTTCTGCCACTCCACCCACCAATGGCAAGCATGATGGAAAATGGTAGTCGTGGCCTGGCAAGAGTGTTCATGGACATAGCATGACACAGTCCACTAACACTGGATTCCTCCATGGCAGCAAGAGCACTTTGGATTACTGCCTGACAGTTCATGTTGTCAGTCACGTAGCTGTTGGTTTGCACATTGCTGAGAAAATATTCTTTGCTTATTAAAGCAAGTCGGACCTGGTAGACAGAGGCATAGTACTTTAGGTAAGATTGATGACAGCCGTTTCTTTCCTTCATTTGACATTATAGGATACATGTATAACAACAGAAGTTGAGAAATTCAGGGTAAATAAATTACTCCATATATATCTAGTCACTCCCATTTAAAAAGGACTTTGCATGCACTGAAGATTTATCTACAACTTACTGTGCAACTGCTTAGGCCCAGATTTTCTTGATTTGCATTTTTGTCGTTGCAGCTGTTATTCTAATAAAACAACATAGTCTACTAAGAATGTTGTGTTGCTGTAGCAACAGTGAGAGCTTTTCCTCTTTTCCTCTCAGTCCTTCCTGGTCAGTTTACATTTCTTTGATCTTTAGTGAGAGATTTGAGGGAGAACTTTATGCCAGGAATATGTAGGTCTTAATTAGTTTAACAGAAGTACTTGTCTATGTAAGTATTCTTCAAACAGCAATCATTGACACCTAAATATTGTAGGAGCATTTGATCTCTCTTGTACTTCACTGCTGTTTCAGTGTACACTGACGAAAACTAGTGACCTTTACTTGTCATTTATTTTATTTATTGACTAGTTGAAGAGCCCGTTACATGGGCCACAGTGCCACTGCAAGCCAGTCACGGGGCAGTCATGCACAGTAAAGACTGCCCACGCTGCGGCTGATACAATGCCAGCTTATTGCGGTGCAGTAATGCTCAGTAAAGATTACCCGCGCCGCGGCTGAAATAGAACGGAGCGCTCCTTCGGAGCTCCCCGCTCTGAATCATCCTCGTCATGGGCAGTCTCTACTACGCATGACTGTACCATGCGCAGCAGTCTCTACTGCGCATTACTGCATCGTTACAAACTTTCTTGTGAATTATTATATAGGATGATACCTCATTGGGATTGCATCAGGATCCAGACATCAAGGTCAGAATAAGAATACTAGAATAAAAACTAATCCTGTGTGTGTGCCACAGGGGTATTTCCGTTTCATTTTCTTTCAACTTTTTAATGGAGACCTTTATGGGGGGCATCAGAAAACCCTCCTGATGCCCCCAATCAGCTCTGAATACAAAGAAAAAGGCTCCAATAGTATATCATGTGTGTGCCACCCACTTGACACCCCTATGGTACACACAGGGTTAATTTTGTATTATTATTTTATTAATTTTAATCAGATCTTGTGGGGGGACATCAAGACCCCTCCTGATGCCCCCCCAGTAATTGATCTACCAGCCAATTGTGCTGGGAGATCAATAATGGTGACTCAGGAGAACTACATGGTCTCCTGCTTCACTCCTTCTCCTACTGGTAGGATTGAATGGGATTGAGGAAAGTCTTCTCACGTCACTACGTTTATCAGTGACTGCAATTCAGCGGTGCGGCATATGGGCTTGGCACAGCAGAATCAGCTGTGCAAGCCCATATGCAGTACTGCCTTTGAACTCTGGGGGTTAAAGTACTTTTATATCTTGTTTTTTAATTACAGCTATGTATGAAATGCAATGCTCCACTTTTATATATAGCTACAATTGTAGTTTAAGTTGTTTCTTTTTGGAGCATGTTGTGTCTCAGTGCCGCCCTATGTTCTGTATGTTATAGCAATGTCATAGGGTCTCATTGGGATGCTTTCCTATAACATGAGAATAATATTCTGGAGTACAGAAAACATTAATGGAAGAATTACCTGAATGGTTCCTTAACCCCTTTGCAATGCCTTAGAGATGTCACAGCAACCAAGGATTTAGTATGCCGATATGCAACATGTCTCAGATGGGACTTTTTACTATGGAATGGGCTAAAAATGCATTGCTACAAAATGTACATGGTTCATGACTGATCCTGTCACTTTCAAGACACATGCCTCCCTGTCACTAATTGTCATATCTCTAGTTATATGTTTTGAAGTTGTTTAAAGACACACCCCAATTGTGACACCTTTCTGTCCTTAAAGACGACAAATTATTACATTTCTTCCTTCATTTTCAATTCCTTTATTTACCCATGTAAGACAAATGGACTAAGAATAACTTAGACAGTTATTGTTCCTTCATATTGTTAAAATCAAAACGAGTCAATAAAAAAAGATGACATCATCTTGGTGGCAGACTGATGGAAGTTCTAGCGTGGGGCATACTCTCTCATGTTGCTGAGCCCAGAGACAACACAGCAGCTTAGACCTCTGTAGCCGGTTCTCATTTTCTTGTGGCAGTGCCACTCATTTGAATCAAAGAATTCATCATAAAGATCGTTATAAGAGTTATTAAGGCCGCCTACTAGGAACAGATGGTCATCCACTATTTCCATGCCAAAGTGGTTGCGTGGAGTCATCATGTCAGGGATAGAAGTCCAAGTGTTGGATACAGGGCAGTAACATTCTGCACTGCTGAGACATGTCTCCCCATCATAGCCTCCTACCTGTAATGAAGAAGAAACATCATGAACCTCATACTTTCCTGGTGAGCACTAGTAACACAATTGTTAAAGTCAGGCGAAACAGAGTTACGAAGTCAGAGCAGAAATGCACAGTCTCAAACGGTGCAAGAACAACTATTCTGAGGTATCAGTTTCAAAGGCTTTTCTAAAGTATTCAAGAACATAAAGCCATTTAACATTGATCACATAACTTATATCTAGAAGAATAAACATGTTTTGATTTCATTTATCGACTTCTAGCACACGGTACAAACCAGTATGATGATTAACCTATAGGAGACTTGAAGTATCATAGTGTGTTATTGACATCTCTCGTCTCCAAAAGTTTAAATGATAATTTATGGTTGCTCAAATGCCAAAACTATAGGTTTTTGTCTAATTCTATGTACTACTGATGCTACAACTTTCACAACAACAATGATTCAATTTTCTGACGAAGGCCTGTATGCTCAGCTACATCATCCAACAACAGTTACCATGTTATGTCTAGCACCACCTAAGTTAGATCTAATAAAATATGGAGTAAACTACTTTTAAAGCTCATGTACAAGCGTCAACACTAGCGCCGCTGCACTTCCCTGAATGTTCCGCGGCTGATACGGAGTGGGGCACTTCTAATTCAGACCGCGGTCCTCTCTGCGCACCTTCCTGGGTCCCAGGCTTCTGACAAACATCCTAGCGAATTATAATATAGGATAGTGATAAAATCTCAGCTTTACATACCGCATATATTTTGTTTCTGTAAGAAATAACGTGATGTCCACTGCGTCTGGTCATCATGGGGGCAATTGTGGTCCATCGGTTGGTCTCAGGATTGTACACTTCTGCTGTGTTCAGCTATTCCCCTTCATCATTGAAGCCTTCGTATATATAGACCTTTGTAAAGAAAAGGATCCATTTACAAAGACACATGCATAGCACATATGAATATATCAATGGTTGGATCTTCAAATGAAGAATGTTCTCTGCAACTTGCTTCATTCACTTGCTGGTTATGCTCAATATTTATCTAAGTCTGTGGATCTGGTGAATAGTTATGAATGCAGTTATTATACCTGGCTTATGATCTGATGGAGAATCCAGGAAGATGTGGGATTAATTCTGGAGGTTCTAGAATTTTCCAAACCTTCTCCATATCCCTCCTGCTATTCACCATCAAGTCTCCTATTCTGCACTATAGTAGGCTAGTTATTGTGTGCAGTGCTCTAAGGGCTTGGAAATTATTGCTCTACTTGAGGCAACAGGGATGATAACTATATTCCAAGTAAAGAAATAAAATAGCCACCCAGCTCCTTGATCCTACATATTGTTAAAGAATAACAATAAAGTGGCTCCTAATTTGTTTAACGGAGACGTTTAGGTCATTAGGAATATTTCTTACTGCCATCTGGTAAATATAATATCTGACTTATTCACTAAGCTAAGCTCCCTTTCTGCAATTAACTCACATGTACTCACAAAAAGCAGACACATTCCTAATGAAAAATCCAACAAAGAAAAGCCCCACACATGGTTTTTAGCATTAAGTCATAGAATTAGATTGAATAAAATATACATGACCGGTTGTAGACTAGGACAGAGTTTGGCTGTAAGAAACAGCTGTATGAAGGTCAGCAATCTAGGTTAACCATTTGAGTTCCAGAGGGGTAACCACTGCGTTGCTTAGTCACTTATACATGTACAGTGGTTAAAAAAATACAAAGAAGTTTATAAATGATCTTGCTCCCCCAGAGTTATTGTTCTTTCCTATTGCTGAAATCAAAATGAGTCAATAGAAGAAAACAAACAAAAAATCTCCTTTTCATATACATTAAGATCCAATTAAATACTAACACAGTAAAGACTACTGGTGTTAAAATGAATTTCCTTAACACTTTGAGTGCCAGAAAGGGATCCAGCACTTTGCAACTCAGTGTATTGGAGCCCTCTCTGGCACTCAGTGGGTTAAAAAACAGATGGGTGTGCAAGGCCTTGCATCTCATCCCTCTGGTCTTTAAAGAATTACATAGAAATTGATTTATACTTGTATTAATTGTTTTACAATTATTGCTAAAAGCAGCACAGCCAGGAATCTTCATAGCAAGACTTACTTCTACAAGTGATAACAGTAAAGGTTTTTGTTCTCTATTTTCTACCCTACCCGTACAAGACAAATCATGTATGTGCTACTGAACGTGATCACAGGTAAAAACTAGTGATCTTCTGGGTTCAAACATAAAAATAGCTTCATTGGAATAATCTACAAAGTGGTCTACAAACCAGGCACACTTAGTACACAGTTCCAATGATGTAGTTCATTTTAAAGATCGTGATCTCGGCACTGCTGAAGAGCTGCCGGTTGATCTGTTGAGCAGATTCCAGATCAATCCACTATATGGCAGACTTGGCTAAAACAGACAGGAAAAGGGAAATTTACTAGTGTTGAGCGAGCACCCCGATGCTCGGGGGTTCGGGTGCTCTGACCGAGCACCCCCGGAGGCTCGAGTGCTCGGCCGAGCACCCGAGCCCCATTGAATTGAATGGGAGGACTCGAGCATTACACCAGGCACCCCCTGCTCTGATGAGGGGAGGGTGCCTGGTCAATGCCCCCCTTCATCTCCACAATGCCCCTCTTCCACAATGTCCCCCTTCCACAATGTCCCCCTTCCACAATGTCCCCCTTCATCTCCGCAATGCCCCCTTCATCTCCGCAATGCCCCCCTTCCACAATGTCCCCCTTCATCTCCGCAATGCCCCCTTCATCTCCGCAATGCCCCCTTCATCTCCGCAATGCCCCCCTTCCACAATGTCCCCCTTCCACAATGTCCCCCTTCATCTCCGCAATGCCCCCTTCATCTCCGCAATGCCCCCCTTCCACAATGTCCCCCTTCCACAATGTCCCCCTTCATCTCCGCAATGCCCCCTTCATCTCCGCAATGCCCCCTTCCATCTCCACATGTCCCCTACCTCCAGTCCCTGGTGGTCCAGCGGAGCGTCTGTAAGATCTGTGCCTCCTTCGGCACAGATCCCTGCCACCCGAACATGGCGGGCGAGCACATGGCGGTACTCGTACGAGTACCGCCATGTGCCGAGCAGAGCGATGCTCGAGCCGATCCGAGCATCGGCCGAGCATGCTCGCTCAACACTAAAATTTACCTTACTTTACTTGCTAATATCTCCCAAACCATAAAGGTTTGGGAGATATGACTTATATTATTTTTAATGTTTTTTTAAGAGCTACAATAAAAAATCACATTATTTTCAAGTATTACTATCCCTTTAATGCTACCTTGGTAGTATCTTACCTTTCCAAACAATGTGGCAACACTGGCACAAGATCTATGCTCCTGCATGGGCTCAATGAATGTCCACTGGTTGCTATCTGGCTGATATCTCTCTGCTGACCTGAGGGGTTCCCGGCCATCGATCCCCCGATGGCATAGATGGTGCTTTCTAGCATAGTCACACTGATATAAGATCTTTTGTGCTGTATGGATCTCACTTGCTGGATTGTTTTCGTCTCAGGGTCAAATCTTTTCACACTTCTTGAGTGCATCCCATTTACCACTCCACCAACGATATATACAGAGCCATTCAGGTGTGCTGCTCCATGAAATTCCCGGGAGCCTTCCTCTATTTTTGTAATGGAGTTCCATTGATCAGTTCTGATATCATAAGCATTGAACTCAGTTTTCTGGCCTCTGTCACTCCACCCACCAATGGCAAGCATGATGGAAAATGGTAATCGTGGCCAGGCAAGAGTGTTCATGGACTTAGCATGGCACAGTTCACTAACACTGGTTTCCTCTATGGCAGCAAGAGCACTTTGGATTACTGCCTGACAGTTTGCATTGTCAGTCACGTAGCTGTTGGTTTGGACATTGCTGATGAAATATTCTTTGCTTATTAAAGCAAGTTGAACCTGGAAGAGAGAGGCACAGTACTTTTGGTAACATTAATGAAAGCTGTTTCATTCCTTCATTTGACATTATGGGACACACGTATAACAAAAGAAGTTGAGCAATTCAGGGTAAATAAAAGTTCTTTTATCTTACCTTTCCAAATAATGTGGCAGCACTGTCACAAGATCGCTGCTCTTGCATGGGCTCAGTGAAAGTTCGCTGGTTGCTATCTGGCTGATATCTCTCTGCTGACCTGAGGGGTTCCTGGCCATCGATCCCCCTATGGCATAGATGGTGTTGTCTAGCACAGTCACACTGACATAAGATATTTTGTGCTGCATGGATCCCACTTGGTGGATTGTTTTCGTCTCAGGGTCAAATCTTTTCACACTTCTTGAGTGCATCCCATTTACCACTCCACCAACGATATATACAGAGCCATTCAGGTGTGCTGCTCCATGAAATTCCCGGGAGCCTTCCTCTATTTTTGTAATGGAGTTCCATTGATCAGTTCTGATATCATAAACATTGAACTCAGTTTTCTGGCCTCTGCCACTCCACCCACCAATGGCAAGCATGATGGAAAATGGTAATCGTGGCCTGGAAAGAGTGTTCATGGACTTAGCATGGCACAGTTCACTAACACTGGTTTCCTCTATGGCAGCAAGAGCACTTTGGATTACTGCCTGACTATTCACGTTGTCAGTCACGTAGCTGTTGGTTTGGACATTGCTGAGAAAATATTCTTTGCTTATTAAAGCAAGTTGAACCTGGTAGAGAGAGGCACAGTACTTTAGATAACATTAATGAAAGCTGTTTTTTTCCTTCATTTGACATTATGGGACACATGTATAACAACAGAAGTTGAGCAATTCAGGGTAAATAAATGTTCTTTTATCTTACCTTTCCAAACAATGTGGCAGCGCTGGCACAAGATCGCTGCTCCTGCATGGGCTCAATGAAGGTCCACTTGTTGGTCTCTTGCTGATATCTCTCTGCTGACCTGAGGGGTTCCCGGCCATCAGATCCCCCTATAGCATAGATGGTGTTATCTAGCACAGTCACACTGACATAAGATCTTTTGTGCTGCATGGATCCCACTTGGTGGATTGTTTTCGTCTCAGGGTCAAATCTTTTTACACTTCTTGAGTGCATCCCATTTACCACTCCACCAACGATATATACAGAGCCATTCAGGTGTGCTGCTCCATGAAATTCCTGGGAGCCCTGCTCTATTTTTGTAATGGAGTTCCATTGATCAGTTCTGATATCATAAGCATTGAACTCAGTTTTCTGGCCTCTGACACTCAACCCACCAATGGCAAGCATGATGGAAAATAGTAATTGTGGCCTGGCAAGAGGGTTCATGGACTTAGCATGACACAGTTCACTAACACTGGTTTCCTCTATAGCAGCAAGAGCACGTTGGATTACTGCCTGACAGTTCACGTTGTCATTCAAGTAGCTGTTGGTTTGGACATTGCTGAGAAAAATCTTTGCTTATTAAAGCAAGTTGAACCTGGAAGAGAGAGGCACAGTACTTTTGGTAACATTAATGAAAGCTGTTTCTTTCCTTCATTTGACATTATGGGACACATGTATAACAGAAGTTGAGCAATTCAGGGTAAATAAAAGTTCTTTTATCTTACCTTTCCAAATAATGTGGCAGCACTGTCACAAGATCGCTGCTCTTGCATGGGCTCAGTGAAAGTTCACTGGTTGCTATCTGGCTGATATCTCTCTGTTGACCTGAGGGGTTCCTGGCCATCGATCCCCCTATGGCATAGATGGTGTTGTCTAGCACAGTCACACTGATATAAGATATTTTGTGCTGCATGGATCCCACTTGGTGGATTGTTTTCGTCTCAGGGTCAAATCTTTTCACACTTCTTGAGTGCATCCCAATTACTACTCCACCAACGATATATACAGAGCCATTCAGGTGTGCTGCTCCATGAAATTCCTGGAAGCCTTCCTCTATTTTTGTAATGGAGTTCCATTGATCAGTTCTGATATCATAAACATTGAACTCAGTTTTCTGGCATCTGCCACTCCACCCACCAATGGCAAGCATGATGGAAAATGGTAATCGTGGCCTGGCAAGAGTGTTCATGGACTTAGCATGGCACAGTTCACTAACACTGTTTTCCTCTATGGCAGCAAGAGCACTTTGGATTACTGCCTGACAGTTCGCGTTGTCAGTCACGTAGCTGTTGGTTTGGACATTGCTGAGAAAATATTCTTGCTTTTTAAAGCAAGTTGAACCTGGTAGAGAGAGGCATAGTACTTTAGATAACATTAATGAAAGCTGTTTCTTTCCTTCATTTGACATTACTGGACACATGTATAACAACAGAAGTTGAGCAATTCAGGGTAAAATAAATGTTCTTTTATCTTACCTTTCCAAACAATGTGGCAGCACTGGCACAAGATCGCTGCTCCTGCATGGGCTCAATGAAGGTCCACTGGTTGGTCTCTTACTGATATCTCTCTGCTGACCTGAGGGGTTCCCGGCCATCAGATCCCCCTATGGCATAGATGGTGTTGTCTAGCACAGTCACACTGACATAAGATCTTTTGTGCTGCATGGATCCCACTTGGTGGATTGTTTTCGTCTCAGGGTCAAATCTTTTCCCACTTCTTGAGTGCATCCCATTTACCACTCCACCAATGATATATACAGAGCCATTCAGGTGTGCTACTCCATGAAATTTCCAGGAGCCCTCCTCTATTTTTGTAATGGAGTTCCATTGATCAGTTCTGATTTCATAAGCATTGATCTCAGTTTTCTGGCCTCTGCCACTCCACCCACCAATGGCAAGCATGATGGAAAATGGTAATCGTGTCCTGGCAAGAGTGTTCATGGACTTAGCATGACACAGTTCACTGACACTGGTTTCCTCTATGGCAGCAAGAGTATTTTGGATTACTGCCTGACAGGTCGCATTGTCAGTCACGTAGCTGTTGGTTTGCACATTGCTGAGAAAATATTCTTTGCTTATTAAAGCAAGTTGAACCTGGAAGAGAGAGAGACACAGTACTTTTGATAACATTAATGAAAGCTGTTTCTTTCCTTCATTTGACATTATGGGACACATGTATAACAACAGAAGTTGAGCAATTCAGGGTAAATAAATGTTCA
Organism: Rhinophrynus dorsalis; assembly: GCA_037306005.1. Classification (NCBI taxonomy): domain Eukaryota; kingdom Metazoa; phylum Chordata; class Amphibia; order Anura; family Rhinophrynidae; genus Rhinophrynus; species Rhinophrynus dorsalis. The sequence continues at coordinate 118,578,571 of CM074727.1, read as the reverse complement.
TTTATCTTACCTTTCCAAACGATTTGGCAGCACTGGCACAAGATCGCTGCTCCTGCATGGGCTCAGTGAAAGTTCACTGGTTGCTATCTGGCTGATATCTCTCTGCTGACCTAAGGGGTTCCCGGCCATCAGATCCCCCTATGGCATAGACGGTGTTGTCTAGCACAGTCACACTGACATAAGATCTTTTCTGCTGCATGGATCCCACTTGGTGGATTGTTTTCGTCTCAGGGTCAAATCTTTTCACACTTCTTGAGTGCATCCCATTTACCACTCCACCAACGATATATTCAGAGCCATTCAGGTGTGCTGCTCCATGAAATTCCCGGAAGCCTTCCTCTATTTTTGTAATGGAGTTCCATTGATCAGTTCTGATATCATAAGCATTGATCTCAGTTTTCTAGCCTCAGCCATTCCACCCACCAATGGCAAGCATCATGGAAAATGGAAGTTGTTGCCTGGCAAGAGTGTTCATCGACTTAGCATAACACAATTCACTAACACTGGTTTCCTCCATGGCAGCAAGAGCACTTTGGATTACTGCCTGACTGTTCACGTTGTCAGTCACGTAGCTGTTGGTTTGGACATTGCTGAGAAAATATTCTTTGCTTATTAAGTAAGTTGAACCTGGTAGAGAGAGGCACAGTACTTTAGGAAACATTAATGAAAGCTGTTTCTTTCCTTCATTTGACATTATGGGACACATGTATAACAACAGAAGTTGAGCAATTCAGGGTAAATAAATGTTCTTTTATCTTACCTTTCCAAACAATGTGGCAGCACTGGCACAAGATCGCTGCTCTTGTATGGGCTCAATGAAAGTTCACTGGTTGCTATCTGGCTGATATCTCTCTGCTGACCTGAGGGGTTCCCGGCCATCAGATCCCCCTATGGCATAGATGGTGTTGTCTAGCACAGTCACACTGACATAAGATCTTTTGTGCTGCATGGATCCCACTTCGTTGATTGTTTTCGTATCAGGGTCAAATCTTTTCAAACTTCTTGAGTGCATCCCATTTACCACTCCACCAACGATATATACAGAGCCATTCAGGTGTGCTGCTCCATGAAATTCCCGGGAGCCCTGCTCTATTTTTGTAATGGAGTTCCATTGATCAGTTCTGATATCATAAGCATTGATCTCAGTTTTCTGGCCTCTGCCACTCCACCCACCAATGGCAAGCATGATGGAAAATAGTAATCGTGGCCTGGCAAGAGGGTTCATGGACTTAGCATGACACAGTTCACTAACACTGGTTTCCTCTATAACAGCAAGAGCACGTTGGATTACTGCCTGACAGTTCACGTTGTCATTCAAGTAGCTGTTGGTTTGGACATTGCTGAGAGAAATCTTTACTTATTAAAGCAAGCTGAACCTGGAAAAGAGAGGCACAGTACTTCTGGTAACATTAATGAAAGCTGTTTCTTTCCTTCATTTGACATTATGGGACACATGTATAACAACAGAAGAAGAGTAATTCAGGGTAAATAAATGTTCTTTTATCTTACCTTTCCAAACAATGTGGCAGCACTGGCACAAGATCGCTGCTCTTGTATGGGCTCAGTGAAAGTTCGCTGGTTGCTATCTGGCTGATATCTGTCTGCTGACCTGAAGGGTTCCCAGCCATCAGATCCCCCTATGGCATAGATGGTGTTGTCTAGCACAGTCACACTGACATAAGATCGTTTGTGGTGCATGGATCCCACTTGGTGGATTGTTTTCGTCTCAGGGTCAATTCTTTTCACACTTCCTGAGTGCATCCCATTTACCACTCCACCAACGATATATACAGAGCCATTCAGGTGTGCTGCTCCATGAAATTCCTGGTAGCCCTCCTCTATTTTTGTAATGGAGTTCCATTGATCAGTTCTGATATCATAAGCATTGATCTCAGTTTTCTGGCCTCTGCCACTCCACCCACCAATGGCAAGCATGATGGAAAATGGTAATCGTGGCCTAGCAAGAGTGTCCATGCACTTAGCATGGCACAGTTCACTAACACTGGTTTCCTCTATGGTAACAAGAGTATTTTGGATTACTGCCTGACAATTCGCATTGTCAGTCAAGTAGGTGTTGGTTTGGACATTGCTGAGAAAATATTCTTTGCTTATTAAAGCAAGTTGAACCTGGCAGAGAGAGGCACAGTAGTTTAGGTAACATTAATGAAAGCTGTTTCTTTCCTTCATTTGACATTAAGGGACACATGTATAACAACAGAAGTTGAGCAATTCAGGGAAAATAAAAGTTATTTTATCTTACCTTTCCAAACAATGTGGCAGCACTGTCACAAGATCGCTGCTCCTGCATGGGCTCAGTGAAAGTTCACTGGTTGCTATCTGGCTGATATCTCTCTGCTGACCTGAGGGGTTCCCGGCCATCGATCCCCCTATGGCATAGTACGGTGTTGTCTAGCACAGTCACACTGACATTAGATCTTTTGTGCTGCATGGATCCCACTTGGTGGATTGTTTTCGTCTCAGGGTCAAATCTTTTCACACTTCTTGAGTGCATCCCATTTACCACTCCACCAACGATATACACAGAGCCATTCAGGTGTGCTGCTCCATGAAATTCCCAGGAGCCCTCCTCTATTTTTGTAATGGAGTTCCATTGATCAGTTCTGATATCATAAACATTGAACTCAGTTTTCTAGCCTCTGCCACTCCACCCACCAATGGCAAGCATGATGGAAAATAGTAATTGTGGCCTGGCAAGAGGGTTCATGGACTTAGCATGACACAGTTCACTAACACTGGTTTCCTCTATAGCAGCAAGAGCACTTTGAATTACTCCCTGACAGTTCACGTTGTCATTCAAGTAGCTGTTGGTTTGGACATTGCTGAGAAAAATCATTGCTTATTAAAGCAAGTTGAACCTGGAAGAGAGAGGCACAGTACTTTAGGTAACATTAATGAAAGCTGTTTCTTTCCTTCATTTGACATTATGGGACACATGTATAACAACAGAAGTTGAGCAATTCAGGGAAAATAAAAGTTCTTTTATCTTACCTTTCCAAATAATGTGGCAGCACTGTCACAAGATCGCTGCTCTTGTATGGGCTCAGTGAAAGTTCACTGGTTGCTCTCTGGCTGATATCTCTCTGCTGACCCGAGGGGTTCCTGGCCATCGATCCCCCTATGGCATAGATGGTGTTGTCTAGCACAGTCACACTGATATAAGATCTTTTGTGCTGCACGGATCCCACTTGGTGGATTGTTTTCGTCTCAGGGTCAAATCTTTTCACACTTCTTGAGTGCATCCCATTTACCACTCCACCAACGATATATACAGAGCCATTCAGGTGTGCTGCTCCATGAAATTCCCGGGAGCCTTCCTCTATTTTTGTAATGGAGTTCCATTGATCAGTTCTGATATCATAAACATTGAACTCAGTTTTCTGGCATCTGCCACTCCACCCACCAATGGCAAGCATGATGGAAAATGGTAATCGTGGCCTGGCAAGAGTGTTCATGGACTTTGCATGGCACAGTTCACTAACACTGGTTTCCTCTATGGCAGCAAGACCACTTTGGATTACTGCCTGACAGTTCGCGTTGTCAGTCACGTAGCTGTTGGTTTGGACATTGCTGAGAAAATATTCTTTGCTTATTAAAGCAAGTTGAACCTGGAAGAGAGAGAGACACAGTACTTTTGATAACATTAATGAAAGCTGTTTCTTTCCTTCATTTGACATTATGGGACACATGTATAACAACAGAAGTTGAGCAATTCAGGGTAAATAAATGTTCTTTTATCTTACCTTTCCAAACGATTTGGCAGCACTGGCACAAGATCGCTGCTCCTGCATGGGCTCAGTGAAAGTTCACTGGTTGCTATCTGGCTGATATCTCTCTGCTGACCTAAGGGGTTCCCGGCCATCAGATACCCCTATGGCATAGACGGTGTTGTCTAGCACAGTCACACTGACATTAGATCTTTTGTGGTGCATGGATCCCACTTGGTGGATAGTTTTCGTTTCAGGGTCAAATCTTTTTACACTTCTTGAGTGCATCCCATTTACCACTCCACCAACGATATATACAGAGCCATTCAGGTGAGCTGCTCCATGAAATTCCCGGGAGCCCTGCTCTATTTTTGTAATGGAGTTCCATTGATCAGTTCTGATATCATAAGCATTGATCTCAGTTTTCTGGCCTGTGCCACTCCACCCACCAATGGCAAGCATGATGGAAAATAGTAATCGTGGCCTGGCAAGAGGGTTCATGGACTTAGCATGACACAGTTCACTAACACTGGTTTCCTCTATAGCAGCAAGAGCATATTGGATTATTGCCTGACAGTTCACGTTGTCATTCAAGTAGCTGTTGGTTTGGACATTGCTGAGAGAAATCTTTACTTATTAAAGCAAGCTGAACCTGGAAAAGAGAGGCACAGTACTTTTGGTAACATTAATGAAAGCTGTTTCTTTCCTTCATTTGACATTATGGGACACATGTATAACAACAGAAGTAGAGCAATTCAGGGTAAATAAATGTTCTTTTATCTTACCTTTCCAAATAATGTGGCAGCACTGGCACAAGATCGCTGCTCTTGCATGGGCTCAGTGAAAGTTCACTGGTTGCTATCTGGCTGATATCTCTCTGTTGACCTTAGGGGTTCCCGGCCATCGATCCCCCTATGGCATAGATGGTGTTGTCTAGCACAGACACACTGATATAAGATCTTTTGTGCTGCATGGATCCCACTTGGTGGATTGTTTTCGTCTCAGGGTCAAATCTTTTCACACTTCTTGAGTGCATCCCATTTACCACTCCACCAACGATATATACAGAGCCATTCAGGTGAGCTGCTCCATGAAATTACCAGGAGCCCTGCTCTATTTTTGTAATGGAGTTCCATTGATCAGTTCTGATATCATAAACATTGAACTCAGTTTTCTGGCCTCTGCCACTCCACCCACCAATGGCAAGCATGATGGAAAATGGTAATCGTGTCCTGGCAAGAGTGTTCATGGACTTAGCATGACACAGTTCACTAACACTGGTTTCCTCTATGGCAGCAAGAGCACTTTGGATTACTGCCTGCCAGTTCACGTTGTCATTCAAGTAGCTGTTGGTTTGGACATTGCTGAGAAAATATTCTTTGCTTATTAAAGCAAGTCAGACCTGATAGAGAGAGGCACAGTACTTTAGGAAACATTAATGAAAGCTGTTTCTTTCCTTCATTTGACATTATGGGACACATGTATAACAATAGAAGTTGAGCAATTCAGGGTAAATAAAAGTTATTTTATCTTACTTTTCCAAACAATGTGGCAGCACTGGCACAAGATCGCTGCTCTTGTATGGGCTCAATGAAAGTCCACTGGTTGCTATCTGGCTGATATCTCTCTGCTGACCTGAGGGGTTCCTGGCCATCAGATCCCCCTATGGCATAGATGGTGTTGTCTAGCACAGTCACACTGACATAAGATATTTTGTGCTGCATGGATCCCACTTGGTGGATTGTTTTCGTTTCAGGGTCAAATCTTTTTACACTTCTTGAGTGCATCCCATTTACCACTCCACCAACGATATATACAGAGCCATTCAGGTGTGCTGCTCCATGAAATTCCCGGGAGCCCTCCTCTATTTTTGTAATGGAGTTCGATTGATCAGTTCTGATATCATAAGCATTGATCTCAGTTTTCTAGCCTCTGCCACTCCACCCACCAATGGCAAGCATCATGGAAAATGGAAGTTGTTGCCTGGCAAGAGTGTTCATGGACTTAGCATAACACAATTCACTAACACTGGTTTCCTCCATGGCAGCAAGAGCACTTTGGATTACTGCCTGACTGTTCACGTTGTCAGTCACGTAGCTGTTGGTTTGGACATTGCTGAGAAAATATTCTTTACTTGCGAAAGCAAGTCAAATCTGTTAGAGAGAGGCACAGTACTTTAGGAAACATTAATGAAAGCGGTTTCTTTCCTTCATTTGACATTATTGGCCACATGTATAACAACAGAAGTTGAGAAATTCAGGGTAAATAAATTACACCATATCTATTTAATCACTCCCATTTAAAAGGGACTTTGCATGCACTGAAGATTTATCTACAACTTACTGTGCAACTGCTTAGGCCCAGATTTGCTTGAATTGTATATTTGTCTTTGCAGCTGTTATTCTAATAAAACAACACAGTCTACTAAGGATGTTGTGTTTCTGTGGCAACAGTGAGAGCTTTTCCTCTTTTCCTCTCAGTCCTTCCTGGTCAGTCTACATTTCTTTTATCTTTAGTGAGAGATTTGAGGGAGAACTTTATCCCAGGAATATGTAGCTCTTAATTTGTTTAACAGAAGTACTTGTCTATGAAAGTATTCTTCAAACAGCAATCATTGACACCTAAATATTGTAGGAGCATTTGATCTCTCTTGTACTTCACTGCTGTTTCAGTGTACACTGATGAAGACTAGTGACCTTTACTTGTCATTTATTTTATTGATTAACTAGTTGAAGAGCCCATTACACGGGCCACAGTGCCACTGCCAGCCAGTCACGGGGCAGTCATGCACAGTAAAGACTGCCCACGCTGCGGCTGATACAATGCCAGCTGGTTGTGGTGCAGTCATGCTCAGTAAAGACTGACCGCACCGTGGCTGAAATAGAACGGAGCGCTCCTTCGAAGCTAACCTTTCTGAATCATCCTTATCACAGGCAGTCTATACTACGCATGACTGTACCATGCGCAGCAGTCTCTACTGCGCATTACTGCGTTGTTACAAACTTTCTTGTGAATTATTATATAGGATGATACCTCACTGGGATTGCATCAGGATCCAGGCATCAGGGTCAGAATAAGAATACTGGAATAAAAACTAATCTTGTGTATGTTCCACAGGGGTATTTCCGTTTCATTTTCTTTCAACTTTTTAATGGAGACCTTTATGGGGGGCATCAGAACCCCCTCCTGATGCCCCCAATCAGGTCTGAATACAAAGAAAAAGGCTCCAATATTATATCCTGTGTGTGCCACACACTTGACACCCCTATGGTACACACAGGGTTAATTTTTTTATTATTAATTTTAATCATATCTTGTGGAGGGACATCAAGACCCCTCCTGATGCCCCCCCAGTAATTGATCTACCAGCCAGTTGTGCTGGGAGATCAATAATGGTGACTCAGGAGAGCTACATGGTCTCCTGCTTCACTCCTTCTCCTACTGGTAGGATTGAATGGGATTGAGGAAAGTCCTCTCACGTCACTACCTTTATCAGTGACTGCAATTCAGCGTTGCGGCATATGGGCTTGGCACAGCAGAGTCAGCTTTGCAAGCCCATATGCCGTACTGCTCTTGAACTCTGGGGGTTAAAGCACTTTTATATATTGTTTTTTAATTACAGCTATGTATGAAATGCAATGTTCCACTTTTATATATAGCTACAATTCTGATTTAAGTTGCTTCTTTTTGTAGCACGTTGTGTCTCAGTGCTGCCCTATGTTCGGTATGTTATAGCAATATCATAGGGTCTCTTTGGGACTCTTTCCTATAACATGAGAATAATATTCAGGAGTACAGAAAACATCAATGGATGAAATACCTGCATGGTTCATTAATCACTTTGCAATGCCTTAGAGATGTCACAGCAACCAATGATTTCGTATGCCAAGATGCAACATGTCCCAGATGGGACTTTTTATTATGGAATGGGCTAAAAATGGCATTGCTACAAAATGTACATGGTTCATGACTGATCCTGTCACTTTCATGACACATGCCTCCCTGTCACTAATTGTCATATCTCTAGTTATATGTTTTGAAGTTGTTTAAAGACACACCCCAATTGTGACACCTTTCTGTCCTTAAAGATGACAAATTATTACATTTCTTCCTTCATTTTCAATTCCTTTATTTACCCATGTATGACAAATGGACTAAGAATAACTTAGACAGTTATTGTTCCTTCATATTGTTAAAATCAAAATGAGTCAATAAAAAAGATGACATCATCTCTTGGTGGCAGACTGATGGAAGTTCTAGCGTGGGGCATACTCTCTCACGTTGCTGAGCCCAGAGACAACACAGCAGCTTAGTCCTCTGTAGCCGGTTCTCATTTTCTTGTGGCAGTGCCACTCATTTGAATCAAAGAATTCATCATAAAGATCGTTATAAGAGTTATTAAGGCCGCCAACTAGGAACAGATGGTCATCCACTACTTCCATGCCAAAGTGATTGCGTGGAGTCAACATGTCAGGGATGGAAGTCCAAGTGTTGGATACAGGGCAGTAACATTCTGCACTGCTGAGACATGTCTCCCCATCATAGCCTCCTACCTGTAATGAAGAAGAAACATCATGAACCTCATACTTTCCTGGTGAGCACTAGTAATACAATTACTAAAGTCAGGCCAAACAGAGTTACGAAGTCAGAGCAGAAATGTACAGTCTCAAACAGTGCAAGAACAACTATTCTGAGGTATGAGTTTCAAAGGCTTTTATAAAGTATACAAGAACATAAAGCCATTTAACATTTATCACATAACTTATATGTAGAAGAATAAACATGTTTTAATTTCATTTATCGACTTCTAGCACACGGTACAAACCAGTATGATGATTAACCTCTAGGAGACTTGAAGTATCATAGTGTGTTATTGACATCTCTCGTCTCCAAAAGTTTAAATGATAATTTATGGTTGCTCAAATGCCAAAACTATAGGTTTTTGTCTAATTCTATGTACTACTGATGCTACAACTTTCACAAGAACAATGATTCAATTTTCTGATAAAGGCCTGTATGCTCAGCAACATCATCCAACAACAGTTACCATGTTATGTCTAGCACCACCTAAGTTATATCTAATCAAATATGGAGTAAACTAGTTTTAAAGGCTGTGTACAAGGGCCAACACTAGCGCCGCTGCACTGCCCGAACATTCCGCGGGTGATACGGAGTGGGGCACTTCGAATTCAGACCGCGGTCCTCTCTGCGCACCTTCCTGGGTCCCAGGCTTCTGACAAACATCCTAGTGAATTATAATATAGGATAGTGATAAAATCTCAGCTTTACATACCGCATATATTTTATTTCTGTAAGAGATAACACAATGTCAATTGCGTGTGGTCACCATGGGGGCAATTGTGGTCCATCGGTTGGTCACAGGATTGTACACTTCTGCTGTGTTCAGCTATTCCCCTTCATCATTGAAGCCCTCGCAAACATAGACCTTTGTAAAGAAAAGGATCCATTTATAAAGACACATGCATAGCACATATGAATATATCAATGGTTGGATCTTCAAATGAAGAACGTTCTCTGCCACTTGCCTCAATTCACTTGCTGGTTATGCTCAATATTTATCTAAGTCTGTGGATCTGGTGAATAGTTATGAATGCAGTTATTATATCTGGCTTATGATCTGATGGAGAATCCAGGAAGATGTGGGATTAATTCTGGAGGTTCTAGAATTTTCCAAACCTTCTCCACATCCCTCCTGCTATTCACCATCAAGTCTTCTATTCTGCACTATAGTAGGCTAGTTATTGTGTGCAGTGTTCTAAGGGCTTGGAAATTATTGCTCTACATGAGGCAACAGAGATGATTACTATATTCTAAGTAAAGAAATAAAATAGCCACCCAACTCCTTGATTCTACATATTGTTAAAGAATAACAATAAAGTAGCTACTAATTTGTTTAACAGAGACACTTAGGTCATTAGGAATATTTCATACTGCCATCTGGTAAATATAATATCTGACTTATTCACTAAGCTAAGCTCCCTTTCTGCAATTAACTCACATGTCCTCACAAAAAGCAGTCACATTCCTAATGAGAAATCCAACAGAGAAAAGCCCCACACATGGTTTTTAGCATTAAGTCTTACAATTAGTTTGAATAAAATGTACATGACCGGTTCTAGACTAAGACAGAATTTCACTGTAAGAAACAGCTGCATGATGGTCACCAATCTAAGTTAACTATTTGAGTTCCAGAGGTGTAACCACTGCGGTTGCTTAGCCCCTTATACAGTGTACAGTGTTTGAAAAATATAAAGATATTTATAAATGATCTTGCTCCCCCATAGTTATTGTTCTTTCCTATTGTTAAAATCAAAATGAGTTAATAGAAAAAAAACAAACAAAAACTCTACTTTTCATTTACATTAAGATCCAATTAAATACTAACACAGTAAAGACTACTGGTGTTAAAATGAATTTCCTTAACACTTTGAGAGCCAGAAAGGGATCCAGCACATTACAACTCAGTGTATTGGAGCCTTCCCTGGCACTCAGTGGGTAAAAGAACAGATGGGTGTGCAAGACATTGCATCTCACCCCTTTGGTGTTTAAAGAATTACATAGAAATTGATTTAAACTTTGAATAATTGTTTATAATTATTGCTAAAAGCAGCACAACCAGGAATCTTCATAGCAAAACTTACTCCTACAAGTGATAATATAGTTTTTTGTTCTCTCTTTTTTTCCCCTTCCCGTACAAGACAAATCATGTATGTGCTACTGAGCGTGATCACAGGTAAAGATTAGTGTTCTTCTGGGTTCATACATAAACATAGTTTCTCTCTATATAGCTTGTTTTCTGGACCGTAAAGTCTTATCAGTCAAAGGACTGTTGATTTATCTAGATGGAATTGTGACCAAGAACTGAGAAGAATCTATTTTTCCTATACTAAGAGCAATGCAAGCCATCTATCATAGTTAACTTGGATCAGTTATTTAAAGGGATAGTAATACTTGAAAATAATTTTATTTTATATTGTAGCCCTTAAAAAAACTTTAAAAATTATTTAAGTCTTATCTCCCAAACTTTTATGGTTTGGGAGATATTAGCAAGTGAAGTTTCCCCTGGACTGACGTCACTGCTCTAGCTGTCAGATTTGAAATCCGGTCCGTAGACCGGCCGCAGCTCTTCAGAAGTGCCGAGATCACAATGTTTGAAAATAATTTCTTCATTGGAATGGTCTACAAGGTGGTCTACAAGCAAAGCACACTTTGTAGACAGTTGCAATGAAGTAGTTCTTTTTAAAGATCGTGATCTCGGCTCTGCAAAAAAGGTGCCGGTTGATCTATGGACCGGATTCCAAATCTGTCCACTAGATGGCAGACTTGGCTAAAACAGCCAGGAAAAGGGAAATTTACTTTACTTGACTTGCAAATATCTCCCAAACCTTATATAATTTTTAATGTTTATTTAAGGGCAACAATATAAAATAAAATTATTTTCAAGTATTACTATCCCTTTAATGCTACCTTGATAGTATCTTACCTTTCCAAACAATATGGCAGCACTGGCACAATATCATAATAACACTTTGTATTATTGTCTGACAGGTCATATTGTCAGTCACGTAGCTGTTGGTTTGGACATTGCTGATGAAATATTCTTTGCTGATTAAAGCAAGTCAGATCTGGTACAGAGAGACACAGTACTTTAGGTAAGATTGATTAAAGCTGTTTCTTTCCTTCATTTGGCATTATGGGACACATGTATAACAACAGAAGTTGAGCAATTCAGGGTAAAAAAATTACGTCATATGTATCTAATAACTCCCATTTAAAAAGGACTTTAGATGCACTGAAGATTTATCTACAACCTACTATGCAACTGCTTAGGCCCAGATTTGCTAGAATTGTATTTTTGTCTTTGCAGCTGTTATTCTAATAAAACAACACAGTCTACTAAGCATGTTGTGTTGCTGTAGAAACAGTGAGAGCTTTTCGTCTCAGCCCTTCCTGATCTGCTCAAATACCGTCCACCCTGTCAGTTCATGATGTTCCTTAATCCGTTAATGACCATACAGGCGTGCAAAACATTGCTTACCACAGCTTTTCAAATCCCTTTCTGTCCATTAAGAGTTAAAATTTTGGTCAGTCTACGTTCCTTTGATCATTAGTGAGAGATTTGAAGGGGAACTTTATCCCAGGAATATGTAGCTCTTAGTTTAACAGAAGTACTTGTCTATGTAAGTATTCTTCAAACAGCAATCACTGATACCTAAATATTTTAGGAGCATTTGATCTCTCTTGTACTCCACTGCTGTTTCAGTGTACACTGATGAAGACTGTTGACCTTTACTTGTCATTCATGTCTATTGAAACCCACTTTTTGTTGTCAGAAGGTTTGACCTTGAGGCAGACTTCAATAGAGAGTTCACTATATCCACAAAAATGAAGACATTTTGACAACATCAAGTGAGAGGTACACCTGATTTGCTGTGTGATGGGATCCATAGTTAGTTAACTTTAACTTTATCAGGGAAGGTTGTTTATAAAAATTACTTTGTCTTTTAGACTGAGGAAAGGAGATTTCAACTTCAGAAAAGGAAGAGGTTGCTTACAGTAAGGGGTGTTATAGTGTAGAATTCTCTTGCTATCGATATGTTGATAAGAGTATTTAGGTTTATTCAGGATTATATGCATTTTAGTAGAAGGGAGGCATACAAGGTTCCAAAATATTTCATAGATTTGAACAACTTATTACTTTGGCAGGGTTAAGTAAATGCTAAGCCTCCCACAGCTGGGGACTAAAATTCCCATTATCCCTTACCAGCCAGTAACTGAGGATGAGAACTGTAGGTCCCAACAGTTGCAGGTTCAACAGTTGGCAATCCGTGAGCTAGGATTTAGTTCAGATTGAAAGGAAAAAAACAGTAGCAGGAAAAGGAGACAAGATGGCTTTAGCAGATTTGGAGGAATTCACAGAAGGATGAAAAAATCAAAACTTGCCAACACATTTGTAGAATGTGTGAGCCCAATAAGGACTAGCAGGGACAAGCTTCTCAATGCTGTATTTATTAACCACTTGGATGCTAGCAACACTTCATTACAATGTGTTGAAGACATCTCTAGTATCGAAAGGGTTAAAACAAGGTTGTTGTTTTTTTTCTTTCTGACATGTGGGCGCTGCACCTTTAAAATAATGTATTGTGACATAGCATGTAAGGGTACTTAAAGCGGAACTTTCTTCCGCTATAAAGGCGCCCTGCTATAATTAAGCAGGTAGCGACTAGCATCAGAATATATTTTTTACCTTTGAAAAGTAGCCCGTTCTAAAGAAACCAGTTATTATAGGGCACTGACGGCCGGGTTAGCGCAGTCTGCACGCCTGCACCGTCAATCCCTTCCTGTAACCATATGGTACTCTGCAGTCTACTCAATGGAAACCAGGACTGACAGTGCAGGCCTCCAGACAAGATGTCTGCACTGTAGCCTGGGTTCCGGCCTCCTACAATGATTGATTTCTTTAGAACGGGCTACTTTTCAAACGTAACTAGTCGCTACCTGCATAATTATAGCAGGGCAACTTTATAGCAGATGAAAGTTCCATTTTAATCTATCCTGAGACGCTGTTTACTTACAAAGAACATAAATCAAGCAACAAAGATCTCATGGGTTCTTATATATGTCCAAAATAGATAGAATATAATGACAATAAATATGTGGGACTGAATCACTAAAAATATCATGATACAAAATAAAAACATGGCAGTGAGGACAGCAATAAGTAATAACATAAAGAAGATAAATAGTGAGCATGGGCTGAATTTCCATTGGTGAGCAGGTGCCAAGAACCAGGGCCCAGTCATTTGTTTGTACAAGAGCCTTCATTCAGGTCCGTGTGGTGCCATGTCAGTGGACTGGTGCAAAATCTGCACTAATTACTAATGTAGAGATCTCGGCTATTGATTATTTATACTCATTTAATTACTTACAAATTCAGGCTGGTCTCTCTATTTGAATTACTCTGAACTGTGTTGCTAGTAAATTGATGCACACAAATGTGATGCTTTCGAAAAATGAATGTTAAAAAAGATAAGAAACAGTGTATAGGCTGTATGTTGGCATCTGTATCTAAAAGCCACCACACAGAAGTGGCATGGATAGCAGGGATGGTTATAACTTTCCCCAAAAAATGTCAGAAACTTCTGAATTGTATTGTGGGAGTTGCTGCTCGTGACAGAAAGATGACAAAGATATGATTGTGAAAGTCACAAAGTACATGTAAAATCTACTTATCTGGGATTTCATTTCTGAGCCCAATTGTCCTTGTTACTGTTAAAGAAGGCACATAATAACATGCAGCGAACAGATTATCAGTATTGTTTCTGTACTAAGATGTCGTTCTCTGCTTGCATCTCGAATTAAAGCTTATATAGGAGATCGGGTGAATGTTACAATTGTTCACTTTACCTTAGGGAGCAACAGAGAAATGTGTTCCTTCCGCTTCTCTGGACTGTGGTCAATCCACTTTACAATGGCTTGAAACACTGTGTCCTCCTGTTTGCTGTTTAGATCGTCCTTTTCTATTAATTCACAAAGTTCCATTGCTGATAGGTCCAGGAACTCAGTGGAGACCTTCACAATATCTTCAAACTTGTGAAGGATGAACAGCAAGGTCTTCTGGCGCAGCTCTGGGCAGTGGTGATAAGTTGCAAATTTCCACGTGCTAATGGAGTTTTCCAAACAAAGCTGCCCCTCTAGAAATTGGCAGCACTCGTTGACAACGCCCAGGATACCAAAATGTTTGACTGCAACTAACAGTTTATGGACATTGTTTGGTGTAATGGTCACAGTCTTGGTATATACATAGTCCAGAATTAAGCTCAGGGTCGCAGCAGAAACTCCAGGGATGTTATAAAAGTTTCTGTGTTTATTATTGCAGCCGTCGGTAAGTAATTTCCTGTTTGCAGAAAAAACAACAAAGAATGGTATTAGATGTGTGACTGGGTTTTTCTGGTGTGAGGCACATAATCATCTAGACTTCCTATAATTCAGGCAAACTAACGCTTTTTCAATTAAGAAACAAAGAGGGAGATTTCTAAAAAAAAGTGTAGTAGTGTAATGCAAACTTCTCTATACCAATCTAAAGTTAAACATCACTCTCTTAATAAGAGATATACATTAGACACCTATGGAGGCTGCTGAAATATACATAACCCTTTGAGTGCGGAACAATGCATCATGTACCCCTCTGGCATTTAAAGGGTTAATTATGCAATCTTTGAAACATGGCCAACCTTGAACTGTAATATACACTTTATCTGAGAATATTGAAACACACATATTTGGAGAAATATGCCAG
Source organism: Rhinophrynus dorsalis (assembly GCA_037306005.1). Classification (NCBI taxonomy): domain Eukaryota; kingdom Metazoa; phylum Chordata; class Amphibia; order Anura; family Rhinophrynidae; genus Rhinophrynus; species Rhinophrynus dorsalis. Next base: position 118,563,526 of record CM074727.1, on the reverse strand, counting down.
TCATTCCAATGTGCTCCAGTTATGTGAGAGTGAGCATACAACACATCTCTTTACAATGACTTGTACCCCCTCTGGCCCTTCAGGGGTTGAATCAAATCTAAGGTTCACACAGATATCTATGGCTAAATCCACATTTTGTCAGACTCAGACAGGTAGAATAAATTGATTCTGTGAGTTGTGACGCTGTCTCCAGCTCTTGTACCATAGTGCATACGGCAAATATTCACTATGATATAAAACATACCATCAAAAACATGAAAATGCCTCATTAAGTAGAATTAAAATATTCAAAGAAACCACTAGATAAGGAGACACTGACACTTCTGAACTGTGACAAAGGCACTGTGAAGGCATGGCACTATAACTGTATTTGAGGCCTTTATCACAAGGATAAAATAGAGAGGACAGCTTAATCAATACAACAAGATGGTATTGGGTCTAATTGCGTCTATACTACCAAACAGAACCATTACTGAGCATTAGTGCATCTCCCCAAAAGATAAACATTTCTCTAATTCTTCCATCAAACTCTGTGCCAGAACACTGAGATCAGCCAATCAGAGGACTGGATCCTTCTCCATACCCCATGATTCATTAAGAAGGGCCATATTCAAAATTAAAGAGGAACAATTGTGGAGCAAACTAATTGTTCCAATGGGGACAAATAAAATGCAAGATTGATTTAGATTGTGAAGTAATACATTGAAATCTCTCAAGCACTTAAACAGTTACAAGTCCCATATAAATTAAAGGAAATTTGTTTTTTTTTCTATTTGTCCTCTATGGCACAGTAGATGTGCTCCAGAGTTGCTCCTCTTTTTCTTTATCAGGGGATTGAATTGTCTTGTGACTTTGAACTCTATTGAACGTAAAGCAGCATATTGGTACTAGCCAGAGAAAGAGGTTCTGAATGTCGTATAGACAAACCTTGTGTGTGTCTATAAGTAGATATGGATAGAGAGGCAATTACACGTGAGCAGATACAGTGCCTATGTTTAGAGAAGCAGGGCCGGATTTCTCAGTAGGCAGACTAGGCATCTGCCTAGAGCTCAAAATTTTGAGGAGTGCCTCAGCTGTGCTAGCCACGCCCACATTTTTAATTGTGGGTGGGGCCAGAGCAATCCATGAAGTAGCTTATACAACATTTTACAGGCTATTATTTAACTTCTTGGATGCTAGTGAGATCTCAAATGCATTGCAGAGCAATGCGTTGTGATCTCTCTAGCAACCAAGGGGTTAAAGCTTTTATATCCTTGCTTGTTGTAGGCCAAAGGTATATTCCGTGCCAGCAAACAGTGGAGGAGACTGGTGGCCTTGTCATGTGAGGAGTAGGGTGTGGCCATGGGTGGAGCTAAGGGTGCCCAGAGTACCTCGTCTAAGGGAGCCTGAAATGTAAATTCGGCCCTGTAGAAAAGAATGCATTCATTTTATCCAGCTATCCATATGTACTACACTTTAAAATAACATTGTATTGTGGAAATACGTGTACAAACCAGACTGGGTAAGGCAACCTTTTACCCTCTAGTTTTTGTAGGAGAACATCACTCATAATTCTCTGCCATCAAATACCACCAGCAAAAACTGAGGCCTGAGTGCAAGAACCACAGGAGAGCCAACCCTGTACTTAAAGGAACATCTGCACCCCCTATTAATAACCTTTGTCTTACCTCATTATATTAAGAACATCCTAATGGGGGTTATTATTAGGAAGTGTTACTGCTCCTTTAACCCTTTGACTACCAGAGGTTATGCACACATTGCTTTGCAATGTGTTGCGTACCCCTCTGACACTCAAAGGGTTAAGCAGCATGCCTGATTTCCGCACATGCTGCCCAAAAACTCTCCCTTGAGTTCTACATGTGACTTCAATACATAGAGGTTAGTGGTCTGATCCTCACACTTACCAAAAATACGGGCTACAACTACAGAGAATGATCTTATGAGCACTGAAGTTAGTGCCATTCGCTCTGATCACTACATCGCAGAGCTTTCTCTCCAGCCTAAGCTGATTGAAGATGCTGAAATCCATGGTGCGCAAAATACACTTGTCTCACTCAGATACAAGATTCAAACTGACAAAGTCTGTTTACTTTCCTCTATTACTAGAGTCTGTAGGTTCTATCAGTGTCAGTATCAGAAACGTCAAACTTACTGGTCTGTCTTCTGTAACATCATCTTTTGGGATATTGGCACTGTCCATCCTCAACTACCAGTAGGAATTGTAGTCCAACAAAATCTTAAAGGAGCAGTAAACTTTTTTATGAAAAAAATATATATTTTAGGGTGTTTCTTGTTGAGTAAAATAAGTGTACTCCCACTGCTGATAGATACATATTTCCAAAGTTATTACTGTTTAAACCTGTGTTTTCTTACATTATCAGTGCGGCTTGTCTTGGTGCTGTTCATCCGTGTCTCAATGGTTTTACAATGAAGAAATAAAGATTCTTTTTATGGATGCAGTGTGTCCTGGTCTCTGAAGCCTGAGTGGTCCGTGAGCGCTCTTGTACCGTGCCTTCTTGTCTGCTGGATCTTGCTGAGATTGACGAGAGCGGCTCCGAATCACCATCAAACAAGCAACAGGGGGAGTGGCTGGATATGTTTATTCACCTTATGAGATTAAAGCTATATAATTAGCCAGCTAGTAGCCATCGTTTACTCTCTGCTTTCAGTGCCGTCTAGTGGTCAAATTCCAGTTAGTTATTCTGTTACATTCTAATTGAGAGAAAGTCATCGGGGACTACATTGGTATACACAGATAATGTGTGTCATATACAATATATATGGAGGTATGATATGTGTGCAATATGGAGAAATTCTGGGGAAAATCAACTGCATCACAGGTGAATATTCCCATTGATTTAATTAGGGAGTTTAACCCCAGGAATATGAAAGAGGTTTCTAACACATTGCAGATCTATCTATCTATCTATCTATCTATCTATCTATCTATCTATCTATCATCTATCTATCATATTCTCTGGGCTAGGCTTAGTAGAGAGATGCTGGTCCTACTTCTGTTGTTAGAAGGTAGAGGGTAATGTTGGATGCAATGCTAGAGAGCGTAGTCCGTTCCTGAGACACCCTTGCTACGGCCGAAGCAGTTAGTAGAGTTGCCAACGGTGAGGTTGATGTCTGACCCCAGCTGAGCCGGGCCCGAGACCAGGATAGGTATTCCAGGTAACAGATGTATATCCTGAGGTTTGTGTATTGGGGGAAATGTTTACACCGTGCTGTGAAACAGAAGGAGATTTATACATTCTTTTGTCTATGTAACAGGAATACATCCTGATGTCTGCATGATAGGCAGAGAAGTTCACATCTTCATTTCTGCTTAAAAGGCAGAAAGGTGTACAACGCTCTGTCTATGCATTAGCAGGAGGGTATATGTTCAGCAGCATGTGTAGTAGCAGTAGAGATATACATCCTGCTCCCTGAATATTAGGAGTAGACCTATACCTCTTGATGTCTGTGAAATAAAAGGAATACAACAAGATGTATGTGTATTAGGAGCAGTGGTATACATTCTACTGTATGTGTACTAGAAGCAGATGTATATATCCTGCTGTCTTTGTAATAGTATAAAAGGTATATACAATCAGGGGCGGATTGTCCTATCGGGGGATCGGGCATCCCCCGGTGGGCCATGTGATCATGGGCCGGTGTGTGTGAAGTAGCGAGAGGTCTGTGCACTGTGCTGGCATAGATCTCCATATCAGTGTTCCAGCACGCATGCTTTCTCTGTCCCACAGAGAGCACGCTGACCCAGCCACATACAGGAGCTGCTAAATCTGACAGCTGAACTCATCCTTCACCGGTGAGTTCAGCTAGTGTATAAATAATGTTGCGGCCAGGCATGCGAGTTGCGGGGGGGGGGGGCTGGTTGTAGGAGAGAGTGAAAGCAAGTGTGGGATGGAGGTGACGGGTTTTGGGAAGAACTATTTGTAGAAGAGAGAGAGATAAGAAGACAGGAGGATTAATAGCTGGAAGGAGACAGAGAGACGTAAGTGGAGGAGGAGACCGTGAAAAAGATATGGGTGTACGGAGTAGGAAATAGAGACATAGGTGCAGAAGCTAAACTAACATAAGGGAGACATAAGTGATCAGGAGAGAGAGAGAGACATGGATGGAGGGAGAGGAGGTGAAAATGACATGATGGGGAGAGAGAAATAGTAATGTCTGTATTATTATTAATATTAGTTTTTAATTTTTGCTTTTGTCAAATTCTGTGTCCATATGCTACCCTCAAATCTACCTATCAGGTCAGAATTTAACCTTTTGTGTGACAGAAGCTTGTGGCATTCATTTGGAAGCTATACACATAAAGGAAGAAAAAGAGCAATTCTGGAGCAAACTAACTGATCTATAGGGGACATATAACATTTCCCATTGATTTAAATGGGGCTTTAATCAATAGAATGCACATTGCAAAGCAATGAGTTTGACACATCTTTAACATTCAAGTAGTTAAATTTTTTTCCTATTGTTCTGGTTGTCCCAGAATTGCTCCACTTCTTTATACACAGGGCCCACCATGCTTTTTATCCCAGAGCAAATACGCTGCCCCAAGTACACTGATGATCTATCTCTCTCTCTGTATTATTTATAATATATATATATATATATATATATATATATATATATATATATATAAATAAAACAATCACAAAGTGGCATACCAGATAGTGGGCCAGTTTTTAAAAAAATCCCCCGGGCTGGTATTCCAGTACAATCCGCCCCTGTATACAATGGACAGGAAACAAAAAACAGCAGCGCAGGAAGGTCTCTCTAAGCGTAGTATGTAGTAAAGCACATTACCAACACCATCACCCGGTGCTCTCAAAATGCTACTCACATAGATGGAGGCTATAAAGGATCGCCTCTAGATCGCAAAAGCACTCCTGGTATATACCCCAGGTCAGTAATCCCACGCAACTCTCCACCAGATCACTCGATACTTCTGGATAAGCTGGAACCAATATATAGGGCCACACTATTTCTCACTATAGGTATAAACCCAAGTGGATATTCGTATGCCCAATGATTCAGCTAGAATGAGCTAGGTGGGTATATGAGTATATATATTCATTCAAGCACTCAGGCTAAAATATCAGAGATATTTAAACGTATTGAGATTTATTATCTATAAACACAGATAAAACTATAAAAAATCTTAAAAACAATATTACAACTGCAATAGCTCTACGCGTTACGAAACTCTTGTTTCTTCTTCAGAAGCCAAAAATATAAATACAACCATAGTATTTATTTATATGTGAGACACAAACTTACTTGGCGCCAAACTCCCCGCATCTCCGAAACATCGCGCCGCCCTACCACGAGATCTCGCGAACACATGGTCATGCGTACAATCCCCGGAACGCACAGTGCTCCTCCCATCCCAGGTGCCCCACTTCCGTCCAGACACATTTACTACGCATGCTCCATGTGCCCCACACATCCCAATACTAACGGGACAGCCGACACTAACGGAGAGGCAGGTTGATATGGCAGCAAGTAAATATAAAATCAATCTCAATATATTAAAAATATATTATCAAACAATAACAATCATGGGCATATACATAGGCCATAAATATAAACAATAAAGATGTAGATATAAGAATAAACCATTTATCCTCAAGGATAAATACTAAGCTTTCGGACACCGGACTGACACATAAACACCACTTAAAAACTTTCATCGTGTGTCCCTCCAGTGTCCGAATAGAGAACATCAAAAAAGGGGGCAGAAGACACAAACCTAAAGATCCAATTCACCATCTAACTTCACTTTATATAGAAAATATGTCTTATATATTATTATTATTAAGGTGCACTCATTAACCTACTTTTCTAAAACTAAATATTATTATATCCACCTGTACCTCTTTAAACCAATTCGTTCATTAAATTTTTTATATATTTTTTAAATTTTGGTTTTATTTTATTTCTCCTTCTCTTTATATATACTATTCATTACCCCCCTCTAAGGTTCCTAAAGTATATATCCAATATGCCTCCCGTTTACACAGAAGCGCATATCTATTCGGTTTACCAACTGGTATATGCTCTATACCCATAATTTGAATACAGTTTGTATTACCTCCATTACATATAGAAAAATGTCTAGATACTCCATGATCCAAGTTTTTATTAACTATCTTTCTTCTATGTTCTTCTATCCAAGTTCTCAATTGCCTGGTAGTCCTTCCAACATATAAACAACCACATTTACAACTTAAAAGGTATATAACATATGAGGTACCGCAGTTGATATACTGTTTAACCTGATATGTTCTATCCCCTTCTACATTCTTAAAAGTATTACCATCAACTATATAGCAACAAGTCTTGCATCTTATTTTATTACATCTATAATTCCCACATATGTTCTTTTCCCTACTATCCATCTTAATTACCCGATTACTTAAAATTTTAGGTCTACTCGGGGCAACATAGTTTCTTAAGTTCATATTCCTTCTAAATGTCATTACGGGGTTATCAGATAGACTCTCACTCAAATTGGGATCTTGTAATAATACATTCCAATGCTCTTTAACAATTTTTATAATACTTTGACTTTGGCAATTATAAGTAGTAATCAAGTTGACATTATTTACTTTGGAAGAATAATTCTCCCTCTTTTTCTTTTTAATTATATCTTGTCTATTTAAACTTTTTGCCCTATCATATGCCTGCTCGATAACCTCATTTTTGTATCCTTTGGTTATAAAATCTGCTTTCATCTTCAAACTCTGTTCTTCAAAGTATTCATTAGTACTACAATTCCTTCTAGCCCGATGGAATTGGCCAAAGGGGATATTTAATAACCATTTATAATAGTGGGAGCTATCGGCGCGTAAGTATGCATTAGTAGCCACTGATTTTCTATACATATTGCTATCTATGTGTCCATTTGCATTCCCTTCTAAAATAATATCAAGAAACTCAATGTTTCTTGATTGTATATTTGCAGTAAACTGAATACCCAAATTATTATGATTGAGAGTAGTAATCATCTTATCTAATATATCTATCTCGCCCTTCCAAATCAAGAGGATGTCGTCTATAAAACGACCATAGTATACCAAGTGCTCCCTCCATGCTGAATTCCATATATATTCATGTTCAAAATATCCCATGAATAAATTTGCATAGGAGGGAGCAAACTTGGTACCCATGGCCGTCCCCCTCTTTTGTAAGTAGAACTCTCCTTGGAAAGTAAAGAAATTATGTTCTAATATAAATAGAACACTGTTCAATAAGAATTCTTTAAAAGGAATACTCTTGGTCGAATCTTTCTCTAAATAAAATGCTAAGGCTTGCATACCTAAACTATGTTGTATATTCGTATACAAAGAAACAACATCAAGCGACACCCAGATATATCCTTCTGACCAACGTATATCCTCCATGATCTCCAAGACATTCTGGGTATCACGTATGTATCCAGGCAATTGGTCAACATATTGTTGTAGATAGAAATCAACATATTTAGAAAGATTTGATGTCATTGAATTCATCCCAGCTACTATTGGTCTACCAGGGGGGTTCTTTATAGCTTTATGTATCTTCGGACTATGGTACATAAAGGCTGGTTCTGAATGTTCTATATAAAGGTAACCATATTCTTTATTAGTTATTATATGTTTATCTAAAGCTTCTTTGAGAAGTCTCACAAAAGCTTTATCATATTTTTCACTAGGATCACCTTTAAGTTTCTCATAAAATTCAATATCTTTTAACAACCTAAAACCCTCCTCTATGTATTCTTTAGTATCCTGTATTATAATAGCCCCACCTTTATCCGCTTCACAGATCGTTATATTTTTATTTTTAGATAAATCTACAATTGCTCTTCTTTCGTTTTTAGTCAAATTATCATATTTATATTTTTTCCCTTTTATGTGTCTCACATATAAATAAATACTATGGTTGTATTTATATTTTTGGCTCCTGAAGAAGAAACAAGAGTTTCGTAACGCGTAGAGCTATTGCAGTTGTAATATTGTTTTTAAGATTTTTTATAGTTTTATCTGTGTTTATAGATAATAAATCTCAATACGTTTAAATATCTCTGATATTTTAGCCTGAGTGCTTGAATGAATATATATACTCATATACCCACCTAGCTCATTCTAGCTGAATCATTGGGCATACGAATATCCACTTGGGTTTATACCTATAGTGAGAAATAGTGTGGCCCTATATATCGGTTCCAGCTTATCCAGAAGTATCGAGTGATCTGGTGGAGAGTTGTGTGGGATTACTGACCTGGGGTATATACCAGGAGTGCTTTTGCGATCTAGAGGCGATCCTTTATAGCCTCCATCTATGTGAGTAGCATTTTGAGAGCACCGGGTGATGGTGTTGGTAATGTGCTTTACTACATACTACGCTTAGAGAGACCTTCCTGCGCTGCTGTTTTTTGTTTCCTACTACAGTGTGTGCCGTGGAGAGCCCAATATCCACTATCAGCTAGCTGCGGAAGGACTGAAGCGGATCTTTTTTATGTCTTTGGGACATTGACATAAGACTCTTACATCACTGTGAATTTATATATCTATTGGGCACCTCCTTAGTGTGTATCTCCAGGGACTGCCTTGTGGTGTCTTGTGGAAGATTACACATATTTTGTATTTGTATATACAATGGACAGGCATCACCACCCAGTTTCCTCCAAAACCACCAAATTCAGCCCCCCTCAAACAATTATAACACAATTTACTGCAAAGAAACACGTGAACACAGCAACTGGTTGGTGGGAATAAAGTGGTCCCAACTTTAATAAAGTGGGTTTGATCTATATACCCTTGGAACCCCTTCATGTAATGCGTGTCCCCCAGGCCAACATCTGACATGGACACTTTGTCCAGCCCTGGCAGCTTGAGCCCTTGCATCCAGCTGCCTGCCACCCTGTAGGCACGTAGGGGGTTCTAAGCTACTCATGGCCTTCCCTGGACGTCTGTGATGGCCACTCCTTTCCAAACCTTGAAGCCCTGTGGATGCAGGTCCGCACCAATACCTCCTCTAGCCCTCCCTTTACCTCAGTGCCCCCCGGCATTACAACAACAAAACTTGAGATGCTTAGAAAATCATAAAATAGTCTACAAAATGAATAAAAGGCAATAGGTAATGATAATCTTCAATATTGCATTATGGCGGGAAATAAAATCAATATAAGCTCTTTAATATATTAAATATTGCAGAAATAATACGTGGATCATTTGACGAGTAGTCCACCTCTAGATATATAAATTTTGAGATGACTGATCCACTATATATTCCAAAATAGATCTTCTATCATATATTCATAGACGTTGCAGACCTGTAGGACACCAGTGGCAGATGTCAACAAATAGCTAAAAGACAAAAAAGAAAGAGAAAGGGCTCAAAGCCATCTAAGAGTATATCTGCAAGATGAGTATATAAAATAGCGACCCCAAAAATAGTGGTGCGTACCAAATAGCAATCTTGTAAGTAGTGTGTAGGAATCAGATGATCAGCTATATGGATCTCTTCAAAAGGGTCATCCTATATTTCTCGTCAATGAGGCTCAGTATCCAGGTTAGGAATTGAACTATATATTGAATCATTTTACAAACGGTAAAAAATGTATTTATACACGCCCAAAAACGCCCAATGCATTTGTATACCTTCTGTACACTTTCTCAAGGGCCAGAAAACAATTATCATCCCTGATTACTTTTATCTGGCCCTTTAGAAAGTGTGCAGAAGGTATAAGAGGCGCGTTGGGCCTTTTTGGGCACGTATAATTTTATTTTATACCGTTTGTAAAGTTATTCAATAAATAGTTCAATTCCTAACCTGGGTACTGAGACTCATTGACGATAAATAGTGGTGAGCACCACTATCTTGGGGGGCTATTTTATATACCCACCTTACAGATATACTCTTAGATGGCTCTGCACCCTTTCTCTTGTGTCTTTTAGCCCCCTGGCATTAGCTTGCCCTGTTAACAAAGGACCACCGTGCTTCCAGCCCCAAAGCCAACCTGTACCTTCATTGGGCGGGATCCAGCTCCCTGTCAGTCAGGACCTCTGTAAACTGAACTTTCTGAGGCTAAGCCACACTGAGGAGGCCAGGGGACCCACATTATGGTCCTAAGATGACCTAGATTCTGTAATCTTGTGTGACCTCAGCACAGCCTCTTCTGTAGCTGCTGCTAAGCTACTTCGATCTGCTGTAGCAGGGGCAGTTTGAAAGGGTGGGAGGGAGGGAAAACAAAAAGGTCAATTACTATACCTACTTACCAACACACCTTTTTATGCAACTAGTCCCTTCTCTCCACTTCTCCCACCACCCCACAAGCCCTCCCCCTCTCCCCCAGGTGATTGGCCCAACAGCCCCCACCTGGAGCACTGGGGAAGGGAGTGTAGCCCTCAGCCCAGGAAAGAGGAAAGAAGTCAGGGCTGCCGGCCATCTTAATGACTATTCAAGGGCATTCTGCCCCTTCAGGCTTCCATAATATGGCCAGGCTTCACTAACCACCTTTTTCCCTCAAAACCAACAAAAACAGCCCTACCAAAACAATTATAACACAACACACTGAAAAGAAACACACAAACACAGAAATTGTTGGGAATAAAGAGGTCACAGCTTTATTAAAGTGGATTACACCTATTTACCCTTGGTGGATCCCCCTTCTAATGTGGAGCCCCCAGGCCAACAGCCTTCATGGTTGCCATGTCCAGCTCAGCTTGAGCCCTCATGCCCAGCTGCCTACCACCTTGGAAGTATGTAGGGGATTCTCAGGCACTCATGACCTACCCTGGACCACCGTGAGGGCCACTACTTTCAAACCATGGGGTCCTGTGTATGCAAGTCTACAATGAAACCTCCCCAAACCCTCCCCTTACCCCAGTGCCTGATGGCATTAGCCACCCTGTTAAAGACAGGCTGCCATGCACCGAGCCCCAAAGTCAACCAGAACTTTCATTGGGCGGCTCCCTGTCAGCCAGGCCCTCTGGAAATTATACCTTCTGGGGCTAAGTCATACTGAGGCAGCCTGGGGGACCCACATTCCACCAAATGAAGAGGGGCCACTAGCATGTCCCTCTGCTCCCTACCCTATTGCTGAGACCAAGCCTAGCGCCTAGTGCTCTATTAAACAACTGCAACCCCTCAATATTTAGGTGCACACCATCTCAAGAATCTTTTTATGCATGATAGTGTACCCCCCACAGAAAGGCAAACATTTGTCGAGCTCTGTTAATGGTGTGGGGGGAGATTTGGCCCCATGCCACAACAACTTGTGCACCATTTCTGACCAGATGAGGGGGCAGGTGTCCCAGATCCTCTGGCATGTGTACTTTACAGTAGCTAGGTTGTTACCATCAGCATGGATCACCATGACTTGCGGCAGGCCCCACATAAACAATGCCGCCAGCCACAAATCCCACACCTGCCCTCATTTTAGGCCCCTTTTTCCTAGCCAGAAAACCTACAAGTGTTCCTATGGGATGCCTAGTTGTCTGCCTCCCTCTGATATGGCTTTTTGTCTCTCCGCCCAATACACATCAAGTGCCCCAAGATGAATGCTTCACCCAGCGGATCCACTAACTCTAAGGGAGACAAAAATTGACATGTTAATCAGCATCAAGTGAGCATATATACCTTTTGTATGCCCCAGATTTTCACCTGCCTAAACCCATTTTATAGTACTGTCCAGAAGCCATTTTTCTGTAGCCCAGCAGAGACTTTGCTTTGGGACAGTAGTCTATGGGCCATTTTTCTTCTTCTAGTGTATAGACCTCTGAATTCAGGAATCTTCACTCCGGGTCATTGTACTGTCCCAGAAGGGGGCTGCCCGAGACAAGAGACAAACATTTAAAATCCAGAATTGTCCTGGGCAATCTGGGACATGTGGTCACCCTAGTATACATTCTTCTGTCTGTGTACTAGGGGGAGAGATCTACATCCTTATGTCTGTGTATTAGGAGGAGAGATCTACATCATTATGTCTGTGAATTAGGAGGAGAGTTATACATCCTGCTGTCTGTGTATTAGGGGGAGAGGTATACATCCTGCTGTCTGTGTATTAGGAGGACAGGTACACATCCTGATGTGAATTATGTTCAATACAATGGACGGTCTGTGTAATGGGAGGAGATGCACACATTTTGATGGACTTGTATTAGGAGGACATATATACATCCTGCTGTCTGTGTATTAGAAGGAGAGATACATTCTTTTGTCTGTGTACTAGGAGGAGAGGTATACATCCTTATTTCTGTGTATTAGGAAGAGAGGTATACATTCTGCTGTCTATGTATTAGAAGGAGAGGTATACATCCTTATGTCTGTGTATTAAGAGGAGAGGTGTACATCCTTTTGTCTGTGTACTAGGAGGCAAGGTATACATTCTTATTTCTGTGTATTAGGAGGAGAGGTATACATCCTGCTGTCTGTGTACAAGGAGGAGAGGTATACATCTTGCTGTATGTGTATTAGAAGGAGAGGTATACATCATTATTTCTGTGTATTAGGAGGAGAGGTATACATCCTTTTATCTGTGTACTAGAAAGAAAGATATACATCCTTATTTCTGTGTATTAGGAAGAGAGGTATACATCTGCATTTCTGTGTATTAGGAGAAGATGTAAAGATCTGGATGTTTGTGTAATCGGATAGTTATACATCCTGATGTCTGTATATTAGGAGGAGAGGTATACTTCTGTGTATTAAGACGAGAAGATAGGATTCAGTGTAGCAAAAAACTCACAAGAGTGGTATAAAGGTGATACCTTTTAATGGCTAACGGAGGACATAACAAGTGCAAACTAAGGTCCCTTCTTCAGGCATGGGTTAACAAACAAAGCCGTTGTCGTCTTCTTGCTGATACATTTTACCCATCAGAGGTGATTTTTGGATACCGAGGCTTGAGCCTCAATACTCCATCTTCTCAGGTTGGGTATGTAGTCGCAGGTTTGGATCCTTCTTGGTCTGTGTTGACTTGTCACAGTTCGGTTGGTTTCACAGGGTCTTCACTGTGATGGGCCGTGGGTAGCGGTCGAAGGGATTTGCAGTGACGGCAGTGAGTCTTTTGATCAGAGGGTTCAGGTTCTGATCCAGTCCTTGGCAGAAGTTCTTACTCAGCTTCGCTAGGTGTTTGTCCAACATCTCGATGTCCAGCTCCCTGTGAAGGTCGACTATCCTTACAAAGCTTGGAGCTCCAGACGATATCCGCAGGGCCTTGTTCTGGACTATCTGAAGACTCTACCGGTGTCGCTCATGGCAGGTGATCCATGATGGGGAGGCATACGTCAGGGTAGGTCTGATGATCGCCTTGTAGACGTTGATCTTTGTTTGGAGTGGCATGGACTTGGTCTTCAGGAGTGGGTACAGCTCTGCCATCTTTCCTGTTGCCTTCTGCTGAGTATTCTCAATATGACTTCCCCAGTTGAGTTTGCTGTCGAGGGTCACACCGAGGTAGCAGCTGCTACTCTCCCACTTGATGGTCTCCCCAAACAAACAAAGCTAGAATAACACTGCATTTATATTTACAGAGTATGACATAAAATTTAACCAAAATATATGAGTACACAGTGGGGGTCAATTAACTTAGTAAACATACAGTCTGCAAAGATATGAATTGATATGTACAGGATTAGATCAAAGTCCTGGGAACAAGGAAATATTCATTAACACAGAGGTGTGAAGAGCCTTTTTGTCTGTGACTTGAACAGATCTATCTCTATACAATCAAATACCAAAATGTTCTATTATAATGAGACATGAAGCCCATCCCAAGTTTTAGTCCTGTTTTTAATGTGTCAAATAGATCCATTAATTTAAATTCCTAGATTTTTCTTTCCCTTTTTGTTCTAAAGTTTCCTTTGAGTATGGTGACTTTCATATTTTGTAGACTATGATTTGGACCACAAAAATGCTGACCAACTGGTGTGTCAACTTTTTTTCTGTTTATTGTGTGGAGATGAAGGTTCATTCTTTTCCTCAGTGTCTGTCCTGTTTCCCCAGTGTAGTGACCTGCTATGGGGCATTGTGTACAAGTTATGAGATATACTACATTTGAAGAGTGAGCAAGTGAACACAAAGGGAAAGAAAAATCTGGGAATTTAAATTAATGGATCTATTTGACACATTAAAAACAGGACTAAACCTTGGGATGGGCTTCATGTCTCATTATAATAGATACAACATTTTGGTATTTGATTGTATAGAGATAGATCTGTTCAAGTCACAGACTAGCAGGCTCTTCACACCTCTGTGTTAATGAACATTTCCTTGTTCTCAGGACTTTGATCTAACCCTGTGCATATCAATTCATATCTTTGCAGACTGTATGTTTACTAAGTTAATTGACCCCCACTGTGCAGTGTTATTCTAACTTTGTTTGTTAACCCATGCCTGAAGAAGGGACCTTAGTGTTCTGAAAGCTTGCACTTGTTATGTCCTCAGTTAGCCATTAAAATGTATCACCTTTATATCATTCTTTTGAGTTTTTTGCTACACTGAATCCTATCTACTCCACTGGCTAACACGGTACCATATTTTTTCTGTATTAAGAGGAGAGATATACGTCTTGCTGTCTGTGTATTAGGAGGACAGGTACACATCCTGATGTGATTGATGCTCAATACGAAGGAAAGGTCTGCATAATGGGAGGAGAGGCATCCATCTTGATGGACTTTTTATTAGGAGGACATATATAATTCCTGCTGTCTGAGTATTAGGAGGAGATGTATACATCCTTCTGTCTGTGTACTAGGAGGAGAGGTATACATCCTTATTTTTGTGTATTTGGAAGAGAGTTATATACATCCTGCTGTCTGTGTATTAGGAGGAGAAGTAAACATCCGGATGTCTGTGTAATAAGATAATTATATATCCTGCTGTCTGTGTATTAGGAGGACAGGTACACATCCTGATGTGATTGATGTTCAATACGAAGATGAGGTCTGCATAATGGGAGGAGGTATATTAGGTGGAGAGGTACACATCTGTTGTATGTGTACTAGGAGGAGAGGTATACATCCTTATTTCTGTGTATTAGGAGGAGAAGTATACATCCTAATCTCAGTGTATTAGGAAGAGACGTATACATCTACTGTCCACATAGTAGGAGGACATGTATACATTAATCCGGATGTCTGTGTCATAGGAGAGGTATAAATCTTGCTGTCTATGTTTTGGATGGAGAGGCATACTTCGTGCTCTCTGTGTATTAGGAGGAGTGGTATACATCCTGCTGTCCGCATATTAGGAGGACATGCATACATCCGGATGTCTGTGTTATAGGAGAGGTATAAATCCTGCTGTCTGCATATTGAGTGGAGATGTATACATCGTGCTGTCTGTGAATTATGAGGAGTGGTATATATCCAAATGTCTGTTTAATATAAGTAAGTATATCTTTATTTATATGGCGCCACCCAGTGTATGCAGCCACACTCTGCACTCCCCTCTCATCCTCCTGATGCCTGCACACAAGAGGTAGAAGCACAGACAAGGTACAGAATAGTGCAGTAGATCGTTGGGATTAAGGGCTCAAACCAAATGTTGGAGATGGCTGTTTTTTCTGACTACGGCATTTTTTTAAGCACAATAAGCTAGTCAAACGCCTGTGCTGTGAAAAAATATAGGCAAAAAGAAGCCATTATGTGATTAAGTTAAGAGGTGTTTTCGCCTATAGCAAATGATGAAAACACTGTAATTTGGAATTTAAATGTCTGCATTAGCCATTAAGATCCGATAAGGGACTCATGTTATCGCAAAAAAGTGATTTGAGTCCCTTATCGGATCTTCAAACAGGCGACGCAGAACCTGAAAGTAAAATAAAGTCCACAGTGGATGTATTGATATGGGGCCCTAAGCCCCGTTTCAATACATCCAAAGTATGAAAAATGTGTCAAAAGTTAGTAGAATTAACCCTATGAGTGCCAATGGGGTATAATTACCCTGTTAGCATTCATAGGGCTAACCCAACTAAGTTAAAAAACAACATCACATTAAAATTAACACTTACCATTAATCCTAATGTCCAGTGGAGTCCTCAGCAAGCTGGTCATCTTCTGTCCTTCTCTTCACTCTTCTTGTATCTGTAAAACAAAAAAATACAATGCAGAATCATATAATACATAGCTTAATCCCTTGAGTGCCAGAGGGGTACGCAACGCATTGGAAAGCAATGCGTTACGGACCTCTCTGGGGCTCAAAGAGTTAAGCAATGTATTAGTGCCCAGGTTCATAGAAATATGCCACCATTATTATTTGAAGAAATAAGCCATTATAGTAAAGTTGTGCCAATATAATATTTATAGAAAACATAATAATAATATACTTAATAATGTCTCCGCCGCTGTGCGCGGCTGCAGAGGTGGTGGCAGACACATTGCTGTGTGCCACAGATCCCCCCTCTTCTTACGCTTCATGGGCCAATGCCCGTTCCGCAATGAGGGAATTCGAGCAGAGACTGCCGTTATTTATAGGCAGTCTCTGAACCGATTCCCTCACAGCCATTGGCTGAGATGTGCTTACTCACATCCCAGCCAATCAGATTCAAGCTACTGTGCCTTAAATTGCTTGGCTGGGATGTGCTATCTCAGCCAGTGGCTGTGAGGGAATTGGATTATAGAATGTCCATATATAAAGGCAGTCTCTGCTCAAATTCCCTCATTGCGGAAGAAGGGGGGATGAGTGGCAGACAGCAATGTCTCCGCCGCCGCCACCTCTACGGCCGCACACAGCAGCAGAGACATTATTAAGCTACGTATATTATTATTATTATGTTTTTCGGAAATATCAGATTGGTGCATTTTTACTATAATGGCTTATTTATTCAAATAATAATGGCTGCATATTTCTATGAACATGGGCACTAATACATTGCTTAACTCTTTGAGCCCCAGAGAGGTCCGCAACGCATTGCTTTGCAATGCATTGCATACCCCTCTGGCACTCAAGGTGTTAAGCTATGTATTATATTATTCTGCTCTTTTTTTTTTTTGTTTTAAAGATACAAGATATATGCAACACACAGGCACACACATACATACAGTGAGCAGCAGAGACATGCACAAGACATGCACACACACACACCGGAGATGCACACATGGACACACGCAACATATATGCGCAGAAACACATGCGCGCATGAGTTGTGCACCCCTGTGGCACTCAAAAGGTTAAGGTATAGAGAGGCATGTCAGAGTTAAATAACAGTGGGAAGTGTATTCATACCTGGGAACTTTGACTTGGAGTCCCTAGAGGGGACTGATGTGGTGCTGATGTAGAGAGACAAATGGGGCAATCTGTGTTAAAAGTGGGTGGGGCTTAACTGTAAGTGGGGCGGGGCTTAATATAAATGTGGAAAAAAGAGTTAATAATAGGCTGGGGAAGGAGAAGAAGTGGGAGGGAAATGCAAGTTTACAGTGTGAGGGGTTTTAACACACTCCCTGAGGGGTAAAACTTGATACACAACCCTGTGGCAGTCAGTGGGTTAAGTGTGAATCTGATGGCTGCCTGTCCTGTGTCTTGCATGGCAAATTATGACAGTCAAGAAATAATTCAGCAATGAGGGCCTACCTTAACCCTTTGAGTGCCATTTTGTTTCTCTGGTGCAGCACTACAGATCCTGCTGAGGCCACAGGGAGTCAGGGTAAGTGACTGTGTGCGTGTGTGTCAGCCATATTTCTTTCTGCCTTTGTGTGTGTGTGTGTGGTGCTGTATGTGTGAGTGGGGCATGTGTGTGCGTGTTTGGTGTTGTGTGTGTTTGGTGCTGTGTGAGTGGGGCATGTTTGTGTGAGTTTGGTGCTATGTGAGTGGGGCATGTGTGTGTGTGTGTCTGCTGCTGTGTGAGTGGGGCATGTGTGTTTGTCTGTGGTGTAGGAGCAAGTGGCATCCATTTTGTTTTTTTCTGACTTTAATAGTGGTTGGCGGGCTGCATAGTGGAGACGGGCCAACTCCCTGCATGATTGAATCACCCAATGGGAGCAGTAACTCCTCCTTTCTGCCTCCCCTGGGTGTGTTTTGGCAGGCACAAAGTCTTCTTTTATATATATAGATAATGAATACCAAAAAAAAACTTTCTCTTGTTGCCAAAAAAAACCACATCCAAAATTTGGTATGAAAAACAAGAAAAAACGAAAAAAAAAAAGCAGTGTTCATAATCCAGAGGCAAATAACCAGGTCAGACCCCATTTTTATCAATTCGACAAAAACATAGAAAAATGAACTGATTCATTGAGTCCAAATGGAGTTACAGTATTTAGAGATCTAATTCAAAATGTCTCTCTCTGAAGAAGCATCTTGCTCCGATTTTCTCCTCTCTGTAATGGGGCAATATGATCTATCGGCATTACGCTGGATGAAGTCGGAGAGTGACCCATGTGCAAAAAGTGCTTGTTAGTGGCACCATCTCTATAGGCAGTTTTAATTGCCGAGCGGTGTCCAGTAATTCTATCCTTTAATATTCAATCAGTTTTGCCTATGTAGGCCAGATTGCAAGGACATTTCAGTAAATATATAACATGATATGTACTACATGTCAATCTATGTCTAATCTTTTGTCGGATTGATAAAAATGGAGGCTGACCCGGTTATTTGCCTCTACATTATAGACTCTACTTTGTTTTTTCTTTTTTTCTTGTTTATCATACCAGATTTTAGACGTGATTTTTTTGGCAACAAGAGAAAAAGTGTTTTTCTGTGTTCATTATAATTATATATATATTTTTGAAATATTTTTCTCTTTTTGGCAAGAGTAAGAATTGCCTTGGGATGATTTGTTTTTTCGTTTTTAAACACTTTTGTCCTATAGGATTTTGATAGGGGTTTTCAAGAATGATTCTTTTTATTAAAAAATATGTATTTTTCATTTTTTCAGTTTCTAACTGAGATTTTTTTAGAACTTGTCTTTGTGTAATCACTTTTCACAAACACAGGATGATGGCTATGTCTTTTGTATATCAGAAATCACGTTATTATAATTATTTTTCATTGCCTAACAAGGAGGTTTTGTACCATTTGTTCGATGAAAAAAATATGTTTTCCTTTTTGGGTATAATATGTTGATATTCATGGGAAAAAAAAGCTCCTTGTTTCAGCAAAAGCACTTTGATAAAGATGTATGTTTATTTCACTTGGACACGGCTATTTGCACTGTGTAATATTATTGCATGAATGAATGCAAGGGGTTTGCAACAACTGTATCTTTATTGATTCACACAGCATGGTAGACTAGACATTTTGATGCACTGAAACATTGTAGAGTCACTAGAGGGAGCAAGCTATCTCAGGAGCTGTTTTTTTGCTCGATTTCCTTTTTTTGCACATACACAATAAGGTATATATAGCATGTAATATGTTGTTGTGAGTTGTTCTTGAGAAAGGTCCTTACCGGACCGAAACGTTGGACTATAATAAACATTTTAGTGTTTGTTAAGACCTGTGAGTACTGGCCTTCTGTGCTATTGTTAACATTTGCCAAGCACCCAGGCAGTTTGAATAGGAAGATGTGAGTGCCGAGCTTGGAAAATATATATATACAGTTCATGGAGAGAGACGGCACTCACAGGACTTCAATATGGTGTAAAACGCTGTTATATTTTTATTGAGATCGACGTTTCAGCTATCAACGTATACTTTATCAAGATGGATCTTGATAAAGGCTACGTTGATAGCCGAAACGTCGATCTCAATAAAAATGTAACAGCGTTTTACACCATATCGAAGTCCTGTGAGTGCCGTCTCTCTCCATGAACTGTATGTATCATCTTTATTCTTTGATGAGCATCCAGGCTTATGTAATTGATCTACAGTGTGTGCATCCCTACCAAAATCACTATTATATATATATATATATATATATATATATATATATATATATATATATATATATATATATATGTATGTATGTATGTATCTTTATTTATATAGCGCCATACATGTACACAGCGCTTTACAAAAGTTGAAATAATACAATACAAAAACGACAGAACTGGGGTTAAGAGCATTAAGGTTAAGTACAATCATTACATTATTTGTGAGGGAAAGTGCAGCAAGGGAATCATACACTAGGAATGGGACCCTGCCCCAAGGAGCTTACAATCTAGGCTGAATTCATATTGACAAACAGAGACACTAGGAGGAGTATTATAAGTGCAGGTACAAGGTGTGGTGAAAGAAGTGCAGAAGGATTCTGATGTGACTGTCAGTGTGCAGAAGGAGGACATCGCTATTGAGATGCCTCCCTGAGCAAGTGGGTTTTGAGGAGTTGCTTGAAAGTGGTGATTGTGGATGATTGGCGAACAGTGATGGGGAGGGCATTCCAGAGTCGAGGAGCAGCCAGTGAGAAAGATTGTAGTCGAGAGATGGCTCGTGTTGTGTAGGGAGAGGACAGGAAGAACCCTTGAGAAGACCGTAGGGGACGGGAAGGGGTGTAGCGGGAGATAAGGGCAGAAATGTAAGAGGGTGCTGAAGAACAGAGTGACTTACAGGAGAGGAGGAGAATCTTGTAAGAAATACGATACTTTATAGGTAGCCAATTGAGGGATTTCAGGAGGAGATGAGATGGAAGGTATCTGGGAGCAAATGTGGTGATTCTTGCGGCTGAATTGATAACAGATTGAAGTGGAGAGAGATGAGAAGCAGGAAGACCAGAGAGTAGAATGTTGCAGTAGTCAAGTCTAGAGAGAATGAGTGCCTGAGATAGAGTTTTAGCTGTTGATAGGCAGAGGAATGGACGTATTTTTGCAATATTTTTTAGGAAGAAGTGACAAGTTCTAGTGACAGCTTGGATATGGGGGGAGAAGGTTAATTTAGAATCAAGTATGACCCCAAGACAGCGTGCTTTGGATGCTGAGTGTATAACACAGTTTCCTATTGTGATGGAGAAGGGGGTTGGTGGATGGGTTTTAGGAGGAAACACCACCAGCCCTGTCTTAGCCATATTAAGTTTAAGGTGGCGGTGGGCCATCCATGATGAAATGGCTGAGAGACATTGAATGACTCGAGACTGCACAGCTGGAGTGAGGTCAGGGACAGAGAGATAGATTAGTGTGTCATCTGCATACAGATGGTAATTAAATCCAAGAGATGAGATGAAGTCACCAAGTGAGAGTGTGTAGAGTGAAAAAAGAAGTGGTCCCAGGACTGATCCCTGAGGTACACCTACCGAGAGGTCGAGGGGAGACGAGAAAGTGTTAGAAAAAGAAACACTGAAAGTACGTTTAGAGAGATAGGAGGAAATCCATTTTAGAGGTGTGTCACGGATGCCAAGTGTATGAAGTGTGTCCAGTAGGAGTGCATGGTCAACAGTGTCGAAAGCAGCAGATAGATCTAGTAGGATTAGTATACTAAAGTGTCCTTTGTCCCTTGCTGTGTGTAGATCATTTGTGATTTTTGTTAGAGCTGTCTCGGTAGAATAGTTGGAACGGAAACCTGACTGTAAAGGGTCGAGAAGAGAGTTCCTATTGAGAAAGGAGATCAAGCGGGAGAATACCAGGCGTTCCAAGATCTTAGATGTAAAGGGGAGGAGAGAAACCGGACGGTAATTTGAAAGGCAGGTGGGGTCGAGTGAGGGCTTTTTGAGTATAGGTCTGACTATTGCATGTTTGAATGAGGATGGAAAAGTTCCGGTAGAGAGAGAGGAGTTAAAGATATTAGTAAGGCTGGGAGCAAGAGTACTTGCAAGAGCCTTAAGAAGTTGAGAGGGCATGGGATCTGAGGGGCAGGTAGTGGGTGGAGAGGAGGATAGTAAAAGAGATACCTCCTCCTCTGTTATAGGGGAGAATGAGCTGAGGGTTGCTCGGGGTGGACTAGGAATCAGAGGCATAGGAGGAGAAGATGTAGAGCCTATCGTTTGTTGGATGGACTGTACCTTGTTTTTAAAAAAGTCAGCAAAGTCCTGTGGAGTGTTGGAGAAGGAGGAGCAGTTCAAGGTTGGGGGTTTGAGAAGAGAATCGAAGATTTTAAAGAGGTCACGGGGGTTAGATTTGTGGGTAGTGATAATCTGAGAGAAGTATTTCTGTTTAGTCTGGGTGAGAGCTGTGTTAAAACAGGATAGCATGAATTTGTAATGGTGGAAGTCGGCAAAAGAATGAGACTTTCGCCAAAGACGTTCCGCAGCTCGACAGCAGGTGCGTAGCATGCGGATTGTTGAATTCAGCCAGGGTCTGGGATTCCTGGGGCGGGAGTGTCTACGTTGAAGGGGAGCATGCAGGTCCAAGGAGGACATTAATATGGTGTTATATTCGTGGACCAGAGTGTCTATGTTAGTAGTAGTAGCAGTAGAGCAGAGAGAAGAGAGGGAAGACTGCACAGTCGATATCAGGTCTGGTAGTTTGACCGAATGTAGGTTCCTGGTTAGGAAGGGTGATTTAGGGAGGGCAGGGGAAGGTGTGTGAGATAGTGTGAAGGAGATAAGATGATGGTCAGAGAGTGGAAATGGGGAAATTGTGAAGTCAGAGACTGAGCAGTTTCTGGTTAGAACTAGATCTAGCCAGTGACCATCCCTGTGAGTGCTGGCAGCAGTCCACTGTTGAAGGCCAAAGGACAAGGTCAGTGAGAGAAAGCGGGAGGCACTAGATGAGGATGTATCATCAGTGTGTAGATTGAAGTCTCCAAGGAGTAATGTGGGAGTGTCTGAGGACAGAAAGACAGAGAGCCAAGTTTCAAATTCAGAGAGAAAGGAGGAAGGGTTGCTTGGGGGCCTGTAAATCACAGCTACCAGAAGAGGGACAGGGGAGAAGAGCTGGACTGCGTGCACTTCAAAAGAGGTGAAGGAGACTGAGGGAGGAAGGGGCAGAGGCCTGGAGCGGCAGAGCTGAGAGAGAAGAAGTCCCACACCCCCACCCTTACCATTAGGGCGAGGAGTGTGGGAGAGAGATAAGCCACCATAGGAGAGAGCAGCTTCGGCAGCTGAGTCCGAATGTGAGAGCCAGGTTTCAGTGATAGCAAATAGGTTTAGAGACTTAGAGAGGAAAAGGTCATGGGCAGTGTGGAGTTTGTTTAGTAGAGAGCGAGCGTTCCATAATGCACAGGAGAAGGGTGGAAGGGATGGGGGGAGGCAGGGAACAGCCAGCAGATTTCTAGGGTCTGCCCCGCAAGAGGTGCGGGTAGGCTGCAATCTAGGACGGACACAGGTGAGAATGTAAGTGGGGCCAGGGTTGGGAGAGATGTCACCTGCAGCCATGAGAAGAGTTGCAGTCAGGTAAAGCAGGTGAGAGGAGGATTTGCATGTGTGAGAAGGTGTGGGCTGTTTCTTGGTGGATGGATATAAATAGCTGAGGTGACAGAAAAGCTCATGAGAACAAATCATTGGAGAGTTTAAGAGGGATGGAGATACAGAGATTGATGAGCAGGTGGGAGGGCTGAATGTTTTTGATATTTTACACAGTTGAGGTGTCAGAAACAATAAGAAAATTAAGAGATGCATTGTTTAGTGACACTATAGGTTCAAATGGGTGAGAGGTTGGTGATGAGGGGGATCAGTGACTTGCAGGCATATAGCTTCAACTGCCTAGATGGAATGTAGTAGTTTTTTCCTTCCAGACCAGACCAGACGATCTGTAGATTCAGTTGCAGCCAGGATTGATTAAAAGGTGATTCCCACTGATATGTCAATGAAAGAGTTAAAATCCTGGAGTGGATGAATGGTATGTTGAATCTTCCCACTTTGTCCAGTGCTTTTGGTTGTAGATCAGCTGAAGTCCCAAGCAGATGAAATGAAGTGCTTAGAAACAGTAATCCTAAACTCCAGAGTTAGTCCTTTATCTTCAGGCAGGCTTTTCCAGGCTGTGGTTCTGTTGAAAACTGAAATCTTCCTGTGTCAGATGTAGTCAGGTGTGTCCTCAGTGCAAGCTCAGGCAAACTCAGGAAAAACTCAACAGCAGACTTAGGAAGCCCTGACTTGGGAATGCCCTGCAAGCAGAGCCCTGCTTGAGAAGTGGGTTTTTTATACAGTCAGTCAGGAATACTAGCCAACTGGACCCAATCAGAGCTAATTGCACTTCAAAAACAGAACCATGTGTTGTAAATAATTATTGATAAGGATTACCTGTGAAGAGACAGGATAGGAGGTGTCAGAAGACATCCATATAGTTCCAATACACAGACATAAGGAGCCTACAAGTCTAGTACAAACTGCAAGATGACTCTATAACATATAACTCTATAACATAGAATTAAAAATTACAGTATAATCTATTTATATATATATATATTTATATATATATATATATTTATATATATATATATACCACTCACAAACCCTGTATTCCTGATCACTGGGAATCTGATGTATTGTTTCATCTGTCCAAAAATATTACCAGTGGGAGATGGCTTGGTAGTATGGCTCCATGTCATCCAATGAGATCAGCACAAATCTTCTCGTGCTCCCGCACACACTGCAATATACCGGTGCTACTAGACTGAAAATCCTGATCAAGTGTTAGTTGCAGAAGTCGAGCACTCAAAATTGAATATGTTAAAACTTCACTTTTATTGAAACCTTAAAACATCTGACGTTTCAGTCCCCACTGGGACTTTCATCAGGGATAACATATTTGGGAGAGATCGTTTTTCATTGATGTGTGGAGCTGATGTGGCGTCCTCAGGTTGCCTATGACGACGGGGGGACGTCACACAAATTCAACATCAGAGTTTATAAAGTAAGGACCAAGGTATCGGTCGAAAACTATATGTATGTTATCCCTGATGAAAGTCCCAGTGGGGACTGAAACGTCGGATGTTTTAAGGTTTTAACAAAAGTGAAGTTTTAACATATTCGATTTTGAGTGCTCGACTTCTGCATCCAATGAGATCAGGACACATCCGGTCAGCCTGGAGCAGGATTACCAAAGCCAATAAGGAACCTTAGTCATGTTAGCAGATGCCGGTAAGACAATATATCAGTCAGAACCCACATCTAGCTGAGAAATAAGAAGAGAAAGAACTACAGCATAGAGGAAGCAGGGGCATAGCTGAAATCAGTATTAGAGGTTCCTCTATATCAGGTAGCTATGTCCATTTAGTATGTGCACATATAAATAGGATTTTAAATATCTGTGTTGGTTATGTTACTCTATTGTTTAGTTAGACTATATGTTAATTGCATTGTCTATGCATTGTTGTCATAACTGGACCTTATATGGCAAATTAACTTGTACTGTGAAGTCTTAAATATTCTGTTTGTTGCTTCTAATAAATTTCTGTTAATTTGGAATGAAGCTGACTCTTTCTTGCAGAATCCCATAGTCTAGGTAGTATAGACAGGGAAATAGGTGTGTTAATTTCAATAAGCCAGGTGGTACTTATATTAATGTATGTCTTATAAATGCATTCATCTATTTACTATCTGGATAAGTCTAAACAGAAGTTATCATAGGTAGAAAGACAAATAAGCCATTGATGGGTATATATATTGATGTATATATAAGTGTATTAGTTTTTATGTTTTTATATGTGGCCATTAATGGATAAGTGGTAACTTTATGCACATTGCACAAATATAGCGACATCCTTTCCCATGTATATATGTAGATATTTACAGTTAAGATAAGAGATATATATTACCTATAGAAGCTTGTGTAAGCCGCAAAGCTGCATATCTAGTCCATAATATTTTTGGGTCTACGTATACCTTTTTCCTTCTTAACCCCATCCTCCTTATCCTCTACCGCCTGGCACATCAATTTTAAGACATCCACAAACTACCTGTCTAAGATGTGTCTGTGCACCTTGTTGGGGATATGATCAAATAGGGTAGATAAGCCTCAAACGAAAGTGTCCCCATCCCCAGAAAATGTAGACCTCTTCCCTACTTGCTCCTCCAACCTATTCTTCCTTGCCTTTTTTTACATCTTCTATCCAGCTTCTTAACAAGACCAATCACTTTGTTGCTCTCATTTAGGTCAGCATCTGAGTCTTGCAAGTCAGAGGTGCTGGTAGACTCCTTACGGTAACAATCACCTGGATCATTTGTATTATCATTCTTGCTCACCTGAGACCAACAGTTCCTGTACCTCTGTGCTTTGTCTCTGCTGGGTCTGACGTCCCCTTTTTCTCCATGAATCCCCTATCTGCTGTTGGCGTCTTTATTCTTGACCAGATACCTTCTCTGCCTCCACTGTGCATCTGGGAACAGAAAGACCATTAATGCATCACCTTCTGTTACCCACATTCCACCCCCCCAAGGCTGGGGAGGGCCATGCTCCCTCCTGCCTGTACATAGGAAGTGCCTCCCTGAACCTGGGACTCCTGGATGCCCCCAATGCACTTAGTAGCTGCCCACAACAGTGCCTGCAGCTGTGTAGTGTCATCCCCACCCACTGGGGTACCCTGGTGGTTAGTACTAATGCCCCTGGGTGCTCCAGTGGGAGCTCCCCTGGTCTTTGGTCCCCTTGTCTTGTGTGTCTGAGGGAATGTGGGTGATTAACAGAGCCATGGGGGAGCTGACTGAGTGAAGTTGTGGTAATACAGGGATTTTGGCTGTGTGAGGGAGTAATAAAGTAAGTTTGTGGGAGGAGGTAGTGAAGTAATGCTGATGAGTGTGTGGCCAAATGGATACTTTGCTCGTTGTCCAAGCAGGATACGTTGGTGCTGTAGGTTCTGGTTGTTGCCCAGGGGCAATTGTTCTTTGTCTCTGGATTAATATAGCTCATTTGTAGGGTTAACATGGCCCTACCAGCCCCGCATAATGTCCTGCTGTGGCCTGTACTACATGGTGTTAGCTCTTTCCCTAGGGGAGGAGGGTGGCCCACCAGAACCAATGGCGTTCTAGTGTGCCACCTGAATTCCCACCCCGTGCCTACTGGAGGAGGCACAGGTGCGGGATGACACCATCACAGAGTGCGATGGCGCAGAGGAAGCTTCAGGACATGGCGGATCCTGCCTCTTCTTTCTTGTTAGAGATGGGCATAGCCCACGAAACGATCGTTGAGAAGGTGCAGAGATCCGTGAGGACTGGAGGACGTGTTGGGCTCTGGTGCAGGAGTGAGGCTTGAGGCACATTGCAGCGACGAAACCGGAAGTGACGTCATCCGTGTGGGATCGGCTGTCTGAAGCGTGAGGAAGCCTGTGGCAGTACTGTGAGCAGCGTCTCCGGATCGGTGGATCTGTTATGTGCTATGGGCGCTTGTATGGAAATAATCTTGTGAGTGTACACCCTGAAGGGTGATGGGATTTTAAGTTTTGTTACATTATGTTTAATAAATACTATTCTTAGATCTATTTCCCCTTTTTTGCTCTCCTGTTTTTGACTTTTTGTCAGCTGAATGCGGGGTGCAGATTAGGGATTGCAGAGGGAGTTACCAGGGGAATGCCCTAAAGAGAACTCACCTTTCTGCTGAGATGGGTCAATGTGAAAGGCCTGGGATTCTGGAAGGGCAATCTGCCATATCTATCCCCAGGGCCTGCCGGCTGGGGAGAACAGAGGAGGACTGGATGCTAGGAAACGGAAAGGAGGATGGAAAGGCTGGGCACATTGGGGAAGATGAAGGGATGACAGTGGATGGATGAGAAGAGCTAGGGGAAGATAGAGAAGCAGGGGAAGGAGGAGGAACAGGGGAAGAGAAGGAGGAAGCAGGATTAGATGGAGGCAGTAAAGATGGAGGGGAGACAAATGGAGAGAGGATGAAGCAGGGGAATAACTGGCCTGTACTTCCCTTGCAGTGGGCACTCTGGTCCTGGAGTCTCCCTTGCATCTCTGCAGAGGTCCTGCTGCACAATCGTAGTCCTGGAAGTGCTTGGGGGAGTCCAGCTGCTCTAGTCGGTCTTCTCTTCATGCTTGCTTGCTGTGTCGCATAAAACAAAAAGGTAAATGACTGCACCTACTTACAAACACACCTTTTTATGCAACTAGTCTCTCCCCTCCTCCCCCCCAGGCCCTCCCTCTCACCCCCAAGCAATTGGCAACCCTCCACACCCTCCCCCCAGCTCCCACCAAAAGGCAGGGCTGATGACCATCTTAATGGTCTTTCAGAGGCATACTGCTCCCTGACGCTTCTATATATCCTGGTTTCTTTGTAATAGGATTAGAGGTATACATCCTGATTTGTGTGTAACTGGAGGAGAGATATACATCAAGATATCCGTGTATTAGGAAGAGAGTATACAGTTTGTTGTCTGTGTATTAGGAGTAAGTGTGTGTAAAATGTCCCGCAAAAAACATTTTTTTCAGAGAGAAAATCAGCTTTAAATAAAGACCTTAAAATCTTCAATGTTTTCACCCATCGCTAAAAATGTTTGGCTATTTATTCAACGTCTACATACTTTTGCCCCCTTACCTTACATGTTCTTCTTGTTTTTCGCTATAAAAACATGAAGTTTCCAGGAAGTGAAGCACAATACAGAGGCTAGAGAGAGAGAGAAAGAGAGGGTGCTAAGCTGTTGTGCTGTGATTTATTTTAGCACAACTGAGGCAGCAGAGGCTCATTGTGTGTGTGCTAACACTACGACCACCTGGAATACAAACAAAAGGAGGAGCTGGAAGAACTGTTATGCATCCAGGACAGGTCAGCTACCTGTGCCCAGGGCCGGTGCATAGATTTTTGTCTACACAGGTGAAGGTGCATTTTGATGCCGCCGCCCCCCCCACTGCCAATCCCCCACCTCCCTCCAACCAACCACAATCCCCTGACCCCCCAGGTTATGATCTTCAGAGCGTTTACATGATCCTTTAAAAGTAGTCAGAGCTCTTTATGGTTCTAGCCATAGAAAAAGCCCTGCTCATGAATCTACAGGGCAATGTAAAATGTCCATATTAAAATGACACACCATTACAACAAAGTTCTAATGCAAAAACCAGTAATACCAGACTGCTGTATGGATGACTTGAAAGTTCTTCTGTTAAACAAATGCTGTGACACATATTATAAGCATATAGTTCCCCTTTAACTCCTTTGCGAACAGTGGGGTGTTGGATGCAGAACTTTACGATACAACATGGACTGCATTCCATTATTATGAAAATGTATCATTTGATTTTATCGCCTAATGTTCCAATAGAGACTAGTAGAGGAAAAATATATATATATAAACTGCATCAATAAATGTCTCACCTGTAATAAGACCCAGTCTTTGAGGGTGAAAATACTACTTCTGCTCGGGGTTTATGGCAGATTGGATACATTTGGCATCTCCCAGGGGAGCTTGTCCCTCCAGGTATAGATCATACCAAGGTTAACCTGTATTAGAGGGCAACCCTTTAATTAAGGAAAGGGTATGGGGGACCTAAGACGTAAGGCGCCCAGTGAACGAGGCTTCTGACCTTAAATGCAGCTTTCAGCCCCTCCTACAAATCCAGGCCCAGCCTTGCACTTGTGCTCGGGGCTTATAACAGATTGGATACATTTAGCCTAGATTGTAAGCTCCTTGGGGCAGGGTCCCTTTCCTAGTGTATGATTCCCTTGCTGCACTTTCCCTCACAAATAATGTAATGATTGTACTTAACCTTAATGCTCTTAACCCCAGTTCTGTCGTTTTTGTATTGTATTATTTCAACTTCTGTTAAGATGTGTACATGTATGGCGCTATATAAATAAAGATACATACAGATACATACATCTCCAGGGGAGCTTGTCATCCCCCAAAGATAGATCATACCAAGGTTAGCCTGTATTAGAGACCACAAAAGGATCATATGCATTTATTACCACCAAACGGATTTAGTAAGTGAGCTCTCTTAGTGCACTACTCATTTCCAACACTGGGTTATGAATATATGTTGCAAAACAATTGGATCTCCACCTCCCTAACCTTTGGAAAATATGAGCTGAAGCTTTATTTTTTGAGGCTGAAGTGGCAACTCCTATCCGGAAAGAGTGTCCCGAAAATTTAAATGGATTCTTTCTCAGATGTGATAAGAGGATTCTGACATATTTGATAAACGATGAGGTTGCTAGTGAGCCATTATGCATAGGGAGTAAAAGACCAAAGACTGTAGGAGGGATATTTTATTGTTAAAGATAAAAGTTTATTCAATGACCTGACTGGGCACCATTTGTCGTCAGTGGGATAAAATGATATGATACATCCCTTGCCTGTTTGATCTCTCTTTGAACTACATAGGATTAAACTGAAATGGTTAGAGTGAAAAGTGAGTTTAATCTTTCCGAAGAAAGTTGTCTTGTTTGGATTTTACTGAAAACTCTCCTGGCCTGAGGAAGCCAAAAAAGGCAATGCAAATAGCTGCAGCTATGACTGTACTGATCAACCGGCCAAATGGGTAATAATAAATCAAATCAAGGAGCTGCCGCATCAGGTTCCCTGTGATGAGGAGTCGTGGGTGGGCTGGATGGCTAGATAGTTTTAAGAGCCCTTTGAAGAAAAGTTTTACATGGAAGTTGGCAAATAAAGAGGGCCGGTGGGACTTGAGCATGTCCAGGTGGTTCTGTATACTTGCTATGTACGTGTGAATGGCATTAAGAGTAGAGTTGAATGGCAGTAAGAAGTGAATGCCACGACTGCATCTGGTGATAACAGGCTGGCAGGTCGGGTGAGGCTATTTAATTTGAGAAATTTCCCCCATGCCATGTTGTAAGCTTTAAGGGTGTTAGGGGCCAGGGCAGCCTGCATGATGGTGTCTGCTGGGTTGTGAAAGAAGGTCAGGGCATTGTGAGTTCTTCTAGGGTGGGGGTGGGGACCGGTTGTCTGTTTGATTCTGGTATGCAGTTGAAAAATACCTGGAATTTAAAATGAGACAGTGAGTTGGCTGCTATGTTCTTGATACCGGGAATGTGGGCACTGTGTATGAGAAATTTGTAATATAGTGACAGCCAGGAAAGCAGGCACATGAAAAACATGACTGATTGATTGGATGATCTACCTTTGTTCAATATGTTTACTGTGGCTTCATTGTCTGAAAGGAAGGTGACTGTGGAACCGGACCATTGCTTTCCCCAGACCACTGCTGCCACAACTACTGGGTAGATTTCAAATAGGGGGGGATGGGAGAGGAAGATTGAAATGGAACTAATGTTAGGAGACCACTATTCTGCCAACCATTCCCAACCCCATATAGCAGTGAAACCATGGGCTGGAGAAGCGTTTGTGTAGATGACTAGTGAAGACTGTGGAATGAGGAAGGGAGAACAGTGAGCGGCCGTTCCAATGGGACAAGAAATGTAGCACATCCTGAGGTCTGCTAAAGCTGGTTGGTCTAGCTGACATATGTTGAACGTATATTGGGTTGACATGAGGGATAGCAGGTGGGATATGAATGACCGCCCTTGTGGAATGATGCCAAAGCATAGCAGAGATGGCTGAGGAGGGAGTGCAGCTCTGGGCGGAAGGTGTGGTTACATTGTGAGAACTGGTAAACCACTTGCTGTATTCTGGATACCTTATCTGAGGGAAGGCTGGCTTCATATGCAATAGAATCAAGTTTGATGCCTAAAAATTCTACTGCCTTAGCAGGTGCAACTGTTTTGTGGCTGGCTAGAGGTATATTTAATCTATGGAACAATGTAATAAGTCTGTCTATCCTGCAGGAAGTGACTGATACGGGATCTATCAAAAGGAAGTCATCTAGGTAGTGGATGACTAATGGACACCCACCCTGATTAAGCAGAATCCAACAGAGGATCTCTGTGAAAGAATCAAAAATTCTCAGGCTGCTTTTTGACCCAAAAGTAAGCCTGGATGCGAAGTAAATCTGTCCCCTCCACTGGATCCCTTGTAGGTGCCATGAAGAGTGGTGGACGGGTAGGATTTTAAATGAGTCCTCAGTGTCGGTTTTGGACAACCAGCACCCGGGGTCTGCTTAGCAGATTAGTAAAATGGCGTGGTCTATGGTAGCATAATGTAGGGAGTACTCCTCTGAGGGAATTTATGCTGGGAATATTTGTGGAATGGGGGGCTGAAAAGTCAATAATTGGCCTTTGTTTTGCTGAAAATGTATGTGTTGCTAGTCCGATAGGGTTTATTTGCCATGAAGGAAATAGAGGAGATGGGAAAGGTCTGATGAGAAATCCTTTCTCAGACTCTTTGTTGAGTAAATTGGAAACAGTCTGTGGGCCGGATAGGACTGAGAGGAGATCAGGACAGCTGACTGATGTGGCCGGGGAGGCTACTATGCCCATGTGAATACCCTCCTTGCGACCAGAAATAATGAAATTAACTAGGTGAGAATCTGGATGTGAGACCAATAATGATTCTAAGTCTTCGATATAGATGGTACTTAGGTCTTTATTTGTAGAGGAGGCCCTGGGGCAAATAGGCCTGGAATGAGCTTTCTTGCAGAGTGTGCACAAGTGAAGCATCCTGCACCGACTGTAGAAACAGCTCGTACTATTAAAATTATTACAGATGGGGGATGAACCCAGATAATGGATAACTCTGCCCAATGTATCTCTCGTCGGCAGACCTGTGGTGGGGGATGAGCTGGGGCCATAAGTAATGGAAGGTATGGCTGAGGAGGATAGATTTATGGGAGCGGTGGCGGCTGGACAGAGATTAGGGGAATGATAAGAAGACTGACACATGTTGCATCTAGGAGCCCTGATGCCGGTGAAGTGATGACCAAAGAGCTAGCTATCCAACATGCCCCAATCCAAGATAAAATTAAATTGTGCCAAACTCACCACCGCTTTGGTGGAGAAGGACCAGTGGTAGTCATAAAATCACCTGCCGCCATACCTATAAGCTACGTCAGATACCATGTAAAGGTAGGTGTCCAATTCCTGCCATCTGTCGGGGAAGGCTGAGCACAAGACATCTCGGTATATGCTGAATGTTAGGATGAACTCTGTGGTAGACAATTTCTTTGAAAGTCTAGGATCTTTTGATTTAAGAGTCACGGAGACATCCCTGCAGCTGACAGTCTTGTGTTCAGCCAGGTCTTGTGAAGCTATGAGTAGGGACACCAGGTTGACATCCCTGCCTTCTATATTGTCTCAGAGGAGTTGTGGGGGAACCAGGTGGGCCGGTGTAATGCATGGGGATTGAGGTAATGAGTAGACTTGTGCGAATCGGTTTGGCCAAATTCAGACTAATAAGTGTCATTCAGTGTTATTCGGCCTGCCTGAAAGGCAAGGGCTGTTCATTTTTAAAAACCCGAATCCATACAGCCCTGTTCTGAAATTTGTTCTAAATTTTGAAAATTTGGACAACGGCTTCCTGTGCATGAGCTACTTTCCCTCCCTCTCTAGTCCAATTAGCTTATTCGTTTCATGATGGGCGTCTTCTCTAGTCCAATTAGCTTCTTTGTTTCACGATGGGGGTTGGACTAATGACACAGACACCCAGACAGCCTGCATTTCCTGTTAGTCCTTTGTTGGAGCTCAGAGAAAGGAGGAGAAAGAGAGAGTGTCCAGAAAAGCGATTTATTAGCCAGTCTAGTGAATTAGTAGTCAGTCTAGTGCCAGTCTAGTGCCTTATTAGCCAGTCTCGTGCCTTACTGCCACTGTCAGGAGCTGTTTTTTTTTGTTGTTGTTTTTTTTTTTTTTAAAGTTACACAACCAATCTGACAGCTGTTGCGTAGACAAGCATACGTATTGCCACTGCAAATCATTTTTGTTCCTGTTGAAAAATATTAGGAATTTGTGTAAATAATAATTCAGAGTGACACAGCCAGTCTGACAGTTGTGTAGGCAGACATCCCAGCATTGGTGCCATATTGTCACTGCAAGTCATTTTTGTTCATGTTGAAAAATATTAGGAACTTGTGTAAATAATTCAGAGTGACACAGCCAGTTGTGTAGGCAGGCAGGCATCCAGCATTAGTGCCGTATTGCCACTGCAAGTCATTTTTGTTCCTGTTGAAAATACAAATAGTAGGAATTTGTATAAATAATAATTCAGAGTGACACAGCCAGTCTGACAATTGTGTAGGCAGGCATCCCAGCATTGGTGCCATATTGTCACTGCAAGTCATTTTTGTTCATGTTGAAAAATATTAGGAACTTGTGTAAATAATTCAGAGTGACACAGCCAGGTTGACAGTTGTGTAGGCAGGCAGGCATCCAGCATTAGTGCCATATTGCCACTGCAAGTCATTTTTGTTCCTATTGAAAATAAAAATAATAGGCATTTGTATAAATAATAATTCAGAGTGACACAGCCAGTCTGACAGTTGTCGTGTGGCCAGGTTTTAAAATTTTAAAATTATTATAGTAAACTACCAATCTGTAATGTATTTGAATCCTAGTGAACCTCATGTTCCTCATCCTGGTACCAGCTGCAATGACCCAACAACCACAGTTCTGTTGCTTTCAAGCAGATATAGCAACAGCAGGGGGCTAAAGAAGGGGACTGTCAGTAGTAGTAGTAGTCAATGTCATAGTCAGACTCAGCAGCATCACTCCAAACCAAAAAAAAAGACATATGAAGGGAACTGCAGGTTGTTCTACCTCTACTAGCAGGGCAGAGAGATCCAGGTCCTCCTCTGAGACCACAAAGCAGCCGGCATCTGTTTCTCGTCAGCTGTTTCATGATGATCCCCCCAAAACCACCTGTACAATGACTAGTGCCACTTCCAGTTTCATCACCACCTTCGCCAGTTCTATAAACCTGGGGACACCTAGCATGTTGAACACTACTAGTTGGAAACTGCAGGCAACATCAATGCAGGATTTTTATAGTGAACGTCCGTGTAAGCAGCCCAAACAGAAATTATTGCAGTATTTGGAGGAAAATTTCTCCTGCCACCACTGTCACTGCCACTGAGAGTATATCTTCTCCAAAATGTTATTGAGGGAGATAGTTTACCACTTCCTGGTAGCCACCAGGCAGAAGAGGGAATTCAGCAGGTCTCCCCAAAATCTTCTGCTGCTGATTTTTCTTCCTGTCCAAACCTACAAGAGGTGGAAGAAGTATATGAGGGACCAAGGCCTCCTGAGCTTGATTTTCCACTGAGCTTGATTATTCCCCCCGGCTTGATTTTTCCCCTGCTGCCCATAGTACTCCTCCTGTTTCTCCATGTACAACTGTGTCTTCTATTGAAGACTCAACACCTGCCTCTCCAGTTTCAATTGAGTCTCCAGGCAGGTGTCTCCACCACCACTGTTACTCCACTATCCTCCTCCAGTCCCAGGCTCAACATCCCTGCTGCCATGTCTAGTTCTACTAGTATCCCTGTAAAGGTACTTAGTACCAAAAAGCATAGTGAGGTTGCTCCAGCATGTGAAGATCTAGAATGTGTCACCTCAGTTTCTTCTCCACCACCTTCCATTTCAAATGGCAGAGTTATCCGTCGCTTCAAAGAGCGGGAGTATTTTGTGACACTTGGCAATGGCCAGCTAGCGAAATGCAAATTGTATGGCAGGGAAGCCAGCCGTGGGAGGGTGTTGGGTCATCTAAACACCTCCAGGATGAACCAACGCCTGAACAGCTACCACAAGTCAGTGTTGATAAGTGCAGAAAGTGGCACTACTACAAATACCAGTGTCACACTCACCACCAGTAGGCAGGAGAGAGGGCAGGGGGATCATGCCACATTTGGGCCTAGTAAGAGCAGTCACAGCCCATCCCAAAATCAATACAGGCCACACTGGAAGATTTTGGTGGGTTTCATTCAAAGGGGATGTGCAGACAGCAGTCCCAAAAAATCCCACGCCTCATTACACAGCTCATAGCTGTTGGTGGTGCTACTTTTAATTTGGTGGACAGGGAGCCCTTCCAACAAATTATGGAGGCTGTCGCACCCCAATATAAAATTCCATCCCGCACCACATTTAGTAGAACTATAGTGCGCTCACGGTACCGGTCATGCGTTGGGCTTTTGAAGGACCTGCTAGAAAAGTCTTGTGGCCAATCAGTGCACTTTACCACTGACTTATGGAGTGCTCTGACTGGCCAGCATGCTTTCCTGTCAATGGAGGCGCATTTGGTGGCAGCCCAATGTGTTGCAAGACACATCATTACCGATACCAACAACAAGTTCAGGTGCAGTAGCCAAGCAGAGGCACCGCTCTTTCCTCCTCCATGCTAAGGAAATGGATCAGCAGCACACCTCAGATAACATTTGAAAAGCACTGAAGAACATAGTGGCGCCGTGGCTAGGGGAGCAGGCAGGCACACAGGCACAAATGGGATTTGTGGTTACTGATGGTGCAGCTAACATGATAAAGGCTCTCCAGGATGGCAGATTTGTGGGTGTGAGCTGCTCAGAGCATGTCCTGCATCTGATAGTTAAAAGCTGCTTTTGAGGATGGCAATAACACTGGAAGGTTGTCAGCACTCCTGGAGTCATGCTGACAAATTGCTGGCCACTTCCATTGTAGTGTCAAAGATAGCCAGCTCCTAAGGGATGAACAGAAAAAGGCAGGCCTCCCAGAGCACCGCCTCAAACAAGATGTTGGAACCAGGTGGAAAACTACCTTAGATATGGTAGAGCATATCATGGAACAGAAAAAGGCAAATCACACAATGTTATGTCACCATTTCATTGGCAGTAAAAGAACACTGGACAAAGCTAACTGGGCCCTGATGGAACAGGCAGTGAGAGTCCTCACACCTTTCCGTACTTTGATGGAAATTTTAAGCAAAGAGAACGCTAGCCTGGTTGAAGTCATTCCCCTCTTCATATACCTCTCCTTAAAAATTGACGATTTCCTTGCTCATAGGGAATATGTCACCACGACACCACAGCAGGCGAAGACCTGCAGAGGAGGGAGTGCTAGAGTGCATAGCCTTGGGTTCGGAGCTCGTGGTGCAGAGACTGTTGCTGCAGCCTTAGTCGTCTATAGATGTTGGCCGCGAAGCCAGATGCCCGATCCTGGTTGAGCCGGGACCCTGAAAAACAGTACAATCTCCCCTGCAGGGGGGAGTGAAGGCTAGAGAGTGCAGTCTTGGGAACGTAGATTGAGAATGTTAGCCACAGATGGTAGCTGTAACTCCCCAGGACCAGAGTCAGGATAACCAGTTCGGTACACAGGAAGTCTATCTGGAGGAACAGGAGAAGGAACGAAGTCTAAGCAAGCCGAGTTGGTACACAGGATATCAGTCAGCAGGACAAGGAGCAGGAATGAAGTCTAGGCAAGCTGGGTTGGTACACAGGATATCAGTCAGCAGGACACAGGAGGACAACGGGAACGCTTAGGCAGAGATCCGGAGCACAAAGGAACACTGTGACAGTGCACTGGACCGACGTACAACCCGTCTGTATTTCGGCGCTATAGAGTGACATCACCAACACGTGATGCGATCATACCCGGAAGCGCCGAGCCACTCCAGAGAGAGCACTCGGAGACAGCCAGAAACAGCAGAAGACCAGGTAGGTACTGACTGAAGGCAAGCCGCAGCAGAACAATGAGCGAGGTACATGACAGAACACTTGCCTGGTGCTGAGGGTAATATAATTCCTGATGTTGCTGCCCTTCTAAGGAGGCTGAAAAAGAAACTCACTCGGCCCATGGAAGACAAAAAGACAATTGTCCAGAGTTCATGCTGCCACAATTTTCAATCCTCGAATCAAAGGCAAGATGGCACTTAGTTCCAGGTCCCTTACTGCCTGGGGGGAACAATTGATAGCGAGGGTGCGTGAGAGGCAAAGAAAAAACAGAATGCAGTCACAGGAGGCAGGAGAAGAATCCGCAAATGAGCTGGAGGAGTGTGGTGGTCTTCCGGGACCTATCAGTAGCAGCGCCAGTAGCACTTCATCTTGTTCCAGTGAAGCAGCTGCTGCTTTTTATGCTGAGGCAATGGACAGATTATGCTTCGGACAAAATAAACAGCTCCTCATAAATAGAAAAAGTGCAGAGTTTGAGGTTAAGGCTTACCTTGCGGAACCTTCTTTGCCCCCAAGTACGGATCACTTGAGTTTCTGGGATTAAAAGAGGACTCTGTGGCCTACTTTGTCCCTGGTGGCCTAGGAGTTGTTTTCTTGCTCCAGTGTTCTGCAACTTGCTGCTGGCTACATCTACAGTACTCCTGTCACCCTGGGATCACCCTGCACCAGTCATCCTCAGTTTTTAGTCTCTTCTACAACAAGTGTGCTGTATCTATCTACTGAGTCCTGCCTGCTCCAGTGTCCTGCAGTTTGCTGCTGGCTACATCTATAGTGTTCCTGTCATCCTCAG
This sequence comes from Rhinophrynus dorsalis, assembly GCA_037306005.1. Lineage (NCBI taxonomy): Eukaryota > Metazoa > Chordata > Amphibia > Anura > Rhinophrynidae > Rhinophrynus > Rhinophrynus dorsalis. The sequence goes on along the minus strand of CM074727.1, from coordinate 118,525,526 downwards.
TTTTGTAGTCTCTTCTACAAAATGTCTGTGGTATCTATCTACTGTGTCCTGCTCCAGTGTTCTGCAGTTTGCTGCTGGCTACATCTACAGTGTTCCTGTCATCCTGAGTCCACACTGCACCAGTCATCCTCCACCTTACCCTGTTCCCCCGTCTTCATTTAGACCCTGGAAATGGTTCCAATAATTTTTAATGTATATTTTAAAGTATTGTAAATTCGGACGAATCATTCGGACTATTGCCGAATTTTGGCCGAATCGACAGGTCTGGTCCAAAATGCGGAGAAGGGTTTTATTCAGGGATTGTGCACATCCCTCTGAAAACATTTTTGAGCAAAGCTGTGGCCCTTAGGAAAAAATAAGTGCCCAACCTTACATTACTTGCAGGCTACAAGGGAAGTGTTATATAACTATTTGGGGTGCAGAGCAATAAATACGTTATATTATAGAATTTATTACTGACAGCTATTTTCTCGGATGTCCTGACTCAACTGACCAATGGATTTTTAGTTCTTTGCAATAAATATTTTGATCCAGTAATTATACAATACAAATATAACAGGTAAGACGCAAACGAGAGGGGTACCTGAACCTTGAGGATGCTGCTCTGCGATCATGTTCACTATTGGACCAGGAGTAAGCAGGCAAAGTGCGGGTGAATGCAGGACAGCTTGCAAAGAGAATTGATTCGGCATAGACTGCTGGATGTGCGTCACATCCGGTAATCCATGGCAGCACAAAGCTCTAGACGACATGCGATAACGTAGGGGTGCACGCCTAAGACGTAAGGCACCCAGTGCACGAGGTTGCTGACCTTAAATGCGGCCTGCAGCCCCTCCCACAAATCCAGGCCCAGCCTTGCACATAATTCCTCATACAATATCACACAGAGTGCAGTTAAACTGAAATGCTGATCCCATAATCCTTTCTTGAAAACATTGGCCTCTGTTCATATCCTTCAGTAACCTACTGTACTGTTCATCGTTTTCAGTGTCAGGGGGGTATGCATCACTAGTACTGTGTTGCATGGCACTCGTTTTTTGCATGTTTGATAGCGACCAATGAGTACATTAACAGAATGCATAAAAAGTAACCCATTCAGGGCCAGATGGGTGCACAATACTTTGCATGCCTATCTGTCCCGCAAAGGGTCAGTGCCAATTGTGCCCTGACATAGAACATATTTCACACAGAGATCATCTCCCAAGACATACTCAGATACAATGATGTACCTACACTGTAGATCCCCTCCTCTGCTCTCTGGTATCTTTCTGACGTGCGGCTGGTGGCGGTTTGCAGATGCGGTGCGTCTGACATCACTAGCCACATTGCTCATCGTGTCTGACTGCCTGGACTGCTGCCTCATGAGAATGAAGCTGCCAGGAGAGATGCCGCGAGGGAGCGCTTGGTAGCTTAATTCAGCGATCCCTCACGGCAGATATATATATAAAAAATAATTAAATGGAAAAAAAATTCAGCTCCCCTGTTTCAGTGCTCTCTGCTGCTGAGCCCTAAGGAGGCTGCCTAAGCAGCCTTATGTTAGCGCCGGCCCTTGCCCCAGACCTAGTGGTGTGGCCAAGAAGAAGTTGCTATATTCCGCGTTTAAAGTTTTTAACAATGCGGAGGATGAAATTGATGGCTACCTGCAGGTCTTTGAAAGGCAGTGTGCCCTGCAGGAAATCGGACTGAGTCACCCTCCTTGTGAGTAAGCTATAAGGGAGGGCAGCCGGAGCATGCCAGGCTGCGCCCACAGAGGACTGCACAGATTATAAGTGAGTCAAGGAAAGACTTCTCAGCAGATATGCAATTACCCCAGAGGCTCACCGCCTAAAATTCTGCAATCTGCGACGGAAAGACGTACAGCCTTTCACAGATTGAGTATATCAAATGGCAAGGGCCGCAGAGATCTGGATGACCGGGTGCCAGGCTGTTACCCTGGCAGATTCCCTACAGCTCATCCTGCTGGAACTATTTCATGAGCACTCTCCAGTGATGGTCCGGGATTGGGTTTGTGATCGATGACCACGCGGTAGACCAAGCCACAATACTGGCAGACCAGTACCTTGACCCCAGAAAGTTGGGACAACCTGAGCTCCAACCCCCTGTCAAGCTTTCCAGACACCATTTTGAGATATGGGGTTGCCACACCTGCACCTCCCCCCTCTTTTGCCCACCAGACCACCCCTTAGTGGGGTCCCTGGAGGCTGTGAATCTGTTGCTATGAATGTGACCAAATGGGCCACATGAAAGCTGACTGCCCCAAGAACCCCACCCCAGGGACACCTGGTCCAGAAAACCCACCCAGGTGGGATCTCCATGACAGCCCACAGATGAGGCGAAGAGGACTGTGGCGTGCTACACGGAGTGGACCCCATTCAAACTGCCGCATTTGAGAAACCCTGACCTAGACCCAGTCCCATCTGACCGGCTGAATATGTGGGAGGGTAATGGAAGTTGTGGGGTGGTGCTTCTTCCCTCATGTGGTCCCTTTGCATTGTAGCAAAGGATAAAGCATAACTGAAGCCCTACTCCATTTCATTTAATAAACATGTTGGGGAGAGTCACTGACATCCAGTATGGAGGCAGGTCAGTGATAATCAGCTAAGGAGTTGTGTGTGTGTGTGTGGGTGTGTTTTATAGTGTTGGTGAAGGATAGTGTCTGTGATACAATGAGTAAATGTGAGATAATGCATGTATGTATCTGTGAGTGTGAGGCAGTATGTATGCATTTCAGGTAAATTGTGTGTCAGGCAGTGTATATGTGTTAATTTGTGGCTTTATATGAGTCCAAGGTACTGTGTGTGTGTGTGTGTGTATGAGGTAGAGTGGATGTATGTCTGCATGTATGTGTGAGTGTGAGGTTGTGTTTGTGGGTGCATGTGTGTATATGTATGTATGCATCAGTTCCAGGTAGTGTGTGTGTGTTTATGTATATGAGTGTCAGGTAGTGTGTATGTATGTATTTATGGGTGTGGGGTAGTATTTGTGTGTGTATGTATGCATGAATGTATCAGATCAAGGAAGTGTGTGTATATATGTATAAGTGTGAGGTAGTGTATGTGTGTGTATCTATGAGTGTGAGGTAATGTGTGTATGGCCCTTATGATCCAGGTTACTCATTTTACTATGAGAAATATTAACACTTTGAGTGCCAAAGGGCTGTGCAACACATTGCTCTGCAATGCATTTCTCACTCCTCTTGGATTCAAATATAAATCCCACTTAGTGCTTTTCCTTCATTTTTTTGTTTTGTTTTGTTTTTAAATTCAATGTTTATTGAAATTTCAATGAAATAAGGGGGGTACAAAAAAAAAAAAAGAAGGAATACAAGAATGGGTAAGGACATCAGAGGCAATGTAAGAAAATTGTGGCAATTATAGCAGAAAACTGTGGAAGTGTCACCTGGATACCCTTTAGGAAAAAAAAAGATGAAAAAACTGAAGGTAGGGGAAGAAGGGGAGAGGGGGAAATAAAAAGGGGGAGGTTACTGCAACCCAGATCTATAAGTGGTGTGGTAAGTCCCGGTGAAATTCAGGGGGAGCCACTGCATCCACCCATAGGGACCAGACCCAGAGGTAAGCGGAGGAGGAGCCGTGAATATACGCAGTCAGCTTCTCCATGCGGCGCATAGTCCATATGGACTATCAAGGCTAGCCCGGAAGGGAGGCAGGCACTTCCAATGCTGAGCTATGTGGCAACAGGTCATAGTGTAAATGTCAAAAACGAATTTGTTGGCATTGAAAGAGAGGGATGGGGTCCAAGATGACCTGTTTAGCAGGGCTGTCCACAGGTTAGGGGAGATGGTTTCACCCAGAGCAGAACTTAAGAGCCGTAACACATACTCCTAAAGTTTAGTAACCAAAGGACAAGACCACCACATGTGTAGGTAAGTACCCTCTGAGCCACAGGCGCGGGAGCACAGTCGAGAAGCAGAAGGGAAGATGCTATGTATCCGGACAGAACAGAAGTACCATCTCTCCATAACCTTGTACGCGTTCTTCTTAACCTTAGTACAGGGGGTCAAGTTGCCAATATTAGTTATTATGTCATTTCAGTCCTCGGGATCTAAAGTTTCACCCAGCTCCAATTCCCAAAGTGCACGATAAGGTGGTGGCATGAGAAACACAGACGCAAGAAGAGAGTAAATCTTGGATATAAGCCCTTTACCAGAGAAGGAGAAAAGTGCTTTTCCTTCTAACCACGTGTGTGCAGTGGACATGGACCCGTACACTTTAAAACAAAAAGTAAATTCAAGACTCGGGAGGGCAGGAACAGCACATAAACTTCTTTTCACCCTTAATCACCCTGAGATGCTTTTAACCCTTAGTGTGCCAGTGGGGTATCCAATGCATTGCTTTACAATACACGGGATACCCTTTTGTCACTCAAAGGGTTAACTTTCTGAGTTCCAGAAGTGTGTGAAACTGATTAAAGAGCATTGCACTACACACCTCTTTGGCATTGAAATCAAAGGGTTAATGAAAACTTTATCAAAGTTTTAATGAAAACTTTAATAACTCTTTGAGTGCTAGATGGATGCATTACTATGAGAAAACATTAACCCACTGAGTGACAAAGTGGTGTGCAATGCATTGCTCTGCAATCAGATACACACCCTTCTGGCACTCAAAATGTTAACAGCTTCTCAGACTTTCAGTGTGTGGGAGTGGACAATGTGGGAAGTGTGAAGGTGGACAGAGTGGACAGCATAGAGAGGGGCAGGGTGAAGAGGTGTGAGGGTGGACAGAGTGTGGGCAGTGTGTTGACAGGGTGTGAGAGTGGACAGTATGTAGACAGAGTGTGAGGGTGGACAGAGTGTTGCCAGTGTGTGGACAGGGTGTGAGGGTGGACAGAGAGTGTGGGCAGTGTGTGGTCAGGGTGTGAGGGTGGTCAGGATGTGGCAGTGTGTGGACAGAGTGTGAGGGTGGACAGAGTGTGGGCAGTGTGTGGACAGGGTGTGAGGGTGGACAGGATGTGAGCAGTGTGTGGACAGGGTGTGAGGGTGGACAGGGTGTGAGGGTGGACAGAGTGTAGACAGTGCATGAACAGGGTGTGAGGGTAGACAGAGTGTGGACAGGGTGTGAGGGTGAACAGAGTGTGAGGGTTTGCAGTGTGTGGACAGGGTGTGAGGGTGAACAGAGTGTGAGGGTGGACAGGGTGCAAGGGTGAACAGAGTGCAGGCACTGGACAGGGTGTGAGAGTGAACAGAGTGTGGGCAGTATGTGGACAGGGTGTGAGGGTGGACAGGGTGTGGGCAGTGTGCGGACAGGGTGTGAAGGTGGACAGAGGGTGGACAGGGTGTGAGGGTGGACAAGGTGTGGGCAGGGTGTGAGGGTGAACAGAGTGTGAGGGTGGACAGTGTGTGGAAAGGGTGTGAGGGTGAACAGAGTGTGGGCAGTGTGCGGACAGAATGTGAGGGTGGACAGGGTGTGAGGGTGAACAGAGTGTGTGCAGTGTGTGGACATGGTGTGAGGGCGGACAGTATGTGGACAGGGTGTGAGGGTGAACAGAGTGTGTGCAGTGTGTTGACATGGTGTGAGGGTGGACAATGTGTGGACAGTAGGGTTGCCACTTTTTCCTCAAAACAATACCGGCCATAGTTGTGGATCTGTGAGGGTGCAATGCGTTGCATACCCATCTGGCACTCAAATGGTTAACTCTGGATCTACTGTCTTCTGATGCTCAGGGAGTATTTATATGATTTGTTTTAACCCTCTGATTGCCAGAGGGGATGTCCACTCAGAGGGTTAGATAACACTGGCATTGAAGGGTTTTAATAATGGTACTTCTGCTTTTAACCATTTGATTGCCAAAGCTTCTCAACTAGGGGTGCCACCTTTTCTTAAAAAAATTACCGGCCATGGCATTCGCTCCATAGACTTAACATTGGACAGAAGGCAATTTTTTACCGACCTACCTGTAAAATACTGGCTGGGTGGCAAAGCTATGCTCAATGCATTGCTCCGCGATGCGCTGTACAGCTCTTTGACAATAAAATGCATCAGGTCCTGGACAGTGAGTGGTCACCCTTCCACCAGAATGCCTCATGCCCTGCCTATGCATTACCTTGGCATACTTCTTGGCTGTTTCTTTTTTTACTTCTTGTCCTCTTTGCTCTCAGCTGGCTCCTCTGCCCCCAGGGGCTCATACCTATCAGGCAGGGGGCACAGGTGCATGTTCATCCTGGACTGGTTTTTCTCTTCTCCTTCCCCTGGCACCCTGTGCCCTTCTCTGACTGGGCAGAAATCTCCAGCTGTCTGCTGTCTGTGCCCCTCTTTCTGTACCAGGTTGTTCTGCCCGCAGATTTTTGTATTCATTCTTCCTCCTCTGTTTTGAATCCCCCCAACCATGCTGCCTGTGCTCAGTACACGCTCCGCAGGTTCTGACTGCCCCACAAGTAAATAGCCCAGTAATGTGCTGCGGTGGCTTCCTTCAGCATAGGAATGTGTGAGTGCTCTCTGCTGCCACCTAGAGGCAGATCTGTGTAACTGCGGTGTCTACCTCCCATTGGATATTATAAAGTTTTGAGATTTCCTCTCTCTGCTCACTAGGGACTAGGTCTTGAATGCATTTCTATATATGTTTGAAACCATTAAGGCATTTGCTGTACATTTAGCTCCAGTCCTTCATTCAGTTGATGTTGGCCCAACACTGGGAAATAATACTAAGTGGCACATTCTCTTCTGTATTTATTAATCTATTTTTCAAAGGGTTAAAGTGGTAGTGCCTCACAGATGAAAAATAGATTAATAAATACAAAAGAGAATACAGAGAAGCCTGTCCCTAAAATTGTTACATTGTCCCTCAAAAGTTGACTGTCAGAGGGGTATACTTGTTGCAAGTTGTTAACCCTTTTAATTCCAGTGTACATGTACATATTGCATAGTTTATCTGCTTTAGATATGCCATAATTTATTTTTTATTTTTTTTAAACTTGTGTATTTCGCAGAAGTTGCTGGAAATAGAGAAATCTGAATTTTGTATATTTATATTTTCCAAGTGTGTGTATGTGTGTATTTATTTATCCTAAATAATAATTCGCTCGGATGTTTGTCAGAAGCCGTCATGCATCCTAGAGACTGCGCACGGTTGGGCACTCTCTACTGCGCATGATTGCATCGCATGGAGCACTGAGGTAGCGGCTGCTCAACCCTTTGAGTTCCAAAGGGTTACACAACGCATTGTGTACCCCTCTGGCACTCAAAGGGTTAACATTAACCGGACCTTGGCCCGTGTACATGGGCTTTTACACTAGTGTGTATATATATATTCCACAAATAAGTGTGATCACGGTGCCCCGTATCCCCAATGGGAGATATGTACAATATGTACAGAACAATAGGATTTGCTTCTATCCTAACTCCGTCAATGGGAGGAGTTAAATAGCAAATACTAATAATTAAAAATGAGAGCAAAAATCACTATGTTCTGAATAAACAATACTAAATTTAATATCTCACATAAAAACACTATATACTGCAGTATATAAAGCAAAAATAACCATAAAAATGCTCTGGAGCTATATAAAGAATAATAATGTATTAAATCTGCAGATAATAAGAGTGAGAAGATATAAACGGCAATAGATCTCTTGTACACGAAGAAATCTCACTGTAAATGTCACTGTTGAATGTCCTGTGACTCTCTACTGTTCTTAATAAGCAAAAATATTGATGAGCTCGTATACAAAGGAATAAAGTGGGCAGATCTAATAACCAAATGTATGTTCCACAATAATAGCAGAAAGTAAAAGTCACATATCATAAACGATACATATATGGATGACACAAATACCTTGAAGGCACCTCAGTATTCAAATGTCCGTCCTTCTGGATAATCCAGGGTCTTCAAGCAGCCAAAGTTGTATGATCTCCGCTCACTGACGGTAATATCAATCTGTAACCCTTTTTAATTATTAATATATATATATATATATATATATATATATATATATACATATACACATATATAGTGTTTTATAATTGCTCCCCCTACTTTTGTCCCTGGCCCCCCATGTGCCCCCCCTAAATATGAATGTGGAGATGCCACTGTTCATAAATTATCATAATCTGAAATATCGTATGGGGCTTGGCGCTGGCTCTCCCTGGTTACTGCCCTGCAGGAATTATATATACACAGTATCTTATGGCATATAACAAAAAATAATATAGAGCATTGGCTATCTGGGGGAAAATAAAACGTTTTACACAGCTATATGTGACAGTTTAGAGATATACATCAAGAAATAAAATAAAGTATACCCTAAAGGATTAAATCCAATAATCAAAAAACTCATACATAAAATCAGGCACACTTTGTATTTCTTTTTAAATCGCGCTATTGCGGCTCTGCTGAAGAGCCGCTTGTCGGTCCCCGGACCAGGAACTCCTGCTCTCAGCTTACAGCTGATGTCAGGAGAAGAGGTGTGAGAGGGGAACTTTAGCGGATATCTCTCAAACCATAGATGTTTGAGAGGTAAGATTTGTGGCATTTAGCTTATTTTTTTAAGCTCTACAGAACCATACCTCCCAAGTGTCCCTCTTTAGGAGGGACAGTCCCTCTTTTAGACCTACATCCCTCTGTCCCTCTTTCCCACCCTGATGTCCCTCTTTTAAGGAGATCAGACAGTGTGGTGTGTATATAAGTGTATCACACTGCTCTACAGCAATAAATCTCATCTTAATGTTTGTGTAAACCTCATTATATGTGTTTATAAATTAGTCTGTGCAAATAAAATACTTTGGTCTTGTTATTAATCATTTATTAGGTTACACAAGGAGGTGTCAATAGGTCATGAAATAGCCTAAAATTCTCGGTAATTCCCCTTTCACCAGCCACTCCCCAGCAACACCCCCTAAAACACAAGTGTCCCTCTTTGGCAATTTGAAATGTTGGGAGGTATGCAGAATTCTAAACATTTTCTGTGGAACATTAGTGTCCCTTTAAGTTGTTGTTTTGTTTTTGTTTTTATCAAATTGCCAGTGCTATATATATACCTTAGGATACCGTGTGCTTTATTGTACCTGCAGACTGCAGGGCAGTAACCAGGAAGAGTCAGTGCCAAGCACCATACGATATTTATCTCGTTTTGGATTTTGAGGGGAGGGTTTGGACTCCAAAGAGGGTGAAAGGCTGCAAGTCCCCCCCCAAAAAAATGTATGAAACAAGCTGCATTTAGACACTGTTGTCAAGCTTCCGGATACTGTATCAAGTTTAGTTGCTCTAGAGAGTTAACGCCTCCATATTTCTATTATATTGTATTATAATATAAACTTAATTGGTCGGCAGGAACTGAGGGACCATTTGCACACCTTGATAATATTTCCCAATGTGCCCAATTTTTTTTCACCAAGGCTAGACTTGCTGCCCATGTTTGATTGGCAATTGACATATGTGGCCCCCCGACATGTTATTGCTATTCATAAAGAGATAGGTATAGCGCGGCACTGGCACAGCCCCTAATTCCCATTGATTGAACTGAGCCTTTTAACCCCTTAAGTGCTCACTGTGCTTTGCAATGCTTTAAAGATCTGTAATCTCTCTGTTCCAGAGAGATCTCAGATCTGCAACAAGTTACAAAGCACATTAAGCACTTAAGGGGTTAAAAGGCCCCGTTCAATCAATGGGAATTAGGGGCTGGGCTACTGATCACAAATTCTGTATGACTCGACAAAGGCTTGATAGCAGTGCCTCTGGTGCAAACTGGGCAATCAAAGAGGAGGGCACCACATCGGGAACAAAATACCATGGGTTATAAAGCCCTCAAATTCAAATACTAGGTTTACATTGATTGAATTGGGCCTTTTAACCCCTTAAGTACTTACTGTGCTTTCTAACACGTTGGAGATCTGCTCCAGAGAGATCTCAGATCTGCAATGCAGAGTGGGAATATGGTGTTTGAATTTGAGGGTTATAATGTAACCCAAGGTATTTTATGACCACAAGAGGGTGTGGTTAATGGAGGAGTGAGGGGTGTGATTAGGGTGGGGCAAAGGCAGGGCTAGAGGAACTGAGGGTGTTGTGGATAGGGGCATCTGAGATGTAAATCCGGCCTTGGTAATGGTCACAACTTATAACCTTCAACTGTGTACTGCAGTGGCTAGCAACAGGAATCCCATTGAGTATGGCAACTGATAGCCTGTGGCTGATACTGTGAGGAAACATCAGTTTTGGGCAGTTGGCCTCCACACTGGATCTTCCCACTTTTCCAGTTTCTACCTGGCAAGGACATGACTGCCACAAACCTGGCCGATTACCACTTTAATCAGCTGGCTGCACTACCACGAAATAAAGTTATGGCCCACCCAATGGCACCGATTATTTCTAAGATAAAGAAATCAAGGCCAATCTTGTTATACTGTACCCAATCATCCAGACACAAGACATGGTCAAGTTCTTCAAAGGTCCTATGCCTAACTGACAACCCCCCATGCAAAATCACAACTTTAGAAACCCTCTTATTAAGAGAAATGATGGCTTTATCCAGAGCTTTTTAGTGGAATTTTCACCTTAATTCAAGTTTGCATATTTGAAACTGCATTAAAAACTGCCTATATGTCATATTAGCCAGATGTCCAGAAGATGTATAATTTAGAAGATATTCACAATTTTTGTTTGTGGGCAAAGTGAACCTAAACACTTCCTGGTACTGTACAGAGCTTCATTAGCATATGAAACATCACCGATTAGCTTAACCCTTTGAATGCCAGAGGGGTACGAAATGCATTGCAGCATTTGAAAACATCACTGATGCCACATGGGTGCCACAATTAGTATACATTAGCATATGCACGATTTTTGAGTATATCCTTAAAGCGATAGTAATGTTTCACAATAAAAGCAACTCCAATTAATCTTCATAGTATTTGGACCATGGAGAGTGTTATTTCAGTACTGTCTGAGCTGTAGTTCCAGAGTAACTGAATGAGTTCCAGAATAACTGAGTGATAACATATCCCCTTCCTGCCCCTTTTACTGATGTAGCACTCACCTCAGTGCAGCAAGACTGTCCAGATGGATCTTAGAGAAGGACAATCTTCAGTGAGCACAAAAAAAAACGCATGAAAAACCTGTCAAGGGGGCAGGATTTTCCTTACGCTCACAGTAAGAAGATTGTCCCTTGCTGTGATCTGTCTGGTCCCAGAACCAGATTCCACATCTGAGGGGAGGTGGCTTACACTAGGTAAAAGGGGCGGGATGGGGATACTTTATTATTCCATTACTCTTGAACTACAACTCTGACAATACTCCAAAAATGCTCTCCATGTCCTAAATACTATGAAGATTTATTGGAGCTGCTATATTTGTGAAACATTACTTTCCCTTTGGCCTTTTGGTTAACATGACAAATAGGCACTTTTTAATGTAGTTTCCAAATGCGGAAACTTAAATTAAGGGGAAAGTTCCACTGTAAGATCCCTGGCACGCCTCCAGAAATGCCGGAGACTGCCAAAAGTATTGCCCATTGTAAGCATCCAAGAATGCAGCCCACAAACACAAATTCTCAAACAGGGAAGTGACACAGCTTCCTTCCCCCGGAAGTAGCCTAAGGCAACAGTCGGGAAAAAACCTGTCCCATTGGCAAGATCCAGCATTCAAAACTGAACTTACCCAGCAAAGACTGGAGTTGCTGGAGGAAGACCTTCGTCACCAATAAGCAATACTGAACTGACATTTTCAGATCAGAAACTTCTGCAGAGGCAAACAACATTACATATCAATGGAATCTAACATGATACCTAAAAAAAAAAAAAGCAGAAAATGGGCTCCTCTGTTTTCCTCCGGCCAAAGGGACTCAATAAGAATAGGAAGCCCCTTAGAGAGTCCGAAGCAAAGTGCCACAAAAATCAAGATTCCCAGAGCCCACACAGACAAAATTGTATAGGTAATGGATTATGGAGGATAAAATGGAATGCCACTAAACAACCCACTTGAGAAAGGAGCTAAAGATCTTGAACAGAGCACAGGACAAGGAGCATCCCATGGATAAGCACACGTAAACATAGTAATGACCCCCAAGCCAACATCTCAAAAGGTGGTGACAGTCAGTATGAACAGGTAATAGGCAGAAAGCGGTCTCGATATCTGCTTTAGCCAACAATGCCTCTGGATCAGAAGCCGCAATAAGACCAATTGTTTTGTCAAAGGAAGTGTGAGAGACTCGGCACATTTACTGAGTCCTCAGAAGGATTCAACAGGTGATGGATTAAGTGGAATTTTCCAGGATCCTTCTTAGGGACACTCTAAGAGGTGGCACCTGAAGATAAAGCCACTGAGGAGATTGAAACTGGTCTGCCATACTCCCCAAAGCAACCTCTTTAGCCAAGCTCTCCTGCACCACACCTGAAAATTCAGACATTGATCCAATATTACTCATGATGGAACTGGCACCCTTAAACAAAAGGGTATGAAAACCCCACATAAACCCCTTCTCTAAAAGAAGCCCCGCTTGCTGGATTTAAAGAGATTTAGCCAAGGGCAATATCTTTCCACGTTGCATACAGTTCTTCCCCTCCAGTCAAATCACCCCCTCTTTCACCAGCCTATTCCTTATGGAACATCTGGGTAAGAGCCCCTTCATCTGGAACACAGGTGCTAAAATTTGAAACCTACACCAAATTTATACTGAGCATAATTGTATTGGAAGCAACAGCCACATTTTTGTCCATGACAGGTGAACTGGGGAGCCCCAAGCCCTATGTGAAAGTACACCAGTCCTTTGGTCTATGACATAGATGGCCACAAGGCCATCCTTTTGTAAAATTGCTCATTATAATACCACCAGATAAAATTCAATAAATGTGACACACAATCCAGATGGTGTCCTTATAGTAAAACAAAGCAGAACATTTTTGTGGAAATTTCTGCTAGTGATACTGCCAATAATCACAAACCTTTGTTAACTTGCAGTACTTACGTTTCCCCTTCTCCTTCTTCAGATCTTCCTTCTTCTAGGTTTCTGACACCCCTTCATCTAGTGGGACCAGGGAGTATATATCCACATACTCACATTTCCAAATCTTCTCCTGAGCTTCCACTTTAAGATGCTGTCCCAGGGGGGCCAGATCAGCACAAGTACATGACCCCATATTCATCTTTGGAAATTACCAGCAGGTCCACAGCCAGAAGACTTACAGAAACCACACCTTAGTGAGTACTGCTGGTCTGACACAGGCAAAGAGTTGCCACTTTTCCTCAAAAAAAAATACAGGCCAAAGCTGTGGGTCAGGAAGGGCGGAGCCACAAAAGGGAGGAGCCACAAAAGGGGCAGAACCACTAAATGTTGCATGACCCTACAAAATTGAGCTTCAGGCTCCTCGTTACAGGTACCAGGTGCCAGTAGCTTCGTTCTCATAAAGCACTGTGGATATCCTGAAGCACAGTATTAGCCAGGCTCCTGCAGATAAATTAAGAGAAGTTTCGCCTTTTCCCTCCTTCTTTTGTGAGGACACAAGAACAAAAAAAGTCCCTCCTAGTGGTAGGGGAGGAGAAGAAAAGTCCCTCACAAAGGAGGACGTCCAGAGCATTAATTAAAGCTTTAATAGAGCCAGTAATTATGAAACATTTTCGCTGCTGTTGTACACCCCTGACCCACCGCTTATTGCTCGACTACAACTCTCATTACTCTCAGCTGGCCATAGGGGAATTGTAATACAACAACATATTGAGATGCTGCAACTTCCCTTGTGTATGCATAGAGAATTTCACTCACTTTAATCCAGAGGAAGGGCAGGCAATCTTAACCAGTTCTGCTGTTGTGGACTACAAATCCTATCACAGTGAAGGGGTGTTCATATTATAGTTACACCTACATTTAATACCACACTTCCAGTGAATGGGGTATTTGTATTACTGCTGTACTGGCATATTACATTTAACCCTTTTAGTGCCTCTGGAACTCAAAGGGTTACTCTAGATCTACTGCCTTCTGACACTCGGGGAGTATTTATATCATTACTTTTAACCCTCTGATTGCCAGAGGGGATGTCCACTCAGAGGGTTAGACAACACTGACTTTGAGGGGTTTTAATAATGGTATTTCTGATTTTAACCATGTGATTGCCAAACACGATGCGTTGGACAGCTCTTTGGCACTAAAATGCACCATGTCCTGGACAGTGAGCGGTCACCCTTCCACCAGAATGCCTAATGCCCACTCTCCTGCCTATGCATTACCTTGGCATACTTCTTGGCTGTTTCTTTTTGTACTTCTTGTCCTCTTTGCTCTCAGCTGGCTCCTCTGCCCCCAGGGACTCATACCTATTGGGCAGGGGGCACAGGTGCATGTTCATCCTGGACTGGTTTTTCTCTTTTTCTTCCCCTGGCGCCCTGTGCCCTGCTCTGCCTGGGCAGAAAGCTCCATCTGGCTGGTGCCTGTGCCCCTCTTTCTGTACCAGATTGTGCTGCCCCTCCTCTGGGTTCAGATTTTTGCATTTATTCTTCCTCCTCCATTTTGAATCCCCCATCATGCTGCCTGTGCCCAGTACATGTGCTGCGGAATTAGTTGGCGCTATAAAGAATAATAATAATAATACATGCTCAGCATGCTCTGGCTGCCCCGGGCAGGTAAATAGCCCAGTAATGTGCTGCGGTGGACAGGACATAGGTTCCTTCACCATAGGAATGTGTGTGCTCTCTGCTACCACCTAGAGGTGGATCTGTGTGACTGCGCTGTCTACCTCCTATTGGAAATTTCAGATTTCCTCTTCCCGCTCAGTCACCTCACGCCCCTGATGCACACAAATACTGGATTTTCAATTGCCGGTATAGTAGTTATACCGGCACCGGCTCCAGTGCTCTAATTACCGGCTGTGCCGGTAAAATACCAGCCAGGTGGAAACCCTAGCGAAGGGCCACCATTCAACTGCACAAAGTATAAGACCTAACAACAATTGAAGTCGCCAGCACAGAGGTACAGAAATTACCGCTAGAACAGGTTAGATCCCTGTGCACTACTGCATGGTAAACATGCTCAGAAATAGACCCAGAAGATACGCAAGGGCAGATGAGGAAAAAATAAACCCCGTAGGCAAAGTGAAGGATGAAGGCAAGTGCTTTCTACACTGAGGACTGCTGCATGGGAGGAGAGGTATACATCCTGATGTCTGTGGGGTATCAGAAGTATACATTCTGCTGTCAGTATAATGGAAGAAATGGTGTGCATTCAGCTGCCTGTAATAGAAGACAAGGTACACATCCTGACATCTGTGTATTAGGAGAAGAAATATACATCCTGATTGTACTTCCTGTCTGTCGGAAAATTTCCCACCAAAAGTGCAGTTTTTCCTCCTAGCTCATTACATTGAAATCAGTTGTAAGACTGAACTGACACACAATACATGGCAAATTTTGTTTTATTTCCCATAGGCATGTCATAAAAGGGGTCTGAGTGTGCCTGTGTTGGTGGAATCTGAGGAAAGATTCAGTTGAACAGGGATTTTTTTGGGGGGGGGGGTTGTTGACTGGGATTGGGGGGGACGGTTAAAAAACTAAAATAGTAATAAAATAAGAAGTTGGTATGTTACATAACACAGACAGGAACTCCGTAACATAAGCTTTGACTGGGGCAGACTGAAGCTTGACAGAATAGAATATTTTGTACTTGATGACTTAGACTTGCTGTTAGAGGCCCAAACCCTGAGGAAACATTGATTTTTAGGACTTACACTTGTTTGGGACATGTCATAAGGAAACATTGATTTGTAGGAGTTAGACTGTTGAAGTCAAAGCCCTGATGAAACATTGATCTGTAGGACTTGGACTGTTTAGGCCCAAGCCCTGATGATACACTTATTTATAGGACTTTGGCTTGTGAGAGTCACAAGCCCTGAGGAATCAGTAATGCTTTTTTGCACTCAGGCTTGTTAGCAACACAAGCCTTGAGGAATCAGTGATCATTTTTGGCATTAAGACTTGTTAGCGTCATGAGCCCTGAGGAAACAGTGATTTGTAGGACATAGGCTTGTTAGGAACAAGCCCCCTAACATTGTTTTTTGTAGGCTTCTGGTTTTTGTTTAAAACACAAGTCTTGAGGAAAAAAATGCCCTACTGGCCTAGTACCAGAAGGTCACGTTTTGATGGTCAGTGGCCACTGGCCATTGGCAAATGCCACGGTGTCATTGTGGCATTTTTGACTGCTGTTCTTGCTGCTGCTGAGTTGTTTAAGCAGAAGGATGATTAGGCAGCTCCAAGGGAATGAAATCAACAAGCAGTAACAGCACCAGAACTAGCCCCCACGACTTCAGGTATATGTGGAGAAAAGAAGATGGCCAATAATGCTTCTCCTCCTGCCCCACCTCCAAAATCATAGGTGTGTTAGAATACTATTTTTTTCCTGGACAGCAGGAATGAACTGTGCCTTTCATTAGCAACTGAATGTATAGAGTGTGTGTTGGGAAGCTTTGAAATAGGGGAAGGACTGGGAAAACTTGGCACATCTGTAACCAAACACCATGAAGCTTAATTCTGCAATGTCAAATCATCCACCAGAATAAAAAGTACTGCTATGTCACTATGCCCCTTATCCTCTCCGTTAAGGACACCTGACATCTAGTACACTTAATAATAATAATAATAATGAACCCTCCCTGCCACCAGCTTAGGGGATTCTATGGGATGGAATCCCCTCAGATGCTGCTTGACTCCCTGGTTGAGATTATCCTCCCTTCCCTGCACTCAGAGTTACATATTGCATCTCTTGGGGACATTATTTTATTTTAAAATCAACTGTCATTGGATTATTTTAAACACATTTTACTGAAGACGGACACAAGAAGACAGAAGAGAGAGAAGATTCAAGAAAACGGACAGTGGATGACCGGTATTAAGTGTTAGATTATTGGGTGTCAGGGGTACTATTGCTTAAGTGTCATGTTAGGGTTAGTGTAGGGTTAATGTATGGGAGGTGTGGAAGGGTAACTGTGTTTTGAGCTCACTCTCGTTGTTTGACACTGTGTCAAACAATGAGAGTTGGTTTTTGCCTTTGCGTTTGGTCACAATGTGGATTTTGGCCACTAATGCTTGTTGGTCCACGTACCTGTCCAGCTATAGAATAGCTGCAGTGCACAGATGGGTTTCTCGCTCAGTGTTTTTTTTTCCCTTACTGGCAATTTTACAGGAGAGAATAAATCGAGCCCCTGATGTCTGCACAGCAGGAGGAATACATCGTAATGCCTGTGTAATAGAAGGAGAGGTCCATATATATATACAGGGCTCAAAATTTCCACTCTCCAGTAGAAAATGGCAAGTGAAAATTTAGCTCTGGCGAGTAGAAATTCAGCCCTGGTGGGTATGTTTTGGCTTGCAGTGGCGAGTAACTTTTCAGGTCTGGCTAGTAGCAAAGGACTTAAAATTATAAGCCCTGTATATATATATATATATAAAATTGTACATAATGTGACAGGGACCCCTGACATAAGCTGCCACTGGGGTAAACTGATAGAGTATTTTATAGAGGATGATTTGTAAGATTTGTTGTTAGAGGAACAAGCCCTAAGGAAACATTGAATTATAGGACTTAGGCTTCTTAGAAACAAGCCCCCCAAAATTGTTTATTTTCTTGTATGCCTATGTTTTTTTTAAAGCAGAAGCCCTGAGGAAAAAAATGCTCTACTGACCTTGTGCTAGTAGGTCATGTCATGTTGGCCAGTGTCCATTGTCAAATGCCCTGATGTAGATGCAGAATTTATGACTGCTGTTCTTGCTGCTGCTGAGTTGTTTTAGCAGCATGATGATTAGGCAGGTAAAAGGTAATGGGATCAACAACAGCAGTAACATGGGTCATGGATGATGAAGGTTCCACTTGCCATGACTAGCTCCAGTACTGCGCCTGAGGCAGTAGCAGAATCATAACTAGCCCCCACCACTTCAGGTATATGTGGAAAAAAGAAGATGCTGGCCAATAACTCTTCTCCACCTGCCCCTCCTCCAAAATCATGGGTGTATTGAGAATAAAATGTTTTCCCTTGAGAGCCACATCAGCAATAACATTGTGGACAACATAAATAATGGAAGGACTGGGAACAATGGGTACATCTGCACTTACATGAAACACCTGGCACAACTCTATCCAAACACCATGACACTTAAGGTCCATAGTGTGAAATCTTCCCACTAGAAACCAAGTTCTGCAGCTGTCACTATGCCCCTTGTCTACACCCCACTAAGGGCAATTTGCTGACAGTTTAATAGTAATAATGAACCCTCCCTGCCACCTGCTTAGCATATTCTGCGGGATGGAATCACATATACAGAATGGCTATCACTTGGTACAGGAGGAAGCAAAGAATGAGGTGGATTGGCAGAAGATGTAGTTAGCCTAGAGCAAGAAGATGATGGCGAGCTAATTGTTTTGCTCGTCATCGAACTTTCAGCCTCTGGCTGGATTTCTCTATTCTTCCTCTTTGATCTCAACCTCGCCTCTTGTTGCCTTTCTGGAGAATCAGGGGATACAGCAACAATAGTGCTTGATTTCTGTGATGGGTGTTTGGCACTAACATGTTTCAGTACATGTCATGGTGTCTGTGTTTTATGTGTGTTATCAGGGCACTTGTGCCAAGGTGTGTCCCCTCCTTTTCCCTTCTCACTGATGTGTCACAAATTGTGCACAGTGCCGTTGCTGATGATTGCACTGTGCCTGCCCCAAGAAAAAAAAATAGTCCCACACCCATGACTTCAGGGGAGAGGGGAAAGGTAGAGAAGAATGGCCTCTTTCGTCTTCTCCTCCACATTCCCCTTCATTGGCTGGGGCAGAGGATGATGTTGATGATGTTGCTGCTACTGCATCAGAATCAGCCCTGCAACTAGGACCAGGAGTATTGCTGCCACTGGCAAGTGAAACCGGTCTTAATCCTGCATCACTTGTTGATCCCATTCCCACTGTGTCCATGGTGGTCTGTAGCGCACTAGCCTGTTCCTCAGCATCCTGCTACCCTTGCAAGTCAGCAGCAGCAGGAATTAGATCAGTTGCAAACTATGCAAATTCTAAAAGCTGACTGCCGGTGGTGGTCGTGGTGATGCCCATCCTCATCCCTGTCTCCCATTCATTCTCAGTTTGGGCTAAAAAGGCAATCAATGTCTCCTCCACCCCAGCTTCTCCACCCCAGCTTCTCCACTATCATCATCACCACCACCACCATTTCCTCCTTGCTGCTCTTGCTTTATTATAGAATCTCACTGGTTGGAGGAGGTGATGAGAAATGTGACCTGAAGAAATCAGACTCGCAGCACTAGTAGCAGGCACAGAGAGCTGATCTGTGCTCCTGGTGGTGGTGGTATTATTGCTTCTAGGCAACAATTCTGCCTTCTTCAGGGTCATGTTCCACCTGGACAATGCTGAGAGGGGAAGGGGACTCCTGTCATGGTAAACAATACAAGAGAAGGTCAGACACAGGTAAACTGAGATAAAACCACCTTATTGATAATACACGTATAATAAGCAATTCCCAGCTGAACCCCAGATACAGGTGAACGGATAGCCCACAGTCAACTAGCCAGACTGTACACTGAGCGGAGGCCTGCACTATTCGGAGCGAGATAGCGGTATAAAGAACCTCGCCTATGGTTCTCTCTGCCTGGTAGGAACCAAGCACGCAGAAGTATATGCATTTGTACCACAAGGTTACTGTAATGCAGGGACAATGGTAATTGGAGCGGCGACAGCACGAGCCACAGTACTGCGGATAGCTACACCAGCCATGGCAACACGGAGCGAGTAGTGAGCCAGAGCCACAGGTCAGAACCGAAGTGGGTAGTCAGACAAGCCGGGGTCATACATGGAGTGAGTAGTCAGTCAGAGCCACAGGTCAGAACCATGTGGGTAGTCAGACAAGCCAGGGTCATACACGGAGAGAGCAGTCAGTCAGAGCCACAGGTCAGAACCGATGTGGGTAGTCAGACAAACAGGATCAACATGGAGCGGAATCAGAAGCCAAGCAAGGGTCACAACGAGACTGAGCAAACGTAATGCGTACTAACAGGAACACCACATAAGGGCAACTAACACTAGACCCATGGACGTTTAAATAGCCACACTCCAAGGCGGGAATCAATTAGGCAAATCGAATCCATTGTATAAACAAGCTCAACTTCACTGTGACTAGTAATACGCGCCTGCACCCGTGACCACCAAGAATACGGAAGCTACAGACAGAGCTGTGAAGAAGCACAAGGGTAACAGGCAGCACGGATGCCAAGGTACACTGTGATACTCCCATGGTCAGAGGAATGGTGTGGGCTCCCTTGCCCACTAGTCTGGACGCTCTGCATTGCTTCCTCTACTACTACTCTAATGCTCGTCCCACCAGCTACTTCTCCATCACTGTTACTACCACTGACACCAACCACATCAATTTCAGACCCTGAGTCTTCCTCCTCATCACAGTCCCTAATAGTATGATGATCACCCCCTCCTTTAGTCCTAAAACGAACAAGCTTCTGGACCTTTTAGAAGTACTAGTGGCAGAACTGCTTGGGGATGGCAAGTGTAACTTAGGGTTCCTTGCTGTCACACTTGGCATCATCTTCTCCTCCCCCCTCCTGTGAAGACACACTGGCAGCATGTTCAGCACTAGCAGCAGGTTCAGTACTGGCAGCAGGCACATCACTGGTGGCAGCATGGACAGCACTGGCAGCAGGCACAGGCAGCTGACCTGTCCTGCTCTCACAACTATCTTCTTCTTCCTCTTGTGAGATTAATTTTCCCAAGATCCCTAGTGGTAATTTAGGGGGATTGGCCAGCATTGGGTCTTTAGTGGTCACTTTCTTCTCCTCCTCAGACTCAATGGACACATAAAGGTCCTTCCAACTCCTCCTTTTATTGCTAGTAAACCTGCTCATAGTGACAGCAGTTTGCTATAAATATCACAGCAGAACAGCACAGCACCTCTCTCGCCCTGTAGCTGCTTCCATTGTGTTTCACCTCCTGGTAAATGGCACATTTTTATAGTGAAAAGTTGAAAACATGTAAATAAAGGGGAGAAACTTTCTAGCCATTGAAAAAAGGCAAATCATTTTTGCCAATGAGAGAGAATGGTGAAGAGTTTAATCACTGTATTTTAAGCAGATTTGCCAGTGAAAAAGTGGACAACTAAATATTTTTTGCTGATTTTTTCGCTGGAACATGATGGGACCTTTCTCCCACCCCTAATTGGGAGGACAGGCACACATCCTGATATGATTGATGCTCAATAGCATGAGAGGTCTGCATAATGGGAGAAGAGGCATACATCCTGATGGACTTGTATTAGGTAGACAGATATAATTCCTGTTGTCTGTGTATTAGAAGGAGAGGTATACATCCTTCTGTCTGTGTGAATAGAGAAGATGTATACATCCTTATTTCTGTGTATTAGGAGGAGACAGTGGCATAACAATAGGGGTCACACCTGCAACCAGGCCCGTCACTCTCAGGAGCCGCCCCCTGTGACCTGCTCGCCACGCGCCCGCAGCAACCTCTAAAACAGGGCAGCATTGTGCACAGCTGATCTCCCAGCGGCCGGCGCTCTAGTAATGCAGAGCGCTGGGAGATGACATAATCTCCCAGCGCTCTGCATTACTAACAACCGCGCTGGAGTTTCAGTCAGAGGTCTTCTGTGCCGAATCTGTCATGTCACACACCGCTAGACCACCAGGGGTTCGAGGTAGAAGGACAGGGGGTCAGAAGGGGCAATGTGGAGATCGGGGCATTGTGGACAATGAGGGGCATTGTGATGGGGCCATTGTTGAAGGGGCAATGTAGATAATGAGGGGCAGTGTGGATAATGAGGGGCATTGTGGATAATGAGGGGCATTGTGGAAGGGGGCATTGTGGGGATTGAGGGGCAATGTGGAAGGGCATTGTGATGGGGGCATTGTGGAGAATGAGGAGCAATGTGGAAGGGGCATTGTGATGGGGGCATTGTGGAAGCGGAAATGTGGAGAATGAGGGGCATTGTGGAAGGGGCACTGTAGAAGGGGCAATGTGGTGGTGCATGAAGTACTAAATTTACTGCACTAAGTGGTTTTTCCTTCCCATCCCAGGCAGCACATACAAGAGAGAGACCTTCTCTTCCCCGGAACAGGAAAAGCACAGGTCCGATTAAAAAGAGGTTCAACCCTATAAAAGAGCCCCACCTCCTCAACATACCAGTGCTTTCCCTGTTCAGGAGGAGAAGCAAGGTCTTTCTTTGTTTCTCTTTGTTTTGTTTTTTGTTCCTTACATCCCCAAGGAGGTATGAGGTATAGATGTGGCCAGGGTTATTTTCTCAGAGGGTGTGAAGTCTGGCATTGGTGTGCGGACTCCAGTGCTTGGAACTGATGTTCACTAGTGTACGCAAGCTCTATCATAAGTGCACACGCCTCCTTTAACTTGCATTCCACCGTGCATTCCTACAGCATGAATGGACTCCTGGGAGCCTTCCTGTGCCAGAAAACAGGATAGTCTGCAAGACTAGAGGGGGATCCTTTTATAGCCATCTATGGGGTAAGTCCACTTTTCCTTTCCTTGTTCAGAGTGTCCTTGGCTGCCTGTCTCTCCTGAACCAGCTGTTCACCTGCGTGTGGCCCTGCAATGGATCCTGTACCCTCTGCCCTATGTAAGTACAAACCTAGGTTGGCTTGGTTTATGTTTTCAGGTCTGCGTCTTTTCTCCATATGTGACTGGTTTGCCTTATCTGTCATCTTTCATTTCAGTATGTCTGGCCCCGAAACTCCACTAATAGACATGGCTCGGAAGAAGAATGCATCTAAGACCAAGCACATCTTTTGTACCTCCTGTGAGCAGTCATTAACGGAGACCTTCCAAGGCAAGTTCTGTGAGCCATGTATTCAGCAATCTGTGGCTAAAGATACAAGCAGGAGTTGATGTCTTGGTTCCATTCAGAACTGCAGCATACCGTCGACCAGGTTAGTGGTTCCAGATCCCATCAGCGAGACTCTGCATCATCAGAAACAGAGGAAGATTTTCCTGATGAATACTCATCTGAAGGGGAAGGCAATGTTGTAGATGACACCTTCATTTTTCTGGCTGAAGAGGTAGATAAACTGGTGACAGCTGTGCAAGCGGTGATGGATGTTGAAGAACAGAAACACACCACCCACAGAAAGGACCAGCTCTTCAAGGGGTTTTCCCAACCATACAAGGTCTTTCCAGTGCATGAGTTAGTCACAGCTCTAATTTCAGAAGAATGGAAGGTCCAAAACTGTAAGCTGGCTCTCTCCAGAAGAGTCAGGACATTTTTTCCATTAGATCCCAATGATACCAGGCATTGGGACTCAGCTAAGGTTGATTGATACGTCTGTCTCCAGAGTCATCCGCCACACTGCTATCCCTTTTGTTTCCAGGACCCCATTGATAGGAAACCTGAAGTTGCCTGAAGCTGAAGATGCTCTTAGATTTTGAGGCATCCACGTCTGGATTTCATCCAGGTATTGTAGCAGTCTCTGTAACTCATTCACTCAGGGTTTGGTTGGCTGACTTTAAAGAAAATCTTACTTCCATAATACCTAGAGAAGAACTCTTACACAAACTTTCTGCTGTCAAGCTTGCAGTGGATTATACATGTGATACCTCCCTGGAATCTGTGCACAGGTCTGCACATACATCTGATTTGACCATAACAGCCAGGAGGGCTGTTTGGCTGAAATCCTGGGCCACGGATGCAGTTTCCAAGAACCACCTCTGTTCCATGCCATTTCAGGGGAAAGCTTAATTTGGACCTGAATTAGAGTAGCTTCTGGAGGGGCTATTTACTCAAAGAAAGGCTCCCTACCAGGCGGACATATCCTCGCTTTCAGGGAGACAGTTCTCCCGATACTTTAAGGCTCAACACAGGGATATTTTCTTTTTGCCAGGCACGGGATAGACTGCCTTCCAAACCTTAGGTGCATCCTCTTCATCTTCCTCTACTAGGCCTCACCCGTCCTCTTTCTGACAACAGAAGTGGCAATCTACCTGTGGGAGGCCGACTTTGTTTTTTCTCTCAGCTTGGCAAAACATAACTTCAGACCCCTGGGTCCTCACTCTCCTGAGAGACAGGTACAAAGTGGAGTTCATCCATCATCCTCTTCCTTGCTATTTACTTCCCTGCCTGTCTCATTAGCAAATAAGACAGCTTTTCTACAAGTTGTAACATCTTTCCTAAAATATCAGGTACTCCTTCCTATCTCTCTTGGCCTAGAAAGAAAGTGCGCCTATTCCTCCCTCTTCCTAGTGCCAAATAATGGGATACAGACTCATCATAGAACTAGTAAACCAATCCATTAGGAAGCAGAAGTTCCGTATGCAAACCCCAAAATAGGCTAGACGTATGCCGGGAGACAGTATGGCCACAGTAGATCTGACCTGTCCTGCCTTCGAACAGTTCCTAAGGGTAGCAATCGCTATTCAAGGGAAAGTGAGACATCTTTAGTTCCAAGCCCTTCCCTTTGGCCTATCATCGACTCCCAGAACATTCACCAAGAATCTGGTAGTAGTGGCTGCCTATATCAGTCAACAGGGGGTCTCAGTCAATAACTGGCTAGTGAAAGCACCCTATTTTCACACTTTGCAGCATCATCTTCTTCTCCACACCATCCAGAACCCCTTCTGGAGTATAAATTGAGAAAAGTCAGATCTGGTTGCTGCTCAAAAGAAAAGCTTTCTGGAATTGATTCTAGCATCACAATGGGCCAAACCTTTTCTCTTTGAATCCCGTCAAGTGAACCTCAAGAGAAAGGTTCTACACATGATAGCATCACAGTTCTCTAGTATACAGGATATCATGTATCTCCTGGGGCTCATGTCCTCTTCCATCCTGGCCATTCCTTGGTACCTGCCAACCTCAGGGAGCTCCTCACAGTTTGGAGAGCACTTCGGTTTTGGAGCTCCATTCTCAAAGGCACGTCAGTCAGAATTCAGTATGACAGTCACAATGTGGTGGCGTTTGTAAACTGCCAAGGAGGAACCAAGAGTCCATCCTTGGTGAAACTTACCAGGACCATCTGCTACTAGGCGGAGAACACCCTACATCATCTTTCTGCTACTCACCTCAGAGGCTTCATCAATCTTACTGCTGATTTTCTGAGCTGGCACTGATTGCTGCACGAAGAATGGTCTCTCAACCAGAAGGTTTCTATCCCTGGATCTGAGGGATCGCCCAAAGGGAGTGGATGCTCTTCTCCAACCATGGGTTACATTTTTTTCCTAATCCCTATTATTCCTCGGGTACTAAAGAAACTGAAACTAGAGAACAGAAACAGAACAAGTAGGAGAGCAGCCCAATAACAACCCAATGGTGAACACTTCAAAAGTCTTAAGCATATACTACTCACAATTTATTTCCATGACCGGTCTCCACACAGAATGCTACGGTCTGATTGCCAGTGGGGAATTATGATGCCAGTCCTCTGTGCGGTAAATGTGAGAAAATGCAAACAGACGAGGTATGGGAACCTGGGTGCAACAAATAGCATGCAATGTGTAGTTTAATAGCAAGTTAATTATAAAGGAATCCTCTCCTGCCCCTTTTACTCACATCACACTGCTCTCCAAGGTGGTCCAGATGGAACGAAGCGTGGGATAATCTTCACTGAGCATAAGTAAAATCCTGCCTTCTTTCATCAAGGGGGTCATGGTTTTCCTTATACTCAGTGTATGAAGATCGTCTCTCACTGCGAGTTGTCCAGTCTGATGACTGGATTCTATAAGTAATGGGAGACGGCTAGGAATAAGTAAAAAGGGGAGGGAGGGGGATACTTTATTATTAAATTACTATTGAACTACACGTTGCATAATATTGTCCTACTGCTCTTCATGCTCAAACAAGTATTTAGAGCAATCTGAGCTCTGGGTTTTCTTTTCAGCTATTACTATCCCTTTAAGTACTTACCATGTCCTCACAAGGATAAGAGTTCTCAAGATTCTAAGGGTGATAAAACTGCTGAGTTAAACAATGTGCAGCTTGTAGTGTTACTTTAACTCAGACAGACACTGCCAAGTTATGTCAGGACTGCTTGCGGAAAACTTCAGGACAGGTAATGCCCTCTTAATTTCAAGATTTCTAGCAAGGATGGAGTCTTCCATGTAGGAGATGTTTTCATCTGGAGAAAAGGCTAAGAATAGAAGATCCTGGAGTGGGTCCCTTGTCCAGGACTGAGCATGAGGAATTGTCCAGTATACAAGATTTAGAATCATTATATTAATCTGAAGAAGAAGATGAAGTTGAGGATGTAACGTTCATAGCATGATCCCTTTATTAATAGCATGAGGAAGACTTTAGGCCTTTCTGATATGCAGAGAGAATTAAATATTATGGACGCCACTGTGTAAAATATGTGTAGGATATTGATAATATGTAGTCCCTCCTACTAACTTATTTCATTTCTATCAACTGTATATTCTGATATTGTAAAATGTAACTAAAAATGTGTGTTGTACACAATGCTTATGGTATGGGAGTATAAATAGCTGTGACATCCACTTCTTGGCAGAAGCTCTTCTGGAACGAGAACCAACAACAAGTCTGTGTCCAGCTGACTACACGCTCATCTGTTGGAGGTGGTCAGCAATATCCAGGGCTTTCCCATAAACTGTGAAGACAAGCGAACCTAAGTACTATTAAATCTATTTTATTGCTTGATATCTGTTCCTTGGTTACTCTGGAGTCCAAAGAATCTTGTTTTGTGTGAAAATCAGCTGCATTTATAGGTCATAAAAGATTGGCACCTGTTTTTCCTGTTCACCACTATGTTCAGGAAATCATTCATACTGAGTGGGATAAAGGAGTCAGAAGAAACAGTTTCTAAAAGATTCCTTAAAATGTTCCCTTTTGAAGACTCAGAAATTATCCAGTGGGTTAACCCCCTGCCTCCCAAGGTTGATGCTGCAGTGGCACACGTAGCTAAGGATACAACTATCACTATGGAGGGTAGCTCAGCACTTAAGGATCCAATGGAGAGAAACTTGGAAGGTGCACTTAAAAAGCAATATGCCTTTTTGAGACAGAGTTTAAAAGCTGCCACAGATATGGCTTGTATAGCCTGAACTCTTTGTGTCTGGATCTCTGATTTAGAAGACGGAATTGAGTCTTCTGTATCCCAATCCAAATTATTAAAGCAGGTAGCAGCTATAATAGAGGCTAAAACTTTCTCTTATGACGCTTCAATTGATTTGATCAAGTTGTTATCTAGATCCTTTGTGTTATCTTACTGCTACAAGATGCTTATGGCTAAGGTCTTGGATCACAGATTTCTCCTCTAAAGCAAGATTATTGTCATTGCCGTATAAGGGAAATCTTTTATTTGGGGATCAATTAGAGGAGCTTCTTAAGAAAATCTCAGGAGGTAAAAGCTCCCTTCTTCCCCAAGATAAAAAGGTTTGTCCCTCCTCTCCTTGTAAATATTTCTCCTATGGAGCCACACAGCAGAATTTCAGGGATTTGGGGAGATTCCAGTCATCAAGAGGATTCCAGCACTATAGAGGAGAATCCAAACAAAATTTTGTCTGTGTGGCTCATCCAAAGAAGGAATTCCAATGAATTTCAGCAGGCCCCAATCTCTCATGCCAGTGTGGGGTAGACTGAGATTTTTTTAAAAGCTTGGGAACAAGCCCTTGGTCAAGACAAATCAGTAAAGCAAGTCAATCAGATGGGATATTGGCTGGAATTCAGTACTGTCCCACCTTTACATTGTTTCAAGACATCAAGGTGGCCTTCAAATCCATCCAAAGCAGTTCAATTAGATCAAACAGTACAGCTTCTTGTAAGTGGTTGCTTACCTTTCTGTCGACTGCCAGACCCAGTAGGTGGCCAGCTTCTGTGCCCTCCAGGCTTACCGCGCTCGTTAGGAGTGCCGGTATGCTCTGGTGTCCTTCCAGTCGACCGATCTCCTTGTTGCTCCCCCTGGCGGCTCCAGCCGCAGCAGAACTCGGGCGCGCCTCACAGGGATTCCCAGATGACATCACGACCTGGTTCTTAAAGGTACAATACCTTTTATGCCAGTCTGGTGCAAACCTGTGGGTCTGGGTTGTGTTTCGCTCTGTCCCATTCCGACTTTTCTGACTACCCACCTTGGCGTTGCCCGGGGTTGTCCACTGTGCACCCAACATAGCGGGTAGTCAGACAGAGCCACAGGTCAACACCAGATCAGGTACTCAGGCAAGCCTAAGGTCATACACGGAATGGTTCGTCAGCCAGAGCAGCAGGTCTGCTCCAGACTGGATGTCAGACAAGCCAAGGGTCATACCCAGAGCGGGTAGTCAGACAGAGCCACAGGTCAACACCAGAACGGATAGTCAGACAAACCGGTTCATAGACAGAGCAAAGACACAACTGCACTGGAGCACCACGAAAGGGCAACTGAATGTAACGGTTTGTTTGACACACAGACACAGTGGTTTAGGATAAAACACAGTTTTATTGAAATCACAGTAATATAATAACCTTCACAGGTCCTGTAGTATTTAAGCAGAATAATATAGACACACAACAGGTTACATATACATATGCCTACACAGGTCCAGTATAACCATAAAGTCCATAACAGCATATACTGACACAGGTCAGGCAGAATACGATGAATTCCCAGGAGAAAGGTGCTGCATGGGTTAATGGTCTTCAATGAGTGTAAACAGTCCCATGTGAAGAGAGGTCTATGATGGAGCTCACTCCATATAGACAGCTTAAGGATTCGTAACGCCCAGAAATAGGTTAGCAGAACAAACGTGAACTGCCAGATTAATATCAGGAATTGAGCAACATATGACACTGCCTTAGCAGTAACAGAGACCAAACCAATGGCACACTGCCATAGCAGTAACGGAGACAAACACTTGCACTCTGCAGGAGCAGTAACGGAGACAAGGCCAATGGCGCACTGCCATAGCAGTAACAGAGACAAGGCCAATAGCACTTCCGTAGCAGTAACGGAGACTAGGCCACTTGCACTCTGCAGGAGCAGTAATGGAGACAAGGCCAATAGCACACTGCCGTAGCAGTAACGGAGACAAGACCAATAGCACACTGCCGTAGCAGTAACGGAGACTAGGCCACTTGCGCTTTGCAGGAGCAGTAAAGGAGACAAGGCCAAAGGCACACTGCCGTAGCAGTAACAGAGACTAGGCCACTTGCACTCTGCAGGAGCAGTACAGAGACACAATTGCCTGATGGATAGAAATGTCGCCAAGGTGACACAGAGGCAGCCGGAACAGGAAGGTCAGCCAAGCCGGGTCGGTACGCAGGAGCAGGAATGTCAGCCAAGCCGGGTCGATACACAGGAGCAGGCGCAGAAGAATGGTCAGGCAATCCGGGTCAGTGCACAGGCAGGAGACGAGATGCAGAGTAGTCAGGCATGCCAAGTCAGTACACTGGGAATCACTGAGCAGAAACAAGCACTGGTACAGGAACACCACGAAAGGGCCCCGGAGGGGTGCCAGAGCCTCGTATATAAAGGCCATACTGGGTGCGACAAGCACAGAATAGCCAATGGGAGCAAGGCACAGTATAGACTGACAGAAAATAGCAAGGGGAGCACAGGCACCGTGATACTGAAGTGGTGTCCAGGCAGTTAATAAACAAATTGCTCCACCCCAAGAGGTAGAGCAGAAAATGTGCTGTACCTTTAAGAACCGGTCGAGACATCATCAGGGAATCCCTGTGATGTGCACCCGAGTTCTGCTGCGGCTGGAGCCGACAGGGGGAGCAACAAGGAGATCGGTCGCCTGGAAGGACACCAGAGCGCACACCTAACGAGCGCGGAAAGCCGCGAGGGCACAAAAGCCGGCCCCCTACCGGGTCTGGAGGTCTGCAGAAAGGTAAGCAACCGCTTACACTTCTATTTCAGAAGAAGGTCATAGAGAGAGCCCCAGTGGATCAGATGGGAACAAGAGTTTACTCAGTTCTGTTCACAGTTCCAAAACCTTCAGGGGGACCCAGACCTATACTGGATCTCAGCTTTCTAAATCCGTATATAAAGAAATCTCCCATCAAGATGAAAACAGTAGCATCAGTCTCCAAAACCATCCATCCTTTGACTTATCTAACTATGGTGGATCTCACTGATGCCTATTATCACATACTGGTGAGGCCCTGCCATCGGATATTCCTCAGGTTTTGCCTACTAGAGAGACACTATCAGTTCGGAGTATGACTCTTCAGTCTAGCGTCTGCTCCAAGGGTGTTCACAAAGGTCTTTGCAATCATTATTCAGACCTTGAGAGAGGAAGGAATTTTGGTGGTGCTGTATTTGGGCCACCTTTAAATTGTGGCTAGTTCATTAAACCAGTCCAGAACATTTACCAAGAGATGCAATCCACATGCGGTAAGCATGGGATAGATAGTCAATATGGAAAAAAGTCAACTGCAGCCATCTCAGGAATTACAATTTATGGACATCAGATTCAGCACAAGCCAAAGAATGACATTCCTATCAGGGAAAGAATTGCCAGAATACTACAAAAAGTCAGATGGTTCATAACAAAAGGATTGCATACAGTGCAAGACTACATGGAACTATTGGAAATACTGACCTTATCAATACAAGTAGTTCCATGGGCCAGATATCACATGAGGAGTCTTTAGTAAAATTTCTTGAGATATTGGAAAACCCAGAAAGACAGATTCCTCCAAAGGATTCATCTTCTGAGATCCGTCAGCATTCAGCTCAGATTGTGGCTTCACAAGACAAATTTTGCCAAAGGTTTCAAAAGAAGTAAGAAGAATTCTGTCTTGGTCTGTACAACACTTGCAGATCATATCAGCCATTCATGTGTCGGGAAAATCAAATGTCGAGGTCTATTTTCTCAGCAGGACTCACACAGGCTGTGAAGACAAGAGAAGCTAAGTACTAAAATCTATTTTATTGTTTGATAACTGTTTCAGTGTGTTCCTTGTTTACTCTGGAGTCCAAAGGATCTTGTGTGATTTGTAAATCAGCCGCATTTATAGGTAATAAAAGATTGGGGGGTTCTATTTTTCATGATCCAGCTTTGTTCAAGTTAGCAGCTTGGAGATTGAGTGGAAATGATGGACAAGTAAAGGACTATCCTTCACAGTGACTCAGATTATTATTTCAGGTAAAAAAGCAACCACTGCTGAAGTATATGATCGAGTTCGGAATACCTTTTGAAACTGGTATTCTAAGCAAGAATCATTTGATACAACTTTGTCATCTGCTACGATTCTCCACTTACTTCAGAGTAGACTTCATTTGGGTTTATCCCCAGCTTCTGTTAAGGTTCAACTATCATCTCTGTCAACATTGATAGCAGAACCTTTTGCTGATAACTCTCTGGTAAGGAAATGTATTAAGGCAATTGAAAGATCAACACCCTGAGTAAGACAAAGTGTTTCCTTCATGGGATTCAAACACTTTCTTGGATCAGCTATCAAAATCTACTCTGTCTGAACCTTTAGACAAGTAAATATTTAGTTCCTTACCTGTAGGTTGAATGGAGCCCTGTTTGTCCTTCTTAATGTATATATCCCCTCCCCGTTTGATACCCTGGTACTTAGGGAGGCTCTGTCATATATCTCAGACAAAACTAATTATAATATTCTTTGTATGAGAGACTTCAACATGGTTATGGATGCTGACTTGGACAGAAGGGGATGCTCAACTACAGATAGTTCTACACACATTGGACAGTTCAGGACGTTAATTGATGACATGACCCTAATAGATGCCTGGAGACTGTTCCATCCTGCCGACAGAGGGTACTCATGCCACTCCTCTACTCACAAAACATTACCCAGACTTGATGCATTTGTCTCTCCCTCAATTAGGACTATTATGAAAGAATGTAAGTTCTTACCTAGGATGGCATTGAACCATTCTCCCTTGATGCTGACTTGCTCCTTGGGCAGCGTTGTGATTCGACGTGAATGGAAGCTTAATCCATTTTGGTTGACAACTGATCATATTAAACAGGCACATTCTAACACTCTTCAATCTTACTTTGACACAAATGTGGACTCGGCCTCCCTGGGGGTGGTGTAGGATGTGGCCAAGGCAGTGGGGAGGGGTTCCTTTATAGCAGATATTGCAAAATATCAGAAGCATAGAAGGCAGGAGGATGAGCGGTTGGAGGACGAGGAGGTTGAGGCTGAGAGGCTTTTTGCCATACAGGGTGATTCGGATTCATATGCAAAGTTTGCAGTTGCATCCTCCAATATCTCCCTTAAGGTAACCAAGCTTAATGCTAGCCGCATCTTTTTTCAGCAGCATAACATTTTTGAAAATGGGGATAGAGCGGGCAGATTGATGGCCCAATTGGTTAGGGGAAATAGGGGCCCCTTGGTAATGCTAGTTGTTTTTGATGGTTCGGGTTACTTGGGCTCAGATCCTGATGCTGTTCTTTATTGTTTTGCCTCTTTTTATAACAATTTGTAATGGATTAAACTGAGGGCCAGATAGCTGAATACTTAGAGGACTGTGAGCTTCCCGTTTTGTCTGAAGATTATAAGCGTATGTTGGACTCGCCTATCATGTCAAGAGAAGTGGTTAAGGCAATTCAGACTTTGCCCATGGGTAAATCTCCAGGTAGGGATGGCCTTCTGGCGGAGTGGTACTGCTCTTTTATTGACATCCTGAGGCCTCATCTGCTTAAAACTTTCTACGATGCTCTTGATAGGTGGGCTCTTACAAGCTTTCTTACTGAGGCTACAATTATAGTCTTGCCTAACCCGGTTAAGGAGCTTAGATTTTGTGAATCTTATCACCCCATTTCACTGCTCACTACTGATATAAAAATTTTGGCTAAGATCCTTGCTGCTCTGCTTAATATTGTAATTTCGGCCTCAATACACAGGAATCATTCGGGATTTATCCCAGAGCGTTCTACCTCACATAACTTAAGGAGACTTTATCCGCATCTACAACTTAAGCATGATAACTCTGGTAACGGTGCTGGCGTCTCTCAAAGCTTCGAAGGCATTCAGCTTGGTGGAATGGAATTATCTGTGGGGGGTGCTTCGTAAGTTTGGGTTTGGGCTGAAATTTATAGACTGGATTAGATTGTTATATATGCCCTATGGCTGGGGTGTCTGCGGGGGGCTAGGGATCTGGGGAGTTGTCCCTGCATAGGGGCACGAGACAGGGGTGTCCTCTCGCCTGGCCTATTTGCTTTGGCCATTGAGCCGCTGGCCTCAATGATATGACAAAGAAGAGATATTGTAGGCTGGCAACTTGGTGACAGGGAAGAAAAAATTGCACTATATGTGGATGACTTTCTCTTGTTCTTGGGTGACTCTAATGAGTCTCTCTTCACTGTACTTCATCTCATTGACACCTTTGGGTCTTTTTCAGGAATAAAGATTAATTGGGAGAAGTCCTTCTTGTTGCCTGTTGATGGACTGGACGCGGTTACACCTGTAGCGGGAAAGCAAATTAAATGGGTGGACAAGTGCCATTGCTTGGGAGTTACGATTGGGGCATCTCCTCATTGTTTTATTGAAGCTAATTTAATACCTCTTATTAATAATTTCAGAGATAAAACAGCTGTCTGGATGAGCCTTCCGCTGAACCTGACAGGACACTCCAGCTTAATCAAAATGATCTTCCTCCCCAAGTTCCTTTATATCTTTCAAAACACCCTAATCAGTATCCCCAATAAATATTTCACACAGATTGACGGTACTGTTCAGATGTTCCTTTGGGGGGGCCGTTGTTCGAGAATTAGACTGAAGAACCTAACTAGGAAGAAAGAATTAGGTGGAATTGCCCTACCTGATTTTAGATTGTATTATTTGGCTGTGCAGTGTCAATATGGGGTGGCGTACCTTGATCCCCTCATGTCCCATTCCTTTGTCCAATTGGAAGGGGACCTGCTTTGGCCAGGAATAGACCTACGCCATACACTCATGTTTGGACCACGAGTGAATAGGATGTCAACACTACTGTCATCGGCCTTATTCAATGCATGGTGAGAATTACAAGTAGCAGTGGGGTACACAGCACT
Organism: Rhinophrynus dorsalis; assembly: GCA_037306005.1. NCBI lineage: Eukaryota > Metazoa > Chordata > Amphibia > Anura > Rhinophrynidae > Rhinophrynus > Rhinophrynus dorsalis. The sequence continues at coordinate 118,491,622 of CM074727.1, read as the reverse complement.
ACATCCTGACACTCCTCTATGGGGCAAAATGGGATTAAAACACCTGGAAACCCTGGAATTTGGCCTGGTGGGGGCTAATAGGGGGATCACAACTCTGGGACAGCTGTATCAGAATGATGTACTCAAATCTTTTCAGCAATTGCACTCTGAATATCAGTTGCCAAATAAGATGTTCTACTCCTAGTTGAGGCTGAGACATGCTCTTAGAGACCTGTAGGGAGCCCATGCGCCTGATCTGGCTCCGTTTCACTTGCTTTCTCTCTTGAATTTCACATGCAGACCAAAACCACTATCCTTTATACATAACTGGGCGGTAAGGAGGCTGACTGATGTGGGATGGAACTTGCGGGCTAGGTGGGAAGCTGATATAGGACCATTTGACGACTGGGAGTGGGATGACGTGTGTAAAGCACCATCTGGGGCTGCCATTTCCACAAGATGTCAACTTATACAACTTAAGATACTACATCGCACTTATTATACACTGGTGAGACTGCATTCAATGTCTAGCATCAAGAGCAGGTTTTGTCATAGATGCGACGGGGTAGCGGGTACATTCATGCATATGCTGTGGGATTGCCCCCAGGTGTCTGAGTTCTGGAAAAAGGTTATCCAGACTGTGGAGAGGGTGCCAAATGCCCAAATTGTGTATTATGTCGATCTTTCCTGATGAGATACAGGAGAATTCTGTGAGAACGCTTCTCAGAGAGCTCCTTGTTATGGCCAGAAAAACAGTAGCCAAGCATTGGATGGGGGACAGGGCTCCTACGTGTAAACTTTGGATTGAACTGGTGATACAAATATTACCACACTACAAGATGGTTCATTTGCACAGAGGCACCCCCTGGAAGTATGATAAGGTTTGGGGCTGTTAGCACTTGAGAGGACCAAAAACCTGGGATTACGATAGGTACTGTGATTTTATGGGTGGAATCCTGTCTGCATCACAACTTCAAAGATGTCCCAACTAGGATGGGGTCATGCTGGACTGCTGCCCTTCTGGGATATGTGGGAGTACATGACTGGGGGGAGAGTGAGAGACGGGTGGGAGGAAATGGGTGCTGAGGTGGGGGGGTGATCAGGATGAGATGGTAGTTTAAAAAGGGTTAAAAGTTTTGGGCTATGCTGGGCTGATCGTGTCAATTTATCCATTGTACTTCTTTCTCATGAATGCATTATTGTCATACTTACGGGTACTGTATTTGTATGAGAATTTTATTGTCATGTGATTGGCCTGGTATGGTCTGTTAATAAAAAACAGTTAAAAAAAATTAGTTCCTTACCTTCAAAACATTCTTCCTTACAGCAGTTACATCTGTGCGAGTTACAAGGTTTGTCCTCCAGGTCACCCTACCTGGTGATACACCAAGATAATGTTGTTCTACACACCAAGCCAACATTCAGATATAAAGTAATATCGGATTTTCATCTGCTCCAGGACATTGTTCTACCCTAAACCAAATGAGGAACTAGAATCACGCAATCTCATGCTGGATTTAGTTCCATGTATCTCTATATACTTACAGAGAACAGAAAACTTTAGGAATTCTGAATCATTTTTGGGGAAATATAAAGGTTTTGCAGTATCTAAATCATTAACTCAATGGATAAGAGACTATAAATTTGACTTACCATGAAGCCAAGACAGAATCCCCATTATGAATTAAAGCTCATTCTTCTATTCTACCAGATCAGTATCTACTTCTTGGGCAAGCGGAGCATCTGATCCCCAGAAGAGATATTTAAGATGGGATCAGAGGACCCAGCTCGCGAGAGCTTACAGTCTAAAGGAACATAGATTGTACACAGAAGGAGTAAGAACTATGGTATGGTGTACGTTCCTCCTGCCACATGAACTTGCATTCAGTGGGGGGGAGAAAGAAGTGCTATTGAGTGCAGTGGCCCAGGGAAGCAGTGGTTCTGTTTGGGAAAAAAGACTATGTGAACAATGAGGTTGTGATCAGGTTATAGGTAGGCGAGTGATTTTAAAGGAAATGAGAGTGAGTAGAAGTTGGACAGGCTGTTGGTGTGACCTTGCTCATAACGGTTATGGAGGTAGTCGATAGACTTCCCTGAAGAGGAGGGTTTTCAGGGTCCTGTGTTCAACATTGAACAAAAGAGAAAGTCCATTCTGTTCTATTCTCCTTAATACAAGTCTTGGCAGAATTCCTGAAGGGGATTTGGCTGTGTAATCTAACCCCACCACTGCAAGAATTAAATCACTTGCCTCACTGGACCGCTGGCATGTGGCTCCACAGGACCACACCTTGTGATGTGCAGCTGAATATCTCTGCTGGTCTACCGGCAAACAGCCATTTATCACCAAATTCTGCCTGATCCTGAGTAAAGAACCCAAGGCATACTCCTATTCCGTCCGAAGGACATTTTGTCTCAGTTATTAACTTACATAATTTGAAACTAATTAACACCTTTGTCATTTAATTTTATTTTTTAAAATCTTATTTTTGAATGTTTATTACACATGGGTAAAATGGATTATGGTTGGATAAAGATATAGATCCTATACACTATATCACAATGTTACAATTCAGCTCTAAACTTAAGAAATTAATATGCTTAGGTAGGTGCCAGATATATCTATGTATTTTCACATAATATATTCCAAATCATGTATGTAATGATTTCCAAGTCAAGACTCGTTTAAAGTGGATGTGTCACCTATTTATAATATAGCATAAATAGTTAGGCTACATATCAAATATTACTAAAACGTTATTCATTTTTTTTTTTTTTTTTAGTTTTATTTTGTGTAAATTTAACTTAGAAAGTCTGGGCTGCAGCTACTTCTGCAAAGACTGCGGTTGCCTGCTCTGTAACCACAGTCCATCGCTCTGCCTCTGCTCTCCTCCCTCCTCCAATGACGGAGGCTTCTGTCTGTAAGCTGGAGCGGTCTCATTGGCAGAGATCGATATCTAGCCAATGAGATCGCTCCAGCTTACAGACAGAAGCAGGGGCGGATTGTGGTGCAGTACCAGCCCGGGGGATTTTTTTTAATTTAACCAACCCACTGGGGGGGGTTACACAGTGCGTTGCTCAGCAATGTGCGGTGCACCCCTCTGGCACTCAGAGGGTTAAATACAGCTGTTTTTCCCACACTCTGTCCTCCTGCTCCAGCCTATTACTTCCCCCCCCACACACACACCACTTTTCTAAAGAGGCATAAATGCTCATCTATTAACCCCTTAACCTACTGTATGCAATAAATTATCAGTTATAAACCCCTTGTATGCCAGAGAGGTATACAGTAATGTGTTCTGCCATTAACCCATTGAATGCCTCATAGGTGCACAACACATTGCACAGAAATGTGTACCTCAATGAGTAACCCTTTGTGTGCTAAAAAGGCATAATTCATCATTAACTAACACCTTTATTCACCTTTGTGGTACAAAAGGGGTCAGTTACTGATGAATTATGCCTCTCTAGCATGCAAGGGGTTAATCAGTGAGGTACTTCACATATGAGGAATCCAATGGGTTAATAACAGAATATTGCTGTAAATTATATTTCCCTAAAGCATACAGGAGGTTAAAGGTGTTCAAAGGGTTAAAACATGATAAACTAGCCTCTCTAGCAATGTGTACAGTTAGTTAGGAAGAATTAAAACATACCAGTTTAAACTGCTAGGCATTTGGGACTCAGAAGCTCTGCTTGCTAAGTATGCACTGCACAGGACACACACAGGCAGAGCAAGGACAGCTAAGTCAGCCTTGGGGGCGGGACAATTACAGAGCACAGGACCCGGTCTCTTCTCTTCACTGCTGCACAGCTCCGGTGAGTGAGATATCCCTACCAGCCCATGACAGGGCGGCCCACCGGGGGATGCCCGATCCCCCGATAGGACAATCCGCCCCTGGACAGAAGCCTCTGTCATCGGAGGAGAGCAGTGGCAGAGCAGTCTATGCAGAAGTAGCTGCAGCCCAGACTTTCTAAATTAAATTTACACTAAATAATTAATAATAATTAATTAATACCATTTTAGTAGTATTCGATATGTAGCCTAACTATTTATGCTATGTTGTACATAGGTGACACATCCACTTTAATGACATTGCATAATCATAATGTGTTATAGAATAAAATCAATAGATAAAAATAATCCACTTCGGTATGAAGGACAATTAACTTTGTAAATTCTTCTGAAAACAACGGATTTTATTAAGTCAGCTTAAATGGGGAAAGATGGCAAAATAGCCTGGGACAGCAGATACACACAGGGGCATCCGTAGAAATTTTTCCGGGGGGGGCAAAGCCATAATATGACCCTCAGGCCAGCCCACCCAGCCCCTTTGTTTATATGAAGGGGGTTAATTGTAGGGGGGGCAAGTTCCCCTCCTTGCCCCCCTCCCACCACTCCGGACATCCATGGATACACATCTAGTTTTGGGGTTACGATTCATTCGCGGGATGTGTGTGGCAGTGAAGGGTTGTGGTGTGTGTATGTGGACAGGGCACGTTATACATTTTTCTTCCTTCTCTTGCAATGTACATAATTAGAAAAACATGAGCACACATTCCCATACACACACACCAGCACACTCACCCACACACATTAACACACAAACAAGCACACAATCACCCATACACACACACTCACATCCACCCTCCCCACACACTCACACACAGTCCATTAAAGGGGACAGAGCAGAGTACACACATTCTAGAAGACAGAGTAGGGCACTATATCATTATAGGAATCCAGCAGGGCGATACACCATTACATGACACCATTACCACCTCAATCCCCAGTTTTTTACCTTCTACCTTGTCTTTTATCCTCTCTTTCCATCCTTTGTCTTTTATAATCTCTTTCACGTCTTGAGCTTTTGTACCCTTTGTCTCTTCCCCTGTCTTTTATCCTTTTTTTCCCTCCCCAGTCTTTTATCCTCTCTTTCTATTCCCCAGTCTTTCCCCTCCCCTTTTTCTCTCTCTCTCTCCTCCAACCTTTCCCCTACCTTTCACCCACTATTTTCCTCCTTGACCCATCAGATCCTCCTTCTCTAGCCCCGACTCTTCTCTAGTCCTTGATCCCCTGTCTCTCCCTCGGTCCCCCTACTTCTCCTTCTACTAGTATCCCACTGGAGAATGCTGTATGACCTCCTTGTTCCACTGTTCACTGGTAGTCACAGACCCACATATACATTGAGACTAGTGATGAGCGAGCATGCTCGGCCGAAGCACGGTTCGGCTCGAGCATCGCTCTGCTCGGCACATGGCGGTACTCGTACGAGTACCGCATGTGCTCGCCCGCCATGTTCGGGTCTCCTCCCCGCACGTTTCGCGGCTGCTGCGCAGCCAATAAACGTGCGGGGAGGCTCTGACATCAGTGTAATGCCAGCAGCCATGTTGGCTGCTGGCATTACACTGATTGGCTGGCCAGAACCCGTGATCGGGTGCTGTATAGCACCTGACCAGCGAGTTCGGCTCAGTCTTAGCCAGGGAGAGATGAGGATAGGAAGGGAAAGTCAGTGTAGGGAGAAGAAAAGTGTTGGAACACCATATAAAGACCCAAAAGTCCTTTTTAGGACTGTTGTGTGTGGGGGCAGCAGTTATATTTTGTTTGGGGGGGCACAAATTAAAAAAAAAAAACGTCACATATTCCGTTCACTGTGCCTAGCCGCAGATTAGCAGCACATTCTGTTTAGTGTGCAAAGTTGCAGATTAGCAGCACATTCTGTTTAGTGTGCAAAGTTGCAGATTAGCAGCACATTCTGTTTAGTGTGCAAAGTTGCAGATTAGCAGCACATTCTGTTTAGTGTGCAAAGTTTAAAAAATAAACGTCACATATTCCGTTCACTGTGCCTAGCCGCAGATTAGCAGCACATTCTGTTTAGTGTGCAAAGTTGCAGATTAGCAGCACATTCTGTTTAGTGTGCAAAGTTTAAAAAATAAACGTCACATATTCTGTTCACTGTGCCTAGCCGCAGATTAGCAGCACATTCTGTTTAGTGTGCAAAGTTTAAAAAATAAACGTCACATATTCCGTTCACTGTGCCTAGCCGCAGATTAGCAGCACATTCTGTTTAGTGTACAAAGTTTAAAAAATAAACGTCACATATTCCGTTCACTGTGCCTAGCCGCAGATTAGCAGCACATTCTGTTTAGTGTGCAAAGTTGCAGATTAGCAGCACATTCTGTTTAGTGTGCAAAGTTTAAAAAATAAACGTCACATATTCCGTTCACTGTGCCTAGCCGCAGATTAGCAGCACATTCTGTTTAGTGTGCAAAGTTGCAGATTAGCAGCATATTCTGTTTAGTGTGCAAAGTTTAAAAAATAAACGTCACATATTCCGTTCACTGTGCCTAGCCGCAGATTAGCAGCACATTCTGTTTAGTGTGCCTAGCCGCAGATTAGCGTCACATTCTGTTTAGTGTGCCTAGCCGCAGATTAGCGTCACATTCTGTTTAGTGTGCCTAGCCGCAGATTAGCGGCATATTCTGTTTAGTGTGCCTAGCCGCAGATTAGCGTCACATTCTGTTTAGTGTGCCTAGCCGCAGATTAGCGGCACATATTGTTTAGTGTGCAAATTCACAAATTAACGTCACATATTCCGTTCACTGTGCCTAGCCGCAGATTAGCGTCACATTCTGTTTAGTGTGCCTAGCCGCAGATTAGCGTCACATTCTGTTTCGTGTGCCTAGCCGCAGATTAGCGTCACATTAAAACCTGTGGTAGCTGCGGCCTCCGTTCCTGAATGCTGTACCCTACCCGGGCCATAACCACGTTGAACACCTGCTTTACGCTGCGCACGTTTCCCTCTTAATCATGGCCCCAGTTCCGAAAAATCGATGAAATTTTTTGCAGAATTTGCAGATGATATACAAGTAAATATACAGCAAATACTGTTTGGTAACAATTTTTCGCCTAAAATCGTTTTTATCTTCCTTTTTGTGTGTTTTACGGTCAGTCTGTAAAAATGGCGTACTACGGGCGAAACATCGTTCCCAGCAGCGACGTTGGAGTCCAAGATGCATCCAGACATCCTCCCTATGCTGTCCCTGAACCATTTCTGTGGTGTTTCCATCATTTTCTGCCCTTTTCCTATGGACCAGGCACCCTCCCCTCATCAGAGCAGGGGGTGCCTGGTGTAATGCTCGAGTCCTCCCATTGACTTCAATGGGGCTCGGGTGCTCGGCCGAGCACTCGAGCCTCCGGGGGTGCTCGGTCAGAGCACCCGAACACCCGAGCACTGGGGTGCTCGATCATCACTAATTGAGACCCCAGTCTTGTTCCATTGTCCACTGGTAATCATAGACCCACATATACATTGAGATCCCAGTCTTGTTCCACTGTCCACTGGTAGTCACAGACCCACATATACATTGAGATCCCAGTCTTGTTCCACTGTCCACTGGTAGTCACAGACCCACATATACATTGAGATCCCAGTCTTGTTCCACTGTCCACTGGTAGTCACAGACCCACATATACATTGGGATCCCAGTTTTATTTCACTGTCCACTGGTAGACTCATACCCTCAAATACACTGTCTTATACCCCAGTCTTGTTCTACTGGTAATCACCAGTCTTCTCCAGTCTTTTTGTCTCTTTTTTTTCCTGCCCCCCCCTCTACCCCCAGTCTTTCAACCCACCTCTTTTTCCCACAGTATTTAATACTCCAATCTCTCTCCCTCCTCCAGTCTATTACTGGTTTTTCTCTGCCACTCTTTCACCCCTTAAAACCACTATTTTTTCAACAACCTCTCTCCTTCACTTTTCCATTTTTTGCCATTTATTACTCTCTCCCCCATTCAAGCTCCCTATTTCAATCCCCTTTTTCTCCCTCATCCATTCTTTTCCCCTATTTTTTACTCATTTCCACTACTCATTCACCCTCTTGAGCACCACAAATTTTTCAACCCTGTTTCTCTCCCCCTCCAGCAGTTTTCCCTTTCTTCCCCTCCTCTGTCATGTATTCAAGTTCCGTCTTTCAAACCCCTTTCTCTCCCTTCTTCAGTCTTTTCCCCTATTTTCTTTCCACTTTCACCCACTCTTTCATCCTCTCAAGTTTCCCCAGCTTTCAATCTTCCTATTAATACAGAACACAGTGATATGATGTCATCATATCCCAGCATTCTGCATTATTTTAAGATGCTGAAACTGGATATAGAAAGGTCTGTTCCATAGGTGACACAGACCTTTATGGCACTGTTGTAGAGATAAGTCTTATTCTTCAATAGGAACTCTGTTGGTGGGGCCAGTGATGACACAGAGCCAGGTGCACTGCACCCTTGGCACCAACCTAAAAACAGACTTGTATATGGATCAGGTGGGTTTTCCACTGGGAATGCAGGAAAATGGTGTCCATTATGAGTGTAGACCCGACCCAATAACTTGGACCAGGAGGGAGTGGATATGCATGTGCATGGGCTAGGGGAGATGGTTGATGTGTGTTTTGAGTGGGTTAGCAAGCAGGGAAATGGTGTGCATAATGATTGTAGACACAATGCAGTACCTGGTTGGACCAGGAGGGAGTGGATACGCATCTAGTCAGGATATACCGACTGATGAATTATGCCTCTCTAACATAATTCATCAGTAATTAACTCCTTGTATGCCAGAGAGTTGTGCATTGTTTTGTGCACCTGTCTGGCATAAAATGGGTTAATCACTGATGAATTATGCCCTTGTAGCATACAAGGGGTTAATCACTGAGGCACACATTTGTGTGCAATGTGTTATGGAGTTATGATGCATTCAAGGGGGTTAATCTCAGAATAACATTGTTGTACACAACTCTGGCATACAGTGGGTTAATGTATGCCTCTTTATAGCATACAATGGGTTAAATTATTATGTGTGTGTGTCTATCTAGCAATGTATACAGTTGCTTAAAGAGGAAAGAATAAATGGGTTGAACCCTATAAGTGTTGATGGTAGGAATAAAGGAGTTTAACCCTGTAAACGATGATTTATGCCACTGTAGAAAAGGTAGTGTTTAGAGCATTGCAAAGCAATGCATTAGATACCCAACTGGCAGCGAAAAGGTTAACCCTGTAAACTTACGCCACTCTCTGAAAACTTACTGTTAAATAACATTGTTTTTTCCTCTACATTGTTTTGTACAACTATTAAAAAATGTAGTATTGAGGGTGGTAACCTGTAAGCCTTAACCCTTTGACTGCCAGAGGTATCCAATGTATTCCGTTTCAATGCATTGAATACCTATGGCACTCAAAGGGTTACTGTGTAGTGTTGAAGATGGTAATCTGTAAGCCCTAACCTTTTGAGTGTCAGAAAGGTATACAATGCAATGTGATACAATGCACTGGACACAATTCTGGCACACGGAGGGTTAAAATGTAGTGTTGTAGACGGGAACCTGAAAGACTTAAGCCTCTGAATGCCAGAGAGATATCCGGTGCATCTGGCACTCAAAAGGTTAATATATTGGATCAAAAGTGGTATCCTGACTTAACACTTTGAGTGTCAGAGAGATATCCAATGCATCTGGCACTCAAAAGGTTAAAATGTAGGGTCAGAGGTGGCAACCTGAAATACTTAGCCCTTTGAGTGCCAGAGAGATATCCAATGTATCTGGCACTCAATAGGTTAATATGTAGGGTAAAAGGCGGTAATCTGACTTAACCCGTTGAGCGTCAGAGAGATATCCAGCACATCTGGCACTCAAGAGGTGAATATGTAGGACCAGAGGTGGTAACCTGAAAGACTTAACCCTTTGAGTGCCAGAGAGGTATCAAATGCACCTGGCACTCAAGGGGTTAATATGTAGGGTCAAAGGCAGCAACCTGAAAGACTTAACCCTTTGAGTGCCAGAGAGGTATCCAACCTCTCTGGCATTCAAAGGATTAAACTATCGAAATAAATGTCTGTGTTGTTGGATAAAATCAAGAGGTTACCATCTTCAAAAGGAAGCTGGATACCATATTCTATAGTACGCTTGTAAGCTCGTGCACACACCAGAACAGGACTGCCTGCTCGTGCATTGTGATCACAGCAAGCGGCCAGAGCAGGACGCGATAGACGCCTCAGGGACAGACCTATGTGACAAGTCCCGCCTCCTGGGCGTGACAGATACCAAATCCGACGAGACACCAACTTCGACAGCACATATATGCTGCCAGGTAATGTGTCACTGTGTAAATCGCATTGTCACTTACAGTTCCACCTAAGAGGTATTAGGAGAAAATGTCTGTGTTTGCAGGTCATTATGGCCACCATCTATGCAAGACATATTAGACTTTAGAGTACTGAACCATCTCCGGCCCACATGCATTGAACCACACTTTTACGTGAAGTCGGTACTAGCGTTGACTACAACCACACAACATTTGTACCTTTCTTTTCCTTAAAACAGTGTCCTGCTTTAAGACAGACCTGTAGGCACGGGATAGAGATTCATAAGCCTTAACTCTTTGAGTGCCAGAGGTGTATGCAATGTGTTGCGCCCAGCTCCAGAACTGAAAAGCTTAATTAAGGTATTTACACCTGTTGTTTACATTTCATATTTAGGCTACATATCCAAACTCCCAGCGCTGCATGCATAACTCTTTCAGAGCCACAGGCCTCCAACACATTATAGATCAATGCATTTTTCACCTCCCAAAGGCACACACTGGGTTAAACATGTAGCGCCCACCATGCTTAACCCTTTCAGTGCCAGAGGAGGTCACAAAGCATTGCAAACAATGTGTTGCTACCCCTCTAGGACTGAAAGGGTTAAAGTCGCGCCCGCTGTCAGAACGTTACAGTTTGCTTAACCAATCAGATGCAAGGTAAGATTGACGCACTCCCCCCAAGACAAGGGCCAATATGTAAAAAAAAAAAGCTCATCTGAGGCGGCCGACATCCTTTCATAAAGTGATATGTAGCAGCCGCACACAGACCTTCCACACACTGACTCATACACACTTGCATTTACTCATGAATGCATTGCACGATGATCACATTCATTTTGTGCTATCTGCCGAGGGAAGGAGGCTAAATGTGTTTACTTTTTGCGTACCACCATAAATGCATTACACATGTGTACATTTTTTTCCTTGCCCCATACAGTATGTACAACTTATATGTCATCGTGGTTCTTCACACATTCACCCATTGTATTTCAGTTTCTTAAAGCCCCGCCCCCTTTTTTGGCACTAATCTGTCGACCGCAGGAGACGCTTCCACGGATTCTAGAACACAAATTTCTTAGGTATGCCCACAGGGAACACATTATTGTTATTTTTCTACCTTCTTTACATCATCAGCCTCCAATGTATGATAGCACCTGACTAAAAAGAATTATGAGGGAGAGATGTGGGATAATTACTATAGAGAGACATGATAATGTAAAGAGAGACAGGAGACTCTAGAGATACACAGGAGAATATAAAGAGAGAGAGACACACACAGTAGAATATAAAGATACACAGGAGAATCTAAAGATACACAGACAGGAGAATATAAAGAGAGAGCAAGACGTGCACATAGGAGAATATTTTTTTTCAGTTACTGTTGGAAAAAAGTAGCACTCTAAGTTGGTGACCACAGTCTCTCTTTCCCACCTTGGTGTGCTGCTTTTTAGGCGACCAGGCTGTTTGATTTGTATATACATATATGTGTATAAAATTTGCTCCCCAGCAATCAGTGGCGTCTCCAGCATTCATATTTAGGGGGGGCACATGGGGGGCCAGGGACAAAAGTGGGGGGGCAATTATAAAACATTATATATATATATATATATATATATACAACGTGTTTTTGGAATGAGAAACTCTCAACCAATTACAAGCGCACTCAGTGAGTGCGCTTGTAATTGGTTGAGAGTTTCTCATTCCAAAAACACGTTGTATGTCAAAATTGATTCAAACAGCACCAGGCAGAAAATTACTTATAATTATATTTTGGAGTGCCCACTTCTTGTAATTTTTATATATATATATAAATATACACACACGCCAGATTTCTCTCCTGCCACCCAATATTCCCTGTTTTTCTGGCTGCACACCACCCCTTCTACTCATGTCTCTCCCAATTTGTTTCTTTTTCCTGGATCTCTCTTCCTCATTCAGGTCTCACCACCACCCCCTTCCATTCAAAAGTCTGTCTCTCCACCTCTTTCGATACTCTAAAATAGGAAAGCACTGGAATAGAGATAATAATGGACCAATAAAATACTTTAAATAGTGCAGTGCTCTCTAAGATTCCAAAAAGCTTTACTATAACCAGGAGGAGGCACAGACACCCTCTAACCAAACAGACGGTGTTATAAATGAGGCGCTCATAAGGTCACAAACATATATATATATATATATATATATATATATATATATATATAGTTCTCAATATATTTTATTGGTATCAAAAATAAGACAATTGTATTAAAATCACTTAAAACAACAAAAGAGAGGACTGTGGGTAAAGCCAGAAAATAACCACACATAAGGATAAATATATAATAGGTAATTCCAAAATACAGGCAAACATATAAAGTAATAAATAATAAATCCTCTGGCTGGATGTATAATCCCCTATAAGCACACCTATATTACATAAAGGGAGACATCTGTTTATCAAGCAGTGAAAAAAACATAGAAATGTAAATAACACACAACCCTAATAAAGTTCAAAAATAGTGCAAGAAGACATCCCATATGATAATAAGGGATAGATAACCAACAGTATAAATGGTTCAATAAGGAGGAAAGGCTTACACACAGGACCTCCCAGAACTGTCCTCCAAATGTGTATCATCAATTCATGGCTTTGTCAGGGGATACAGACTGCTGGTATCCTCTGACAAAGCCATGAGTTGCTGATGAACGTTGGGATGACAGTTCTGGGAGGTCCTGTGTGTAAGCCTTTCAACTAAGGGAAGAGAGAAGGCAAATGGGGAAGAGGAGGTAAAAGGGGGAGTGGAAAATGTGGAGAGAAAGGCAGAGGGGGATAAGAAGAAAGGCAAGATGAAGAATAAAATCATCACACGTTATATTGAGCCTTTGAGTACTGGAGAAGGGTCCAGTGGCTGAACGCCCTTCTGGCACTGAAAGGGTTAAACAGCAGCATTTAATATATTAAAAACCCCATTTAAATTAGTGGACATTTTGGGAATATTTATTTGATCCACTATAGGGTTGGGGGGGGATTATTTTTACCACTTGGGGCTTCAATGAAAATGTGTTCAATGGATCAGCAAAGATGATAGGGCAGAGGCTGAACTTGGACTCCTGTCTAAGGTACAATGGGTCTTATGAATAAAAGTGCAATACCGGGGAAAACCAACTGCACCATAGGAGGCACATACAAATTCCTCTAATTTAAATGGGGCTTTCTAACCATTTCTAATCTTTATGGTAGGGAGGTGGCGAGAAGTGGAGGTGGGGGCATATCTAGCATTCAACGGTTCAAAAGATGTATTTAATTACATTGAAATTTGCTTGTTCTAAGTACATCAGTCTCAGTGTCTGACAGTAGTCTACATACAGTACCATACCATACCATACCTGAGACGGCACACTGTGTACACTTTATGTATAAGGCCACATGTTCTTAGTACATCAGTCTCATACAATCTACATACAGCACCTTACCTAGACGTACACTGTATATATTATATGTATAAGACCACTGTTCTAAGTACATCAGTCTCAGTGTGACACAAGAGTCTACATACACTACCTTACCATAGGCTTACACTGTGTAGACTATATGTGTAAGGACACGTTCTTAGTACATCAGTCTTAGTACACAGTAGTCTACATACGGTACCTTGCTATAGACTGTACACTGTGAAGACTATTATGCAACAAGACAAAAGTGCAGCACTTCTTGGTCAAACCAAATGCACCTTAAGTAACAGATACAAATTCACAATTATTTAAATGGAGATTTTAACCTCTTGGATGCCAGACAGGTCTCCAATGCATTTATCTTGAAGTAATGGTTTTAAAGGCCTGTTTAAGTCAATGGTAATTTCTTAATGGAAGATGTGTGTACATTTCAAGCACTGTAAAGGAGGCCAAAGAAGGGGCACTTCACAAAACCAGCAGAATATTACACCACTACATAAATCTATGGCCAACAATGGGTTAATCCCCTAACATTTCACAAACTCAAGCACCCTCACAGACATTTGCTTGTGCACATAGCAAACACACTCTTCTACACACCCACATTCTTACAAAGAAGTATGCCAACTATATATATATACATTTTTTTTTTTTTTTTTTGAGAATTCATGACCCTGCTCTAATTAAATCTCTGAATCCCATGGGTGCCAATTCATTGGTCAGCCTGTTGGCTCTCATATTTATCACAAAGGACACCACCCGCCAGCTACCTGAACAGGTAGAGACAAATGAGTAAAAAACACAGAGGTGTAAAGAGAGAGGGTAAAAAAGATGGAAAGAGACAGAGCAAACAGACTATCTCACTATCTTCACACACAGACCATGTCTCTTACACTTCTAGACTAAAATAGGAGTAGGTTTAACCAGTGCTAGTAGGTTTAACCAATGCTGCACTCCCATTAGCAAACAGAACTTATCAGTCAAGAATGCAAAGTGTGATATACAATATTAGGTTCTTAAATAGTTAATGTCCCTGCATGGTCTACCTCTGGTCCCGGCGTGGAGAGGTTATCTGTGCGTTTGCCAGAGGAGGAAGTGATTTACGACCTTCCTTTGCTGAAAAACACACGTAACCTCTTCAGTGGAGGAAGATAATGAAACTGCACAAGAGAGGTAGGCTATGCAGGGATTTAGACCCTTTGATTGCCAGAGCAGCATGCATTGTCTTAGTTTGTAAAACACTGCACACACTTCTGGCACTCAACAGGTTAATCAGTGGCCACTTTTAAAGCCTGTAGTATCCCAACCAGCTCACTTGTGTGGTAGAAGTATGTTACCTCCTTGTAATTAAAAGGGACCTGCTGCATTGTTTACTGGTGTGAAAATGCACAGTGGACATGTTCTTCCATCTTCGTTGCCTTCCCATTCCATAGCTCCACCTCACCCACCCCTTAGCTCATCTCACCTCCACTTGGTAAGGGTCAGGGTGGATGGTACATGTTCTCTCACTGCAAGGCAGCTCTATAGCACAGCGTCTGCCTACACAATTTTTTTCTTCTTTTGAGCTGCAGTAATAATAAGAGTCTGAGTGTGCTTCTGTCCCCATGCTCACGGCTTCCTGGAAAGCCATCCTTACTTTATAATAATGATGAGAGGACGGACTGTGTGCATTACGCCTCCTGCTGCTTTACAGAAGCAAGTGCGAGAAGGGAGATGAAGAGAGGTAGCAAACTGCCCATTTAACCATACTTATCACAAGCCCAGTGCTCCATCTCGGCACTTATTCATTCAGTCTCTGTTCATTCGGGCTGCCCGAATGAATAGAGCCCAAATGAAAAAACGCTGCAAGGGAGCACTTATTTAATCATGACTAGGTGAAGACAATTGGGGGGGCACATGGGGGGGCACAGTATAATGTAGGGGGGGCCCTGGCCCCCCCCTAGTGACGCCACTGCCAGCAATAAACCTCACATTAGTGTGTCTTTAAACATCAATATATGTGTTTATAAATTAGTCTTGTAAATAAAATACATCTTGCTATAAATAATGTATTCAGTTACAAAAAAGCCATGTCAATAGGTCCTGAAATAACCTTAAAATTCTTGGTAATGCCCCGCCCACTAGCCACGCCCCCAGCAACACCACCTAAAAAAAGTGTACCTCTTTGGTCATTTGAAATGTTGGGAGGTATGATAAAGAGGGAGAGACACAGCAGAAAATATATACTAGCAAAATGGCCACAGTGTTGCCTGTGGGGATTAAGGGCTGGATTCAAATGCAGGTGCGAATTTTATCTCTGCTTTCATCTCCAGGTTTCCCCATAGACTTCAATAGGAAATTATTTGACAAAACGGGAGGTAAAATTTATCTCCTGATTTTAAATCTAGCCCTAAGTCCTTTGGATGCTTCAGGAGTATTCATCACATTGCTGTATATGTACATTTAATAAAAATGCAGGTAGGTGTGTATGTATATTTAATACATATGCGCTACACCAAAGCAATGACAAAGGACGTAATCCCCACGGGCAAATCCGTAGCCCTTTTGCTAGTATATATTTATATATATGTTGCTGACTGAGTTAATGTTATGCCTGTGTGATTATTTGTAAACACAGACAATATCCAGTCAATTGGTGGCCAACATTAGTGAGTTCAGTCATACACATATAGGTAGATGGGAAACGTTTCTCATTTACCTGTGAACTCTTTAATTTTTATTTGAATTAATTAGTGTGACTTTTTTTAAGATTTTATTTAGTGTGAATAAAGATTATGTTTTCATTTTCTGAACTTTCCCCAAACGTTATTTTCCTTCTTGCCGATTAGGGGTAGGTTTGGTGCTACCTATCTTTTCTTTGTCTTTGTCGTTTCATGTATACTAAAAATTAGCACGTACCCTTTGGTTTACCAACACCCTTGAGTAATACTGGTGGTGCACCTGTTTTCTCAAATTGCCTAGTTTCTTGTTCTCCCCTATACTGCAAATGGTTTGCCTTAGATCTCCTCCACTTTTCTTTTGAACATATGACCCTTAGCGTAAACGGTAGTTGCTTGTAAGTCAACTCTGGAACAGATATAGCATAATAGTGTAATGGTGCAGAACAAAAGTGTTTATGTCTGAAAGCAACTCTATTTATGTAGTTACACTGAATAAAAAGTCAATAAGGACGTGGATTGATTTTCACATGTATATATATCTTACATTGTAGGTTTAAAGGAGCAGTAAACTTTTTTTTATGAAAACACATATTTTATAGATCTTTTCCTGCTGAATTAAACAAGGTCACTCCCATCCCTGTCAGATGTTTTATTCAAAATTTATAGCAGTTTAAATAATCAGGAAGTGAATTTACTGTGTTTACTTCCTGATAGTTCTAAGTGACATGAAGTGGCAGACAGTTTCTATCACATTCTATGGAGAACTGTATGTCTCTGACTTGTCTGACTTTTCTCTCCATTAGAATCTAACAGGAAAGCTAATTAGAATTTGATCACTAGAGGGCACTGCTAATGTAAAAAAACATGGGTTTAAACTGTAATAACTCTGGAAATATAAATCTCTTGGCAGTGGGAGTACCCTTATTTTACTCGATAAGAAAATCCCTACAATATATATTTTTTTCTTAAAAAAAGTTTACTGCTCCTTTAACAATAAATAAAACCATGTCCTGATTTTTTAATAGACCCCAACCTCAAATATGTGGGTTTGTATTCATGCATCACCCTACAACCTAGGGCTGGAATTCTATTGCAGTTGACAAATATTACCTCCTGTTTTATTAAACATGTTCCTATTGAAGTCTGTAGGGAAACCGGGAGATAAAAGAAGAGATAAAATTAGCACCTGCAATAGAATCCAGCCCCTAGAGAGTTATGGGATAAGGTAGAACACCCCGGTGTAAAGCACATTGGCTGCGCAAAAACTGCCATTAACATTATCCTTATAATATTACGCTCTAACAGAGTATTGAGTGGGTGTTTAATGACACTACTAGTATATTAGATTTACACCCAATACATAAGGGTGAAGAACAAGGATCTTTAACCCTCTGAGCACCAGAGAGGTACACAATGGGCTGTACATCTTTCTAGCAATCAAAGAGTTAAAGACCAATATAAGCCCCATTTAAATAAATGGGGAATTTGGGGAATTTTTATTTGTCCCCCAGGGTACAAAGGCCAGAATGTGGTTCGGTTGCTCTGCATTCCTGTGATGCACATTTTTTACTGCTATTGTGCCCAATCACAAAATACAGCTTGTGTGATTCCATGGCATTCAGATTCTCTAGAAATGCAATAAACTGATTGTATGATTTTGTGGTATGTAATTGCCTTATACTCACAATGTACATTCACAATTGACAGTTTGCATGATTTTATGGTATTCAATACTGTATATGCTCAACGTACAACTTGCATGATACGTGTTATTCAGCTGATGTATACAGTGTAGATCTTAGTGGTTAATGAAAGAGTGGAATGAAATGTGCGGCTGGTATTTCACTTTTTCCAGGGCTGAGTTTTTATTCCCAGTCCGGCCCTGCATGCAGTTGGCTGCCACAGAATTGTTCCACTTTTGTTTTTGTGCATATAGCCTTTATCATTTACTTTTATTACATGAGGAAGATGATCAGTCTTCCCATAGCTGGACTTTTGGCCCCTATTTCTGTATATTGCAGAATAGAGAAACGTGGCTTTTAAAGGAGCAGTAAACTTTTTGTATGAAAACATATATGTTATAGAGCTTTTCCTGCTGAGTAAAACAAGGCCACGCCCACTGATGTCAGTTGTTTTATTCAAACTTTATAACAGTTCCAATAACCAGGAAGTTAATTTACTGTGTTTACTTCCTGATTGTTCTAACTGACAGGAAGTGACTGTGACTGTTTCTATCAGATTCTGTGGAGAAATTTGTCACTGATCAGGGGCAGACTGACCATTCGGGCGTTCGAGCACAGACTAAGGGCCTATGACCAAGGAGGGCCTGCTGCCACCAGCAATATCAGCAATATACAGTATTAATGTTCCAGAGTGTGTCCGCCGCAGTGTGCTCCATGAGGCACTGAGGCCTCCTCACACTATTACTGCTCAATGCCCATGATCCAGACCCTTCCCATTACCATCTGTTATATGCTGCCACACTCCACACTCTCTGGCAGCAGCTGGCAACAATCGTGATGATGCGGGGAGGGGGAGAGTGGGACAGGATGTCACTCATATGACCACCTAGCCTGCCAACTCGCAAAGGAGTACACGCAGCAGGAGTCAGACTGGGGAGCACAGCAGTGACAGACAGTGACACTGAGACTGAGTGACTGACCACAGCAGTCAGCACTCAGCAGAAGAAGACCCACCACCATCCAGCGCACACAGCACAGGTAGGGGGTACTGGATGGCCAGGGGGGTATTGGATGGCCGGGGGGGGACAGGATGGCATGGGGGGAAGAAGTATAACACAAAATGCAGGGGCCCCCCTGCAAAATCTAATAAGGGGGCCCCATGACCTGCCCCAGTAATGCCCCAATCCCCAATTATGCCCGCCCCAAAACTTCCCTATCCATAACAATAATTTAACAAAGCAAAGTAAGAATGATCCAGATTGAGCCAGCCATCCCATAGGATAAAATAAACGGAATGGGGCAGCAGCATAGACCTGTGTCCACCCCGCACAGCCCAAGTAGAACAATTGAACTCCCACACAGCCAAACTCCACAGAATGTGTCCCTCCCCCCACACACACGCACACACATACATACATACTCAGGGCCAGATTTACATCTCAGGCGCCCCTAGGCACAACACCCTTGGCTCTCCTAGTCCTGCCTTTGAACCAACCTAACCACACCCCTCACTTAGCCACACTCCTCCATTACCCACACCCTCTTGTGGTCACATAAAACACCTTGGGTTACATTATAGCTCTCAAATTCAAATAGCAGATTCCCACTGATTGAACTGGGCCTTTTAACCCCTTCAGTGCTTTCAGATCCAAGATCTCTGACTTATTGTAAAGCACAGTAAGCACTGAAGGGGTTAAAAGGCCCAATTCAATCAACGTGAATCAGGTATTTGAATTTGAGGGTTATGTAACCCATGTAGGGTTGCCACCCAGCCGGTATTTTACCGGCAGGCCGGTAAAAAATTGGCTTCTGTCCAATGTTAAGTCTATGGAGGGAATGCCATGGCCGGTATTTTTTTTAAGGAAAGGTGGCAACCCTAAACCCATGGTATTTTCTTCCCGGTGTGGTGCCACTGTACTTTGCAACTCGTTGCAGAACTGAGATCTCCCTGGAATAGAGAGATTACATATCTTCAAAGCACAGTAAGCACTTAAGGGGTTAAAAGTCCCAGTTCATTTAAGGGGAATTAGGAGCTGTGCCAGTGCCGCTCTATAGCTATCTCTTTCTGAATAGCAATAGCATGTTGTGCTGGCATATATGTCAGCTGCCAATCAAACACGGGCAGCAAGTCTAGCCTTGGCCAAAAAAACTGGGCACTTTGGGCAATATTACCAAGGTGTGCAAATGGTCCCTCAGTTCCTGCAGACCAAGTAAGTTAATATTATAATACAGTACAACAGAAATATGGAGGCATTAACTCTCTTGAGCAACTAAACTTGATACTGTATTAGGAAGCTTGACAACAGTGTCTAAATGCAGCTTGTTTCATACTTTTTTTTTTGGTGGGGGGGACTTGCAGCCTTTCACCCTCTTTGGAGTCCAAACATTCCCCTCAAAATCCACCACAAGATAAATATCATATGGGGCTTGGCACTGACTCTCCCTGGTAACTGCCCTGCAGCCATAATAAAGCACACTGCATCCTAAGGCATATATACAGCATTGGCTAATTGAAAAAAAAAAAAACAACTTTATGAATATGTGTGTAGAGATATACACCAAGAAATAAAATAAAGTATACGCTAACGGGTTTAATCCAATTATCAAAAAGCTCATACATAAAATACAATAACATTGCATATAATAATGCACTTGCATATTTTGGAAACAATTCAATGACCAACCCTTGCTCACGCTAATTCCTGGCCAGGAAAAACATCCAGGAATTAGTGTGACCAAGTGTTGGTCACTGAATTTTCTCCAAAATATGTAAGTGATTTATTATATGATTTTATATTGTATATTTTTTATGCAATTTTATTGTATTTTATGCATGAGTTTTTGGATTATTGGATTTAACCCTTTAGGGTATACTTTATTTTATTTACTGATGTATATCTCTAAACTGTCACAAATAGCTGTATGAAACTTTTTATTTTCCCCCCAGATAGCCAATGCTCTATATTATTTTTTGTTCTATGCCTTAAGATACTATGTATGTATAATACCTGCAGGGCAGTAACCAGGGAGAGCCAGCGCCAAGCCCCATACGATATTTCAGATTATAATAATAATTTATGAATACTGTACACAATACATGCCTGAATCAATTATTCTTTCTCCTCAGCTCTCTGCTCTGTTGTCAAATGCCACCTTTGCTCACACGTCTAGTGTGTACCTGGTTCAGTCTTGCAGTGCCGCCCTTAGCCAGCCCGCACCATAGTGCACTGCTGCATATGCAACAATGTTGACGTCACATGACGGATGGTCATGTGATGTTGTTTCCTCCCAGCTGCAAAACAGCAGGGAAAGAGAAGTATGGCTGACAACTGGGGAGCAGGCGCGACAGCAACCAAGACTGTGAGCCACAGGGTGTGGGCTGAGAGGCTAAGACACTGACATAGTATGGCGGCCCCTTTGTACCGCACCAGCACAGTGGCACATTAAAGAAAATTAAAAAAAATAGGAAGTGGGAGTGACTGTGCCACTGCCAGGCACCCCAGAAAATTGGGCACCCTAGACCAGTGCCTAGTCAGCCTCTTGGTTAATCTGGCCATGCCCACACTCCAACTGTCCCATCTAGTTAGCTCATGTTTTTTTTATTCTTATACTAGCCATATATTTACCCCAAAAGTTGTTACATTTTTAGCTTCAGCCACTACTGCTGGGAGGCTATTCCATTTATGTATTCAGTATATAGCTCCTAAGAATGCAGTAATCCATAGAGGAAATGCTCCACCTACATTCTGCAGAACCATGTACGCATTTTCTATTAGTGAACTGCCGCTATCCTATTAAAAACAACAAATACATGAAAATGCTAAAAAAATATATTGGGAGATATGTCTGACTTGCTGTATGCAGGACACCTACCTACCGTAAAGTCTCAGGTATAATACACACCGGTGTACAATACGCAGGTATAGAATACCCAAGATTTTATGGGAAAACAAGAGTCCCTATGTATAATATGCACCCTTTTTCCCCACTTTCTCAAAAAAATGGAGGCTGCCAGATTCCTTTCCTCCCCCAGCGCAATCTGCTTTCACCACATCCCTTACTTTCAAATTAGATCTCAATCCCATCCGATTCCTCTGTGACAGCTTCAATGTGGACAGCATGCTTGCATTTGCCGCCCACTTCCATCAATGCCCTGTTAGGACCTTTCAATGAAAGCCATCGTAATGCCCTGTAAAGACCTCAAGGTCCTTGCAGGGCAATACCGTAGATCCAGCACTTAGATCTCTAAGCATTGGATCTACGGTATTGCCCTGCGAGGACCTTGAGCTCCTCACAGATAATTACCATTGGCTTACACTGAAAAGACCTGACAGGGCAGTGAAGATGTCACGGAGGAATCCGACAGACATGAGACTTCAGTGCAAGTAATTTAATCTGGTGAGCGTGGATTGTGCTGGGGGAGGGAATCTTGCAACACCCCCTTTTTTTTTTTTTTTTTTTTTTTTTGAGAGCGGATTGCGGTGGGATAATAAAAAAAAAAAAAAAAAAAAAAAAAAATATATATATATATATATATATATATATATATATATATATATATATATATATATATAGATTAGTATATAAATTGTTGTGTATAATACCCCTCACACACACTTCACCTCACTCACACATACTCCTCAAATGCACCTCACTCACATCTTAATCACACACACCCCACTCAATCACACACACCCCACTCACACACATAGCTGGCTCATACACTCCCACAAACACATACGCATCTCACATACCACACTGACACAAGCACACCACACTCATACACACACACACACACACACATGCATTTCAATCAAACACACACACCTACACCTCACTCACACTTCTGAATTGTTCACTATTAACAAATAATGGCAACGGTATTGAAAGATAGACAGACAGTTCTCCATTTAACTCTTTGAATGTCAGAGAGCCTAAACCCCCCATTACAAAGGGTTACAATACTATGAATTTTACACACTGTTACATTCATTATGATGAAAATCTTTTGTTCTTTCAATGTATGATTGAGCCACATGAAAAAGTAACCAGTTTTAACCCCTTAAGGACCCATGACATGCCACGACCGTCATGGTTAAATTTGCGTTAAACACATGACGGTCCTGGCACGTCATGGAATTCAGGGGTCCCTGCGTGGCTGAATCCATTGTGCAAATTAAAAAATTTTTTAAAAGTCCGTGGACCTTAAAGGCACAGTATTACTTAATTTTAATGCAGTTTAAAATTGTGCATGTTAAAAAAAATAAATGAAAAGGTATAAGTCCCATCTCTTAAAGGGATAGTAATGCTTAAAATGTAAAAAAATATATGTTGTAGGGTTTATCCCCCTGAGTAAAACAAGGGTACTCCCACTGCTGAGAGATATTTTATTAAAAAATTATAACGTCTCAAACTTTTTTAGGTGCAATATCACAGTGGCTTGAAAATGTACAGTGGAGCTGTTGCTACACCATCCTATGGAGATTTATGGTCTACAGACCAAAGCAATCCATAGGATGGTGTAGCAACAGTGCCACTGTAAATTTTCAGGCCACTGTGATATTGCACGTAAAAAAAATAACGTTTGAGCTGTTATAATTTTTTAATAAAATATCTCTCAGCAGTGAGAATACCCTTGTTTTACTCAGGGCGATAAACTCTACAACATACATTTTTTTACACTATCCCTTTAAACTTGTATAGTTCAAGAGATATAGGATTTTAAAGTTCCCCCTCCTGCCCCTTTTCCAGACGTCAGCTCTCTTGCTGGCAGATTGAGATCCTGGTCCGGACGACTCTTCAACAGAGCTGAAGTAGCATTATCTGGCTCTGCTGAAGAGACATCCGGTCCCAGAACCAGGATCTCAGTGCGCTAGAGCGATGACGTCTGGTAAAGGAGCAGGAGGGGGAACTTTAAAAGCTTATATCTCTTAAACTATACAATTTTAAGAGATGGGACTTACACCTTTAAACTTCATTAAAATGAAGTAATACTGTTCCTGTATATTTAATGTACTAGTATTTCTCCACCCTGGGATAATATAATATCAGATTCCCCTCAAGATAAAAGTCTGGTAGATTTGAACAATAGAATAATTATTATTTTATGACCTTTATAACAAAATTCAGAAATTGTGATTTTATGTCCTGTGACCTTTTGTATGTTCTCTCCAAAAGGCAGGAAGGACAGAAGATACCCATCATAAAACTTCTGCTTTTAGGGTGACATGTACTAAGTATTTAATACATCAGTATAGTAGTAGTAGTAGTAGTAGTAGCAGTAGTAGTAGTAGTAGTTGGGTAGGAGAGAGGTCTGATGTCTGAGCTGCTTTTGTGTATACTGTCAGGGGTACAGGGAGCTCAGTGATGTAAGGGCAGTGTTAGGTGAATTATATACTTGTTACAAGGTAGAGGACTGTATACATGATAGGTAAGAGGGTGGCTACAATGAATTGGGGGTATAGCGTCAGCACTGGGAATGAGAGGCAACTGGATGTAGTAGTAGTGCCCTCTGTGTGGTAGATCTAAGAGGGAGAATAAAGAAGGAAGAAAAAGGATAAAGGACATGAGAGAAAATGGGGGGAGAGGGTGAAAGGAGGCTGAGAGAGACTAGAGGCTGAGTATTGGATGAGGAAAAAGGGAGAGTGAGAATAAGAAGGGTGAGAGAGGAAGAAGAGTAAAGCGGTTTTAAAGTTGCCAGTGGGAGGGAGCTATGGAGGTGCCATCAGAGAAAAGGAGCTCTCTGGCACATAAAGAGTTAATGTTTTAGCACACACTAGAACACTGCTGAAGCTGTACAAGATTTGTTCAGGCAGACGGGACGGAGATTTCTCTGAATGTATCACCCAACAGCTACCTCCACCAATGAAAGAGGTTATTAAAACCAGAGAGTGGGAGCAGATTCATCCAAAAGTTCATCAGAGACGATCTCTCCATTCCCCCGTCTGCTTAAATAAATCATATACAGCAATGTGCTGGTATGTGCTGAAACATTAACCCTTTATGAGGCAGACAGCTGTCTAATGCATTAAAATCACATCTAAGCTGTACTTACCCGATTAAAACAAACTCAAATGTGCAACAAATGGAACACAAGCCCAGAGTCTTCACTTGAACCGCTACACTGAATGATGGCTCTTGTACAAACAAATGACTGGGCCCGGTTCTTGGGACCTGCTCACCAATGGAAATTCAGCCCCTGCTCAATATTTATGTCTTTATGTTATTACTTGTTGCTCTCCTCACTGCCATTTTTTCTTTTGCATCATGATATTTATTTATTGTCATTATATTCTATCTGTTTTGGACATATATAAGAACCTGTTGTCACAGTTACCTTAATTCCTGGCCTTGACTCAGGGCTAGGATGGCAAGAAATGTTGCTTCTGCGTCATCCCATGTGTCATTTGTAGGATAGGGTCTGGGCGCACTGGGCGTCTCTAGTGGTTGCCCGTGTCCTCTGCCGAATTGACGCGGCTGTTCGAATTGTCGTTCGTTCTAACGCAGGGTCGACCAAATCTCTCCTCGGTGTGCCATTTTCGGGCGCAAGGCTGCAGTATGTAGCAGGCCTCAGCTTTATGCAGCTGGGGCTGGTAGCTCCACCCAGCTACTTCCTGGTTCGGGGTATTTAAGGGAACTGGATCCTTATCCAGTTGCCCTTTCGTTGTTGTTTTGTGCAGTAGCATCTTACTTGTTCCTGATTTCCTGTGTATGACCTTGGCTTGTCTGAAAATCCAACCTGGTGCTGACCTGGGGCTCTGTCTAGCTACCCTCCGTGTTCTTCCTGTCTAGTTGACACCCCATCTGGTGCAGACCTGTGGCTCTATTAGACTCTACCTTACTGACTGCAGGTGTGAGTCAGTGTCTCCTTGCTGCCTTCCTTTTCAGGAGATTGCCTTCTCCTTACTGACTGCAGACGTGAGTCAGTCTTCTGCCCGGTTACCATCCTTAGGGGAGACTGTTTGGGTACACGCTCTTCCTATCTAGCATACAGACTACCATTGGCCTTGGCCTAGTCTTTGCAGCCTGGGTACCTGGAGGTATACTTCTATTTATGATAGAGTCTCTGCCTTTCGGGTTACTCTCTGCTACTCCCTGTGATTACCTACTCTTTATATTGCTATTCATTTTAATAAAGGTGATTTTACTATACCGTCTGACTCCTTGTCTTGCTTGCAAACTGTGACAGTACGTAAGGGTCATGACAACAGACGGTATCAGTGAGTCACCTTTGCAGAAGATCCTTGACAGGACTGAGGACCAAGATCAATGTATGATCAATTATCCTTAGCCATGCAATCCTTGCTTAATCGCACTACTCACCTTGAACGCTTGAAACTGCCAACGGTGGCCACTCCAGCTCCTTCCTTGACACCAGCGGTTCAAGCTACCTCTGATGCAGGTGTGGTCAGAGGATTGTCTGGATCCGTTCTACTTCCTCAGCGTTACAGTGGGTATCCTGAGTATTGTTGTGGTTTCATGAACCTACTGGGCGTATATCTAGAAATTATTCCGCATGCCTTCCCTAGCGAGTGCAGTAGGGTTGGCCTAATGATTTTGCTTTTGTCTGGTAAGGCATTGGCATGGGCTAATCCTTTATGGGAGACAGACAAATCTATAATTTATAATTTTAAGGAATTTGTGGCCTCCTTTAGATGCATCTTTGATGTGCCAGATCTCGCGACCTCAGGTTCAAAACAACTTATGACCATCCATCAGGGCAATCGTACAGTGGCGGATTATGCTATTGAGTTCTGAACCCTGGCAGCTGAGGTGAGGTGGAACAATGAGGCTCTTGTAGTGCCTTTTCCCAAGGGCTTTGTGACTATTTGAAGGACTAGATTGCTACCAGTGAGTTACCTAAAGGATTGGATGATATGATATAATTTATCATCCTAATAGACACCCAGGTGAGAGAGAGACCCTCATTTAAGGGCTCCAGTCACTGAGTGGTCTCCCGATACATTGCAAGCCTTCAAAAAAACCTCAAAACACCATTTCCTGTAGCGCCGATTCTGGTGCATCCTGCCCTGCCCTTTACCCTGAAGGATGATGCATCTGAGATTGGAGAAGGCGCCCTCCTTTCTCAGGGCTCGGCTCCAGGGGAGGCCTTACACCCATGTGGCTATTATTCTAAAAAACTGTCTAAGGCAGAGATAGTTTATCAGATTGGTGACAGAGAATTACTGGCCATTATATTGGCAATCAAGGAGTGGTGTTACCTCTTGGAAGGTACCAGTTCCCCAATCCTGATTCTTACTGATCATAAGAATCTCAACTACTTGTCCAAGGCAAAACGAATGTCTTCCCCTCAACCTAGATGGGCATTGTTCCTATCCAGGTTCAGTTACGTGGTTTTGTATCTTCTGGGCTCTAAGAATGTGATGGTGGATGCCCTATCACGCCAATTTTGCACGTTGTCTAAGGAGGAGGTCCCTCCCACACCAGTCATTCCTGCTTATTGTATTCTGGCTACTATATGAACCTGTATTACTTCTCCTCTGGGAGAAGAGATATTGGCTGCTCAAGAATCAACTCAGGCAGAGACACCTAGCGGCAGATGCTTTGTTCCTGCTCAATTCCGCATTAAAACTACTCGAGACCTACCATACCACCAAAATTGCTGGTCATATTGGGCACGACCAATTGATTTGGTCTTTCTCTAGATTGTTCTGGTGGCCAAGCCTCCGCTCCGATTGTGCTGCTTTTACTGCAGAATGCACGATGTGTGCTCAAGATAAATCATCTCAACATTTACCCGTCAGTCTCCTTCAACCTGTGGCTAATGGAGAACGTCCTTGGTCCCGTCTTTCCATTGATTTTATGGTTGATCTGCTGGTATCTTCTGGCTGCATGGTCATCCTGATGATCGTAGACAAATTGTCTAAAATGGCTCATTTTGTGCCTACCATCCACACAGGAGTTGGCGGTGGTGTTTGCTAGAGAGGTCTTTCGTCTCCATGGCATACCCAGGGTGATTGTCTCGGACAGAGGTAGCCAATTCGTGTCCCGGTTCTGGAGATGTTTTTGTACTCAGATGGGGATTCAGTTGGCATTTTCCTCTGCTTACCACACACAGTCCAATGGTGGGGCCTAACGGTCTAACCAGGCCCTAGAACAATTTCTCTGCTGCTATATTTCTGGCCACCATGATAATTGGGCTACCCTGTTACCTTGGGCAGAGTTTGCCCAGAATTGTGCCTTGAACTCTTCCACACAGAGTTCTCTGTTTATGATCAACTATGGGTTTCAACCATGTAGCTCTTGATGAGCATTTGAGGACACTCCGTTCCTCTTGGGTTCAGGTACAGCATACCCTTCGTGGTTCCGTGCAGCGGCAGAAAAAGCAGGCTGACCATAGACATTTGTCGGCACCTACCTTCCAGGTGGGAGAGAGGGTGTGGCTGTCATCCTGAAATCTGAACCTCCAGGTGCCATGTAATAAGTTGGCTCCTCAATTTGTTGGTCTCTTCCCTGTGTTGCACAAAATTAACCCTGTGGCGAATGCTCTGGAGCTTCCTGCCTCCATGCGCATTCACAATGTGTTCCACGTCTCCTTACTCAAACCTCTGATTTGTAACCGTTATACCACCAATACAGTCCGACCAGCTCCAGTCAAGGTTGGCAACCATGAGGAATTTGTGGTACAGAGCTTTCTGGACTGCAGATGGGTCAGAGGGTGCCTGCAGTATTTGATGGAGAGGTTATGGTCCTGAGGAGTGCTCATGGACACCTGCCAATAATGTGCACGCTCCTGTGCTGGTGCGCAGTTTTCATGCTCGTTTTCCTGACAAACCCCGAGCAGGACCTTGGAGGAGGGGTCATTGGGGGGGGGTACTGTCACAGTTACCTTAATTCCAGCATCAACTACAGCCTTGATGCAGGGCTAGGATGGCACGAAATGTTGCTTCGGCGTCATCCTATGAGTCATTTCTAGGATACAGCCTGGGAGTGCTGAGTGTCTCTAGTGGTTGCCCGTGTCCTCTGCTGAATTGATGCGGCTGTCCGAATTGACGTATGTTCTGACACAGGGTCGACCGAATCTCTCCTCGGTGCTACATTTCCGGGAGCAAGGCTGCAGTTTGTTACAGGCATCGGCTTTATGCAGTTGGGGCTTGTAGCTCCACCCAGCTACTTCCTGCTTCTGGGTATTTAAGGGAACTGGATCCTTATCCAGTTACCCTTACGTTGTTTACGTTGTGCTGACCTGGGGCTCTGTCCATCTACTCTCGGTATTCCCTCCTCATTAGAGGACATCCTAACTGGTGCAGACCTGTGGTTCTGGCTGACTACCCGTTCCATGTATGACCCTGGCTTGTCTGACTATCCGACCTGGTGCAGACCTGTGGCTCTATTAGACTCCATCTTACAGACTACAGGCGTGAGTCACTGTTGCCTTGTTGCCTTCCTTTTCAGGAGATTGCCTTCTCCTTACTGACTGCAGGCATGCGTCAGTCTTCTCCCCGGTTATCATCCTTAGGGGAGACTGATTGGGTACATGCTCTTCCTATGTGGCATAGAGACTACCATTTGACTCGGCCTAGTCTTTGCAGTCTGAGGACCTGAAGGTATACTTCTATTTCTGACAGGGTCTCTACCTCTCGGGTTACTCTCTGCTACTCCCTGTGATTACCTACTCATTATATTGCTATTCATTTTAATAAAGGTGATTTTACTATATTGTCTGACTCCTTGTCTTGCTTGCAAACCGTGACACCCATGAGATGTTTGTTGCTTGATATATGTTCTTTGTACGTAAACAGCACATCAGGATGGATTAAACTGCCTAACATGCTATGTCACAATACACTACTTTAAAGCTGCATTGCCCACATGCTGGAAAGAAAAAAAACAACAACCATGTTTTAGCCCTTTGAATGCTAGAGGTGTCTTCAAGACATTGTAATGAAGTGTTGCTAGCATCCAAGTGATTAATAAATACAGCACTGAGAAGCTTGTCCCTGCCAGTCCTCAGTGGGCTCACACATTCTACAAATGTGTTGGCAATTTTTGATTTTTTTCATCCTTCTGTGAATTCCTCCAAATCCGCTAAAGCCATCTTGTCTCCTTTTCCTGCTACTGTTTTTTTTTCCTTTCAATCTGAACTAAATCCTAGCTCACGGATTGCCAATTGTTGAACCTGCAACTGTTGGGAACTACAATTCTCATCCTTCGCTACTGGCTGGTAAGGGATAATGGGAATTTTAGTCCCCAACTGTGGGAGGCTCAGCATTTAGTTAACCCTGCCACAGTAATAAGCG
This sequence comes from Rhinophrynus dorsalis, assembly GCA_037306005.1. Taxonomy (NCBI): domain Eukaryota; kingdom Metazoa; phylum Chordata; class Amphibia; order Anura; family Rhinophrynidae; genus Rhinophrynus; species Rhinophrynus dorsalis. Next base: position 118,461,483 of record CM074727.1, on the reverse strand, counting down.
GTTCTGATCTTTTGAAATATTTTGGAACCTTGTATGCCTCCCTTCTACTAAAATGCATGTAATCCTGAATAAACATATATACTCTCATCAACATATAAATAGCAAGATAATTCTACACTATAACAGCCCTTACAGTAAGCAACCTCTTCCTCTTCTGAAGTTGAAAACTCCTTTCCTCAGTCTAAAAGACAAAGTATTGTTTAAAAACAACTTTCCTGTTACATTTCTTAAAGTTAAAGTTAACTAAGTATGGATCCAATCACACAGCAATCAGGTGTACCTCTCACTTTATGTTGTCATCATGTCTTCATTTTTGTGGATATAGTGATCTCTCTAATGAAGTCTGCTTCAAGGTCAAACCTTCTGACAACAAATAGTGGGTTCAAATAGACATGAATGACAAGTAAAGGTCACTAGTCTTCATCAGTGTACACTGAAACAGCAGTGAAGTACAAGAGAGAACAAATGCTCCTAAAATATATAGGTACAAGTAATTGCTGTTTGAATAATACATACATAGACAAGTACGTCTGTTAAACAAATTAAGAGCTACATATTCCTGGGATAAAGTCCTCCTTCAAATCTCTCACTAATAACCAAAGAAACGTAGACTGACAAAAATGTTAACTCTTTATGGGCAGAAAGGGATTTGAAAAGCAGTGGGAAGCAATGTTTTACACACCTGCCTGGTCCTTAAAGGATTGTGGCGCATCATGAACTGACAGGGTGGATTGTATTTGAGCAGATCAGGAAGGACTGAGAGCAAAAGCTCTCATTGTTGTTACAGCAACACAACATGCTTAGTATAGTGTGTTGTTTTACTAGGATAACAGCTGCAAAGACAAAAATAAAATTCTAGCAAATCTAGGCCTAAGCAGTTGCAGAATATTTATAAAATTAACCCCTCAGGTAGTAGATAAATCTTCAGGGCATCCGAAGTCCCTTTTAAATGGGAGTTATTAGATACATATGGTAACATTTATTTACCCTGAATTGCTCAACTTCTGTTATACACGTGTCCCATAATGTCAAATGAAGTAAAGAAACCGCTTTCATCAATCTTACCTAAAGTACTGTGCTTCTCTCTACCAGGTCCGACTCTCTTTGATGGGCAAAGAATATTTACTCAACAATGTCCAAACTAACAGCTACGTAACTGACAATGTGAACTGTCAAGCTGTGTTCCAAAGAGCTCTGACTGCCATGGAGGAAATCCGTGTTAGTGGACTGTGTCATGCTAAGTCCATGAACCCTTTTGCCAGGCCACAACTACCATTATCCATTGGTGAGTGGAGTGGCAGAAGCCAGAAAACAGAGATCAATGGCATGATATCAGAACTAATCAATAGAACTCCATTACAAACATAGAGGAGCGCTCCAGGGCATTTCATGGACCAGCACACCTGAATGGCTCTGTGTATATCGTTGGTGGTGTGGAAAACAGGATTCACTCAAGAAGTGTGAAAAGATTTAACCCTGAGACGAAAATAATCCACCATGTGAGATGCAGCATGCACCCCTAAAAGATGTTATGTGAGCGTGACTGTGATGGACAATGTCATGTTTCCATAGGGGAATCTGATGGCCAGGACCCCCCTAGGACAGCAGATATATATCAGCCAGATAAAAACCGGTGGACATTGATTGAGCCCATACAGGAGCAGCAATCTGGTGCCAGTGCTGCCAAGTTGTTTGGAAAGGTAAGACGCTACCAAGGTAGCATTGATCCAAGTTAACTATGACAGCTTGCGTTACTCTTGGGATAGGTAAGATAGGTTCTTCTCAGTTCTTGGACACAATTCCCTCTAGATAAATCAACAGTTCTTTGACTGATAAGAGTTTGCTGTCCATAAAACAAGCTATATAGAGAGAACTTATGTTTATGTTTGAACCCAGAAGAACACTAATCTTTACCTGTGATCATGCTGAGTATTGCATACATGATTTGTCTTATACGGGAAGGGGAAAAAAGAGAGAACAAAAAACTATATTGTTATCACTTGTAGAAGTAAGTCTTGGTATGAAGATTCCTGGCTGTGCTGCTGATTTCTATGTAACTCTTTAAAGACAAGAGGGGTGAGATGCAAATCCATCTGTTCTTTAACCCACTGAGTGCCAGAGAGGGCTCCAACACACTGAGTTGCAATGTGCTGGATCCCTTTCTGGCACTCAAAGTGTTAAAATTAATTTTAACACCAGTAGTCTTTACTGTGTTAGTATTTAATTGGATCTTAATGTATATGAAAAGTAGATTTTATTTTTATTTCTATTGACTCATTTTAATGTTAACAATAGGAAACAACAACTACTGTGGGGGGATCAAGATTGTTTATAAATTTCCTTGTATTTTTTTAACCCCTTAACGACTACTGATGTGCCAGGACCGTCACGGTGGTCAGGAGACTGCAACCATAAATTATCATTTAAACTTTTGGAGACGAGAGATATCAACAGCACACTATGACACTTCAACTCTCCTAGAGGGTAAGCATCATACTGGTTTGTACCGTGTACTAGAAATAGATAAATGAAATGAAAACATGTTTATTCTTTTAGATATAAGTGATGTGTTAAATGTTAAATGCCTTAATGGTCTTGTATACTTTATAAAAGCCATTGAAACTGATACCTCAGAACAGTTGTTCTTGCACCGTTTTAGATGGTGCATTTCTGCTCTGACTTCGTAACTCTGTTTGACCCAACTTTAGTAATTGTGTTACTAGTGCTCACCAGGACAATATGAGGTTCATGATGTTTCTTCTTCATTACAGGTAGGAGGCTATGAAACACGTCTCAGCAGGATGAGTTCTTTCATTCAAATGAGAACTGGCTCTGTTGTCTCTGGGTTCAGCAACGTGAGAGATTATGCCCCACGCTAGAACTTCCAGCAGTTGTCATCTTCACTGTTTACTGCATATTAGTTTATTAGGAATACGTTAGGTCTAAGTTAGTAAGTTAGGTATATGTTAGGTATATGTTAGGTATAAGTTAGGAATAAGTTAGGAATAATTTAGGAATAAGTTAAGTATAAGTTAGTAAGTTAGGTATAAGTTAGGAATAAGTTAGTGATTCCCCTCACCTTCCCCTTTCATGATTGCCTTCCCCTGTTTCTTCTGTATTCCCCCGTTACTATTAAAATATAAATATATATTTTAAAAAATTACCAGAAATAAGTGTCTAAGTTATTCTTTGTTCAGTTTCTCTTATATGGGTAAATAAAGGAAGGGAAGCTGAAGTGGGAAATGTAATAATTTGTCTTGTTTAAGGACAGAAAGATGTCACAATTGGGGTGTGTCTAGAAACACCAGGATGATAAAATGAACTTTAAAACATATAACTAGAGATATGACAATTACTGACAGAGAGGCATGTGTCATGAAAGTGACACGACCAGTCATGGACCATGTACTTTTTGTAGGTTTTTGTAGCAATGCCATTTTTAGTCCATTCCATAATAAGAAGTCCCATCTGGGTCATGTTGCATCTCGGCATGCTAAATCCTTGGTTGCTGTGACATCTCTAATGCATTGCACAGGGGCTAATAAAGCATGCAGGTAATTATTTCATTGATATTTTTCTGTACTCCAGAATGTTATTCTCATGTTATAGAAAGCGTCCCACAGGGACCCTATGACGTTGCTATAACATACCTGACTTGGGCAGCATTGAGACGCAATGTGCTATAAAAGGAAACAACTTATGTAAACTAATCAGAATTGTAGCTATATATAAGAGTGGAGCATTTCATTTCATACCCAGTTGTAATTAAAAAACAAGACAAAAAGTGCTTTAACCCCCAGAGTTCCAGGGTGGTACAGCATTTGGGCTGGGACAGCTGATTCTGCTGTGCCAAGCCCATATGCCGCACCACCGAATTGCAATCACTGATAAAGGTGGTGACTTGAGAAGACTTTCCTCAATCCCATTCAATCCTACCAGTAGGAGAAGGAGTGAAGCAGGAGAGCATGTAGCTCTCCGGAGTAACATTTACTGATCTCCTAGCACAACTGGCTGGTAGATCAATAACTGGGGGGGGGCATCGGGAGGGGTCTTGATGTCCCCCCACAAAAAAATGTGATTATTGATTAAAAATTAATAAAATAAAAAAATAACCCTGTGTGTGTGCCACAGGGGTGTCCATTGCATGGCACACACAGGATATATTATTGTAGCCTTTTTCTTTGTATTCAGACCTGATTGGGGGCATCAGGAGGGGGTTCTGATGCCCCCCATATAGGTCTGCATTAAAAAGTTTAAAGAAAAAGAAATACAAACCCCCCTTTGGCACACACACAGGATTAGTTTTTATTCCACTACTTTTTATTCAGACTCTGATGCCTGGATCCTGACGCTCTCTCAATGAGGTATCATCAATAATATAATAAAGAATAAACCATTTTTTAAAAAATCAACCCTCTCTGTGCCGCTGTTCACTTTTGAAAGGTCACACGCAAAAGAGCGTGCAACCTTTTAACAAAGTAACCATGTCGCCATGATTAAAATGCCGACATGAGAATAACTCTCATGTCGCAAGGTCAAACATTGCATGCCCTTAACTACAACTCCCATCATGCATCTCTGTGCAGATTTTTTACAGAGAAAAAAATAAAATAGTACATTGCCCATATAAAAGTAAAGGGTAATACTACCTTGCAAATCCACAGAAATTCCCTGTAGAGCCTCAGAGCCCTCTCTGTCCGTCAGCTACCACCATTCCGGATCCCTCCAGAGACCTCATATGTAAACTGTCCTATGTCTCGTTGGGGTTCTAGTCCCCGATGTCCCAATGTAAGATGGGGAACTCTCATTTTACTGATATAAAATATATCCAAGTTTTAAACCTTTGGATTCTACAGACATAACCCACTCAAACACTATAATCAGTTGGAGATACTGCTAGCATCTGATGTGTTATAGTTGTTATTTTGGAATTAACTCTATTTAGTTAAGTTAACTTATTTAGTTAAGTGAAAAAAAAAAAAATCATCCACCTCAGAAGATGAAGCACAAACACCCATTTAGAACTCGCGGTTATACCCGATGCCCACTTACCAGATAAGTAAGCATGATGGGAGTTGTAGAAGACAAATGATTATTATCATTAACATTTTATTTAGACCTCACTGGGAAAATATAAAAAAATCTTGCATGTGCCACAGGGGGGTCCAACGCATTGCACTGGACCCCCCTGTAGCACACATGCATTTTATTTTATTTTATTTTTTTGAGACCTTGCTGGGGGGCATCCGGAGGGGCCTGATGCCCCCAATGTGATATGCATAAAAATATAACTAAAAAAAAAAAAAATTAATCCTCTGTGTGCCCCAGGGAGTTCAGTGTACTGCTTTGCAATGCATTGGACTCCACAGAGGCATACACTTACAGTTTTTTTTTTCACAGACCTTGTTGGGGGGCATGAGGAGGATTCCTGATGTCACCAATAAGATATCAATAAAAAATAATTCTAGTTATTATTATTTTTAATAATAATAATAATAATTTGCAGTGCATTGGACACCCGTGTGGCAGACAGATTATTATTTTGACCAACGAGGTCAAAATAAAAAATATTGGGACCCACCCCCTAAAAAACTGTGTGTGCCAAAGGTGGGTCCAGTACATTGGTTTGGAATGTGTTGCACTCCCCTGTGGTATGAATAAAATATAAAAATTAAAAAAAAAAAAAAAAACAACTAACCTTCTGTATGCCACAAGGAGTCCAATGCATTGCTTTACAATGCAGTGGACACTACAGTGGCATACACAGGATTAATATTATTTTTTCATTATTATTTTATTAAGACCTCTTTGGGGAGAGGGCATCAGGAGGGGTCCTGATGCCTTCAAATGAGGTCTAAATAAATAAAATCCTTGTGTGTGCCACAGGGTAGTCTAATGCATTGCCCTGCATTAGTTGGACCCCCCTGTGGCATTCACGCAATTTTTTTTAATTGTAGTTTTTATTCAAACCTTGTTGGGGGAATCAGGAGGGGTCCTAATGCCCCCAACTAGCTATGAATAAAAAATAATAATTAAAAAAATAACCCTCAGTTTGCCACAGGGGGGTGCAATGCATTGGACACCCCTTTGAAAGACAAGACTTTTTTTTCATTATTATTTTATTCAGACATTGGGTGGGTGGGGCATCAGGAGGAGTCCTAAATAAAAAAATATTGGGGGGAAAAACTTGCATGTGTCACTGGGGGGTCTAATGCACTATTTAGCAATGCACTGGACCCCCACTCCCCCCGTGGCACACACACGTTCATTACTAGATTATTCAGACCTCATTGGGGTGCATCAGGAGGGGTCCTGATGCACCCCCAAGGAGGTCAAAATAAAAAAAACCCATATGTGTGCCATAGGTGCGTGCAGCACATTGGTTTGGAATGAGCTGCACTCCCCTGTAGCATGAATAAAACATAAATTATAAAAATTAAATAAAAAATATTAACCCTCTGTATGCCACATGGAGTCCAATGCATTGCTTTCCAATGTACTGGACATACTTGTGGCATACACAAAAAAATGCCCCCCAATCTCCCTCACATACTCTAATTCCCCAGCCTCTTTTCACAGTCCACTGGCATTCCCATTCCCCTCAGCCTGACTCCCCAGCCTGGTTCTACTGCCTACTGGTAGACACAGACTAATAATGTGCACTGGGTTCAGGCTGGGAATCAAACAGTGTATGCAGGGGGCATACAGTGCACATTGGTAGTCACAGATCCCCCATATGCACTATCTGCCCCTCCCACACCAGCTCCGCTGCCCACTGGTAGACATACCCACATACACCGTCTGACTCCCCACCCGGTTCCACTGGCAGTCACAGTTCCGCACGTACACTGGCTGATAACCTAGCCTGTTTCAACTGGTAGCCATAGAATCACACGTACACTGTTTGCGTCACCATCCTTGTTCCACAGGTAGCCATGCTCCTGGCACCTAATATAGTATGTCAACCCATACCAGTGGGGTTCCAATTTTCTGGCTGGCAGGAAGTCCTGAATACACTAGCAAATCCCATGTTGTTGAACCATATTAGTAATAATATAAGGAGAAAAGTTAAGCTGTTACTGCTACAATCACTATATGCTTCCAAATATAAGCAGTTACTAGCCCAGGACCGAAGTCAATTGCAGATCTGGAGCTACTCCCGACAGCCTCTGTGAAAGACTTTCTCAGACAAGAAGACACAGAAATGGAGTGCTCAACTGACTCGCTCGTTGCTGACAGCCAAGTCAAACACCATCATTGATAAATTCAGATTTTATTAAACCCATTTAAAAGTGAATTCATGCTAGGATACATGTCACAGACACATATGCTCGCAATCCACCTAAAGCGTTTCATGATTGTTACACTTAATCATTGGTTGGATTTCAAACAAATACACAGATGTTTATAGCCCCAATTGAGGTGAACCAATAATACTCAAACATTGTGTCTTCTTTTCTAATGGTGTGCTCTGGGGGGTTCCAGCTCCCTTCTGTCTGTCCCTGCCCCTCCCCCATTTGCTGCCTAGCCTCAAACCCTCTGTTTGTTCTCTTGAGGCTGAGATCATCCAAATTTACTGAACCTTGCAATCTCAGGTAACATTGGTGTGTTTGTGTGTGTGTATGTGATAAAAAGGGGAAATTAGTTGCTTGGTGTAGTGAACCCCTTAAGGACCGTCATGGCTTGTTTTCCCTTAAGGACCCATGACATGTGCGTGCGTGGCCGGTCCCGAAGGGGTTAAAGAAGGACTGCACTTTGGAAATGTAAAGTACTGTTTTTTGGCTTTCTTTCTAAATATTGCCTAAAGTAGACGAATCAATGGAATTGAATTGGGTAGTATAGACAGGGATATAGGTGTGTTAATTTGAATAATCCAGGTGGTACTTATATTAATGTATGTCTTATAAATGCATCCATGTGTTTACCATCTGTATAAGTTTAAATAGAAATTATCATAGGTAGAAAGACAATCCATTGATGGGTATATATAGACATATGTATGTGATTAATTTATGTGTGTTTATATTTGTCCATTAGTGGATAAGTGGTAATTTTATGCACATAGCACACTTATAGTGACATTGTATCCCATCTATATATGTAGATATTTATAGTTAAGATAACAGATATATATTACCTATAAACTAATACAAAGTTAACAATTAGCCACCACTTAAACAAGTGTTGGTATTGATTCAAAATTCACACCAAGTTTTCTGTTTATCACACTGAAGATTATTAGATGGGCTGAGGCTGTGTAAACCGCCAAGCAGCAACAGAATCATGGTATTAGGTTATGTTATTTAATTAACTGTATATTTGTGTAGGAAATGGTAGATCATTCCAGAGGCTAGTGAATACTAAAGAGGACTTCAACCACTTTGAAGTTTTGAAACCCCCAAAATACTAAGTGTATATAAACGTATGTGGGATAACTACTATTGCTAGATAAATAAATAACTGGGGAGGATATATCTAATAAGAGGTAAAAGTAATTGTTTATATCAATTACAAATGAAATGGCTATGTTATCAAGCTTAGAGCTCTTCATAGCTACATGCATCGCAAAACCATAAAGGTAATACAATTGTTTGTGATGATAAGAATACAGATGTCTGGTCATATGTCCTAGAACGTTTCTAGAAAGAGACAGGGGCATTGAAAAGAAATAAGAGTAAAAAAAATGGAATTGCAGTGCCATGTCTGTATTTACTGTGCCTTGCAATGAGTAAGCATATAAGCAATCTAGAAACTGAGTTGCAAGAATGTAATAAATTCTAAATAAAGAAAAATTAATTCACAAGAATGTGATATTTCAGGGGTTACCACTCTTAATTCAGTGATCAGCTCCTCAAAGAAAGTGTCAGAAGAGAAATATAAAGAATCCCACGAGGAAACAATCACATGTAAAAAGAAACAAATGAAAGCAGATACTGAGAGACAGAGGATCACAACTACTTACATGATCCTACTTGATCAGTATTCCGAACTGAAAAATAGTTCTACCCAATCCAGATTATGTGGGAGACAGCCACAACAAGAGATAACGTCTCTTAATAATTATAGAAGGGGTTGAGAGTATGTCCACCAATGAGAAGGTATAAATTGCAGGTTTTAAAGAAAAATACAAATTGATGTTCTCCAAAGTATGTAAGCTGGAGAACACCCTAAAACAAGTTGCAACTCAAACAGAGTTAAAGAAAGGATCCAACTGTAGTAATAAGGTGGACATTTTTGTCAAGGGACAGTCAGCACTGACTGAAAATCTACACTGCATCGGTAGCACAGAAATATATGAAAATTATGTTTGTGATGTGTCAGCCATAACGGAGTGTGATATCACAACAGAAACCATTTTTTTCCTGAAAATGTGGAGACATCTCAATTTCCTCTCAGTATGCCCATCCCCTCTGTGGTTCAAAAGGTTGTTGTTAAGCAGAAGGATTACAACAGTAACCTAAAGGAAGATAACATTGCTGGTTATAGTGAAAAAGGCACACAACAAAAGGGTGAAGCCCTATTAACATCATGTCTCTAAATAAGTCAATTTTTGTGAATTATCAAATGCTACAAACAACTGTGAATACTTCACATAATACCTACAGGTTACTGAATCTCGAGTAGTCAGTAAATGTGCAACATAATTTGCATGTTCATAGTTGATTGTTGAGAGTGCAGGACAAGGAGTTAAAGAAATAGTAATGTTTCAAAATAAAAGCAGCTCCAATTAATCTTCATAGTATTTGAGCCATAGAGAGTGTTATTTCAATACTGTCTGAGTTGTAGTTCAAGAGTAATTGAATGATAAAGTATCCCTCTCCCGTCCCTTTTACCTAGCGTAAGCCACCTCCCCTCAGATGTGGAATCTGGTCCTAAGACCAGACAGCTCACAGCAAGGGACAATCTTCTTACTGTGAGAACAATGAAAACCCTTCTCCCCTTGACAGGTTTTTCCCTTATGCCAAGTGAAGATTGTCCCTTTCTGCAAGCCATCTGTTCACCGCCTTTCTGTTCTGAGGTGAGCAGTCTTACATCAGCAAAAGGGGAGGAGGAGGATATTTTATCATTCAATTAATCTTGAGCTACAACTTTGACAGTACTGAAATAACACTCTCCATGGTCCAAATACTATAAAGATTAATTGTAGCTGCTTTTATTTTGAAATGTTGCTATCCCTTTAAGAAGCCAGACTTGCTGGATTCACGGTAGGAGGTTGTTTTTACTGATGAAAAAGAAATTTCTACTAATGAACTGGACGGATTAAAGCATAACACGGCATCCCAACAGATTATGGGCTACCTCACTAGCCAACAATGAGGAGTAACAACATGAAGATACGTTTTTGGACCATCTCGAAACCACAGGGGGTAAGAAAAGAACTGGGGTGAGGCCATTCCTTTTTCTCTTACAATGTTGCTTTATCAAGGAACACAATAAAGTTTATTGTTGTCAAATGATCACAAAAGTTTGTTCTCCTATTATATGAGAAATTGATCATAAAACAAAATGCTCCAAACCAAGTCACAATACATTTTCTTGGGCACTATCATCTGTTGCATTGTGCTCAGATTAATCAATAATAGCAGATAAGAACCATTTGACCCATCTAGTCTGCCCTTTTTCCTATTTTGTGAACCTGAAACCTCATTTGGTCCTTGGTCTTGTCTTAGCATCAGGATAGCCTCACGCCTATCCCCACGCATGCTCAAACTCTCCACACCTGGCGCTAAAGACCAGAGGGACAACCCACCATACCCCCCTCCTACCCAGTGCCAAAAGTGCAGAACATCACGTACAGCATGATACGTCGTATTCCTTATTCAGACCTCTAGGAATCCTAGTGTCCAGAGCAAAAATCCAATATATCTCCCTATAAGTGAGCTTCCTTGACATATCTCCACCACTCACAGGTCTTAAGACCCTTTAAATAGCTTGAACCATAAAACCTTCCATATTAGAGTTATGTATAGTGCAAAAATGTGACACTGTATCACGGTCCCCGTGATTTCTCTCTGTCACTCTCTCTTGTGCTGCTCCCCTATTGGTTCAGCTTGTTTGGCCCGCCCCTGGTGACCTTTTTATACCTGTCCATTGGCACCTGTCAGGTGCCTTTTCGTGGTGTTCCAGAGCCAGTGTTGCTGTGTTCCTGATTTCCTGTGTACAGAATTGGCCTGTTCTGACTACGCTCCTGTGTTCCTGCTCCGTGATCTGACCCGGCCTGGCTGACGTTCCTGCTGGTTGCTGATCTGGCTTGTCTGCGAATCTCCTCCGTGATCTGACCCGGCCTGGCTGATGTTCCTGCTCGTTGCTGATCTGGCTTGTCTGAGTAACTCCTCCGTGATCTAACCCAGCCTGGCTGACTTTCTGCTCCATGACGTGCACCGACTTGCTACTGTTCCAGTTTACAGCTGCTGTCGCCCCGGCGACATTCTGATTGCTGCCGCGTGGGTGTCTGTGCTGATCGAGACTGCTACCATTAACTCCTGCTGAGCCGTGTCTCCTGAGCTGAGTCTTCCGTTACACTTGTGAGCTGTACCATCTTAAGCTGAGTCTCCTTGGCACTTGCAGAGCAATTCCTTTACTCACTGAGCCTCCGATTGTACTTGCAGAGCTATATCTTCTACCACTGCTGCTGTTGTTAACTCTTGCAGAGCCGTTGCAGTTATCCACTGCTCCTGCTGAGCCGGCCGCGTTTGGGCCTTGGTTAGACAGCAGCTCATATTGTCAACTAAGCAGAGTAGTCGGTCTCCGTTAACACGCCCATGGAAGCACGCTATTGGCTCTAGCTCCTTCAGAGTTCTCTCCTATACGACCTGGTGGGGCAATTGGTTCAAGCACTTGCAGCAACAGGTGGTTTCCATTAATACGCCCGTGGGGGCTATCGACTAAGCTCTTGCAGTACTCAGTGTCCGATGTTACGCTTGGAGGGTTCCTGGCTCACGCTCTAGCAGTGCAGGTTGTCTCCTTATACACCCGTGGGGGTAATTGGCTCAAGCTAACTCTGTACAGTTGGTCTCCATTATACGCCCGTGGGGGCTATTGGCTCACGCTCTTGCAGTACAGTATTCTCCGTTCTACGCCCCCCGTGGGGGCTATTGGCTCAAGCTATCACAATACAGTTGGTCTCCAGCTACCCTACAGAGTTCTGACTCAGTCTCTGCACTACCTAAGCAGCTCTCTACATTTAATGACTTAAGGTGTTGTGTTATCTAGCACCTCTAGCTGCCTCTTATTCTCCTTGGGCGTGGCAAACACCACAAATGAGACTGACGATTCCTTGTATTTAACTATTGCTTTCCATTCGCTATTCTTAGCCTGTCCTGTGACAGTATATGTATTATCCTTGCTTCTGTATACTGGTCCTGTGAAGGCATATGTAGCCTATATCTACTGCTATTTACTGTATTGCCTATAGAGGGCGATCTTGTTCTTATTTTTTCTTTAATAAAACTGTGTTTTATTCTAATCCACTGTCTGAGTGTCTGAAAAACCGTTACACACTACTCCTGTTCTCAAATCTCCACATTTAATATTGCTGACATGTTCTCGTATTAGTTCTCTAAAACTAAGAGTGGTTTGTCCCACATACTGAACCTTACACAAACTACAGGTAATAAGATAAACAACAAATCGTGTTGCACAATTTATATATTATTTTAAATTATAGATTTTATCCGTAGCTGTGGAATGAAAAAAATGTAGATGGTTCTAACCACTGGCAGCATTTACATTTATTACTGCCACACCGGTAAGTACTGGCAGTTCTTAACCAAGAACACAAATTCGATCCAACCTTATCTTTACAGTACAAACTAGGTGATAACCTGGTAGCAAGAGTTTGAGCTTTTTTGGAGACAAATCTACAACCCCTATCTAAAACAGGGTACAGTTGTCTGTCTCCCATAAGAATAGGTAAATGTTTTTTAACAATGTTCCTAATCTGATTGAACTCACAACTATATGAAGTTACAAAAGTAACTTTATCATAATTATTGTTTTTATCTTCAATATTATCCTTATTTGAACATGACAACAGCTCTGCTCTTGTGTTTCTTTTAGCTATGGTCTCTGCTCTATCCAACATCCATTTTGGATATCCTCGAGACGAAAGCCTGTGTCTCAAATCCCAGCATGAATTTTTAAAAAGTGTGTCGGTGGAGCAGTTCCTCTTCAATCTTAGGAACTGCCCCACTGGCACACTCCTTATCGTATATTGTGAATGATAGCTATCCGCACTCGACATAATATTTAAATCCAAAAAAGTAATCTCATTCGGGTGACTGGATAGAGTGAATTTTAAATTATATGTGTTGTCGTTAAGATACGACAAAAAAAGTAGAAGAAATTAAATCATTATCACCACACCAAATAATCAAAAGGCCATCAATATATCTCTTGAAGTACTGAATATCTTTAGTGAAAGGGTTTCTATCTCCAAAGATGTGGGTCTCCTCCCACCAACCCATAAAAAGGGTTAGTTAGTGTTGAACTATTTATGATCTGTAGGTTCATTGGTGCTCTGGTGTTTTGGGGGGCCTGCGCCTGGTCCTTGCCTTTCTTCCCGCCCTGGGGAACTTAATGGTTGGACATCCCAAAGTTACCAGTAACCTGTATTGAATGAGAGAGAAAATAGGATTTTAGTCTTACCTGTTAAATCCTTTTCTCTTAGTCCATACAGGTTACTGGTCTCCCACCCTGTCAAGGGACCATGCTTAGCTCTCCTGCGGCAGAACTTAGGGGTCCTTTCGGGTTCATGCTCACAGGAGTCTTCCTTTACCTTCTTACTACCTCGTCAATAGTTAGTCTGCATATCTTACTGGTTGGGGGATTGGCTAGCTGCAAGCTAAGGAAAGGAAGAAGGCTCCACCCAGCAGTCACTTCTCAGAATTGTTCCTGCCTATTAAAGGGGCTGATCGCCTACCCAAAGGTACCAGTAACCTTATGGACTAAGAGAAAAGGATTTAACAGGTAAGACTAAAATCCTATTTTATTCTTCTAGTCTCCCTTATGTGTATAAAATCTAATAATGCATTTAACTTCCTTCAAGGGTTAATAATTTAGTTTTTCAACAACAAGTAATATTGTAGATATTCAAATAATTAGTTAACTCATGCAAGTCCCATCTCTCAAACCTTACAGTTTGAGATATATATGATAATAAAGTTCCCCTCTCCCTCCCCTTTCACTGACGTCAGCCTCTAGCTGACAGAAGGAGATCCTGGCCCTGGGACCGGCCGGCGGCTATTCAGTAGAGCTGAAATAGTGGTAACTAAAAAGAAATACTTCACTGGAACCATCTACAAGGTGTGCTTGCAAACCAGGCACACTTTGTAGACAGTTCCAATGAAGTATTTCTTTTTAGATAGAGCTATTTCAGCTCTGCTGAAGAGCTTCTGTCGAGTCACACAACTCGAACCTCCTTCTGTCTAGACAGCTGACGTCTGTGAATGGGGAAGGAGGGGGGAACTTTATCATCGTATATCTCTCAAACTATAAAAGTTTGAGAGATGGGACTTGCATGACAATTTATTTTCTGAATATCTACAATATTACTTTTTATTGAAACAAGACATTACTAACCCTTTAAGCCTAGACCTGTACAGATACCTATCTTTCTCCTTCTGCGCCTGCTTATATTTCCAAAATGCTACTTTTCATTTCTCCTTTACTGTATTTGCCATTTCTGTGGCATACCTCAGTATTTTACTTTGTCTGTTACCATTACTAACAAACCTAATTCAATGTTCTGTTGCCTTACATAAATCTCCAGGGCCTCGATGCACTAAAAGCCAATGTGGTGTCGGAATGATATTGTCTATGTGTTCGAATCACTCCAACAATTAGATCTGCACACAGAGCGACATATTCACCAAAATTGCCGGATGGAAAGGGAAGGTTGGAGGAGGTCCCTATTAGCATACAGGATTTTTGAAGTGCTGTCGGTGTGGAAAGGAACTCCTCCCCTCACACATCACCAACACTACAACAATTCTGAACGGCATTCTCTGTGCTTCCATATCCAGCCAGTAGGGGAATACAGAGAAGGCTTTCAGCGCCATGGACAGCATTGAATGCCATAGATATGTACATTGCTCACCCCTCTGGCATTCAAAGGGTTACAATAAACAGAACTAGTACACCAGTCTCTACACAATGTTCCCCCCCTTTGACATTCCCCCCCTCTTAGTATGTCGACATATATTGCATTGCTTATATTTAACATACTAACTCCATCTGACTTCACCTCAACATTGGACAAGAACTGCCATTTATTCGACAGAACCTGTCCTTCATTCGACACTTAACCCTTTGAGTACCAGAGAGGTAGGAATTCATTGCTTAGCAATGTGTTTCCTACCTCTCTGGCACTCAAATGGTTAATATGTAAGGTATGCGGCTGCATTCCTTGCCAGTACATGTGTAAAAGCCGCAGATGTAAAAGCCACATCTACTGTAAGCGCTGCCTTCAATGAATGAACCATCTCGGGGTTCATTCTTGGAAAGCACAGAACTCCACTCTGATCATTGAATCAGTCACCCGGTCTGACCACGGTGACTGATTCAATGATGGGAACGCAGCGCTCTGCTTACCAAGAATGAACCTGGTGACAGGTTTAATTCATTCTACATAAGCGCTTGATGCTGCAAGGCAGAAAATGCCTTTGGAGTCACCCCATGGATCATCTATCCTTTTGGATAGATGATCCATGATAGAGGGCTATCAGGAGGGGTCCTGGTGCCCCCATGGAGGTCTGAAGGTTTTATTTAATTATAAAAACAGCATATAACCTATGTGAAACATAGGTTATATGTCCATGATTTAATAAACTGGCAACTGTCGCCCTCATGATAGGGGGGGTGTCATGAGGGGTCATGATACCCCCTTGAGGTCTGATGTTTGGTTTAATACATTTAATCACATATTTTCGCTGTCATCCAATACAGCTCACTGATAACTTTGGGTAGGCGATCAGCCCCTTTAAATAGGCAGGAACAATTCTGAGAAGTGACTGCTGGGTGGAGCCTGCCTCCTCTCCTTAGCTTGCAGCTAGCCAGTCACCAACCAGTAAGATTTGTTCCTTGGTCTAGACACAAGGCAAGAGAACAGTTCTGCTATAGTTTTAGCTTTTTTATTATTTTCTGTTAGATATGGAATACCACCATTAGGCGGATAACCATCACTGACAATTCCCATCACCCAAATGTGGATAGCTCAGTTTGCCAGGTGCTTTTGTGGACCAAAGCCCTGGGGGGAAAATCTTGGCTGCAAGTTCTTTCCCCAGGAGTTGCCTACCAAGGCTTCTTCTTGATATATGGTAAACTGAAGACGGAAGACCTGCTAAAAAAAAAAGGTGAGCACCCTTTGAGTGCTGAGGTCCACATGTTCCATGCTTCCCCTCCACAGAGGGGTCTCATTTGGAGTTCCTATTACATACTCATGCACTCTTTGGGTTTATCTGTATGTCTGTGAGGTGAGCAATTTTCTGTGGTAACTTAACCCTTTTGCTGCTGATTAGAACTTTTTGGGGTTTTTTGGGCACTTTCCCTACTGAGACCAGTGCTTATTGGGTCTACTGATTTATTCTAGTGGGCTTTTGAGTGGTTTTATGTTTTGGTATTCACCTCGTTAACTTTATGTTCTGCACCTTTAAGGCGCCCATTTACCGCATAGATGTCATTTCTCCATTCACTTCTATGGGACTTTACAGTTTGCGACATATCTCTGCAACCGCTCCACGTAGCGAGGTCAGAGATGGGTCATTTTGTTGGTTTGCCCTTGCTCTGTCATCCGGTCAATGTTCTGGGCATGTTGGGGGCCTTATTGGGTTCGGGCACTATTGGGGTACTCAGTTAGCGAAACTATGATTCCCATAAGTGCTCGCTTCGCACACTCGTTTCTGATTGGCTCCCGTTGCGGCAGCCATTTTGTGTATTGGCCAGCACAGTGGCTCAGTGGTTAGCACTGTTGCCTTGCAGCGCTGGGGTCCTGGGTTCAAATTCCACCAAGGACAACATCTGCAATGAGTTTGTATGTTCTCACTGTGTTTCCTCCGGGTACTCCGGTTTCCTCCCACACTCCAAAAAACATACTGATGGGTGAATTTAGATTTTGAGCCCCAATGGGGACAGGAACCAATATGAGCGTAAAGCGCTGCGGAATCTGTGTGCACTATATAAATAAAGGATTATTATTATTCACAGACTGAGTATCCTACGCAGGGCTTGGACTCTCCTTCTCTCCTCCGCAGTTTAAACCTTTACCTACCAGATAAGTCTTATTTAGCATTTCTGGGGTGCATTTATTTATCATACACACTGTTATGTGGGTGTTTTGATACTTTGACCGTTTGACTCTGTGAGAATGTCTTCTCCATTAGACCTTGGGGCTAAACCTAAGAGAAAGGATACTGGGGTGTCTGTGTCCCTCATTGCTCCTCATGTCACTCAGAGTTACCTAGAGAATACTCAGGTCATGTTTGCCCAGCATGCGCTGTTGCCCCTGAATCCCCTGCAGGGGCCTCCAGCCATGCACTAGAGCAAGAGTTTAAAGCTACTACCAGGGACCTCCAATCCACCTTACAACTCCTTCCATCCACTTTACAGGGGGTCTTCCTCTTGTGGCAAGCCCCCGCCCCTATCAGATCTTACCTGCCTAAACCTTCGGGTTTACCTGCTGTGTCTGACTCCTCTGAGGAGGAGTTGTTGGTGGACTCTGAGGATAATGACTGTTCAGCTGTTCCTTCATCTCAGATTTTTGGGGAACCCTTTGAGGCTGACCCCATTCCCTCGGCTGAGGGCCTGATCAGGGCTGTGCTGACCACCTTGAACATTCCCTTGGTACGGGAGGCTTCTTCTGACCCCTCTGATGTGTTCCAGGAGCCTGTTAGGCCCCATACTTGTTTTCCACCTAACCCCACCCTTAACCACTTGGTGTCTGAGGAGTGGAAGTTTCCAGACAGGAAACCATCTGTGCCCAGGAAGTTAGCTAAGCATTACCCATTCTCTGAAACGGCCCTCAAGCAGTGGGTTCATCCCCCCAAAGTGGCTTTCTAAGTCCACTGCCTTGCCTGTGGCTGATGCCTCCTCTCTCAAAGCCTGGACTGATTAGAAGCCTGAGACCTCTCTTAAGGCTATTTTTGCGACGGCTGGCTCTGCCCTCTGCCCTGCATATGCTGCATCATGGGTGAATAGGTCTGTGGCTGTTTGGACTGAACAGTTCAATTCAGCTGTCCGTCAGGGGGCCCCTACTGCTGACATGTTGCGGCTTCTCTCTAACATTTGCTGAGACTCAGCATTATGTCTCTGCTGCCCTGTTTGATGCTGTGCGTATGGTAGCCAGGGCATCTACCATGACTGTGGTAGCCAGACGTGCTCTTTAGCTCAAGATCTGGTCTGCTGACACGGCCTCCAAGAAGGCTATCCTGTCTTTGCCTTTTCAGGGCTCCTCCCTGTTTGGGCCTGAGCTCCAGGATCTCATCAGCGAGGCCACTGGAGGGAAGAGTACTCACCTGCCAGTGGTCCTGAGGAAGAAGGTGCCTGTCAAAAGGAATCGGCTTTTTCATCCTTTTCAAGCAGACTCTCGCCAAGAGACCCAGACAGTCCCTCAGGCTCCTCGCTCCTCATCCAAGGCTAAGCAGCAATGGAGACCTAAGTTCTCCGCGAAGCCCAAGGCTTCCAAACCTTCTTCTGCAAGACTCGCCAAACCCGGGTCCCCACCGCAGGTAGGTGGCCGCTTACGCCACTACCTCTCAGCTTGGGAGGCCTCTGTGTCGGACCCGTGGGTTTTAGAGGTGGTAGCTACAGGGTACAGGATTCCCTTCACCTCCCTTCCTCCTTCCAGGACCTTCTCTTCTCATTCTCCCTTGGGAGCGGAAAAGGGCTGCCTTTTCGAGGAAGCTATTCAGGTCCTTCTGGACAAGGCGGTATCACAGTGCCTGTGATCTGTCTGTCACTCTCATCTGTGGCAGATTGTGATTTGCTCTGTTGGTTTGGCCCGCCCCTTGGTGACCTTTTTATACCTGACGCTTACATCTGTCAGATGCCCTTTCGTGGTGTTTCTGAGCCAGACTTGCTGTTGCTGTGTTCCTGTATCCGGATTCCTGTGTACCGACTTTGGCCTGTTCTGACTACTCTCCAGTGTTCCTGTTCGTGTATGACCCGGCTTGTCTGAGAATCCTCTTTGTGCTACGATCCGGCCTGTCTGAGAATCTTCTACGTGCTACGATCCGGCCTGTCTGAGAATCTTCTGCGTGCTACGACCCGGCCTGTCTGAGAATCTTCTACGTGCTACGATCCGGCTGGCTGGCATCCCGCTTCAAGTCCTTCCCGGCTGCCTGGCTGGTTGTCGCCGCCGCGACATTCTGAATCCTGCATTGCTGTGCCAATCTAGTGTGACCATTACCCTCCTGGGTAACCCATCCATCTGTGCAGAGTTCCTTGCCGACTTGCAGAAGCTGTGCCTCTCGTACCGAGCCTTTACACGTTGCAGAGCTAAGCTACCATACCGAGCCTGGGAGATTCAAACGTACCTATTAACCCTTGCACTGCCGCTCCTCACTGACCGGACCTCCTTGCTCTATATAGAACCGTTGCCTTGTAATTCTACTGCTGCTGAGTTGGCCGCTACTTGGACGGCGACTCCCGGTTATATTTGCAGAGTAGTAATCCAGGTAGGCCGTTTGGGCGTCCTTGGTTTCACGGTTATCAACGGAGGTGTCCGGTGCGGCTATTGGTGGCAAGGTTAGGCTCCAAGCTCTTGCTCTATCTGTAGGTAAACGCCCACGGGGGCTCTTGGCTCATGTTGTGCTTACAGTGGTTCTCGGTGATACGCCCGTGGGGGCTAACACGCCAGCTTCGCATCTTGGGCTAGTCTCAATCACGCCCGTGGGGGCTACATACTCTCGCACTTGCAGGCCCTCCGGTCTATTCACGAACGCCCGTGGGGGCTATCCTGGGTTACTGTGCTGTTATAACTTATATTGGTCACTGAACATCTTCTATCATCTTCATATGAACTTTGTGCTGTGCACACTTGCTCAGTTTATCTAGACACCACACGGGTGTGCCAAACCCCACAGCTGAGACTGACTAACTGTTTTCATACACCCTTTAGGGTCCTATTCCCTATTCTTAGTACCTATGTTGGGTGCCTTTCGAATATTGTATTAAAGTTGTATGTACTGTGTATAGCTTGCTATTGTCACAGTCAACTGTAGAGGGCGATCCTTTTTCATTTTATTTCTTTCAATAAAGATTGATTTATTTTACCTACTGGTCTGAGTGTCTAACAAACCGTAACAGTACGAAAGGGCCATGACCTCAGACGGTAAGGGTGAAAGCAACGCACAAAACATCCACTGGAGAATGGATGTCCATGAGCAGCGCCTAGATCAGTTGGCACTGGCTCTACAAGCCCTACTTGAGCGTACGGTACACCTAGACAAGCTTAATCCAAATCCGGTGGTCCCCCCAGTCTTGACACCGGACAATCCGCCTCTAGCTCCTCCCACGTGTGTCAGAGGCTTAACGGCTGCGGCGCCGTTACCATTGCGATATGATGGCGAGCCTTCTCTTTGCAGGGGTTTTATTAACCAGCTAGAGATCTATTTGGAACTAACGCCCCAGGCTTTTCCTAACGACCGAAGCAAGGTCGGTTTCATGATATCGCTACTAACAGGCAAAGCGCTAGCTTGGGCAAACCCCTTGTGGGAGAGTGCCAAACCCTGCACGCTGAACTTTTATGAGTTTGTAAAGAAGTTCCGCCGCGTGTTTGAGGTCCCTGGCAGAGTGGCCTCCGCTGCCAAAAGGCTAATGGAGATACAGCAGGGCGATCGTACATTGGGCAATTACGCAATAGAATTCCGGACCCTGGCAGCGGAGGTGGGCTGGAACGATGAGGCATTATTAGCAGCTTTCACTAAGGGTCTCTCTGAACCAATTAAAGATGAGATAGCTGCTCGAGATGTACCTAGTGACCTGGACGAATTCATTGATTTTGTAATACTCATTGATTCTCGTATCCGGGAAAGACGGCTGGCAAGGAGGGCGACCTCCAGAAAACATGGGCAGGACAGCTCCTTTGACCCACCCTCTCCACCCTTTACTACTGAGAGTCCAGGAGAGGCAGCTGAGCCAATGCAGCTGGGGTTTACTAGACTCTCCAAAGAGGAAAGGTCTTTTCGTAGGAGGCAAGGCCTATGTTTATATTGTGGCAAACAGGGGCACCTTTTGCGCAATTGTCCAGTAAGGCCGGGAAACGCACGCACCTAGGTTACCTTGGGGGACAGGCCCTAGGTGGTGTTCAACAGTCCCTAGATTCTAACATTGCTAAACCCACCATCCAGGTGACGTTCTTTTGGGCCGACAAGGGCGCAGAAACCTTGGCACTGGTGGACTCGGGTGCTGCCAGGTACTTTATGGACCAAGCCTTTGAGGCTTCACACAATATTCCCCTGTGCAAGAAAGAATCTTCATTGGCAGTAGAGGCCATTGATGGCAGACCATTGGAACCTGCCTTTATTACCATGGAGACCATTCCTATTTCTATGTCAATTGGGGCACTCCACAAGGAGGAGGTTCAGTTTCAAATTTTTCGTTCACCTAACCATGCAGTCATTTTGGGGTTTCCTTGGTTGCTTCGACATAATCCTCAATTTGATTGGCAAAAATGTGAGGTTAGGTCCTGGTCTGATTACTGTAAAGAAAACTGTCTATCGCTTCCTGTCAAAATTATGTGTACCTCTCCTGCTGTGCCAGTTGAATATGGGGAATTCAGTGACGTATTCAGCAAGGGGGAGGCTAGCGCATTGCCCGAACATCGACCCTATGATTGCGCTATTGATTTGCCTCCAGGTGTGATTCCCCCGAGGGGTCGGACCTACCCACTGTCATGCGAAGAGAACAGGGCAATGGAGGAGTACATTATGGACGCCCTGGGCAGGGGAATTATTTGCAAGTCTACCTCCCCGGCTGGTGCCGGATTCTTCTTTGTAAAGAAGAAAAGTGGCGAACTTAGGCCCTGTATTGACTACCGGGGGCTTAATAAGCTGATGCCCAAGAACGCATACCCTATTCCACTCATCACCGAGCTATTTGACAGATTGAAGGGCTCTTCTGTCTTCACCAAACTTGATTTGCGGGCCGCCTACAATCTGATTAGAATCAGAGAAGGTGATGAGTGGAAAACGGCATTTAATACCAGAACTGGGCACTACGAATATCTGGTAATGCCGTTTGGCTTATGTAATGCACCTGCTGTATTCCAGGAGCTGATTAATGATATCTTGCGTGACATGCTTCAGTCCTGTGTGGTGGTATATCTGGATGATATATTGATTCATTCCGCCACTCTTTCCCAACACATTAAAGATGTCACACAAGTTCTGTTGCGACTCCGGGAGCATAAGCTGTTTTGTAAAATTGAAAAATGCGAATTCCATGTCTCACAAGTACCATTCTTGGGGTTCGTGATCTCCAAAGATGGAATCGCTATGGACCAGGACAAGTTGGCAGCTGTATTACAATGGCCTCGCCCTAAAGGGTTAAAAGCAATTCAGCGCTTTTTAGGGTTCGCAAACTATTACAGAAAATTCATACGTAACTTTTCTACTCTTGTGAAACCATTGTCGGATTTGACACATAAGGGCGCTACTCCCTCTCAGTGGTCCGAGGCCGCTGAAAATGCGTTTGAGACCTTAAAATCTGCCTTTGCGTCTGCTCCAGTACTGTCCCATCCCAATCCCTCCCTGCCTTTTACCTTGGAGGTTGACGCTTCTGAGGTTGGGGTTGGGGCAGTACTCTCCCAGCGTCCTGTGGGAGGTGGTACCCTGAAACCTTGTGGCGCACAGAGCCACTATGAGATTGGCGACAGGGAGTTATTGGCTATTATTCTGGCACTAAAGGAGTGGCGTCACTTGTTGGAAGGTACCAAGAACCCAGTACTAATACTGACCGATCACAAAAACCTGACATATCTCTCTGAGGCTAAGAGGTTGTCTTCTCGACAGGCCAGGTGGGCACTCTTTTTGTCCCGGTTTTACTTTGATGTATCGTACCTCCCGGGATCTAAGAACGTGAGGGCAGACGCATTGTCTTGTCAGTTCGTGTCGGACACTGACAGGGAGGAAGCACCGGTGCCCATTATCCAACCCGATCGTATATTGGCGACTATTCGCACTAGTATAACCTTACCCCTGGGGGAGGAGATTTCGGGGTCTCAAGCGAGGGCTCCACCTGAGACTCCAGTTGGCAAATGTTTAGTAGATGAGCCTTTTCGCACTCGTTTATTGGAGACCTATCATTCGTCTAGGGCAGCCGGGCACATTGGCAGGGATCAGCTGGTTTGGTCTCTTTCACAATTATTCTGGTGGCCTACGCTCAGAGCCGATTGTTCCGCTTTTACTGCCGCTTGTTCCACATGTGCCCGTGCTAAGACCCCAGGCATCTCCCAGTGGGCTTGCTTCAACCTGTGCCTAATGGAGACCGGCCCTGGTCCCACATATCTATCGATTTTCTGGGAGAATTGCCTAGCTCGAGGGGGTATACATTTATCCTTATGGTGGTCAATAGGTTCTCTAAAATGGCTCATTTTGTGCCACTCAGGGGTCTTTCATCGGCTCAGGAATTGGCTAAGGTCTTTGCTAAGGAAGTGTTTCGTTTGCACGGGGTCCCTAGAGTGGTGGTCTCCGACCGTGGGAGTCAATTCGTGTCCAGGTTTTGGAGGGCATTCTGTGGCATGATGGGCATTCAATTGTCCTTTTCCTCCGCCTACCATCCCCAGACCAACGGAGCCGCTGAGCGTGCCAACCAGGGATTGGAAAAGTTCTTGCGCTGTTTTATTACTGATCATCATGACAATTGGGCCGACCTGTTGCCATGGGCGGAGTTTGCCAGGAATTGTGCAGTTAACTCATCGTCCGGGAGCTCCCCGTTCTTAATCAACTATGGGTTCCAGCCAGGTTTGCTCCCGGACTCGTTCCAAGCTCAGCAAATTCCAGCTCTGGATGAGCATATGGAGCAGCTCCGTTCCACCTGGGCACAGGTACAAAGGGCCCTCAGTCAGTCCTTCCAGCGGCAGCAGCGATATGCCAACCGTAGACGGCTGCCAGCGGTCTCCTTCCAGGTTGGGGATAGGGTATGGCTCTCCTCCAGAAACCTCAACCTGCAGGTTCCCTCGAATAAGCTGGCTCCCCGGTTTATTGGCCCATTTAAAGTTATTCGCAAAATCAATCCTGTCTCCTATGCTTTGGAACTTCCACCGTCTATGCACATTCATAATGTGTTCCATGTGTCTCTGTTGAAACCCCTGGTGTGCAATCGTTACACGACCACTCCAGTAGTTCCTGGGCCGGTGGACGTCCAGGGGCAAGAGGAATATGAGGTTCAGAGCATTATTGATTCTAGGCTATTTAGAGGGAAGTTTCAATATTTGGTCCACTGGAAGGGCTATGGCCCGGAGGAGCGCTCTTGGGTTGACCAGAAGGACCTCCATGCGTCCAGACTTGTGCGCAGCTTCCACTCTAAATATCCTCAGAAACCTAAGCCTCCAGCTGGGAGAGGGGGTCTTTGAGAGGGGGGTACTATCACATTGCCTGTGATCTGTCTGTCACTCTCATCTGTGGCAGATTGTGATTTGCTCTGTTGGTTTGGCCCGCCCCTTGGTGACCTTTTTATACCTGACGCTTACATCTGTCAGATGCCCTTTCGTGGTGTTTCTGAGCCAGACTTGCTGTTGCTGTGTTCCTGTATTCGGATTCCTGTGTACCGACTTTGGCCTGTTCTGACTACTCTCCAGTGTTCCTGTTCGTGTATGACCCGGCTTGTCTGAGAATCCTCTTTGTGCTACGATCCGGCCTGTCTGAGAATCTTCTACGTGCTACGACCCGGCCTGTCTGAGAATCTTCTACGTGCTACGATCCGGCTGGCTGGCGTCCCGCTTCAAGTCCTTCCCGGCTGCCTGGCTGGTTGTCACCGCCGCGACATTCTGAATCCTGCATTGCTGTGCCAATCTAGTGTGACCATTACCCTCCTGGGTAACCCATCCATCTGTGCAGAGTTCCTTGCCGACTTGCAGAAGCTGTGCCTCTCGTACCGAGCCTTTACACGTTGCAGAGCTAAGCTACCATACCGAGCCTGGGAGATTCAAACGTACCTATTAACCCTTGCACTGCCGCTCCTCACTGACCGGACCTCCTTGCTCTATATAGAACCGTTGCCTTGTAATTCTACTGCTGCTGAGTTGGCCGCTACTTGGACGGCGACTCCCGGTTATATTTGCAGAGTAGTAATCCAGGTAGGCCGTTTGGGCGTCCTTGGTTTCACGGTTATCAACGGAGGTGTCCGGTGCGGCTATTGGTGGCAAGGTTAGGCTCCAAGCTCTTGCTCTATCTGTAGGTAAACGCCCACGGGGGCTCTTGGCTCGTGTTGTGCTTACAGTGGTTCTCGGTGATACGCCCGTGGGGGCTAACACGCCAGCTTCGCATCTTGGGCTAGTCTCGATCACGCCCGTGGGGGCTACATACTCTCGCACTTGCAGGCCCTCCGGTCTATTCACGAACGCCCGTGGGGGCTATCCTGGGTTACTGTGCTGTTTTAACTTATATTGGTCACTGAACATCTTCTATCATCTTCATATGAACTTTGTGCTGTGCACACTTGCTCAGTTTATCTAGACACCACACGGGTGTGCCAAACCCCACAGCTGAGACTGACTAACTGTTTTCATACACCCTTTAGGGTCCTATTCCCTATTCTTAGTACCTATGTTGGGTGCCTTTCGAATATTGTATTAAAGTTGTATGTACTGTGTATAGCTTGCTATTGTCACAGTCAACTGTACAGGGCGATCCTTTTTCATTTTATTTCTTTCAATAAAGATTGATTTATTTTACCTACTGGTCTGAGTGTCTAACAAACCGTAACAGGCGGTCCTGGAACCAGTTCCTCCTCCTCAGGAGAGGGGCTTGGGATTCTACTCCAACCTCTTTGTGGTTTCCAAGAAGGACGGCGGCTGTTGTCCCATTTTGGATCTGAAATATCTCAACTCCTTTGTGGTCCAGTCCCAATACTGCCAGGATTCACTGCACACAGTGATAGCGGCCATGTCCTCTGGGGAATTTCTGGCCTCTCTGGATCTTCAGGATGCCTATCTGCACATCACTATTTATCCAGAGAGCCGGCAATATCTCCACTTTGCCTGAGGCCAAGGGCATTTCCAGTTTTCTGCCCTCCCCTTTGGCCTGAACACAGCTCCTCAAGTCTTCAACACACTCCTGGGAGCATTGATCTCCTTCCTACATCAATCTGGACAAGTCAGACCTTGTTCCTTCCCAGAGGATGGACTTTCTGGGCCTCCTCTTTGACACTCAGAGAGGGATGGTAGTTCTTACGGACGAAGTGGCTCATCAGATTACACTGAAGGTCCAGGCTATCCTGTCTCAGGATCCGGTTCCAGCCAAGAAGTTGTCATCCTTGGTGGGGAAGTTCATTTCCACCATGAAAGCAGTCTCCTTCGCCATGGCTCATACCAGAGAACTTCAGAGCTTTCTGATCCTGGCATGCAGGGGTCAACCAGATCTCCTGGAAAGATCCCTATCTCTCCCTCTTCACGTGGAGCATAGCCTTTCATGGCAGCTCAACCTGAACAATCTCCTGAAAGGCAGACCCTTCCTGGTGCCCTTCTGGACAGCAGTCATGACGGATGCCATCCTCTATGGAAGGGGAGAGGTACTGCGGCACTTAAGTGTTCAGGGCAGGAGGTCCCAGGAGGAGTCTCTCCTTCCCATCAATGTCTTGGAGCTTCAGGTGATATTTCATGCCCTACATCACTGGACACAACAGCTGGAGGATTGCCCAGCCAGGGTACAGTCGGACAACGCCACAGCGGTAGCCTACATGAACAAGCAAGGCGGCACAAGAAGCCTTGCAGCTTGGCTCAAGGTCAAGGCTATTTTATCATGAGCAGAGGAACATGTCCCTGCCATTTCCACAGTTCATATTCCTGTCGTAGACAACGTTCTGGCAGACTTCCTCAGTTGGCACATGGTGGACAGCGGAGAGTGGGAGATACATCCAGCGGTGTTCAACCTCATCATCCAGCAGTGGGGTCTTCCATGCCGAACTGATGGCAACCAGGCACAACAGGAAGGTTATAACGTTGTGCTCTCACTGGGCAGATCACCTGGCTTTGGCAGTGGATGCCTTGTCGATCCCATGGACATTTCCCCTGGCATACATCTTTCGTCTCATTCCCCTGTTGAACAGGGTGCGACGGAAGCTGAGACCGGAGTGCTGCCCAGTCATTCTGATTGCTCCGTACTGGCCTCAACAGGCTTGGTTTCTGTAGCTTCTGGACCTCTCAGTGGCAGATCCTCTTTGACTTCCCCCCGTCCGGATCTTCTTCTACAAGGTTACCTTTGGAAAGAAGATGTTCATCTTCTGGCATTGAAGGCATGGAGATTGAATCCTCAATTTTTAAAGAAGAAAGGTTTTTCTTCTGGTATGCTGGTGTAACGGTTTGTTTGACACACAGACACAGTAGGTTTGGATAAAACACATTTTTATTAAACAATTAAGATCCTCACCCTCACCCTCACAGGTCCTGTAATATACACTTAATATAGTACAGCCACTAGACAGGTTATACAGAGGTAAGCCCACACAGGTCTAGTATAAGTAAAGAGTCCACAGAACAATATTGTAACGGTTTGTTTGACTCACAGACACAGAGTTAAGATAAAAACACAGTTTTATAAAATACAATAATACATAAAGAACCCACACAGGTCCTGTAAAATAACGCATATAGTACAGACACATGACAGGTACTTATGCCCACACAGGTCCAGCAATATATAGGAGACAAACAGTCTATGATGACACGGGCCAGGCGAATGATAAGGTTTCCAGGTTCCAGCAATGCAGGAGTTAATGTTCAGAGGAAAGGAGAACAGTCCCTTGTGTTCTGGCAACCAGCTGCATCAGGAGACGCCAAGATAGAGTCCACAGTATACTAGGCCACTGAAGAAATCAGGAGAGCTAGCGGTGCTGACACGGAGGCAACAATAGCAACCGGTTATGACAAAGTGGAGCGTAACCAATGGTAGTGTACCGGTGCTATAACGGAGGCAACACCTGCAACCGGTATTGACAGAGTGGAGCAAACCAATGGTAATGACTGGTGCTATAACGGAGGCAACACTTGCAACCGGTATTGACAGAGTGGAGCAAACCAATGGTAATGTACCGGCGCTATAACGGAGGCAACACTGCAACCGGTTTTGACAGAGTGGAGCAACCAATGGTAATAACGGAGGCAACACTTGCAACTGATTTTGACAGAGTGGAGCGAACCAGTGCAGTATACCTGTGCAATCACAGAGGCAACACTTGCAACCAGTTTTGATAGAGTGGAGCGAACCAGTGCAGTATACCTGTGCAATCACAGAGGCAACACTTGCAACCGGGTTAGACAGAGCGCAGCCAACGGCAATGTACCGGTGCTATAACGGAGGCAGCACTAGCAACCGGTTAGACAGAGTGGAGCAAACCAATGGCAGTATACCAGTGCAATAACGGAGGCAACACAGCAACTGGTTAGACAGAGAGGAGCAACCAATGGCAGAATACCGGTGCACTCACGGAGGCAACATAGGCAACCGGTTACGGAGAGGAGGACTAGGCCAAAGGTGCTCTGAGCGAATGGAAGACAGTCAAGCCTGCAGGGCAGAGGTGCCAAACAGTAAGGCACCGGAAGTCAGAATGTCGCAGAGGCGACTAGAACCACAACGAGGAACTGCCAAATCGGGATCCAGGAGCAGGAACGTCAGCCAGGCTGGGTCAGGACACAGAAGCAGGAACATCAGCCAATCCGGGTCGGTATACAGGAGCAGGAACGTCAGCCAGGCCAGGTCGGTACACAGGAACAATCACTGGAGAGTAGTCAGGCAGTCCGGGTCGGTACACAGGCGCAGGAACACCACGAAAGGGCAGTGACAAGGTGCAGGAGCCCAGTATATAAAGGTAACACTGGGCGGGCCAAACACAGGGCAACCAATGAGGACCTCACACAGGATAACTGACAGAAAAATAAAAAACAAGGAACCACGGGCACTGTGATAGTACCCCCCTCTCAAAGACCCTCCCTCCTAGAAGAGGGACCTGGCTTCTGAGGATATTTAGAGTGGAAAATATGCAGTAATTTAGGAGCATGAAGGTCCTTCTGCTCAACCCAAGAACGTTCTTCCGGACCATAACCCTTCCAATGTACCAAGTACTGCAATTTTCCTCTAAATCTGCATGAATCAATGATACTCTGAACTTCGTACTCCTCCTGACCCTCTACCTCTACCGGACCGGGAACCACAGGAGTAGTTGTGTAACGGTTGCATACCAGAGGTTTCAGGAGAGATACATGTAACACATTATGAATGCGCATGGACGCAGGGAGATCCAAGGCATATGAAACAGGGTTAATTTTACGGATCACCCTGAACGGGCCAATAAACCGGGGAGCCAGTTTGTTGGACGGAACTTTCAACTTGAGATTTCTGGAGGATAGCCATACCCTGTCCCCAACCTGGAAGGAGACCGCTGGCAACCTTCTACGATTGGCGTGGCGCTGATGACGCTGGAAAGACAGGCAGAGGGCCCTCTGAACCTGTGCCCAAGTGGAGCGGAGTTGCAGTATGTGCTCGTCCAGAGCTGGAATCTGTTGTGACTGGAAGATGTCCGGGAACAAACAAGGCTGGAACCCGTAGTTGATAAGAAACGGGGAGCTCCCGGACAATTAATTAACCGCACAGTTCCTGTCGAACTCTGCCCATGGCAACAGGTCGGCTCAGTTATCATGATGATCTGTGACAAAACAGCGCAGGAACTGCTCCAGTCCCCGATTGGCACGCTCAGCGGCCCCATTGGTCAGGGGGTAGTAGGCAGAGGAGAAGGACAGTTGAATGTCCATCTGTTCACAAAATGCTCTCCAATATCTGGACACGATCTGGCTCCCCCGGTCAGACGCCAGAACTCTAGGTACCCCATGCAACCGAAACACCTCTTTAGTGAAAACAACAGCCAATTCCTGGGCAGAGGGAAGACCATGGAGGGGCACGAAATGAGCCATTTTAGAAAACCTGTCAACCACCATCAGTATGAATGAATACCCTCTAGATACTGGCAACTCTCCCATGAAATCAATGGATACGTGGGACCAGGGACGTTCACCATTGGGCACTGGCTGGAGTAGGCCCCCCGGGAGGTGTCTAGGGGTCTTGACATGGGCACAGGTGGCACAGGCTGCTGTAAATGCAGAACAGCCAGCCCTCAGAGAGGGCCACCAGAAAACTTGTGAGACTGACCATATTAATTGATCCCTACCGATATGCCCAGCAGCCTTAGATGAGTGGTATGGTTCAAGTAATCGACTACGGAATGGCTCATCAACAAAACACTTGCCTACTGGGGTTTCCAGGGGGGCCGTAGCCTGGGTGGCCAGAATCACTTCCCCCAGTGGCGAAGTGATACTAGTACGTAAGGTAGCCAAAATGTGGTCAGGCTGTATAATGGGTACTGGGACCTCATCCCTATCAGTCTCAGGCTCAAATTGTCTAGACAGGGCATCAGCCCTAACATTCTTAGAACCCGGCAAATATGATACAATGAAATTGAATTGAGAAAGAAACAGGGCCCATCTGGCCTGACGGGAGGACAATCTTTTAGCCTCTGAAAGATAAGTCAGGTTTTTGTGATCAGTGAGAATCAATACTGAACTTCTGGTACCTTCCAATAGATGACGACATTCCTTCAGGGCGAGAATGATAGCCAGTAGTTCTCTGTCACCTATCTCATAGTGACTTTGGGCGCTTGACAACTTCTTAGAGAAAAACCCACATGGTCTGAGGGTGCCCCTTGCCACCGGGCGTTGAGATAGTACTGCCCCTACCCCGATCTTTGAGGCATCGACCTCAAGCGTAAATGGAAGAGACGGGATGGGGTGGGATAGCACAGGAGCAGCTGCGAAGCAGGATTTCAGTGTCTCAAAGGCCTGTTCGGCTGCCTCAGACCATTGGTAAAGGATTAGCGCCCTTGTGTGTGAGGTCAGACAGTGGTTTAACAATAGTAGAAAAGTTCTTAATAAACTTTCTGTAATAATTAACGAACCCCAAGAAGCACTGGATCGCTTTTAACCCTTTGTGCCGTGGCCATTGTAGTACTGCCACGAGTTTCTCCTGATCCATACCAATACCTTCTTTAGCAATCACAAACCCCAAAAAGGGTACTCTGGATCTGTGAAACTCGCATTTTTCCATTTTACAAAATAGTTTGTTTTTACGCAAGCGGAGCAACACTTCGGACACATCCTTGATGTGTTGTGACAAATTAGCCGAGTGTATAAGTATATCATCAAGGTAGATAACAACACAGGACTGTAGCATATCACGGAGGATATCATTAATAAATTCTTGGAAGACCGCTGGTGCATTACAGAGACCAAACGGCATAACTAGATATACATAATGCCCGGATCTAGTATTAAATGTCGTTTTCCACTCATCCCCAGCTTTTATCCTGATCAGGTTATAGGCTGTACGTAGGTCTAATTTCGTAAAGATGGAGGAACCCTTTAACCTGTCAAATAATTCGGTGATGAGTGGTATTGGATAGGCATTATTGGGCATTAACTTATTTAGGCCAAGGTAATCAATACACGGTCTTAACTCGCCATTCTTCTTTTTCACAAAAAAGAACCCAGCACCAGCAGGCGAGGTAGATTTCCTAATGATCCCTCTCTTGAGGGCATCCTCAATGTATTTCTTCATAGCTTGATTTTCATCACTTGATAGTGGGTTCGTACGTCCCTTAGGGGGTACCACCCCCGGGGGCAAATCAATGGCACAATCGTAAGACCTGTGCTGAGGCAGGGTGCCAGCCTGCCCTTACTAAAAACGTCACTGAATTGTTGGTATTCAACTGGCAATGAGGGAGAGACACACAGGATCTTAACAGGGTGAGACACACAATGCTCCATACAATATTGAGACCAAGAAGTAATCTCACAATTCTGCCAATTAAACTGGGGGTTATGCCGCTGCAACCAAGGGAACCCCAGAATGACTGCATGGTGAGCGGTATGAATTATCTGGAACTGCTGTTCTTCCCTGTGAAGAACCCCAATCGTCATAGGTAGTGATATGGTTTCAGAAGTAATCTGAGCTGGTTCTAATGGTCTGCCTTCAATGGCTTCAATGGCTAGAGGTAATTCCCTTTTAACCAGTGGAATCTTGTGCAGTTCAGCAAAGGCACTATCCATAAAGTAACCAGCCGCGCCGGAATCAATTAGGGCCAGAACCTCCACTGAGTGATCTGCCCACAAGAATACCACCTGGATCGTGGGTTTTTGTATGATAGGATCTGAGTACGGTTGAACACCACCTAGGGCCTGTCCCCCAAGGTACCCTATGTGCGTTCGTTTCCCGGACGTACAGGACAGGTTCTTAGCATGTGCCCAGCTTTGCCACAGTATAAGCATAACCCCTGCCTCCTGCGTTGTGCCCGTTCCTCCTTAGTTAACCTGGTAAACCCTAGCTACATAGGTTCACAGGACTCTTGTATACAGTCATTAGGTTTAGGCAACGAGGGAGGGAGGGGTGGGTGGGCACAATGAACTACTGAACCCACCACTTTTAGGCTGTAGCCTACGGTCTTTTGCCACCAGTCTCTCACGGATCCGAGTGTCAATCAGAATGGCATAATCAATATATTCGTCTAAATCGTTAGACAATTCTCTAGCTGCAGTCTGATCTTTGATGTGGTCGGCCAGACCTTGATCAAAGGCTGCCACCAAAGCCTCATTATTCCAACCTACCTCTGCTGCTAATGTGCGGAATTCTATGGCGTAGTCGCCCACCGTCCGATTGCCCTGTTGTATTTCCATCAGACGTTTAGCAGCAGAGGCGGTTCTACCAAAGATTTCAAATACTCTCTGCAACGTTTGCACAAATTCCCTGAAATTCTTGGTGCAAGGTTTAGCACTCTCCCACAAGGGATTGGCCCATGCCAGGGCTCTGCCAGTCACTAAGGATATCATAAACCCAACTTTACTGCGATCATTAGGAAAGGCATGAGGGGTTAATTCTAGAAATATCTCGAGTTGGTTAATAAACCATCTGCATAGACTGGGTTCGCCATCATATCTAAGTGGCAACGGTGCGGAAGGGGTTAACCCTTTGACCGAGGCCACAGAAGTCATGGATAAACTCTCCGGTGTCTAAACTGGGGGGACCACCGGACTCGGGACAGGCTTGTGAGGGAGCACTGTACACTCAAAAATAGTTTGTATAGCCAATGCCAACTGATCCAGGCACTGCTCATGTACATCCATCCTCCAATGGATGTTCTGTGCATTACCCTCACCCTTATTGTCTGAGGTCATGGCACTTTCGTACTGTAACGGTTTGTTTGACTTACAGACACAGAGTTAAGATAAAAACACAGTTTTATTGAATACAATAATACATAAAGAACCCTCACAGGTCCTGTAATATAACGCATATAGTACAGACACACAACAGGTACTTATGCCCAGACAGGATACATAGGAGACAAACAGTCTATGCTGACACGGGTCAGGCGAATGATAAGGTTTCCAAGATCCAGCAATGCAGGAGTTAATGTTCAGAGGAAAGAAGAACAGTCCCTTGTGTTCTGGCAACCAGCTGCATCAGGTGCTCAGGAGGCATGGGAGGCGAGCGAGGCATGGGTGGGACATTGAAACTGGTTTGTCCAACATTCCTGGCCCGCAGCTTGCGGTCTTTAGCCATAAGTCTCTCACGGATGCGAGAATCAATTAATATAGCGAAATCAATATATTCGTCCAAATCACTAGGCACTTCTCTAGCTGCAGTTTCATCCTTAATACGGTCAGCAAGTCCCTGAGCAAAAGCTGCCACCTGCGCTTTGTTGTTCCAACCTACCTCTGCTGCCAATGTACGGAATTCGATGGCATAATCGCCCACAGTACAATTGCCCTGTTGTATCTCCATGAGTCTTTTGGCAGCAGAGGCGGCTCTACCTGGAACTTCAAATACTCTCCGAAAGGTACACACAAACTCCCTGAAGTTCCTAGTGCAGGGTTTAGCATTCTCCCACAGGGGGTTGGCCCATGCCAGGGCTCTGTCCGTCAATAAAGATATCATAAACCCCACCTTGCTGTGATCATTAGGAAAGGCGTGAGGGGTTAATTCCAGAAAAATCTCCAACTGATGAATAAACCCCCTGCACAGTGTGGGTTCGCCATCATATATGAGCGGTAACGGAGCTGAGGTGGTTAACCCTTTAACCGAGGCCACATGCGCCTTGGATTGAGTCTCCGGTGTGGAAATGGGGGGGACCACTGGACTCTGAGCTGGTTTATCAAGGTGAGCAGTGCGCTCAAGGATAGTTTGTATGGCCAGTGCCAACTAGTCCAAACGCTGCTCATGTAAGTCCATCCTCCAAAGGATGTTTTGTGCATTTCTTTCACCTTTACTGTCTGAGGTCATGGCCCTTTCGTACCGCAACGGTTTGTTCAACACACAGACACAGTAGGTTTGGAAAACACAATTTTATTAAAGAATTAAGATCAGAATAACCCTCACAGGTCCTGTAAAATACACGTAATATAGTACAGCCACTAGACAGGTTATACTGATGTAAGCCCACACGGGTCCAGTATAAGTAAAGAGTCCATAGGACAATATACTGACACAGGTCAGGCAGCTCTTGTCTGAGTCCCAGTTTATCAGTATTGCATGGGTTAATAGCAGACAGAGAATGTAGACAGGCCCTTATGTAGCAAGGCCTCTTAAGAAGCTCAAGCAGAGGTGAGAGCTTTAATTTGAGTAACGCCCTATCACGGTGTCCGTGATTGCTCTCCTTTTGTGTCTATCACCAGTAGGGGGCTCTCCATTGGCTGGCTGTTTTCAGCCCGCCCTGCATTGCCTATTTAAACCTAGCCTGGGCACCCTTTGGTTGCCCTTTCGTGTTGTCTCTATGCTGCTTGAGTCTACACATTGTTCCTGAGCATCTTGGGCCTCTGCTGTGTTCCTGCGACCTGTATTCGTCCTATTCCAGTGTTACCAGTCTAGTAGTTCCTGCTTCCGTCTGATCCGGTTGGAGTCACCGCTTCCTGCTGCCATTCGCCGCCGCCGTTACTGATTCCGGTTGATCGTCTGTCTGCTGGTTCCTGCTACCATCTGCTGGTTCCTGTCCAGTTCGCCTACAGTCATTTGACGTTCCTGAGTCGTCTTGGCAACATTTCTATCTTGCCGGTTATTCAGTACGCGGGTACTTGTTGCTTAACAGCCTCCCGGCTGTCTCTTACCATCAATTAGCTTTCCACGTACAGGGTACTGGTATGCTCCACTAGCCACCCGGCTGTACTGCAGGATTGTTTAGCGTTCCACGTACTGGGTACTGGTTCGCTCCTCTAGCCACAAGGCTATATTGCAGGATCGTTTAGTGTTCCACGTACTGGGTACTGGTTCGCTCCACTAGCCACCCGGCTGCATTGCAGGATTGTTTAGCATTCCACGTACTGGGTACTGGTTCGCTCTATAAGCCACCCGGCTGTATTGCAGGATCGTTTCGTGTTCCATGTACTGGGTACTGGTTTGCTCCACTAGCCACCCGGCTGTATTGCAGGATTGTTAGCGTTCCACGTACAGGGTACTGGTTCGCTCCTCTAGCCACCCGGCTGTATTACAAGATTGTTTAGCGTTCCACGTACTGGGTACTAGTTCGCTCCATAAGCCACCCGTCAGTATCTCAGGATCATTTTGCCTTCCAAGTACAGGGTACTGGTTCGCTCCATAAATACCTGGTTGCTACTTCGGATTTGTGGCGTTCCATGTGTGAGGGCACTGATTAGCTCCACATCCATCCGCTGTCTCTATTGCTGGGCTTACTGCCTTCCCGTACGCTGGTCCGGATCTTTGCCTGTTATTTGCTGGTGGGCCACTTATACTGACTTAGCCTCTTTGTCATCATTTTGACTGTTGCTGCACCTTCCAGTTACTGAAGCTAGTGGTAGCCATTCTCTCCTTACCAGGCTGCCTTGCCCGGTATATTGGTAAGGCCGGTAGAACCTGTCCTATTCCTTGGGTTGCCTTACCCGGTATTGGCAAGGGCGGTAGAGCCGGTGTTTATCTCCTGTCAATTGGCTGCCTTGCCCGATATATTTGTAAGGCCGGTAGAACCTGTCCTGTTTCCTTGGGTTGCCTTACCCGGTATTGGCAAGGCCGGTAGAGCCTGTATTTGCCTACTGTCTATTGGCTGCCTTGCCAGGTATATTGGCAAGGCCGGTAGAGCCTCTTCTCACGAGTTCCTATTTCCTGGCTGCCTTTCCCGGTATATTGGCAGGGCTGGTAGAGCCTATATTGCTATTGTTATTATTGAATTCCTGTCAAATAAAGATATATGTGTGTGTACGTGTATGATACCCTACGGGGTTGCCCTTAACTTTTCAATAAAGTTGTGTTTTTACCTAACTCCACATCTGAGAGTCTTAACAAATTGTGATACGCCCAAGATAATGGATACCAGACAATTGTGGACTGCTGTAGCAGTAACGGAGACTGAGTGAGTTAAGCACTGCTGTAGCAGTAACGGAGACCAGGCAACTTGAGCACTGCCGTAGCAGTAACGGAGACTGAGCCACGTGAGCGCTGCCATAGCAGTAACGGAGACTAGGCAACTGGATAATGCTGTAGCATTAATGGAGACTGAGCAACTGAGGCGCTGCCGTGGCAGTAACGGAGACTGAGCAATAGGAGCACTGCCGTAGCAGTAGCGGAGACTGAGCCACTTGAGCACTGCCATAGCAGAAACGGAGACTAGGCAACTGGACACTGCCGTAGCAGTAACGAAGACTTGAGCAGCTTGTGCACTGCCGTAGCAGTAACGGAATCTGGTCAGCGTGGGCACTGCCTTAGCAGTAACGGAAAACTGAGCAACTCGCCCTGAGAGGCACCCAGCCTGGAACAGTTCGTAAAACAGACCAATAGGAATGTCGCCGGGGCGACACGGAGGCAACCGAGACCAATCTGCACAACTGTCCAGAGACAGAGAGAGAGACAAGCACTACCCTTAACCGGAGACTGGTCAGAGCGTGCAGCAGAGGCAGCAGCCCAACCGGGCGGAATCACACAGCAAAGGAACATAGACAGTCCAAGCTGGTACACGGAGCAGGAACCTCAGCCAATCCAAGTCAGTACACGGAGCAGGAACGTCAGCCAAGCCAGGTCGGTACACGGAGCAGGAATGTCAGCCAAGCCGGGTCGGTACACAGGAGATGAGAAGCAGAATGGTCAGGCAGTCCGGGTCAGTGCACAGGCAGGAAACGAGATGCAGAGTAGTCAGGCAGGCCGGGTCGATACACTGAGAGCACACAATAATAAGGAACAAGCGTTGGTACTGGAAAAACATGAAAGGGCACCGGAGATGTGCTTAGTGCCCATAATTCTGTTTCCTCTATGGCTTACCATCGTGTTTGGTCTACCTTTCTATCGTGGTGTGCTGACAAAGACCTGTCTCAGGATTTTGACCTTCCTACAGTTCTTTCCTTCCTCCAGGATGGTGTAGATAAGGGTCTGAGTCTGAGTTCTCTTAAGGTTCAGACTTCTGCACTCTCTGTCTTTTTTCAGAGGTGTCTTGCTATCACTCCTGATGTCAAGATTTTCTTCCAGGGGGTTGCTCACACCCATCCAGTGTTTAAGTCCCCTGCTCCTCAGTGGGACCTTAACTTGGTTTTAGGAGTACTTCAGCATCCTCCTTTTGAGTCTTTGGCTACCATTTCTCTTCGTATGCGGACGTGGAAGATAGCCTTTCTCCTGGAGATTGTTTCTGTTCGCCGATTTGCGGAGCTGCATGCCCTGTCTTGTAGACCACCCTTTTTGGTCTTTCACAAGTACAAGGCGGTGCTTCGCACCTCACAGGATTTTCTCCTAAAGGTGGTGTTTGAGTTCCACATTAATCAGGAGATTTTGGTTCCTTCCTTCTGTCCTAACCCTACTTCTGACAAAGAGAGGGATCTTCATCTTTTGGATGCTGTTCGTTGTCTCAAGTCCTATGTGCATTGCACTGAGTCTTTGCGGCAGTCTGACACTCCTTTTGTCATTCCTGAGGGTCCTAGGGCAGGGAGCCTGCTTCCAAGGTAACCATTGCTTCTTGGATCAAGTCCATGATTCGTAAGGCTTACAAACTTCGGAAGAAGCCTGTTCCCTTCAGGGTCATGGCTCAATCTGTGAGGTCTACTGGGGCTTCTTGGGCCTACAAGAACTAGGCCTTAGCTGATCAGTTGTGCAAGGTGGCCACTTGGTCGTCTGTGCATACTTTTGCTAAACACTACCGTGTGGATGTGCTGGCATCAGTTGATGCCAGTTTTGGGAGGAAGATCCTGGAGGCAGCCTTGCCTGTCTAGGATCTATTTAGTCTCTCAGTACTCTTTCACTTTTGAGCCCTGTTGGCTCTAGTTCAGTGTGCTGTATAACCGTTCCTGGGGTTTGTTTAACCCCTGTTCAGTGTCTGTTGACACTTTGCATAGTGTTGGACTATTCATGATCTGTAGGTTCATTGGTGCTCTGCTGACTTTGGGGGCCTGCGCCTGGTCCTTGCCTTTCTTCCCGCCCTGGGGAACTTAATGGTTTACATCCCAAAGTTACTAGTAACCTGTATAGGACGACAGAGAAAATAGGATTTTAGTCTTACCTGTTAAATCCTTTTCTCTTAGTCCATACAGGTTACTGGTCTCCCACCATGTCAAGGGACCATGCTTGGCTCTCCTGTGGCAGCATGTGGGGGTCCTTTTGGGTTCATGCTCAATGGAGTGTTCCTTTACCTTCTTACTACCTAGTCAATAGTTAGTCTGCAAATCTTACTGGTTGGGGATTGGCTAGCTGCAAGCTAAGGAGAGGAGGTAGGCTGCACCCAGCAGTCACTTCTCAGAATTGTTCCTGCCTACTTAAAGGGGCTGATCGCCTACCCAAAGTTACCAGTAACCTGTATGGACTAAGAGAAAAGGATTTAATAGGTAAGACTACAATCCTATTATATGAATCACCCAGTACTACTTTATAAACTAAACAGAGACTCAGTACCTGTATATAGAGTGGTATATCCCATATCGTCTTAGATCAAAAGTAGCTAAATTACTTATATGTAGACTGACCTAGTCTGAAGTCATTATATAATATCAATCAAGTAATTTATATATTTGTTATAATGTCAATGTTTTATTTAATACTATCAGTTTTATCCCCATCTCTGCAAGGTATTGAGACTGTGAAGCAGGTTTCCGTCTCAACAGCTAGGACGCTTGTCAGTTAAATGGTATTATTGTGTTAACAAATAGTAAGCAACATTAGATAGATGAGTTAGACACAGGGATATGTATATGTGTGTAGAGAGAGAGAGAGAGAGAATTGTTATTTTAAATGAGAAGGGTAACCTATAATCTAGTAATTAGAAGTGAGCATATTGTATCATGCTCAGTCCTACATTAGGAGTGGGGAAAATGTAAAAGAGAATGTAATTTTCAGGAGATGTGTGGGCATTTAATTACCTCCACAGTTGGAAACTTAGACTTTAGATGCCACAACCAAATAGATGTTTATATCACAAAAACATGACACCTTGATACAAGAAGAGGTGCTGTCATATCTGTGTATACGTCACTTCCTGTGTTTTTGATTCAAGAACCTCTTTGTCATGGAATGACTATGAAATTAACACACTGACAAGTACAGATGAACTTAATATAAAACTTTATTAAGTACAATAAAGACAGGTAGTAATAAAACAGGCTGGTGGCAACAAATGACAACAGCAGTAATGTAATGACACAAAGTGGCAGTAGATGTTAACACACCTTCACGAGACCAGGGAGGAACAGTGTACTCACTTTCCTCACCCTTCACCAGGCAGGTGAGCAGTAATGGAATGGCCCTTGGACTACACAGGGATATGCAAGGATAGTGTGGGTACACCGCATACATGGAATGAATGGCACACCTTCACGAGACCAGGGAGGACTAGTGAACTCACTATCCTCACCCTTCACTAGACAGATGAGCGATAATGGAAAGGCCCAGGGGTTCACACGGGTAGATGGAATAACAGTGTGAGCATACAGCTTATGTCTGGATAGTACACCTTCACGAGACCAGGGAGGAACAGTGGACTCACTTTCCTCACCCTTCACCAGGCAAGTGAACCGTAACGGAATGGCCCTTGGACTACACGGTAGATGTGAGGGCAGTGCAGAGCACTCCCACACGCACACAGTCGACAAGAAATTAAAAGAGTGCACCAATACCCGGACAGGGTATAAGAATGGCTGGTAGCCAAAACGGAGGCTCGATAAGGCAGCACGCAAACCGGGGCAGCCACGGGAGGTCAAACACACGGTATGACCAACAAGCGCCGCTAATGGAAGTGAGCGCAGAGTGGAAGGCACAGGCAACACGGAAACCAAACAGAGGCACGGAATGGTAACGGAGCGCAACAATGGTGTATGTGCTTACCTAACATACACTTCCAAACAATGTGACGTGTACTTGTGCTCAGTATCTGGTGACTCGTGAATATACAAGCGAAACAAGCAAAAAAAACAGCCCCTCAGATAGCATGCTTCCTCTAGTGAATCTACAATGTATTAATCCATCAAAGTGTCTAGTCTAACATGCTGAGTGAATCAATAAAGATACAATTGTTGCAAACCCCATGCATGCATTCATGTAATAATATTACACAGTGCAAATAGCCGTGTCCAAGTGAAATAATACTTCGTTATCAAAGTGCTTTTGCTGAAACAAGGAGCTACTAACCCATGAATATCAACATATTATACCCATAAAGGAAAAAGACATATTTTCTTGAAAAAATGTTTTACATTTAACCCCTATCAAAATCCTATAGGACAGAAATATTTAAAAAAGAAAAAAACAAATCATCCCAAGGCAATTCTTACTCTTGCCAAAACAAGAAAAATATTTCAAAATATATAT
Source organism: Rhinophrynus dorsalis (assembly GCA_037306005.1). Lineage (NCBI taxonomy): Eukaryota > Metazoa > Chordata > Amphibia > Anura > Rhinophrynidae > Rhinophrynus > Rhinophrynus dorsalis. The sequence continues at coordinate 118,420,447 of CM074727.1, read as the reverse complement.
ATATATATATATAATTATTAGCAATGTGGGACGGTGTTGCCCATCATATTATTTACACAGAGAGACATTGTGTGAAACAGAAATATGCAGTGTTACAGACACGCACTTAAAGAGACAGAGCGTGTCACACACATACATGGACGTATGTCACATATGTAGACAGTGTGTGACAGACGCAGTGGTGATGTAGATATGCTGATAAGAGTTGTAAAGAAAGTTTTAATTGCAGCTCTTCAGCTTGATGAATAAGGCCCTGTATCCTTTTGTACTTGGAAAGCTTACAGTTGAAGTGAGTGTGCTATGTTACTTGTTGAAGGTCACAGTGAGAAGATGTTTGTGAGTAAAGGAATAATTTAGATTACAGCAGTGGATACTGTAGTACATTTGAAGAAATAGGTTGGCAGACAAAGGGTTAAGTGACAGATGCAGTGATAGATAATGTAATGGTGATGTGGGAGTAAAATGGCAAGATTGGGACTATGGATGAATGGCAAGGGGGATAGGTGAGTGAGGTAGACAAGGGAGGAGGTGAGAGACTGAGAAGAAGAGGGACAGTGAAGTGTTAAAGTAAAGTAATGGGTGAGGGGGAGAAATGACTATACTTAGACAGTGAAGTAGACATGAAATACAGGGCTGTAGGATTACTGCATTATACAGACCTAGTGTAGCAGTTGGTTGGAGTGAAGCACCAACTCTGAGTGTGAGAGAGGTACGCAACACATTGCTGTGTAATGAGTTGTATAGAGCTCTGGCAGTGAAAGGGTTAAGTGACACATGTTGGGCGCTCCTTGCATTAGTGGGCCGTGGTGGTCGGCTGGGACAGAGTCAGATTATATGTCCATGGGTTGTAGGCAAGGGATCAATACAGGGACCCCTAACAGCTAATAGGCTTCAAAATAGTAAGGCTCATATACTAAGTAAAGTGGTAGAATTTTGTGGAAAAGTAACAGCAGCACAGGGAACAATACCCATTTATTTAAATGGGCGTTTTAACGTCCTGTGTCTTGCATGGCAAATTATGACTGTCAAAAAATAATTCAGCAATGAGGGCCTATCTTAACCCTTTGAGTACCATTTTGTTCCTCTGGTGCTGCACTACAGGTCCTGCTGAGGCCACTGGGAGTCAGGGTGAGTGACTGTGTGTGTGTGTCAGCCATATTTCTTTCTGGCTTTGTGTGTGTGTGTGGTGCTGTGTGTGTGAGTGGGGCATGTGTGTGTGTGTTTGGTGCTGTGTGAGTGGGGCATGTGTGTGTGAGTTTGGTGCTGTGTGAGTGGGGCATGTGTGTGTGTGTGTGTGTGTCTGGTGCTGTGTGAGTGGTCATGTGTGTTTGTCTGTGGTGTAGAAGCAAGTGGCATCCATTTTGTTTTTTTCTGACTTTAATAGTGGTGGGCGGGCTGCATAGTGGGGGCGGGCCAACTCCCTGCATGATTGAATCCCCCAATGGGAGCAGTAACTCCTCCTTTCTGCCTCCCCTGGGTGTGTCTTGGCAGGCACAAAGTCTTCTTTTATATATATAGAAGAAGAGTAAAGAGAAGAAAGTAACTCAAGACAGAAGAACGAAGAGAAGCAGAATGAAGACAGAAGGAGACAGACAGTTGATGGAAGGTAAGTGTAAGACTATCACGGTGCCCGTGATTGATGCCTTTACATGTCAGTTACCTGTAGGGGGCTCTCCACTGGCTGCTTGCCTTCAGCCCTCCCTGCATTGCCTATTTATACTGAGCTTGGGCGCCCTTTGGTTACCCTTTCATGTTGTCTCTATGCTGTTTGTCCTGCATTGAGTCCTGAGCTTCCTGGGCCTTGTCGCTGTTCCTGCTTACCTGTGGTCATCCAGTTCCTGCTTCGGTTGGAGTTGCTGTACCTGTTGCTGTTTCCTGTTACCGTTCCAGATCCGGTTCACCGTCTGCAGAGCTGTACCTTTTCATCCTCGGCTGGGTTCCTGCTGTATCATCTACCGGGTTTCTGTCTCATCCTGTGGACTAGGCAACATTTTTATTCACCTGTTGGTTTCCCAGTACGCGGGTACTGGTTTGCTCCATCGTAACTGGCTGCTAATGCACCGGTAGAGTTTCTGCTTACTCCAGTACGCGGGTACTGGTTTGCTCCATTGTAACCTGCTGCTGATGACCCGGTAGAGTTACTGCTTTCTCCAGTACGCGGGTACTGGTTTGCTCCACTGTAACCGGCTGCTGATGCACCGGTAGAGTCTCTGCTTACTCCAGTACGCGGATACTGGTTTGCTCCACTGTAACCGGCTGCTGATACACCGGTAGAGTCTCTGTTTACTCCAGTACGCGGGTACTGGTTTGCTCCATTGTAACTGGCTGCTGATGCATGGTAGAGTCTCTGTTTACTCCAGTACGCCGGTACTGGTTCGCTCCACTATAACCGGTTGCTGTTGCACTGGTAGTTTCTGCTTACTCCAGTACGCGGGTACTGGTTCGCTCCTCTTATCAGAAGCTGTTCAGTCCTAGACAGCCTGACAGATTGAAGGTTTTCTCCAGTAGGCGGGTAATGGTTTGCTCCACTTATCGGAGGATGTTCAGTCCTAGACAGCCTGACAGATTGAAGGCTTTCTCCAGTACGCGGGTACTGGTTCGCTCCACTTATCGGAGGCTGTTCAGTCCTAGACAGCCTGACAGATTGAAGGTTTACTCCAGTACGTGGGTACTGGTTCGCTCCCTGTTTATACCGGTAGCTATTGCTCAATCTCAGTACCGGTTGTGACTGTGGTACGCTGCTTCACTTGTTCCACTCATGTGTGACTGGTAGTCTATCCGCTCTGTATATCCAGTGGGCCTTGCTTGTCATCTTAGGTGACTGGTGTCTCCACCTAGCTAGTCACCTCAGCCACCTGTGCTGCTACCATTGTCAGCAGTCTAGGTTGCCTTGCCCGGTATATTGGCAAGGTTGGTAGAGCCTTCTCTAATCGTGGTACCTGTCTCCAGGCTGCTTTGCCCGGTATATTGGCAAGGCCGGTAGAGCCTCTTCTTCATTGCACTAGCCTCCAGGCTGCCCTGCCCGGTATATTGGTAAGGCCGGTAGAACCTGTTACCATCTTGTGCCAACTAAGGTTGCCTTACCCGGTACTGGCAGGGCCGGTAGAGCCTGTATCTCATTCCATCTTTCAATACTATGCTACTATGTAAAATGCTCTATATATATTGTATGTGTATATTACCCAATAGGGTTTTCTTTAACTTTTCAATAAAAGTTAATTTTTTACCTAACTCTGTGTCTGAGATTCATAACAAACCGAGACAGTACGAAAGGGCCATGACCTCAGATAATAAGAGCGATGGTAGTACACAGAACATCCATTGGAGGATGGATGTACATGAGTAACATCTGGATCAGCTAGCGGTAGCGATCCAAACCATTCTTGAACACACTGTACTCTCAGATAAGTCTGTTCCGAGTCCGGTGGTCTCCCCAGGTCAGACACCGGAAAATGATACCATGCCCTCAGGGGCTGCAGTTAAGGGGTTAACCGCTACGGCCCCATTGCCACTCAGATATGATGGTGATCCGAACCTGTGCAGAGGGTTTATCAACCAACTTGAAATATTTATGGAACTGACTGCGCATTCCTTTCCCAGTGACCGCAGTAAAGTTGGGTTCATGATATCCCTGCTGACTGGTAGAGCCCTGGCATGGGCCAGCCCCTTATGGGAAAGTGCAAAGCCTTGCACAAAGAGTTTCAGGGAATTTGTGCAGTCTTTTCAGAGAGTGTTTGAGCCCCCTGGTAGAACCACCTCTGCTGCTAAATGCCTTATGGAAATACAGCAGGGCAGGTGTACGGTTGGCGACTATGCTATTGAATTCCGCACCTTGGCAGAGGAGGTAGGTTGGAACAATGAGGCATTGTTGGCTGCCTTCGCCCAAGGTCTGATTGACCAGATTAAAGATGAAATTGCAGCTAAAGACTTGCCTTTGGACCTAGACGATTATATTGAGTATGTTATCCTAATTGATACCCGGATCTGTGAAAGAGTGATGGCAAAAGATCGAAGGCTAAGGTAAGAAAAGAATGGAACTAGCAGTACAGTTTGCCCACTCATCCCTCCCTTGGCATCTAAACCTATTGAACAGTTACGGGAATCAGGTGAACCTATGCAATTGGGCTTCACCAGACTAACCAGGGAGGAGAGAACGTATTGCAGAAGGCAGGGATTGTGCTTATACTGTGACAAAAGTGGGCACTTGCTAAGATCTTGTCCTGTACGGCCGGGAGACGAACACACCTAGGGTATCTTGAGGGACAGGCTCTAGGTGGTGTTGAATCGTCCCCAGGGTTGAACACATTGAAACCCACCATACAGGTGATACTATCTTGGGCAAAATGCTCAGTGGAGGTTTTGGCGCTGGTGGATTCCGGCGCAGCTGGATACTTTATGGATAATACCTTTGCTTAATTGCATGGGGTACCACGTATTGAGAGAGAATCTCCTCTCACTATTGAAGCCATAGACGGCAGACCCGTAGAACCTGCACAGGATACCTTTGAAACAATGCCATTATCTATAACCATTGGGGCACTTCACAAGGAGGAACAGCAGTTCCAACTTATCAATTCTCCACACTACGCAGTCATTCTGGGTTTTCCTTGGTTGCAGCTTCATAATCCACAGTTTGATTGGCAAAAGTGTGAAATCTCGGCTTAGTCTCAGTACTGTACGGTTAAGATTTTGTGTACCTCCCCTTCACTTCCAGATGAGTATCAACAGTTCAGTGATGTATTCAGTAAGGGAGAGGTTGGCACCCTACCCCAGCACAGATCTTATGACTGCAGTATTGATTTGCCTCCAGGGGTGGTGCCCCCTAGGGGACGCACGTATCCATTGTCTTGTGATGAGAACCAAGCTATGGAGGAATATATTTCTGATGCCCTCAAGAGAGGGATTATAAGAAAATCCACCTCTCCAGCTGGGGCTGGATTCTTTTTTGTAAAAAAGAAAAATGGTGAATTGAGACCATGCATTGATTACCGTGGCCTAAACAAGCTTATGTCTAAGAATGCTTATCCGATACCACTCATCACCGAGCTATTTGACAGGTTAAAGGGCTCCTCAATCTTTACTAAATTGGACTTGCGAGCTGCTTATAACTTGATCCGGATTAGAGCTGGTGATGAGTGGAAAACTGCCTTTAACACTAGATCGGGGCACTACGAATATCTAGTCATGCCATTTGGTCTTTGTAATGCACCCGCAGTATTTCAAGAATTAATCAATGATATCCTCAGGGATATGTTGCAGTCCTGTGTGGTTGTCTACTTGGACGACATACTAATTCATTCCGAGAATATGTTACAACACATTAAAGATGTGTCTGAGGTGTTGCTCCACCTACGCAAAAACAAATTATACTGTAAATTGGAGAAGTGCGATTTTCACAAAACCAGTGTGCCATTCTTGGGTTTTGTAATCAGCAAAGAAGGCATTGCCATGGATAAAGAGAAACTAGTGGCTGTTCTGCAATGGAAACGGCCTAAGGGTCTAAAAGCCATCCAGCGATTTCTGGTTTTCGCTAACTATTATAGGAAGTTCATTAAGAATTTTTCTACAATTGTTAAACCTCTGTCTGACCTTACGCACAAGGGTGCTAAACCATCTCAATGGTCAGTGGCTGCGGAAGAGGCCTTTGAAAAATTGAAATCCGCTTTTGTTAATGCTCCTGTGTTATCCCACCCCAACCCATCTCTCCCGTTCACATTGGAGGTCGATGCCTCAGAGGTTGAGGTTGGGGCAGTACTTTCTCAACGACCTGTTAAAGGAGGAACTCTCAGACCTTGTGGGTTTTTCTCCAAAAAGTTGTCCGGGGCCCAAAGTCATTACGAAATAGGTGACAGAGAACTACTGGCCATTATCCTTGCCCTGAAGGAATGGCGCCACCTACTAGAGGGCACAAAAAACCCAGTATTAATATTGACTGGCCACAAAAATTTGATCTACCTCTCTGAGGCTAAAAGATCTGTCAAGACAATTTGAGCCTGAAACTGACAGAGAAGAGGTGCCAGCACCTATCATTCAGCCTGATCGGATATTGGCTACACTACGTACTTTTATCACTTCACCACTAGGGGAAGAGATTTTGGCCTCACAGGCATCAGCTCCCCCAGAAACGCCAGTGGGCAAGTGTTTTGTTGATGAGCCATTCCGTACTCGTTTGCTTGAAACATATCATTCCTCTAAAGCTGCAGGACATATTGGCAGAGATCAATTGTTATGGACCCTCTCACAGGTCTTCTGGTGGCCTTCTATGAAAACTGACTGTGCTGATTTTACGAATGCCTGTGGCACATATGCCCGTGCTAAGACCCCTAGACACCTCCCGGTGGGCCTACTCCAGCCGGTACCTTATGGTGAATGCCCCTGGTCCCACGTTTCCCTTGATTTCATGGGAGAATTGCCAGTGTCTAGAGGGTATTCCTTTATACTGATGGTGGTGGACAGGTTTTCTAAAATGGCTCATTTCGTGCCCCTCCATGGCCTTCCCTCTGCTAAAGAATTAGCTGTGGTTTTCGCTAGAGAAGCATTTCAGTTGCATGGAGTACCCAGAGTACTGATGTCCAACCGGGGGAGCCAGTTTGTATCCAGATTTCTGAGGGCATTTTGTGAACAGATGGGCATACAACTGTCCTTTTCCTCCGCCTACCATCTCCAGACCAATGGGGCCGCTGAGCGTGCCAATCAGGGATTGGAGCAGTTCTTGCGCTGTTTTATTTCTGACCACCATGATAATTGGGCCGACCTGTTGCCCTGGGCAGAGTTCGCCAGGAGCTGTGCAGTTGACTCTTCATCCGGGAGCTCCCCGTTTCTGATCAATTAAGGGTTCCAGCCTTGTTTGCTCCCGGATTCATTTCAGTCACAGCAGATTCCAGCTCTGGATGAGCATATCGAGCATCTCCACTCCACATGGGCACAGATTCAGAGGGCACTTGGTCAATCCTTCCAGCGCCATCAGCGCCATGCTAATCGCAGACGATTTCCAGTGGTTTCCTTTCAGGTTGGGGACAGAGTATGGCTTTCCTCCAGAAACCTTAAACTTCAAGTCCCGTCTAATAAATTGGCTCCGCGATTTATTGGTCCTTATAGGGTGATTCGCAAGATTAACCCTGTCTCCTATGCTTTGGACATTCCTGCGTCCATGCGTATTCATAATGTGTTCCATGTTTCTCTCCTTAAACCTCTGGTTTGCAATCGTTATACTACCAACCCTGTGGTGCCAGGGCCTATAGAGGTTGAAGGTCAGGAGGAGTATGAAGTTCAGAATGTCATTGATTCCCGCAGACTTAGAGGAAAAGTGCAGTATTTGGTGCGTTGGAAGGGTTATGGTCCTGAAGAAAGATCATGGGTGGATAGTAAGGACCTTCATGCTCCCAAATTACTGCAAATTTTTAATTCCAAGTACCCTCAGAAACCAAGACCCACTTCTAGGAGAGGGGGTCTTTGAGAGGGGGGTACTATCACGGTGCCCGTGATTGCTGCCTTTACATGTCAGTTACCTGTAGGGGGCTCTCCATTGGCTGCTTGCCTTCAGCCCGCCCTGCATTGCCTATTTAGACTGAGCTTGGGCACCCTTTGGTTGCCCTTTCGTGTTGTCTCTATGCTGTTTGTCCTGCATTGAGTCCTGAGCTTCCTGGGCCTTGTCGCTGTTCCTGCTTACCTGTGGTCATCCAGTTCCTGCTTCCTAGTCGCCTGGTTCTTGCATCCGTTCCTGATCCGGTTGGAGTTGCTGTACCTGTTGCTGTTTCCTGCTACCGTTCCAGATCCGGCTGACCGTCTGCAGAGCTGTACCTTTTCATCCTCGGCTGGGTTCCTGCTGTATCATCTACCGGGTTTCTGTCTCATCCTGTGGACTGGGCGACATTTTCATTCACCCGTTGGTTTCCCAGTACGTGGGTACTGGTTCGCGCCATCGTAACCGGCTGCTGATGCACCGGTAGAGTTTCTGCTTACTCCAGTACGCGGGTACTGGTTCGCTCCACTGTAACCGGCTGCTGATGCACCGGTAGAGTATCTGTTTACTCCAGTACGCGGGTACTGGTTCGCTCCACTATAACCGATTGCTGTTGCACCGGTAGAGTCTCTGCTTACTCCAGCAGGTTCGCTCCTCTTATCGGAGGCTGTTCAGTCCTAGACAGCCTGACAGATTGAAGGTTTTCTCCAGTACGCGGGTACTGGTTTGCTCCACTTATCGGAGGCTGTTCAGTCCTAGACAGCCTGACAGATTGAAGGCTTTCTCCAGTACGTGGGTACTGGTTCGCTCCACTTATCGGAGGCTGTTCAGTCCTAGACAGCCTGACAGATTGAAGATTTACTCCAGTACGCGGGTACTGGTTCACTCCCTATTTATACCGGTAGCTATTGCTCAATCTCAGTACCAGTTGTGACTGTGGTACGCTGCTTCACTTGTTCCACTCATGTGTGGCTGGTAGTCTATCCGCTCTGTATATCCAGTGGGCCTTGCTTGTCATCTTAGGTGACTGGTGTCTCCACCTAGCTAGTCACCTCAGCCACCTGTGCTGCCACCATTGTCAGCAGTCTAGGCTGCCTTGCCCGGTATTGGTAAGGCCGGTAGAACCTGATCGTTTCCATTCCTCCTTGGGTTGCCTTACCCGGTATTGGCAGGGCCGGTAGAGCCTGTATCTCATTCCATGTATCAGTACTATGCTACTATGTAAACCGTTCTATATATATTGTATGTGTATATTACCCAATAGGGTTTTCTTTAACTTTTCAATAAAAGTTATGTTTTTACCTAACTCTGTGTCTGAGAGTCATAACAAACCATGACAAAGACATATGAGTTACCGATCGGTGCTTTGCAGTGTATCAGGCACCGATTGTTAGTTTTTTTGTTAGCGGCATTTTGGGAACTTAATGTACAAAACAGATGTTTGACCAAAAGACCATTTCTGTGACCTGTTGTGCATTTAGCCTGGTGTGCTTTTAGCCAGAAAGACATTTGAATACCGTCTTAGATAATTTCTTTTGTCAGTCGGTATCCATTTTGCCCTACTGGCTTTTTTATCGCAAACATTTGAATCGAGCCCTAAATCTGGTGGCTGCTCTCACTTGCACTGCACGTCCATCTGAGTGTTTGTCTGCAACCCTCTATGCTGAAAGCTAGTGCATGAGCTGGCAGCATCAGGTTTGGTACATGCACCCATTTTACTTGAAAGTATGTAGTGACTGGGAAAGTGACCTTCAGGATCACAGGTTAATGTATGATTTATTTCAGCATCATCCTTAGCTGACAGCAGACTGGGTGAGGATTATGGGCGCTGCAGTAGATAACAACTGGAGGGGCACAGGCATCCAACTTTTAGAGTTATTTGAGGTGTATATGTAATTTTGAGATGTATTCAGGGGCAGGCTCACCGTTTCTCTCCCTGTGCTTCTTCCTCTTTTCTGCTCAAGCCCGGGCAACAATTTGGTCTACACAACATGCTCACGTATGTCATCATGGCCCGTAGGGGCACATGATGATGTGGGGGGGGGGGAGTGGGACTCAGATCCAGACCGCCACAGGGGACTGGATGTCACTCACATGACCACCTAGCCCGCCAACTCACCAAGAAGTACACACAGCAGGAATCAGACTGGGGAGGGCAGCAGTGACAAACAGTGACACTGAGATTGAGTGACAGACTGCAGAAGAAGACCCACCACCATGCAGCGCACACAGCACAAGTAGGGGGGTACTGGATGGCCGGGGGGTATTGGATTGCTGTGGGGTACTGGATGGCGAGGGTGGGGGGGTACTGGATGGCTTGTGGGAAATAATGGATGACTTAGGGGGGTACTGGATGGCCTGGGGGGTATGGCCTGGGGGACTGCTGGAACACTTGTGGGGGTAATGGATGGCCTGGGGGTACTGGATGGTTTGTGGGGATATGGCTTGTGGGGGTACTGGATGGCTTGTATAGTACTGGATGACTTGTGGGGGTAATAGATGGCTTGTGGGGGTACTGGATGGCTTGTGGGGGTACTGGATGGCCTGGTAGGGTAATGGATGGTGTGTGGGGGTAATGGATCGATAGTGGGGGTAATGGATGGCCTGTTGGGGTACTGGATGGCCTGGGTGGGTATGGCTTGTGGGAGTAATGGATGGCTTGTGTGGATACTGGGTGGCTTGTGGGGAGACTGGATGGTTTGTGGGGGTAATGGATGGCTAGTGGGCGTACTGGATGGCCTTGTGGAGTACTGGATGGCTTGTGGGGTTACTGAATGGCTTGGTGGTAGTACTGGATGGGTTAGTAGGGGTACTGGATGGCTTGTGGGGGTAATGGATGGCCTGGTGGGGGTAAAGGATGGCTTGAGGGGGTACTGGATGGCTTGTGGGGGTATTGGATGGCTTGTGTGGGTATGGCCTTGAGGGGTACTGGATGGCTTGTTGGGGTAACGGATGGCTTGTGGGGATACTGGATGGCTTGTGGGTCTAATGGATGACTTTTGGGTCTAATGGATGGCTTGTGGGGGTAATGAATGGCTTGGTGGGGATAATGGATGGTTTGTGGGGGTATTGGATGGCATGATGGGGTAATGGATGGCTAGTGGGGGTACTGGATGGCTTGGTGGTGGTACTGGATGGGTTGGTAGGGGTACTGGATGGCTTGTGGGGATACTGGATGGTTTGTGGGGGTAATGGATGGCTAGTGGGGGTACTGGATGGCCTTGTGGAGTACTGGATGGCTTGTGGGGGTACTGGATGGCTTGGTGGTGGTACTGGATGGGTTGGTAGGGGTACTGGATGGCTTGTGGGGATACTGGATGGCTTGTGGGGGTAATGGATGGCCTGGTGGGGAGTAATGGATGGCTTGTGGGGGTAATGGATGGCCTGGTGGGGGTAATGGATGGCTTGTGGGGGTATTGGAAGGCTTGTGTGGGTATGGCCTTGAGGGGTACTGGATGGCTTGTTGGGGTAACGGATGGCTTGTAGGGGTACTGGATGGCTTGTGGGGATACTGGATCACTTGTGAGTCTAATGGATGACTTGTGGGGGTAATGGATGGCTTGGTGAGAATAATGGATGGTTTGTTGGGGTATTGGATGACATGGGTGGGTATAGCCTGGAGGGGTACTGGATGGCTTGTGGGGTTAATGGATGGTTTGTAGGATACTGGATGGCCTGGGTGGGTATGGATTGTGGGGGCACTGGATGGCTTGTGGGGATATTGGATGGCCTGTGGGGGTAATGGATGGCCAATTATGTCATGGGGAGGGGGCAATGATGTACTTGGGGAAGGGGCTGAGACCTCTTTTTCGACCAGGGACCCTCGGTCCTGTCAGTCCGCCCCTGATACAGATATTAGATAATAAGCTTTTAAATCACTAATAAAGGTTAATTTTTAATGTTGAATCTTCTTCCACTTTCTAGTTTTGAACCTACAGGAATATGCCTACATTAGTCTGTACAAGGGTGGGTCTGGTGTCGCTTTAGGATTTCTTTTGTCTTCTATTTTGTATATTACACATTATCCTGAGCACATTCCCTTTAGCTTATATCAGCACCTGACATAGGCAAATTTGATGGTGCACCATTTATTATTATTATGAAATATTTCTAACTACCAAGCTTCTCTATTAAACAAATTAAGAGACACTTTATAGTTATTCTTTAACAATATGTAGATTCAATGAATTGGGTGGCTATTTTGTTTCTTTACTTTGAATAAAGTTATCATCCCTGTTGCATCATGTAGAGCGATAATTTGCAAGCCCTTAGAGCACTGTACATAATAACTAGCCTACTATAGTGCAGAAAAGGAAACTTGATGGTGAATAGCAGGAGGAATGTGGAGAAGGTCTGGAAAATTTTAGAACCTCTAGAAAGAATCCCACATCTTCCTGGATTCTCCATCAGTTCATAGGCCAGATCTAATAACTTCATTCATAACTATTCTCCTGATCCACAAATTTAGAAAAATATAGAGCATAACCAGCTAGTGAATTGAGGCATGTGGCAGAGAACGTTCTTCATTTCAAGATCCAACCTTTGATATACTCATATGTGTTATGCATTTGTCTTTATAAATGGATACTTTTGTTTACAAAGGTTTATGTATGCGGTGGCTACAATGATGGGGACGAATACCTCCACAGAGCAGAAGTTTACAATCCTGAGACCAACCAATAGACCATGATTGCCCCCATGATGACCAGGCGCAGTGGAAATCGGGTTATCTCATACAGAAAGAAAATCTATGCGGTATGTAAAGCTGAGATTTTACCAGTATTTACTCCATTGGATAAATGTTGTAGTTAAAAGAAAATAGTTGGTTAGATATAAATTAGGTGGTGCAGGACAAAACATTGTAACTGTTGTTGGATGATGTGGCTGAATATACAGGCCTTCGTCAGACCAATGAATCATTGCTTTTGTGAATGTTGTAACATCAGTATTACATAGAATTAAACAAAGATCAATAATGTTGGCATCTGAGCAGCCATAAATTATCATTTAAACTTTTGGATACAAGAGATGTCAACAACACAGTATGACACCTCAAGTCTCCTACAGGTTACGCATCATACTGGTTTGTACTATGTTCTAGAAATAGATAAATGAAATGAAAACATATTTATTCTTCTAGATATAAGTGATGTGATAAAGGTTAAATGCCTTAATGGTCTTGTATACTTTATCAAAGACATTCAAACTGATACTTTAGAATAGTTTTTCTTGCACCATTTGAGACTGTGCATCTCTGCCCTGCCTTCACAATTCTGTTTGGCCCAACCTTAGTCACTGTGTTACTAATGTTCACCAGGAAAGTATGAGGTTCATGAAGTTTCTTCTTCATTACAGGTAGGAGGCTATGATAGGGAAATGTGTCTCAGCAGTGCAGAATGTTGCAGCCCTGAATCCAACACCTGGACTTCCATCCCAGACATGCTGACTCCACGAAACCACTTTGGCATGGAGGTAGTGGATGACCATCTGTTCCTGGTGGGTGCGTTAATACCTTCTCTAACCATCTTTATGATGAGTTCCTTTATTCAAATGATTGGCACTGTCACAAGAAAATGAGAACCGGATACATAGGACTAAGCTGCTGTGTTGTGTCTGGGCTCAGCAATGAAACAGATTATACCCCATCCTAGAAGAACTTCCATCAGTCTGTCACCAAGTGGTAATGCCACCTTCTCTCTTTACAGCATATTAGTTTGTTACATATAAGTTAGATACAAGTTAGGTATAAGTTAGGTATAAGTTAAGTTTAGAATAATTTAGTGATTCCTCCCACTCTCCCCCTTTCATGATTGTCCTCCCATGTTCCTTCTGTATGCCCCCTATTTCTATTTTAAAAAAAAACCTACGTAAAAATTACCAGAAATAAGTGTCTAAGTTATTTTTTGTTCTATTTGTCTTATATGGGTAAATAAAGGAAGGGAAGCTGAAGTGGGGAATGTAATTATTTGTCCTGTTTAAGTACAGAAAGATGTCACAATTGGGGTGTGTCTAGAAACACCAGGATGATAAAATGAACTTTAAAACATATAACTAGAGATATGACAATTACTGACAGAGAGGAACGTGTCATGAAAGTGACAGGATCAGTCATGGACCATGTACTTTTTGTAGGTTCTTGTAGCAGTGTCATTTTTAGCCCATTCCATAATAAAAAGTCCCATCTGGGACAAGTTGCATCTCGGCATGCTTAATCCTTGGTTGCTGTGACATCTCTAATGCATTGCACAGGGGCTAATAAAGCATACAGGTAATTATTTCATTGATATTTTCTGTACTCAAGAATATTATTCTCATGTTATAGGAAAGTGTCCCAAAAGGACCATATGAAATTACTAAAACGGACAGAACTTAGGGCAGCACTGAGAAAAATATGCTACAAAAAGAAGCAACTTATGTAAACTAATCAGAATTGTAGCTGTATATAAAAGTGGAGCATTTAATTTCATACATAGCTGTAATAAAAAAAAATGTAGATCCTGCTGTTCCAAGACCATACGCCGCACCACAGAATTGCGTTCACTGATAAAGGTGGTGACATGAGAAGACTTTCCCCAATCCCATTCAATCTTACTTGTAGAGGTAATAGTGAAGCAGCAGAGCAAGTAGCTCTCTTGAATCTTCATTGTTGATCTCCCAGCACAATCAGCTGGGAGATCAATAACTGTGGGGGTTCATCAGGAGAGGTCCTGATGTCCCCCCACACAGTCTGATTTAAAAATGAATTAAAAAAAAAATAACCCTTTGTGCCACAGGGATGTCTAATGCGTGGCACACGCAAGATTTATTATTGGAGCCTTTTTCTTTTTATTCAGACCTGATTGGGGGGCATAAGGAGGGGTCCTGATGCCTCTCAACAAGGTCTGCATTAAAAAGTTGAAAGGAAAAAAACTCAACCCCTCCCCACCCCCGGTGGCACACAGGATTATTTTTGAGTCCAGTATTTTTTATTCAGACCCTGATGCCTGGATCCTGATTTCTACCCAACGAGTTATCAATGGAACCCTCTGTGTGCCACAGGAGGTCCAGTGCATCACTTTGCAATGCATTGGACACTCCTGTGAAAGACAAAATATTTTTTTCATTATTATTTTATTCAGACATTGAGGGGAATCAGGAGTCCTAAATAAAAAAATATTTGGGGAAAACACTTGCATGTGCCACGGGGAAGTCAAACGCATTATCGTGCAATGCGTTGGACCCACCATCCCTTCTGGCACACACACATTGTTTTGGGTTTTTTCAGACCTTGTTGTGGGGCTTCAGGAGAGGTCCACACCGCATTAAGCAAGTCATTGTGATTAAAAGGGCGACATGAGAATCTCACCCTGCATATAAACGTGAGATTCTCATGACTCCACATGAAAGGTCATTGCTGCTGAAACATGCCCTGGTTTAAAAGCACTACAACTCCCATAATCCTTTAGTTCCTTGTGAAGTCCTTATACTGAGAGCTGCTCTAGGCACTCTCTCTCCCCCTTCTCTGTGTACAGAATGACAGGGTGGAGCGGTGCACGCAGAGAAGGAGCGAGAGAGCCCGGAGCAGAACTCAAGATATGGACTTCACAAGGCACTGGGAGCTGGAATTTATTGCTGGGGATAAATGTTAACACCCGATTTATCATAAATTTTTCTAAAGTCTATGGGGAAACATGGAGATAAAAGAAGAGGTAAAATTAGCACCTGCAATAGAATCCAATCTTAAATGCATTTCACATATTAGATGGCAGTAGGTCACTAACCAGAGCAGCAAGTACAGCCTCATCCCACCAATAAAAAAGAAACAAGACAGCGCACCAGGGACTCGATCCTATTACCAGCACTAAAACCGGTGCTACATTAAAATCACGCAACGTGTATTTTGAAAACGTGTTTTGCCTGTATTCTATTGCAGAACCACGGTAAAACAAAGCTGGAGTAGACAGCACATTTCTAACTAACAAAATGGTGTTGTCTGCTTCTATTCAACTACTGCCTAAAGAAAACGCAAATGAATAATTATTATTATTAGTATTATTCTTTATTTATATAGCGCACACTTAATCAGCAGCGCTGTACAATAGGGAATAGACATACAGGGATATTAAATAGTAAATCATATGTGAAGAACAGAAGGATCAGAGGGCCCTGCTCGTGAGACGTTACAGTCTAGAGGAAGGTAGGTTGGACACAGAAGGTGTAAGTGCTATTGGGTGTGTCTCCTGCCACATGAGCTGCCGTTCAGTGGGTTGGAGAGAGAAGTGCTATTGAGTGCAGTGGGCCAGGGAAGGGGTGGTTCTTGGTGATAATGTTTATGGAGAAAGATGATATGCTTCCCTGAAAAGGTGAGTTGTCAGGGAGCGTCTGAAGATCTGAAGGCTAGGGGAGAGTCTGACAGGACAGGGGAGGGAATTCCAGAGCTCGGGTGCAGCTGAGCTGGTAAATGGCAGAGACATGGTTGTGACTGTATTTATATATTGCACAAAGAGAGAGAAAGAGAGCAGATTGTTTGTCTGTAAGTAGAGTTGCCAGATCCTGCAATAATCTCCATGCTGTACATAGCTCACTGTATAGCATGTATGACAAACTATTTATATATGGTCTGGCACTGTATAGTATACAGTTTGCATGTGTCTATGTATAAGGACTGGCACTATACAGTATAGGAGGGACAGTCCCTGTTTGACACCCAAATCCCTCTGCTCCTCTATTTAGGAGATCACACTGTGTGGTGTATATACCAGTGTAACAGATTGCTCCACGTCAATAAAACCCACAGTAATGTCGGTATAAACGTCTGTATGTATCTTATAAATTAGTCTGTGTAAAAAATACTTTCATCTGGATGATTTAAAGGATCTCTTCTAACCCCCATTCATAGGAGCTATGATTCACAAAGACTGGCCTGGCTACCCAACTGTAGCCGCATCCAAGAGGGAGAAACCCAGAACGATGGCCCAAGACAACCCGGCGTTGTGGGTTCCCTTAACAGTCCATGTTTCTGTCTCCTGTCAGAGCAGGAAGTACAGGCATGGCACAAGTAGAAGTGGCTAGGTAGTAGGCAGTGTATGTATGCATTGCATGGTTTTTTGCAACATAGTTGAGTTTAAGAGATGAGAATTTTGGCCATTTGATGGGAGAAACATTCTGATGTGGCTCTTTTCATTAACCATTAGAATGGCAGAGGAGTAAGGAATGCATTGGTTTGCAATGCGTTCTGTACCTCTCTGGCACTCAAAGGATTAACACAACATTGTTAACGCAACTTTCTCATGGTGGAGAAATACACAGAGACATTGTTATAGTGAACCCCATACAATGAGGTAAATTCGAGAATCTTATAAATAACTGCATAAAGTATAGTAATGACAGAGGTGAAAATTAGTGTTGAGCGAGCGTGCTCGGCCGATGCTCGGATCGGCTCGAGCATCGCTCTGCTCGGCACATGGCGGTACTCGTCGAGTACCGCCATGTGCTCGCCCGCCATGTTCGGGTGGCGGGGATCTGTGCCGGAGGAGGCACAGATCTGAAGACGCTCCGCTGGACCACCAGGGACTGGAGGTACGGGGGCATTGCGGAGATGAAGGGGGCATTGCGGAGATGAAGGGGGACATTGTGGAAGAGGGGCATAGACTCTATGCCCCTCTTCCACAATGTCCCCCTTCATCTCCGCTATGCCCCTCTTCCACAATGTCCCCCTTCATCTCCTCTATGCCCCTCTTCCACAATGTCCCCCTTCATCTCCGCTATGCCCCTCTTCCACAATGTCCCCCTTCATCTCCTCTATGCCATAGAGGAGATGAAGGGGGACATTGTGGAAGAGGGGCATAGCGGAGATGAAGGGGGACATTGTGGAAGAGGGGCATAGCGGAGATGAAGGGGGCATAGCGGAGATGAAGGGGGACATTGCGGAGATGAAGGGGGCATTCGGAGATGAAGGGGGCATAGCGGAGATGAAGGGGGGCATTGACCAGGCACCCTCCCCTCATCAGAGCAGGGGGTGCCTGGTGTAATGCTCGTGTCGCCCCATTATATTCAATGGGGCTCGGGTGCTCGGCCGAGCACTCGAGCCTCAGGGGGTGCTCGGTCAGAGCACCCGAGCACCCGAGCATCGGGGTGCTCGCTCAACACTAGTGAAAATCTCTCTCTCTCTCTCTATGTATATATATATATATGCTGCCAAGTGTTAAGCACTCTCACCGATAGGTAATAATGGGACCGGGTGCTCCAGAAGTATATACAAACAATAGATAGGCTGTGCACTCACGGTTTTTACAAAACATTTAAACCAATTTAATGGTGAAAAAAATGCAACGTTTCGGTCCTCAGATCGGGACCTTTATCAAGCAAACATATGTAACAAAACTAAGTATCACATATAAATACAAACAGAGTAATGAGACTCACCACGTGTGAACCCAAACGACCTCCCATGATGACGTGAGAAGAGACATGAAAGAGAACAATAGATACCAGAACCAGAAAACCCATACGACCCAGAAAAAAATCCGAAATAGTGCCACCCTGTGTCAAGAAATAGTAAAGACATGTAAATATCAAAACAATACAAAGCAGTACTAGAATATAAAACAGATACAGAACCTTGCTAAATTATATACTTGCTAGCAATGTATTATCAAAAGAGAGAATATATATTTATCTCTCTGAGAGAAAACAATTAAAATTATTTTTCTCATTCAGGCCAAGAGGATTAATTGTGGACAATTCTTTAATCCAAAAACATTCCCTTTGTAATAATCTCTTTGCACGATCTCCACCTCGTCTTAAAGCCGGTACATGTTCTATACCTATAAACCTAAAATGAGTTATTGAATGTCTTTATGCCAAATAGTGTTTGGCCACTGGTTTATCCGACTTATTATCCCTGAATGCTACTTTTATGGCTGACCGATGCCCAGCCATCCGTTCTCTTAGGGTGCATTCAGTTTTCCCGACGTATGATAATCCACATGGGCAAGTAAGGAGATAAACCACCCAAGTAGTGGTGCATGTAATTCGTTCTTTGATAAGATACTTTTTATTGGAACGGGGATGAGTAAAAAAGCGACCTGTGGACATAGATCCACATGTTGTACATCCAGTACATCTGTAGCATCCTGGCGGTGCTGATTTAAGCCAGGTTTTTTTATCGCTTGTATAGCTATCCACTGGGTCTGTTTTAATCAAAAGATCCCTCAAATTAGGGCCACGTCTGTATCCATATAAAGGACGATTATGAAAAATCTCAGGAAGCTTTTTATCCTTAATAAGTATATTCCAATTCTTATCAATACACTTCTTGATAGATTTAGTTGCAGTCGTGTATTTCATTGAGATTACCATCCTGTCTTGGTGGGTAATCTCTTTATCTTTAGGTAATCTTTCCTCCACCAAAAGGGCACGATACATTGTTTCAAGTTTTTTCTTTTGATAACCACGAGCCACAAAACGATCGACCATTTCATTCAATTGTCGCATTTTAGATGTCTCATCAGAATTATTGCGTATCACTCTTAAAAACTGTGATTTAGGCAGAGAGTTCTTTAAAGCTGGTGGATGAAAACTTGAAAATTGTAGCAAAGTATTCCGGTCTGTTTCCTTACGAAATAAGCTATACTCAAGCTTCTGATTTTGGACAAAGATTTCTAAATCCAGGAAATGTATTTTATCATGGCCATAGGACAGTATGAACTCCACCGAAGCCTCCAATGTATTAATGTTATCAACAAAAGATAATAAAGACTCCTCAGTGCCTTGCCATATTAACAGTATATCGTCAATATAGCGATAGTAAAGTTTAATCTGTTGTTGGAACATTGGCAATATCTGGTGAGTTTCAAATTTATACATGAACGCATTGGCGTATGATGGCGCCATGCTTGCACCCATCGATGTACCTGTCAGTTGCATAAAATATTTACCTTCAAACTGAAAAAAATTGCTCGTTAAGCACAATTCTAATAGAGCCAGTAAATATTCAACTGGAGGACCATTATAGTTATCAGATGTCGCAACGATATCCCGTACTGCATCCAGTCCATCCTTCGTGGGTATAATGGTATAAAGACTTTTTACATCAAGGGTTACAAGCCACATATCATGTCCAAAACAAGAGAAATCGTTCAAAATCTTAATCAGTGCCGGGGTATCTTTTAATATTGTTGACAGACCTTGTATAATTGGTTGGAGATAAAAATCAATGAAAGACCCTATAGGTTGCAACAAACTATCCTTTGCTGAGACAATTGGTCTCATAGGGGGATTGCTCAAATCTTTATGTATTTTTGGCAATCCATAAAGGATTGGACACTTAGGGTTTTTTACCATCAGATAATTACCTATATCTTCTGTTATCCACAAATTATGTATCCCCAGAGATATAAGGTCTCCAATTTTATTCTGAATAACCTTTGTAGGATCTTTTTCAAGACATTGATAAACTGTTGAATCCTGTAATTGAGAGCGTAAAGATCTGCTATAGTCAACATACTCCTGAATAACTATAGAGCCCCCTTTATCCGCAGGTCTAATGCAGATAGATTTATCACTTTGTAACGTTTTGATAGCATGTCTCTCTTCCTTAGATAGGTTGGGGTGAATCTGATAATTAGTAACAGATTTATGTAAATCAGCATCCAGCAACATATTGAAAGTAAGAAGAGTTGGATTCAATGAGTCAAAATCCTTATTGCTTTTTAATTTAAATGGATTAATGGAGGAAGAATTAGATCTCCATGTTGGATTAGAGAAAAGTTCTTTAATACACATCGTTCTGTTAATCTTATATCGTTCAACCTGCCATTCAAAATCATTAAATTTATATGTTGGAATAAAAGACAAACCTCTGTTCAAGAGCTTTTCCTCTCCAGGAGTCAAAGAGTGTTTTGATAGATTATAGACCACGTTGGCTACTTGTTCTTTGCCTTTCTGCCCGATCCTTTTGCTCCAATGCTGGCGTCCCTTTTGTCCCCGTCTTGTGTATCTCCTTCTTTTCCGTCTAGTGTTGATACCATTGGGGGTTTGGGTGGTTTGCCAGGATCTTGTCCCAAAAAAGACTGTTTATTTGTGGAGCTTCTTGTAGCCATTTGGGGCTGTTGGCTACCACTTGCAGACTCTGCAGGTTCTTCTTCCGAATCTCCGGAACTAACATCAACTGTTTGGAAATCAGGTTTCTTGATTTTACTGCGCTGGATTCTTCTCCTATGTCCAAAACGTGTTTTCACCACTTGTCCACTTAACCAGCAATAGACTCTTTTCTCCTCATAATCTTCTTTTACACGTTGGAGTTTGGCCTTTTTAAACCTCATTAGGTCGGCCCTATGTTTCTCAATCTGGGATTTGAGTTTATGTATACTATCAGCATTATTCTCCGCTTGAAGAGTTATTGCATAATTATGTTCAAATTCAGCAATGGATTTACGGACTTTAGACAGTTCTTTTCCAACTTCCTCTATAACCAAAAGCATCAGTGAAAAGGAACATTGATCAAGTATTTTAGTCCATTTATTAAAAAAATCTTGATTAATCCTACCAATAGTCGGGATATTTTTTATCCGAAACCCTCGTGGTATTTGTTCTGCTCGGTAGTAGTCTGATAGAAACATACCATGAAGATCAAGATCAGTTTCTTTTTTCTTTAATCGAAGAAGTTCAAAATGTAAATCTTTGATATTGTCTGTTCCTTGTTCATCTTTATGTGACTTGCTCCATAAAATATTTTCCACTGAATCTTCCAATATGTTGCTAGATGAAAGGGCATCCGGGGTAAGGGAACCCGGTGTACGTTTGATCTCCATAGTTGCACAATGTAATAAGTCTCAAATGTGTATTCGAATTAGTGGGTGCTTCAACATTCCAATAAGGATATCACATATGCTGCCAAGGGTTAAGCACTCTCACCGATAGGTAATAATGGGACCGGGTGTTCCAGAAGTATATACAAACAATAGATAGGCTGTGCACTCACGGTTTTTACAAAACATTTAAACCAATTTAATGGTGAAAAAATGCAACGTTTCGGTCCTCAGATCGGGACCTTTATCAAGCAAACATATGTAACAAAACTAAGTATCACCTATAAATACAAACAGAGTAATGAGACTCACCACGTGTGAACCCAAACGACCTCCCGTGATGACGTGAGAAGAGACATGAAAGAGAACAATAGATACCAGAACCAGAAAACCCATACGACCCAGAAAAAAATCCGAAATAGTGCCACCCTGTGTCAAGAAATAGTAAAGACATGTAAATATCAAAACAATACAAAGCAGTCCTAGAATATAAAACAGATACAGAACCTTGCTAAATTATATACTTGCTAGCAATGTATTATCAAAAGAGAGAATATATATTTATCTCTCTGAGAGAAAACAATTAAAATTATTTTTCTCATTCAGGCCAAGAGGATTAATTGTGGACAATTCTTTAATCCAAAAACATTCCCTTTGTAATAATCTCTTTGCACGATCTCCACCTCGTCTTAAAGCCGGTCCACAATTAATCCTCTTGGCCTGAATGAGAAAAATAATTTTAATTGTTTTCTCTCAGACAGATAAATATATATTCTCTCTTTTGATAATACATTGCTAGCAAGTATATAATTTAGCAAGGTTCTGTATCTGTTTTATATTCTAGGACTGCTTTGTATTGTTTTGTATGTATGTATGTATCTTTATTTATATGGCGCCACACAGTGTACGCAGCGCCTTACAATAGACATATGTTACAATAAATAAGAGGGGATGAAATAAGTGCGACATTCATAGAAACAATGGGAGAGAATTCCCTGCCCCAAGGAGCTTACAGTCTAAATGGATAAAGGGAGACATACAATGGGGTAAGAGGGTGTTAACTGCTGTTTTGATATTTACATGTCTTTACTATTTCTTGACACAGGGTGGCACTATTTCAGATTTTTTTCTGGGTCGTATGGGTTTTCTGTTTCTGGTATCTATTGTTCTCTTTCATGTCTCTTCTCACGTCATCACGGGAGGTCGTTTGGGTTCACACGTGGTGAGTCTCATTACTCTGTTTGTATTTATATGTGATACTTAGTTTTGTTACATATGTTTGCTTGATAAAGGTCCCGATCTGAGGACCGAAACGTTGCATTTTTTCACCATTAAATTGGTTTAAATGTTTTGTAAAAACCGTGAGTGCACAGCCTATCTATTGTTTATATATATATATATATATATATATATATATATATATGCCTGGCACACACATACCCAGGGGAGGCAGTAAAGAGGAGATATTCATATATCCTCAACACTGCCAGTCCAGGACATAGATGGGGCATGATTTTCACAGGAGTAGGCCCCTGCCTGTGAAAATCTGTGCAAGGAGTTTGCCCGCCCAGTGGTAAGTCTTGATCCCTGCGAGGGACATTATTCCCTTGGTGGTTGTATGACAAAGGATATTGATCTCCTACAACGCAAGCACATGGTTACAACCAAGCACATGCACACAACTTTCACATCCTACACACTGCAGGCATTTAGCAGGACTGTAAGGCACTCACATGGTTAATAGCCCCACTCGACTTACACCCACCTTTAAAGGGACAGTAATATCCCATATAAAATGTTTAGAGTTTTGTAGAGGTTAAAAAAATGAGCAGAATGACACAAATCCTATCTCTCAAACCACTATGGTTTGAGAGATATCCTCCGCTACAGTTCCTCTTCTCCTGATGTCAGCTGTAAAGCTGACAGAAGGAGACCTGTGTCGGCCGACACAAGGTGGCTCCTCAGCAGAGCCGCAATAGAGTGATTTAAAAATAATTACAAATGCATTTTTTCACCATTAAATTGGTTTAAATGTTTTGTAAAAACCTTGAGTGCACAGCCTATCTATTGTTTGTATATACTTCTGGAGCACCCGGTCCCATTATTACCTATCGGTGAGAGTGCTTAACCCTTGGCAGCATATATGATATCCTTATTGGA
Organism: Rhinophrynus dorsalis; assembly: GCA_037306005.1. NCBI lineage: Eukaryota > Metazoa > Chordata > Amphibia > Anura > Rhinophrynidae > Rhinophrynus > Rhinophrynus dorsalis. The sequence goes on along the minus strand of CM074727.1, from coordinate 118,397,035 downwards.
ATGTTGAAGCACCCACTAATTCGAATACACATTTGAGACTTATTACATTGTGCAACTATGGAGATCAAACGTACACCGGGTTCCCTTACCCCGGATGCCCTTTCATCTAGCAACATATTGGAAGATTCAGTGGAAAATATTTTATGGAGCAAGTCACATAAAGATGAACAAGGAACAGACAATATCAAAGATTTACATTTTGAACTTCTTCGATTAAAGAAAAAAGAAACTGATCTTGATCTTCATGGTATGTTTCTATCAGACTACTACCGAGCAGAACAAATACCACGAGGGTTTCGGATAAAAAATATCCCGACTATTGGTAGGATTAATCAAGATTTTTTTAATAAATGGACTAAAATACTTGATCAATGTTCCTTTTCACTGATGCTTTTGGTTATAGAGGAAGTTGGAAAAGAACTGTCTAAAGTCCGTAAATCCATTGCTGAATTTGAACATAATTATGCAATAACTCTTCAAGCGGAGAATAATGCTGATAGTATACATAAACTCAAATCCCAGATTGAGAAACATAGGGCCGACCTAATGAGGTTTAAAAAGGCCAAACTCCAACGTGTAAAAGAAGATTATGAGGAGAAAAGAGTCTATTGCTGGTTAAGTGGACAAGTGGTGAAAACACGTTTTGGACATAGGAGAAGAATCCAGCGCAGTAAAATCAAGAAACCTGATTTCCAAACAGTTGATGTTAGTTCCGGAGATTCGGAAGAAGAACCTGCAGAGTCTGCAAGTGGTAGCCAACAGCCCCAAATGGCTACAAGAAGCTCCACAAATAAACAGTCTTTTTTGGGACAAGATCCTGGCAAACCACCCAAACCCCCAATGGTATCAACACTAGACGGAAAAGAAGGAGATACACAAGACGGGGACAAAAGGGACGCCAGCATTGGAGCGAAAGGATCGGGCAGAAAGGCAAAGAACAAGTAGCCAACGTGGTCTATAATCTATCAAAACACTCTTTGACTCCTGGAGAGGAAAAGCTCTTGAACAGAGGTTTGTCTTTTATTCCAACATATAAATTTAATGATTTTGAATGGCAGGTTGAACGATATAAGATTAACAGAACGATGTGTATTAAAGAACTTTTCTCTAATCCAACATGGAGATCTAATTCTTCCTCCATTAATCCATTTAAATTAAAAAGCAATAAGGATTTTGACTCATTGAATCCAACTCTTCTTACTTTCAATATGTTGCTGGATGCTGATTTACATAAATCTGTTACTAATTATCAGATTCACCCCAACCTATCTAAGGAAGAGAGACATGCTATCAAAACGTTACAAAGTGATAAATCTATCTGCATTAGACCTGCGGATAAAGGGGGCTCTATAGTTATTCAGGAGTATGTTGACTATAGCAGATCTTTACGCTCTCAATTACAGGATTCAACAGTTTATCAATGTCTTGAAAAAGATCCTACAAAGGTTATTCAGAATAAAATTGGAGACCTTATATCTCTGGGGATACATAATTTGTGGATAACAGAAGATATAGGTAATTATCTGATGGTAAAAAACCCTAAGTGTCCAATCCTTTATGGATTGCCAAAAATACATAAAGATTTGAGCAATCCCCCTATGAGACCAATTGTCTCAGCAAAGGATAGTTTGTTGCAACCTATAGGGTCTTTCATTGATTTTTATCTCCAACCAATTATACAAGGTCTGTCAACAATATTAAAAGATACCCCGGCACTGATTAAGATTTTGAACGATTTCTCTTGTTTTGGACATGATATGTGGCTTGTAACCCTTGATGTAAAAAGTCTTTATACCATTATACCCACGAAGGATGGACTGGATGCAGTACGGGATATCGTTGCGACATCTGATAACTATAATGGTCCTCCAGTTGAATATTTACTGGCTCTATTAGAATTGTGCTTAACGAGCAATTTTTTTCAGTTTGAAGGTAAATATTTTATGCAACTGACAGGTACATCGATGGGTGCAAGCATGGCGCCATCATACGCCAATGCGTTCATGTATAAATTTGAAACTCACCAGATATTGCCAATGTTCCAACAACAGATTAAACTTTACTATCGCTATATTGACGATATACTGTTAATATGGCAAGGCACTGAGGAGTCTTTATTATCTTTTGTTGATAACATTAATACATTGGAGGCTTCGGTGGAGTTCACACTGTCCTATGGCCATGATAAAATACATTTCCTGGATTTAGAAATCTTTGTCCAAAATCAGAAGCTTGAGTATAGCTTATTTCGTAAGGAAACAGACCGGAATACTTTGCTACAATTTTCAAGTTTTCATCCACCAGCTTTAAAGAACTCTCTGCCTAAATCACAGTTTTTAAGAGTGATACGCAATAATTCTGATGAGACATCTAAAATGCGACAATTGAATGAAATGGTCGATCGTTTTGTGGCTCGTGGTTATCAAAAGAAAAAACTTGAAACAATGTATCGTGCCCTTTTGGTGGAGGAAAGATTACCTAAAGATAAAGAGATTACCCACCAAGACAGGATGGTAATCTCAATGAAATACACGACTGCAACTAAATCTATCAAGAAGTGTATTGATAAGAATTGGAATATACTTATTAAGGATAAAAAGCTTCCTGAGATTTTTCATAATCGTCCTTTATATGGATACAGACGTGGCCCTAATTTGAGGGATCTTTTGATTAAAACAGACCCAGTGGATAGCTATACAAGCGATAAAAAAACCTGGCTTAAATCAGCACCGCCAGGATGCTACAGATGTACTGGATGTACAACATGTGGATCTATGTCCACAGGTCGCTTTTTTACTCATCCCCGTTCCAATAAAAAGTATCTTATCAAAGAACGAATTACATGCACCACTACTTGGGTGGTTTATCTCCTTACTTGCCCATGTGGATTATCATACGTCGGGAAAACTGAATGCACCCTAAGAGAACGGATGGCTGGGCATCGGTCAGCCATAAAAGTAGCATTCAGGGATAATAAGTCGGATAAACCAGTGGCCAAACACTATTTGGCATAAAGACATTCAATAACTCATTTTAGGTTTATAGGTATAGAACATGTACCGGCTTTAAGACGAGGTGGAGATCGTGCAAAGAGATTATTACAAAGGGAATGTTTTTGGATTAAAGAATTGTCCACAATTAATCCTCTTGGCCTGAATGAGAAAAATAATTTTAATTGTTTTCTCTCAGAGAGATAAATATATATTCTCTCTTTTGATAATACATTGCTAGCAAGTATATAATTTAGCAAGGTTCTGTATCTGTTTTATATTCTAGGACTGCTTTGTATTGTTTTGATATTTACATGTCTTTACTATTTCTTGACACAGGGTGGCACTATTTCGGATTTTTTTCTGGGTCGTATGGGTTTTCTGGTTCTGGTATCTATTGTTCTCTTTCATGTCTCTTCTCACGTCATCACGGGAGGTCGTTTGGGTTCACACGTGGTGAGTCTCATTACTCTGTTTGTATTTATATGTGATACTTAGTTTTGTTACATATGTTTGCTTGATAAAGGTCCCGATCTGAGGACCGAAACGTTGCATTTTTTCACCATTAAATTGGTTTAAATGTTTTGTAAAAACCGTGAGTGCACAGCCTATCTATTGTTTTATATATATATATATATATATATATATATATATATGCCTGGCACACACATACCCAGGGGAGGCAGTAAAGAGGAGATATTCATATATCCTCAACACTGCCAGTCCAGGACATAGATGGGGCATGATTTTCACAGGAGTAGGCCCCTGCCTGTGAAAATCTGTACAAGGAGTTTGCCCGCCCAGTGGTAAGTCTTGATCCCTGCGAGGGACATTATTCCCTTGGTGGTTTTATGACAAAGGATATTGATCTCCTACAACGCAAGCACATGGTTACAACAAAGCACATGCACACAACTTTCACATCCTACACACTGCAGGCATTTAGCAGGACTGTAAGGCACTCACATGGTTAATAGCCCCACTCGACTTACACCCACCTTTAAAGGGACAGTAATATCCCATATAAAATGTTTAGAGTTTTGTAGAGGTTAAAAAAATGAGCAGAATGACACAAATCCTATCTCTCAAACCACTATGGTTTGAGAGATATCCTCCGCTACAGTTCCTCTTCTCCTGATGTCAGCTGTAAAGCTGACAGAAGGAGACCTGTGTCGGCCGACACAAGGTGGCTCCTCAGCAGAGCCGCAATAGAGTGATTTAAAAATAATTACATCTTTGTAACGGTCTAAAAAGTGTGTTTGCAAACCAGGCACACATTGTAGACTGTTCCAAAGAAGTATTTCTTTATAAATCATGCTATTGCGACTCTGCTGAAGAGCCGCCTGTCGGTCCCCAGACCAGAAACACCTGCTGTCAGCTTACAGCTGACGTCAGGAGAAGAGGAGGGAGAGGGGAACTTTAACAGAGGAGAACTCTCCAACCATAGCGGTTTGAGAAACAGGATTTGTGGCATATCTTTTATTTTTTTGATCTCTACAAAACTCTAAGCATTTTTATGGGACATTACTGTCCCTTTAAAATACCCATTGATTTAAATATTTTTTTAAGCATTTGAATGCTAGTGTTGTCTCCAACACATTGCAAATGTCTCTCTAGCATTCCAGTGGTTAAAAATTCCACCTATTTAGCTTACTGTGTCTTTAGGGAAGGTTTTAACTCTTAGAGTATCAGAACTTTACTGTGTGATGTGTACTTCCCTGGCACCAAAAGGGTTAAATTAAGAATATGATCATGGTTTTGACAGTATGTATTTAGGGTTAACTCATGGGATGCTCAGAGATACAAAGAGGATGGGTGAGCTGAGATACAGGGCTGAGAGGGAGAATGAATGGCCTAAAAGAATGGGGTAGGGGTTAGACAGTAGGGGCAATACTAAGAGAAGGAAACAGGTGGCTGGGAAAGGATGGACAGGTAAAAGCAAACTCTCCAAAAGCACATAGAGAGCAGCATGTTTCGGATCAGTACCTGTTAACACTCTTGTACGTCCCTATAGTATAGGGGTGGGTGGGACAATTCTTCACTGTGTAGGAAAGGGGGTGGCTAAACCGTTCCCCTGTGCAAGAGGGAAGTGATTCCGCTAATACTGTGATTGGCTGGTGAAAATTAGTGTATGAGGTTCAAGGGAGGGCTAACCCTGCACTGAGTGGGAACTAGGGACAGATGAGAAAGACTTGGCCAATATTTAGGGCTAACCCTGCACTAAGCGGGAGCTAGGGAGGGATGACACAGACTTGGACAAATCTGCAGGGCTAACCACCCTTCACTGAGTGGGAGCTAGGGAGGGATGATACAAACTTGGCCAAAACCACAGGGCTAACCTTTCATTGAATGGGAGCTAGGAAGGGATAAGGCAGACGTGGCCAATATTGCAGAGCTAACCCTGCACTGAGTGGGACCTAAGGAAGGATGAGACAGACCTGGCCAATAATTAGAGCTAACCCTTCACTGAGAGGGAGCTAGAGAGAGAAGAGATAGACTTGGACAGTACTTAGGACTATCCTTTCTCTGAATGGGGGCTAGGGAAGGATTAGACTGACTTAGCCAACACTTACAGCTAACCCTGCACTGAGTGGAAGCTAGAGTGGGATGAGACTTGGCCATTATTGCTCTGGGTGAGCAAAGCATTGTGGGTCATTCAGGGGAGATCCACTGACCTCCCCTGCTACAGGGATAAGAATCATAGGGCTAATATAGCGCTAAGTGGGGTTCTTACCATATTGTCCCTGCGAATGTTATGAGATATAATTATTCCTTATTCTAAATATTGGAGCATAATATCTCAAAATCACATGACATGCTTGCATTATAGGAATATGATATTACATACCAATCAGTCTTGTTTGTTAGACTATCTGGTACCCTGATCTGTCCGCTACTGATTTTATTGGGGGTACAATTACTCATCATATACTTTTTCTTAGCATGAACCCCCGCACAGAAAAATTACCTCAGAAAGCGTGCTCAGATATTATCAGAGTTGGAGACAGTTATTGCGGTCAGTCATTTGTCTAGTTTTTAGGGGGAGCAAAGGTGTAAGCAGTGAACGTTATACTTCTGCTTATCAGAGGCCCAGAGATAAGTGTGATAACTGTCTAAATGTCTTACTTCTCCTCTCTAGGAGTCAGGGGAAATGCTTGACGATTATTAGTAAGGATGAACGGATTGTCTGTATAGAAATGAAATATTTGCTAGCAATCTGTCTCATGGCCAAGAGGCAAATGTATAGAATTAACCCCGGTGTTGCCAGTTAAATTAGATATATGCATAATCCAGTAGGGTTATAGTGAGAAAACACATAAATCGTATAAACTTATAGGGGGAGCTAATTACCCGACGACTCCCCCAACTGACCCATGACTGCACAGCCCACTGGGTGATCCCTGATAGGAACATCTGCCCAGAAATCATAGGGCCTGTTACTAGTGTAAGAGTCAGGGACCACACAATAGGTACAATACCCTACTCACTCTCTCCTATATTTAAATGGGGCTTTTAATCCTTGAATGCTAGAGAGGTCTCCAACACTTTGTGTAACTAAGGGTTGGATGCCTTTCTAGCATTCTAAGGGTTAAAAACCTTATTTAAATCTGTGTGCATTTTGGAATTGTCATTTTCCCTATATCAGTTGGTTTTCTCCAAAATGCATCCATTGGGCCTTGTATATAAAAGAGAGACAAACAGAATTGTGAGGAGCACCCATCGAGCACGAACAAGGTAAAGTGTCTTGCTCTAGGCATGGTAGCCTCTCAATGGTGCTACAACTCACGTTTTTCACTCCCATGTGCCATTGCAGAGAGGAAATCTCCATGTCCATATCAGACTGGTCCTGCCCACAGACAGTCCAGCTCCGAAATGTCAGGCAAATCCTCTCTGCACGAGAGAAACAGCATAACCACAGACGTACGTTTCGGCCTATATGGGCCTCATCAGTGCGGTGGAGCTGAATCCCTCTAGGCACACGGAAGCAAGGGCCCATGCCTGGGATGCCCTTATACTTAGGGAGACAAACAGAATTGTGAGGAGCACCCATCGAGCACGAACAAGGTAAAGTGTCTTGTTCTAGGCATGGTAGCCTCTCAATGGTGCTACAACTCACGTTTTTCACTCCCATGTGCCATTGCAGAGAGGAAATCTCCATGTCCATATCAGACTGGTCCTGCCCACAGACAGTCCAGCTCCGAAATGTCAGGCAAATCCTCTCTGCACGAGAGAAACAGCATAACCACAGATGTACGTTTCGGCCTATATGGGCCTCATCAGTGCAGTGGCGCTGAATCCCTCTAGGCACACGGAAGCAAGGGCCCATGCCTGGGATGCCCTTATACTTAGGGAGACAAACAGAATTGTGAGGAGCACCCATCGAGCACGAACAGGGTAAAGTGTCTTGTTCTAGGCATGGTAGCCTCTCAATGGTGCTACAACTCACGTTTTTCACTCCCATGTGCCATTGCAGAGAGGAAATCTCCATATCCATATCACACTGATCCTGCCCACAGACAGTCCAGCTCCGAAATGTCTGGCAAACACTCTATGCACGAGAGAAACATCATAACCACAGATGTACGTTTCGGCCTATATGAGCCTCATCAGTGCGGTAGCGCTGAATCCCTCTAGGCACACGGAAGCAAGGGCCCATGCCTGGGATGCCTTATACTTAGGGAGACAAACAGACTTGTGAGGAGCACCCATCGAGCACGAACAAGGTAAAGTGTCTTGTTCTAGGCATGGTAGCCTCTCAATGGTGGGCAGGACCAGTCTGATATGGACATGGAGATTTCCTCTCTGCAATGGCACATGGGAGTGAAAAACGTGAGTTGTAGCACCATTGAGAGGCTACCATGCCTAGAACAAGACACTTTACCTTGTTCGTGCTCGATGGGTGCTCCTCACAATTCTGTTTGTCTCCCTAAGTATAAGGGCATCCCAGGCATGGGCCCTTGCTTCCGTGTGCCTAGAGGGATTCAGCGCCACTGCACTGATGAGGCCCATATAGGCCGAAACGTACGTCTGTGGTTATGCTGTTTCTCTCGTGCAGAGAGGATTTGCCTGACATTTCGGAGCTGGACTGTCTGTGGCAGGACCAGTCTGATATGGAGATTTCCTCTCTGCAATGGCACATGGGAGTGAAAAACGTGAGTTGTAGCACCATTGAGAGGCTACCATGCCTAGAACAAGACACTTTACCTTGTTCGTGCTTGATGGGTGCTCCTCACAATTCTGTTTGTCTCCCTAAGTATAAGGGCATCCCAGGCATGGGCCCTTGCTTCCGTGTGCCTAGAGGGATTCAGCGCCACCGCACTGATGAGACCCATATAGGCCGAAACGTACGTCTGTGGTTATGCTGTTTCTCTCGTGCAGAGAGGATTTGCCTGACATTTCGGAGCTGGACTGTCTGTGGGCAGGACCAGTCTGATATGGACATGGAGATTTCCTCTCTGCAATGGCACATGGGAGGCTACCATGCCTAGAACAAGACACTTTACCTTGTTCGTGCTCGATGGGTGCTCCTCACAATTCTGTTTGTCTCCCTAAGTATAAGGGCATCCCAGGCATGGGCCCTTGCTTCCGTGTGCCTAGAGGGGTTCAGAGCCACCGCACTGATGAGGCCCATATAGGCCGAAACGTACGTCTGTGGTTATGCTGTTTCTCTCGTGCAGAGAGGATTTGCCTGACATTTCGGAGCTGGACTGTCTGTGGGCAGGACCAGTCTGATATGGACATGGAGATTTCCTCTCTGCAATGGCACATGGAGTGAAAAACGTGAGTTGTAGCACCATTGAGAGGCTACCATGCCTAGAACAAGACACTTTACCTTGTTCGTGCTCGATGGGTGCTCCTCACAATTCTGTTTGTCTCCCTAAGTATAAGGGCATCCCAGGCATGGGCCCTTGCTTCCGTGTGCCTAGAGGGATTCAGCGCCACCGCACTGATGAGGCCCATATAGGCCGAAACGTACGTCTGTGGTTATGCTGTTTCTCTCGTGCAGAGAGGATTTGCCTGACATTTCGGAGCTGGACTGTCTGTGGGCAGGACCAGTCTGATATGGAGATTTCCTCTCTGCAATGGCACATGGGAGTGAAAAACGTGAGTTGTAGCACCATTGAGAGGCTACCATGCCTAGAACAAGACACTTTACCTTGTTCGTGCTTGATGGGTGCTCCTCACAATTCTGTTTGTCTCCCTAAGTATAAGGGCATCCCAGGCATGGGCCCTTGCTTCCGTGTGCCTAGAGGGATTCAGCGCCACCGCACTGATGAGACCCATATAGGCCGAAACGTACGTCTGTGGTTATGCTGTTTCTCTCGTGCAGAGAGGATTTGCCTGACATTTCGGAGCTGGACTGTCTGTGGGCAGGACCAGTCTGATATGGACATGGAGATTTCCTCTCTGCAATGGCACATGGGAGGCTACCATGCCTAGAACAAGACACTTTACCTTGTTCGTGCTCGATGGGTGCTCCTCACAATTCTGTTTGTCTCCCTAAGTATAAGGGCATCCCAGGCATGGGCCCTTGCTTCCGTGTGCCTAGAGGGATTCAGAGCCACCGCACTGATGAGGCCCATATAGGCCGAAACGTACGTCTGTGGTTATGCTGTTTCTCTCGTGCAGAGAGGATTTGCCTGACATTTCGGAGCTGGACTGTCTGTGGGCAGGACCAGTCTGATATGGACATGGAGATTTCCTCTCTGCAATGGCACATGGGAGTGAAAAACGTGAGTTGTAGCACCATTGAGAGGCTACCATGCTTAGAACAAGACACTTTACCTTGTTCGTGCTCGATGGGTGCTCCTCACAATTCTGTTTGTCTCCCTAAGTATAAGGGCATCCCAGGCATGGGCCCTTGCTTCCGTGTGCCTAGAGGGATTCAGCGCCACCGCACTGATGAGGCCCATATAGGCCAAAACGTACGTCTGTGGTTATGCTGTTTCTCTCGTGCAGAGAGGATTTGCCTGACATTTCGGAGCTGGACTGTCTGTGGGCAGGACCAGTCTGATATGGACATGGAGATTTCCTCTCTGCAATGGCACATGGGAGTGAAAAACGTGAGTTGTAGCACCATTGAGAGGCTACCATGCCTAGAACAAGACACTTTACCTTGTTCGTGCTCGATGGGTGCTCCTCACAATTCTGTTTGTCTCCCTAAGTATAAGGGCATCCCAGGCATGGGCCCTTGCTTCCGTGTGCCTAGAGGGATTCAGCGCCACCGCACTGATGAGGCCCATATAGGCCGAAACGTACGTCTGTGGTTATGCTGTTTCTCTCGTGCAGAGAGGATTTGCCTGACATTTTGGAGCTGGACTGTCTGTGGGCAGGACCAGTCTGATATGGAGATTTCCTCTCTGCAATGGCACATGGGAGTGAAAAACGTGAGTTGTAGCACCATTGAGAGGCTACCATGCCTAGAACAAGACACTTTACCTTGTTCGTGCTCGATGGGTGCTCCTCACAATTCTGTTTGTCTCCCTAAGTATAAGGGCATCCCAGGCATGGGCCCTTGCTTCCATGTGCCTAGAGGGATTCAGCACCACCGCACTGATGAGGCCCATATAGGCCGAAACGTACGTCTGTGGTTATGCTGTTTCTCTCGTGCAGAGAGGATTTGCCTGACATTTCGGAGCTGGACTGTCTGTGGGCAGGACCAGTCTGATATGGACATGGAGATTTCCTCTCTGCAGTGGCACATGGGAGTGAAAAACGTGAGTTGTAGCACCATTGAGAGGCTACCATGCCTAGAACAAGACACTTTACCTTGTTCGTGCTCGATGGGTGCTCCTCACAATTCTGTTTGTCTCCCTAAGTATAAGGGCATCCCAGGCATGGGCCCTTGCTTCCGTGTGCCTAGAGGGATTCAGCGCCACCGCACTGATGAGGCCCATATAGGCCGAAACGTACGTCTGTGGTTATGCTGTTTCTCTCGTGCAGAGAGGATTTGCCTGACATTTCGGAGCTGGACTGTCTGTGGGCAGGACCAGTCTGATATGGACATGGAGATTTCCTCTCTGCAATGGCACATGGGAGTGAAAAACGTGAGTTGTAGCACCATTGAGAGGCTACCATGCCTAGAACAAGACACTTTACCTTGTTCGTGCTCGATGGGTGCTCCTCACAATTCTGTTTGTCTGCCTTGTATATAAAGGCAAAGAGACACAATTATAGGTAAAACTAACTGAACAATAGGGGAAAAATAAAATGACCTCTCTGGAATTATAGAGGTTAAAATCCCATTTTAATAAATGCAACTTTGGATATTGTAATTTGCCCCCAAACAGTGAAGATGGTTTGCTCCAGAACTGCACAACTTTAACCCTTTGAGTGCCATTGGGGAGCAAAACTCTTTGCTTTGCAATACATTGCAAATCCCTCTGGCACTCAAATGGTTAAGGCCATTTGGTCTGTGCTGCTGAGGACAAGGTCACAAGACCTTGCAAACCAATGTATTGTGCAGTGTGTACCCCATGGCATGCAAAGGGTTAAAGTAAATGGGCAGTCCTGGAGCAAAGCAGCTGAGCTGTGGGGGACAAATTAATATTTTAAAAATTCACAATGATATAAATAGGGCTTTTAAGCCTTAGAATGATAGAGTGGTGTTTTACTCCACTTTTCCTTTATACACTATGAGATGGGCATAGCGGAGAAACAAGGGCACAATGGGGAAAAGGCATAAGGGAACAAATATGGATAATACAGTGGCATATGGGGCAATTGATTGGCAAAATAGGAGAAACAGAGACACAAAAAGGACAATGGGGATCATAGAGTTAAATGTGGGGAAAAGTATAGGTACCAGAGAAGCAAGTGGAGAGGTAAGAGCACAGTGGGGGTAAAAGGCAACAATGTAGAAGGTGACATAATAATCACACTACTTGATCTGAGAGTCAATACTTACTGGAGTGGAGCAGAGGAGGAGATGACTGGAAGTACATGTGTGATGTCAGGTCCTCACCAGGTCACCTGACTCACAGCAGAGGAGATCCTTCTATCGGAATCCAGGCAACTAGGGCAGGAAGTGGAAAGGCAAGGGGAAATAAGCAGTGCTCAGCAGCCCTCAACTCACCACTGAACATACAGCTAAACAGTGAGTCCAGGCATCACTGCAACATATCAAATGCTTGACGCCGCTGCCTACTCTTTAACTGAGATGAGGTCTGCTCTGGTGCCTGTGTCTTCCCTTTCATTACCTGTATTCGGCACTCCCACATTTCTCCCTGCCCCCTTTAACTTAATTTGTTTTAGAAAGTGTCCTGCTCTCTGTGCAGGCAGCTCTCCACTCAGTGCTTCAGTGCTTGCATGGGGAGGGGAGTCTGTCATCTAACTGCAAGCTAATCAGTCTGGCAGACAGACTCCATGCAAGTATAGAAGGACTGAGCAGGGAGCTGCAGATGCAAATGTTCTACTAATAGACAGCAGCAGACTAGTACCTCTCTCTATGACTCTCTCTCTGGTATCTATCCAGACCAGATTAAATCTTCTACTCCTCATCTTCTCTGCTGTAATGAGTCCTTACTCTTCTCCTACTCTCTCTACGTGATGGCTTGGCTCTGAGAGGACCCAGTCCAGAAGCAGGCAGAGTGACCTGCTTTTCACCCACCATCACATGCTCCCTCTCTCCTGCCTCATTCTGAATAGTGCCATCCCAGGGGGCCCCCTCTTGCCCCCCCTGCAGACACATGTGTGTGTGCCATGGGGGGGAATCCAGTAGATTGGCAGATGAAAGGTTTTTCTCCCCAGAATATTTTATTTAGGACCAGTCCTGATGCCCCCCCCCAATGTCTGAATAAAGTAATGATGAAAACAAATATTTTGTCTTTCTAAAGGGTGTAAATGCATTGGATCCCCTTGTGGCACTCTGATGATCCATGTTTTTAATTATTTTTTTATTCACATTTAGTTGGGTGGAATCAGGACCCCTCCTGATACCCCATCAAGGTCTGAATAAAAGCTAAAATAAAAAAAGTGTGCATGCCACAGGGGGTCCAACACATTGCAAGGGAAAGCATTAGACCACTCCGAGGCATACACAGGACTTTTTTATTAAGACCTCATTTGGAGGCATAAAGACCCCTCCTGATGCCCTTTTCACAATGAGGTCTGAATAAAATAATGATGAAAAATATAATAATTGTCCTGTGTATCTCACTGGGGTGTCCAATGCATTGCAAAGCAATGCACTGGGTACCCTGTGGCACACATAGGATTAATTTGTTTTTTAATTAATATGTTTTATGCATTTCTCATTGATAGCATCAGTCCCCTACTGATACCTTCCAACAAGGTCTGAATAAAAAAAATGTATGTGTGCCATGGGGAGGTGAGGGGGGGGGTCAAACGCATTGCAAGGCCCCCTGTGGCACACGCAAGGTTTTTGGATTTTTTTTTCAAATATTTTTTATTTGGACCTTGTTGGGGGGCATCAGGAACCCTACTGATGCCCCATATGAGGTCTGAATAAAATAATAATGAATAATAATAATAATCCTGTGTATGCCACTGTGGTGTCTAATGCATTGCAAAGCAATGCACTGGGTCCCCTGTGGCACAAAGAGGATTCATTTGTTTTGTTTTTTTTAATTAAAATGTTTATGCATATCTCATTAGGGGTATCTGGCCCCTCCTGATGACCCCCAACAAGTTCCAAATAAAATATATTTTAAAAAATGTGCCCCTATGGCACACACACAAGATTTTTGGATTTTTTTTCATTTTTTTTTTTTTATTTAAACCTTGTTGGGGGGCATAAAGACCCCTCCTAATGCTCCCCCCAATGAGGTCTGAATAAAATAATAATGAATAATTATAATAATAATCCTTTGTCTTTTATAGGGGTGCCCAATGCCTTGCAAAGATGATACACTGGACTCCCCGTGGCACACAGAGGGTTCATTGTTTTTAATTATTTGTTCTTTAATTATTATTTTATTGATCGACTAGTTGAACAGCCCATTACACGGGTCACAGTGTCACTGCCAGCTGGTCGCGGGACAGTCCTGCTCAGTAGAGACTGCCCACGCCGCGGCTGATACAATGCAAGCTGGTCACGGTGCAGTCATACACAGTAGAGACTGCCCACTCCACTCCTGATACAGTGTCAGCTGGTCGCGGTGCAGTCATGCTCAGTAGAGACTGCCCACTCCGTGCCTGATACAGTGTCAGCTGGTCGCAGTGCAGTCATGCTCAGTAGAGACTGCCCACGCCACGGCTGATACAGAGCGGGAAGCTCCTTCGGAGCTCCCCGCTCTGTATCAGCTTCATCATGGGCAGTCTCTACTGCGCATGACTGCAGCACGCTCAGCAGTTTCTACTGCGCATGACTTTGTTGTTACAGACTTTCTAGCAAATTATTATATAGGATGATACCTCATTGAGATTGCTTCAGGATCCAGGCATCAGGGTCAGAATAAGAATACTGGAATAAAAACTAATCCTGTGTGTGTACCACAGGGGTGTTTGTATTTCTTTTTCTTTAAACTTTTTAAAGCAGACCTTTAAAAGGGCATCAGAATCTGGACTGAATACAAAGAAAAAGGCTCTGTTAATATATTCTGTGTGTTATTTTTGCACAGTAGAAACTGTCCACTCCGCGCCTGAGACAGTGTCAGCTGGTTCGTGGTACAGTCATGCTCAGTAGAGACTGCCCACGCCACGGCTGATACAGAGCAGGAAGCTCCTTTGGAGCTCTCCGCTCTGTATCAGCTTCATCATGGGCAATCTCTACTGCGCATGACTGCAGCACGCGCAGAAGTTTCTACTGCGCATGACTGTGTTGTTACAAACTTTCTAGCGCAGGGCTCAGAATTTCCACTCGCCACTAGCCAATGCAAAGTGAAAATTTACCCCTGGCGAGTAGAAATTCAGCCCTGGTTGGTATGTTATGGCTTGCAGTGGCGAGTAACTTTTCAGGTCTGGCTAGTAGCAAAGGACTTTAACTTTTAAGCCCTGTTCTAGCAAATTATTATATAGGATGATACCTCATGGAGATTGCATCAGGATCCAGGCATCAGGGTCAGAATAAGAATACTGGAATAAAAACTAATCATGTGTGTGCCACAGGGGTGTCTGTATTTCTTTTTCTTTAAACTTTTTAATGCATACCTTTAAAGGGGCATCAGAACCCCCTCCTGATGCCCCCAATCTGGTTTGAATACAAAGAAAAAGGCTCCAATAATATATTCTGTGTGTTATTTTTTTTATTATTATTTTATTAATTTTAATCAGATCTTGTGGGGGGACATCAAGACCCCTCCTGATGCCCTCCCAGTTATTGATCTACCAGCCAATTGTGCTGGGAGATCAATAATGGTTACTCAGGGGAGCTACATGGTCTCCTGCTTCACTCCTTCTCCTACTGGTAGGATTGAATGGGATTGAGGAAAGACTTCTCACATCACTGCCTTTATCTGTGACTGCAATTCAGCGATGCTGCATATGGGCTTGGCACAGCAGAATCAGCTTTGCAAGCCCATATGCCATACTGCCCTGGAACTCTGGGGGTTAAACCACTTTTATATCTTGTTTTTTAATTAGAGCTATGTATGAAATGAAATGTTCCACTTTTATATATATAGCTACAATTCTGATTTAAGTTGCTTCTTTTTGTAGCACGTTGTGTTTCAGTGCTGCCCTAAGTTCTGTATCAGGGCTCAAAATTTTCACTCACCTCCTCGCATTTGGTGAGGAAAATTTAAGTGAGGGCGAGTGGAAATTGAAGCCAGCAATGTTAATAATCTGCCACTCGTCCGCTTGCCTGTCTGCTGTTTGACCGCATGTCCCATAATGCCTGGGACTGTGTCTTAATGCTGTCCTGTGTCAAGGCTGTACATACCACCACCAGCCAATGAAAAAGGAGAGAATTAAAAGTCCTTTACTCATTTGCTGGCTGGTATGTGCAGCGTGTGCATGACTTGTGTGTATGCCGGCAGCGCATGTAAGCAAGTTGTGAGTGGCTGTGAGAGTGAGTGTCGGCTAGTGAAGCAGTGAGAGATGGAACAGAACGGGTTATAGCACAGGTAGTGGGTGTATGGAAGATACTCTCAACGCCTGTACACGCAGTGCCTACAACAAGACGTTTTAATACATTTCTTAAGATGGTGTTGCAAGAGATTACTCTACTACAAGTAATGCGCAGTAACCACACCACTGGTAATAGACCCTTGGGTGCGTCTCTCAGGGAAACAGGTGGTGGAATTACATGCCGTTGGTGTCAGCGTGAGTGACTGAAAACCGGAAGTGATACTCCAGGGAGGAGTTAAAGGGCCGTAGGGTTCACGGTTCTTGGCAGTGCTGGTGCTAAAACTGTAAAGATGGAAATCACCAGGAGCAGTGAGTGAGCACAATTACCATGCGGCATTATGTTACCATACACAGACGTTACATGTCTCACATAGTTACACTGACAGCTGCACTGTGCAGGTTACTACAGACTGACAGCTCTGGGAAAGCACACATATATACTTCCGTAGCACTGTACTGTAATATGTTTAAATCGGTGCAAGCATTTTAAGTAGTGGTTATGTTAATAATTTGTTTCACCTGTGATGGGACACCCTCTCCACTTATACAGAATAGATGTCTCTGTCTCTCAGGTGCATGACACTGACACAATTTATGTGAGAGGCCAGCAAGAAAGACCTAGTAGTATGGATGACAGTGAAGTCAGCCAGCTGTGTGTTACGTTCCTCTTTAATTTATTGCAATGAGGCTTTTGTTCTGCTGTAATGGGAGTAACTAGACAACCTTAGTTTTAATCCTCTGAGTGCCTGAGGGATACAAAACACATTGCTTTGCATACCCCTCTGGCATTCAAAGGGTTAAGGCCATATGTACAAAGAAAATTACCAGTTGTGGAGTAAACAAATTGCAGCATAGGCTCCAAATAAATTGACCCAAATGTCCACTGTTTTAAATGGGACTTTTCAATCCCTTTGATGCTAGAGAGGTCACCAACACTCTGCTTCGCAATGTCTTGGAGCCCTGTCTAGCATTCAGGGAATTAACCCTTTGAGTGCCAGAGGGGTACACAATGCATTGGAAAGCAATGAATTGTGTACCCCTCTGGCACTCAAAGGGTTAAAAGCCCAATTCAAATCAATGAGGATTTTCATTTGTTCCCTATGTTGCCATATCTTCCAAGTGTCCCTCTTTAGGAGATATTAGGGTCCCTGCGTCTGAAATGCCCCTCTTTAGGAGATATCAGGGTTCATCCCAAGTGTCCCTCTTTAGGAGATATTAGGGATCCATGCATCCCAAGTGTCCCTCTTTAGGATATATTAGGGATCCATGCATCCCAAGTGTCCCTCTTTAGGATATATTAGGGATCCATGCATCCCAAGTGTCCCTCTTTAGGCGATAGTAGGGGTCTGTACCTCCAAAGTGTTCCTCTTTAGGAGATATTAAGGGTCCGTACCTCCCAAGCGTCCCTCTTTAGGCGATAGTAGGGGTCCATTCCTCCCAAGTGTCCCTCTTTAAGAGATATTAAGGGTCCGTACCTCCCAAGTGTCTCTCTTTAGGAGATATTAGGGGTCCGTACCACCCAAGTGTCCCTCTTTAGGAGATATTAGGGGTCCATTCCACCCAAGCATCCCTCTATAGGAGATAATAGGACTCTGTACCTCCTAAGTGTCCCTCTTTAGGAGATATTAAGGGTCCGAACCCCCCAAGTGTCCCTCTTTAGGAGATATTAGGGATCCATACTTGAGATGGGTGGGGTTAAATGCAGGGATATGGGAGGGACTATTCATGGAAAATGGTGGCGAGTAACTTTTCAGGCCTGGCTAGTAACTCAGGACTTGAAATTTTGAGCCCTGCTGTATGTTATAGCAATGTCATAGGGTCTCATTGGGACGCTTTCCTATAACATGAGAATAATATTCTGGAGTACAGAAAACATCAGTGGAAGAAATATCTGCGTGGTTCACTAACCCCTTTGCAACACCTTAGAGATGTCACAGCAACCAAGGATTTAGTATGCCGAGAAGCAACATGACCCAGATGGGACTTTTTATTATGGAATGGGCTAAAAATGGCATTGCTACAAAATGTACATGATCCATGACTGATCCTGTCACTTTCATGACACAAGCCTCTCTGTCACTAATTGTCATATCTCTAGTTATATGTTTTGAAGTTGTTTCCAGACACACCCCAATTGTGACACCTTTCTGTCCTTAAAGACGACAAATTATTACATTTCTTACTTCAACTTCAGTTCCTTTATTTACCCATATAAGACAAATGGACTAAGAAGAACTTAGACAGTTATTGTTCCTTCCTATTGTTCAAAATGAGTCAATAAAAAAAGATGACATCATCGCATGGTGGCAGACTGATGGAAGTTCTAGCGTGGGGCATACTCTCTCATGTTGCTGAGCCCAGAGACAACACAGCAGCTTAGTCCTCTGTAGCCGGTTCTCATTTTCTTGTGGCAGTGCCACTCATTTGAATCAAAGAATTCATCATAAAGATCGTTAGAAGAATTATTAAGGCCACCAACTAGGAACAGATGGTCGTCCACTACTTCCATGCCAAAGTGGTTTCGTGGAGTCAACATGTCAGGGATGGAAGTCCAAGTGTTAGATACAGGGCAGTAACATTCTGCACTGCTGAGACATGTCTCCCCATCATAGCCTCCTACCTGTAATGAAGAAGAAACATCATGAACCTCATACTTTCCTGGTGAGCACTAGTAACACAATTGCTAAAGTCAGGCCAAACAGAGTTACGAAGTCAGAGCAGAAATGTACAGTCTCAAACGGTGCAAGAACAACTATTCTGAGGTATCAGTTTCAAAGACTTTTATAAAGTGTACAAGAACATAAAGCCATTTAACATTTATCATAGAAGAACAAACCAGTATGATGATTAACCTCTAGGAGACTTGAATTGTCATAGTGTGTTGTTGACATCTCTCATCTCCAAAAGTTTAAATGATAATTTATGGTTGCTCAAATTCCATCACTACAGATCTTTGTCTAATTCTATGCAATATTGATGCTACAACATTCACAACAACGATTCAGTGGTCTGACAAAGGCCTGTATGTTCAGCTACATCATCCAACAACAGCTACCATGTTTTGTCTAGCACCACCTAAGTTATATCTAACCAGATATGGAGTAAACTAGTTTTAAAGCCTGTGTACAAGGGCTAACACTAGCGGCACTGCAGTCATGCATAGTACTGACTGCCCAAACGTTCAGCGGAAGATACCGAGTGGGGCGCTCTGAATTCAGACCGTGGTCCTCTCTGTGCACTTTACTGGGTCACAGAAAGGTGTGCAGAGAGAACTCTGGTCTGAATTCACAGCACCCCGCTCCGTATCAGCCGTGGCGCTGGCAGTCTCTACTGAGCATGACTGCAGCGCACGCAGGCGTCTCTGCTGTGCATGACGGCTTCTGACAAACATCCTAGCAGATTATAATATAGGATAGTGATAAAATGTCAGCTTTACAAACCGCATATATTTTGTTTCTGTAAGAAATAACGCAATGTCCACTGCGTCTAGTCATCATGGGGGCAATTGTGGTCCATCGGTTGGTCTCGGGATTGTACACTTCTGCTGTGTTCAGGTGTTCTCCTTCATCACTGACGCCACCGCATACATAGACCTTTGTAAAGAAAAGGATCCATTTATAAAGACACATGCATAGCACATATGAATATATCAATCGTTGGATGTTCAAAATGAAGAACATTCTCTGCAAATTGCTTCAATTCACTAGTTGGTTATGCTCTATATTTATCTAAGTCTGTGGATCTGGTGAATAGTTATGAATGCAGTTATTATATCTGGCTTATGATCTGATGGAGAATCCAGGAAGATGTGGGATTAATTCTGGAGGTTCTAGGATTTTCCAAACCTTCTCCATATCCCTCCTGCTATTCACCATCAATTCTCCTATTCTGCACTATAGTAGGTTAGTTATTATGCGCAGTGCTCTAAGGTCTTGGAAATTATTGCTCTACATGAGGCAACAGGGATGATAACTATATTCCAAGTAATGAAATAAAATAACCTCCCAACTCCTTGATTCTACATATTGTTAAAGGGATAGTAATACTTAAAATGTAAAAAAAAATATGTTGTCATGTTTATCCCCCTGAGTAAAACAAGAGTACTCCCACTGCTGAAAGGTGTTTCATTCAAAAGTTATTAATTTTCAAAGTTGAATTTTTTAGGTGCAATATCACAGTGGCCTGAAATTGTACAGTGGCGCTGTTGCTACACCATCCTATGGAGATTTATGGTCTTGGGAACAGAGTTGTCCATAGGATCGTGTAGCAACAGCACCACTGTACAATTACATATTGTTAAAGAATAACAATAAAGTGGCTCTTAATTTGTTTAACAGAGACGCTTAGGTCATTAGGAATATTTCATACTGCCATCTGGTAAATATAATATCTGACTTATTCACTAAGCTAAGCTCCCTTTCTGCAATTAACTCACATGTCCTCACAAAAAGCAGACACATTCCTAATGAAAAATCCAACAGAGAAAAGCCCCACACATGGTTTTTAGCATTAAGTCATAGAATTAGATTGAATATAATATACATGACTGGTTGTAGACTAGGACAGAGTTTCGCTGTAAGAAACTGCAGCATGAAGGTCACCAATCTAGGTTAACCACTTGAGTTCCAGAGGGTAATCAGTGCATTGCTTAGCCCCTTATACAGTGTACAGTGGTAAAAAAAAATACAAAGATATTTATAAATGATCTTGCTCCCCCATAGTTATTGTTCTTTCCTATTGTTAAAATCAAAATGAGTCAATAGAAAAAAAACAAACAAAAAATCTTCTTTTCATATACATTAAGATCCAATTAAATACTAACACAGTAAAGCTACTGGTGTTAAAATGAATTTCCTTAACACTTTGAGTGCCAGAAAGGGATCCAGCACATTGCAACTCAGTGTATTGGAGCCCTCTCTGGCACTCAGTGAGTTAAAGAACAGATGGGTGTGCAAGACATTGCATCTCACCCCTCTGGTCTTTAAAGAATTGCATAGAAATTGATTTAAACTTTGACTAAATGTTTTACAATTATTGCTAAAAGCAGCACAGCCAGGAATCTTTATAGCAAGACTTACTTCTACAAGTGATAACAATATAGTTTTTTGTTCTCTCTTTTTTTCCCCTTCCCGTATAAGACAAATCATGTATGTGCTACTGAGCGTAATCACAGGTAAAGATTAGTGTTCTTCTGGGTTCAAACAAAAACATAGTTTCTCTCTATATAGCTTGTTTTCTGGACAGTAAACTCTTATCAGTCAAAGGACTGTTGATTTATCTAGATGTAAATGTGTCCAAGAACTGAGAAGAACCTATCTTACCTATCCCAAGAGTAACGCAAGCCATCTATCATAGTTAACTTGGATCAATTATTTAAAGGGATAGTAATACTTGAATATAATTTTATTTTATATTGTAGCCCTTAAAAAACATAAAAATGATATCAGTCTTATCTCCCAATCCTTTATGGTTTGGGAGATATTAGCAAGTAAAGTTTCCCCTGGAGTGACGTCACTGCTCTAGCTGTCAGATTTGAAATCCGGTCCGTAGACCGGCGGCGGCTCTTCAGAAGTGCCAAGATCACAATGTTTAAAATGAATTTCTTCAATGGAATGGTCTACAAAGTGTGCTTGCAAGCCAGGCCCATTTTGTAGACAGTTCTAGTTAAGTAGTTCTTTTTAAAGATCGTGATCTCTGCACTGCTATAGAGCTGCCGGTTGATCTGTAGACCGGATTCCAAATCTGTCCACTAGATGGCAGACTTGGCTAAAACAGCCAGGAAAAGGGAAATTTACTTTACTTGTTAATATCTCCCAACCCATAAAGGTTTGGGAGATAAACCTTATATTATTTGTAACGTTTTTTTAAGGGCTACAATATAATATAAAATTATTTTCAAGTATTACTATCCCTTTAATGCTACCTTGGTAGTATCTTACCTTTCCAAACAATGTGGCAGCACTGGCACAAGATCGCTGCTCCTGCATGGGCTCAATGAAGGTCCACTGGTTGGTCTCTTGCTGATATCTCTCTGCTGACCTGAGGGGTTCCCGGCCATCAGATCCCCCTATGGCATAGATGGTGTTGTCTAGCACAGTCACACTGACATTAGATCTTTTGTGGTGCATGGATCCCACTTGGTGGATTGTTTTCGTCTCCGGGTCAAATCTTTTTACACTTCTTGAGTGCATCCCATTTACCACTCCACCAACGATATACACAGAGCCATTCAGGTGTGCTGCTCCATGAAATTCCCGGGAGCCCTCCTCTATTTTTGTAATAGGGTTCCATTGATCAGTCTTGATATCATAAGCATTGATCTCAGTTTTCTGGCATCTGCCACTCCACCCACCAATGGCAAGCATGATGGAAAATGGTAGTCGTGGCCTAGCAAGAGGATTCATGGACATGGACAGTCCACTAACACTTATTTCCTCCATGGCAGCAAGAGCACTTTGGATTACTGCCTGACAGTTCATGTTGTCAGTCACGTAGCTGTTGGTTTGCACATTGCTGAGGAAATATTCTTTGCTGATTAAAGCAAGTCGGACCTGGTAGAGAGAGGCATAGTACTTTAGGTAAGATTGATGAAAGCTGTTTCTTTCCTTCATTTGACATTATAGGATACATGTATAACAACAGAAGTTGAGTAATTCAGGGTAAATAAATTACACCATATGTATCTAATAACTCCCATTGAAAAGGGACTTTGGATGCACTGAAGATTTATCTACAACCTACTACACAACTGCTTAGGCCCAGATTTGCTAGAATTGTATTTTTGTCTTTGCAGCTGTTTTTCTAATATAACAAAATACTCTACTAAGCATGTTGTGTTGCTGTAGCAACAGTGAGAGCTTTTGCTCTCAGTCCTTCCTGATCTGCTCAAATACCATCCACCCTGTCAGTTCATGATGCTCCTTAATCCTTTAAGGACCAGACAGGAGTGCAAACCATTGCTTCCTACTGCTTTTCAAATCCCTTTCTGTCCATAAAGAGTTAAAATTTTGGTCAGTCTACTTTTCTTTGATCATTAGTGAGAGATTTGAAGGGGAACTTTATCCTAGGAATATGTAGCTCTTACTTAGTTTAACAGAAGTACTTGTCTATGTAAGTATATTTCAAACAGCAATCACTGATACCTAAATATTTTAGGCGCCTTTGATCTCTCTCTTGTACTTCAGTGCTGTTTCAGTGTACACTGATGAAGACTAGTGACCTTTCCTTGTCATTCATTTCTACTGGAACCCACTATTTGTTGTCAGAAGGTTTGACCATGAGGCAGACTTCAATAGAGAGATCACCACATCCACAAAAATGAAGACAATATGACAACATAAAGTGAGAGGTACACCTGATTGCTTTGTGATGGGATCTATACTTAGTTAACTTTAAGAAATGTAACAGGGAAGGTTGTTTTTAAATATTACTTTGTCTTTTAGAGAGAGGAAAGGAGTTTTCAACTTCAGAAGAGGAAAAGGTTGCTTACAGTAAGGGCTGTTATAGTGTATAGTGTAGAATCTTGCTATTGATATGTTGATGAGAGTATGTATGTTTATTCAATATTACATGCATTTTAGTAGAAGGGAGGCATACAAGGTTCCAAAATATATCGGAAGATCAGAACCACTTATTACTGTGGCGGGATTAACTAAATGATGAGCCCACAGTTGGGTAACAAAATTCCCATTATCCCTTAACAGCCAGTAGGTGAGGATGAGATTTGTAGTTCCCAACAGTTGCAGGTTCAACAGTTGGCAATCCGTGAGCTAGGATTTAGTTCAGATTGAAAGGAAAAAAACAGTAGCAGGAAAAGGAGACAAGATGGCTTTAGCAGATTTGGAGGAATTCACAGAAGGATGAAAAAATCAAAAATTGCCAAGACATTTGTAGAATGTGTGAGCCCAATAAGGACTGGCAGGGACAAGCTTCTCAGTGCTGTATGTATTAACCACGTGGATGCTAGCGACACTTCATTACAATGTGTTTAAGACATCTCTAGCATCCAAAGGTCTAAAAAAAGGTTGTTGTTTTTTTCTTTCCGACATGTGGACGCTGCACCTTTAAAGTAGTGTATTGTGACATAACATGTAAGGGTATTTAAAGCGGAACTTTCATCTGCTATAAAGGCGCCCTGCTATAATTAAGCAGGTAGTGACTAGCTTCAGAATATATTTTTTACCTTTGAAAAGTAGCCCGT
The DNA here is from genome assembly GCA_037306005.1 of Rhinophrynus dorsalis. Taxonomy (NCBI): domain Eukaryota; kingdom Metazoa; phylum Chordata; class Amphibia; order Anura; family Rhinophrynidae; genus Rhinophrynus; species Rhinophrynus dorsalis. The sequence goes on along the minus strand of CM074727.1, from coordinate 118,372,816 downwards.
TCTAAAGAAATCAGTCATTGTAGGAGACTGAGGGCCGGGTTAGCGCAGTCTGCACGCCTGTGCCGTCAGTCCCTTCCGGTAACCATATGGTACGCTGCAGTCTACTCAGTAGAAACTGACTGACAGCGCAGGCGTCCAGACAAGATGTCTGCACTGTAGCCTGGGTTCCAGCCTCCTACAATGATTGATTTCTTTAGAACGGGCTACTTTTCAAAAGTAACTAGTCGCTACCTGCATAATTATAGCAGGGCGACTTTATAGAGGATGAAAGTTCTGCTTTAATTCATCCTGAGGTGCTGTTTACTTACAAAGAACATAAATCAAGCAACAAAGATCTCATGGGTTCTTATATATGTCCAAAATAGATAGAATATAATGACAATAATTATGTGGAACTGAATCACTAAAAATGTCACGATACAAAATAAAATGGCAATGAGGACAGCAATAAGTAATAACATAAAGAAGATAAATAGTGAGCAGGGGCTGAATTTCCATTGGTGAGCGGGTGCCAAGAACCAGGGCCCAGTCATTTGTTTGTACAAGAGCCATCATTCAGGTCCGTGTGGTGCCATGTCAGTGGACTGGTACAAAATCTGCACTAACTGCTAATGTAGTGATCTCGGCTATTGATTATTTATACTAATTTAATTACTTACAAATTCAGTCTGTTTCCTCTATTTGAATGACTCTGAACTGTATTGCTAGTAAATTGATGCACCCAGATGTGATGCTTTCGAAAAATGAATGATAAAAAAAATAAGAAACAGTGTATAGGCTGTATGTTGGCATCTGTATCTAAAAGCCACCACACAGAAGTGGCATGGATAGCAGGGATGGTTATAACTTTCCCCAAAAAATGTCAGAGACTTCTGAATTGTATTGTGGGAGTTGCTGCTCGTGACAGAAAGATCACAAAGATATGATTGTGAAAGTCACAAAGTACATGTAAAATCTACTTATCTGGGATTTCATTTCTGAGCCCAATTGTCCTTGTTACTGTGTTAAAGAAGGCACATAATAACATGCAGCGAACAGACTATCAGTATAGTTTCTGTACTAAGATGTCGTTCTCTGCTTGCATCTCGAATTAAAGCTTATATAGGAGATCGGGTGAATGTTACAATTGTTCACCTTACCTTAGGGAGCAGTAGAGAAATGTGTTCCTTCCGCTTCTCTGGACTATGGTCAATCCACTTTACAATGGCTTGAAACACTGCGTCCTCCTGTTTGCTGTTTAGATCGTCCTTTTCTATTAATTCACAAAGTTCCATTGCTGATAGGTCCAGGAACTCAGTGGAGACCTTCACAATATCTTCAAACTTGTGAAGGATGAACAGCAAAGTCTTCTGGCGCAGCTCTGGGCAGTGGTGATAAGTTGCAAATTTCCACGTGCTAATGCAGTTTTCCAAACAAAGCTGCCCCTCTAGAAATTGGCAGCACTCGTTGACAACGCCCAGGATACCAAAATGTTTGGCTGCAACTAACAGCTTATGGACATTGTTTGGTGTAATGGTCACAGTCTTGGTATATACATAGTCCAGAATTAAGCTCAGGGTCGCAGCAGAAACTCCAGGGATGTTATAAAACTTTCTGTGTTTATTATTGCAGCCGTCGGTAAGTAATTTCCTGTTTGCAGAAAAAAACAACAAAGAATGGTATTAGATGCGTGACTGGGTTTTTCTGGTGTGAGGCACATAATCATCTAGACTTCCTATAATTCAGGCAAACTAATACTTTTTCAGTGCTGAACAATGCATTGTGTACCCCTCTGGCATTCAAAGGGTTAATTATGCAATCTTTGAAACATGGCCAACCTTGAACTGTAATATACACTTTATCTGAGAACTTTGAAACACACATATTTGGAGAAGTATGCCAATCCTTCCAATGTGCTCCAGTTATGTGAGAGTGAGCGTACCACACATCTCTTTACAATGACTTGTACCACCTCTGGCCCTTCAGGGGTTAAATCAGATCTAAGGTTCACACAGATATCTATGGCTAAATCCACATTTTGTCAGATAGATAGAAGAATTTGATTCTGTGAGTTCTGACGCTGTCTTTAGCTCTTGTACCATAGTGCATACGGCAAACATTCACTACGATATAAAACGTACCATCAAAAACATGAAAATGCCTCATTAAGTAGAATTAAAATATTCAAAGAAACCACTAGACAGTGGCATAACAATAGGGGTCGCAGTGGTCGCACCTGCGACTGGGCTCATCACTCCAGGGGCCCGGCCGCCCCCTGCGACCCCCTCGCCCACATCAGCAGCTCAGCAGATCTCCCATTCGGTGCGCCGATCTAGTAATACAGAGCACTGGGAGATGACATCATCTCCCAGCCTCTGCATTACTAGAGTGGTGTGCAGGAGCTTCAGCTCTAGAGATCTGTGCCGAAGAAGGCACAGATCTGTTAAGCCACGCCGCTAGACCACCAGGACTGGAGGTAGGGGCAATGTGGAGATGAAGGGGCAATGTGAAGATGGGGGCATTGTGGAAGGGGAAATGTGGAGATGGGGGCATTGTGGAGATGAAGGGGGCATTGTGGACGGGGCAATGTGGAGATGAAGGGAGGCATTGTGGAAGGGGCAATGTGGAGATGAAGGGGGCATTGTGGAGATGAAGGGGGCATTGTGGAAGGGGCAATGTGGAGATGAAGGGGGGCATTGTGGAGATGAAGGGAACATTGTGGAAGGGGTATTGTGGAGATGAAGGGGGCATTGTGTAAGGGGCAATGTGGAGATGAAGGGGGGCATTGTGGAGATGAAAGGGGCATTGTGGAGATGAAGGGGGCATTGTGGAAGGGGCAATGTGGAGATGAAGGGGGGCATTGTGGAGATGAAGGGGGCATTGTGGAAGGGGCATTGTGGAAGGGGCAGTGTGGAGATGAAGGGGGCATTGTGGAAGGGACAATGTGGAGATGAAGGGGGGCATTGTGGAGATGAAAGGGGCATTGTGGAGATGAAGGGGGCATTGTGGAAGGGGCAATGTGGAGATGAAGGGGGGCATTGTGGAGATGAAGGGGGCATTGTGGAAGGGGCAGTGTGGAGATGAAGGGGGCATTGTGGAAGGGACAATGTGGAGATGAAGGGGGCCAATGTGGTCGGGGGGGCCCATGGCAATTCTTGCACCAGGGTCCGGTGGCTTCTAGTTATGCCTCTGCCACTAGAAAAGGTGACACTGACACTTCTGAACTGTGACAAAGGCACTGTGAAGGCATGGCACTATAACTGTATTTGAGGCCTTTATCACAGGGATAAAATAGGGCGGACGGCTTAGGGTGACCACATTTCCATTCTGCCATTCTGGGACATATGGTCACCCTAATATGACAACTCGCTGCCTGGAGCACTGTGGATCTCTCAGTCCCTGTCCAAGTAAGCACCAATGGGTATAGAGAGCTGGGGCCAGGGCTGGAGCCTGCCTACGGTGCAGTAAGTAACACTTTGCGATAAATATTTGTTTGAGGATTCATCTAATCTATTACCTTTATGGGTCAGGGTCGGAGATCCGAGAGATGCACAGTAATCAGCAGCTACACACGCTGCTCACTCACAGTCACTCAGATTCAGACATCACATGGCATGCTGCTGCATTGGTCTGCGTCGCCGTCAGTGTATCACATGCACACAGACCAGCCAGCCAGAGCCAATGAGGAGAGGAACATTGTGCAAATCCTCTCTTCATTGGCTAGTGGTGTGGTGCATGCAGCGTGCATGTTATTGTTCAGTGGTGACTGGTGAGTGACTCTACTGGATCAGAAACCGAGACTCTGTATTGTTCTGGAGGCGTATCATTTGGGACACGGGACACCAAGCATAATTAAGGGACAGTCCCGGGCATTTCGGGACATGTGGTCACCCTAGGACGGCTTAATAATACAACAAGATGGTATTGGGTCTAATTGCGTCAATACTACCAAACAGAACCATTACTGAAGATTAATGCATCTCCCCACAAGACAAACATTTCTCTAATTCTTCTATCAAACTCTGTGCCAGAACACTGAGATCAGCCAATCAGAGGACCGGATCCCTCCCAGTACTCCATGATTCATTTGAAGGACCATATCCTATATAATAATTGCTAGGATGTTTGTAAGAAGCCATCATGCGCTGTAGAGACTGCCCAAACGCACAGAATGCTGGGAGTTGTATGCTGGGAGCATTCTGTGCTTTCGGGCAGTTTCTACAGCGCATGATGGCTTCTTACACTGGGTCGGCGCAGGACGCAGAGCATGACTGCCCTCTTAACCCTTTGAGTTCCAGAGGGGTATGCAACACATTGCAAAGCAATATGCTGTGTACCCCTGTGGCATTCAAACGGTTAACATCGCACCGGACCTTGGCCCTTGTACACGGACTTTTACACTAGTTCAGAAACAGAAAGAGGAACAATTGTGGAGCAAACCAATTGTTCCAACGGGGGCAAATAAAATGCAAGACTGATTTAAATTGCGAAATAATGCACTGAAAAGTACCAAAATTGTGAAGTAATGCATTGAAATCTCTCAAGCACTTAACCAATTACAAGCCCCATATAAATTAAAGGAAATTTGTATTTTTTTCTATTTGTCCTCTATGGCACAGTAGATGTGCTCCAGAGTTGCTCCTCTATTCCTTTATCAGGGGATTGAATTGTCTTATGACTTTGAACTCTATTGAACGTAAAGCAGCATATTGGTACTAGCCAGAGAAAGAGGTTCTGAATGTCGTATAGACAAACCTTGTGTGTGTCTATAAGTAGATATGGATAGAGAGGCAATTACATGTGAGCAGATACAGTGCCTATGTTTTGACTGTTTAGAGAAGAATGTATTCATCTTATACAGCTATCAATATGTACTATACTTTAAAATAACATTGTATTGTGGGAATACATGTACAAACTAGACTGGGTAAGGCAACCTCTTACCCTCTAGTTTTTGTAGGACAACATCACTCATAATTCTGTGCTATCAAATATCACCAGCAAAAACTGAGGACTGAGTGCAAGAACCACAGGAGAGCCAACCCTGTTCTTAAAGGAACATCTGCACCCCCTATTAATAACCTTTATCTTACCTCATTATATTAAGAACATCCTAATAGGGGTTATAATTAGGAAGTGTTACTGCTCCTTTAACCCTTTGAGTGCCATAGGTTATGCATTAACTGCTTTGCAATGTGTTGAGTACCCCTCTGGCACTCAAAGGGTTAAGCAGCATGCCTGATTTCCACACATGCTGCCCAAAAACTCTCCCTTGAGTTCTACATGTGATTTTAATACATAGAGGTTAGTGGTCTGATTCTCACACTTACCGAAAATAAGGGCTACAACTACAGAGAATGATCTTATGAGCACTGAAGTTAGTGCCATTCGCTCTGATCACTACATCGCAGAGCTTTCCCTCCAGCCTAAGCTGATTGAAGATGCTGAAATCCATGGTGCGCAAAATACACTTGTCTCACTCAGATACAAGATTCAAACTGACAAAGTCTGTTTACTTTCCTCTATTACTAGAGTCTGAAGGTTCTATCAGTGTCAGTATCAGAAACTTCAAACTTACTGGTCTGTCTTCTGTGACATCATCTTTTGAAATATTGGCACTGTTCATCCTCAACTGCCAGTAGGAATTGTAGTCCAACAAAATCTTAAAGGAGAAGTAAACTTTTTTATGCAAAAATATATATTGTAGGGAGTTTCCTGTTGAGTAAAATAAGTGTACTCCCACTGCTGATAGATACATATTTCCAAAGTTATTACTGTTTAAACCTGTGTTTTCTTACATTATCAGTACCGTCTGGTGGCCAAATTCCAATTACTTATTCTGTTACATTCTAATGCAGAGAAAGTCATTGGGGACTACATTGGTATACACAGATAATGTGTGTCATACACAATATATATGGAGGTATGATATGTTTGCAATATGGATAAATTCTGGGGAAAATTAACTGCATCACAGGCAAAAATTCTCATTTATTTAACCCCTTAGTGACAAATGACTTACCAGGTAAGTCACGAAAAAATGTCAGTTAGTGACAGACGACTTACCTGGTAAGTCAAGGAAGTCATTCACTATAATGGAAAAAAAAAAAACCATTGTCATTAAGTGTCGGCCACGTGCGCATGCGGTCGGTCACTAAGGGGTTAAATAGGGAGTTTAACCCCAGGAATACGAGAGAGGTATCAAACAGATTGCAGCTCTATCTATCTATCTATCTATCTATCTATCTATCTATCTATCTATCTATTTACTTATCTATCATATTCTCTGGGCTGGGCTTAGTAGAGAGATGCTGGTCCTACTACTGTTGTTAGAAGGTACAGGGCAATGTTGGATACAGTGCTAGAGAGCGTAGTCCATTCCTGAAACACCTTTGCTGCGGCCAAAGCAATTATTAGAGTTGCCAACTTTGACGTTGATGTCTGACCCCAGCTGAGCCAGGCCCGAGATAGGTATTCCAGGTAACAGATATACATCCTGAGGTTTGTGTATTGGGGGGAAATGTTTACACCGTGCTGTGAAACATAAGGAGATTTATACATTCTTTTGTCTATGTAACAGGAATACATCCTGATGTCTGCATGATAGGCAGAGAAGTTCATATCTTCATTTCTGCTTAAAAGGCAGAAAGGTGTACAACTCTCTGTCTGTGCATTAGCAGGAGGGTATAAGTTCAGCAGCATGTGTAGTAGCAGTAGAGATATACATCCTGCTCCCTGAATATTAGGAGTAGACCTATACCTCTTGATGTCTGTGAAATAAAAGGAATAAAACAAGATGTATGTGTATTAGGAGCAGTGGTATACATTCTACTGTATGTGTACTAGAAGCAGATGTATATATCCTGCTGTCTTTGTAATAGGAGAAAACCACCAAATCCAGCCCACCCCCCCAAACAATTATAACACAATTTACTGAAAAGAAAACATGAACACAGCAATTGGTTGGTGGGAATAAAGTGGTCCCAACATTAATAAAGTTGGTTTGATCTACTTAACCTTGGAAGACCCCCCCCATGTAATGCATGGCCCCCAGGCCAACATCTGGCATGGATGCGATGTCCAGCCCTGGCAGCTTGAGCCCTCGCATCCAGCTGCCTGCCACCCTGTAGGTATGTAGGGGGTTCTAAGGTACTCATGGCCTACCCTGGACATCTGTGATGGCCACTCCTTTCCAAACCTTGAGGCCCTGTGGATGCAGGTCCGCACCAATACCTCCTCTAGCCCTCCCCTTACCTCAGTGCCCCCCGGCATTACAACAGCAAAACTTGTGGCGCTTAGAATATCAGAAAATAATCTACAAAATGAATAAAAGGCAATAGGTAATGATAATCGTCAACACTGCATTATGGCGGGAAATAAAATCAATATAGGCTCTTTAATATATTAAATATTGAAGAAATAATACGTGGTTCATTTGACGAGTAGTCCACCTCTAGATATATACATTTTGAGATGATTGATCCACTATATATTCCAAAATAGATCTTCTATCATATATTCATAGATGTTGCAGCCCTGTAGGACACTAGTGGCAGATGTCAGCAAATAGCTAAAAGACAAAAACGAAAGAGAAAGGGCACTGAGCCATCTAAGTGTATATCTGCAAGGTGGGTATATAAAATAGCCCCCCCAAAATAGTGTTGCTTACCAAATAGCAATATTGTAAGTAGTGTGCAGGAGTCAGATGATCAGCTATATGGATCTCTTCCCAAAGGTCATCCACTATTTCTCATCAATGAGGCTCAGTATCCAGGATACGAATTGAACTATTTATTGAATCACTTTACAAATGGTATAAAATGTAATTATACATGCCCAAAAACACCCAACGCATGTCGTATACCTTCTGTATACTTTCTCAAGGGCCAGATAAAAATTATCATCGCTGATTATTTTTATCTGGCCCTTGAAAAAGTGTACAGAAGGTACACGAAACGCGTTGGGTGCTTTTGGGCATGTATAATTACATTTTATACAGTTTGTAAAGTGATTCAAAAAAATAGTTCAATTCCTAACCTGGATACTGAGCCTCATTGACGAGAAATAGTGGTGAACAGCACTATTTTGGGGGGCTATTTTATATACCCACCTTGCAGATAACTCTTAGATGGCTCTGTGCCCTTTCTCTTTCTTTTTTGTCTTTTAGCCCCCTGGCATTAGCCTGCCCTGTTAACAAAGAACCACCATGAATTCAGTCCCAAAGCCAACCTGACCCTTCATTGTGTGGGATCCGGCTCCCTGTCAGCCAGGACATCTGGTAACTGAACTTTCTGAGGCTAAGCCACACTGGGGAGGCCTGTGGAGCCACATTATGGTCCTAACATGACCTACATTCTACAATCTTGTGACCTAAGCACAGCCTCTTCTGTAGCTGCTGCTAATCTACTTCAATCCTCTGTAGCAAAGGCAGTTTGAAAGGGTGGTAGGGAGGGAAAACAAAAAGGTCAATTACTGTACCTACTTACCAATACACCGTTTTATGCAACTAGTCCCTCCTCTCCACTACTCCCACCACCCTACAGGCTCTCCTGCCTCGCCCTTAGGTGATTGGCCCCTCAACCCCCACCTAGAGTACTGGGGAAGGGAGCATATCCCCCAGCCCATGGGGTGGAGGGCTGCTGGCCATCTTAATGCCCATTCAAGGGCATACTACCCATTCAGGCTTCCATAAGAAGGCCGGGCATCACTACCCACTTTTTTCCCTCAAAACCAACAAACACAGCCCTCCCAAAACAATTATAACACAACACACTAAAAAGAAACACACAAACACAGACATTGTTGAGAATAAAAAGGTCACAGCTTTATTAAAGTAGATTTCACCTATTTACCCATGGTGGACCCCACTTCTAATGTAGAACCCCCAGGGCCAACAGCCTTCATGGATGCCATGTGAGGGCCACTACATTCAAACAATGAGTTCCTGTGTATACAAGAGTGCACTGAAACACTGAAACCTCCCCAAACCCTCCCCTTACCCCAGTGCCCAACGGCATTAGCCCACCCTGTTAAAAACAGGCCGCCATGCACCCAGCCCCAAAGCCAACCGAAACTTTCATTGGGCGGCTCCCTGTCAGCCAGGCCCTCTGGAAACTATACCTTCTGAGGCCAAGCCATACTGAGGCAGCCTGGGGAACCCACATTCCACCAATCGAAGAGGGGCGTCTAAGGTGTCCCTCTGCTCCCTCCATACTGCTGAGACCCAGCCTAGAGCCTAGTGCTCTGTTAAACAACTGCAACCCCTTAATATTTCGGTGCACACCATCTCAAGAATCTTGTTATGCATGACAGTGTACTCCACACAGGAAGGCAAAAATTTGTCAAGCTCTGTTAATGGTGTGGGCGGGAGATTTGGCCCCCTGCCACAACAACCTGTGCACCATTTCTGACCAGATGAGGGGCAGTTGGGCAGGTGTCCCAGATCCTCTGGCATGTGTACTTTACAGTAGCTAGGTTGTTACCATCAGCATGGATCACCACGACTTGCGGCTGGCCCAAAGTAAACAATGCAGCCAGTCACAAATCCCACACCTGTGCTCATTTAGGCCCCTTTTACCTAGCCATAAAACCTACAAGCATTCCTATGGGATGCCTAACTGTCTGCCTCCCTCTGATGTGGCTTCTTGTCTCTCTGCCCAATGCACATCGAGTGCCCCAAGATGAATGCTTTACCCAGCGGATCCACTAACTCTGAGGGAGAAAAAAATTGACGTGTTAATCAGCATCAAGTGAGCATACATATCTTTTGTATGCCCCAGATTTTCACCTGCCTATATATATATATATTTAAAAGAAGACTTCTGTGTGCCTGGCAAACACACCAAGGGACAGCAGTAAGAAGGAGTTATTCAAATCTCCTCTATGCTGCCAGTCCTATTGGTCCAACCATGGAGACCTGATTTTGCTGCAAGGAGATGCAGGGGCTACAATCAATACGAGTACACGCAACACACACACACACACTACACTAACAATACACAGAGACACAATACACACACCACACAATACACACACAATACAAACAGACACACAAAGGAAATCAAAATGCTATATGAACAACGCAATCCGCACAACACTACACGTAATATGCTACAACTAAATGCGATACGCACACTGGTGTACACAAAATGCTACGTGCAATAGGCACAACGCTATACTATATGCCGAACACTATAAGTACAATGCACAAACGCAATACCCAAATGCCAAACACTATGCACAAAATGCATGCTGTACATTATATGCCAAGCGTTATAAGCCAAACGCTATATGCAAAGCTCTATACACCAAACGATATATACCAAATGCAGAACTCAAAACTACAAATGTTATACGCCAAATGGTATACTCAATATGCCAAAAGCTATACGCAATACGGCAACAGCTATACGCATTATGCCAAACGCTGTTTGTCATACGATATAAGCCAAATGCTCTATGCAATTTGCCAAAAGCTATACGCCAAATGATATATGCAATACGCAAAATGCTATATGCAATACGCAAAAAGCTATACCCCAAATGCTATACACTGTCTGCCAAATGCTATAAGCATAACACTATACACCAAACGTAATACGCAATTCATGAGAGTGTTTATGGGAGACGATATACTCCAAATGTGATACGCAATTCATCAAGAGCAATATGCCATATGCAATTTGCCAAACGCAATAAGCAATTTGCAAAACGCTATACGCCAAGCCCTATATACAAAACATTATCCACAATTCGCCAAACGCTATATGCAAAGTGCTATATGATATAAGTCAGGTGCAATATGCGGTACATCAAAAGCAAAATGTCAAATGCTATACACAATACGATGTACGCCAAACAGTATAACAAAATGCTAAATGCCAAATGCTATATCCAATAGGAAAACTGCTATATTCAGTAGACAAAACTCAATATAATGTACGCAATAGGTAAAATGGTATATGCAAACTGCAATACACAAAATGCTATTACGCAATATCCTATATGCAATGCACTATACACAAAACACTATACACAATACTCTCATGCTGTTGCTCACACATGCACACTGATAATTCAACAAGCCACTCATTAAAGGGAGAGTAATGTCCCAGAAAAAAATATTTAACATTTTGTAGTGCTTAAAAAGTTGAATTGAATGCAAAAAAAACGTATATCTCAAACCGCTATAGTTTGAGAGATAGCTGAATTCAAAGTTTGACGTTTCCTGCTGTCAGCTTTACAGTCGGCTGACACGAGTAGGCTCTTCAGCAGAGCAGCAATCACATTATTTAAAACAAATTACTGCATTGGAATGGTCTACAAAGTATGCTTGCAAAACAGGCACACATTGTAGACCTTTCTGATGAAGTCATTCGTTTTAAATAACATGATTGCGGCTCTGCTGCAGAGTCGTTAGTTGGTCCCCGGACAGGACTCCCCTGCAGTCAGCACAGCGCTGACATCAAGAAAAAGGGAGGGAGGGGGGAACTTTGAATATGAATATCTCTCAAACCATAGCAGTTTGAAAGATAGGGTGTTTTGCATTCAATTCAACTTTTTTTTTTTTTTTTTTTTTTATTATTTATTTATCGTTTTAACATACAAAGAGCAGAATACAAAGATGACAAAAAGAAAGCTTCATATTCAGTACATAAACATGAGAGTACACAGTCAAACAGCATAATTGGAAAAAGTACATGGGAACAGGTGAAGATATACATGAGAAATCTACAAAATAAAGGTATTGAAAGGACTGTTCGGGGATGATTAGGAATACGTGTGTATCAAATAAAAGAATAGTAATAATAATAAGTAGTGTTGAGCGAGCATGCTCGGCCGATGCTCGGATCGGCTCGAGCATCGCTCTGCTCGGCACATGGCGGTACTCGTCGAGTACCGCCATGTGCTCGCCCGCCATGTTCGGCTGGCGGGGATCTGTGCCGAAGGAGGCACAGATCTGAAGACGCTCTGCTGGACCACCAGGGACTGGAGGTACGGGGGCATTGCGGAGATGAAGGGGGCATTGCGGAGATGAAGGGGGACAGTGTGGAGATGAAGGGGGACATTGTGGAAGGGGGACATTGCGGAGATGAAGGGGGCATTGCGGAGATGAAGGGGGACAGTGTGGAGATGAAGGGGGACATTGTGGAAGGGGGACATTGCGGAGATGAAGGGGGCATTGCGGAGATGAAGGGGGCATTGCGGAGATGAAGGGGGACAGTGTGGAGATGAAGGGGGACATTGTGGAAGGGGGACATTGCGGAGATGAAGGGGGCATTGCGGAGATGAAGGGGCACAGTGTGGAGATGAAGGGGGACATTGTGGAAGGGGGACATTGCGGAGATGAAGGGGGCATTGCGGAGATGAAGGGGGACATTGCGGAGATGAAGGGGGACATTGTGGAGATGAAGGGGGCATTGACCAGGCACCCTCCCCTCATCAGAGCAGGGGGTGCCTGGTGTAATGCTCGTGTCGCCCCATTGAAGTCAATGGGGCTCGGGTGCTTGGCCGAGCACTCGAGCCTCCGGCGGTGCTCGGTCAGAGCACCCGAGCACCCGAGCATCGGGGTGCTCGCTCAACACTAATAATAAGGTGCCTCATTGGTAGCAATAGAAGTAAAGCAATAGAAAAGATAGAAGTGTCAAAGAAAAGCGTGGAGAACAGAGATATGAGGGAGCGTGAGAGAAGAGAGAAGCAGAGATAGAGAATAGAGAAAAACAAGTCAAAGAAGAGGGAACAAGTCAAGTCTCCTTCCCAATGTAAGTGATCAAAGGGCCATATATACGTTGAAAATCTAGGAATTTGCCATGGGAATAGTGATACAAACGCTCCATGTCCAGAAGCTGGGTTACCTCCAATTTCCAATCAGCCATAGTTGGGGGGTTAGGGGATAGCCAAAGTCTGGGGATACAAATTCGCGCAGCTGAGGTTAAGAGGAACCAAGGACGAATTAAAGGTTGAATAGTAGAAACCTCAGTTCGCTGAAATAGAAGAATATTAAATAACAAGGCTTGTGGTGTGTAAGATATAGAGATGCCCAGAAATTTGCATATATGCTTGTGAATCAATAACCAATACGCTTGTATACGTGGGCAAGACCACCAGACATGAGAGAGATTTGCGGCAGGAGCATCACATCTCCAGCAAGATGAAGAAGGGCGGCGTCCAAACTTAAAGAGAAGAAGAGGGGAGCGGTACCACCGAGTTAAAACCTTATAATTAGTTTCCCTGTACTTCGAGTTCTTAACATACGTCCAATTATGTCGAAAGGCTAAAAGCCAGTCAACATCTGGAATAGAGATAGTAAGTTCAGCTTCCCATGCCAGTTTATAACGATAAAGAGCAGGTAACGAGGAGGAGTCAAGATTGGCCGTTAAGAGGGAGTATAACAGGGACAAGCCTCTATGAATCGTAACTGGACGAAGTATTAATTTTTCAAAGTTGGTAAGAGGTCGCGGTTCATAGATACGCAGATGAGGTTGAGAGAGGAAATGATGGACCTGAAAGTATCTCCACTTTTCAGACGTAGGTAGGTCAAAGTGCGTACAGAGAAAGTGGAAGGACGGGAAACCTGTATCAGAGAATAAATGGTCAAGATCGGTAACACCTGCTCTGGACCATGCATCAAAACTGCGTCTATGTAAGCCTGGTGGGAAATCAGGGTTCCCAAGTAATGAAAGAAGAGGCGAAGGGAAAGGGGCAAAAGAGTGAACATTAGAGCATTGCTTCCATATACGGAACAGATGAGTGATGATTGGCACAGATGTGGCCATATCCGGAGAAAGGTTGGATTTAGAGAACAGCAGTTGTCGGAGGGATATGGAGGGTAGGAGGGATGACAGTAAGGTAGCCCAGTCTTTATCAGGGGGGTCACGCACTAAGTCCAATAGAGATAAAAGAGAAGTAGCTGAATAGTATCGGTGGATGTCCGGCATTCCCAAACCACCAGAGAGATGGGGGCGGATAAGGATCGATCGATTCACTCTAGGACGTCGTTTGAGCCAGACAAAAGAAAGGATAAATTGTTCCAAGCGTTTGAGATAGGAAGAGGGTATATAAAGAGGGAGGGAACGAAGCACAAAGAGAATTTTAGGTAGAAGAACCATTTTCACCAGATTTATCCGGCCTAGCCATGATACAAATAAGTGGGACCAAGAAGCGATGTCCGCTTTAATAATATGTGTCAAAGCATCCAGATTGTGAGAAACTATTAAGTCTAAATCTGAGGTAAGGTGGATGCCCAGTGATTTAATCGAAGTCGTAGCCCACGAGAAGGGATAAGCCTGCTGCAATCGAAGTTGGAGAGAAGGGGGAACAGATAAAGGTAGGATTTCAGATTTAGAGCGATTGATCGACATACCAGATATAGAGCCATAGAGGTCCAAAAGAGTAATAAGTGTGGGAAGGGAGACAGAGGGAGAAGAGAGGAAAGCTAGAATGTCATCTGCAAAGCATGATAACTTTACTATCCGGGAGCCTATAGTAATACCATGTATCTCAGGGTGGGTCCTAATGGTCGACAAAAGAGGTTCAAGAGTGAGAACAAAAAGAAGTGGGGAAAGAGGGCATCCCTGGCGTGTGCCATTGGTAATGAAGAAAGAGGACGAGAGAAGGCCATTGACAGAAACACAAGCAGTCGGCAAAGCAAATAAGGACAATATAGCTGCAAGAAGACGCGGACCTAAGCCTATCCATTTCAGTACAGCTGCCATAAAATCCCAGCGCACTCTGTCAAAGGCCTTCTCCGCGTCTAAGGAAAGCAATAGAGAGGGAGTGTTACACCTCTTGGCAAAATGAATCGCAATAATGGATCGAATGATATTATCCCTGGTTTCCCTACCCGGAATAAATCCTGATTGATCAGGATTAATAAGTGAGGGGAGATGAGCTTGAAGCCTAGAAGCAAGAATCTTGGAGAACAGTTTCAGATCCGTATTAAGGAGTGATATTGGTCTATAGCTACTGCACAGCAGAGGATCCTTGCCAGGCTTTGGAATAACTGTGATGTGTGCAGTAAGGGAAGATGCAGGCCAAGGAGTTCCGGAGAGAATAGAGTTGAAAGTGGAGAGTATGTGTGGGGAGAGACAATCTAGGAAGGTTTTATAATATAGTACAGTGAAGCCATCAGGCCCTGGGCTTTTCCCTAATGGGGTCGAATTAATCGCATTCAGAATTTCAGTGGCGGATATGGGAGCTTCTAGGTCAGAGATAGCAGAGGGTGGGAGCGTAGGAATATTAGCATGTGACAAAAATTGTTCAATAGCAGATGAGGATGTGGGTGAGTTAAGATTAGAAGTATGAGTATTATAAAGGGAATTATAAAAATCACGGAAGGATTCTGCAATTTCTTCATGAGAATGAACTAATACATTGTTGGAGGATTTAATGGCATGTACATGGCGAAGAACTCTATCCTTACGAATTAAGTTGGCCAGCAGCTTACCGCATTTATCACCAGAGAGGTATCTCCGATATCGATACCACATGTAAGATTTGAGTGAAAGCGAACGAAGATGAGAGGAGAGATCCTGCCTCAAGGCTGCTAGGCGTTGAAGCAGAGAAGGAGAGATAGATTGCTTGTGAAGAGACTCAAGATGCCTAATAGATACTTGGAGAGAATCAATTAGGGCACGTTGTTTTTTCCGTTGCCAGCCACTTATAGAAATAAATGAACCTCGAATAAAACATTTATGTGCTTCCCAGAGGGAAGTAGGGGACAACCCAGGTGTATCATTGGTGCTGAAATATAAATCCAGGTCGGAATTAATGCGAGATGTTATGGAAGCATCTGATAAAAGGGCATCATTCAGTCTCCAACGAGGTAGAACAGCAGGGATATTAGCGAGATAAATAGTCAGAGAGATGGGGGCATGATCCGAAAGGGTAATACTACCAATCCCAACATTGCGGACAGAAGAGAGATAGGATTGACTAAGAAAGAAGTAATCTAATCTAGAATAAGAGGAATGGGGATGAGAGTAGAAGGTGTAGTCTCTAGAGGCAGTATGTAGTGTTCTCCATGTGTCAGTAACAAGAAGGTTCTGCAAAAGGAGTGTTATAGACTTCCCTAAAGAGACAGAATGAGAAGAGCGGGGCGTGGAAAGATCTAAAGAGGGGTCAAGACCAACATTAAAATCACCTCCAAGGATCAGAGTGCCTTCCATAAATTGGGCTAATTGAGCCAGTGTGGAACGAAAAAAGTGTAGGTGGGAGACGTTAGGAGCATAGATATTTGCGAGAGTAAAAGGGGTAGTCCCAAGTTTACCTTTGAGGAAAAGAAAACGGCCATTGGGGTCAGTAAGCACCCCGGAGGTAGACCAAGGTACCTTTCTGCCAATGAGTATAGCAACTCCCCTCTTCTTTTCATCAGCAGACGCCGTCCATACATGGGGGAATCGAGAGGTGGCTAAGTTGGGGTGTTTGCCCCTGGCACAGTGAGTTTCCTGGAGAAAAATTACATCAGAGCGGAGATGAGCCAGTTCCCTGTGAACCATTGACCGCTTCTGGGGACTGTTAAAGCCCTTGACATTATAAGAAAGAAAGTGTAGTTGAGATGGTGTCATAATAAAGGTCTAAAACAGGGAGACGATCTGAACCCAAAATATGCGGGCCTAAGGGCACCAGTGGGGGACGGAGAAGGGAGAGAATCTCCCATAAATAAGGGGAGAGGGCAAGACCTAGATAATATAGGGGGTGAAGACTTGACTTGAGGAATAGATAGAACAAGGAGGAGAATATGATAGATCAAGGGAGGGAAGAAATCAGAAAGGAGGAGGGAGTAGGGCGTAGAAGAGAGAAAGCATAAAAACAGTAGAGATAAAGAAAATACTAAGAGAGAAGATGAGGCAAGGGAAATTTCAACCGCTGGGCAGACTCCTCCAGCAGAAAGCAAATGAGGAGAACCACCAAGACTTAGAGCAGTGTGGGGCGTGGGAAAAAGCGAAATAAGGGTGGAGGTGAGTAGATGTATGTGCATTACAGACATCCTCGGGGAGTGCAAAGATGGATGCCAGGGGACACGCAAGAGGACCCTGCCAAACTTTGTCCTAAAGGGTGCCTACGTAGAGAGAGGGCAGAGGGTGTGCATCAATTTGGCGAGAATGTGTGTTTGTGAGGAGTAATAGACAGATCAATCGGGCGGGTTGGAAATGGGGGATGTCAAAGAGGAGAAACAAGGGGCGACATCAAATCACTAGGTAACAAAAAAAGGGACAAGAACTAAAGCTAAATGCCTCAAAACCTCCAAGGAGGGTTTGAGATAATACAGGGGAAAGGTTCTGAGAGACACATATATATATCCACATATATTGGATGAGGAGTGACAACAGTATAACAATACAATAAGAGAATAATGTAAGATTGACCCAAAATTTAAATGAAACCAGGAGAGAGAATGTGAATAAAACATGGCCAAGGAGCCTTGCAATTATGAGATAAGAACCTCATCTAAGGAGCAATATAAAGCTATAATTCCAAAGGAACCACATCTGTCCCCTGGTTTCACAAACCAAGATTCACTCAGTTATCAGGAACAATGAAATAGATATCAATCACAAGATAAAGAGTATAACAAAATTGAACTAAGAGTAATTAGTTAGCCCAAGCGTCCCAGAAGGAGATAATTAGGTATATAATGAGAGTACCTCTATGTGATGGTACGACAAGAACCGCACAGAGAAGGGACCTTAAGGTAACTAAGGACTATAACTAGCGTAGGTACATGTAAGTTACAATATAATAAAGGTAAACGTGCATAGGACCAGAAGAATGTAAGCGAGCAAACCTTACGGGTAGGAAATAGAGTCCAAGTTGAAGTCAGAGAATAGTTCAAACTTGCACCTCTTATGAGTTGAAAGTCCATCAGGCTGGGAGAGAAGATCACTTCCCGGAGAAAGGAGGTAAAAAAGAGGGAGAGTAAACAACATCGGCAGCCGTAACCTTGGGTATAGACGGAAAAGTGGCGAGCCGATCATCATGTCGCCTCCGGAACCATGGCAGAGGAGGCCTCCTGATGCTCCTTGCGCTTCTTCCTTTTTGGTGATACCGCCACCAAGTGCCACCGAAGACGCTGATTCTTCTCCAGGGGTGGGTATGCGGAGCGATCTGGAGCCGCAGCCGGTGGAGGTGGGAGGGAAATCTGCAAAGTCGAACAGAACTCTTGCACATCCGCAGAATCCCTCAAGGTTGCAGACTGAGAGTTGTGTTGGGCAGTTAGGCTGAAGGGGAAGCCCCATTTGTATTTCACATTAAGGGAGCGCAAATGTTCCGTTAGAGGTTTCAGTTGTCGCCTCAGGAAAAGAGTATGCGGGGAGATATCCTGAAAGATCTGTATCTCTGAACCAGCATATTTGATAAAGTGTTGTCAATTCAACTTTTTAAGCACTACAAAATGCTAAAAAAAATTATATGATGTCCCTTTAAAGCAGTCATTGTTAACAGCACGGACAATGTAGTGCCAATATTGCTAATATATATATAAATGAGTGAGTACCATTGCTCTGTTCAGCATCGCTCTGATCTGGAACAACGTCAGGGAGGAACAGTCAGCATGCTTTAAAAACGACCTTCCCACTGGTGATCTAATGCTCATAAAGTCACTTACCGCTGCAACTGAGCAGGCTGCCTCCCTTATGGGGGCATCTGCACCCAATTACTTATACCTTCCTGAGCAGTTTTTGAAGTCCGCTGCAGACGATGCACCCCCGCTCTGCTAATTCAACATGCCCTGCGTTCAACCCCCCCACTCCCCTTACTGGCGCCACCATTTCTCTTAGTCAGAATGTCCCACATAAGGCATCACAATGGCGCATTTAAACAAAGAGGCCTCAAAAGGAGAGTTTCATATCTTAGGGAGTACCTTTAATATTGATGCAAACCATTCACCATCTATGGGCCTCCTCGAGTCAGGGGTAGGACCTGCTTCCTTCCCCCACTTCTTCATTATACAGCAGACGACAACCTGTCAGGCACATTTCTTATCCTTCTTAGTCGAGAGAAAAAAGATATGCCAGCCAGTGTTGTGGCCACCTTTGCCCTGGTGGCACCTCCCCCCTTCTCTTGTGCCTAATGTACCTGAGTATGCAAGCCAGCCTGTCTCTATCACTATTTGCACCCCTTTCCCTTACAAACTTACTCTAAACTGAAAACGCAGTACACCTAGAGTACCCAGAATTGACTAGAACTCTGTCAATGTCACCTTCTCCACCCCCAGCGCCTTCCCCACATTCATTTGTGCCTGCCTGACTTTGTCCTGTGGTAACCTGACGTCCCTGCCTTCTTCTTTCCACAAGAGGTGCCTGGGTAACCCCCAGCATTTCGCACAAGCGTGTCTGCACCGACATGCAAAACCTTTCTTTGTATGGGAAACAGTGATCTCGACTGTGCTGCCCTTGGAAGGTGTTTTTCTGCGGCCCTGGTGAAGGCATCCCCCCCAATGTGTGACTAGCCTGGACCACAGATTCATATCTTTGCTACCATATTAAGGACCTCACTATGTGCCATCTTCCTTTGGAATGCACAATCATAATCCAACCATGCTCTTCCTCCATAAGCCACATGTGTATCTATAATTAAGTCATGGTATTTGAACAAGTTCAAACCCTACTCTGGGTTATGAACCATATAGAAGCTTGTGTAAGCCACAAAGCACTTGATCCAATCCATATGTTTGTCTGTGTATACCTTTTTCCTTCTTAACCCCGTCCTCCTTATCCTCTACTGCCTGGCAAGTTAATTTTAAGATGCCCACAAACTTTCCGGCTATGACGAGCCTACGCACTGTGAGGGGGATGTGATCAAATGGGGTAGATAAGCCGCAAACGTGAGTGTCCCCATCCCAGGTGAACTTAAAACTCTTCCCTACTTGCTCCTACAACCTACCCTTCCTTACTCGTTTTTTACCAATTCCCCACAGCTTCTTCAAACATTTTTAACAAGAACCACCACTTTGTTGCTGTCATCTGAGTCAGAGTCTTAGTCTTGTGAGTCAGTGTCTCAGTCAGAGGTGCTGGTAGACTCCTCTGAGTCAACCTTACTGTAACAATCATCAGAATCATTTGTGTTGTCATTATCTTGTTCACCTGAGACAGACGGTTCCTGTACCTCTGTACTTTGTCTCCGTTGGGGCTGATGTCTTCTTTTTCTCCATGAATCTCCTCTCTGCTGTTGGCATCTGTATTCCCCCCACCCCCATGGAGCCATGCTCCGTCCTGCCTGTACGTGGAAAGTGCCTCCCTGAATATGGGACTCCTGGGTGCCCCTGATGTCCTTAATAGCAGCCCAAAACAATTCCTGCAGCTGTGTAGTGCCTGACCCCCCACTGAAGTACCCTGGTGGGTAGTAATAACGCCCCCGGGTGCTACAGGTTGAGCCCCCCTGTCTTGTGTGTCTGAAGGAATGTGGGTGATTGATAGAGCCATGAACAGCTGATTGAGTGAAGGGGGAGGTATGGGGATGCTGGCAGTGTGAGGAAGTAATAAAGTGGGGCTATGGTCTGTGGGAGGGGGTAGCGAAGTAATGCTGATATGAGTGGGTGGCCAAATAAATACCCAGGGGGATAAGTTAGTGCTGTAACTGCTGCCCAGGGGTAAGTGTTCTTCGTTTCTGGATCAATAATGATAATTTCTAGGGTTAATATAGCCCTATGAGCCCAGCATGATGTCCTGAGGAGGTTTGTACCCCTGGTGTTTACTTTTGGCCTAGGGGATGGAGGGTGGCCATGAGAATCAATGGCATCCTTGCATGCCACCTGAATTCCCGCCCCACACCTACTGGAGGAGAAGCAGGTCTGGATGATGTTATCACAGAGTGCGATAGCGCAGAGGATGAGGCAGGACACTGAGGATCCTGCCTCTTCCTTCTTGTTAGAATGGGGCTAAGGTGAGGGCTGGTGGAGGGAGCTACCACGGGGTTGCTCTAAAGGGGACTCAGTGTACTGCTCACATGGGGCAATGTTAAAGGTCTGGGAAGGGCAATCTGCCATATCTATCTCCAGGGGCTGCAGTAGCGAACTGGAGAGGGAGAACAAAGGTGGACTAGATGGTAGGGAACGGAAAGAAGGATGACAAGGCTGGCCACACAGGGGAAAAGATGAAGGCATGGCAGTGGATGGATGAGAAGAGGTGGGGAAAGATAGAAAAGCAGGGTAAGGAGAAGGAGGAATAGGGACAGAAAAGGAGGAAGCAGGATTAGATGGAAGCAGACAAGATGGAGGGGAGACAAATGGAGAGAGGAGGAAGCAGGAGGATAACTTCCATATATTTAATTTGCAGTAGGTGCTCTGGTCCTGGAGTCTCCCTTGGATCCCTGAAGATGTCTTGCTGTACCATCATCCTCCTGGAAGAACTTGGGGTGTCCAGCTGCTCTAGTCGGACTTCTCTTCAGGCTTGCTTTCTGTGTCACCTAAAACAAAAAGTAAATTACTGCACCAACTTACATACACACTTTTTATGCAACTAGTCCCTCCATTCTCCTCCTCCCACCCCCCAGGCCCTTCCCCTCACCCCCAGGTGATTGGCCACTCTCTGCACCCTCCCCCACCCCCCACCCGTAGCACGGGAAAAGGAAGGAGGGAATACAGCCCATAGCCTAGGAGAGAGGAAAGAGAAGTAGGACTGCTGTCCATCTTAATGGCCTTTCAGAGGCATACTGCCCCCTCAGGCTTCCATATATACTGCTTTCTTTGTAATAGGAGGAGAGGTATACATCCTGATGTCTGTGTAACCGTAAGACAGATATACATCAAGATATCTGTGTATTAGGAGGAGAGGTATACAGATTGTTGTGTATTAGGAGTAGGGGTGAGCGAAAGGTCCAGTTATGTCCCTGCGAAAACCATGTGGTTTTCTGCCTTTTCGAGGGAAAATCAGCTTTAAGTAAATCCCTTAAAATCGTCACCAATTTTGCCCATTGTCAAAAATGTTTTCAATGGCTACAGTCTTTTCGCCCCTATTATGTACATGTTCTTCTCATTTTTCGCTATAAAAACATGACGTTGTGAAACACAATACTAACAGCTAGAGAGAGAGAAAGAGAGGGTGCTAGGTTGTTGTGCTGGGATTTATTTAGCACGATTCAAGCAGGAGAGGCTCATACTGTGTGCTATCACTATGTACAACTGGAATACAATCAAAAGGATGAGCTGGAAGGACTGTGATGCGTCCAATGAGTCTGAGGAGGAGGAAGTGACCACTGTCAACCTTGAAGGGTCTAGATGCCCTGATTCCCCAGGCCCAATGATGGCCAGTCTCCCTATATCTCTCTTAGGGATATTGTGGAAAATAATGTCACAGGAAGAGGAAGTAGGGGATAGCAGTGTGAGCAGAACAGGTCAGCTACCTGTGCCTGCTGCTAGTGCTGCCAGTGTGCTTTGTGATCCTGTCTCCCAGCACCATCCTCTTCAATACATGCAGAATGCTGCAGCACAAATTACCCTACTGTCACCTAGGTTTGTCTTTGCCCCCTACTCCTCAAATCTATCCAATGGCTGATTCTCTCACTCAAAACTCTTCTCTTCCCCTTCCTACATTTCCACTTTGATCTCCCACTGTACTCCATCCCATCACTTGCAATCAGCCAATAACAATCTTCTTTCAGCTACTTTTGTGTCTACAGCTCTCTCACATATCAAACCTTTTTCTCTCATTGCTCCTTATCTACGGAATGCTCTTCCTCCCACCCTCCGCCACTGCACCTCTCTAATGGGCTTCAAGTCATGATTGAAACCAAATCTCCTTAACAAAATTTAAATATGCTAGAAGGCACTGACTTTATACAAGTTAGGCTCTTTATAAATTATTTACTTTATTTATGTCCCCTATCCTGACCAGAACTCTGGCACTGTATTCAGCACTTGACCGTTATGTACTCTGTATTTATCACATGACAACTTTACATTGTAAGCTTTCAGGCAGGCACCTCATTCCAGTGTTTCACTTTGCAAAGCACTTGTAACCCTGTGTTGTCTAAGCCCTTGAATTGTAAAGTGCTGCTTACACTTGTGGCGCTATACAAATAAACATATTAATTCATTCTTTTTCAGGAGGGGCGGATGAAAAGATGGTGCCAAGTATTACAGCATCTTGGCACAACTGCCCTCATCAGACATATTAAACACAGACATCATGACATTAATGTGAAGCATGTTAAAGCCAACTGCCCAATAATGAAATCAGGAGCAGCTCTTGCTGTTCCCCCTAACTCTCTACAAAGGCAACAAGTGGTGAGGTGTAAATCAAAGAGGAAGAAGAATAGAGAAACCCAGCCAGAGCTTTGACGTTTGATGGCGAGCCAAACACCTGACTCGCCATCACTTTCTTTCTGTAAGGTCCGGCCATGGGAAGATGTAACTATGTCTTCTGGCCATCCACCTCATACATCATTACCTCTCCCTCCAGCTGATAGCCATTATGCAAATGTCAGTATGTGGCAGTTTGTGTCCACCCATTGCACACTATGTGGTGCTCTGATCACACATGTCAATCCTGCAGAAAATGCAAAGCTGATGGCAGGGAGTGTTCATCAATACTATTAATACTACAAGTTGTCACATGTCCTTTGCGGGGAGTGGAGAAGGGACATAGTGACTGCAACATTACTTGGTTTCTGGTGGTTGGATTTGACATTGGGGACTCTAAGCGTCACGGTGTTTGGTTAGAGTGGTGCCAGGTGTTTGATATGAGTGCAGATGTGAACATTGTTCCCAGTCCTTCCCTTATTTATTTCACACTCAGTGCACATTGAAGTTGCTGATGAGAAGAACAGTTCCGGAGCAACTCAGGAACACTGGAACAGCACACAGGACAGGAACGTCAACCGGAACCGGATCAATACATGAAGCAGGAACGTCAGCCGGAATCGGGTCAATCACGGAGCAGGGTCGTCAGCCAGAACCGGGTCAATCACGGAGCAGGGTCGTCAGCCAGAACCGGGTCAATCACAGAGCAGGGTCGTCAGCCAGAACTGGGTCAATCACGGAGCAGGGTCGTCAGCCAGAACCGGGTCAATCACGGAGCAGGATCAGTAGAGTAGTCAGACAAGCCGGATCGGTACACAGGATATTCAGGAACTCAGCAACGAGGCGCAAGATCAGGAACACCATGAAAGGGCAACTGACAAGTGCCCAAACGCAGTATAAAAAGGAACATCCTGGGCGGGCCAATCAGCCTCCTCCAATGCACAGGTAACACAGCAAGATTGACAGGGAGTCATGGGGACCGTGATAAAAACATATATGTAGTTTTAAAACTGGTCACAGCTTTATTGACTAAAACCAAACATCAGATAAAGGTTCTTGATAGTTTGAGATATAAATAAAATTTGTAATAAATACATTTTGTCCAGTCATGGTCATAACTTATAACCTTCAACTGCATCCCGCAGTCACTGGCTACAAGAAGCCCAGTGGGTATGGCAACATGCAGCCTGTGGCTGGTAGTCAGACAAAACGTAATTTTCGTGTAGTTGGCCTCCACAGTGGTCCTCCACAGATTAAGGACCTTCCCACGTTTCCAATTTTCTGTCTGGCAAAGGCATGACTGCCACAAACCCAACTGATTACCACCCTAATCACCTGGATACACCACAGCGCAATAACGTTATAACCCATCCAATGGCACCAATTATTTTGAAGTTAAAGAAATCAAGGCCAGTCTTGTTACAGTGAACTCAATCATCCAGACACAAGACATGGTTGATTTCTCCAATGGTCCTGTGCCTAACTGACAATCCCACATGCAAAACCACAAATTTAGAAACCCTCGTATTAAGACAAATTCTGGGTTTATACAGAGCTTTAAGGTCCCTGGCACGCCTCAAGAAATGACTGACACTGCCAAAAGGATTGTCCATTCTAAGCATTCTAGAATGTAGCCCACGAATACATATCCTCGCACAGGGAAGTGATGTGGCACTGTTGGGAAAAAATTGTCCCACTGGCAAGGTCCAGCATGCAATATTGAGCTTATACATCAAAGATTGGAGAAATTCATAACCAATAAGTAATATAGAACTCACATTTTCACATTAGACAACTTCTGCGGAAGCAAACAACATTCCATATCTGTGGAATCTAACTTGATACATAAAAAAGGCAGGTAACTGGCTCCTCTGTTTTTCCTGAGGCCAAAGGGACTTAAAATGAATTGGCAAACTTTTGGAGAGTCCAAAAGAAGGTGCCACAAAAATCAAGATTGCCTGAGTCCACACAGATAAAATTGCACAGGTAATGGATTATGTAGCAAAAAAACAGAATACCACTAAACAACTACTCAAGAAAGGAGCTAAATGTCTTGAACAGAGCACAGGACAGGGAACATCCCATGAATAAGCACACATCCACATAACACTGCCCCCCAAGCCAACATCCCAAAAGATGGGGGCAATCAGTATGGACAGGTAAGTGGCCTCAATATCTGCTTTAGCCAACAATACCCCTGGACCAGCAGCCGCCATAAGATGCCATAAGACAGATTGCTTTGTCAAAGGAAGTGTAAGAGACTCGGCACATGACCGGGTCAGTACCATTATTTACTGAGTCCTAAGAAGGATGCAACGAGTGATGGATTAAGCAGAATTTTCCAGGATCCTTCTTACTGACACCCAAAGAGGTGACACCCAAAGATAAGATTGAAAGGGGCCTGCCATACACTTCAAAACCAGCTCTTTAGCCAAGTTTTACTGTGACATGCATGGAAATTCTGACATTGATCCAAGATTATTCAAGATGGAACCACACACCATTAAAAAAAGGGGGTATGAAAACCCCACATAAACCTCTCCACTAAAAAGACGCCCTGCTTGCTGGATTTATAGAGTTTTAGGACATAGACTTGTTGTTAGAAGCCCAAGCCCTGATGAAACATTGATTTGTAGGACTTTGGCTTGTTTGAATCACAAGCCCTGAGGAATCAGTAATGAGTTCTGCACTCAGGCTTGTTAGCAGCACAAGCTCTGAGGATCCAGTGAACATTTTTGACATTCAGGCTTAATAGAGTCACAAGTCCTGAGGAAACAGTGATGTGTAAGACTTAGTCTTGTTAGAAACAAGCCCCGCAAAAAATGATTTTTGTAGGCATCTGGTTTATGTTTAAAGAACAAGCCCTGCGGAAAAAAATGCCCTACTGGTCTAGTACCAGAAGATCACTTAATAGTGTGATGATGATCATGGTTCCACTTGCCACTACTAGCTCCACTGATGCACCTGAGGCAGTAGCAGCACCACAACTAGTCCCCACCACTTCAGGTATATGTGGAGAAAAGAAGTTGGCCCATAATACTTCTCCTCCTGCCCCTCCTCCTGACATCAGGAAGGAACTGTGCCTTTCATTTGCAACTGAATGTTCACAGTGTGTGTAGGAAAGTTGTGAAATAGGGGAAGGACTGAGAACACTTGGCACAACTATTACCAAACACCATGACACTTTGGTCTGCAATGTCAAATCATCCCCCCAGAAAAAAATACTACTATGTCACTATGCCCCTTGTCCTCTCTGCTAACGACACCTGATAACTAACACACTTAATAATAATAATGTTATCATGGTGCCCGTGATCTCTCTCTGTCACTCTCGCTTGTGGTGTGCTCTGATTGGCTGAGTCTGTTTGGGCCGCCCCTGGTGACCTTTTTATGCCTGGCCATTGACACCTGTCAGGTGCCCTTTCGTGGTGTTCCAGAGCCAGTGTTGCTGTTGCTGTGTTCCTGAGTCCTGTGTACCGATTTGGCCTCTTTTGACTACGCTCCTGAGTTCCTGCTTCGTGATCTGACCCAGCTTGGCTGACGTTCCTGCTCGTGACTGATCTGGTTTGTCTGAGAACCTCCTCCGTGATCTGACCCGGCTTGGCTGACGTTCCTGCTAGTGACTGATTTGGCTTGTCTGAGAACCACCTCCGTGATCCGACCCGGCCTGGCTGACTTCCTTCTCCGTGACCTGAACCGGCTTGTTACAGAGACCTGCCTTGTTCCTGCTTCCTGCTGCTGGTGTCACCGTGGTGACATTCTGACCTCCGCTGAGCTTGTTACCGGGCTGATTGTGTTGCCTCTTTAACACTTGCAGAGCCGTGTCTCCTGTGCTGAGTCTCCGTTAACTCTTGCAGAGCTGTGCTTCCGTTGCTGAGCCTTTCTTGGCACTTGCAGAGAGATACCCACTATTGATGAGCCTCCGATCCTTGAGCTGCTATTAACCCTTGCAGTGCTGCTGTCTCCTTATCTGAGCCTTCATTTACATTTGCAGAGCCTATACTGTTGATTCGCTACATCTGCTGGGCCGGCCGCGTTGTAAGCCTGGTCTAGATGGCGGCTCATCTTGTCACTAGCAGAGTAGTCGGTTTCCGTTAGTGCACCCGAGGGAGGCGCTATTGGCTATTGCTCTAGCTGTGTTCGCTCTGGTATACACCCGTGAGGGCTATTGGCTCAAGCACTTGCAGCATAGTGTGGTCTCCGTTGTTACTCCCGTGGGGGCTATTGTCTCAAGCACTTGCAGTGCAGGATGGTCTCCGTTGTTACGCCCGTGGGGGCTACTGGCTCAAGGTCTTGCAGGTTGTCTCTGGTATACTCCCTTGGAAGCTATTGGCTCAAGCTAATCCTGTGCAGTTGGTATCACGGTGCCCGTGATTGCTGCAGTTCCTTGTCTGTCACCAGTAGGGGGCTTCTATTGGTTGTCTGCAGATAGCCCGCCTCTTATTGCCTATTTAAACCTGGATTGGGCACCCTTTGAGTGCCCTTTCGTGTTGTTTCTGACCTTCTTGCTATCACTATGCCAGTGATAGCTGGGCCTCTGTTCCAGTGTTCCTGAGTTCCTGTTCTCATGTGTTCCTGAGTTCCTGATCTCTACTGTTCCAGTGTTTCCTGCATGCTGAGTAATTCCAGTCCTGGTTCCGGCCTAGTCTCTGGTGTTGCAGTTCCTGCTGAACTTCTTCTCTGCGGTTTCCTGACCTGACTGATCGTTGCTGGTTCCTGTCATTGCATCGCCTGTCTCCTGTATCCTGGCGACCTCCTGCCTGGTCGCATCGGCGACATTGCTTGTTACTCCAGTGTGTGGTCACTGGTTTGCTCCACAGCCTATCGGCTATACAATTCTGTGTTGGTCCCAGCGTGCGGACGCTGGTTTGCTCCAAAGCCTTGCGGCTAGACAAACTCGCTTGTTACACCAGTGTGCGGTCACTGGTTTGCTCCAAAGCCTATCGGCTATACAATCCTGCGTTGGTCCCAGCGTGCGGACGCTGGTTTGCTCCTAAGCCTTGCAGTTATTCAAACTCGCTTGTTACACCAGTGTGCGGTCACTGGTTTGCTCCAAAGCCTATCGGCTATACAATCCTGTGTTGGTCCCAGCGTGCGGACGCTGGTTTGCTCCAAATCCTTGCAGTTATTCAAACTCGCTGGTTACACCAGTGTGCGGTCACTGGTTTGCTCCAAAGCCTATCGGCTATACGATCCTGTGTTGGTCCCAGCGTGCGGACGCTGGTTTGCTCCAAAGCCTTGCAGTTATTCAAACTCGCTTGTTCCACCAGTGTGCAGTCACTGGTTTGCTCCAAAGCCTATCGGCTATACAATCCTGTGTTGGTCCCAGCGTGCGGACGCTGGTTTGCTCCAAAGCCTATCGGCTATACTATCCTGTGTTGGTCCCAGCGTGCGGACGCTGGTTTGCTCCTAAGCCTTGCGGCTATACAAAACTTGCTTGTTACACCAGTGTGCGGTCACTGGTTTGCTCCAACGCCTATCGGCTATACAAGTCAGTATTGGTCCCAGCGTGCGGACGCTGGTTTGCTTCAAAGTCTTGTGGCTTTACGATTCCCCTGTTGGTCTCAGTGTGTGTACACTGGGTTGCTTACGATCCTGTCAATTTGCCATTACCATCTGACTGCTGCTACTATCTCTGGGCTGTCCTGCCCGGTATTGGTAAGGCCGGTAGAACCTTTTGCCACATTCCATCTGAGGTTGCCTTACCCGGTATTGGCAGGACCGGTAGAGCCTACATTGAATCTTTTGAGGCTGCCTTGCCCGGTAATTTGGTAAGGCCGGTAGAACCGTTATGCTATTCCATCTGCAGGTTGCCTTACCCGGTATTGGCAAGGCCGGTAGAGCCTAACATTCTGCTACTTCAGACTGTCCTGTCCGGTATATTGACAGGACCGGTAGAGTCTGCCTTCTGTCTTGTTATATTCTGTATATATCTGTATGTATGTGTTTGCCATCCTACGTTATCAATTTATTATTTCAATAAAATTGATTTTTACCTAAAACTTGTGTCTGAGAGTCATAATAAACCGTGACAGTACGAAAGGGCCATGACCTCAGACAGCAAAGGTGAAGGTAACGCACAGAATATCCATTGGAGGATGGATATGCACGAGCAACGTTTGGATCAGTTGGCAGTTGCAATTCAAACGATCCTTGAACGCACGGTACTTGCTGACAAATCTAGCTCTAGCCCGGTGGTCTCGCCAAGTCAGACACCGGAAAGTGATACCAGACCCCTAGGGGGTACTGTTAAAGGGTTAACGGCTTCTGCACCCTTGCCACTAAGATATGATGGTGACCCTAGTCTCTGCAGAGGGTTCATCAACCAACTCGAAATCTTTATGGAATTGACGGCACACGCATTTCCCAATGATCGTAGTAAAGTGGGGTTCACGATATCATTGCTCACTGGCAGAGCTTTGGCTTGGGCTAACCCATTGTGGAAGAATGCTAAACCTTGTACTAAGAACTTTAGAGAATTTGTGCAATCCTTTCGAAGAGTGTTTGAGCCTCCTGGTAGAACCACCTCTGCTGCCAAACACCTTATGGAGATACATCAGGGCAGGCGTACAGTGGGCGACTATGCCATCGAATTCCGCACATTGGCAGCAGAGGTAGGTTGGAATAACGAGGCATTATTGGCAGCTTTTTCTCAAGGCCTGAATGACCACATTAAGGACGAAATCGCTGCTAAAGATCTACCTATTGATCTAGATTACTACATTGAGTATGTTATGATAATTGACTCCAGAATACGTGAGAGATCAATTGCCAGAGATCGTAAGATACTGTCAAAAAATAATGACCCTAGTAGCATGTTTTGCCCACCCATCCCTCCCCTGGCATTGAAGTCTAGTGAACCTGTACGGGAGACAAGTGAACCTATGCAAATAGGCTTCACTAGACTAACCAAGGCTGAGAGACTTTATCGCAGAAGACAAGGGTTGTGTTTATACTGCGGTAGAAAAGGGCATTTGCTAAATTCCTGTCCGGTACGTCCGGGAAACGCACACACCTAGGGTACCTCGGGGGACAGGCCCTAGGTGGTGTACAATCGTCCCCAGTGTCGGGCACAATGAAACCCACCATACAGGTGGTATTATCTTGGGCACAACGCTCTGTGGAGGTTTTGGCCTTGGTTGACTCTGGTGCAGCAGGGTATTTTATGGATAATACCTTTGCTGAATTGCACGGAGTTCCACGCATTGAAAGAGAAAACCCCTTGACTATTGAAGCGATTGATGGCAGACCCTTAGAACCGCCTCAGGTTATATTTGAAACTA
Source organism: Rhinophrynus dorsalis (assembly GCA_037306005.1). Taxonomy (NCBI): domain Eukaryota; kingdom Metazoa; phylum Chordata; class Amphibia; order Anura; family Rhinophrynidae; genus Rhinophrynus; species Rhinophrynus dorsalis. The sequence continues at coordinate 118,342,318 of CM074727.1, read as the reverse complement.
TGCCACTGTCTATGACTATTGGGGCACTTCACAGAGAAGAGCAGCAGTTTCAACTGATTAATTCTCCGCACCATGCGGTAATATTGGGGTTTCCGTGGTTACAGTTACATAACCCACAATTTGATTGGAAAAAGTGTGAAATTGCTGCTTGGTCCCAGTTTTGTATGGACAAGCGCGTCATCCAGCCTATTAAGGTCCTGTGCACCTCCTCGGCTATACCGGATGTGTACCAACAGTTTGGCGATGTTTTTAGCAAAGGAGAGGCTAGTTTGCTACCCCAGCATAGACCTTATGATTGTTGCATCGAATTGCAGCCTGGGGCAGTACCCCCAAAAGGACGCACTTATCCATTATCTTGTGAGGAAAATAAGGCTATGGAGGATTACATTTCTGATGCCCTTGCTAGAGGGATCATACGAAAATCTACCTCTCCAGCTGGGGCTGGGTTCTTTTTCGTAAAAAAGAAAAATGGCGAATTAAGACCATGCATTGACTACCGGGGCTTGAATAAACTAATGGCAAAAAACGCATACCCAATACCACTCATCACCGAGCTTTTTGACAGGCTTAAGGGCGCTTCGATTTTTACCAAATTGGACCTACGGGCCGCTTACAATCTGGTTCGCATTCGAGCAGGTGATGAGTTTAAAACTGCCTTTAATACTCGAGCTGGGCACTATGAGTATCTAGTAATGCCATTTGGGCTGTGTAATGCCCCTGCAGTTTTCCAGGAACTGATAAACGATGTTCTGAGAGATATGTTACAGACATGTGTTGTGGTGTACCTTGACGATATACTGATTTACTCCCAAAACATGGCACAGCACATCAAAGATGTATCTGCAGTATTGCTACGACTCCGTGAGAACAAATTATTTTGTAAATTGGAAAAATGTGAGTTTCATAGAACCAGTGTGCCATTCTTGGGGTTCATTATTGGCAATGATGGCATTGCCATGGACAAAGAAAAGTTGTCAGCTGTCCTACAATAGCCAAAACCCAAGGGTCTTAAAGCCATACATCGTTTCCTGGGTTTCGCTAATTATTATAGGAGGTTTATTAAGAACTTTTCTTCCATTGTCAAACCTCTGTCCGATCTTACGCACAAGGGTGCTAATCCTTCTTGTTGGCCGCTAGCTGCTGAGAATGCCTTTGAGAATTTGAAGCTGGCATTTGCTGCGGCTCCTGTGTTATCCCACCCCAATCCTCTACTTCCATTTACGTTAGAATTTGATGCCTCAGATATTGGGGTCAGGGCAGTACTTTCGCAACGACACGATAAAGGTGGAACTCTCAGACCTTGTGGGTTTTTCTCAAAAAAGTTGACTGTCACTCAAAGCCACTATGAGATAGGTGACAGAGAATTATTGGCCATTATCCTCGCTCTTAAGGAATGGCGTCATTTGCTTGAAGGTACTAAGAATCCTGTCTTAATTCTAACAGATCATAAAAATCTGACTTATCTCTCGGAGGCCAAGAGATTGTCCTCTCGTCAGGCCAGGTGGGCACTGTTCCTGTCTCGATTTAATTTCATTGTATCATATTTACCGGGGTCAAAGAATATCAGGGCTGATGCACTGTCAAGACAATTTGAGGCCGACAGTGAAAGAGTGGAAGCACCTATCATCCAACCTGATAGAATACTGGCTACTATACGCACGAGTATTACTTCTCCTTTAGGGGAGGAGATCCTGGCCTCTCAGGGGTCCGCTCCCCATGAAACCCCAATGGGCAAATGTTTTGTCGCTGAACCATTTCGTACTAGGTTGCTCGAAACCTACCATTCCTCTAGGGCTGCGGGACATATTGGTAGAGACCAATTGTTATGGTCCCTTTCTCAGTTATTTTGGTGGCCTTCCATGAGAAACGATTATGCCGAATTTACGAATGCCTGTGCCACCTGCGCCCGCGCTAAGACCCCGAGACATCTCCCAGTGGGCTTGCTTCAACCGGTGCCTAATGGCGAACGCCCCTGGTCTCATGTTTCCATTGATTTTATGGGAGAATTGCCTATGTCTAAGGGGTATTCCTTTATATTCATGGTGGTGGACAGGTTTTCTAAAATGGCTCATTTCGTGCCCCTCCGTGGCCTTCCTTCAGCTAAGGAATTGGCAATGGTGTTCGCCAGAGAAGTATTCCGGTTGCATGGAGTGCCTAGGGTACTGGTGTCTGACAGGGGGAGCCAGTTTGTGTCTAGATTTTGGAGGGCATTTTGCCAACAGATGGGCATACAGCTGTCCTTCTCCTCTGCCTACCATCCCCAGACCAATGGAGCCGCTGAACGAGCTAATCAGGGCTTGGAACAATTTCTCCGTTGTTTCGTTACTGACCATCATGACAATTGGTCCGACTTGTTGCCCTGGGCAGAGTTCGCCAGGAACTGTGCGGTCAATTCATCATCTGGGAGCTCTCCGTTTCTGATTAATTATGGGTTCCAGCCCTGTTTGCTTCCAGATTCATTTCAGACGCAACAGATTCCAGCTCTGGATGAGCATATCGAGCAACTCCGTTCCACATGGGCACAAGTTCAGAGGGCACTTGGTCAGTCATTTCAGCGTCATTAGCGCCATGCTAATCGCAGAAGGCTTCCAGCGGTTTCCTTTCAGGTTGGGGATAGAGTATGGCTTTCCTCCAGAAATCTCAAGTTGAAGGTTCCGTCTAATAAGTTGGCTCCCCGGTTTATTGGTCCATACAGAGTTATTCGTAAAATTAACCCTGTCTCCTATGCACTAGACCTACCTGCATCCATGCGCATCCATAATGTGTTCCATGTGTCCCTTCTTAAGCCTCTGGTTTGCAATCGCTATACTACCACACCTGTGGTGCCAGGGCCTGTTGAGGTCGAGGGCCAGGAGGAGTACGAGGTTCAGAGCATTATTGATTCCCGTAGGCTTAGAGGAAGGGTACAGTATCTGGTACATTGGAAAGGGTACGGTCCTGAGGATCGATCATGGGTGGATAGTGAGGACCTTCATACACCTAGGCTAACTAGGGTCTTTCATGCCAATTACCCACAGAAACCTAAACCCTATTCTAGGAGAGGGGGTCTTTGAAAGGGGGGTACTATCACGGTGCCCGTGATTGCTGCAGTTCCTTGTCTGTCACCAGTAGGGGGCTTCTATTGGTTGTCTGCAGATAGCCCGCCTCTTATTGCCTATTTAAACCTGGATTGGGCACCCTTTGAGTGCCCTTTCGTGTTGTTTCTGACCTTCTTGCTATCACTATGCCAGTGATAGCTGGGCCTCTGTTCCAGTGTTCCTGAGTTCCTGTTCTCATATGTTCCTGAGTTCCTGATCTCTACTGTTCCAGTGTTTCCTGCATGCTGAGTAATTCCAGTCCTGGTTCCGGCCTTGTCTCTGGTGTTGCAGTTCCTGCTGAACTTCTTCTCTGCGGTTTCCTGACCTGACTGATCGTTGCTGGTTCCTGTCATTGCATCGCCTGTCTCCTGTATCCTGGCGACCTCCTGCCTGGTCGCATCGGCGACATTGCTTGTTACTCCAGTGTGTGGTCACTGGTTTGCTCCACAGCCTGTCGGCTATACAATTCTGTGTTGGTCCCAGCGTGCGGACGCTGGTTTGCTCCAAAGCCTTGCGGCTAGACAAACTCGCTTGTTACACCAGTGTGCGGTCACTGGTTTGCTCCAAAGCCTATCGGCTATACAATCCTGTGTTGGTCCCAGCGTGCGGACGCTGGTTTGCTCCTAAGCCTTGCAGTTATTCAAACTCGCTTGTTACACCAGTGTGCGGTCACTGGTTTGCTCCAAAGCCTATCGGCTATACAATCCTGTGTTTGGTCCCAGCGTGCGGACGCTGGTTTGCTCCAAAGCCTTGCAGTTATTCAAACTCGCTGGTTACACCAGTGTGCGGTCACTGGTTTGCTCCAAAGCCTATCGGCTATACGATCCTGTGTTGGTCCCAGCGTGCGGACGCTGGTTTGCTCCAAAGCCTTGCAGTTATTCAAACTCGCTTGTTCCACCAGTGTGCGGTCACTGGTTTGCTCCAAAGCCTATAGGCTATACAATCCTGTGTTGGTCCCAGCGTGCGGACGCTGGTTTGCGCCAAAGCCTATCGGCTATACTATCCTGTGTTGGTCCCAGCGTGCGGACGCTGGTTTGCTCCTAAGCCTTGCAGCTATACAAAACTTGCTTGTTACACCAGTGTGCGGTCACTGGTTTGCTCCAAAGCCTATCGGCTATACAAGTCAGTATTGGTCCCAGCGTGCGGACGCTGGTTTGCTTCAAAGTCTTGCGGCTTTACGATTCCCCTGTTGGTCTCAGTGTGTGTACACTGGGTTACTTACGATCCTGTCAATTTGCCATTACCATCTGACTGCTGCTACTATCTCTGGGCTGTCCTGCCCGGTATTGGTAAGGCCGGTAGAACCTTTTGCCACATTCCATCTGAGGTTGCCTTACCCGGTATTGGCAGGACCGGTAGAGCCTACATTGAATCTTTTGAGGCTGCCTTGCCCGGTAATTTGGTAAGGCCGGTAGAACCGTTATGCTATTCCATCTGCAGGTTGCCATACCCGGTATTGGCAAGGCCGGTAGAGCCTAACATTCTGCTACTTCAGACTGTCCTGTCCGGTATATTGACAGGACCGGTAGAGTCTGCCTTCTGTCTTGTTATATTCTGTATATATCTGTATGTAGGTGTTTGCCATCCTACGTTATCAATTTATTATTTCAATAAAATTGATTTTTACCTAAAACTTGTGTCTGAGAGTCATAATAAACCGTGACAGTTGGTCTCTGTTATTACACCCGTGGGGGCTATTGGCAAGCTCTTGCAGTATAGCTATCTCCGTTGTTACGCCCGTGGGAGCTATTGACTCAAGCACTTGCAGTTTAAGTTGTCTCCGTTGCTACGCCCGTGGGGGCTATTCACTGCAACTTCTCTGCAGACTCTACCACTATTCCGGTACTGCCTACCAGCTTTCTGCCTTAATAACTTTAGGTGTTGCATCATCTAACACCAATTGCTGCCTGATCACCACCTTGGGTGTGCCAAACACCACAACAGAGACTGACTGATTGTTGTATTTTACATTGAGTAACCACGCTACTGTGTGCCTGTCCTGAGACAGTATATGTGATACCTATGCTTCTGTATACTGGGCCTGTGAAGGCATAATTGTCATTATATCGCTATTACTTTGTGTTGCCTGTAGAGGGCGATCTTTCCTCTTTATTTTTTTAATAAAACTGTGTTTTATTCTAACCAGCTGGTCTGAGTGTCTTAAAAAAACGTTACAGTACGAAAGGGCCATGACCTCAGACAGTAAGGGTGAAAGTAATACACAAAACATCCACTGGAGGATATATGTTCACGAGCAGCTCCTAGACCAGTTGGCACTGGCCTTACAAACCTTACTTGAGAGTACGGTACACCTTGACAAACCTAAACAGAATCCGGTGGTCTCCCCAGTCTCGACATCGGATAATCAGTCTGTAGTCCCTACTACACATACCAGAGGCCTAACGGCGCCGGCACTGTTACCATTGAGATATGATGGCGAACCTACTCAATGCAGGGGCTTTATTAATCAATTGGAGATATTTTTGGAACTAACGCCCCAGGCATTTCCTAATGACCGGAGTAAGGTCGGATTTATGATATCGCTATTGACGGGCAAAGCATTGGCATGGGCTAATCCCCTGTGGGAGAATGCCAAACCCTGCACTCTGAACTTTAATGAGTTCGTAAAGAAGTTCCGCAGAGTGTTTGAGGTTCCTGGCAGAGCTGCCTGTGCTGCCAAAAGGTTAATGGAGATACAGCAGGGTGATCGTACCTTGGGCGACTATGCCATTGAGTTTCAGATCTTGGAGGCAGAGGTGGGATGGAACAATGAGGCATTAGTAGCAGCCTTTGCTCAGGGTCTGTCCGAATCCATTAAGGATGAAATAGCTGCCAGAGATGTACCCAGTGATCTGGATGAATACATTGACTATGTCATGCATATTGATTCCCGCATTCGTGAGAGACGGTTGGCAAGAAGGGCGAGATCCAGAAACTATGGACATGGCAGTCTTTTAAACCCACCCTCGCTGCCCATTCCTCCTGAATGTTCACCCGAGTCTGGAGAGCCAATGCAGCTTGGGTTCACTAGTCTTACTAAGGAGGAGCGGGCGCACCGTAGGAAACAAGGCCTATGCTTATATTGTGGTAAAGCTGGGCACCTATTACGCACATGTCCAGTAGGGCCAGGAAACTGACACACCTAGGGTACCTTGGGGGACAGGCCCTAGGTGGTGTGCAGCAGTCGCTAGATTCAAGTACACTGAAACCCACCATCCAGGTGGTATTTTCTTGGGCAGACCTGTCTGTGGAAGTCATGGCATTGGTGGACTCCGGTGCAGCTGGGTACTTCATGGACCAATCCTTTGCCGAATTGCACAGAATTCCATTAGTCAAAAGAGATTCTCCCCTGGCTATTGAAGCCATCGATGGCAGACCTTTGGAACCTGCATTTATTACCATGGAAACGATTCCTATTACTATGTCTGTTGGGGCTCTCCACAAGGAGGAAGTACATTTCCAAATAATTCGATCTCCTCATCATGCAGTCATTCTGTGATTTCCAGGACTACTATTACATAATCCTCAGTTTGACTGGCAGAGATGTGAGGTTAAATCATGGTCTGAGTACTGTTCAAAAAACTGTCTATCGCACCCTGTCAAGATTTTGTGTACCTCTCCCTCCGTGCCAGCTGAATATCGAGAATTCAGTGACGTATTCAGCAAGGGAGAGTCTAGCGCATTGCCTCAGCACAGACCCTATGATTGCGCTATTGATCTGCCCTCGGGTGTGGTGCCTCCTAGGGGTCGCACTTATCCACTGTCGTGTGATGAGAACAGGGCTTTGGAGGACTACTGTCACGGTTTTTGAAGACTCTCAGACTTAAGGTTTGGTAAAAACGTAACTTTATTGAAAAGTTAAGGCAATCCCCATAGGGTAAACATACATAACAATACAACAATAATAGTCCATACAAACAGGCTCTACAGGCCTTGCCTATACCGGGTAAGGCAACCGTGAGATGACATATACCGGTTCTACCGGCCTTACCAATACCGGGCAAGACAGCCCAAAGGAGTACTGAGTGGAGGCTCTACCGGCCCTGCCAATACCGGGTAAGGCAACCTTAAAGATGGTAATGTACAAGGTTCTACTGGCCTTACCAATACCGGGCAGGACAGCCTGAGCGAGTAGACCAGCTGTCAGATGACTATGACAGCAGAGAGGAGTAGGAAGTAAGGTCTTACTCAGCAGAAGTTTATTGCCAGGGAAAATCGGACGACTGCATAGGAGTGGACAGAGACCTGGCCTCAGTACTGGATAGCTCAGGAGCAAACCAACGTCCGCACGTTGGGACCAACAATAAATATCACCACCAGGTTAATGGTGTAAACCAGCGTCCGCACACTGGGACCAACAGAGTATCACAACCAGGTTGAATGGAGTAAACCAGCGTCCTCACGCTGGGACCAACAGTGAATGTCGCCACCAGGTACAGTGGAGTAAACCAACGTCCGCACGCTGGAACCAACAGTGTATATCGCAACCAGGTTTAATGGAGTAAACCAGCATCCTCACGCTGGAACCAACAGTAAATGTCGCCACCAGGTTTAATGGAGTAAACCAGCGTCCGCACGCTGGAACCTACAGTGTATCTCGCAACCAGGATTAATGGAGTAAACCAGCGTCCGCACGCTGGAACCAACAGTGTATTTCGCAACCACGTTTAATGGAGTAAACCAGTGTCCTCACGCTGGGACCAACAGTGTATCTCGCAACCAGGTTTAATGGAGTAAACCAGCGTCCTCACACTGGGACCAACAGTAAATGTTGCCACCAGGTCTAATGGAGTAAACCAGCGTCCGCACGCTGGAACCAACAGTGTATATCTCAATCAGGTTTAATGGAGTCAACCAGCGTCCTCACACTGGGACCAACAGTAAATGTCGCCACCAGGTTTAATGGAGTAAACCAGCGTCCGCACGCTGGAACCAACAGTGTATATCGCAACCAGGTTAAATGGAGTAAATCAGCGTCAGCACTTTGGAACCAACAATGCATAAGCAGCAGCGAGAAGAACAATGTCGCCGGACCGACGGAGCTAGAGCAGGAGCCCACACTCCAACGGGGAGTCCACCGGGGCGAGACTGATGCACTGACAGATGACTGGAACCACCGGAACCGCCGGAGGAGAGCGAACTGGCTGGAGAAGCGGCAGACAGGAGACTCAGGAAATCAGTAAGATTAACCCGCTAGGTGCTGGAACACAGGAACACCGGAACACTAGAATACAGGAACATGGAACACTGGAACACCGGAACGCAGGATCAGCAGGATCAGCCAGAACAGCAGGAACAGCAGGCCCAGAAGCCTGACATGCAGGTCAGGTCAAGTGAAGTCAGAAACACCACGAAAGGGCAAACTGGAAGTGCTCAACCTGGGTTTAAAAAGGCTGTGTGAGGAGGGCCAATAGCAGACAGCCAATCAGGAATACTCAGCAAGTGACAGACACAGAACAGCACGAATCACGGGCACCGTGATAACTACACTGAGGACGCCCTCAAGAGAGGGATTATTCGCAAGTCTACCTCTCCGGCTGGTGCCGGGTTCTTCTTTGTAAAGAAGAAAAATGGCGAGCTTAGACCATGTATTGATTACTGGGGGTTAAATAAGCTGATGCCTAAGAATGCCTACCCCATTCCATTCATTAGTGAGTTATTTGACAGGTTAAAGGGCTCTTCCATCTTTACTAAACTTGATTTGCGGGCTGCATATAACCTGATCAGAATTAAGGCTGGAGATGAGTGGAAGATGGCATTTAATACCAGAACAGGGCACTATGAATATCTGGTGATGCCATTTGGCCTATGCAATGCACCTGCGGTGTTCCAGGAATTTATTAATGACATCCTGCGTAACATGCTACAGTCCTGTGTGGTGGTATATCTAGATTATATATTGATTCACTCTGCCAACCTCACACAGCATATTAAGGATGTCTCTGAGATTTTGCTTCGATTTCGTAAAAATAAACTGTTCTGTAAACTAGAGAAGTGCGAATTTCATAGGTCCCAAGTACCATTCCTGGGGTTCGTAATTTCTAGAGATGGCATTGCCATGGACCAAGAAAAATTGGCAGCAGTCCTACAGTGGCCTCGCCCCAAAGGGTTAAAAGCTATTCAGCGCTTTTTGGGCTTTGCCAACTATTATAGGAAGTTTATCCAGAACTTTTCTACTATTGTGAAACCTCTGTCTGACTTGACACATAAGGGCGCTACTCCCTCTCAATGGTCCGAGGCAGCTGAAAATGCTTTTGAGACTCTGAAATCTGCCTTTGCTTCTGCTCCGGTGCTGTCCCACCCCAATCCCGCCCTGCCATTTACATTGGAAATTGATGCCTCTGAGGTTGGGTTGGGGCATTGCTCTCCCAACGTCCTGTGGGAGGTGGCGCCTTGAGACCTTGTGGGTTCTTTTCTAAGAAACTCTCCAGTGCACAAAGCCAATGTGAGATTGGTGACAGGGAGCTACTGGCTATTATTCTGGCACTTAAAGAATGGCGTCACCTATTGGAAGGTACCAGGACCCCAGTATTAATCCTTACTGATAACAAGAATTTGACATATCTCTCTGAAGCTAAGAGACTGTCCTCACGACAAGCTAGGTGGGCACTCTTTTTGTCCCGCTTCAATTTTGTAGTGTCCTACCTTCCGGGCTCTAAGAATGTTAGGGCAGACGCTCTGTCCAGACAGTTTGTGTCGGACCTTGAGAGTGAGGAAGAACCAGTACCTATTATTCAGCCAGACCGTATCCTGGCTACTATATGTACAAGAACACATCGCCACTGGGGGAAGAAATTTTGGCCTCTCAAGCAAGGGCTCCCCCAGAAACCCCAGTTGGCATGTGTTTTGTGGATGAGCCATTCTGTACCCGTCTATTGGAGACATACCATTCATCTAAGGCAACTGTGCATATCGGGAGGGATCAGCTAATATGGTCTCTATCACAGTTATTCTGGTGGCACTCCCTTAGAGCCGATTGCTCCACTTTTACTGCAGCCTGTGCCACCTGTGCTCGTGCCAAGACCCCCAGGCATCTCCCAGTGGGCCTACTCCAACCTGTGCCTAATAGCGAACGTCCATGGTCCCACATATCTATCGACTTTCTGGGAGAACTGCCAGCATCTACGGGGTACTAATTTATCCTCATGGTGGTTCTCTAAGATAGCCCATTTTGTGCCTCTCTCTGGCCTTCCGTCAGCTCAGGAGTTGGCTATTGTGTTTGCCAAAGAAGTGTTTAGCTTGCACGGGGTACCCAGAGTGGTGGTCTCTGATTGTGGGAGCCAGTTCGTGTCCAGGTTTTGGAGGGCATTTTGTGGCCAGATGGGCATCCAATTGTCCTTTTCCGCCGCCTACCATCCCCAGACCAATGGGGCCGCTGAGCGTGCCAATCAGGGACTGGAGCAGTTCCTGCATTGCTTTGTAACTGTTCATCATGACAATTGGGCAAACCTGTTGCCATGGGCAGAGTTTGCCAGGAATTGTGCAGTTAATGCATCGTCCAGGAGCTCCCCGTTTCTCATTAACTACGGGTTCCAGCCGTGCCTGCTCCCAGACTCATTTCAGTCACAACAGATTCCTGCCCTGGATGAGCATATGGTGCAACTTCACTCCACTTGGGCACAGGTTCAGAGGACCCTCAGTCAGTCATTTCAGCGACATCAGCCGCATGCCAATCGTAGACGGCTGCCAGCGGTCTCATTCCAGGTTGGGGACAGAGTATGGCTCTCCTCTAGAAACCTCAATTTGCAGGTACCCTCCAATAAGTTGGCTCCGCGGTTCATTGGCCCGTTCAAAGTTATCCGCAAGGTCAATCCTGTCTCATACACATTGGAACATCCAGCCTCTATGCGTATACATAATGTGTTCCATGTATCTCTCTTGAAACCCTTGGTTTGCAACCGCTACACTACTACTCCAGTGATTCCTGGGCCGGTGGACGTTCAGGGCCAAGAGCAGTACGAGGTCCAGAGTATCATTGATTCTAGGAGATTTAGAGGGAAGTTGCAATATTTGGTCCATTGAAAGGGCTATGGCCCTGAGGAACGTTCCTGGGTGGATCAGAAGGACCTCCATGCACCTAGACTATTGCGCAACTTCCACTCTAAATATCCCCAGACACCAAGACCTCCGGCAGGGAGAGGGGGTCTTTGAGAGGGGGGTACTATCATGGTGCCCGTGATTTCTCTCTGTCACTCTCGCTTGTGGTGCGCTCTGATTGGCTGAGTCTGTTTGGCCCGCCCCTGGTGACCTTTTTATGCCTAGCCATTGACACCTGTCAGGTGCCCTTTTGAGGTGTTTCAGAGCCAGTGTTGCTGTTCCTGTGTTCCTGAGTCCTGTGTACCGATTTGTTTTTTTGACTACGCTCCTGAGTTCCTGCTTCGTGATCTGACCCTGCTTGGCTGACGTTCCTGCTCGTAACTGATCTGGCTTGTCTGAGAACCTCCTCCGTGATCTGACCCAGCTTGGCTGACGTTCCTGCTCGTGACTGATTTGGCTTGTCTGAGAACCACCTCCGTGATCCGACCCGGCCTGGCTGACTTCCTGCTCCGTGACCTGAACCGGCTTGTTACAGAGACCTGCCTTGTTCCTGCTTCCTGCTGCTGGTGTCGCCGTGGCGACATTTTGACTTCCACTGAGCTCGTTACCGGGCTGATCGTGTTGCCTCTTTAACACTTGCAGAGCCGTGTCTCCTGTGCTGAGTCTCCGTTAACTCTTGTAGAGCTGTGCTTCCATTGCTGAGCCTTCCTTGGCACTTGCAGAGCGATACCCACTATTGATGATCCTCCGATCCTTGAGCTGCTATTAACCCTTGCAGTGCTGCTCTCTCCTTATCTGAGCCTTCATTTACATTTGCAGAGCCTATACTGTTGATTCGCTACATCTGCTGAGCCGGCTGTGTTGTAAGTCTGGTCTAGACGGGGCTCATCTTGTCACTAGCAGAGTAGTCGGTTTCCGTTAGCGTGCCCATGGGAGGTGCTATTGGCTGTTGCTCTAGCTGTGTTCTCTCCGGTATAAGCCCGTGGGGGCTATTGGCTCAAGCACTTGCAGCATAGGGTGGTCTCCGTTGTTACGCCCGTGGGGGCTATTGTCTCAAGCACTTGCAGCGCAGGGTGGTCTGCATGTTACGCCCGTGGGGGCTACTGGCTCAAGCTCTTGCAGGTTGTCTCTGGTATATGCCCGTGGGGGCTATTGGCTCAAGCTAATCCTGTGCAGTTGGTCTCTGTTATTACACCCGTGGGGGCTATTAGCAAGCTCTTGCAGTATAGCTATCTCCGTTGTTACACCCGTGGGGGCTATTGACTCAAGCACTTGCAGTTTAAGTTGTCTCCGTTGTTACGCCCGTGGGGGCTATTCACTGCAACTTCTCTGCAGACTCTACCATTATTCCGGTACTGCCTACCAGCTTTCTGCCTTAAGAACTTTAGGTGTTGCGTCATCTAACACCAATTGCTGCCTGATCACCACCTTGGGGTGCCAAACACCACAACAGAGACTGACTGATTGTTGTATTTAACCATTGAGTATCCTTGCTACTGTGTGCCTGTCCTGACACAGTATATGTGATGCTTATGCTTCTGTATACTGGGCCTGTGAAGGCATAATTGTCATTATATCGCTATTACTTTGTGTTGCCTGTAGAGGGCGATCTTTCCTCTTTATTTTTTTTAATAAAACTGTGTTTTATTCTAACCAGCTGGTCTGAATGTTTTAAAAACCCGTTACAAATGTACTCACCTTGCCACCAACTTAGGGATGGAATCTCCTCAGATGCCGCTTGATGCCCTGGTTGAGATTATCTTCTCTTCCAGCACTCAAAGTGTTATCTGTGGCAATTTTTGGGGGCATAATTTTATTTTAAAATCAACTCTCATTGGATTATATTTTTAAGCACATTTTACAGAAGAAAAAAGATGGAAACATGAAGACAGAAGAGAGAACATTCAAGAAGAAGGCAGACAGTGGATGACTGGAAAGTGTTACAGTTCTGGGTGACAGCATAGTGATAGGGGTAGTACTGTTTAAGTGTCATGTTAGTGGTAGTGTAGGTATGGTTAGTGCACGGGAGGTGTGTGGAGGGTGACTGTGTTTTGAGCTAACTCTTGTTGACGCAGTGTCAAACAATGAGAGTTGGCTTTTTTCCTTTGATCTTCCCACAATTCACACTATTTTGCATGAGTTGTAGGAACAAAAATCAACAACAAATGTTTGACTACAACTTGGATTTTGGCCATCAATGCTTGTTGGTATATGTACCTGTCCAGCTATAGAATAGCTGCTGTACACAAGTGAGATTCTCACTCTGTGTTTTTTTAACTTACTCTGTTTTACCAGAGAGAATAGTATCGAGTCCTAATGTCTATACAACAGGAAGAATACAATGTAATGTCTGCGTAATAGGAGAAGAGGTCTACATCTTGATGGACTTGTATTAGGAGGATATACTGTACATCCTGTTCTCTGAGTATTATAAGGCGAGATATACATTAGGGTGACCACATTTCAATTCTGCTATTCAGGGATACTGCAGAGAGAAATGCATACCACAGAGATCTAAACACTAGGGAGAGAACTGCCCATGGACTGCTGCGACAAAAGTGGTGCCTGTTGTGGACTACAAGAAAATGTACATGAAGCCCAAAGCCTTAGATTAGCATTACAGCCTTAGATTAGTATTACAGTACAACAAAATTGCACTGCAGGTCATGATTGATGTCAGTATCAAGGCTCAGTTCTCTCTCTAGTGTTTAAAGCTCTGTCCAGAAGCCATTTTTCTGTAGCCCAGCAGAGACTTTGGTTTTGTTACAGTAGTCTATGAGCCATTCTTCTTCTTCTAGTGTTTAGACCTCTGAATTCAGGAATCTTCATTCCAGGACATTGTACTGTCCCAGAAGGGGGCTGCCCAGGACAAGAGACAAACATTTAAAATCCAGAAGTGTCCTGTGAAATCTGGGACATGTGGTCACCCTAGTATACATCCTTCTGTCTGTGTACTAAGGGGAGAGATCTACATCCTTCTGTCTGTGTACTAGGGGGAGAGATCTACATCCTTATATCTGTGTATTAAGAGGAGAGATCTACATCCTTATGTCTGTGAATTAGGAGGAGAGGTATACATTCTGCTGTCTGTGTATTAGGGGGAGAGGTATACATCCTGCTGTCTGCATTTTAGGAGGAGAGGTATACATCCTGCTGTCTGTGTTCTAGAAGGAGAGGTATACATCCATATTTCTGTGTATTAGGAGGAGAGGTATACATCCTTATTTCTGTGTATTAGGAGGAGATGTAAACATCTGGATGTCTGTGTAATAGGAGAGTTATGCATCCTGATGTCTGTATATTAGGAGGACAGGTATACTTCCTGATGTCTTTGTATCAAGAGGAGTACAGCAGGTATTCTACAGCTGGACAGGTACATATACCAACAAGCATTGATGGCCAAAATCCATGTTGTAGCCAAACGTTCATTGTTGATTTCTGTTCCTACAATTCATGCTAAAAAAGTGTGAATTGTTGGAAGATCAAATAAAAAAGCCAACTCCCTACCTACACTACCACTAACATGACACTTAAACAGTACTACCCCTATCACTATCCTGACACCCAGAATTGTAACACATTCCAGTCATCCACTGCCTGTCTTCTTCTTGAATGTTCTCTCTTCTGTCTTCTTGTTTCCATCTTTTTTCATCTGTAAAATGTGTTTAAAAATATAATCCAATGAGAGTTGATTTTAAAATAAAATTATGCCCCCAAGAGATGCCACAGTTAACACTTTGAGTGCCGGAAGAGAAGATAATCTCAACCAGGGCATCAAGCGGCATCTGAGGAAATTCCATTCCTAAGTTGGTGGCAGGGTGAGTACATTATTATTATTATTAAGTGTGCTAATTATCACGTGTCTTTAGCAGAGAGGACAAGGGGCATAGTGACATAGTAGTATTTTTTTCTGGGGGGATGATTTGACATTGCATACCTAAGTGTCATGGTGTTTGGTTATAGTTGTGCCAAGTGTTGTCAGACCTTCCCCTATTTCACAACTTTCCTACACACACTGTGAACATTCAGTTGCAAATGAAAGGCACAGTTCCTTCCTGCTGAGGGGCAGGAGGAGAAGTATTTTGGGCCAAGTTATTTTCTCCACATATACCTGAAGTGGTGGAGACTAGTTGTGGTGCTGCTACTGCCTCAGGTGCATCAGTGGAGCTAGTAGTGGCAAGTGGAACCATGATCATCATCACACTATTAAATGACCTTCTGGTACTAGACCAGTAGGGCATTTTTTTCCAGAGGTCTTGTTCTTTAAACATAAACCAGATGCCTACAAAAATCATTTTTTGGGGGGCTTGTTTCTAACAAGACTAATTCCTACACATCACTGTTTCCTCAGGACTTGTGACTCTATTAAGCCTGAATGTCAAAAATGTTCACTGGATCATCAGAGCTTGTGCTGCTAACATGCCTGAGTGCAAAACTCATTACTTATTCCTCAGGGCTTGTGATTCAAACAAGCCAAAGTCCTACAAATCAATGTTTCATCAGGGCTTGGGCTTCTAACAACAAGTCTATGTCCTAAAACTCTATAAATCCAGCAAGCAGGGCGTCTTTTTAGTGGAGAGGTTTATGTATCTTAGATCAATGTCAGAATTTCCAGGCATGGCACAGTAGAACTTGGCTAAAAAGCTGGCTTTGAAGTGTATGGCAAGACCCTTTCAATCTTATCTTTGGGTGTCATCTCTTTGGGTGTCAGTAAGAAGGATCCTGGAAAATTCTGCTTAATCCATCACTCGTTGCATCCTTCTCAGGACTCAGTAAATAATGGTACTGACCCGGTTATGTGCCGAGTCTCTTACACTTCCTTTGACAAAGCAATCTGTCTTATGGCATCTTATGGCGGCTGCTGGTCCAGGGGTATTGTTGGCTTAAGCAGATATTGAGGACACTTACCTGTCCATACTGATTGCCCCCATCTTTTGGGATGTTGGCTTGGGGGGGCAGTGTTTTCTAGATGTGTGTTATCCATGGGATGTTCCTTGTCCTGTGCTCTGTTAAAGACATTTAGCTCCTTTCTTGAGTAGTTGTTTAGTGGTATTCTGTTTTTTGCTACATAATCCATTACCTGTGCAATTTTATCTGTGTGGGCTCAGGCAATCTTGATTTTTGTGGCACCTTGTTTTGGACTCTCCAAAAGTTTGCCAATTCATTTTGAGTCCCTTTGGCCTCAGGAAAAACAGAGGAGCCAATTACCTGCCTTTTTTATGTATCAAGTTAGATTCCACAGATATGGAATGTTGTTTGCTTCCGCAGAAGTTGTCTAATTTGAAAATGTCAGTTCTGTATTACTTATTGCTTACGAAGTTCTCCAGTCTTTGATGTATAAGCTCAATATTGCATGCTGGACCTTGCCAATGGGACAGTTTTTTTCCCAAGAGTCGTCTCAGGCTACTTCCAGAGTACGTAAGCCACATCACTTCCCTGTGTGAGGATATGTATTTGTGGGCTACATTCTTGGATGCTTACAATGGACAATCCTTTTGGCAGTGTCAGTCATTTCTTGAGGCGTGCCAGGGATCTTAAAGCTCTGTATAAACCCAGAATTTGTCTTAATAGGAGGGTTTCTAAATTTGTGGTTTTGCATGTGGGGTTGTCATTTAGGCACAGGACCATTGAAGAAATCAACCATGTCTTGTGTCTGGATGATTGAGTTCACTGTAACAAGATTGGCCTTGATTTCTTTAACTTCAAAATACTTGGTGCCATGGGATGGGTTATAACGTTATTGCACTGTGGTGTATCCAGGTGATTAGGGTGGTAATCAGTTGGGTTTGTGGCAGCCATGCCTTTGCCAGACAGAAAATTGGAAACGTGGGAAGGTCCTTAATATGTGGAGGACCAGTGTGGAGGCCAACTACACGAAAATGACGTTTTGTCTGACTACCAGCCACAGGCTGTATGTTGCCATACCCACTGGGCTTCTTGTAGCCTGTCATTGCGGGATGCAGTTGAAGGTTATAAGTTATGACCATGACTGGACAAAATGTATTTATTACAAATTTTTTTTATATCTCAAACTGTCAAGAACATTTATGTGATGTTCGGTTTTAGTCAATAAAGCTGTGACCAGTTTAAAAACTACATCTGTGTTTTCTGTCGTATTTACTTTCTGGTACCTTATACCTAGACAAGGACCAATTCCTGAGCAGTGTGGGAACCACATAGCACAAGAGGGGAGAGTCTGGGGAAATGTCACATGAGAGAAAATATTTATCACTTAGGCTTGTTATCATCACAAGCCCTGAGGAATCACACCAGATATAATTTTTATCACTCAGACTTGTTAGTGTCACAAGCTCTGAGGAATCACATCAGAGATCAGTTTTATCACTCAGGCTTATTAATGTCACAGGCTCTGAGGAAGCAGTGATTTGAAGGACATAGGCTTGTTAGAAATAAGCCCATCAAATATTATTTTATTTTACGCCTCTGGTTTGTGTTCACAGAAAAAGCCCTGATGAAAAAAAAAATGCCCTACTGATCTACTGCCAGCATATCATTTTATGGTGGCCAGTGGCCATTGGCAAATATCCCCAGTGTCATTGCGGCATTTCTGACTGGTGTTCTCGCTGCTGCTGTTGAGTTATTTGAACAACCAGAAAATTAGACAGCCCCAAGGGAATGATATCAACAAGAGCAGTGATATGAGTGGTGATTATCAAGATTTGACTTGCCACTATTAGCTTCAGTGATGTGTCTGAGGAAGTAGCAGCACAACAATTAAGCCCCACCACTTCACGTATATGTGGAAAAAGATGTTGGCCAAAATCATGGGTGTGTTGTTGGAATATAATGTTTCCATTGAGAGCAGGAAGGAACTGTTCTTCTCATCAGCAACTTCAATGTGCACTGTGTGTGAAATAAATAAGGGAAGGACTGGGAACAATGTGCACATCTGTACTCATATCAAACACCTGGCACCACTCTAACCAAACACCGTGACGCTTAGGGTCCCCAATGTGAAATCCAACCACCAGAAACCAAGTAATGTTGCAGTCACTATGTCCCTTCTCCACTCCCTGCCAAGGACATGTGACAACTTGAAGTATTAATAGTATTGATGAACCCTCCCTGCCACCAGCTACGCATATTCTGCAGGATTGACATGTGTGATCATAGCACCACATAGTGTGCAATGGGTGGACACAAACTGCCACATATTGACATTTGCAAAATGGCTATCAGCTGGTGGGAGAGGTAATGATGTATGAGGTGGATGGCCAGAAGACATACTTACATCTTCCCATGGCCGGACCCTACAGAAAGAAAGTGATGGTAAGTCAGGTGTTTGGCTCGCCATCAAACGTCAAAGCTCTGGCTGGGTTTCTCTATTCTTCTTCCTCTTTGATTTACACCTCACCTCTTGTTGCCTTTGTGGAGAGTTAGGGGGAACAGCAAGAGCTGTAGCCGGTTTCTTTATTGGGCAGTTGGCTTTAACATGCTTCACATTAAAGTCATGATGTCTGTGTTTAATATGTCTGATGAGGGTGGTTGTGCCAAGATGCTGTCATACGTGGCATCATCTTTTCATTCCCCCCTCCTGAAAACGAATGAATGAATATGTTTATTTGTATAGCGCCACAAGTGTAAGCAGCACTTTACAATTCAAGGGTTTAGACAACACAGGGTTACAAGTGCTTTGCAAAGTAAAACACTGGAATGAGGTGCCTGCTTGAAAGCTTACAACGTAAAGTTTTCATGGGATAAATACAGAGTACATAACGGTCAAGTGCTGAATACAGTGCCAGAGTTCTGGTCAGGATTGGGGACATAAATAAAGTAAATAATTTATAAAAAGCCTAACTTGTATAAAGTCAGTGTCTTCTAGCATGTTTAAATTTTGTTAAGGAGATGAAGTTTCAATCATGACTTGAAGCCCATTAGAGAGGTGCAGTGGTGGAGGGTGGGAGGAAGAGCATTCCGTAGATAAGGAGCAATGAGAGAAAAAGGTTTGATATGTGAGAGAGCTGTAGACACAAAAGTAGCCGAAAGAAGATTGTTATTGGCTGATTGTAAGTGACGGGATGAAGTATAGTGGGAGACCAAAGTGGAAATGTAGGACGGGGAAGAGAAGAGTTTTGAGTGAGAGAGTCAGCCATTGGATAGATTTGAGGAGTAGGGAGCAGAGACAAACCTAGGTGGCAGTAGGGTAATTTGTGCTGCAGCATTCTGCATGTATTGAAGAGGATGGTGCTGGGAGACAGGATCACAAGGCACACTGGCAGCACTAGCAGCAGGCACAGGTAGCTGACCTGTTCTGCTCACACTGCTATCCCCTACTTCCTCTTCCTGTGACATTATTTTCCACAATATCCCTAAGAGAGATATAGGGAGACTGGCCATCATTGGGCCTGGGGAATCAGGGCATCTAGACCCTTCAAGGTTGACAGTGGTCACTTCCTCCTCCTCAGACTCAGTGGACGCATCACAGTCCTTCCAGCTCCTCCTTTTGTTTGTAATCCAGTTGCACATAGTGATAGCACACAGTATGAGCCTCTCCTGCTTGAATCGTGCTAAATAAATCACAGCACAACAACCTAGCACCCTCTCTTTCTCGCTCGCTAGCTGTTAGTATTGTGTTTCACAACGTCATGTTTTTATAGCAAAAAACGAGAAGAACATGTACATAATAGGGGTGAAAAGACTGTAGCCATTGAAAACATTATTGACAATGGGTAAAATTGGTGAAGATTTTAAGGGCTTTGCTTAAAGCTGATTTTCCCTCGAAAAGGCAGAAAACCACATGGTTTTCGCAGGAACATAACGGGACCTTTCGCCCACCCCTACTCCTAATACACAACAAACTGTATACCTCTCCTCCTAATACGCAGATATCTTGATGTATATCTGTCTTACAGTTACACAGACATCAGGATGTATACCTCTCCTCCTATTACAAAGAAAGCAGCATATATGGAAGCCTGTGGGGGCAGTATGCCTCTGAAAGTCCATTAAGATGGGCAGCAGTCCTACTTCTCTGTCCTCTCTCCTGGGCTATGGGCTGCATTCCCTCCTTCCTTGTCCCATTCTACTGGTGGGGGCTGGGGGAGGGTGCAGAGAGTGGCCAATCCCCTGGGGGTGACGAGAAGGGCCTGGGGGGGTGGGAGGAGGAGAATGGAGAGACTAGATGCATAAAAAGGTGTGTATGTAAGTAGGTACAGTAATTTACTTTTTGTTTTAGGTGACACAGAAAGCAAGCCTGAAGAGAAGTCCGACTAGAGCAGCTGGACACCCCAAGTTCTTCCAGGAGGATGATGGTGCACCAAGACATCATCAGGGATCCAAGGGAGGTTCCAGGACCAGAACACCTACTGCAAAATAAATATATGCAAGTTATCCTCCTACTTCCTCCTCTCTCCATTTGTCTCCCCTCCATCTTGTCTGCTTCCATCTAATCCTGCTTCCTCCTTTTCTGCCTCTATTCCTCCTTCTCCTTCCCCTGCTTTTCTATCTTTCCCCACCTCTTCTCATCCATCCACTGCCATGCCTTCATCTTTTCCCCTGTGTGGCCAGCCTTATCATCCTCCTTTCCGTTCTCTACCATCTAGTCCACCTTTGTTCTCCCTCTCCAGTTCGCTACTGCAGCCCCTGGAGATAGATATGGCAGATTGCCCTTCTCAGACCATTAACGTTGCCCCATGTGAGCAGTACACTGAGTTCTCTTTAGAGCAACCCCCTGGTAGCCCCCTCAACCAGCCCTCACCTTAGCCCCATTCAGCTGAGCCATCTCTAACAAGAAGGAAGAGGCAGGATCCTCAGTGTCCTGCCTCATCCTCTGCGCTATCACACTCTGTGATGGCATCATCCAGACCTGCTTCTCCTCCAGTAGGAGTGGGGCGGAAATTCAGGTGGCATACAAGGATGCCATTGGTTCTCGTGGCCACACTATCACGATGTCCATTCTTTCTGTCAGTCACTGTGTGTTGCGCTCCTATTGGCTGAGCTATGTTTGGTCCGCCCAGTATGGCCTTTTTATACTGGGCTCTGGCACCTGTCTGGTGCCCTTTCGTGGTGTTCCTCTACCAGTACTGACTTGAGTTGCTGTGTTCCCTTGTACCGACTTGGCCCGTTTGACTACTCCGCTTCTGGTTCCTGCTCCGTGATCCGACCCGGACTGGCTGACGTTCCTGCTCCGCGACCTGACCCGGCCTGTCTGACGTTCCTGCTCCGTGATTCGACCCGATCTGGCTGACATCCTGCTCCGTGACCTGACCCGGCTTGCCTGACGTTCCTGCTCCGTGACCCGGCCCGGCTCTCCAGTTCCTGCTTCGTTGTGTCGCTGGGGCGACATTCTGACTTCCGCTTATCTGGGCGTACCAGACAGTGTGTCCGTGCTGCCTCCATTACTGCTCAGGCAGTGTACCTATCGCTGATCATCCCGTTAACTCTTGCAGAGTTACTGTTGCCTCCATTACTGCTACGGCAGTGTACCTATTGCTGAGCCTTCTGTTAACTCTTGCAGAGCTACTGTTTCCTCCGTTACTGCTACGGCAGTATACCTATTGCTGAGACTTCCGTTAATTCTTGCAGAGCTACTGTTGCCTCCGTTACTGCTACGGCAGTGTACCAATTGCTGAGACTTGCAGAGCTTACTGTTGCCTCCATTACTGCTGTGGCAGTGTGCCTGTGGTTGCGTTTCCATTCAGCTCTTGCAGTACTGTTGTCTCCGTTACTACACCGGCAGGGTGCCCTTGGCTATTCCGTTCAGCTCTAGCAGAGTACTGTTGCCTCCGTTACTGCACCAGCAGGGTGCCCTTGGCTCTATTCCGTTCAGCTTGTGCAGAGTACTGTTGCCTCCATTACTGCACCGGAAGGGTGCCCTTGGCTCTATTCCGTACAGCTCTTGCAGAGCATTGTGTGGCCTCCGTTTACTGCTATGGCAGGGGGTATAAGTCTCAGCTCTCTTCTTGCAGATCTATAGTGCCCTATCTCCATTCTAGCACTACAAATTCCTTATCGCTTTTATTCCATAATACTGGGTGTTACTGAGAACACACCACATCAGAGACTGATTATTTCTGTTGGGACTTTAACCCATGCTGTGCTAGGTTTTCACCCTGTCATGCCTGACCTGTGACAGTATATGAACTCTCTCACTTACTATTATACTGGGACTGTGTATGCATAAGTCTAAGTCCTGTATTGCACCTGTCTATTTTGCTGAGATACGCTATAGCCCGTCAAGGGTAATTCTCATTGTGTTTCTTTTAATAAAACTCTGTTTTATCGTAACCCACTGTGTCTGAGTGCTGAACAAACTGTTACACACCCTTCGTCTCCTAGGCCAAAAGTACACACCAGGGGTACAAGCCTCCTCAGGACATCATGCTGGGCTCATAGGGCTATATTAACTCTAGAAATTAGCATTATTGATCCAGAAACGAAGAACACTTACCCCTGGGCAGCAGTTACAGCACCAACTTATCCCCCTGGGTATTCATTTGGCCACCCACTCATATCAGCATTACTTCGCTACCCCCTCCCACAGACCATAGCCCCACTTTATTACTTCCTCACACTGCCAGCATCCCCATACTTCCCCCTTCACGCAATCAGCTGCTCATGGCTCTATCAATCACCCACATTCCCTCAGACACACAAGACAGGGCGGCTCAACCTGTAGCACCCGGGGGCGTTATTACTACACACCAGGGTACTTCAGCGGGGGGTCAGGCACTACACAGCTGCAGGAATTTGATGTGGGCTGCTATTAAGGGCATCAGGGGCACCCAGGAGTCCCGTATTCAGGGAGGCACTTTCCACGTACAGGCAGGAGGGAGCATGGCTCCATGGGGGGTGGGGGAAATACAGATGCCAACAGTAGAGAGGAGATTCATGGAGAAAAAGAAGACATCAGCCCCAGCTGAGACAAACTACAGAGGTACAGGAACTGTCTGTCTCAGATGAACAAGATAATGACAACACAAATGATTCTGATGATTGTTACAGTAATGTTGACTCAGAGGAGTCTACCAGCACCTCTGACTGAGACACTGACTCACAAGACTAAGACTCTGGCTCAGATGACAGCAACAAAGTGGTGGTTCTTGTTTAAAAAAAGTTTGAAGAAGCTGTGGGGAATTGGTAAAAAATGAGTAAGGAAGGGTAGGTTGGAGGAGCAAGTAGGGAAGAATTTTAAGTTCACCAGGGATGGGGACACTCACGTTTGCGGCTTATCTACCCCATTTGATCACATCCCCATCAAAGTGCGCAGGCTCATCATAGCCAGAAAGTTTGTGGGCATCTTAAAATTAACTTACCAGGCAGTAGAGGATAAGGAGGACGGGGTTAAGAAGGAAAAAGGTATACACAGACAAACATATTATGGATAGGAATCAGGTGCTTTGCAGCTTACACAAGCTTCTATATGGCTCATAACCCAGAGTAGGGTTTGAATTTGTTCAAATACCATGACTTAATTGTAGATACACATGTGGCTTATGGAGGAAGCGCATGGTTGGATTATGATTGTGCATTCCAAAGGAAGATGGCACATAGTGAGGTCCTTATTATGGTAGCAAAGATATGAACCTGTGGTCCAGGCTAGTCACACATTGGGGGCAATGCCTACAACAGGGCCGCAGAAAAACACCTTGCAAGGACAGCACAGTCGAGATCACTGTTTCCCATACAAAGAAAGGTTTTGCATGTCGGTGCAGACACGCTTGTGCGAAATGCTGGGGATTACCCAGGCACCTCTTGTGGAAAGAAGAAGGCAGGGAAGTCAGGTTACCACAGAACAAAGTCAGGCAGGCACAAATGAATGTGGGGAAGGCGCTGGGGGTGGAGAAGGTGACATTGACAGAGTTGTAGTGAATTCTGGGTACTCTAAATTTTGCCTCTAGAGTGATCCCAATGGGAATGGTTTTCAGAAGATGGCTACAGTTAATGTGAGGAAGCCCTTTCTTTACATTCAGCTCACTAGACATCTGAAGGAGTACTTAAGTGTATCGATTTCAATGGGGTAAGGCTGTGGAGAACAGCCCCAGCATATTTTTTCCTATTGTAGTGGCCATAGAATCCTGGGAGGAACATTTTGCTAATTGCACAGTAATCTTTTGGATGGATAACATGAGTGTAGTGCATGCCATCAATAATCTATCATCCCATTGCCAACCAGTGCTCAGTTTGCTACGCTACTTGGTGTTGCTGTGTATGTAGTGTAATGTACATTTCTAGGCCAGGTACATTCCAGGGGTGGACAACTGTGTGGTAGATGCATTATCTAGGGGGTAGCAGGAAACATTTCTTAGCCCGGTCTCAGATGCGAACACTGTTGGTTGTGTTTGTCCACCACATCTATTGCACTTGGTGATGATGATCTAGATGTGTTGGTCAGAAAGCTCTTGTCTCATAAGACTTGGACACACATAGTGTACAGCGTTTTCAGTTTAGAGTAAGTTTGTAAGGGAAAGGGGTGCAAATAGTGATAGAGACAGGCAGGCTTGCATACTCAGGTACATTAGGCACATGGGGGGGGGGGTGCCTCCAGGGCAAAGGTGGCCACAACACTGGCTGGCATATCTTTTTTCTCTCGACTAAGAAGGATAAGAAATGTGCCTGACAGGTTGTCGTCTGCTGTATAATGTAGAAGTGGGGGAAGGAAGCAGGTCCTACCCCTGACTCGAGGAGGCCCATAGATGGTGAATGGTATGCATCAAAATTAAAGGTACTCCCTAAGATATGAAACTCTCCTTTTGAGGCCTCTTTGTTTAAATGCGCCTTTGTGATGGTCTTATGTGGGACATTCTGACTAAGAGATATGGTGGCGCCAGTAAAGGGAGTGGGGGGTTGAACACAGGGCATGTTGAATTATCAGAGCGGGGGTGCATCGTCTGCAGCGGACTTCAAAAACTACCCAGGAAGGTATAAGCAGTTAGGTACGCATGCCCCCATAAGGGAGGCAGCCTGCTCAATTGCAGCGGTAAGTGACTTTAAGAGCATTAGATCACCAGTGGGAAGGTCGTTTTTAAAGCATGCTGACTGTTCCTCCCTGTCGATTTTCCAGATCAGAGCGATGCTGCACAGAGCACTGGCCTTGGTCGGATTAGACCCAACACCAGATGGTACTCACTCATTTATATATATACTAGCAATATTGGCACTACATTGTCCGTGCTGTTAACAAGGACTGCTTTAAAGGGGCAGTAAAAAATATTTAGCATTTTGTAGTGCTTAAAAAGTTGAATTGAATGCAAAAAACCCTATCTTTCAAACAGCTATGGTTTGAGAGATATTCCTATTCAAAGTTCCCCCTTCCCTCCCTTTTCCCTGACGTCAGCGCTGTGCTGACTGCAGGTGAGTCCTGTCCGGGGACCAACTAAAGGTTCTGCAGCAGAATCCCAATCATGTTATTAAAAAAGAATGACTTCATTGGAAAGGTCTACAACGTGTGCCTGGTTTGCAAGCATACTTTGTAGACCATGCCAATGCAGTAATTTGTTTTAAATAATGTGATTGCGGCTCTGCTTAAGAGCCTCCTCGTGTCAGCCGACTGTAAAGCTGACAGCAGGAAACGTCAAACTTTGAATGCATATATCTCTCAAACCATAGCGGTTTGAGATATAAGGTTTTTTTGCATTCAATTCAACTTTTTAAGCACTACAAAATGCTAAATATTTTTTCTGGGACATTACTGTCCCTTTAATGAGTGGCTTGTTGAATTATCAGTGCGCATGTGTGAGCAACAGCATGAGAGTATTGTGAATAGTGTTTTGTGTATAGTGCATTGCGTATAGGATATTGCGTAATAGCATTTTGTGTATTGCAGATTGCATATACCATTTTGCCTATTGCGTACAGTATATTGAGTTTTGCCTACTGAGTATAGCAGTTTTCCTATTGCATATAGCATTTGGCATTTAGCAGTTTGTTATACTGTTTGGCGTATATCGTATTGTGTATAGCATTTGACATTTTGCTTTTGATGTACCGCATATTGCACCTGACTTATATCATATAGCACTTTGCATATAGCGTTTGGCGAATTGTGGATAATGTTTTGTATATAGGGCTTGGCGTATAGTGTTTTGCAAATTGCTTATTGCGTTTGGGGAATTGCACATGGCATATTGCTCTTGACGAATTGTGTATCACATTTGGAGTATATCGTCTGCCATAAACTCTCTCATGAATTGCATATTACGTTTGGTGTATAGTGTTATGCTTATAGCATTTGACAGACAGTATATAGCATTTGGGGTATAGCTTTTTGCGTATTGCATATAGAATTTGGCGTACAGCGGTTAGCGAATTGGGTATAGCATTTGGCGTATTGCGTTTGGAGAAGTGCATATAGCGTTTGGGTGTTGCATTTGGCATATACCGTCTGCCATATACCGTTTGATGAATTGTGTATAGCGTATTGCATTTGGCATATTGCATATAGCATTTTGTGTACTGCATATATCATTTGGCGTATAGCTTTTGGCAAATTGCATAGAGCATTTGGCTTATATCGTATGACAAAGAGCGTTTGGTATAATGCGTATAGCTGTTGCCGTATTGCGTATAGCTTTTTGCATATTGCGTATACCATTTAGCGTATAACATTTGCGGTTTTGAGTCCTGCATTTGGTATATATATCGTTTGGTATATAGAGCTTTGCGTATAGTGTTTGGCTTATAACGCTTGGCATATAATGTACAGGATGCATTTTGTGCATAGTGTTTGGCATTTGGGTATTGCGTATATAGTTGTGTGTTGTACTTTTAGTGTTTGGCATATAGTATAGCGTTGTGCCTATTGCACGTAGCATTTTGTGTACAGCAGGCACACAGAAGTCTTCTTTTAAATATATATATATATATATATATATATATATATATATATATATATATATATAGGCAGGTGAAAATCTGGGGCATACAAAAGATATGTATGCTCACTTGATGCTGATTAACATGTCAATTTTTGTCTCCCTCAGAGTTAGTGGATCCGCTGGGTAAAGCATTCATCTTGGGGCACTCGATGTGCATTGGGTGGAGAGACAAGAAGCCACATCAGAGGGAGGCAGACAGTTAGGCATCCCATAGGAATGCTTGTAGGCTTTCTGGCTAGGTAAAAAGGGCCTAAAATGAGGACAGGTGTGGGATTTGTGGCTGGCGGCATTGTTTACTTGGGGCCAGCCGCAAGTCGAGGTGATCCATGCTGATGGTAACAACAGAGTTACTGTAAAGTACACATGCCAGAGGATCTGGGACACCTGCCCACCTGCCCCCTCATCTAGTCAGAAATGGTGCACAGGTTGTTGTAGCAGGGGGCCAAATTTCCCGCCCACACCATTAACAGAGCTTGACAAATTTTTGCCTTCCTGTGTGGAGTACACTATCATGCATAACAAGATTCTTGAGATGGTGTGCACCGAAATATTGAGGGGTTGCAGTTGTTTAACAGAGCACTAGTCTCTAGGCTGGGTCTAAGCAATAGGGAGGGAGCAGAGGGACAGCTTAGAGGCCCCTCTTTGACTGGTGGAATGTGGGTTCCCCAGGCTGCCTCAGTATGGCTTGGCCTCAGAAGGTATAGTTTCCAGAGGGCCTGGCTGACAGGGAGCCGCCCAATGAAAGTTCCGGTTGGCTTTGGGGCTGGGTGCATTGCGGCCTGTTTTTAACAGGGTGGGCTAATGCCGTCTGGCACTGGGGTAAGGGGAGGGTTTGGGGAGGTTTCAGTGCACACTTGTATACACAGGAACTCATGGTTTGAAAGTAGTGGCCTTCACATGGCATCCATGAAGGCAGTTGTCCCTGGGGGTTCTACATTAGAAGTGGGGTCCACCATGGATAAATAGGTGAAACCCACTTTAATAAAGCTGTGACCTCTTTATTCTCAACAATGTCTGTGTTTGTGTGTTTCTTTTTAGTGTGTTGTGTTTTAATTGTTTTGGGAGGGCTGTGTTTGTTGGTTTTGAGGGAAAAAGGTGGGTAATGATGCCTGGCCTTCTTATGGAAGCCTGAAGGGGTAATATGCCCTTGAATGGGCATTAAGATGGCCGGCAGCCCTCCACCTCCATGGGCTGGGGGATATGCTCCCTTCCCCAGTACTCTAGTTGGGGTTTGAAGGGCCAATCACCTAAGGGCAAGGCGGGAGAGCCTGTAGGGTGGTGGGAGTAGTGGAGAGGTGGGACTAGTTGCATAAAAAGGTGTGTTGGTAAGCAGGTACAGTAACTGACCTTTTTGTTTTCCCTCCCTACCACCCTTTCGAACTGCCTCTGCTACAGCGGATCGAAGTAGATTAGCAGCAGCTACAGAAAAGGGTGTGCTTAGGTCACAAGATTGCAGAATGTAGGTCATGTTCGGAACATAATGTGGGTCCACAGGCCTCCTCAGTGTGGCTTAGCCTCAGAAAGTTCAGTTTCCAGAGGTCCTGGCTGACAGGGAGCCGGATCCTGCCCAATGAAGGTTCAGGTTGGCTTTGGGGCTGAATTCACAGTGGTCCTTTGTTAACAGGGCAGGCTAATGCCAGGGGGCTAAAAGACAAAAAAGAAAGAAAAAGGGCACAGAGCCATCTAAGAGTTATCTGCAAGGTGGGTATATAAAATAGCCCCCCAAAATAGTGGTGCTCACCACTATTTCTCGTCAATGAGGCTCAGTATCCAGGTTAGGAATTGAACTATTTATAGAATCACTTTACAAATGGTATAAAAATGTAATTATACATGCCCCAAAACACCCAACGCGTTTCGTATACCTTCTGTACACTTTTTCAAGGGCCAGATAAAAATAATTAGTGATGATAATTTTTATCTGGCCCTTGAGAAAGTATACAGAAGGTATACAACATGCGTTGGGTGTTTTTGGGCATTTATAATTACATTTTATACCATTTATAAAGTGATTCAATAAATAGTTCAGTTCGTATCCTGGATACTGAGCCTCATTGATGAGAAATAGTGGATGACCGTTGGGAAGAGATCCATATAGCTGATCATCTTTCTCCTACACACTACTTACAATATTGCTATTTGGTAAGCACTAGTGTTGAGCGAGCACCCCGATGCTCGGGTGCTCTGACCGAGCACCGCCTGAGGCTCGAGTGCTCGGCCGAGCACCCGAGCCCCATTGACTTCAATGGGGCGACACGAGCATTACACCAGGCACCCCCTGCTCTGATGAGGGGAGGGTGCCTGGTCAATGCCCCCTTCATCTCTGCAATGTCCCCCTTCATCTCCGCTATGCCCCCTTCATCTCTGCAATGCCCCCTTCATCTCTGCAATGTCCCCCTTCATCTCCGCTATGCCCCCTTCATCTCTGCAATGCCCCCTTCATCTCTGCAATGTCCCCCTTCATCTCCGCTATGCCCCCTTCATCTCTGCAATGCCCCCTTCATCTCTGCAATGTCCCCCTTCATCTCCGCTATGCCCCCTTCATCTCTGCAATGCCCCCTTCATCTGTGCAATGTCCCCCTTCATCTCCGCTATGCCCCCTTCATCTCTGCAATGCCCCCTTCATCTCTGCAATGTCCCCCTTCATCTCCGCTATGCCCCCTTCATCTCTGCAATGCCCCCTTCATCTCTGCAATGCCCCCTTCATCTCTGCAATGTCCCCCTTCATCTCCGCTATGCCCCCTTCATCTCTGCAATGCCCCCTTCATCTCTGCAATGTCCCCCTTCATCTCCGCTATGCCCCCTTCATCTCTGCAATGCCCCCTTCATCTCCGCAATGTCCCCCTTCATCTCCGCAATGCCCCCTTCATCTCCGCAATGCCCCCGTACCTCCAGTCCCTGGTGGTCCAGAGGAGCGTCTTCAGATCTGTGCCTCCTCCGGCACAGATCCCCGCCACCCGAACATGGCGGGCGAGCACATGGCGGTACTCGACGAGTACCGCCATGTGCCGAGCAGAGCGATGCTCGAGCCGATCCGAGCATCGGCCGAGCATGCTCGCTCAACACTAGTAAGCACCACTATTTTGGGGGGGCTATTTTATATACCCACCTTGCAGATATACACTTAGATGGCTCAGCGCCCTTTCCTTTTTGTCTTTTAGCTATTTGCTGACATCTGCCACAACTGTCCTACAGGGCTGTAACGTCTATGAATATATGATAGAAGATCTATTTTGGAATATATAGCGGATCAATCATCTCAAAATTTAGATATCTAGACGTGGACTACTTGTCAAATGAACACGTATTATTTCTGCAATATTTAATATATTAAAGAGCTTATATTGATTTTATTTACCGCCATAATGCAATATTGACGATTAGCATTACCTATTGCCTTTTATTCATTTTGTAGATTATTTTCTGATTTTCTAAGCGCCACAAGTTTTGTTTTTGTAATGCCAGGGGGCACTGAGGTAAGGGGAGGGCTAGAGGAGGTGTTGGTGCGGACCTGCATCCACAGGGCCTCAAGGTTTGGAAACGAGTGGCCATCACAGACGTCCAGGGAAGGCCATGAGTACCTTAGAACCCCCTACATACCTACAGGGTGACAGGCAGCTGGATGCGAGGGCTCAAGCTGCCAGGGCTGGACATAGCAACCATGCCAGATGTTGGCCTGGGGGCCATGCATTACATGGGGGGGTTCTCCAAGGGTATATATATCAAACCAACTTTATTATTGTTGGGACCACTTTATTCCCACCAACCAGTTGCTGTGTTCATGTTTTCTTTACAGTAAATTGCGTTATAATTGTTTGGGGGGGGGCTGGATTTGGTGGTTTTGGAGAAAACTGTGGGTAGTGATGCCTGTCCATTGTATATACCTTTTCTCCTATTACAAAGACAGCAGGATATATACATCTGCTTCTAGTACACATACAGTAGAATGTACACCACTGCTCCTAATACACATACATCTTGTTGAACTTCTCTGCCTATCATGCAGACATCAGGATGTATTCCTGTTACATAGACAAAAGAATGTATAAATCTCCTTCTGTTTCACAGCACGGTGTAAACATTTCCCCCAATACACAAACCTCAGGATATACATCTGTTACCTGGAATACCTATCCTGGTCTCGGGCCCGGCTCAGCTGGGGTCAGACATCAACCTCACCGTTGGCAACTCTACTAACTGCTTTGGCCACAGCAAAGGTGTCTCAGGAATGGACTACGCTCTCTAGCATTGCATCCAACATTACCCTCTACCTTCTAACAACAGTAGTAGGACCAGCATCTCTCTACTAAGCCTAGCCCAGAGAATATGATAGATAGATAGATAGATAGATAGATAGATAGATAGATAGATAGATAGATCTCCAATGTGTTTGAAACCTCTCTCGAATTCCTGCAGTTAAACTCCCTATTTAAATTAACCCCTTAGTGACGGCCGTGTGCAGACGCGGCCATCACTTAACACCCGTCTAACATTTTTTTTTTTTCTTCATTAGAATCCGGAGTCCCCGAACGGCGTGCAGCCGCGCGGGGATCCGGATTTCCTGGACGTACATGTACGTTCTCTGTCACTAAGTGACAGCCACAGAGGACGTACATGTACATCCATTGTCGCTAAGGGGTTAATGGGACTTTTCACCTGTGATGCAGTTGATTTCCCCCAGAATTTCTCCATATTGCACACATATCATACCTCCATATATACTGTGTATGACACACATTATCTGTGTATGCCAATGTAGTCCCCAATGACTTTCTCTGCACTAGAATGTAACAGAATAACTAATTGGAATTTGGGCACCAGACGGTACTGATAATGTAAGAAAACACAGGTTTAAACAGTAATAACTTTGGAAATATGTATCTATCAGCAGTGGGAGTACACTTATTTTACTCAACAGGAAACTCCCTACAATATATATTTTTTCATAAAAAAGTTTACTGCTCCTTTAAGATTTTGTTGGACTACAATTCCTTCTGGCAGTTGAGGATAAACAGTGGCAATATTTCAAAAGGTGATGTCACAGAAGACAGACCAGTAAGTATGCAGTTACTGATACTGACACTGATAGAACCTTCAGACTCTAGTAATAGAGGAAAGTAAACAGACTTTGCCAGTTGAATCTTGTATCTGAGTGAGACAAGTGTATTTTGCGCACCATGGATTTCAGCATCTTCAATCAGCTTAGGCTGGAGGGAAAGCTTTGCGATGTAGTGATCAGAGCGAACGGCACTAACTTCAGTGCTCATAAGATCATTCTCTGTAGTTGTAGCCCGTATTTTCGGTAAGTGTGAGGATCATACCACTAACCTCTATGTATTAAAATCACATGTAGAACTCAAGGGAGAGTTTTTGGGCAGCATGTGTGGAAATCAGGCATGCTGCTTAACCCTTTCAGTGCCAGAGGGGTACTCAACACATTTGCAAAGCAATGTGTGCATCATACCTCACAACAATTCCAATGGCGAAAGAGGGACACTTCTGTTTTAAGTGGCATTTCTGGGGGCATGGCTGGTAGGCGGGGCGTTTCCAAGAATTTTTAAGTTAATTTCTTGACCCATCTGGACCTCTTTGTGTAACTGATAAATGACTTAGAGCAAGACCAAAGTATTTTAATAGCCCATATTAATGTATAAACACATATACTGAAAATTAACAACACATTTATGTATGTTTTATTGCTGTAGAGCATTGTAATACACACCACTCATTCTGAGGTCCTAAAAAGAGGGACAAAAAGGTAGAAAAGAGGGACAGAGGGATTTGGGTCTGAAAGAGGGACTGTCCCTCCTAAAGAGGGACACTTGGGAGGTATGGTGCATAACCTCTGGCTCTCAAACGGTTAAAGGAGCAGCAACACTTCCTAATAATAACCCCCATTAGGATGTTCTTAATATAATGAGGTAAGATAAAGGTTATTAATAGGGGGTGCAGGTGTTCCTTTAAGAACAGGGTTGGCTCTCCTGTGGTTCTTGCACTCAGTCCTCAGTTTTTGCTGGTGATATTTGATGGCAGAGAATTATGAGTGATGTTGTCCTACAAAAACTAGAGGGTAAAAGGTTGCCTTACCCAGTCTAGTTTGTACATGTATTTCCACAATACAATGTTATTTTAAAGTATAGTACATATGGGAAGCTGTATAAGATGAATACTTACTTCTCTAAACAGTCAGAACATAGGGTCTGTATCTACTCACATGTAATTGTCTCTCTCTCCATATCTACTTAATGACACACACAAGGTTTGTCTATACGACATTCAGAACCTATTTCTCTGGCTAGTACCAATATGCTGCTTTACGTTCAATAGAGTTCAAAGTCACAAGACAATTCAATCCCCTGATAAAGTAAAAGAGGAGCAACTCTGGAGCACATCTACTGTGCCATAGAGGACAAATAGAAAAAAACTAATTTCCTTTAATTTATATGGGGCTTGTAACTGTTTAAGTGCTTGAGAGAGTTTCATGCATTACTTCACAATTTTGGTACATTTCAGTGGATTAGTTCACAATTTAAATCTCTCTTGCATTTTATTTGTCCCCGTTAGAACAATTAGTTTGCTCCACAATTGTTCCTCTTTATTTCTGAACTAGTGTAAAAGTCCGTGTACAAGGGCCAAGGTCCGGGGCGATGTTAACCATTTGAGTGCCACAGGGGTGCACAACACATTGCTTTGCAATGTGTTGCATACCCCTCTGGAACTCAAAGGGTTAAGAGGGCAGTCATGCTCTGCATCCTGCCGCCGACGCAGTCATGCACTGTAGAAACTGCCTGAAAGCACAGCATACAACTCCCAGCATTCTGTGCATTCGGGCAGTCTCTACAGCTCATGATGGCTTCTTACAAACATCCTAGCGATTATTATATAGGACATGGCCCTTCTTAATGAATAATGCAGTATTGGGAAGGATCCAGTCATCTGATTGGCTGATCTCAGTGTTCTGGCAAAGAGTTTGATTGAATAATTAGAGAAATGTTTGTCTTGTGGGGAGATGCATTAATCTTCAATAATGGTTCTGTTTGGTAGTATAGACGCAATTAGACCCAATACCATCTTGTTGTATTGATTAAGCCGTCCTAGGGTGACCACATGTCCCAGAATGCCCGGGACTGTCCCTTAATTATGCTTGGTGTCCCGTGTCCCAAATGATACCCCTCCGGGACAATATAGAGTCCCGGATTCTGGTCCAGTAGAGTCACTCACCAGTCACCACTGAACAATAACATGCACGCTGCATGCACCACACCACTAGCCAATGAAGAGAGGATTTGCACAATGTTCCTCTCCTCATTGGCTGTGGCTGGCTGGTCTGTGTGTGCATGTGATACACTGACGGTGACGCAGACCAATGCAGCAGCATGCCATGTGATGTCTGAATCTGAGTGACTGTGAGTGAGCAGCATGTGTAGCTGCTGATTACTGTGCATCTCTCGGATCTCCGACCCTGACCCATGAAGGTAATAGATTAGATCGATCCTCAAACAAATATTTATCGCAAAGTGTTACTTACTGCACTGTAGGCAGGCTCCAGCCCTGGTGACAGCTCTCTATACCCGTCGGTGCTTACTTGGACAGGGACTGAGAGATCCACAGTGCTCCAGGCAGAGAGTTGTCATATTAGGGTGACCATATGCCCCGGAATGGCAGAATGGAAATGTGGTCACCCTAAGCTGTCCGCCCTATTTTATCCTTGTGATAAAGGCCTCAAATACAGTTATAGTGCCATGCCTTCACAGTGCCTTTGTCACAGTTCAGAAGTGTCAGTGTCTCCTTATCTAGTGGTTTCTTTGAATAATTTAATTCTACTTAATGAGGTATTTTCATGTTTTTGATGGTATGTTTTATATCGTAGTGAATATTTGCCGTATGCACTATGGTACAAGAGCTGGAGACAGCGTCAGAACTCACAGAATCAAATTTTTCTATCTGTCTAAGTCTGACAAAATGTGGATTTAGCCATAGATATCTGTGTGAACCTTAGATTTGATTTAACCCCTGAAGGGCCAGAGGGGGTGCAAGTCATTGTAAAGAGATGTGTTGTACGCTCACTCTCATATAACTGGAGCACATTGGAAGGATTGGCATATTTCTCCAAATATGTGTGTTTCAAAGTTCTCAGATAAAGTGTATATTACAGTTCAAGGTTGGCCATGTTTCAAACATTGCATAATTAACCCTTTGAATGCCAGAGGGGTACATGATGCATTGTTCAGCACTCAAAGGGTTAAGTATATTTCAGCAGCCTCCATAGGTGTCTAATGTATATCTCTTATTAAGAGAGTGATGTTTAACTTTAGATTGGTATAGAGAAGTTTGCATTACACTACTACACGTTTTTTTTAGAAATCCCTCTCTTTGTTTCTTATCTGAAAAAGTATTAGTTTGCCTGAATTATAGGAAGTCTAGATAATTATGTGCCTCACACCAGAAAAACCCAGTCACACATCTAATACCATTCTTTGTTGTTTTTTTCTGCAAACAGGAAATTACTTACCGACGGCTGCAATAGTAAACACAGAAACTTTTATAACATCCCTGGAGTTTCTGCTGCGACCCTGAGCTTAATTCTGGACTATGTATATACCAAGACTGTGACCATTACACCAAACAATGTCCATAAGCTGTTAGTTGCAGCCAAACATTTTGGTATCCTGGGCGTTGTCAACGAGTGCTGCCAATTTCTAGAGGGGCAGCTTTGTTTGGAAAACTGCATTAGCACGTGGAAATTTGCAACTTATCACCACTGCCCAGAGCTGCACCAGAAGTCCTTGCTGTTCATCCTTCACAAGTTTGAAGATATTGTGAAGGTCTCCACTGAGTTCCTGGACCTATCAGCAATGGAACTTTGTGAATTAATAGAAAAGGACGATCTAAACAGCAAACAGGAGGACACAGTGTTTCAAGCCATTGTAAAGTGGATTGACCACAGTCCAGAGAAGCGGAAGGAACACATTTCTCTGCTGCTCCCTAAGGTAAGGTGAACAATTGTAACATTCATCCGATCTCCTATATAAGCTTTAATTCGAGATACAAGCAGAGAACGACATCTTAGTACAGAAATAATACTGATAATCTGTTCGCTGCATGCTATTATGTGCCTTCTTTAACACTGTAACAAGGACAATTGGGCTCAGAAATGAAATCCCAGATAAGTAGATTTTACATGTACTTTGTGACTTTCACAATCATATCTTTGTCATCTTCCTGTCATGAGCAGCAACTCCCACAATACAATTCAGCAGTCTCTGACATTTTTTGGGGAAAGTTATAACCATCCCTGCTATCCATGCCACTTCTGTGTGGTGGCTTTTAGATACCGATGCCAACATACAGCCTATACACTATTTCTTATTTTTTTAGCATTCATTTTTCAAAAGCATCACATTTGTGTGCATCAATTTACTAGCAACACAGTTCAGAGTCATTCAAATAGAGAGAACAGACTGAATTTGTAAGTAATTAAATGAGTATAAATAATCAATAGCCGAGATCACTACATTAGCAGTTAGTGCAGATTTTGCACCAGTCCACTGACATGGCACCACAAGGACCTGAATGAAGGCTCTTGTACAAACAAATGACTGGGCCCTGGTTCTTGGCACCCGCTCACCAATGGAAATTCAGCCCATGCTCACTATTTATCTTCTTTATGTTATTACTTATTGTTGTCCTCACTGCCGTTTTTTTATTTTGTATCATGATATTTTTAGTAATTCAGTTCCACATAATTATTGTCGTTATAGTCGATCTATTTTGGACATATATAAGAACCCATGAGATCATTGTTGCTTCATTTATGTTCTTTGTAAGTAAACAGCACCTCAGGATAAATTAAAGCAGAACTTTCATCCTCTATAAAGTCGCCCTGCTATAATTAAGCAGGTAGCGACTAGCTTTAGAATATATATTTTACCTTTGAAAAGTAGCCCGAACCCAGGCTACAGTGCAGACATCTTGTCTGGACGCCTACGCTGTCAGTCCCGGTTTCCATTTAGTAGACTGCAGCATACCATATGGTTACCGGAACGGACTAACGGCACAGGCGTGCAGACTGCGCTTACCCGGCCGTCAGTCTCCTACAATGACTTATTTCTTTACAACGGGCTACTTCTCAAAGGTAAAAAATATATTCTGAAGCTAGTCACTATCTGCTTAATTATAGCAGGGCGCCTTTATAGCAGATGAAAGTTCCGCGTTAAATACCCTTACATGTTATGTCACAATACACTACTTAAAATGTGCAGCGTCCACATGTCGGAAAGAAAAAAAAACAACAACATTGTTTTAGCCCTTTGGATCCTAGAGATGTCTTCAACACATTAAAATGAAGTGTTGTTAGCATCCTAGTAATTAATAAATACAGCACTGAGAAGCTTGTCCCTGCCAGTCCTTATTGGGCTCACACATTCTATAAATGTGTTGGCAATTTTTGATTTTTTCATCCTTCTGTGAATTCCTCCAAATCTGCTAAAGCCATCTTGTCTCCTTTTCCTGCTACTGTTTTTTTCCTTTCAATCTGAACTAAATTCTAGCTCACGGATTGCCAGTTGTTGAACCTGCAACTGTTGTGAACTACAATTCTCATCCTCACCTACTGCCTGGTAAGGGATTATGGGAATTTTAGTCCCCAGCTGTGGGAGGCTCAGCATTTAATTAACGCTGCCAGAGGAATAAGTGATTCTGATGTTTTGAAATATTTTGGAACCTTGTATGCCTCCCTTCTACTAAAAAGCATGTAATCCTGAATAAACATATATACTCTCATCAAGATATAAATAGCAAGATAATTCTACACTATAACAGCCCTTACAATAAGCAACCTCTTCCTCTTCTGAAGTTGAAAAATCCTTTCCTCAGTCTAAAGGACAAAGTATTGTTTAAAAACAACTTTCCTGTTACATTTCTTAGTTAACTAAGTATGGATCCAATCACACAGCAATCAGGTGTACCTCTCACTTTATGTTGTCATTTATGTTGTCATTATGTCTTCATTTTTGTGGATGTAGTGATCTCTCTATTGAAGTCTGCCTCAAGGTCAAACCTTCTGACAACAAATAGTGGGTTCAAATAGACATGAATGACAAGTAAAGGTCACTAGTCTTCATCAGGGTACACTGAGACAGCAGTGAACTACAAGACAGATCAAATGCTCCTAAAATATTTAGGTAACAGTGATTGCTGTTTGAAGATTCTTACATAGACAAGTACTTCTGTTAAACTAATTAAGAGCTACATATTCCTGGTATAAAGGAATATGTAGCTGTAGATTGTAAGTTCTACGGGGCAGGGACCTCTTATCCTAATGTATACTCACCTGTCATTCCCCTTATGACTGCCTACATAAGCACTTAATCACCGCACTTATTGTACCCTTATTTTGTTTTATTAGATTAACAGCTTCAAAGACAAAAATACAATTCTAGCAAATCTGGGCCTAAGCAGTTGCGTAGTAGGTTGTAGATAAATCTTCAGTGCATCCAAAGTCCCTTTCAAATGGGAGTTATTAGATAGATATGGTGTAATTTATTTACCCTGAATTACTCAACTTCTGTTGTTATACATGTGTCCCATAATGTCAAATGAAGGAAAGAAACAGCTTTCATCAATTTTACCTAAAGTACTGTGCCTCTCTCTACCAGGTCCGACTTGCTTTAATAAGCAAAGAATATTTCATCAGCAATGTGCAAACCAACAGGTACGTGACTGACAACATGAACTGTCAGGCAGTAATCCAAAGTGCTCTTGCTGCCATGGAAGAAATAAGTGTTAGTGGACTGTGTCATGCTAAGTCCATGAATCCTCTTGCTAGGCCACGACTACCATTTTCCATCATGCTTGCCATTGGTGGATGCAGTGGCAGAAGCCAGAAAACTGATATCAGTGCATATGATATCAAGACTGATCAATGGAACTCCATTGCAAAAATAGAGGAGGGCTCCCGGGAATTTCATGGAGCAGCACACCTGAATGGCTCTGTGTATATCGTTGGTGGAGTAGTAAATGGGATGCAATCAAGAAGTGTAAAAAGATTTGATCCTGAGACAAAAACAATCCACCAAGTGGGATCCATGCACCACAAAAGATCTTATGTCAGTGTGACTGTGCTAGACAACACCATCTATGCCATAGGGGGATGTGATGGCCGGGAACCCCTAAGGTCGGCAGAGAGATATAAGCCAGAGACCAATCAGTGGACCTTCATTGAGCCCATGCAGGAGCAGCGATCTTGTGCCAGTGCTGCCACATTGTTTGGAAAGGTAAGATACTACCAAGGTAGCATTATAGGGATGGTAATACTTGAAAATAATTTTATTTTATATTGTAACCCTTAAAAACACATTAAAAATAATATAAGTCTTATCTCCCAAACCTTTATGGTTTGGGAGATATTAGCAAGTAAAGTAAGGTAAATTTCCCTTTTCCTGGCTTTTTTTATCCAAGTCTGCCATCTAGTGGACAGATTTGGAAACCGGTCCACAGATCAACTGGCAGTTCTTCAGCAGTGCCGAGATCATGATCTTTAAAAATAATTACTTCATTGGAACTGTCTACAAAGTGGGCCTGGCTTGTAGACCACTTTGTAGACCATTCCAATGAAGAAATTCATTTTAAACATTGTGATCTTGGCACCTCTGAAGAGCCACGGCCGGTCTACGGACCGGATTTCAAATCTGACAGCTAGAGCAGTGACGTCACTCCAGGGGAAACTTTACTTGCTAATATCTCCCAAACCATAAAGGATTGGGAGATAAGACTGATATCATTTTTATGTTTTTTAAGGGCTACAATATAAAATAAAATTATATTCAAGTATTACTATCCCTTTAAAAAATTGATCCACGTTAACTATGATAGATGGCTTGCGTTACTCTTGGGATAGGTAAGATAGGTTCTTCTCAGTTCTTGGACACAATTCCCTCTAGATAAATCAACAGTCCTTTGACTGATAATAGTTTACTGTCCAGAAAACAAGCTATATAGAGAGAAACTATGTTTTTGTTTGAACCCAGAAGAACACTAATCTTTACCTGTGATTACGCTCAGTAGCACATACATGATTTGTCTTATACGGGAAGGGGAAAAAAAGAGAACAAAAAACTATATTGTTATCACTTGTAGAAGTAAGTCTTGCTATAAAGATTCCTGGCTGTGCTGCTTTTAGGAATAATTGTAAAACAATTACTCAAAGTTTATATCCATTTCTATGTAATTCTTTAAAGACCAGAGGGGTGAGATGCAATGTCTTGCACACCCATCTGTTCTTTAACTCACTGAGTGCCAGAGAGGGCTCCAATACACTGAGCTGCAATGTGCTGGATCCCTTTCTAGCACTCAAAGTGTTAAGGAAATTCATTTTAACACCAGTAGTCTTTACTGTGTTAGTATTTAATTGGATCTTAATGTATATGAAAAATAATTTTTTTTTTTAATTTTTTTATATACTCATTTTGATTTTAACAATAGGAAAGAACAATAACTATGGGGGAGCAAGATCATTTATAAGTATCTTTGTATTTTTTTTAATCACTGTTCATGTATAAGCGGCTAAGCAATGCACTGCTTACCCCTCTGGAACTCAAATGGTTAACCTAGATTGGTTACCTTCATGCAGCAGTATCTTACAGCGAAACTCTGTCCTAGTCTACAACCGGTCATGTACGTTTGCTTCAATCTAATTCTATGACTTAATGCTAAAAACCATGTGTGGGGCTTTTCTCTGTTGGATTTCTCATTAGGAATGTGTCTGCTTTTTGTGAGGACATGTGAGTTAATTGCAGAAAGGGAGCTTAGCTTAGTGAATAAGTCAGATATTATATTTACCGTCGAGATGGCAGTATGAAATATTCCTAATGACCTAAGTGTCTCTGTTAAACAAATTAAGAGCCGCTTTATTGTTATTCTTTAACAATATCTAGGTTCAAGGAGTTGGGAGGTTATTTTATTTCATTACTTGGAATATAGTTATCATTCCTGTTGCCTCATGTAGAGCAATAATTTCCAAGCCCTTAGAGCACTGCACACAATAACTAGCCTACTATAGTGCAGAATAGAAGACTTGATGGTGAATAGCAGGAGGGATATGGAGAAGGCTTGGAAAATTCTAGAACCTCCAGAATTAATCCCACATCTTCCTGGATTCTCCATCAGATCATAAGCAGATATAATAACTGCATTCATAACTATTCATCAGATCCACAGACTTAGATAAATATTGAGCATAACCAGCTAGTGAACTGAAGCAAGTTGCAGAGAATGTTCTTCATTTGAAGATCCAACCATTGATATATTCATATGTGCTATGCATGTGTCTTTATAAATGGATCCTTTTCTTTACAAAGGTCTATGTATGCGGTGGCGTCAGTGATGAAGGAGAACACCTGAACACAGCAGAAGTGTACAATCCTGAGACCAACCGATGGACCACAATTGCCCCCATGATGACTAGACGCAGTGGACATTGCGTTATTTCTTACAGAAACAAAATATATGCGGTATGTAAAGCTGAGATTTTATCACTATCCTATATTATAATCTGCTAGGATGTTTCTCAGAAGCCGTCATGCACAGCAGAGACTGCTGCGTGTGCTGCAGTTATGCTCAGTAGATACTGCCCGCGCCACGGCTGATACAGTGCGGGGTGCTGTGAATTCAGTCCAGAGTTCTCTCTGCACACCTTTGTGGGACCCAGTCAGGTGCGCACAGAGGACCACGGTCTGAATTCAGAGCGCCCCACTCCGTATCAGCCCTGGAACATTTGGGCAGTCGGTACTATGCATGACTGCAGCGCTGCTAGTGTTGGCACTTATACACGGGCTTTAAAAATAGTTTACTCCATATTTGTTTAGATATAACTTTGGTGGTGCTAGACAAAATACGGTAACTGTTGTTGGATGATGTAGCTGAACATTCAGGCCTTCGTCAGACCACTGAATCATTGTTCTTGTGAATGTTGTAGCATCAATATTACATAGAATTAGACAAAGATCTATACAGTTGGAATTTGAGCAACCATAAATTATCATTTAAGCTTTTGGAGACGAGAGATGTCAACAACACACTATGACACTTCAAGTCTCCTAGAGGTTAACCATCATACTGGTTTGTACCGTGTGCTAGAAGAAGATAAATGAAATAAAAACATGTTTATTCTTCTAGATATTAGTTATGTGATAAATGTTAAATGGCTTTATGTTCTTGTACACTTTAGAAAAGTCTTTGAAACTGATACCTCAGAATAGTTGTTCTGGCACCATTTGAGACTGTACATTTCTGCTCTGAATTCATAACTCTGTTTGGCCTGACTTTACCAATTGTGTTACTAGTGCTCACCAGGAAAGTATGAGGTTCATGATGTTTCTTCTTCATTACAGGTAGGAGGCTATGATGGGGAGACATGTCTCAGCAGTGCAGAATGTTACTGCCCTGTATCCAACACTTGGACTTCCATCCCTGACATGTTGACTCCACGCAATCACTTTGGCATGGAAGTAGTGGATGACCATCTGTTCCTAGTTGGCGGCCTTAATAACTCATATAACAATCTTTATGATGAATTCTTTGATTCAAATGAGTGGCACTGCCACAAGAAAATGAGAACCGGCTACAGAGGGCTAAGCTGCTGTGTTGTCTCTGGGCTCAGCAACATGAGAGAGTATGCCCCACGCTAGAACTTCCATCAGTCTGCCACCAAGAGATCATGTCATCTTTTTTTATTGACTCATTTTGATTTTAACAATATGAAGGAACAATAACTGTCTAAGTTATTCTTAGTCCATTTGTCTTAAATGTGTAAATAAAGGAATTGAAAATGAAGTAAGAAATGTAATAATTTGTCGTCTTTAAGGACAGAAAGGTGTCACAATTGGGGTGTGTCTTTAAACAACTTCAAAACATATAACAAGAGATATGACAATTAGTGACAAGGAGGCTTGTGTCATGGAAGTGACAGGATCAGTCATAGACCATGTACTTTTTGTAGCAATCCCATTTTTAGCCCAATCCACAATAAAATGTCCCATCTGGGTCATGTTGCATATCGGCATACTAAATCCTTGGTTGCTGTGACATCTCTGAGGCATTGCAAAGGGGTTAATGAACCATGCAGGTAATTCTTCCACTGATGTTTTCTGTACTCCAGAATATTATTCTCACGTTATAGGAAAGCGTCCCAAAGAGACCCTATGACATTGCTATAACATACAGAACTTAGGGCAGCACTGAGACACAACATGCTACAAAAAGAAGCAACTTAAATCAGAATTGTAGCTATATATATAAAAGTGGAGTATTTCATTACATACATAGCTCTAATTAAAAAACAAG
Source organism: Rhinophrynus dorsalis (assembly GCA_037306005.1). Classification (NCBI taxonomy): domain Eukaryota; kingdom Metazoa; phylum Chordata; class Amphibia; order Anura; family Rhinophrynidae; genus Rhinophrynus; species Rhinophrynus dorsalis. Next base: position 118,299,027 of record CM074727.1, on the reverse strand, counting down.
ATATAAAAGTGGTTTAACCCCCAGAGTTCCAGGGCAGTACGGTATATGGGCTTGCAAAGCTGATTCTGCTGTTCCAAGCCCATATGCCGCACCGCCGAATTGCAGTCACTGATAAAGGTGGTGACGTGACAAGACTTTCCTCAATCCCATTCAATCTTACCAGTAGGAGAAGGAGTGAAGCAGTAGACCATGTAGCTCTCCTGATTAACCATTATTGATCTCCCAGCACAATTGGCTGGTAGATCGATAACTGGGGGGGCATCAGGAGGGGTCTTGATGTCCCCCCACAAGATCTGAATAAAAATTAATAAAATAATAATAAAAAAATAACACTGTGTGTCATAGGGGTGTCCAGTGTGTGGCACACACAGGATATATTATTGGAGCCTTTTTCCTTTTATTCAGACCTGATTGGGGGCATCAGGACGGGGTTCTGATGCCCCCCAGATAGGTATGCATTAATCCCTTAGAGTCCGGTGACGTACCCGGACCGTCACGCTGGTCCGGTACTTAAGGACCAGTGACGGTCCTGGTACGTCACGTACTATTACTCACCGTGCTCCTGCAGGAACGCGGTGAGTAATACCGGGGACTGAATTTGATCGCTCCAAGACCGGAGCGATCTCTTTCAGTCCCTCAGTTCGGCGTGCCGCACCACGTGATCAGTCACGTGGGGCGGCACGCCGAAATTCTCTATCTGGTCCTTAAAGGACCACTCACCCCGCGGCCGCTGGTCGTTAAGGGGTTAAAAAGTTGAAAGAAAAACAAAACGCACACCACCCTGTGGCACACACACAGGATTAGTTTTTATTCCAGTATTCTTATTCTGACCCTGATGCCTGGATCCTGATGCAATCCCAATGAGGTATCATCCTATATAATAATTTGCTAGAAATTTTGTAATAACGCAGTCATGCGCAGTAGAGACTCCTGCGCGTGCTGCAGTCATGCGCAGTAGAGACTGCCTGTGATGAGGCTGATACAGAGTGATGAGCTAAGAAGGAGCATCCCGTGCGGTATCATCCACGGAGCGGGCAGTCTCCACTGAGCATGACTGCACGACGACCAGCTGGCACTCTGTCAGCCGAGGAGTGTGCAGTCTCTACTGTGCATGACTGCCTGCACAGAGAGCAGGACACTTCCTAAAAAAAATTAAGTTAAGGGGGACAGGGAGAAATGGGGGAGTGCCGAATACAGGTAATGAAAGGGGAGACACAGGCACCAGAGGAGACCTCACCTCAGTTAAAGAGTAGGCAGCTGTGTCAAGAATTTGATATGTTGCAGAGATGCCTGGACTCACTGTTTAGCTGTATGTTCAGTGGTGAGTTGAGGGCTGCTGAGCACTGCTTATTTCTCCTTGCCTTTCCACTTCCTGCCCTAGTTGCCTGGATTCCGATAGGAGGATCAACTCTGCTGTGAGTCAGGTGACCTGGTGAGGACCTGACATCACACATGTCCTTCCTGTCATCTCCTCCTCCGCTCCACTCCAGTAAGTGTTTACTCCCAGATCAAGTAGTGTCATTATTATGTCACTTTCTTCTTTGTTGCATATTACCCCCCACTGCACTCTTTACTCTCCATTTGCTTCTCTGGTACCTATATTTTTCCACACATTTAACTCTCTGATCCCCATTGTCCTTTTTGTGTGTCTGTTTCTCCTATTTTGCCAATCAATTGCCCCATATGCCACTGTATTATGCCTTTTCCCCATTGTGCCCTTGTTTCTCCGCTATGCCTATCTCATAGTGTATAAAGGTAAAGTGGAGTAAAACACCTCTATCATTCTAGGGATTAAAAGCCCCATTTAAATATAGGAGAGAGTGAGTAGGGTATTGTACCTATTGTGTGGCCCCTGACTCTTGCACTAGTAACAGGCCCTATGATTTCTGGGCAGATGTTCCTATCAGGGATCACCCAGTGGGCTGTGCAGTCATGGGTCAGTTGGGGGAGTCGTCGGGTAATTAGCTCTCCCCTATAAGTTTATATGATTTATGTGCTTTCTCCCTATAACACTACTGGATTATGCATATATCTAATTTTAACTGGCAACACCGGGGTTAATTGTATACATTTGTCTCTTGGCCATGAGACAGATTGCTAGCAAAGATTTAGTTTCTAGACAGACAATCAGTTCATCCTTACTAATAATCGCCAAGCATTTCCCCTGACTCCTAGAGAGGAGAAGTAAGACATTTAGACAGTTATCAAACTTATCTCTGGGCCTCTGAGAAGCAGAAGTATAATGTTCACTGCTTACACCTTTGCCCCCCTAAAAACTAGACAAATGACTGACAGCAATAACTGTCTCCAACTCTGATAATATCTGAGCACGCGTTCTGAGGTAATTTTTCTGTGCGTGGGCTCATGCTAATAAAAAGTATATAATGAGTAATTGTACCCCAATAAAATCAGTAGCGGACAGATCAGGGTACCAGATACTCTAACAAACAAGACTGATTTGTATGTAATATCATATTCCTATAATGCAAGCATGTCATGTGATTTTGAGATATTATGCGCCAATATTTAGAATAAGGAATAATTATATCTCATAATATTCACTCCTGATCTTTCACCCCAAATCCAGCTACAAATTTCAGACTATACGGCAAAAGTCTAGCGCCGACCCCTTCCTTATCAGAGGACCACCTCCATCACCTTCTCCGCTCCCGCGCAGTTCTCTGACGGAGAACTACGCGGGAGCGGAGAAGGTGATGGAGGTGGTCCTCTGATATGGAAGGGGTTGGCGCTAGACTTTTGCCGTATTGTCTGTTGTTGAATAGGAGAAAGGTTGGATTCTCCCACACGGTCGGAGAGCAGCAAGACCCATCTGTGTCCTGTGGATCTGGGTGTGATCTAGTTGACGGTCCCAAAGAATACAGAGTTGAAGCTCCTCCACGGGAATATATTGTTTTGTTTGACAAATTTCAGACTGCCTCTTGGCCATTTCTTCCTGGATGGCACAACGTCAGCTGAAGATTAACATGGCCAAAACCGAACTGCTAATCTTCCCACCAAGACCTTGCCTAACACCTAGCTTCACCATTACAGTTGATGGAATTGATATTGATCCGGTCGGCTCAGCACGCTGCCTTGGGGCCATATTTGATTCCTCTCTTTCCTTCTCCCCTCACATTAACTCTGTGGCTAGATCATCTCGCTTCTTTCTCACCAACATTGCTAAAATCCACCCGTTCCTCTCCCAACAAACTACTAAAACTCTTATATGTGCCCTCATTCTGTCCCGCTTAGACTATTGCAATATCCTACTAACTGGCCTCCCTGCTACTCATCTTTCACCTATGCAATCTGTTTTAAACTCAGCTGCACGAATCACCACACTCTCCCCAAAAACTGAACCTGCACACATAATTCTCAGACATCTGTCATGGCTCCCAATTCAGCAGCGCATCAATTACAAAGTCCTTCTTCTCACCTTTAATGCTCTCCACACTGCTACCCCTCCTTACATCTCTTCCCTCATCTCCTATTATGTTCCTGGCCGCTTCCTTCGCTCAGCACACAATGCACTTCTTGTTGCACCATCCACACCCTCTGCCATCTCCCGTCTCAAACCTTTCTCGCTTTCTACTCCATACCTATGGAACTCCATACCCCTCTCCTTACGTCTAGAAAAATCCCCCTCTGTCTTTAAGTCTACCCTGAAGTCTTATCTTCTGGAGCACTAGGACCATGCACTGCCTTTGGCCAAACTCAGCACTTGTAATCTCAGCACTTAACACCCTCTTACCCCATTGTATGTCTCCCTTTACCCATTTAGACTGTAAGCTCCTTGGGGCAGGGACCTCTCTCCCATTGTTTCTATGAATGCCACACTTATTTCATCCCCTCTTATTTATTGTAACATATGTCTATTGTAAGGCGCTGCGTACACTGTGTGGCGCCATATAAATAAAGATACATACATACATACAAGAACCCCACTTAGCACTATATTAGCCCTAAGAGTCTTATCCCTGTAGCAGGGGAGGTCAGTGGATCTCCCCTGAATGACCCACAATGCATTGCTCACCCAGAGCAATAATGGCCAAGTCTCAACCCACTCTAGCTTCCACTCAGTGCAGGGTTAGCTGTAAGTGTTGGCTAAGTCTGTCTAATCCTTCCCTAGCCCCCATTCAGAGAAAGGATAGCCCTAAGTACTGTCCAAGTCTATCTCTTCTCTCCCTAGCTCCCACTCAGTGAAGGGTTAGCTCTGCAATACTGGCCAGGTCTGCCTCATCGCTTCCTAGCTCCCATTCAATGAAGGGTTAGCCCTGCGGTTTTAGCCAAGTTTGTATCATCCCTCCCTAACTCCCACTCAGTGAAGGGTGCTTAGCCATGCAGATTTGTCCAAGTCTGTGTCATCCCTCCCTAGCTCCCGCTTAGTGTAGGGTTAACCCTAAGTATTGGCCAAGTCTTTCTCATCCCTCCCTAGTTCCCACTCAGTGCAGGGTTAGCCCTCCCTTGAACCTGATACACTCATTTTCACCAGCCAATCACAGTATTAGCGGAATCACTTCCCTCTTGCACAGGGGAAAGGTTTAGCCACCCCCTTTCCTACACAGTGAAGAATTGTCCAACCCAACCCTCTACTATATGGACGTACAAGAGACATACATAGATCTCCTTCTGTCAGCTTTACATCTGACATCAGGAGAAGAGGAACTTTAGCGGAGGATATGTCTCAAACCATAGTGGTTTGAGAGATAGGATTTGTGGCATTTTGCTAATTTTTTAATCTCTACAAAACTCTAAACATTTTATATGGGACATTACTGTCCCTTTAAAGTTGGGTGTAATTCGAGTAGGGCTATTAACCATGTGAGTGCCTTACAGTCCTGCTAAATGCATGCAGTGTGTAGGATGTGTAAGTTGTGTGCATGTGCTTGGTTGTAACCATGTGCTTGCTTCGTAGGAGATCAATATCCTTTGTCATACAAACACCAAGGGAATAATATCCCTCGCAGGGATCAAGACTTATCACTGGGCAGGTAAACTACTTGCACAGATTTTCACAGGCAGGGGCCTTCTCCTGTGAAAATCGTGCCCCGTCTATGTCCTGAACTGGCAGTGCTGAGGAGATTTGAATATTTCCTCCTTACTGCCTCCCCTGGGTATGTGTGTGCCAGGTATATATATATATATATATATATATATATATATATATATATATATATATATATATATATATACACACACACACATTACACACATAGAGAAAGAGAGAGAGAGAGAGATTTGCACCTCTGTTATTACTATACTTTATGCAGTTATTTATAGGATTCACGAATTTACCTCATTGTATGGGGTTCACTATAACAATGTCTCCATGTATTTTTCCACCATGAGAAAGGTGCATTAACAATGTTGTGTTAATCCTTTGAGTGCCAGAGAGGTACAGAACACATTGCAAACCAATGCATTCGTTAACCCTCTGCCACTCTAATGGTTAATGAAAAGAGCCACATCAGAATGTTTCCCCCATCAAATGGCCAACATTCTCATCTCTCAAACTTAACTATGTTGCACAAAACCATGCCATGCATACATACACTGCCTACTACCTAGCCAGTTCTACTTGTACCATGCCTGTACTTCCTGCTCTGACACGAGACAGAAACATGGACTGTTAAGGGAACCCACAACGCCGGGTTGTCTTGGGCCATTGTTCTTGGTTTGTCCCTCTTGGATGCAGCTACAAGTGGGTAGCCAGGCCGGTCTTCGTGAATCATAGCTCCTATGAATGGGGGTCAGAAGAGATCCTTTAAATCATCCAGAAATAAAGACCCCAGGACACTTCTTAGTTGAAAATTATTACTCTATTTATTGGAGAAACACAGGGATATTTATAAAGAAACTGTAAGAATACACAATAGGTCAGATACAATACACAATGGGAGTGTAAACAACTGGTACAATGGGGTTGGGGGTCCGGGGTGGAGGGGCACAAAACACAATGGGCACAGTGTTTGGGTGTAAACACACTTACAAAGGAACAATAGACATTGTGGAGCCTTAAGCTAATTCAATCTTGCTGCTCCAATTCCTAACCAATAGGAATTGTAGTGACAAGAAACAACCAACCAATCAAAAGGTCGCCTACCTTCTCAATGTATTTCCTAACAACTTTTAACATGGGAGAGTAGGCAACCAATCGGGGAGCCGCCTACTCTGTACAGTACAGTAGGCAGCCAATCAGAAAGCTGCCTACATTCAAACATGGGTGATGGGGAATTCTGAAAGCCCAGACCTAGTTTGTGGCTCTCCAGCCACCTGGAGCTGGGACTTCACCCAGAGCCTTTCACTCTTTTATGGTTTTTCCCATGGCTCTTAAAAGATCCCCTTGTATCGGACTATGGTCCGTTACACGGACATTTCATGCTTGTAATTGGGAGTATCCTGTGTCATCGTTCCGTCTGAGGAAGTATGTGTTACGGTTTTCTGACACTCAGACCACGGTAGAAAGTAAAAACACAGTTTTATTGAGAAAATGATAATAGAACAGTACCCCTAGGGGCCAGTACAGGTATAATCAGTATTGGCAAAGTACAGACCAAGTAAAGGTTATGCAATACATATATGGATATATATAGACTGGGGAAATACCATACAGGGTTAAAGAGGAGAAACTGAAGCAACTCAGTCCTTGATTAGCTAACGCCCAGGATATGATAACAGTCTCTTGATGGTGAGAAAGGACTATAGTGTCTGCAATGAATCACTCTCAAGGTAGTAAAATGGAGCGCACCTATAGCCCAGAGCTGAGCCAATACCACCACCGTGGGATTCGCTACTGCTAGAGCTGAAGAGACCAGAACTAGAATCGCCCTTAAAGTACACTCAGTAGTAACCCTGCGTGTGCCAACGGGATTGCGCCCAAACACACTTAGGGTGCCAAGATAGACGGATACTGCACAAGCTATAGCGAGCCGGAGCACTGGGAAGTGCAGAGGATAACGTACACCCTGAGCGTTAGTGAACCAGAGCCAGGACACCCTTCTGGTGTCGCACAGAATCCACACTGCAAGAGCGGATAAGCTACCAGCGCCAACCGGCACGGTCACGGTGCACACCGAACACCGGAATGGACAGTGCTCTGCGAGTGATGGTTAGGCTAGGTCTTACAGGCTCAAATCGTAACAGGCTCTAAGGGTAACCAGAGGCTTTGCAAGTGTATATGAGGCACGTAACCGGAGACTACAGGCACTGCACGGGTTAATATGGTTCGGTATAGGAGAGAACAGCTCAGCAGACAGCGGAATGATATAGCAACCTCAGGCAACAGCTCGGTAGAGAGAGAGAATCAGCGAGATACCAGACAGTTCAGAATTTCGCCGGAGCGACCGGAGCTACTCAGGAACACTGGAACGGCACACAGGACTGGAACGTCAACCGGAACCGGATAGAAACGGTAGCAGAAACATCAGCCGGAACAATGGGTCAATCACAAAGCAGGATCGTCAGCCAGAACCGGGTCAAACACGGAGCAGGGTCGTCAGCCAGAATCGGGTCAATCATGGAGCAGGGTCGTCAGCCAGAATCGGGTCAATCACGGAGCAGGATCAGTAGAATAGTCAGACAAGCCGGGTCGGTACACAGGATACTCAGGAACTCAGCAACGAGGCGCAGGATCAGGAATACCACGAAAGGGCAACTGACAAGTGCCCAAGAGCCAGTATAAAAAGGAACATCCTGGGCGGGCCAATCAGCCTCCTCCAATGCACAGGTAACACAGCTAAGATTGACAGGGAATCACGGGGACCGTGATAGTATGTTCAATACGAAACGCATAGGCTTTTAACAGTTTATGCACCGCATTCACGTTTGTCACTGCTGAGTATTATAATGAGAGGACGCATTTGAAGGCACTCTGCCCACTTGACAGATCACCCTTACTGAATACTCCGCTGACGAATGGCTATTAGATGAAAAGAGCTAGGAACGGTGCCAGGTCAGATCACAGACTCAGACTTAGAGATCGTGCTCCGGTTTCCATCATCCACTGGAGACAGCAGAGGAAGGTTAATTATCATCAAAACCGAAGGTCGTTAGCCACTAAACTTGCAAGCAAAGACGGAGTCTCCATATATTCGGCTTACAGAATTGCCGAGCTCTAGTCTATACCATACATACAGGTGACTGATATTCATATAGTCAAGCGTTCAGATTTCATCAGTGCATTTGCTGCTATAGATAGGAGAGATAGCCTTTTGATTCATTTATCAAGTGTGTTCACTTCTATTGTTTTACCTCCTGCAAGACTTTGCTGTTAGATCACACTGAATTGTTATTCAGTGTTATTTAGTGTCCCTTATCCAGACATCAGCTTGGTATCCACTTTCTATAATCTTTTTAGCTTTGTATCTTTTATGTAGGAACCGGATATACAGTGCATCCGCACTGTAATATCCAGTACCTTTTTAGGTTCCTACACTGTTTCATTGAATCTTATATAGGTATTTTAGCGTCTTATAGCAGACATTTGGTGCACTAAATTAATATTCTGTCTCCTGAAGTGTTGCTGGGTGCCCATCTGTTACATTCTACATTTTTTCTATTGGATGCGTTTCTTCTTAATAATCCATTTTTTTATATATAGTATCATAGAGTGCTTTTCCATCATTCTTCTTGTTTCGGTTGTTCTTGTGGTCTGTCCATTATCAGACCATTGGGAATAATAGCGATGTGGTACTATAGTATATACAGTTTTCTATTTAGTCTCAGTGGTCTATATCTTGCTAGCACCTATCCTGCATTGTTGTACACACACACACACACACACACACACACACACACACACACACACACACACATATATATATATATATCTACACACACACATTGTAATATATATATATATATATATATATAGGTTATCCATTCTAGGGGGGAGTCATAGGGGGTCCTGATGTTATATTTAAAAAGTGGGCAATTGTCACCGGCAAGGATAGACTACCCTAATGGATAGGTTATCCGTGCTAGGGGGATGTCAGGAGGGGTCCTGATACCCCCTTTGAGGTCTGTAATTTATATTTTTGAACTAAATATAAGAAGAAATATAAGAAGAAAGCCCATATAACATACATGACACATATGTTATATGAGCTTTATTAAAAATGCCGGCAATTGTCGCCGGCATTGATCACCTATCTTACTGTAGGTGATACCTTGCCTATTAACCCTTTGAGTCCCAGAGGGTTAGCAAACACAATGCGTTGCTTCCTAGCTGGTACTCATAGGGTTAATCATGCAATACAAATATAATGAGGGAATTTAAATGGAGAAAGAAAGTCATGGGAGTACTGTAAGTCGAATTTTAAAGGGGCGGTTAAAAGGTTGAATATGAGCAATATTTGTCAAATTAAAATGGTGAAAGAAAGCACTACAATTAAAATTTCAAAGGCGGTGTTGGAATGTCGAAGGGGGCACTCTATGTCAGATTTTGATAATGTGGGGAACAGATCTAACGATAAACCTGATCTTACTGTTGTCAAATATCCGCCTATTTCTGTGGTGTTTGACATTATCCGACCCTTCCTCACCCAAGACACTACTAAAATACTAATCCAAACACTCATCATGTCCCGTCTTGACTACTGTAACTCACTACTAACTGGCCTTCCTCTCACCCGACTAAACCTACTACAGTCCATAATGAACTCCACTGCATGACTAATCTACCACACCCACCGCTTCTCTAATTCCAGCCCCCTCTGCCAATCCCTACACTGGCTTCTACTAGCACATAGAATTCAATTCAAAATTCTGGTGCTAACTTATAAAGCCCTTACTAACACCTCACCCCCCTATATCTCATCTCTCATTTCCAAATACACTCCCACTCGCCATCTTTGCTCTGCACCTGACCATCTCCTCTCCACAGCTCTTATTACATCCTCCCAATCCAACCTACAGGACTTCTCCCGTGCTGCACCCAAGCTCTGGAATTCCCTCTCCCGCCCCATCAGACTCTCCCCTAGTCTTCAGATCTTCAGACGCTCCCTGAAAACTTACCTCTTCAGGGAAGCATATTAACTTCCTCCATAAACATTATCACCAAGAACCACCCCTTCCCTGGGCCACTTCACTCAATAGCACTTCTCTCTCCAACCCACTCTGGCAGTTCATATGGAAGGAGACACACCCAATAGGACTTACACCTTCTGTGTCCAACCTATCTTCCTCTAGACTGTAAGCTCTGAAGAGCAGGGCCTTCTGATCCTTCTGTTCTTCACATATGATTTACTATTTAATATCCCTGTATATCTATTACCTATTGTACAGCGCTGCTGATTAAGTGGGCGCTATATAAATAAAGAATAATAATAATAATTATGCATTTGCATTTTCTTTAGGCAGTAGTTGAATAGAAGCAGACAACGCCATTTTGTTAGTTAGAAATGTGCTGCCTACTCCAGCATTGTTTTACCGTGGTTCTGCAATAGAATACAGGCATAACACATGTTTGCAAAATACACGTTGCTTGATTTTAATGTAGCACCGGTTTTAGCGCTGGTAATAGAATCGAGCCCCTGGTGCGCTGTCTTGTTTCTTTTTAATCGATGGAATGAGGCTGTACTTGCTGCTCTGGTTAGTGACCTACTGCCATCTAATATGTGAAACGCATTTAAGACTGCATTCTAATACAGGTGCTAATTTTACCTCTGCTTTTGTCTCCAGGTTTCCCCATAGACTTTAATAGGACCATTTATGATAAATTGGGCGTTAAAATTTATCCCCAGCAATAAATTCCAGCTCCCAGTGCCTTGTGAAGTCCATATCTTGAGCACTGCTCCGGGCTCGCTCTCTCCTTCTCTGCGTGCACCGCTCCACCCTGTCATTCTGCACGCAGAGAAGGTGGAGAGAGAGAGCCTAGAGCAGCTCTCAGGATATGGACTTCACAAGGCACTAAAGGATTATGGGAGTTGTAGAGCTATTAAACCAGGGCATGTTTCAGCAGCAGCGACCTTTCATGTGCAGTCATGAGAATTTCATACTTAAAAGCAGGGCGAGATTCTCATGTCGCCTTTTTAATCACAATGAATTGCTTAATGTGGTGTGGACCTCTCCTGATGCCCCACACCAAGGTCTGAAAAACACCCAAAACAATGTGTGTGTGTACCAGAAGGGATGGGCGATCCAACGTATTGCACGATAATGCGTTTGACCCCCCCCAGTGGCACATGCAAGGATTTTCCCCAAATATTTTTTTTATTTAGGACTCCTGATTCCCCTCAATGTCTGAATAAAATAATAATGAAAAAAATATTTTGTCTTCCACAGGAGTGTCCAATGCTTTGTAAAGTGATGCACTGGACCTCCAGTGGCACACAGAGGGTTCCATTGATAACTCTTTGGGTGGGCATCAGGATCCAGCCATCAGGGTCTGAATATAAAATACTGGACTCAAAATTAATCCTGTGTGCCACGAAGATGGGGAGGGGTTGAGTTTTTTCCTTTCAACTTTTTAGTGCAGACCTTGTTGAGGGGCATCAGGACCCCTCCTGATGCCCCCCAATCAGGCCTGAATAAAAAGAAAAAGTCTCCAATAAAACATCTTGTGTGTGCCAATCACTGGACACCCCCGTGGCACACAGGGTTATTTATTTATTAATTTTTAAATCAGACTTCGTGGGGGGACATATGGACCTCTTCTGATGCCTCCCCCTCACCACCTCCAGTTATTGATCTCCCAGCTGATTGTGCTGGGAGATCAATAATGAAGATTCAGGAGAGCTACTTGCTCTGCTGCTTCACTATTAACTCTACAAGTAGGATTGAATGGGATTGGGGAAAGTCTTCTCATGTCACCACCTTAGTCAGTGAATGCAATTCTGTGGTGCGGCGTATGGCTTGGAACAGAAGGACCTACAGTTTTTTTTATTACAGCTATGTATGAAATTAAATGCTCTACTTTTATATACAGCTACAATTCTGATTAGTTTACATAAATTGCTTCTTTTTGTAGCATATTTTTCTCAGTGATGCCCTAAGTTCCATACGTTTTAGTAATTTCATTTGGTCCTTTTGGGACACTTTCCTATAACATGAGAATAATATACATGAGTACAGAAAATATCAATGAAATAATTACCTGCATGCTTTATTAGCCCCTGTGCAATGCATTAGAGATGTCACAGCAACCAAGGATTTAGCATGCCGAGATGTAACATGTCCCAGATGGGACTTTTTATTATGGAATGGGCTAAAAATGGCATTGCTACAAGAACCTACAAAAAGTACATGGTCCATGACTGATCGTGTCACTTTCATGACACATGCCTCTCTGTCAGTAATTGTCATATCTCTAGTTATATGTTTTAAAGTTCATTTTATCATCCTGGTGTTTCTAGACACACCCCAATTGTGACATCTTTCTGTCCTTAAACAGGACAAATAATTACATTTCCCACTTCAGCTTCCCTTCCTTTATTTACCCATATAAGACAAATGGAACAAAGAATAACTTAGACACTTATTTCTTATAAGTTTTAGGATGTTTTTTTAAATAGAAATAGGGGGCATACAGAAGGAACAGGGGAGAGCAATCATGAAGGGGGAGAGTGAGAGGAATCACTAAATTATTCTAAACTTAACTTATACCGAACTTACACCTAACTTGTATCTAACTCATATGTAACAAACTAATGTGCTGTAAAGAGAGAAGGTGGCATTATCACTTGGTGACAGACTGATGGAAGTTCTTCTAGTATGGGGTATAATATCTTTCATTGCTGAGCCCAGACACGACACAGCAGCTTAGTCCATGGTGTCCGGTTCTCATTTTCTTGTGAAGATGGTTAGAGGAGGTATTAACGCATTCCAACAGCAACAGATGGTAATCCACTACCTCCATGCCAAAGTGGTTTCATGGAGTCAGCATGTCTGGGATGGAAGTCCAGGTGTTGGATTCAGGGCAGCAACATTCTGCACTGCTGAGACACATTTACCCATCATAGCCTCTTACTTGTAATGAAGAAGAAACTTCATGAACCTCATACTTTCCTGGTGAACACAAGTAATACAATGACTAAAGTTGGGCGAGACAGAGTTATGAAGGCAGGACAGAGATGCACAGTCTCAAACAGTGAAAGAAAAACTATTCTGAGGTATCAGTTTCAATGTCTTTGATAAAGTATACAAGACCATTAAGGCATTTAACATTTATCACATCACATATCTAGAAGAATAAACAAGTTTTCATTTCATTTATCTACTTCTAGCACATAGTACAAACCAGTATGATGTGTAAACTCTAGGAGACTTTAGGTGTCATACTGTGTTGTTGACATCTCTCATCTCCAAAAGTTTAAATTATAATTTATGGCTGCTCAGAAGCCAACATTATTGGTCTTTGTTTAATTATATGCAATACTGATGTTACAACATTCACAAAAGCAATGATCCCTTGCTCTGACGAAGGCCTGTATATTCAGTCACATCATCCAACAGTTACAATGTTTTGTCCTTCACCACCTAATTTATATCTAACCAACTATTTTCTTTTAACTACAACATTTCTCCAATGGAGAAAATAGTGATAAAATCTCAGTTTTACATATCACATAGATTTTCTTTCTGTAGGAGATAACCTGATGTCCACTGCGCCTGGTCATCATGAGGGCAATCATGGTCCATCGGTTGGTCACAGAATTGTAAACTTCTGCTATGTTGAGGTATTTGTCTTATTCATTGTAGCCACCACATACATAGACCTTGGTAAAGAAAAGGATCCATTTATAAAGACAAATGCATAGCACATATGAATATATCAAAGGTTGGATCTTGAAATTAAGAACTTTTTCTGCCACTTGCCTCAGTTCACTAGCTGGTTATGCTCTATATTTATCTAAGTCGGTGGATCAGGTGAATAGTTATGAATGAAGTTATTAGATCTGGCCTATGATCTGATGAAGAATCCAGGAAGATGTGGTATTCTTTCTAGAGGTTCTAAAACTTTAAAGACCTTCTCCACATCCCTCCTGCTCTTCACCATCAAGTTTCCTATTCTGCACTATAGTAGGCTAGTTATTATGTGCAGTGCTTTAAGGGCTTGCAAATTATCGCTCTACATGAGGCAACAGGGATGATAACTATATTCCAAGTAAAGAAACAAAATAGCCACCCAATTCATTGAACCTACATATTGTTAAACAATAACCATAAAGTGTCTCTTCATTTGTTTAACAGAGAAGCTTAGGTAATTTGAAATATTTCATAATAATAATAAATGATGCACCACCAAATTTGCATATGTCAGGTGCTGATATAAGCAAAAGGGAATGTGCTCAGGATAATGTGTAATACACAAAATAAAAGACAAAAGAAATCGTAAAGCGGCACCAGACCCACCCTTGTACAGACTAATGTAGGCATATTCTTGTATGTTCATAGAGCCCAAGGTAATTGTATGCAGTGAACCCTTTTATATGTCCCTGCATACATATAAATTAAGGAAATCTACAGCTTTCTATTGTGTCAAGTCATAGACCATTAGTCTATGATTTATCTAATATCTGTATCAGGGGCGGACTGACAGGACCGAGGGTCCCTGGTCCAAAAAGAGGTCTGGGCCCCCTCCCCAATGACATCATTGCCCCCTCCCCATGACATAATTGGCCATCCATTTCCCCCACAGGCCATCCAATACCCCCACAAGCCATCCAGTGCCCCCACAATCCATACCCACCCAGGCCATCCATTTCCCTACAAGCCATCCATTAGCCCCACAAGCCATCCAGTACCTCTCAAGGCCATACCCACCCAAGCCATCCAATACCCCCACAAACCATCGATTATCCCCACCAAGCCATCCGTTACCCCCACAAGCCATCTATTAGATTCACAAGCCACCCAGTATCCCCACAAGCCATCCTGTTCCTCCACAAGCCATTCGTTACACCACCAAGCCATCCAGTACCCCCACAAGCCTTCCAGTACTCCAAAAGGCCATCCAGCACCCCCACCAACCATCCATTACCCCCAAAAGCCATCCAGTATCCTCACAAGCCATGCAGTATCCCCACAAGCCATACACTATCCGCACAAGCCATCCAGTACCCCCACAAGCCATACACACCCAGGCCATCCAGTACCCAACCAGGCCATTCAGTACCTCCACTATCGATCCATTATCCCCACAAACCATCCATTACCCTACCAGACCATCCAGTACGTCCACAAGCCATCCAGTACCCCACAAGCCATCAATTACCCCCACAAGGCATCCAGTATCCCCACAAGCCATCCATTACCCCTACAAGAGATCCTGTACCCCCACAAGCCTTCCAGTACCCCCATGCCATACCTACCCAGGCCATCCAATGCCTCCATAAGCCATTCATGACCCCACCAGGCCATGCAGTACCCCCACAAGCCATTTCCCCCTCAAGCCACCCAGTACCCCCACAAGATCCATTACCCGCACAAGTCATCCAGTACCCCCACAAGCCATCCATTACCCCCATCAGGCCATCCATTATCCGCACAAGCCATCCATTACCCCCACAGGCCATCCAGTATCCCCACAAGCCATCCAGTACCCCCACAAACTATCCAGTACTCCACAAGGCCATCTAGTACCGCCACTAGCCATCCATTACCCCACAAACCATCCAGTACGCTCACAAGCCATGCAGTATCCCCAAAAGCCATCCAGTATCTGCACAAGCCATACACACCGAGGCCATCCAGTAACCCACCAGGCCATCCATGACCCTCCATTACCCCTCCATTACCCTACCAGGCATTCCAGTACTCCCACAAGCCATCCAATACCCGACAAGCCATCAATTACCTCCACAAGCCATCCAGTATCCCCACAAGCCATCCAGTACCTCCACAAGTCATCCATTACCCCTACAAAAGATCCATTACACCCACAAGCCGTCCAGTATCCCCCAAGGCCATACCTACCCAGGCCATCCAATACCCCCATAAGCCATTCATGACCCCACCAGGCCTCAAGCCCCTCAAGCCACCCAGTACATCCATACGATCCATTACCCCCACAAGCCATCCAGTACCCCCACAAGCCATACCCACCCAGATATTCCAGAAACCCCACAACCCATCTATTGCCCCAGCATGCCATCCAATACCCCCACAAACCATCCATTATCCCCACCAAGCCATCCATTACCCCCACAATCCATCCATTAGACCCAAAAGCCATCCATTACACCCACAAGCCATCCAGTACCCCCACAAGCCATCCATTACCCCAACAAGCCATCTAGTACCCCTCCAGGCCATACCCCCACAAGCCATGCAATACCCCCACAAGCCATCCAGTACCCCCACAATCCATCCATCCATTACCCCCACCAGGCCATCCATTACCCCCACAAGCCATCCCTTACACCCACAAGCCATCCATTACCCCCACAAGCCATCCGTTACCCCCCACAAGCCATACCCACACAGGCCATCAAGTACCCCACCAGGCAATCCAGTACCCCCACTATTGTTACATTATCAGGCCATCCAGTACCCCTACTATCATTCCATTATCCCCACAAAACATCCATTACCCTACCAGGCCATCCAGTACCCCCACAAGCCATCCAGTACCCCACAAGCTATCATTTACACCCACAAGCCGTCCAGTATACCCACAAGCCATACAGTACCACCACCAAGCCATCCAGTACCACCACCAAGCCATACAGTACCCCCACAAACCATCCAGTACTCCACAAGGCCATCCAGTACCCCCACTAACCATCCATTACCCCCACAAGCCATCCAGTACCCTTACAAGCCATGCAGTATCCCCACAAGCCATTCAGTACCCCCACAAGACGTACCCACCCAGGCCATCCAGTACCCCACCAGGCCATCCAGTACCCCCACTATCGATCCATTACCTCCACAAACCATCCATTTGCCTACCAGGCCATCTAGTACTCCCACAAGCCATCCAGTACCCCACAAGCCATCAATTACCCCCACAAGCCATCCAGTATCCCCACAAGCCATACCCACCCAGGCCATACAGTACCCCCACAAGCCATCCATTACCCCAACAAGAGATCCAGCACCCGCACAAGCCGTCCAGTACCCCCCCAGGACATACCTACCCAGGCCATCCAAAACCCCATAAGCCATCCATGACCCCACCAGGCCATTCAGTACTCTCACAAGCCATTTCCCCCACAAGCCACCCAGTACCCCCACACGATCCATTCCCCCCATACCCATCCAGACAATCCAGTACCCCCACAAGCCATCCATTACCCCACCATGCCATCCAATACCCCCACAAACCATCCATTATACCCACACAAGCCATCCAGTATCCCCACAAGCCATCCAGTACCCTCACAAGCCATACCCACCCAGTCCATCCAGTACCCCCACAAGCAATACCCACCCAGGCCATACAGTACCCCCACAAGCAATACCCACCCAGGCCATCCATTACCCCCACAAGCCATCCATTACCCCTACAAGAGATCCAGCACCCCCACAAGCCGTCCAGCACCCCACCAGGCTATACCTACCCATGCCATCCAAAACCCCCATAAGCCATCCATGACGCCACCAGGCCATTCAGTACCCCCACAAGTCATTTCCCCCACAAGCCACCCAGTACCCCCACACAATGCATTACACCCACAATCCATCCAGTACCCCCACAAGCCATACCCACCCATACAATCCAGTACCCCCACAAGCCATCCATTACCCTACCATGCCATCCAATACCCCCACAAAGCATACATTATCCCCACCAAGCCATCCATTAACCCCAGAAGCCATCTATTAGACCCACAAGTCATTCAGCATCCCCACAAGCCATCCAGTACCCCCACAAGCCATCCGTTACCCCAACAAGCCATCCAGGACCCCGCCAGGCCATACCCCCACAATCCATCCAGTACCCCCACAAGCCATCCAGTACCCCCACAATCCATCCATTACCCCCACCAGGCCATCCATTACCCCCACAAGCCATCCCTTAAACCCACAAGCCATCCGTTACCCCAACAAGCCATCCAGTACCCCTCCTGGTCATACACACACATGGCATCCAATTCCCCCTCAAGCCATCCAGTATCCCCACAAGCCATCCAGTACACCCACCAAGCCATCTAATACCACTACCAAGCCATCCAGTACCCCCACAAGCCATCCATACCCCCAAAAGCCATCCAGTATCCTCACAAGCCATGCAGTATCCCCACAAGCCATACAGTATCCGCAAAAGCCATTCAGTACCCCCACAAGCCATACCCACCCAGGCCATCCAGTACCCCACCAGGCCATCCAGTACCCCACTATCGATCCATTACCCCCAAAAGCCATCCATTACCCCACAAGCCACCCAGTACCCCACAAGCCATACCCACCCAGGCCATCCAGTACCCCACAAGCCATCCAGTACCCCTACAAGAGATCCAGTACCCCCACAAGCCTTACAATACCCCCATGCCATACCTACCCAGCCATCAAATACCCCCATAAGCCATCCATGGCCCCACCAGGCCATGCAGTACCCCCACAAGCCATTTCCCCCTCAAGCCACCAAGTACCCCCAACACAATCCATTACCCCCACAAGTCATCCAGTACCCCCACAAGCCATCAATTACCCCCACCAGGCCATCCATTACCTACACAAGCCATACCCCCCCAGACAATACAGTACCCCCAAAAGCGATCCATTACCCCACGATGCCATCCAATACCCCCGCAAGCCATCCAGTACCCCACAAGCCACTCACTACCTCCACAGCTATCTAATACCCCACCAGGCTATCCAGTACCCCACAAGCCATCTATAACCCCACCAGGCTATCCAGTACCCTCACAAGCCATCCAGTATCTGCACAAGTCATCCAGTACCCCACAAGCCACCCAGTACCCCACAAGCCATCCAGTATCACCACAAGCCATCCAGTATCCCCACAAGCCATATCCACACAGGCCATTCAGTACCCCTACAAGCCATTCATTACCCCCACAAGCCATCTAGTACCCCTCCCAAGCCACCCAATACCCCCACAAGCCATCTATAACCCCACCAGGCCATCCAGTACCCCCCAAGCCATCCATTACCCTCACAAGCCATCCAGTAACCCACCAGGCCATCCATTACCCCCACAGCATCCATTACCCCCACAAGCCATCCAGTACCCCACAAGCCATTTATAACCCCACCAGGCTATCCAGTACCCTCACAAGCCATCCAGTATCTGCACAGGTCATCCAGTACCCCCCAAGCCATCCATTACCCTCACAAGCCATCCAGTAACCCACCAGGCCATCCATTACCCCCACAGCATCCATTACCCCCACAAGTCATCCAGTACCTTACAAGCCATCCAGTCTCCACACAAGCCATATCCGCACTAGCCATCCAGTATCCCCAGGCCATCCATTACTCCCACAAGTCATCCAGTACTCCCCAGGCCATACCCCCCCAGTCCATCCAGTACCCCCCTAAGCCATCCATTATTCCCCACAAGCCATCCAGTAACTCCCTCCAAGCCATCCAGCACCCCCCACCCTAGCCATCAAGTACCCCACAGCAATCCAACACCCCCAAGGCCATCCAGTACCTCCCTACTTGTGCTGTGTGCGCTGCATGGTGGTAGGTCTTCTGCTGCGGTCCGTCACTCAATCTCAATGTCACTGTCTGTCACTTATGCCCTCCCCAGTCTGACTCCTGCTGCGTGTACCTCTTGGCGAGTTGGCGGGCTAGGTGGTCATGTGACTGACATCTGGTCCACTGTGACGGGCTGGATCTGAGTCCCACTCCCCTCCCCCACATCATGCCCCTGAATACATCTCAAAATTACATATACACTTCAAATAACTCTAAATGTTGGATGCCTGTGCCCCTCCATTTGTTATCTACTGCAGCTCCCATAATCCTCACCCATCTGCTGTCGCTAAGGATGATGGGAGTTGTATTCCAAAATCATAAAAAGATCCACAGGTTGTTCAGCCCTGAAAAAAAATCATACAATAACCTGTGATCCTGAAGGTCACCTACTCAGTCACTGCAGACCTTCAAATGGGTGGATGTACCAAATCTGATGCTGCCAGCTCATTCACTAGCTTTCAGAATAGAGGGCTGCAGACAAACACAAAAGAAAATGTCTAAGTCGGTATTCAAATGTCTTGCTGGCTAAAAGCACAACGGGCTAAACACACAACAGGTCACAGAAATGGTCTTATGGCCAAGCATCTGTTTTGCACATTAAATTCCCAAATGCCTCTAAATAGCAGCAGTATTGGGAACTTAACAGTAAAAAAACTAAGAATCGGTGCCAGATATACTGCCAAGCACCGATCGTTAACTCATATGTCTTACACTTACCTGCCATCCACTGTCTGTCTCTTTCTGTCTCCATTCTGCCTTCTCTTCATTCTTCTGTCTTGATCTACTTTCTTCTCTTTACTCTTCTTGTATCTGTAAAACAAAAAAAAAATACAAAGCAGAATAATATAATACATAGCTTAACACCTTGAGTGCAGAGGGGTATGCAATGCATTACAAAGCAATGCATTGCGGACCTGTCAGGGGCTCAAAGAGTTAAGCAATATATTAGTGCCCAGGTTCGTAGGAATATGCAGTCATTATTATATGAATAAACAAGCCATTATAGTAAAAATGCGCCAATCTGATATTTCCAAAAAACATAATAATAATATACTTAGCTTAATAATGTCTCTGCTGCTGTGTGCGGCCACAGAGGTGGCAGCGGCAGAGACATTGTTGTCTGCCACTGATCCCCCCTTCTTCCGCAATGAGGGAATTTGAGCAGAGACTGCCTTTATATATGGACATTTGCTAACCCAATACCCTCACAACCATTGGCTGAGATAGCACATCCCAGCCATGCAATTTAAAGCACAGTAGCTTGAATGTGATTGGCTGGGATGTGAGTAAGCACATCTCAGCCAATGTCTGTGAGGGAATTGGTTCAGAGACTGCCCATAAATAAAGGCAGTCTCTGCTCAAATTCTCTCATTGTGGAATGGGTATTGGCCCATGAGGCAGAAGAAGGGGGGATCTGTGGCACACAGCAATGTCTCTGCTACCACCTCTGCGGCCGCTCACAGTGGCGGAGGCATTATTAAGTATATTATTATTATGTTTTCAGGAAATATTATATTGGCACAACTTTACTATAATGGCTTATTTCTTCAAATAATAATGGTGGCATATTTCTATGAACCTGAGCACTAATACATTGCTTAACTCTTTGAGCCCCAGAAATGTCCTCAACACATTGCTTTCCAATGCGTTGCGTACCCCTCTGGCACTCAAGGGGTTAAGCTATGTATTATATGTTTCTGATTGCATTTTTTTTTGTTTTACAGATACAAGAAGAGTGAAGAGAAGGACAGAAGATGACCAGCATGCTGAGGACTCCACTGGACATTAGGATTAATGGTAAGTGTTAATTTTAATGGGATGTTGTTTTTTAACTTAGTTGGGCTAGCACTATGAATGGTAGCAGGGTAATTATACCCTACTGGCACTCAAAGGGTTAACTCTACTAACTTTTGACACATTTTTCATACTTTGGATGTATTGAAATGGGGCTTAGGGCCCCATATCAATACATCCACTGTGGACTTTATTTTACTTTCAGGTTCTGCGTCAGCTGTTTGAAGATCCGATAAGGGACTCAAACCACTTTTTTTGCGATAACATGAGTCCCTTATCGGATCTTAATGTCTAATGCAGATATTTGAATTTAAAATTACGGTGTTTTCATCATTTGCTATGGGGGAAAACACCTCTTAACTTAATCACATAACGGCTTCTTTTTTGTCAATATATTTTTCACAGCACAGGCATTTGACTAGCTTACTGTGCTTAAAAAAATGCCGTCGTCAGAAAAAACAGCCATCTCCAACATTTGGTTTGAGCCCTTAATCCCAATGATCTACTGCACTATTCTGTACCTTGTCTGTGCTTCTACCTCTTGTGTGCAGGCATCAGGAGGATGAGAGGGGAGTGTAGAGTGTGGATGCATACACTGGGTGGCGCCATATAAATAAAGATATACTTACTTATATTAAAGACATTTGGATATACATCTCTCCTCCTAATTCACAGACAGCACGATGTATACATCTCCACACAATATGCAGAAAGCAGGATTTATACCTCTCCTATAACACAGACATCCGGATGTATGCATGTCCTCCTAATATGCGGACAGCAGGATGTATACCACTCCTCCTAATACACAGAGAGCACGAAGTATGCCTCTCCATCCAAAACATAGACAGCAAGATTTATACCTCTCCTATGACACAGACATCCGGATTAATGTATACATGTCCTCCTACTATGTGGACAGCAGATGTATACGTCTCTTCCTAATACACTGAGATTAGGTTGTATACTTCTCCTCCTAATACACAGAAATAAGGATGTATACCTCTCCTCCTAGTACACATACAACAGATGTGTACATCTCCACCTAATATACCTCCTCCCATTATGCAGACCTCATCTTCGTATTGAACATCAATCACATCAGGATGTGTACCTGTCCTCCTAATACACAGACAGCAGGATATATAACTCTCTTATTACACAGACATCTGGATGTTTTCGCCTCCTCCTAGTACACAGACAGAAGGCTGTATATCTCTCCTCCTAATACACAGAAATAAGGTTATATACCTCTCCTCCTAGTACACAGACAGAAGCATGTATACATCTCCTCCTAATACTCAGACATCAGGAATTATATATGTCCTAATAAAAAGTCCATCAAGATGGATGCCTCTCCTCCCATTATGCAGACCTTGCCTTCGTATTGAGCATCAGTCACATCAGGATGTGTACCTGTCCTCCTAATACACAGACAGCAGGATATATAACTCTCTTATTACACAGACATCCAGATGTTTTCGTCTCCTCCTAGTACACAGACAGAAGGTTGTATATCTCTCCTCCTAATACACAGAAATAAGGATATATAACTCTCATCCTAGTGCACAGACAGAAGGATGTATACATCTCCTCCTAATACTCAGACATCAGGAATTATATATGTCCTCCTAATAAAAAGTCCGTCAAGATGGATGCCTCTCCTCCCAATATGGAGACCTCTCCTTCATATTGAGCATCAGTCACATCAGTATGTGTACCTGTCCTCCTAATACACCGACATCAGGATGTTTACATCTCCTCCTAATACAGAGACAGCAGGATGTATATCTCTCCTCTTGATACAAAGACATCAGGAAGTATACCTCTCCTCCTAATATACAGACATCAGGATGCATAACTTTCCTATTACACAGACATCCAGATGTTTACATCTCCTCCTAATACACAGAAATAAGGATGTATACCTCTCCTCCTAGTACACATACAACAGATGTATACCTCTCCTCCTAATATACATCCTCCCATTATGCAGACCTCTCCTTCGTATTGAACATCAATCACATCAGGATGTGTACCTGTCCTCCTAATACACAGACAGCAGGATATATAACTCTCTTATTACACAGACATCTGGATGTTTTCGCCTCCTCCTAGTATACAGACAGAAGGCTGTATATCTCTCCTCCTAATACACAGAAATAAGGTTATATACCTCTCCTCCTAGTACACAGACAGAAGCATGTATACATCTCCTCCTAATACTCAGACATCAGGAATTATATATGTCCTAATAAAAAGTCCATCAAGATGGATGCCTCTCCTCCCATTATGCAGACCTTGCCTTCGTATTGAGCATCAGTCACATCAGGATGTGTACCTGTCCTCCTAATACACAGACAGCAGGATATATAACTCTCTTATTACACAGACATCCAGATGTTTTCGTCTCCTCCTAGTACACAGACAGAAGGTTGTATATCTCTCCTCCTAATACACAGAAATAAGGATATATAACTCTCATCCTAGTGCACAGACAGAAGGATGTATACATCTCCTCCTAATACTCAGACATCAGGAATTATATATGTCCTCCTAATAAAAAGTCCGTCAAGATGGATGCCTCTCCTCCCAATATGGAGACCTCTCCTTCATATTGAGCATCAGTCACATCAGTATGTGTACCTGTCCTCCTAATACACCGACATCAGGATGTTTACATCTCCTCCTAATACAGAGACAGCAGGATGTATATCTCTCCTCTTGATACAAAGACATCAGGAAGTATACCTCTCCTCCTAATATACAGACATCAGGATGCATAACTTTCCTATTACACAGACATCCAGATGTTTACATCTCCTCCTAATACACAGAAATAAGGATGTATACCTCTCCTCCTAATACACAGAAATATGGATGTATACCTATCCTTCTAGTACACAGACAGCAGGATGTATACTTCTCCTCCTAATATACAGAGAGCAGGATGTATACCTCTCCCCCTAATTCACAGACATAATGATGTAGATCTCTCCTCTTAATACACAGACATAATGATGTAGATCTCTCCCCCTAGTACACAGACAGAAGGATGTATACTTCTCCTAATATACAGAGAGCAGGATGTATACCTCTCCCCCTAATACACAGACAGTATAATGTATACCTCTCCTCCTAATTCACAGACATAATGATGTAGATCTCTCCTCTTAATACACAGACATAAGGATGTAGATCTCTCCCCCTAGTACACAGACAGAAGGATGTATACTAGGGTGACCACATGTCCCAGATTTCCCAGGACACTTCTGGATTTTAAATGTTTGTCTCTTGTCCCGGGCAGCCCCCTTCTGGGACAGTACAATGTCCTGGAATGAAGATTCCTGAATTCAGAGGGCTAAACACTAGAAGAAGAAGAATGGCTCATAGACTACTGTAACAAAACCAAAGTCTCTGCTGGGCTACAGAAAAATGGCTTCTGGGCAGAGCTCTAAACACTAGAGAGAACTGAGCCTTGATACTGACATCAATCATGACCTGCAGTGCAATTTTGTTGTAGTGTAATACTAATCTAAGGCTGTAATACTAATCTAAGGCTTTGGGCTTCATTTTCTTGTAGCCCACCACAGGCACCACTTTTGTCACAGCAGTCCATGGATAGTTCTCTCTCTTGTGTTTAGATCTCTGTGGTATGCATTTCTCTCTGCAGTGTCCCTGAATAGCAGAATTGAAATCTGGTCACCCTAATGTATATCTCGCCTTATAATACTCAGGCAACAGGATGTACAGTATATCCTCCTAATACAAGTCCATCAAGATGTAGACCTCTTCTCCTATTACGCAGACATTACATTGTATTCTTCCTGTTGTGTAGACATTAGGACTCGATACTATTCTCTCTGGTAAAACAGAGTAAGTTAAAAAAAACACAGAGTGAGAATCTCACTTGTGTACAGCAGCTATTCTATAGCTGGACAGGTACATATACCAACAAGCATTGATGGCCAAAATCCATGTTGTAGCCAAACGTTCGTTGCTGATTTTTGTTCCTACAACTCATGCTAAATAGTGTGAATTGTGGGAAGATCAAAGGAAAAAAGCCAACTCTCATTGTTTGACACTGCGTCAACAAGAGTTAGCTCAAAACACAGTCACCCTCCCATACACTAACCCTACCTACACTACCACTAACATGACACTTAAACAGTACTACCCCTATCACTATCCTGACACCCAGAATTGTAACACTTTCCAGTCATCCACTGTCTGCCTTCTTCTTGAATGTTCTCTCTTCTGTCTTCTTGTTTCCATCTTTTTTCTTTTGTAAAATGTGTTTAAAAATATAATCCAATGAGAGTTGATTTTAAAATAAAATTATGCCCCCAAGAGATGCCACAGTTAACACTTTGAGTGCCGGAAGAGAAGACAATCTCAACCAGGGCATCAAGCGGCATCTGAGGAGATTCCATCCGTAAGCTGGTGGTAGGGTGAGTACATTATTATTATTAAGTGTGCTAGTTATCAGGTGTCTTTAGCAGAGAGGACAAGGGGCATAGTGACATAGTAGTATTTTTTTCTGGGGGGATGATTTGACATTGCAGACCTAAGTGTCATGGTGTTTGGTTATAGTTGTGCCAAGTGTTCTCAGTCCTTCCCCTATTTCACAACTTTCCTACACACACTGGGAACATTCAGTTGCAAATGAAAGGCACAGTTCCTTCCTGATGAGGGGCAGGAGAAGAAGTATTTTGGGCCAACTTCTTTTCTCCACATATACCTGAAGTGGTGGGGACTAGTTGTGGTGCTGCTACTGCCTCAGTTGCATCAGTGGAGCTATTAGTGGCAAGTGGGACCATGATCATCATCACACTATTAAATGACCTTCTGGTACTAGACCAGTAGGGCATTTTTTTCCAGAGGGCTTGTTCTTTAAACATAAACCAAATGCCTACAAAAATAATTTTTTGGGGGGCTTGTTTCTAACAAGACTAATTCCTACACATCACTGTTTCCTCAGGGCTTGTGACTCTATTAAGCCTGAATGTCAAAAATGTTCACTGGATCCTCAGAGCTTGTGCTGCTAACAAGCCTGAGTGCAAAACTCATTACTTATTCCTCAGGGCTTGTGATTTAATCAAGCCAAAGTCCTACAAATCAATGTTTCATCAGGGCTTGGGCTTCTAACAACAAGTCTATGTCCTAAAACTCTATAAATCCAGCAAGCAGGGCGTCTTTTTAGCGGAGAGGTTTATGTGGGGTTTTCATACCCCCCTTTTTTTAATGGTGTGTGGTTCCATCTTGAGTAATCTTGGATCAATGTCAGAATTTCCAGGCATGGCACAGTAGAACTTGGCTAAAAAGCTGGCTTTGAAGTGTATGGCAAGACCCTTTCAATCTTATCTTTGGGTGTCACCTCTTTGGGTGTCAGTAAGAAGGATCCTGGAAAATTCTGCTTAATCCATCACTCGTTGCATCCTTCTCAGCACTCAGTAAATAATGGTACTGACCCGGTCATGTGCCAAGTCTCTTACACTTCCTTTGACAAAGCATTCTGTCTTATGGCATCTTATGGCGGCTGCTGGTCCAGGGGTATTGTTGGCTAAAGCAGATATTGAGGCCACTTACCTGTCCATACTGATTGCCCCCATCTTTTGGGATGTTGGCTTGGGGGGGCAGTGTTATGTAGATGTGTGTTATCCATGGGATGTTCCTTGTCCTGTGCTCTGTTCAAGACATTTAGCTCCTTTCTTGAGTAGTTGTTTAGTGGTATTCTGTTTTTTGCTACATAATCCATTACCTGTGCAATTTTATCTGTGTGGGCTCAGGCAATCTTGATTTTTGTGGCACCTTCTTTTGGACTCTCCAAAAGTCTGTCAATTCATTTTGAGTCCCTTTGGCCTCAGGAAAAACAGAGGAGCCAGTTGCCTGCCTTTTTTATGTATCAAGTTAGATTCCACAGATATGGAATGTTGTTTGCTTCCGCAGAAGTTGTCTAATTTGAAAATGGCAGTTCTGTATTACTAATTGCTTATGAGGTTCTCCAGTATTTGATGTATAAGCTCAATATTGCATGCTGGACCTTGCCAATGGGACAGTTTTTTTCCCAACAGTTGTCTCAGGCTACTTCCAGAGTACGTAAGCCACATCACTTCCCTGTGCGAGGATAAGTATTTGTGGGCTACCTTCTTGAATGCTTACAATGGAAAATCTTTTTGGCAGTGTCAGTCATTTCTTGAGGCGTGCCAGGGATCTTAAAGCTCTGTAGAAACCCAGAATTTGTCTTAATAGGAGGATTTCTAAATTTGTGGTTTTGCATGTGGGGTTGTCATTTAGGCACAGGACCGTTGAAGAAATCATCCATGTCTTGTGTCTGGATGATTGCGTTCACTGTAACAAGATTGGCCTTGATTTCTTTAACTTCAAAATAATTAGTGCCATTGAATGGGTTATAACGTTATTGCACTGTGGTGTATCCAGGTGATTAGGGAGGTAATCAGTTGGGTTTGTGGCGGCCATGCCCTTGCCATACAGAAAATTGGAAACGTGGGAAGGTCCTTAATCTGTGGAGGACCACTGTGGAGGCCAACTACACGAAAATGACGTTTTGTCTGACTACCAGCCACAGGCTGTATGTTGCCATACCCACTGGGTTTCTTGAAGCCAGTCACTGTGGGATGCAGTTGAAGGTTATAAGTTATGACCATGACTTGACAAAATGTATATATTACAAATTTTATTTATATCTCAAACTGTCAAGAACATTTATGTGATGTTCGGTTTTAGTCAATAAAGCTGTGACCAGTTTAAAACCTACATCTGTGTTTTCTGTCTTATTTACTTTCTGATACCTTATACCTAGACAATGACCAATTCCTGAGCAGTGTGGGAACCATATAGCACAAGAGGGGAGTGTCTGGGGAAATGTCACATAAGAGAAAATATTTATCACTTAGGCTTGTTATCATCACAAGTCCTGAGGAATCACACCAGATATAATTTTTATCACTCAGGCATTTTAGTGTCACAAGATCTGAGGAATCACATCAGAGATCAGTTTTATCACTCAGGCTTATTAATGTCACAGGCTCTGAGGAAGCAGTGATTTGAAGGACATAGGCTTGTTAGAAATAAGCCCATCAAATATTATTTTATTTTACGCCTCTGGTTTGTGTACACAGAAAAAGCCCTGATGAAAAAAAAATACCCTACTGATATAGTGCCAGCATATCATTTTATGGTGGCCAGTGGCCATTGGCAAACATCCCCAGTTTCATTGTGGCATTTGTGACTGGTGTTCTTGCTGCTGCTGTTGAGTTATTTGAACAGCCAGAAAATTAGGCAGCCCCAAGGGAATGATATCAACAAGAGCAGTGATATGAGTGGTGATCATCAAGATTTGACTTGCCACTATTAGCTTCAGTGATGTGTCTGAGGAAGTAGCAGCACGACAATTAGGCCCCACCACTTCACTTATATGTGGAAAAAGAAGTTGGCCAAAATCATGGGTGTATTGTTGGAATATAATGTTTCCATTGAGAGCAGGAAGGAACTGTTCTTCTCATCAGCAACTTCAATGTGCACTGTGTGTGAAATAAATAAGGGAAGGACTGGGAACAATGTGCACGTCTGCACTCATATCAAACACCTGGCACCACTCTAACCAAACACCGTGACGCTTAGGGTCCCCAATGTGAAATCCAACCACCAGAAACCAAGTAATGTTGCAGTCACTATGTCCCTTCTCCACTCCCTGCCAAGGACATGTGACAACTTGTAGAATTAATAGTATTGATGAACCCTCCCTGCCACCAGCTTCGCATATTCTGCAGGATTGACATGTGTGATCAGAGCACCACATAGTGTGCAATGGGTGGACACAAACTGCCACATATTGACATTTGCAAAATGGCTATCAGCTGGTGAGAGAGGTAATGATGTATGAGGTGGATGGCCAGAAGACATAGTTACATCTTCCCACGGCCGGACCCTACAGAAAGAAAGTGATGGCGAGTCAGGTGTTTGGCTCGCCATCAAACGTCAAAGCTCTGCCTGGGTTTCTCTATTCTTCTTCCTCTTTGATTTACACCTCACCTCTTGTTGCCTTTGTGGAGAGTTAGGGGGAACAGTAAGAGCTGTGGCAGGTTTCTTTATTGGGCAGTTGGCTTTAACATGCTTTACGTTAATGTCATGATGTCTGTGTTTAATATGTCTGATGAGGGTGGTTGTGCCAAGATGCTGTCATACTTGGCATCATCTTTTCATCCCCCCCTCCTGAAAATGAATGAATGAATATGTTTATTTGTATAGCGCCACAAGTGTAAGCAGCACTTTACAATTCAAGGGTTTAGACAACACAGGGTTACAAGTGCTTTGCAAAGTGAAACACTGGAATGAGGTGCCTGCCTGAAAGCTTACAACGTAAAGTTTTCATGGGATAAATACAGAGTACATAACGGTCAAGTGATGAATACAGTGCCAGAGTTCTAGTCAGGATAGGGGACATAAATAAAGTAAATAATTTATAAAGAGCCTAACTTGTATAAAGTCAGTGTCTTCTAGCATGTTTAAATTTTGTTAAGGAGATGTAGTTTCAATCATGACTTGAATCCCATTAGAGAGGTGCAGTGGCGGAGGGTGGGAGGAAGAGCATTCCGTAGATAAGGAGCAATGAGAGAAAAAGGTTTGATATGTGAGAGAGCTGTAGACACAAAAGTAGCTGAAAGAAGATTGTCATTGGCTGATTGTAAGTGATGGGATGAAGTATAGTGGGAGATCAAAGTGGAAATGTAGGAAGGGGAAGAGAAGAGTTCTGAGTGAGAGAATCAGCCATTGGATAGATTTGAGGAGTAGGGAGCAGAGACAAACCTAGGTGGCAGTAGGGTAATTTGTGCTGCAGCATTCTGCATGTATTGAAGAGGATGGTGCTGGGAGACAGGATCACAAGGCACACTGGCAGCACTAGCAGCAGGCACAGGTAGCTGACCTGTTCTGCTCACACTGCTATCCCCTACTTCCTCTTCCTGTGACATTATTTTCCACAAT
The DNA here is from genome assembly GCA_037306005.1 of Rhinophrynus dorsalis. Taxonomy (NCBI): domain Eukaryota; kingdom Metazoa; phylum Chordata; class Amphibia; order Anura; family Rhinophrynidae; genus Rhinophrynus; species Rhinophrynus dorsalis. Next base: position 118,268,616 of record CM074727.1, on the reverse strand, counting down.
ATCCCTAAGAGAGATATAGGGAGACTGGCCATCATTGGGCCTGGGGAATCAGGGCATCTAGACCCTTCAAGGTTGACAGTGGTCACTTCCTCCTCCTCAGACTCAGTGGACGCATCACAGTCCTTCCAGCTCCTCCTTTTGTTTGTAATCCAGTTGCACATAGTGATAGCACACAGTATGAGCCTCTCCTGCTTGAATCGTGCGAAATAAATCCCAGCACAACAACCTAGCACCCTCTCTTTCTCTCTCTCTAGCTCTTAGTATTGTGTTTCACAACGTCATGTTTTTATAGCAAAAAACGAGAAGAACATGTACATAATAGGGGCGAAAAGACTGTAGCCATTGAAAACATTTTTGACAATGGGTAAAATTGGTGAAGATTTTAAGGGCTTTACTTAAAGCTGATTTTCCCTTGAAAAGGTAGAAAACCCCATGGTTTTTGCAGGGACATAACGGGACCTTTCGCCCACCCCTACTCCTAATACACAACAAACTGTATACCTCTCCTCCTAATACGCACATATCTTGATGTATATCTGTCTTACGGTTACACAGACATCAGGATGTATACCTCTCCTCCTATTACAAAGAAAGCAGTATATATGGAAGCCTGAGGGGGCAGTATGCCTCTGAAAGTCCATTAAGATGGGCAGCAGTCCTACTTCTCTGTCCTCTCTCCTGGGCTATGGGCTGCATTCCCTCCTTCCTTGTCCCATGCTACTGGTGGGGGATGGGGGAGGGTGCAGAGAGTGGCCAATCCCCTGGGGGTGAGGGGAAGGGCCTGGGGGGGTGGGAGGAGGAGAATGGAGGGACTAGTTGCATAAAAAGGTGTGTATGTAAGTAGGTACAGTAATTTACTTTTTGTTTTAGGTGACACAGAAAGCAAGCCTGAAGAGAAGTCCGACTAGAGCAGCTGGACACCCCAAGTTCTTCCAGGAGGATGATGGTGCACCAAGACATCTTCAGGGATCCAAGGTGAGGTTCCAGGACCAGAACACCTACTGCAAAATAAATATATGCAAGTTATCCTCCTGCTTCCTCCTCTCTCCATTTGTCTCCCCTCCATCTTGTCTGCTTCCATCTAATCCTGCTTCCTCCTTTTCTGCCCCTATTCCTCCTTCTCCTTCCCCTGCTTTTCTATCTTTCCCCACCTCTTCTCATCCATCTACTGCCATGCCTTCATCTTTTCCCTTGTGCGGCCAGCCTTATCATCCTCCTTTCCGTTCCCTACCATCTAGTCCACCTTTGTTCTCCCTCTCCAGTTCGCTACTGCAGCCCCTGGAGATAGATATGGCAGATTGCCCTTCTCAGACCATTAACGTTGCCCCATGTGAGCAGTACACTGAGTTCTCTTTAGAGCAACCCCCTGGTACCCCCCTCAACCAGCCCTCACCTTAGCCCCATTCAGCTGAGCCATCTCTAACAAGAAGGAAGAGGCAGGATCCTCAGTGTCCTGCCTCATCCTCTGCGCTATCACACTCTGTGATGGCATCATCCAGACCTGCTTCTCCTCCAGTACATGTGGGGCGGGAATTCAGGTGGCATACAAGGATGCCATTGGTTCTCGTGGCCACACTATCACGATGTCCATTCCCTCTGTCAGTCTCTGTGTGTTGCGCTCCGATTGGCTGAGCTATGTTTGGCCCGCCCAGTATGGCCTTTTTATACTGGGCTCTGGCACCTGTCTGGTGCCCTTTCGTGGTGTTCCTGTACCAGTACTGACTTGAGTTGCTGTGTTCCCTTGTACCGACTTGGCCCGTTTGACTACTCTGCTTCTGGTTCCTGCTCCGTGATCCGACCCGGACTGGCTGACGTTCCTGCTCCGCGACCTGTCCCGGCCTGTCTGACGTTCCTGCTCCGTGATTAGACCCGATCTGGCTGACTTCCTGCTCCATGACTTGACCCGGCTTGCCTGACGTTCCTGCTCCGTGACCCGGCCCGGCTCTCCAGTTCCTGCTTCGTTGTGTCGCTGGGGCGACATTCTGACTTCCGCTTGTCTGGGCGTACCAGACAGTGTGTCCGTGCTGCCTCCATTACTGCTCCGGCAGTGTACCTATCGATGAGCCTTCCGTTAACTCTTGCAGAGCTACTGTTGCCTCCATTACTGCTACGGCATTGTACCTATTGCTGAGCCTTCTGTTAACTCTTGCAGAGCTACTGTTTCCTCCATTACTGCTACGGCAGTATACCTATTGCTGAGACTTGTGTTAATTCTTGCAGAGATAATGTTGCCTCCGTTACTGCTATGGCAGTGTACCAATTGCTGAGCCTTGCAGAGGTTACTGTTTCCTCCGTTACTGCTGTGGCAGTGTGCCTGTGGTTGCGTTTCCGTTCAGCTCTTGCAGAGTACTGTTGCCTCCGTTACTGCACCGGCAGGGTGCCCTTGGCTATTCCGTTCAGCTCTAGCAGAGTACTGTTGCCTCCGTTACTGCACCAGCAGGGTGCCCTTGGCTCTATTCCGTTCAGCTTGTGCAGAGTACTGTTGCCTCCATTACTGCACCGGCAGGGTGCCCTTGGCTCTATTCCGTACAGCTCTTGCAGAGCATTGTGTGGCCTCCGTTTACTGTTATGGCAGGGGGTATAAGTCTCAGCTCTCCTCTGGCAGATCTATAGTGCTCTATCTCCATTCTAGCACTACAATCTCCTTATCGCTTTTATTCCATCATACTGGGCGTTACTGAGAACACACCACATCAGAGACTGATTATATCTGTTGGGACTTTAACCCATGCTGTGCTGGGTTTTCACCCTGTCATGCCTGACCTGTGACAGTATCTGAACTCTCTCACTTACTATTATACTGGCACTGTGTAGGTATAAGTCTAAGTCCTGTATTGCACCTGTCTATTTTGCTGAGATACGCTATAGCCCGTCAAGGGTAATTCTCATTGTGTTTGTTTTAATAAAACTGTGTTTTATCCTAACCCACTGTGTCTGAGTGTTGAACAAACCGTTACAGTACGAAAAGGCCATGACCTCAGACAGTAAAGGTGAAGGTAATTCACAGAACATCCACTGAAGGATGGATGTGCACGAGCAAGGCCTGGACCAGTTGGCACTGGCCTTGCAGACATTACTTGAACATACGATACACCTTGATAAACCAAGTCAGAATCCGGTGGTTCCCCCAGTTTTGACACCGGGGAATCATTCCGTGACTATTGCTGCTCCTACTAGAGGGTTAACGGCGGCAGCGCCATTACCGCTCAGATGTGATGGTGAACCTACCCTATGCAGAGGGTTTATTAATCAATTAGAGATATTCTTTTTGCCTTCCCCAAAGACCGGAGCAAGGTTGGGTTCATGATATCATTACTAACGGGCAGAGCCCTGGCTTGGGCCAATCCTCTGTGGGAGAATGCCAAACCCTGCACTCAGGACTTCAGGCAGTTCGTACGAATGTTCCGGAGAGTGTTTGAGGTCCCTGGTAGAGCCGCCTTTGCTGCCAAGAGATTGATGGAGGCACAACAGGGTAATCGTACCGTGGGCGATTATGCTATAGAATTTCATACATTGGCAGCAGAGGTAGGATGGAATAACGAGGTGTTAGTGGCAGCTTTTGCTCAAGGTCTTACCGATCATATCAAAGATGAAATAGCTGCGAGAGAAATACCCAATGACTTGGACGAATACATTGATTATGTCATTCTAATTGATTCCCTTATTCGTGAAAGACGCATGGCTAAAGACCGTAGGCCACAGCCTACAAACTACGGGCAAAGCAGCCTTTTGAACCCACCCATGCCTCCCTCGCCTCCCATGCCTCCTGATCATTTACCTGAATCCAGCAAACCAATGCAACTCGGGTTCACCAAACTCACAAAGGAGGAACGGGCACACCGCAGGAGGCAGGGCCTATGTTTATCCTGTGGCAAGGCTGGGCACCTATTACGCACTTGTACGGTACTTCCGGGAAATTAACACACCTAGGGTACCTTGGGGGACAGGCCCTAGGTGGTGTTCAGCAGTCCCTAGTTCCAAGTACACAGAAACCCACTATCCAGATGGTATTTTCATGGGCAGAACAGCCAGTTGAGGTTCTGGCCCTGGTGGATTCCGGTGCAGCCGGTTACTTCATGGATTATTCATTTGCCGAGTTACATAAGATTCCTTTGGTCATGAGGGACTCTCCCTTAGCCATTGAAGCCATTGACGGCAGACCATTGGAACCGGTGCTGATTACTATGAAAACTATTCCTATTACAATGACTATTGGGGCCCTCCACAAGGAGGAATTATGATTTCAGATAATTCATTCCCCTCATCATGTGGTCATTCTGGGGTTCCCATGGCTACATCTGCACAACCCTCAGTTTGATTGGCAGAGATGTGAGGTCACATCTTGGTCCGAGTATTGCATGGAGCATTGTATGTCGCACCCAGTTAAGATTTTATGTACCTCTCCCTCTGTGCCAGCTGAATTCCACAAATTAAGTGACATATTCAGTAAGGGAGAGGCTAGCGTATTGCCTCAGCACAGAACTTATGATTGCACTATTGATTTGCCTCCGGGCGTAGTGCCTCCCAGGGGTCGCACGTACCCACTGTCGTGCAATGAGAATAAGGCTATGGAAGACTACATTGATGAAGCCCTTAAAAGGTGGATTATACGCAAGTCTTCTTCACCGGCTGGTGCTGGTTTCTTTTTTGTGAAAAAGAAAAATGGCGAATTAAGACCTTGCATTGACTACCTTGGATTGAATAAACTCATGTTCAAAAATGCCTACCTCATACCACTTATTACGGAACTATTTGACAGGTTAAAAGGTTTCTCCATTTTTACGAAACTTGATCTATGGGCCGCTTATAACCTGATCAGAATAAAGGCTGGGGATGAGTGGAAAACGGCATTTAATACCAGATCTGGGCATTATGAATACCTAGTTATGCCATTTGGCCTCTGTAATGCACCTGCGGTATTTCAAGAATTTATTAATGACATCCTCCGTGACATGCTTCAGTCCTGTGTTGTCGTATACCTTGATGACATACTTATTGATTCAGCTAATCTATCCCAACACATCAAGGATGTGTCTGAGGTCTTGCTTTGCTTAAGCAAGAATAAACTATTCTGTAAATTGGTTCAAAGTGCCTTTCCTGGGTTTCGTGATCTCTAAAGATGGCATTGCCATGGACCAGGAGAAACTCGCAGCTGTGTTACAATGGCCACGACCCAAGGAGTTAAAAGCTATTCAGCGCTTTCTTGGATTTGCCAATTATTATAGGAAATGTATCCAGAACTTTTCCACGATTGTTAAACCTCTGTCTGACCTTACGCACAAGGGTGCTAATCCATCCCAATGCTCTGAGGCAGCTGAAAACGCTTTTGAGACATTGAAGTCTGCTTTCGCATCCGCTCCTGTACTGTCCCACCCCAACCCTGCTCTGCCATTTACATTGGAAGTTGATGCCTCCGAAATAGGGGTAGGGGCAGTACTGTCTCAGCGCCCAGTTGCGGGAGACAACTTGAGACCTTGTGGGTTCTTCTCAAAGAAACTTTCTAGTGCACAAAGCCACTATGAAATTGGTGACAGAGAACTCCTGGCTATTATTCTCGCTTTGAAGGAATGGCGTCACCTACTGGAGTGTACTAGAGCTCCGTACTAATTTTAACTGACCACAAGAACCTGACTTATCTCTCAGAAGCGAAAAGGTTGTCCTCTCGTCAGGCCAGAGGGACACTGTTTCTATCCCGATTTAACTTTGTAGTATCCTACCTGCCGGGCTCTAAAAGCGTTAGGGCGGATGCCCTGTCTAGACAATTTAGGCCAGAGGTAGAGAAGGATGAGCCTCCCATGCCTATCATTCAGCCTGATCGTATTCTGGCTACTGTAAGTACTAGTATCACTTTGCCACTGGGGGAACAGATTTTGACTACCCAGGCTACGACACCTCCAGAAACCCCAGTAGGCAAGTGTTTTGTTGATGAGCCATTCCGTACCCGTCTACTTGCGACATATCACTCGTCTAAGGCTGCTGGGCATATTGAGAGGGATCAATTAATATGGTCTCTCTCATAAGTATTTTGGTGGCCCTCCCGTAGAGCCGATTGCTCCGCATTCACTGCAGCCTGTACCACCTGAGCTTGTGCCCAAACCCCCAGACACCTCCCAGTGGGCTTACTTCAACCTGTACCTAATGGCGAATGCCCGTGGTCCCACATATCCATTGATTTCCTGGGAGAACTGCCTGCGTCCAGGGGGTATTCGTTTATTTTAATGGTGGTTGACAGATTTTCAAAGATGGCTCATTTCGTACCCCTTTCTGGTCTTCATTCAGCCCAGGAGCTGGCAGTGGTCTTTGCTAGAGAGGTGTTCCGCTTGCATGGGGTTCCTAAAGTCGTGGTGTCTGACCGGGGGAGCCAATTCATGTCTAGATTTTGGAGGGCATTCTGTAGCCAGATGGGCATTCAATTGTCCTTTTCCTCCGCCTACCATCCCCAGACCAATGGGGCCGCTGAGCGTGCCAATCAGGGACTGGAGCAGTTCCTGCTCTGTTTTGTGACTGATCATCACAACAATTGGGCTGACCTGTAGCCATGGGCAGAGTTCGCCAGGAATTGTGCAATTAATTCATCATCTGGGAGCTCCCCCTTCCTCATCAACTACGGGTTTCAGCCATGCCTGCTCCCGGACTCATTCCAGTCGCAGCAGATTCCAGCTCTGGACGAGCATATTGAGCAACTCCGCTCCACTTGGGCACAGGTTCAAAGGACCCTCAGACAGTCATTTCAGCGTCATCAGCGACATGCCAACCGTAGACGGCTGCCAGCGGTCTGCTTTCAGTTTGGGGACAGGGTATGGCTCTCCTCCAGAAATCTTAATCTGCAAGTTCCATCCAATAAGCTGGCTCCCCAGTTCATTGGTCCCTTCAGGGTGATCCGTAAGGTTAATCCTGTCTCATATGCCTTGGAACTCCCAGCATCTATGCTCATACATAATGTGTTCCATGTGTCCCTGTTAAAACCTCTGGTATGCAACCGCTACACTTCCACTCTGGTGGTTCCTGGTTCTGTGGATGTTCAGGGCCAAGAAGAGTACGAAGTTCAAAGCATAATTGATTCATGGAGATTTAGAGGAAAATTGCAATATTTGGTCCATTGGAAGGGCTATGGCCCTGAAGAACGTTCATGGGTTGATCAGAAGGACCTTCATGCCCCTAGGTTATTGGGCAATTTTAACTCTAAATATCCCCAGAAACCAAGACCCTTTTCCAGGAGAGGGGGTCTTTGAGAGGGGGGTACTATCATGGTGCCCGTTCTTTCTGTCAGTCTCTGTGTGTTGCGCTCCTATTGGCTGAGCTATGTTTGGCCCGCCCAGTATGGCCTTTTTATACTGGACTCTGGCACCTGTCTGGTGCCCTTTCGTGGTATTCCTGTACCAGTGCTGACTTGAGTTGCTGTGTTCCCGTGTACCGACTTGGCCCATTTGACTACTCCGCTTCTGGTTCCTGCTCCGTGATCCGACCCGGCCTGGCTGACTTTCCTACTCCGTGACCTGACCCGGTTTTCTGACGTTCCTGCTCCATGATTCGACCCGGCCTGGCTGACTTCCTGCTCCGTGACCTGACCCGGCTTGCCTGACGTTCCTGCTCTGTGATCCGGCCTGGCTCTCCAGTTCCTGCTTCGTGGTGTCGCTTGGGCAACATTCTGACTTCCGCTTGTCTGGGCCTACCAGACAGTGTGTCTGTGCTGTCTCCGTTACTGCTACAGCAGTGTACCTATCGATGAGCCTTCCGTTAACTCTTGCAGAGCTACTGTTGCCTCCATTACTGCTACGGCATTGTACCTATTGCTGAGCCTTCTGTTAACTCTTGCAGAGCTACTGTTGCCTCCGTTACTGCTGTGGCAGTGTGCCTGTGTTTGCGTTTCCGTTCAGCTCTTGCAGAGTACTATTGCCTCCGTTACTGCACTGGTAAGGTACCCTTGGCTATTCCGTTCAGCTCTAGCAGAGTACTGTTGCCTCCGTTACTGCACGGGCAGGGTGCTCTTGGCTCTATTCCGTTCAGCTTGTGCAGAGTACTGTTGCCTCCGTTACGGCACTGGCAGGGTGCCCTTGGCTCTATTCCGTACAGCTCTTGCAGAGTATTGTGTGGCCTCCGTTTACTGCTATGGCAGGGGGTATAAGTCTCAGCTCTGCTCTGGCAGATCTATAGTGCTCTATCTCCTTTCTAGCACTACAATCTCCTTATCGCTTTTATTCCATCATACTGGGCGTTACTGAGAACACACCACATCAGAGACTGATTATATCTGTTGGGACTTTAACCCATGCTGAAGGGAACAGGGATAAGGTGTGTAATACTTATGCTCGGTACCTATAGGGTTAATGGTTACATTTGACTGCTTTGCAGAAATTCATGTACTAGGGAGGAAATCACTAGACTAGTTTGTTCCAGCTCTTATCTGTGTAATTGCAACAATCGTTAGAATATGTTCAAAGCTGCAAAGCTTCCAGACCCCCCCACGGGGGAGGAGATGGGATGCTGAAGAATATGTTATCTGCATTCTCTCCCCTTCCCCCCCTTCCTGTGAACAAGTTTTGCTTTTCTGTTTTTTTATAATTTTCTGCTCTATGTTGAAACTGTGAAACTGTGCACCTCGCCCCTCCCTGTAGGGGACGGGGCTGTATAGGGCTATAAAGGTTTTGTATGATAAGAATAAAGAGAGAGCTTGTATTGTATACGCTGTTGTGTGTGTTTCTTTGCGAACTTTACAGCCTCCCAGTATACTGGTAAATTGACATAGATATCATAGACAGACTGATAATAAGAGGGTGAAAGGTATCTCTTCAGGCAGCGATCCAGGTAATTGCCCCAACAGATGGTGGAGAATGCGGGCAATGTGCGTCCATGGGTAAGTGACTATATGTTGTCGCCGTCTCAGGGATCACATTGCCGTGTTAAGGGTTGAGTGAAATAGGGAGATAGGGAGTGAGTCTCTGTTAGTCTAATATATAAGCGCGCTATATAAATATAGATTGCAGTAATGGCAATCAGGAATATAGACTGCAGTAATAGCAGTCAGGAATATAGATTGCAGTAATGGCAATCAGGAATATAGACTGCAGTAATAGCAGTCAGGCATATAGATTGCAGTAATGGCAATCAGGAATATAGATTGCAGTAATAGCAATCAGGGTTAGAGTCACAGTAATGGTGACCGAGTCACAGTAATAGTGATTCAGGACTAAGGTAGTTGGAGACAACCACAGGATTAGGATATTGGTAGTTCAGGATAGCCACAGTAATGGTGGTCAGAGTCACAGTAATGGTGACCGAGTCACAGTCATAGTGACTCAGGAGAACTACAGGTTAAAATTAGTGGTTCACAACTACAGGATTATTAGGCAACAGAACACTCATTATCTATAGAATCTATAGAGTCCCTCTGTGAGTCTATGTCAATAATCTACTGTTCTGTCCTCTCTTGTCTGTCAAATTGTTTCGTGATACTATATGATTACTATGCACTGGTGTTGAGATATGGATGTTTGTAGAGATGTCAATTAAGTATTGTATCAAAGGATATTAGAGGCTGAGAATAAGTATTGTGTTATTGTGTGCTGTCCCCGGTTCAGGTGAAGGTAAGCACTGGGACCGGGTGTTATTCCAGGTGAAGGTGAGCACCTGAATTTTTACTCCTTTTCTTTTCCTCGTTTATTTGACATTGTGATTGCATTGTATTGTACAACTTGTTGTAAGATGGGTGGTCAAGAGAGTAAGACCCCAGAGATAGGGGAAGATTGTATACACTATGTAGAGAGACTGACAGGGGGTTCCTATTACACTATTCCATTCGTGTCTAATTTGGTCCTGCAAGATACCACCCACTGACTTTCTCCCCTGATCACTGGGAAAATGTACAACTGTCTCATATTTGTTGCGCATGGCTAACCTGTTTACATACATGTTATGTGTCGTTTGTCTGGGGTAGATACGTGCCCTGTTCCGGAGGGATATAGTAAGTGAGCACAGAAAGAGGGAGAGTGTGCCTACATCACCAGAGAGAGAGACTTGAGGGACTAAATGGGAAAGTTATTCAGAGTGTGTGGATTATTGCTATCAAAATCAGGTACTAACACATTATGCATTCATTTAGTGACAGCTAGGCAGGGGTTAAGCCGCCATGCTTGTAAAATGTTGATGCTATGAGAAAGTTAGCGCAGCTCCGATTCCCCCTCCCTTCTCTTCCATTCTACCTCTCCCCCTTGTTCTCTCTGTTCTTAGATAAGACACAAGTAACGGAATTTCAAGGACACCAACGCTGCTGTTTTCTTAAAGGTCCTATTGTTAAGATGTTGTCTAGTAGCTGGGAACTAACAGCTGACAGGGGCAGGTTTTTGTACATTTATGTGGAAATGTATTGCCAGGATCAGGTACTGGTAGGCCACCAGTAATTAGCCTGGACAGGCACACGGTATTGGTTCTGAGATAAAATGTTGCAACATTTAGGTAAATTCAATCCTAATTTTGTGTAATCAATTGTATGGATCCAAGCAAGTAAAAATATGGATTTGTTAAAGAAATTACCAATGTGTTATAGATAATAGAACTGAAATTATGTTCTTGAGTGAGAAGAGGCAGGAATGTGGGGGCTGTCTTGCTGGAAGTGTCTGAGGGGGTTTTGGCATTGGTCTTACCGGTTCAATGGTTCTCAGTGATCTAAGACCGAGTAGTCCAGCCAGTCCACCCGGCATGGTCACGGGCACCCCTTCCTCTCCTGTTTTGACTTCTTGGGAAACATATGTTTCAACTGAAGTGGTGCACCCAATGTGTATGTGTATATATGTATATATATGCATATGTTCAACTGAAGATTTGTTGAATTGTGATTTAGCCTCCATAAGAACAAATTGTAGTTATGTATATGTGCCCTTTGCAACCTGTTGTCTGTTAATTAGAGAAACAACAGTCCTGCTTTCCCTGAAAATGACAGGAAGGGGTTAAATGCCTGTGTGCTGATTCTCTCCCACTATGAGACGATCGCGCAGCATCAGACCCCTCCCTCTCCTGTGTAAATCCTTCCCAGTTGTAATAATGTTATGGGGGAATGAAAGAGAAAAGATTGTTGACACATATAAGAAATTAACTTCTAATGAAATTAGAGACAGATAAGTAGGGACTGCAGATGCATTCCCTCTTAATGACGTGACTGATAATGTATTATTATTTTACTGTTCTCTGATCCTGGGGTCCGTGCGGACATGTGGGGAACCTCCTTTGAATCTTCCTGGGGTGCAGTAGGTTGTGCAGCAGAGGGATAAGTCCCTTGCCGCATCTTTGCATGGATTTAGGGAAACATTGAGAGTGTGTTGAGCGAGCCAGTAAGTGAAGTAATGGAGAAAGAAAGGACAGAAGTTATGTACAGAGATACAGAGAAAGACAAAAAGACTAGGCAGATATTGAAGGACCATGTAAAGTTTAATGCTTTAGCAATTGCAGGTAAAGTTGGCACTGTTGAAGCAGGTAGAAAGAATAATGTAAGTGGTACAGCGAGATCTAAGCAGGTAGGAAAGAATACATGTTTTTACTGTAAACAGGAAGGACATTGGAAGTGAATTTGCCCCAAGCTGAGAAATAAGTATGGATATACAGACAGAAATCCCCAGGAAGAAGGTGTATCTGTTATTGGTGATGCAGACAGAAATGACTCACCTAATAAGACAGAATAGGAAGGGATCAGGATCAGATTTTTTTTTTTAGCATTATCCTATAGTGCAGGAGGGTGGAATTCATAGTGAAGAAAACTATCAGTATAGTAGGGGTGGATTGAATTCCCTCCTCTATGCCATATATACAACCTATGGAAGTTACCATAGAAGGGACTATGGTCCAAGATGGTTTTCTCCTATCAGAGTCATGCCCCATTGCACTGTTGGGAAGGGATTTGTTGACCAGATTGAGGACAGAGATAACTTTTGACGCTGACAAGATAGAGGTATATGTACCTGACTATTATGACTTGACTTTCCATATGGCACTGAGACACACTTCCCAAGATAGTCATGATTCAGACATCCCGGAGGAGGTTCTGCGCTCAGTGCCCTCTGCTGTTTGAGCAGCTGGAAAGCCAGGGGTTGGTAGAGATGCCCGACCCGTTATTGACTTGCAGCCTAATGCAGGACCGGTCTAGGTCAGATAGTACCCCATCAGCAAAGAGGCTAGGCAAGGGTTAAGCTAATAGTGGCCAATATTTTGACTGAAGGATTGTATAACAAACTGACTATGATTCTCCTGATATGATAGTATGGGATGAACTGAAGCGGGTGCTGATGTTCTCCCCTGCTTTAGCTCTGCCAAAACCAGTTACCCTATTGACCGAGGACATAAATGATCCTCCAGAGCATGACTGTGTAGACGCCCTGGAGGAAGTGACTTTACCCAGACCAGATTTGTACAAAGTAAGTTAGAAACTTGTTGGGATTTGTGTGATATATACTTGTAAATAAATCCTAAAATGTGACATATTCTAATCACTGGGGCCAGGCAATGGGCTTGGGTGTCATTTGAACGGCTCCAGATAGATTATATTGGGTTGTTTTGCAACCTGTACTGGGATTTTAGTATGCTGTTGTAATAATTGATTAATTGTTTCAGTGGCTAGAGACATTTCTTTTGAAAGGAGCTACTGCGGGATCAGTAGCTAAGGTGTTAATAAGAAAAGTGATTCCAAGGTTTGGTTTGCCTCGAGTCATTGGGTCAGACCATGGAAAACATGTTACAGTTGAAATTGTTAAAAGTAATTGTGTCACTCTAGGGGTGAACTGGAGATATCATACCCCCTGGGGGCCTCAATCCTCTGGACAAGTTGAGAGGATGAACCAGACTCTTAAGCGCTCTCTGACCAAACTATGTACTGAACTAAGACTCAAATGGCCAGAGGCGCTTCCCCGTGTCTTGACTCACTTCAGGGTGACCCCTTCCAAATCCTTAAAAGTTTAGTCCTTAAGAGATCCTCTTCGGTAGGCCCTGGAATAGGATTGTGATGTATCACGGATCTACCTTAGTGATTGGTAATCAGCAGATTATGGATTATGTAACTGCTTTGCAGCATACCCTTTCTTTTCTTCCCAGATTTTCTGTTCCACAGCCTTTGCTTTCGGCTGGCCCAGTGCAAGTTTCCAGATTGGAGAGTGGGTATATGTACAGACATGGAGAACAGAGTGTTTGGAGCCCCAGTGGAAGGGTCCATTCCAGATTCTGTTGACGGCGCAGTCAAGCTGCATAAAGGAAAGACCTGGATATACCACGCCAGAGTGAAAGCTGCACCAGAGCCTGAGCAGGATAAAGGCCCTGTGCCCTCCCATTGCCCCGCAGATGCCCAGAGGGAGGCAGAACAGGGTGAAGGTCTGAGGCTTTTGTTCAGGAAATACCAGCAAGTAGGCTTATTGCATCGCCTACCTCCGTGGGACCAGTCAGCAGGCTTATTGCATCGCCTACCTCCGTGGGACCAGTCAGCAGGCTTATTGCATCGCCTGCCACCGTGCGATCATCAAGTAGGTGTTTTGACGGGCATAATAATCCCTGACCACCTGCCTCCGTGGGACAAGACCATCATGAAGATCCATCCCTTTGGAAAGCTAGCACCCTATGGCAGTGAAAGTGGCCTGCTTGGGGAGGTGCCCCTAAAGATAGAAAATGATGGTCTAATGTGTATTAACATTATAAGTGTGGGGGGTGGAAGGCTGGCTTATGTATGCAACTTATGTCTCACCCTCACTCACGTAAGGATTTCTAAAAGGCCACCTCTGCACTGGGGTCAGATGGACTGCAGAGACACCCCGGAGACCCGTGCGAACTCCAATGTCTGGATCTACTTAGCACCAGCATGTTATGAACATTACGAACTTTTGCTTGTGCAACATGGTTAGCCCTACTGACGTTATGACCACTTGCCTCATCAGCGTGCCTGTTTCGCTAGCTGTAATCCAAAAGTATTATTGTTCTTTATGTCCTATTTAAGTTTTTTGCTTTGCCTCATTGCCAAACGGTGTAGTTCCCCTGGGTCAGGTCCTTACACCCAGTATTTAAGGCACCTCCACAGTCCTGCACCACTATATGATAATGCCTTATCCAGGTTGTAAGATTTGTGTGAGTCCGGGTACACCCGGACTCAAAGGAGGGATTGAAAGGATTGTATAAGGGTTAAATATTCTTAGGGTTAAATTGTTTGTGTAACAAGTCATTACATATTGGTCAAACAGGCCATGTTAACATTATAAAGGGACGCAGCAATAATAGGGTTAAAATTGACATTTGCTAAGGTTTGCAGAAACCTGTGTAAAGGAGAAATGACTAACCCAAATACAGCCAGCCAAATCCTGTTTGTTCTCGTTTTCTTATCTATTCGTTGAAGGCCATGCTTGTTCTTTGCAAGAAATACAAATGCTGATATGTGTTCAAGGCTGTCTTGGGAAATTTGCAGATCTTCCACTGTAGTGTTGCCCCCCCCTCAGTAAAGGAAGGGGGAGTCTATAAAATGATTGGGGAAACTTGCTGTACTTACATCCCTGATAATACAGGACCCACTGGTAAGGTAACTAAAGCAATTCAGAAATTAGAAGACTTATCCTTTGAATTAAAAAGGTGTTCAGGCATAACCGACCCCTGGGACAGATATTTCCTAGACTGGTTCTCCGGCTGGAAGGGTATTCTGGCCAAAGTAGGCATTGTTCTTTTGTTCATTCTCATTATATATCTGATCATTAAACTATTGCTCTGTTGCTGTTCACACCATGCCTGTCACTCCCCTGCCAATCCGTATGCCCCTTACTTGAAAATGTTATCCCGCCGCCCTACCTCTCCCACCCCTTGCTATGATGATGTCCAGGGCCCAGTGTAACCCACAGAGTTTAGTTTGGTGAATCAGTTTAGTACTGATTCAAAGAAGGGATTGAAGGGAACAGGGATAAGGTGTGTAATACTTATGCTCAGTACCTATAGGGTTAATGGTTACATTTGACTGCTTTGCAGAAATTCATGTACTAGGGAGGAAATCACTAGACTAGTTTGTTCCAGCTCTTATCTGTGTAATTGCAACAATCGTTAGAATATGTTCAAAGCTGCAAAGCTTCCAGACCCCCCCATGGGGGAGGAGATGGGATGCTGAAGAATATGTTATCTGCATTCTCTCCCCTTCCCCCCCTTCCTGTGAACAAGTTTTGCTTTTCTGTTTTTTTATAATTTTCTGCTCTATGTTGAAACTGTGAAACTGTGCACCTCGCCCCTCCCTGTAGGGGAGGGGGCTGTATAGGGCTATAAAGGTTTTGTATGATAAGAATAAAGAGAGAGCTTGTATTGTATACGCTGTTGTGCGTGTTTCTTTGCGAACTTTACAGCCTCCCAGTATACTGGTAAATTGACATAGATATCATAGACAGACTGATAATAAGAGGGTGAAAGGTATCTCTTCAGGCAGCGATCCAGGTAATTGCCCCAACACATGCTGTGCTGGGTTTTCACCCTGTCATGCCTGACCTGTGACAGTATATGAACTCTCTCACTTACTATTATACTGGGCCTGTGTAGGCATAAGTCTAAGTCCTGTATTGCACCTGTCTATTCTGCTGAGATACGCTATAGCCCGTCAAAGGTAATTCTCTTTGTGTTTGTTTTAAAAAAAATGTGTTTTATCCTAACCCACTGTGTCTGAGTGTTGAACAAACCGTTACACACCCTCCGTCTCCTAGGCCAAAAGTAAACACCAGGGGTACAAGCCTCCTCAGGACATCATGCTGGGCTCATAGGGCTTTATTAACTCTAGAATTTAGCATTATTGATCCAGAAACGAAGAATGCTTACCCCTGGGCAGCAGTTACAGCACCAACTTAACCCCCTGTGTATTCATTTGGCGACCCACTCATATCAGCATTACTTCGCTACCCCCTCCCACAGACCATAGCCCCACTTTATTACTTCCTCACACTGCCAGCATCCCCATACTTCCCCCTTCACTCAATCAGCTGCTCATGGCTCTATCAATCACCCACATTCCCTCAGACACACAAGACAGGGCGGCTCAACCTGTAGCACCCAGGGGCGTTATTACTACACACCAGGGTACTTCAGCGGGGGGTCAGGCACTACACAGCTGCAGGAATTTGATGTGGGCTGCTATTAAGGGCATCAGGGGCACCCAGGAGTCCCGTATTCAGGGAGGCACTTTCCACGTACAGGCAGGAGGGAGCATGGCTCCATGGGGGGTGGGGGAAATACAGATGCCAACAGCAGAGAGGAGATTCATGGAGAAAAAGAAGACATCAGCCCCAACTGAGACAAAGTACAGAGGTACAGGAACTGTCTGTCTCAGATGAACAAGATAATGACAACACAAATGATTCTGATGATTGTTACAGTAAGG
Organism: Rhinophrynus dorsalis; assembly: GCA_037306005.1. Classification (NCBI taxonomy): domain Eukaryota; kingdom Metazoa; phylum Chordata; class Amphibia; order Anura; family Rhinophrynidae; genus Rhinophrynus; species Rhinophrynus dorsalis. The sequence continues at coordinate 118,252,256 of CM074727.1, read as the reverse complement.
TTGACTCAGAGGAGTCTACCAGCACCTCTGACTGAGACACTGACTCACAAAACTAAGACTCTGACTCAGATGACAGCAACAAAGTGGTGGTTCTTGTTTAAAAAAAGTTTGAAGAAGCTGTGGGGAATTGGTAAAAAATGAGTAAGGAAGGGTAGGTTGGAGGAGCAAGTAGGGAAGAATTTTAAGTTCACCAGGGATGGGGACACTCACGTTTGCGGCTTATCTACCCCATTTGATCACATCCCCATCAAAGTGCACAGGCTCATCATAGCCAGAAAGTTTGTGGGCGTCTTAAAATTAACTTACCAGGCAGTAGAGGATAAGGAGGACGGGGTTAAGAAGGAAAAAGGTATACACAGACAAACATATTATGGATAGGAATCAGGTGCTTTGCAGCTTACACAAGCTTCTATATGGTTCATAACCCAGAGTAGGGTTTGAATTTGTTCAAATACCATGATTTAATTGTAGATACACATGTGGCTTATGGAGGAAGCGCATGGTTGGATTATGATTGTGCATTCCAAAGGAAGATGGCACGTAGTGAGGTCCTTATTATGGTAGCAAAGATATGAACCTGTGGTCCAGGCTAGTCACACATTGGGGGCGATGCCTACACGAGGGCCGCAGAAAAACACCTTGCAAGGACAGCACAGTCGAGATCACTGTTTCCCATACAAAGAAAGGTTTTGCATGGCGGTGCAGACACGCTTGTGCGAAATGCTGGGGATTACCCAGGCACCTCATGTGGAAAGAAGAAGGCAGGGAAGTCAGGTTACCACAGGACAAAGTCAGGCAGGCACAAATGAATGTGGGGAAGGCGCTGGAGGTGGAGAAGGTGACATTGACAGAGTTGTAGTCAATTCTGCGTACTCTAAATTTTGCCTCTAGAGTGATCCCAATGGGAATGGTTTTCAGAAGATGGCTACAGTTAATGTGAGGAAGCCCTTTCTTTACATTCAGCTCACTAGACATCTGAAGGAGTACTTAAGTGTATCGATTTCAATGGGGTAAGGCTGTGGACAACAGCCCCAGCAGATTTTTTCCTATTGTAGTGGCCATAGAATCCTGGCAGGAACATTTTGCTAATTGCACAGTAATCTTTTGGAAGGATAACATGAGTGTAGTGCATGCCATCAATAATCTATCATCCCATTGCCAACCAGTGCTCAGTTTGCTACGCTACTTGGTGTTGCTGTGTATGTAGTGTAAAGTACATTTCTAGGCCAGGTACATTCCAGGGGTGGACAACTGTGTGGTAGATGCATTATCTAGGGGGTAGTAGGAAACATTTCTTAGCCCGGTCTCAGATGCGAACACTGTTGGTTGTGTTTGTCCACCACATCTATTGCACTTGGTGATGATGATCTAGATGTGTTGGTCAGAAAGCTCTTGTCTCATAAGACTTGGACACACATAGTGTACAGCGTTTTCAGTTTAGAGTAAGTTTGTAAGGGAAAGGGGTGCAAATAGTTATAGAGACAGGCAGGCTTGCATACTCAGGTACATTAGGCACATGAGAAGGGGGGGGGGGTGCCTCCAGGGCAAAGGTGGCCACAACACTGTCTGGCATATCTTTTTTCTCTCGACTAAGAAGGATAAGAAATGTGCCTGACAGGTTGTCGTCTGCTGTATAATGAAGAAGTGGGGGAAGGAAGCAGGTCCTACCCCTGACTCGAGGAGGCCCATAGATGGTGAATGGTTTGCATCAATATTAAAGGTACTCCCTAAGATATGAAACTCTCCTTTTGAGGCCTCTTTGTTTAAATGCGCCTTTGTGATGGCCTTATGTGGGACATTCTGACTAAGAGATATGGTGGCGCCAGTAAAGGGAGTGGGGGGTTGAACGCAGGGCATGTTGAATTATCAGAGCGGGGGTGCATCGTCTGCAGCGGACTTCAAAAACTGCCCAGGAAGGTATAAGCAGTTAGGTACGCATGCCCCCATAAGGGAGGCAGCCTGCTCAATTGCAGCGGTAAGTGACTTTAAGAGCATTAGATCACCAGTGGGAAGGTCGTTTTTAAAGCATGCTGACTGTTCCACCCTGTCGATTTTCCAGATCAGAGCGATGCTGCACAGAGCACTGGCCTTGGTCGGATTAGACCCAACACCAGATGGTACTCACTCATTTATATATATACTAGCAATATTGGCACTACATTGTCCGTGCTGTTAACAAGGACTGCTTTAAAGGGACAGTAAAAAAATATTTAGCATTTTGTAGTGCTTAAAAAGTTGAATTGAATGCAAAAAACCCTATCTTTCAAACAGCTATGGTTTGACAGATATTCCTATTCAAAGTTCCCCCTTCCCTCCCTTTTCCCTGACGTCAGCGCTGTGCTGACTGCAGGTGAGTCCTGTCCGGGGACCAACTAAAGGCTCTGCAGCAGAGCCGCAATCATGTTATTTAAAAAGAATGACTTCATTGGAAAGGTCTACAACGTGTGCGTGGTTTGCAAGCATACTTTGTAGACCATGCCAATGCAGTAATTTGTTTTAAATAATGTGATTGCGGCTCTGCTTAAGAGCCTCCTCGTGTCAGCCGACTGTAAAGCTGACAGCAGGAAACGTCAAACTTTGAATGCATATATCTCTCAAACCATAGCGGTTTGAGATATAAGGTTTTTTTGCATTCAATTCAACTTTTTAAGCACTACAAAATGCTAAATATTTTTTCTGGGACATTACTGTCCCTTTAATGAGTGGCTTGTTGAATTATCAGTGCGCATGTGTGAGCAACAGCATGAGAGTATTGTGTATAGTGTTTTGTGTATAGTGCATTGCGTATAGGATATTGAGTAATAGCATTTTGTGTATTGCAGATTGCATATACCATTTTGCCTATTGCGTACAGTATATTGAGTTTTGCCTACTGAGTATAGCAGTTTTCCTATTGCTTATAGCATTTGGCATTTAGCATTTTGTTATACTGTTTGGCGTATATCGTATTGTGTATAGCATTTGACATTTTGCTTTTGATGTACCGCATATTGCACCTGACATATCATATAGCACTTTGCATATAGCGTTTGGCGAATTGTGGATAATGTTTTGTATATAGGGCTTGGCGTATAGCGTTTTGCAAATTGCTTATTGCGTTTGGGGAATTGCACATGGCATATTGCTCTTGATGAATTGTGTATCACATTTGGAGTATATCGTCTGCCATAAACTCTTTCATGAATTGCATATTACGTTTGGTGTATAGTGTTATGCTTATAGCATTTGGCACACAGTGTATAGCATTTGGGGTATAGCTTTTTGCGTATTGCATATAGAATTTGGCGTACCGCGGTTAGCAAATTGGGTATAGCATTTGGCGTATTGCGTTTGGAGAAGTGCATATAGCGTTTGGGTATTGCATTTGGCATATACCGTCTGCCATATACCGTTTGATGAATTGTGTATAGCGTATTGCATTTGGCACATTGCATATAGCATTTTGTGTATTGCATATATCATTTGGCGTATAGCTGTTGGCAAATTGCATAGAGCATTTGGCTTATATCGTATGACAAAGAGCGTTTGGCATAATGCGTATAGCTGTTGCCATATTGCGTATAGCTTTTTGCATATTGCGTATACCATTTAGCGTATAACATTTGCGGTTTTGAGTCCTGCATTTGGTATATATCGTTTGGTATATAGAGCTTTGCGTATAGCGTTTGGCTTATAACGCTTGGCATATAATGTACAGGATGCATTTTGTGCATAGCGTTTGGCATTTGGGTAGTGCGTATATAGTTGTGTGTTGTACTTTTAGTGTTTGGCATATAGTATAGCATTGTGCCTATTGCACGTAACATTTTGTGTACAGCAGGCACACAGAAGTCTTCTTTTAAATATATATATATATATATATATATATATATATATATATATATATACAGGTGAAAATCTGGGGCATACAAAAGATATGTATGCTCACTTGATGCTGATTAACATGTCAATTTTTGTCTAACTCAGAGTTAGTGGATCCGCTGGGTAAAGCATTCATCTTGGGGCACTCGATGTGCATTGGGTGGAGAGACAAGAAGCCACATCAGAGGGAGGCAGACAGTTAGGCATCCCATAGGAATGCTTATAGGCTTTCTGGCTAGGTAAAAAGGGCCTAAAATGAGGACAGGTGTGGGATTTGTGGCTGGCGGCATTGTTTACTTGGGGCCAGCCGCAAGTCGTGGTGATCCATGCTGATGGTAACAACCGAGCTACTGTAAAGTACACATGCCAGAGGATCTGGGACACCTGCCCCCTCATCTGGTCAGAAATGGTGCACAGGTTGTTGTAGCAGGGGGCCAAATTTCCCGCCCACACCATTAACAGAGCTTGACAAATTTTTGCCTTCCTGTGTGGAGTACACTATCATGCATAACAAGATTCTTGAGATGGTGTGCACCGAAATATTGAGGGGTTGCAGTTATTTAACAGAGCACTAGTCTCTAGGCTGGGTCTAAGCAATAGGGAGGGAGCAGAGGGACAGCTTAGAGGCCCCTCTTTGACTGGTGGAATGTGGGTTCCCCAGGCTGCCTCAGTATGGCTTGGCCTCAGAAGGTATTGTTTCCAGAAGGCCTGGCTGACACGGAGCCGCCCAATGAAAGTTCCGGTTGGCTTTGGGGCTGGGTGCATGGCGGCCTGTTTTTAACATGGTGGGCTAATGCCGTCTGGCACTGGGGTAAGGGGAGGGTTTGGGGTGGTTTCAGTGTTTCAGTGCACACTTGTATACACAGGAACTCATGGTTTGAAAGTAGTGGCCCTCACATGGCATCCATGAAGGCTGTTGTCCCTGGGGGTTCTACATTAGAAGTGAGGTCCACCATGGGCAAATAGGTGAAACCCACTTTAATAAAGCTGTGACCTCTTTATTCTCAACAATGTCTGTGTTTGTGTGTTTCTTTTTAGTGTGTTGTGTTTTAATTGTTTTGGGAGGGCTGTGTTTGTTGGTTTTGAGGGAAAAAGGTGGGTAATGATGCCTGGCCTTCTTATGGAAGCCTGAAGGGGTAATATGCCCTTGAATGGGCATTAAGATGGTTGGCAGCCCTCCACACCCATGGGCTGGGGGATACGCTCCCTTCCCCAGTACTCTAGGTGGGGTTTGAAGGGCCAATCACCTAAGGGCGAGGCGGGAGAGCCTGTAGGGTGGTGGGAGTAGTGGAGAGGTGGGACTAGTTGCATAAAAAGGTGTGTTGGTAAGTAGGTACAGTAACTGACCTTTTTGTTTTCCCTCCCTACCACCCTTTCGAACTGCCTCTGCTACAGCGGATCGAAGTAGATTAGCAGCAGCTACAGAAAAGGCTGTGCTTAGGTCACAAGATTGCAGAATGTAGGTCATGTTAGGACCATAATGTGGGTCCACAGGCCTCCTCAGTGTGGCTTAGCCTCAGAAAGTTCAGTTTCCAGAGGTCCTGGCTGACAGGGAGCCGGATCCCGCCCATTGAAGGTTCAGGTTGGCTTTGGGGCTGAATTCACGGTGGTCCTTTGTTAACAGGGCAGGCTAATGCCAGGGGGCTAAAAGACAAAAAAGAAAGAGAAAGGGCACAGAGCCATCTAAGAGTTATCTGCAAGGTGGGTATATAAAATACCCCCCCAAAATAGTGCTCACCACTATTTCTCATCAATAAGGCTCAGTGTCCAGGTTAGGAATTGAACTATTTATTGAATCACTTTACAAATGGTATAAAAATGTAATTATACATGCCCAAAAACACCCAACGCGTTTCGTATACCTTCTGTACACTTTTTCAAGGGCCAGATAAAAATAATCAGCGATGATAATTTTTATCTGGCCCTTGAGAAAGTATACAGAAGGTATACAACATGCGTTGGGTGTTTTTGGGCATTTATAATTACATTTTATACCATTTGTAAAGTGATTCAATAAATAGTTCAATTCGTATCCTGGATACTGAGCCTCATTGATGAGAAATAGTGGATGACCTTTGGGAAGAGATCCATATAGCTGATCATCTGGCTCCTGCACACTACTTACAATATTGCTATTTGGTAAGCACCACTATTTTGGGGGGGCTATTTTATATACCCACCTTGCAGATATACACTTAGATGGCTCAGCGCCCTTTCTCTTTCTTTTTTGTCTTTTAGCTATTTGCTGACATCTGCCACAAGTGTCCTACAGGGCTGTAACGTCTATGAATATATGATAGAAGATCTATTTTGGAATATATAGCGGATCAATCATCTCAAAATTTAGATATCTAGAGGTGGACTACTCGTCAAATGAACCACGTATTATTTCTGCAATATTTAATATATTAAAGAGCTTATATTGATTTTATTTACCGCCATAATGCAATATTGACGATTAGCATTACCTATTGCCTTTTATTCATTTTGTAGATTATTTTCTGATTTTCTAGGCACCACAAGTTTTGTTTTTGTAATGCCAGGGGGCACTGACGTAAGGGGAGGGCTAGAGGAGGTGTTGGTGCGGACCTGCATCCACAGGGCCTCAAGGTTTGGAAACGAGTGGCCATCACAGACATCCAGGGAAGGCCATGAGTACCTTAGAACCCCCTACATACCTACAGGGTGGCAGGCAGCTGGATGCGAGGGCTCAAGCTGCCAGGGCTGGACATAGCAACCATGCCAGATGTTGGCCTGGGGGCCATGCATTACATGGGGGGGTTCTCCAAGGGTATATATATCAAACCAACTTTATTATTGTTGGGACCACTTTATTCCCACCAACCAGTTGCTGTGTTCATGTTTTCTTTGCAGTAAATTGTGTTATAATTGTTTGGGGGGGGGCTGGATTTGGTGGTTTTGTAGAAAACTGTGGGTAGTGATGCCTGTCCATTGTATATACCTTTTCTCCTATTACAAAGACAGCAGGATATATACATCTGCTTCTAGTACACATAAAGTAGAACGTATACCACTGCTCCTAATACACATACATCTTGTTGTATTCCTTTTATTTCACAGACATCAAGAGGTATAGGTCTACTCCTAATATTCAGGGAGCAGGAAGAAATTCCCCGGAAGGGACCGCAGGGTACAGGAGGGGAAGCATGTCATGGGGAGGGTTGATGCATGAAGGAAGTGAGTATGAGGGGAGGAGTAAATAAAAATAGCTTAAAGGGTTGGTGACAGGAAATGGACAAGTTTGTCTGGAGGAAGAGGGGACAGAGGAAGCTTTGCTACAAGTCTCTCCAGTGCCTTGTTTGCTGGCCAAGTACCTGTTCCAGGGGCCTGTGGAGAGAGGGTGCGTGGAGCCTTGGACGGTTTTGTGGAGGCCTCCTACCGGACCTGGCGGCTGGTTCCTGCAGTGCGCTGTCTCGGCGTCTATCCTTCCTGCTACTGGGCGGCCTTTGTGGGATCTGTGGCGCTGGGTCCTCCAGACTTCACCACTGCGCTCCCTTCCTGAGGATGAGCTTCCTGGCTGCGTGGGAACAGCTGTGTAGCGGTTTCTCTGACCCTGCGATTGGTCCCGGGTGCATCGCATGGCAGGAGTTGCTGTCACCTCCGCTAGAGGTTTGTTGGTAGAGGGGGACGCGGACATCCTCGCTGTCCGTTGGAGTCTTGGAGCGACCGTGAGCTGCATGGGCAGCCGGCAGTGTGCCGCGCAGCCCAGGGGATGCGGAGGAGCAATGCTGCCTGGGACTCTGTTGGGACACGGTGCGACTGCCGGTTCCGGGTGCACCTCCCCGGCGGGCTGGTGGTGGCAGTGGCGTCTTCTCGCAGGCCCCAGGAGTTGCCGCTCTGGGGTGCTGGTGGCTTGCCTGTTTGAGTCAGCGGGAACGTCTGGCTCTGGGCTGGGACCTCTGGGGACGGACCTGCGACTGAGGTTTCCTCATCGGGGGAGTGGACTGCTGCAGGGGGGCGACGGGTTCGTCCAGCTGTCGGCTGGGATCTCGCTGTTGCTGGGGGACGGGGCTGCGGCAGTGGGGTTCACGCCTGGTGCGTGGCTCCGTTCCCTGGGATGCTCTGCTCCTTTTCACATCTCCCTTCTCTCTGCTCTTCGGGCTGGGGACTGGGTGCGCAGTGGTGCTGCTTGTGGGATGCTGGCTAGTGCACTCTGGGACACGGGATTTTAGTGGGGATCGCGAATTTGGGCTTGCGCCTGCTTGCTTTTGCGGTACTCGCACTTGGCTGCTTTGGCCTGTTCTTTGGATGGCTTGTTCTCCTCCTTGGTTCATTCTGCCTTGTTTCTTTTCTTGCTTCATGGGAGTCTGTCCGTGTTTTTCTCTCTTGTGTGCCTTTTGTGTTTTCTCCTTTTTTGTCCCCTGCATGCTATTTGTTTTCTCTTTTCTTCTGATGTGGGTTCCCCTCTTTGCCCCCCCCCCATCTCCTTTTTCTTTCACTGTTTTTTCTTTTGTGCCTCTTGCTTAGGCCTGGCTGCGCTGCATTGGGGCTACCATGCTGGGGGGTGGGGGGTACTGTTCTTGTCCTTGACCCCTCTGTAGGCTTCTCCTCTCTGGGGTTCTCGGGCTTGTAGTTGATACGATTGGTTACTAGTGAAATACACAATAATAAAAAAAAAAAAAAAAAAAAAAAAAAAAAGAAATGTATGTGTTTATGTATGTGTGTGTGTGTATATATATGTGTATATATCTTGATATTTATATGTATATATATATATATATATATATATATATGTGTGTGTATGTGTCGCTGTTAATAGATACATGATTGTGGTACTTTCACTTGCGGAATGCTGGTAGTATGTCTGGTGTAACGGGCTGGTATGCTGCCGGTCCTGGCTCCCTGGGATGGCTGACTGGATGACTTACTGCGGTTCTTTGGGATGCTGCTGGGGTTCCTTGTCCGCAGGATGGATGTCTAGGGGATCCTCTGGGGAGTGTTTCTGGAGTACCTAATTCCTGTTCGGGTGTGGGATGGGGAGCTTTGGGTGTTCCAGTCTCTGTTAGGGTGCTTTCTTGCAGTAGTGCCGAAGAGCTGTTGGGTCGTACAGGCTGGCATCCTTCGGGGTCCAGGCTTCCTGAGGAGGTTCTTCAGACAGTAGGTTATGGCTTGTCTGTTTTCCTGGTACTTATATGTCCTGATGCACTTGTACAGTACATGGAGGGTGGTGCTGTGTGCCCGGACACCGCATGTGTCTTGTGTGGTGGTCTGTCTTCCTGCCCATGGTGCTTCAGAATTGGCTCGGCATGCCAGTTCGGGGCAGTGCTTCTCTTCCTGGTGGTCGGGTTGCGGTTTGACTACCTGACTGCGGGGGCGGGGACCTAGAGTTCCGTTATCACTTGTGCTCTGTGGTTTCCAGTCGTCTGGATGGAATTTTTCTGCTGGATGGATTGGCCGAGTGGTCCCGTGTGGTGGTATCATTTTCCTCCCCATGGTTTTTTGTTTTCGGAATTGGTGACCGGCATGTCAGTTCGTGGCAGTGTCTATGCCTTATGGGATGGTTGCTCCTCTGCCCGCTGTACTGGTGGTCCGCGGCGGGCTGTGCGGTGGAAACGGACACCCCAGGAGTCCTGTGTGGTGGTCTATCTTCATGCTCTTGGTTCCTCATAGTTGGTGTTCAACATGCCAGACCGTGGCAGTGTTTTCTCTTTCTGGCGTGTGGTGTGTGCTGGTTGCGGTCTACATCTGTTGCGGACGAATGGGGATGGAGATGCTCATTGCTCCCGCTGCGCGTGTGGAGCGCTGACGGTTGTGCAAGGGAACATATCGCCGCATGCTCCTGTATGGCGGTTCTGTATTACTCTGTTGGAGGTTGTCATGCCGCTTCCCAGTTGCTCTTACTTTTCTGGTGGGTTCAGTTCTGGTCCGGCGGTATATGTTGGTGCTTGTGTTTGTTTGGCACTGGTAGGTCTCTGTGTGTTGGACTGTTCGGATGGGTACTTATGTAGTTTTATATATTTGTGTATCTGTGTCTATGTATGGGTGTGGGTGTCAAGGGCATGGCATCGCATCGGGGGGCGGCCACTGTGATCTGGTTTGTTCTTTGTTTTTGGGGGGGTTGGTGTATGAGGGTGCTTTGGAGTTAGTTATTATTTATTTATTTTATTTCTTTAGTAAATCTTTGCATGCATTGAGAGTTCTCTCATTTTCAAGTACATCCTGGGGAAGTTTAGATGTGTTACGGGTTTGGACGGCTTATGTGTGTGTGTTGGTATGTGTTCACGTGGTGTTTGTGTGTCTATGCATTTCTAGGGGTCGGTTTTGTGGTTGGTGTGTTGCCTGCGGATATGTGTGGCTCTTCCGGTGGGTGGTTCCTTTCCTCTGCCTGCTCCGGCGCTGGGCCATGGCGGTTGGGGAGACAGTGTATCGGTCTGTGGGGCATGGTTGCTCTATGTTGGTGGGTGTATGGTGCCATTGTCCAGTGGGTTTGGTTTCACGGTCCTCGGGTTCACCCTTGTTTTTTCTGTCCCTGAGAGTGGTGCGTTATGTTTCGCTTTGTTGTGGCCCTGTCTCTTGGTGTTTATCGGTCTGCCTGTCTTCATTCCTTTACGCAGGGTACATTTTCGCCCCCCCCCTCACCCCCCCCTCCCGGGCGGCACATATGGCTATGGGTGTTTTGGTGCGTGGGTGTGTTATTCAGTGGCGGGGTTGACTGGGTATTTCTGGGTCTGGAATGGGGTATGCGTATAGGGTCGTAGGTAACAGGGTGTCGTAGTGGATGAGGCTGGAAATGGACATGCGGCCAGCAGGTACAGCCCATGCCAATAGCGCCCCTGTTGATCCAGAGGGAGGCAACAGGGAAGCCCTCTGGAGCAGTTTCCGATGTAGGTGTGTATGTGTGTGTGTGACAAATAGTTCTCCGGCTCTATATCCTATTTGCTTTGAAGTCTTCTGTCATAACTGTCAATATTGTTCTGTGCTGGATAGGCATCCATTGCTTTTGACTGCAGTTTTCATTATCTGCAAGCTCTCCATCCCGAGGCAATGAGGCAAATAGCTGTATATAGCTATGTCTTTATGGATGTGTCGATGATTGGGGTCAGTATGGAGTTTTTTGACTGTTCTGGCGTTGTGGTGGTCGGCTGCTGGTGACAGCTAGCACGATTGGTTAGTGGTCCAGGTGTATGGTGGGGTTCCGCTGGCTTGTTTGGGGTTGTGAGGTGCCTTGTTCGGTACTCGTGTTTGCGGTACTGTGGGTTGCTGGGTTTTGGATGGTGATTTTGTTGTGTGTGGGGATGGTGAGTGTTTGTGGGATGGTTGGTGGCTGGTTCTGGCTGGTTGGTTTGGGGGTTTGGTTCTGTGGAGTCGGTTCTTGGGTGTGCCCGGTGAGGCTGTGTACTTTGCTTTTAAGGTGTTGTGGGGGACAGACCATTGTGTTCGGGGGTGTGGAGGGCCCGAGGGTCGAGGTGTCGATCGTCGGGCATGATGGCGGGGGCCCGGCTGGTCAAGGTATTGACAGTCGGGCCTTGTGGCGGATAGTACTTGCATGGTTTTCAGAGATCGATAACTGATGTGGTAAAGTTAGGGGATTTTATCATCGGGTGGAAGCCCTTTGGGAGTTTGCCCCGGACTTAGGTCGCTGGAGTTAACGTTACCCATTGAAGCTAAAGTGGTGGCCAATGGGGTAATTAATTGGGAATCAGCTGTAAGTGCTGAAAATGGTGGAATCAGCTGTAAGTGCTGAAAATGGTGGAATCAGCTGTAAGTGCTGAAAATGGTGGAATCAGCTGTTAAGTGCTGAAGAACATTGGGAGCAGCTGTTGGGCTGAAGAATGTGGGAATGTTGGCATGAGCCCGTACAATTTGGCCATGCTTGGTTAACGATTGATTATTGGTTAATGGTTAATTATTGTTTGTTGGAACAAGAATAATAATATGAGTGAAAAATAGTTAAATAAAGCTGTGGTCTGTTAACCCCAAAGTATATGTGTTTGTGTAGTCATTTATGGATCATACCCTCTCCCATGACAAGAAATTCCCCGGAAGGGACCGCAGGGTACAGGAGGGGAAGCATGTCATGGGGAGGGTTGATGCATGAAGGAAGTGAGTATGAGGGGAGGAGTAAATAAAAATAGCTTAAAGGGTTGGTGACAGGAAATGGACAAGTTTGTCTGGAGGAAGAGGGGACAGAGGAAGCTTCCCTCCCTCCCTCCCTCCCTTTCTGGTGTGTGCTCTGGTGGTATGTTTCGCTGGGCGGATAGTACTTGCATGGTTTTCAGAGATCGATAACTGATGTGGTAAAGTTAGGGGATTTTATCATCGGGCGGAAGCCCTTTGGGAGTTTGCCCCGGACTTAGGTCGCGGGAGTTAACGTTACCCATTGAAGCTAAAGTGGTGGCCAATGGGGTAATTAATTGGGAATCAGCTGTAAGTGCTGAAAATGGTGGAATCAGCTGTAAGTGCTGAAAATGGTGGAATCAGCTGTAAGTGCTGAAAATGGTGGAATCAGCTGTTAAGTGCTGAAGAACATTGGGAGCAGCTGTTGGGCTGAAGAATGTGGGAATGTTGGCATGAGCCCGTACAATTTGGCCATGCTTGGTTAACGATTGATTATTGGTTAATGGTTAATTATTGTTTGTTGGAACAAGAATAATAATATGAGTGAAAAATAGTTAAATAAAGCTGTGGTCTGTTAACCCCAAAGTATATGTGTTTGTGTAGTCATTTATGGATCATACCCTCTGCCATGACATGTATATCTCTACTGCTACTACACATGCTGCGGAACGTATACCCTCCTGCTAATGCATAGACAGAGCGTTGTACACCTTTCTGCCTTTTAAGCAGAAATGAAGATGTGAACTTCTCTGCCTATCATGCAGACATCAGGATGTATTCCTGTTACATAGACAAAAGAATGTATAAATCTCCTTCTGTTTCACAGCACGGTGTAAACATTTCCCCCAATACACAAACCTCAGGATATACATCTGTTACCTGGAATACCTATCCTGGTCTCGGGCCCGGCTCAGCTGGGGTCAGACATCAACCTCACCGTTGGCAACTCTACTAACTGCTTTGGCCACAGCAAAGGTGTCTCAGGAATGGACTACGCTCTCTAGCATTGCATCCAACATTACCCTCTACCTTCTAACAACAGTAGTAGGACCAGCATCTCTCTACTAAGCCTAGCCCAGAGAATATGATAGATGTGTTTGAAATGTGTTTGAAACCTCTCTCGTATTCCTGGGGTTAAACTCCCTATTAAAATTAATGGGAATTTTCACCTGTGATGCAGTTGATTTTCCCCAGAATTTCTCCATATTGCACACATATCATACCTCCATATATACTGTGTATGACACACATTATCTGTGTATGCCAATGTAGTCCCCAATGACTTTCTCTGCACTAGAATGTAACAGAATAACTAATTGGAATTTGGGCACCAGACGGTACTGATAATGTAAGAAAACACATGTTTAAACAGTAATAAGTTTGGAAATATGTATCTATCAGCAGTAGGAGTACACTTATTTTACTCAACAGGAAACTCCCTACAATATATATTTTTTTCATAAAAAAGTTTACTGCTCCTTTAAGATTTTTTTGGACTACAATTCCTACTGGCAGTTGAGGTTGAACAGTGGCAATATTTCAAAAGATGATGTCACAGAAGACAGATCAGTAAGTATGCAGTTTCTGATACTGACACTGATAGAACCTTCAGACTCTAGTAATAGAGGAAAGTAAACAGACTTTGCCAGTTTGAATCTTGTATCTGAGTGAGACAAGTGTATTTTGCGCACCATGGATTTCAGCATCTTCAATCAGCTTAGGCTGGAGGGAAAGCTCTGCGATGTAGTGATCAGAGCGAATGGCACTAACTTCAGTGCTCATAAGATCATTCTCTGTAGTTGTAGCCCGTATTTTCGGTAAGTGTGAGGATCAGACCACTAACCTCTATGTAGTAAAATCACATGTAGAACTCAAGGGAGAGTTTTTGGGCAGCATGTGTTGAAATCAGGCATGCTGCTTAACCCTTTCAGTGCCAGAGGGGTACTCAACACATTTGCAAAGCAATGTGTGCATCATACCTCACAACAACTCCAATGGCGAAAGAGGGACACTTCTGTTTTAGGTGGCATTTCTGGGGGCGTGGCTGGTAGGCGGGGCGTTTCCAAGAATTTTTAAGTTAATTTCTTGACCCATCTGCACCTCTTTGTGATAAATGACTTAGAGCAAGTCCAAAGTATTTTAATAGCCCATATTAATGTATAAACACATATACTGAAAATTAACAACACATTTATGTATGTTTTATTGCTGTAGAGCATTGTAATACACATCACTCATTCTGATGTCCTAAAAAGAGGGACAAAAGGGTAGAAAAGAGGGACAGAGGGATTTGGGTCTCAAAGAGGGACTGTCCCTCCTAAAGAGGGACACTTGGGAGGTATGGTGCATAACCTCTGGCACTCAAAGGGTTAAAGTAACAGCAACACATCCTAATAATAACCCCCATTAGGATGTTCTTAATATAATGAGGTAAGATAAAGGTTATTAATGGGGGGTGCAGATGTTCCTTTAAGAACAGGGTTGGCTCTCCTGTGGTTCTTGCACTCAGTCCTCAGTTTTTGCTGGTGATATTTGATGGCAGAGAATTATGAGTGATGTTGTCCTACAAAAACAAGAGGGTAAAAGGTTGCCTTACCCAGTCTAGTTTGTACATGTATTTCCACAATACAATGTTATTTTAATGTATAGTACATATGGGAAGCTGTATAAGATGAATACTTTCTTCTCTAAACAGTCAGATCATAGAGTCTGTATCTGCTCACATGTAATTGCCTCTCTATCCATATCTACGTATAGACACACACAAGGTTTGTCTATACGACATTCAGAACCTCTTTCTCTGGCTAGTACCAATATGCTGCTTTACGTTCAATAGAGTTCAAAGTCACAAGACAATTCAATCCCCTGATAAAGGAATAGAGGAGCAACTCTGGAGCACATCTACTGTGCCATAGAGGACAAATAGAAAAAAAAACAAATTTCCTTTAATTTATATGGGGCTTGTAACTGTTTAAGTGCTTGAGAGAGTTTCATGCATTACTTCACAATTTTGGTACATTTCAGTGGATTACTTCACAATTTAAATCTCTCTTGCATTTTATTTGTCCCCGTTAGAACAATTAGTTTGCTCCACAATTGTTCCTCTTTATTTCTGAACTAGTGTAAAAGTCCGTGTACAAGGGCCAAGGTCCGGGGCGATGTTAACCATTTGAGTGCCACAGGGGTGCACAACACATTGCTTTGCAATGTGTTGCATACCCCTCTGGAACTCAAAGGGTTAAGAGGGCAGTCATGCTCTGCGTCCTGCCGCCGAAGCAGTCATGCACTGTAGAAACTGCCTGAAAGCACAGAATGCCCCCAGCATACAACTCCCAGCATTCTGTGCGTTCAGGCAGTCTCTACAGAGCATGATGGCTTCTTACAAACATCCTAGCGATTATTATATAGGATATGGCCCTTCTTAATGAATAATGCAGTATTGGGAAGGATCCGGTCATCTGATTGGCTGATCTCAGTGTTCTGGCACAGAGTTTGATGGAATAATTAGAGAAATGTTTGTCTTGTGGGGAGATGCATTAATCTTCAATAATGGTTCTGTTTGGTAGTATAGACGCAATTAGACCCAATACCATCTTGTTGTATTGATTAAGCCGTCCTAGGGTGACCACATGTCCCGGAATGCCCGGGACTGTCCCTTAATTATGCTTGGTGTCCCGTGTCCCAAATGATACCCCTCCGGGACAATATAGAGTCCCGGATTCTGGTCCAGTAGAGTCACTCACCAGTCAACACTGAACAATAACATGCATGCTGCATGCACCACACCACTAGCCAATGAAGAGAGGATTTGCACAATGTTCCTCTCCTCATTGGCTCTGGCTGGCTGGTCTGTGTGTGCATGTGATACACTGACGGTGACGCAGACCAATGCAGCAGCATGCCATGTGATTAGGGTTGCCACCTTTTCTTGAAAAAAATACCGGCCATGGCATTCCCTCCATAGACTTAACATTGGACAGAAGCCAATTTTTTACCGGCCAACCGGTAAAATACCGGCTGGGTGGCAACCCTACATGTGATGTCTGAATCTGAGTGACTGTGAGTGAGCAGCATGTGTAGCTGCTGATTACTGTGCATCTCTCGGATCTCCGACCCTGACCCATGAAGGTAATAGATTAGATCGATCCTCAAACAAATATTTATCCCAAAGTGTTACTTACTTCACCGTAGGCAGGCTCCAGCCCTGGTGACAGCTCTCTATACCCGTCGGTGCTTACTTGGACAGGGACTGAGAGATCCACAGTGCTCCAGGCAGAGAGTTGTCATATTAGGGTGACCATATGCCCCGGAATGGCAGAATGGAAATGTGGTCACCCTAAGCTGTCCGCCCTATTTTATCCCTGTGATAAAGGCCTCAAATACAGTTATAGTGCCATGCCTTCACAGTGCCTTTGTCACAGTTCAGAAGTGTCAGTGTCTCCTTATCTAGTGGTTTCTTTGAATAATTTAATTCTACTTAATGAGGTATTTTCATGTTTTTGATGGTATGTTTTATATCGTAGTGAATATTTGCCGTATGCACTATGGTACAAGAGCTGGAGACAGCGTCAGAACTCACAGAATCAAATTTTTCTATCTGTCTAAGTCTGACAAAATGTGGATTTAGCCATAGATATCTGTGTGAACCTTAGATTTGATTTAACCCCTGAAGGGCCAGAGGGGGTGCAAGTCATTGTAAAGAGATGTGTTGTACGCTCACTCTCATATAACTGGAGCACATTGGAAGGATTGGCATATTTCTCCAAATATGTGTGTTTCAAAGTTCTAAGATGAAGTGTATATTACAGTTCAAGGTTGGCCATGTTTCAAAGATTGCATAATTAACCCTTTGAATGCCAGAGGGGTACATGATGCATTGTTCAGCACTCAAAGGGTTAAGTATATTTTAGCAGCCTCCGTAGGTGTCTAATGTATATCTCTTATTAAGAGAGTGATGTTTAACTTTAGATTGGTATAGAGAAGTTTGCATTACACTACAACACTTTTTTTTTAGAAATCCCTCTCTTTGTTTCTTATCTGAAAAAGTATTAGTTTGCCTGAATTACAGGAAGTCTAGATAATTATGTGCCTCACACCAGAAAAACCCAGTCACACATCTAATTCCATTCTTTGTTGTTTTTTTCTGCAAACAGGAAATTACTTACCGACGGCTGCAATAATAAACACAGAAACTTTTATAACATCCCTGGAGTTTCTGCTGCGACCCTGAGCTTAATTCTGGACTATGTATATACCAAGACTGTGACCATTACACCAAACAATGTCCATAAGCTGTTAGTTGCAGCCAAACATTTTGGTATCCTGGGCATTGTCAACGAGTGCTGCCAATTTCTAGAGGGGCAGCTTTGTTTGGAAAACTGCATTAGCACGTGGAAATTTGCAACTTATCACCACTGCCCAGAGCTGCGCCAGAAGTCCTTGCTGTTCATCCTTCACAAGTTTGAAGATATTGTGAAGGTCTCCACTGAGTTCCTGGACTTATCAGCAATGGAACTTTGTGAATTAATAGAAAAGGACGATCTAAACAGCAAACAGGAGGACACAGTGTTTCAAGCCATTGTAAAGTGGATTGACCATAGTCCAGAGAAGCGGAAGGAACACATTTCTCTACTGCTCCCTAAGGTAAGGTGAACAATTGTAACATTCACCCGATCTCCTATATAAGCTTTAATTCAAGATGCAAGCAGAGAACGACATCTTAGTACAGAAACTATACTGATAGTCTGTTCGCTGCATGTTATTATGTGCCTTCTTTAACACAGTAACAAGGACAATTGGGCTCAGAAATGAAATCCCAGATAAGTAGATTTTACATGTACTTTGTGACTTTCACAATCATATCTTTGTCATCTTCCTGTCATGAGCAGCAACTCCCACAATACAATTCAGAAGTCTCTGACATTTTTTGGGGAAAGTTATAACCATCCCTGCTATCCATGCCACTTCTGTGTGGTGGCTTTTAGATACCGATGCCAACATACAGCCTATACACTATTTCTTATTTTTTTATCATTCATTTTTCAAAAGCATCACATTTGTGTGCATCAATTTACTAGCAACACAGTTCAGAGTCATTCAAATAGAGAGAACAGCCTGAATTTGTAAGTAATTAAATGAGTATAAATAATCAATAGCCGAGATCACTACATTAGCAGTTAGTGCAGATTTTGCACCAGTCCACTGACATGGCACCACAAGGACCTGAATGAAGGCTCTTGTACAAGCAAATGACTGGGCCCTGGTTCTTGGCACCCGCTCACCAATGGAAATTCAGCCCATGCTCACTATTTATCTTCTTTATGTTATTACTTATTGCTGTCCTCACTGCCATTTTTTTATTTTGTATCATGATATTTTTAGTGATTCAGTTCCACATAATTATTGTCATTATAGTCGATCTATTTTGGACATATATAAGAACCCATGAGATCATTGTTGCTTGATTTATGTTCTTTGTAAGTAAACAGCACCTCAGGATGAATTAAAGCGGAACTTTCATCCTCTATAAAGTCGCCCTGCTATAATTAAGCAGGTAGCGACTAGCTTTAGAATATATATTTTACCTTTGAAAAGTAGCCCGTTCTAAAGAAATCAATCATTGTAGGAGGCCGGAACCCAGGCTACAGTGCAGACATCTTGTCTGGACGCCTGCGCTGTCAGTCCCGGTTTCCATTTAGTAGACTGCAGCATACCATATGGTTACCGGAACGGACTAACAGCACAGGCGTGCAGACTGCGCTTACCCGGCCGTCAGTCTCCTACAATGACTTATTTCTTTAGAACGGGCTACTTTTCAAAGGTAAACAATATATTCTGAAGCTAGTCACTACCTGCTTAATTATAGCAGGGCGCCTTTATAGCAGATGAAAGTTCCGCTTTAAATACCCTTACATGTTATGTCACAATACACTACTTAAAAGGTGCAGCGTCCACATGTCGGAAAGAAAAAAAACAACAACATTGTTTTAGCCCTTTGGATCCTAGAGATGTCTTCAACACATTAAAATGAAGTGTTGTTAGCATCCTAGTAGTTAATAAATACAGCACTGAGAAGCTTGTCCCTGCCAGTCCTTATGGGGCTCACACATTCTATAAATGTGTTGGCAATTTTTGAATTTTTCATCCTTCTGTGAATTCCTCCAAATCTGCTAAAGCCATCTTGTCTCCTTTTCCTGCTACTGTTTTTTTCCTTTCAATCTGAACTAAATTCTAGCTCACGGATTGCCAATTGTTGAACCTGCAACTGTTGTGAACTACAATTCTCATCCTCACCTACTGCCTGGTAAGGGATTATGGGAATTTTAGTCCCCAGCTGTGGGAGGCTCAGCATTTAATTAACGCTGCCAGAGTAATAAGTGGTTCTGATGTTTTGAAATATTTTGGAACCTTGTATGCCTCCCTTCTACTAAAATGCATGTAATCCTGAATAAACATATATACTCTCATCAACATATAAATAGCAAGATAATTCTACACTATAACAGCCCTTACAATAAGCAACCTCTTCCTCTTCTGAAGTTGAAAACTCCTTTCCTCAGTCTAAAAGCCAAAGTATTGTTTAAAAACAACTTTCCTGTTACATTTCTTAAAGTTAAAGTTAACTAAGTATGGATCCAATCACACAGCAATCAGGTGTACCTCTCACTTTATGTTGTCATTATGTCTTCATTTTTGTGGATGTAGTGATCTCTCTATTGAAGTCTGCCTCAAGGTCAAACCTTCTGACAACAAATAGTGGGTTCAAATAGACATGAATGACAAGTAAAGGTCACTAGTCTTCATCAGGGTACACTGAGACAGCAGTGAACTACAAGACAGATCAAATGCTCCTAAAATATTTAGGTAACAGTGATTGCTGTTTGAAGATTCTTACATAGACAAGTACTTCTGTTAAACTAATTAAGAGCTACATATTCCTGGTATAAAGGAATATGCAGCTGTAGATTGTAAGTTCTACGGGGCAGGGACCTCTTATCCTAATGTATACTCACCTGTCATTCCCCTTATGACTGCCTACATAAGCACTTAATCACCGCACTTATTGTACCCCTGCTGTATTAAATGTAATCTGTAAAGTGCCAAGTACACCGGTTGGCGCTATATAAATAAAAATATACAATACAATATAAAGTCCCCCTTCAAATCTCTCACTAATGATCAAAGAAAAGTAGACTGACCAAAATTTTAACTCTTTATGGACATAAAGGGATTTGAAAAGCAGTAGAAAGCAATGGTTTGCACTCCTGTCTGGTCCTTAAAGGATTAAGGAGCATCATGAACTGACAGGGTAGATGGTATTTGAGCAGATCAGGAAAGACTGAGAGCAAAAGCTCTCACTGTTGCTACAGCAACACAACATGCTTAGTAGAGTATTTTGTTTTATTAGATTAACAGTTTCAAAGACAAAAATACAATTCTAGCAAATCTGGGCCTAAGCAGTTGCGTAGTAGGTTGTAGATAAATCTTCAGTGCATCCAAAGTCCCTTTCAAATGGGAGTTATTAGATAGATATGGTGTAATTTATTTACCCTGAATTACTCAACTTCTGTTGTTATACATGTGTCCCATAATGTCAAATGAAGGAAAGAAACAGCTTTCATCAATTTTACCTAAAGTACTGTGCCTCTCTCTACCAGGTCCGACTTGCTTTAATAAGCAAAGAATATTTCATCAGCAATGTGCAAACCAACAGGTACGTGACTGACAACGTGAACTGTCAGGCAGTAATCCAAAGTGCTCTTGCTGCCATGGAGGAAATAAGTGTTAGTGGACTGTGTCATGCTAAGTCCATGAATCCTCTTGCTAGGCCACGACTACCATTTTCCATCATGCTTGCCATTGGTGGATGCAGTGGCAGAAGCCAGAAAACTGATATCAGTGCATATGATATCAAGACTGATCAATGGAACTCCATTGCAAAAATAGAGGAGGGCTCCCGGGAATTTCATGGAGCAGCACACCTGAATGGCTCTGTGTATATCGTTGGTGGAGTAGTAAATGGGATGCAATCAAGAAGTGTAAAAAGATTTGATCCTGAGACAAAAACAATCCACCAAGTGGGATCCATGCACCACAAAAGATCTTATGTCAGTGTGACTGTGCTAGACAACACCATCTATGCCATAGGGGGATGTGATGGCCGGGAACCCCTAAGGTCGGCAGAGAGATATAAGCCAGAGACCAATCAGTGGACCTTCATTGAGCCCATGCAGGAGCAGCGATCTTGTGCCAGTGCTGCCACATTGTTTGGAAAGGTAAGATACTACCAAGGTAGCATTATAGGGATGGTAATACTTGAAAATAATTTTATTTTATATTGTAACCCTTAAAAACACATTAAAAATAATATAAGTCTTAAACCTTTATGGTTTGGGAGATATTAGCAAGTAAAGTAAGGTAAATTTCCCTTTTCCTGGCTTTTTTTATCCAAGTCTGCCATCTAGTGGACAGATTTGGAAACCGGTCCACAGATCAACTGGCAGTTCTTCAGCAGTGCCGAGATCATGATCTTTAAAAATAATTACTTCATTGGAACTGTCTACAAAGTGGGCCTGGCTTGTAGACCACTTTGTAGACCATTCCAATGAAGAAATTCATTTTAAACATTGTGATCTTGGCACCTCTGAAGAGCCACGGCCGGTCTACGGACCGGATTTCAAATCTGACAGCTAGAGCAGTGACGTCACTCCAGGGGAAACTTTACTTGCTAATATCTCCCAAACCATAAAGGATTGGGAGATAAGACTGATATCATTTTTATGTTTTTTAAGGGCTACAATATAAAATAAAATTATATTCAAGTATTACTATCCCTTTAAAAAATTGATCCAA
Organism: Rhinophrynus dorsalis; assembly: GCA_037306005.1. Taxonomy (NCBI): domain Eukaryota; kingdom Metazoa; phylum Chordata; class Amphibia; order Anura; family Rhinophrynidae; genus Rhinophrynus; species Rhinophrynus dorsalis. The sequence continues at coordinate 118,230,464 of CM074727.1, read as the reverse complement.
GTTAACTATGATAGATGGCTTGCGTTACTCTTGGGATAGGTAAGATAGGTTCTTCTCAGTTCTTGGACACAATTCCCTCTAGATAAATCAACAGTCCTTTGACTGATAAGAGTTTACTGTCCAGAAAACAAGCTATATAGAGAGAAACTATGTTTTTGTTTGAACCCAGAAGAACACTAATCTTTACCTGTGATTACGCTCAGTAGCACATATATGATTTGTCTTATACGGGAAGGGGAAAAAAAGAGAACAAAAAACTATATTGTTATCATTTGTAGAAGTAAGTCTTGCTATAAAGATTCCTGGCTGTACTGCTTTTAGCAATAATTGTAAAACAATTACTCAAAGTTTATATCCATTTCTATGTAATTCTTTAAAGACCAGAGGGGTGAGATGCAATGTCTTGCATACCCATCTGTTCTTTAACTCACTGAGTGCCAGAGAGGGCTCCAATACACTGAGCTGCAATGTGCTGGATCCCTTTCTAGCACTCAAAGTGTTAAGGAAATTCATTTTAACACCAGTAGTCTTTACTGTGTTAGTATTTAATTGGATCTTAATGTATATGAAAAGTACATTTTTTGTTTAATTTTTTATATACTCATTTTGATTTTAACAATAGGAAAGAACAATAACTATGGGGGAACAAGATCATTTATAAGTATCTTTGTATTTTTTTTAATCACTGTTCATGTATAAGTGGCTAAGCAATGCACTGCTTACCCCTCTGGAACTCAAATGGTTAACCTAGATTGGTTACCTTCATGCAGCAGTATCTTACAGCGAAACTCTGTCCTAGTCTACAACCAGTCATGTACATTTTATTCAATCTAGTTCTATGACTTAATGCTAAAAACCATGTGTGGGGCTTTTCTCTGTTGGATTTCTCTTTAGGAATGTGTCTGCTTTTTGTGAGGACATGTGAGTTAATTGCAGAAAGGGAGCTTAGCTTAGTGAATAAGTCAGATATTATATTTACCGTCGAGATGGCAGTATGAAATATTCCTAATGACCTAAGTGTCTCTGTTAAACAAATTAAGAGCCGCTTTATTGTTATTCTTTAACAATATGTAGGTTCAAGGAGTTGGGAGGTTATTTTATTTCATTACTTGGAATATAGTTATCATCCCTGTTGCCTCATGTAGAACAATAATTTCCAAACCCTTAGAGCACTGCACACAATAACTAGCCTACTATAGTGCAGAATAGAAGACTTGATGGTGAATAGCAGGAGGGATATGGAGAAGGTTTGGAAAATTCTAGAACCTCCAGAATTAATCCCACATCTTCCTGGATTCTCCATCAGATCATAAGCCAGATATAATAACTGCATTCATAACTATTCATCAGATCCACAGACTTAGATAAATATTGAGCATAACCAGCTAGTGAACTGAAGCAAGTTGCAGAGAATGTTCTTCATTTGAAGATCCAACCATTGATATATTCATATGTGCTATGCATGTGTCTTTATAAATGGATCCTTTTCTTTACAAAGGTCTATGTATGCGGTGGCGTCAGTGATGAAGGAGAACACCTGAACACAGCAGAAGTGTACAATCCCGAGACCAACCGATGGACCACAATTGCCCCCATGATGACTAGACGCAGTGGACATTGCGTTATTTCTTACAGAAACAAAATATATGCGGTATGTAAAGCTGAGATTTTATCACTATCCTATATTATAATCTGCTAGGATGCTTCTCAGAAGCCGTCATGCACAGCAGAGACTGCTGCGTGTGCTGCAGTTATGCTCAGTAGATACTGCCCGCGCCACGGCTGATGCAGTGCGGGGTGCTGTGAATTCAGTCCAGAGTTCTCTCTGCACACCTTTGTGGGACCCAGTCAGGTGCGCACAGATGACCACGGTCTGAATTCAGAGCTCCCCACTCCGTATCAGCCCTGGAACGTTTGGGCAGTTGGTACTATGCATGACTGCAGCGCTGCTAGTGTTGGCACTTATACACGGGCTTTAAAACTAGTTTACTCCATATTTGTTTAGATATAACTTAGGTGGTGCTAGACAAAATACGGTAACTGTTGTTGGATGATGTAGCTGAACATTCAGGCCTTCGTCAGACCCCTGAATCATTGTTCTTGTGAATGTTGTAGCATCAATATTACATAGAATTAGACAAAGATCTATACAGTTGGAATTTGAGCAACCATAAATTATCATTTAAACTTTTGGAGACGAGAGATGTCAACAACACACTATGACACTTCAAGTCTCCTAGAGGTTAACCATCATACTTGTACCGTGTGCTAGAAGAAGATAAATGAAATAAAAACATGTTTATTCTTCTAGATATTAGTTATGTGATAAATGTTAAATGGCTTTATGTTCTTGTACACTTTAGAACAGTCTTTGAAACTGATACCTCAGAATAGTTGTTCTGGCACCATTTGAGACTGTACATTTCTGCTCTGAATTCGTAACTCTGTTTGGCCTGACTTTACCAATTGTGTTACTAGTGCTCACCAGGAAAGTATGAGGTTCATGATGTTTCTTCTTCATTACAGGTAGGAGGCTATGATGGGGAGACATGTCTCAGCAGTGCAGAATGTTACTGCCCTGTATCCAACACTTGGACTTCCATCCCTGACATGTTGACTCCACGCAATCACTTTGGCATGGAAGTAGTGGATGACCATCTGTTCCTAGTTGGCGGCCTTAATAACTCTTATAACAATCTTTATGATGAATTCTTTGATTCAAATGAGTGGCACTGCCACAAGAAAATGAGAACCGGCTACAGAGGACTAAGCTGCTGTGTTGTCTCTGGGCTCAGCAATATGAGAGATTACGCCCCACGCTAGAACTTCCATCAGTCTGCCACCAAGAGATCATGTCATCTTTTTTTATTGACTCATTTTGATTTAAACAATATGAAGGAACAATAACTGTCTAAGTTATTCTTAGTCCATTTGTCTTAAATGTGTAAATAAAGGAATTGAAAATGAAGTAAGAAATGTAATAATTTGTCGTCTTTAAGGACAGAAAGGTGTCACAATTGGGGTGTGTCTTTAAACAACTTCAAAACATATAACAAGAGATATGACAATTAGTGACAAGGAGGCTTGTGTCATGGAAGTGACAGGATCAGTCATAGACCATGTACTTTTTGTAGCAATGCTATTTTTAGCCCAATCCACAATAAAATGTCCCATCTGGGTCATGTTGCATATCGGCATACTAAATCCTTGGTTGCTGTGACATCTCTGAGGCATTGCAAAGGGGTTAATGAACCATGCAGGTAATTTTTCCACTGATGTTTTCTGTACTCCAGAATATTATTCTCATGTTATAGGAAAGCGTCCGAAAGAGACCCTATGACATTGCTATAACATACAGAACTTAGGGCAGCACTGAGACACAACATGCTACAAAAAGAAGCAACTTAAATCAGAATTGTAGCTATATATATATATATAAAAGTGGAGTATTTCATTACATACATAGCTCTAATTAAAAAACAAGATATAAAAGTGGTTTAACCCCCAGAGTTCCAGGGCAGTACGGTATATGGGCTTGCAAAGCTGATTCTGCTGTTCCAAGCCCATATGCCGCACCGCCGAATTGCAGTCACTGATAAAGGTAGTGACGTGACAAGACTTTCCTCAATCCCATTCAATCCTACCAGTAGGAGAAGGAGTGAAGCAGTAGACCATGTAGCTCCCCTGAGTAACCATTATTGATCTCCCAGCACAATTGGCTGGTAGATCTATAACTGGGGGGGGCATCAGGAGGGGTCTTGATGTCCCCCCACAAGATCTGATTAAAAATTAATAAAATAATAATAAAAAAATAACACTGTGTGTCATAGGGGTGTCCAGTGTGTGGCACACACAGGATATATTATTGGAGCCTTTTTCCTTTTATTCAGACCTGATTGGGGGCATCAGGACGGGGTTCTGATGCCCCCCAGATAGGTATGCATTAATCCCTTAGAGTCCGGTGACGTACCCGGACCGTCACGCTGGTCCGGTACTTAAGGACCAGTGACGGTCCTGGTACGTCACGTACTATTACTCACCGCGCTCCTGCAGGAACGCGGTGAGTAATACCAGGGACTGAATTTGATCGCTCCAAGACCGGAGCGATCTCTTTCAGTCCCTCAGTTCGGCGTGCCGCACCACGTGATCAGTCACGTGGGGCGGCACTCCAAAATTCTCTATCTGGTCCTTAAAGGACCACTCACCCCGCGGCCGCTGGTCGTTAAGGGGTTAAAAAGTTGAAAGAAAAACAAAACGCACACCACCCTGTGGCACACACACAGGATTAGTTTTTATTCCAGTATTCTTATTCTGACCCTGATGCCTGGATCCTGATGCAATCCCATTGAGGTATCATCCTATATAATAATTTGCTAGAAATTTTGTAATAACGCAGTCATGCGCAGTAGAGACTCCTGCACGTGCTGCAGTCATGCGCAGTAGAGATTGCCTGTGATGAGGCTGATACAGAGTGATGAGCTAAGAAGGAGCATCCCGTGCGGTATCATCCACGGAGCGGGCTGTCTCCACTGAGCATGACTGCACGACGACCAGCTGGCACTCTGTCAGCCAAGGAGTGTGTAGTCTCTACTGTGCATGACTGCCTGCACAGAGAGCAGGACACTTTCTAAAAAAAAATTAAGTTAAGGGGGACAGGGAGAAATGGGGGAGTGCCGAATACAGGTAATGAAAGGGGAGACACAGGCACCAGAGGAGACCTCACCTCAGTTAAAGAGTAGGCAGCTGTGTCAAGAATTTGATATGTTGCAGAGATGCCTGGACTCACTGTTTAGCTGTATGTTCAGTGGTGAGTTGAGGGCTGCTGAGCACTGCATATTTCCCCTTGCCTTTCCACTTCCTGCCCTAGTTGCCTGGATTCCGATAGGAGGATCTCCTCTGCTGTGAGTCAGGTGACCTGGTGAGGACCTGACATCACACATGTACTTCCTGTCATCTCCTCCTCCGCTCCACTCCAGTAAGTGTTTACTCCCAGATCAAGTAGTGTGATTATTATGTCACTTTCTTCTTTGTTGCATATTACCCCCCACTGCACTCTTTACTCTCCATTTGCTTCTCTGGTACCTATATTTTTCCACACATTTAACGCTCTGATCCCCATTGTCCTTTTTGTGTATCTGTTTCTCCTATTTTGCCAATCAATTGCCCCATATGCCACTGTATTATGCCTTTTCCCCATTGTGCCCTTGTTTCTCCGCTATGCCTATCTCATAGTGTATAAAGGTAAAGTGGAGTAAAACACCTCTCTATCATTCTAGGGATTAAAAGCCCCATATAAATATAGGAGAGAGTGAGTAGGGTATTGTACCTATTGTGTGGTCCCTGACTCTTACACTAGTAACAGGCCCTATGATTTCTGGGCAGATGTTCCTATCAGGGATCACCCAGTGGGCTGTGCAGTCATGGGTCAGTTGGGGGAGTCGTCTGGTAATTAGCTCTCCCCTATAAGTTTATATGATTTATGTGCTTTCTCACTATAACACTACTGGATTATGCATATATCTAATTTTAACTGGCAACACCGGGGTTAATTGTATACATTTGCCTCTTGGCCATGAGACAGATTGCTAGCAAAGATTTAGTTTCTAGACAGACAATCAGTTTATCCTTACTAATAATCGCCAAGCATTTCCCCTGACTCCTAGAGAGGAGAAGTAAGACATTTAGACAGTTATCAAACTTATCTCTGGGCCTCTGATAAGCAGAAGTATAATGTTCACTGCTTACACCTTTGCCCCCCTAAAAACTAGACAAATGACTGACAGCAATAACTGTCTCCAACTCTGATAATATCTGAGCACGCGTTCTGAGGTAATTTTTCTGTGCGTGGGCTCATGCTAATAAAAAGTATATAATGAGTAATTGTACCCCAATAAAATCAGTAGCGGACAGATCAGGGTACCAGATACTCTAACAAACAAGACTGATTTGTATGTAATATCATATTCCTATTATGCAAGCATGTCATGTGATTTTGAGATATTATGCGCCAATATTTAGAATAAGGAATAATTATATCTCATAATATTCACTCCTGATCTTTCACCCCAAATCCAGCTACAAATTTCAGACTGCCTCTTGGCCATTTCCTCCTGGATGGCACAACGTCAGCTGAAGATTAACATGGCCAAAACCGAACTGCTAATCTTCCCACCAAGACCTTGCCTAACACCTAGCTTCACCATTACAGTTGATGGAATTGATATTGATCCGGTCAGCTCAGCACGCTGCCCTGGGGCCATATTTGATTCCTCTCTTTCCTTCTCCCCTCACATTAACTCTGTGGCTAGATCATCTCGCTTCTTTCTCCGCAACATTGCTAAAATCCGCCCGTTCCTCTCCCAACAAACTACTAAAACTCTTATACGTGCCCTCATTCTGTCCCGCTTAGACTATTGCAATATCCTACTAACTGGCCTCCCTGCTACTCATCTTTCACCTATGCAATCTGTTTTAAACTCAGCTGCACGAATCACCACACTCTCCCCAAAAACTGAACCTGCACACATAATTCTCAGACATCTGTCATGGCTCCCAATTCAGCAGCGCATCAATTACAAAGTCCTTCTTCTCACCTTTAACGCTCTCCACACTGCTACCCCTCCTTACATCTCTTCCCTCATCTCCTATTATGTTCCTGGCCGCTTCCTTCGCTCAGCACACAATGCACTTCTTGTTGCACCATCCACACCCTCTGCCATCTCCCGTCTCAAACCTTTCTCGCTTTCTACTCCATACCTATGGAACTCCATACCCCTCTCCTTACGTCTAGAAAAATCCCCCTCTGTCTTTAAGTCTACCCTGAAGTCTTATCTTCTGGAGCACTAGGACCATGCACTGCCTTTGGCCAAACTCAGCACTTGTAATCTCAGCACTTAACACCCTCTTACCCCATTGTATGTCTCCCTTTACCCATTTAGACTGTAAGCTCCTTGGGGCAGGGACCTCTCTCCCATTGTTTCTATGAATGCCGCACTTATTTCATCCCCTCTTATTTATTGTAACATATGTCTATTGTAAGGCGCTGCGTACACTGTGTGGCGCCATATAAATAAAGATACATACATACATACATACAAGAACCCCACTTAGCACTATATTAGCCCTAAGAGTCTTATCCCTGTAGCAGGGGAGGTTAGTGGATCTCCCCTGAATGACCCACAATGCATTGCTCACCCAGAGCAATAATGGCCAAGTCTCAACCCACTCTAGCTTCCACTCAGTGCAGGGTTAGCTGTAAGTGTTGGCTAAGTCTGTCTAATCCTTCCCTAGCCCCCATTCAGAGAAAGGATAGCCCTAAGTACTGTCCAAGTCTATCTCTTCTCTCCCTAGCTCCCACTCAGCAAAGGGTTAGCTCTGCAATACTGGCCAAGTCTGCCTCATCGCTTCCTAGCTCCCATTCAATGAAGGGTTAGCCCTGCGGTTTTAGCCAAGTTTGTATCATCCCTCCCTAACTCCCACTCAGTGAAGGGTGCTTAGCCCTGCAGATTTGTCCAAGTCTGTGTCATCCCTCCCTAGCTCCCGCTTAGTGTAGGGTTAGCCCTAAGTATTGGCCAAATCTTTCTCATCCCTCCCTAGTTCCCACTCAGTGCAGGGTTAGCCCTCCCTTGAACCTGATACACCCATTTTCACCAGCCAATCACAGTATTAGCGGAATCACTTCCCTCTTGCACAGGGGAAAGGTTTAGCCACCCCCTTTCCTACACAGTGAAGAATTGTCCAACCCAACCCTCTACTATATGGACGTACAAGAGACATACACAGATCTCCTTCTGTCAGCTTTACATCTGACATCAGGAGAAGAGGAACTTTAGCGGAGGATATGTCTCAAACCATAGTGGTTTGAGAGATAGGATTTGTGGCATTTTGCTAATTTTTTAATCTCTACAAAACTCTAAACATTTTATAGGATTCACGAATTTACCTCATTGTATGGGGTTCACTATAACAATGTCTCCATGTATTTTTCCACCATGAGAAAGGTGCGTTAACAATGTTGTGTTAATCCTTTGAGTGCCAGAGAGGTACAGAACGCATTGCAAACCAATGCATTCGTTAACCCTCTGCCACTCTAATGGTTAATGAAAAAAGCCACATCAGAATGTTTCCCCCATCAAATGGCCAACATTCTCATCTCTCAAACTTAACTATGTTGCACAAAACCATGCAATGCATACATACACTGCCTACTACCTAGCCAGTTCTACTTGTGCCATGCCTGTACTTCCTGCTCTGACAGGAGACAGAAACATGGACTGTTAAGGGAACCCACAACGCCGGGTTGTCTTGGGCCATTGTTCTTGGTTTGTCCCTCTTGGATGCAGCTACAAGTGGGTAGCCAGGCCGGTCTTCGTGAATCATAGCTCCTATGAATGGGGGTCAGAAGAGACCCTTTAAATCATCCAGAAATAAAGACCCCAGGACACTTCTTAGTTGAAAATTATTACTCTATTTATTGGAGAAACACAGGGATATTTATAAAGAAACTGTCAGATACAATACACAATGGGAGTGTAAACAACTGGTACAATGGGGTTGGGGGTCCGGGGTGGAGGGGCACAAAACACAATGGGCAGAGTGTTTGGGTGTAAACACACTTACAAAGGAACAATAGACATTGTGGAGCCTTTAGCTAATTCAATCTTGCTGCTCCAATTCCTAACCAATAGGAATTGTAGTGACAAGAAACAACCAACCAATCAAAAGGTCGCCTACCTTCTCAATGTATTTCCTAACAACTTTTAACATGGGTGAGTAGGCAACCAATCGGGGAGCCACCTACTCTGTACAGTACAGTAGGCAGCCAATCAGAAAGCTGCCTACATTCAAACATGGGTGATGGGGAATTCTGAAAGTCCAGACCTAGTTTGTGGCTCTCCAGCCACCTGGAGCTGGGACTTCACCCAGAGCCTTTCACTCTTTTATGGTTTTTCCCATGGCTCTAAAAAGATCCCCTTGTATCGGACTATGGTCCGTTACACGGATATTTCATGCTTGTAATTGGGCGTATCCTGTGTCATCGTTCCGTCTGAGGAAGTATGTGTTACGGTTTTCTGACACTCAGACCACGGTAGAAAGTAAAAACACAGTTTTATTGAGAAAATGATAATAGAACAGTGCCCTTAGGGGCCAGTACAGGTATAATCAGTATTGGCAAAGTACAGACCAAGTAAAGGTTATGCAATACATATATGGATATATATAGACTGGGGAAATACCATACAGGGTTAAAGAGGAGAAACTGAAGCAACTCAGTCCTTGATTAGCCAACGCCCAGGATATGATAACAGTCTCTTGATGGTGAGAAAGGACTATAGTGTCTGCACTGAATCACTCTCAAGGTAGTAAAATGGAGCGCACCTATTGCCCAGAGCTGAGCCAATACCACCACCGTGGGATTCGTAAGAACGCTACTGCTAGAGCTGAAGAGACCAGAACCAGAATCGCCCTTAAAGTACACTCGGTAGTAACCCTGCGTGTGCCAACGGGATTGTGCCCAAACACCCTTAGGGTGCCAAGATAGACGGATACTGCACAAGCTATAGCGAGCTGGAGCACTGGGAAGTGCAGAGGATAACGTACACCCTGAGCGTTAGTGAACCAGAGCCAGGACACCCTTCCGATGTCGCACAGAATCCACACTGCAAGAGCGGACAAGCTACCAGCGCCAACCGGCACGGTCACGGTGCACACCGAACACCGGAACGGACAGTGCTCTGCGAGTGATGGTTAGGCTAGGTCTTACAGGCTCAAATCGTAACAGGCTCTAAGGGTAACCAGAGGCTTGGCAAGTGTATATGAGGCACGTAACCGGAGACTACAGGCACTGCACGGGTTAATATGGTTCGGTATAGGAGAGAACAGCTCAGCAGACAGCGGAATGATATAGCAACCTCAGGCAACAGCTCGGTAGAGAGAGAGAATCAGCGAGATACCAGACAGTTCAGAATTTCGCCGGAGCGACCGGAGCTACTCAGGAACACTGGAACGGCACACAGGACTGGAACGTCAACCGGAACCGGATAGAAACGGTAGCAGGAACATCAGCCGGAACAATGGGTCAATCACAAAGCAGGATCGTCAGCCAGAACCGGGTCAAACACGGAGCACAGTCGTCAGCCAGAATTGGGTCAATCACGGAGCAGGGTCGTCAGCCAGAATCGGGTCGATCACGGAGCAGGGTCGTCAGCCAGAACCGGGTCAATCACGGAGCAGGATCAGTAGAATAGTCAGACAAGCCGGGTCGGTACACAGGATACTCAGGAACTGAGCAACGAGGCGCAGGATCAGGAACACCACGAAAGGGCAACTGACAAGTGCCCAAGAGCCAGTATAAAAAGGAACATCCTGGGCGGGCCAATCAGCCTCCTCCAATGCACAGGTAACACAGCTAAGATTGACAGGGAATCACGGGGACCGTGATAGTATGTTCAATACGAAACGCATAGGCTTTTAACAGTTTATGCACCGCATTCACGTTTGTCACTGCTGAGTATTATAATGAGAGGACACATTTGAAGGCACTCTGCCCACTTGACAGATCACCCTTACTGAATACTCCGCTGACTAATGGCTATTAGATGAAAAGAGCTAGGAACGGTGCCAGGTCAGATCACACTTAGACTTAGAGATCGTGCTCCGGTTTCCATCATCTGGAGACAGCAGAGGAAGGTTAATTATCATCAAAACCGAAGGTCGTTAGCCACTAAACTTGCAAGCAAAGACGGAGTCTCCATATATTCGGCTTACAGAATTGCCGAGCTCTAGTCTATACCATACATACAGGTGACTGATATTCATATAGTCAAGCGTTCAGATTTCATCAGTGCATTTGCTGCTATAGATAGGAGAGATAGCCTTTTGATTCATCTAACAAGTGTGTTCACTTCTATTGTTTTACCTCCTGCAAGACTTTGCTGTTAGATCACACTGAATTGTTATTCAGTGTTATTTAGTGTCCCTTATCCAGACATCAGCTTGGTATCTACTTTCTATAATTTTTTTAGCATTGTATCTTTTATATAGGAACCGGATATACAGTGCATCCGCACTCTAATATCCAGTACCTTTTTAGGTTCCTACACTGTTTCATTGAATCTTATATAGGTATTGTAGCGTCTAATAGCAGACATTTGGTGCACTAAATTAATATTCTGTCTCCTGAAGTGTTGCTGGGTGCCCATTTGTTACATTCTACATTTTTTCTAATGGATGTGTTTCTTCTTAATAATCCATTTTTTTTATATATAGTATCATAGAGTGCTTTTCCATCATTCTTCTTGTTTCAGTTGTTTTTGTGGTCTGTCCATTATCAGACCACTGGGAACAATAGCGATCTTGTACTATATTATATACAGTTTTCTATTTAGTCTCAGTGGTCTATATCTTGCTAGCACCTATCCTGCATTGTTGTACACACACACACACATATATATATATTTACACACACACATTGTAATATATATATATATATATATATATATATATATATATATATATATATATATATATATATATAGGTTATCCATTCTAGGGGGGAGTCAGAGGGGGTCCTGATGTTATATTTAAAAAGTGGGCAATTGTCACCGGCAAGGATAGACTACCCTAATGGATAAGTTATCCGTGCTAGGGGGATGTCAGGAGGGGTCCTGATACCCCCTTTGAGGTCTGTAATTTATATTTTTGAACTAAATATAAGAAGAAATATAAGAAGAAAGCCCATATAACATACATGACACATATGTTATATGAGCTTTATTAAAAATGCCAGCAATTGTCGCCGGCATTGATCACCTATCTTACTGTAGGTGATACCTTGCCTATTAACCCTTTGAGTCCCAGAGGGTTAGCAAACACATTGCAATGTGTTGCTTCCTCGCTGGTACTCATAGGGTTAATCATGCAATACAAATAATGAGGGAATTTAAATGGAGAAAGAAAGTCATGGGAGTACTGTAAGTCGAATTTTAAAGGGGGGGGTTAAAAGGTTGAATATGAGCAATATTTGTCAAATTAAAATGGTGAAAGAAAGCACTACAATTAAAATTTCAAAGGCGGTGTTGGAATGTCGAAGGGGGCACTCTATGTCAGATTTTGATAATGTGGGGAACAGATCTAACGATAAACCTGATCTTACTGTTGTCAAATATCCGCCTATTTCTGTGGTGTTTGACATTATCCGACCCTTCCTCACCCAAGACACTACTAAAATACTAATCCAAACACTCATCATGTCCCGTCTTGACTACTGTAACTCACTACTAACTGGCCTTCCTCTCACCCGACTAAACCTACTACAGTCCATAATGAACTCCACTGCACGACTAATCTACCACACCCACCGCTTCTCTAATTCCAGCCCCCTCTGCCAATCCCTACACTGGCTTGTACTAGCACATAGAATTCAATTCAAAATTCTGGTGCTAACTTATAAAGCCCTTACTAACACCTCACCCCCCTATATCTCATCTCTCATTTCCAAATACACTCCCACTCGCCATCTTTGCTCTGCACCTGACCATCTCCTCTCCACAGCTCTTATTACATCCTCCCAATCCAACCTACAGGACTTCTCCCGTGCTGCACCCAAGCTCTGGAATTCCCTCCCCCGCCCCATCATACTCTCCCCTAGTCTTCAGATCTTCAGACGCTCCCTGAAAACTTACCTCTTCAGGGAAGCATATTAACTTCCTCCATAAACATTATCACCAAGAACCACCCCTTCCCTGGGCCACTGCACTCAATAACACTTCTCTCTCCAACCCACTCTAGCAGTTCATATGGAAGGAGACACACCCAATAGGACTTACACCTTCTGTGTCCAACCTACCTTCCTCTGGACTGTAAGCTCTCACGAGCAGGGCCCTCTGATCCTTCTGTTCTTCACATATGATTTACTATTTAATATCCCTGTATATCTATTCCCTATTGTACAGCGCTGCTGATTAAGTGTGCGCTATATAAATAAAGAATAATAATAATAATTATGCATTTGCATTTTCTTTAGGCAGTAGTTGAATAGAAGCAGACAACACCATTTTGTTAGTTAGAAATGTGTTGTCTACTCCAGCTTTGTTTTACCGTGGTTCTGCAATAGAATACTGACAAAACACGTTTGCAAAATACACGTTGCGTGATTTTAATGTATCACCGGTTTTAGCGCTGGTAATAGAATCGAGCCCCTGGTGCGCTGTCTTGTTTCTTTTTAATCTGTGGGATGAGGCTGTACTTGCTGCTCTGGTTAGTGACCTACTGACATCTAATATGTGAAATGCATTTAAGGTTGGATTCTAATGCAGGTGCTAATTTTACCTCTGCTTTTATCTCCAGGTTTCCCCATAGACTTTAATAGGAACATTTATGATAAATCGGGTGTTAAAATTTATCCCCAGCAATAAATTCCAGCTCCCAGTGCCTTGTGAAGTCCACATCTTGAGCACTGCTCCGGGCTCTCTCTCTCTCTCCTTCTCTGCGTGCACCGCTCCACCCTGTCATTCTGCAGGCAGAGAAGGGGGAGAGAGAGAGCCTAGAGCAGCTCTCAGGATATAGACTTCACAGGGCACTAAAGGATTATGGGAGTTATAGTGCTATTAATCCAGGGCATGTTTTAGCAGCAGCGACCTTTCATGTGCAGTCATGAGAATTTCACGTTTAAAAGCAGGGCGAGATTCTCATGTCGCCTTTTTAATCACAATGAATTGCTTAATGCAGTGTGGACCTCTCCTGATGCCCCACACCAAGGTCTGAAAAAACCCCAAAACAACGTGTGTGTGTACCAGAAGGGATGGGGGGTCCAACGCATTGCACGATAATGCGTTTGACACCCCCCCCCCCCCGTGGCACATGCAAGGGTTTTCCCCAAATATTTTTTATTTAGGACTCCTGATTCCCCTCAATGTCTGAATAAAATAATAATGAAAAAAATATTTTGTCTTCCACAGGAGTGTCCAATGCTTTGCAAAGTGATGCACTGGACCTCCAGTGGCACACAGAGGGTTCCATTGATAACTCTTTGGGTCGGCATCAGGATCCAGCCATCAAGGTCTGAATATAAAATACTGGACTCAAAATTATTACTGTGTGTCACGGAGATGGGGAGGGGTTGAGTTTTTTCCTTTCAACTTTTCAATGCAGACCTTGTTGAGGGGCATCAGGACCCCTCCTGATGCCCCTCAATCAGGTCTGAATAAAAAGAAAAAGTCTCCAATAAAACATCTTGTGTGTGCCAATCATTGGACACCCCTGTGGCACACACAGGGTTATTTATTTATTAATTTTTAAATCAGACTTCATGGGGGGACATCAGGACCTCTTCTGATGCCTCCCCCCATCACCCCCAGTTATTGATCTCCCAGCTGATTTTGTTGGGAGATCAATAATGAAGATTCAGGAGAGCTACTTGCTCTGTTGCTTCACTATTACCTCTACAAATAGGATTGAATGGGATTGGGAAAAGTCTTCTCATGTCACCACCTTAGTCAGTGAATGCAATTCTGTGGTGCGGCGTATGGCTTGGAACAGAAGGACCTACAGTTTTTTTTAATTACAGCTATGTATGAAATTAAATGCTCCACTTTTATATACAGCTACAATTCTGATTAGTTTACATAAATTGCTTTTTTTGTAGCATATGTTTCTCAGTGCTGCCCTAAGTTCTGTACGTTTTAGTAATTTCATATGGTCCATTTGGCACACTTTCCTATAATATGAGAATAATATTCATGAGTACAGAAAATATCAATGAAATAATTACCTGCATGCTTTATTAGCCCCTGTGCAATGCATTAGAGATGTCACAGCAACCAAGGATTTAGCATGCCGAGATGCAACATGTCCCAGATGGGACTTTTTATTATGGAATGGGCTAAAAATGGCATTGCTACAAGAAACTACAAAAAGTACATGGTCCATGACTGATCGTGTCACTTTCATGACACATGCCTCTCTGTCAGTAATTGTCATATCTCTAGTTATATGTTTTAAAGTTCATTTTATCATCCTGGTGTTTCTAGACACACCCCAGTTGTGACATCTTTCTGTCCTTAAACAGGAAAAATTATTACATTTCCCACTTCAGCTTCCCTTCCTTTATTTACCCATATAAGACAAATGGAACAAAGAATAACTTAGACACTTATTTCTTTTAACTGTTATATAGTTTTTTTATAGAAATAGAGGGCATACAGAAGGAACAGGGGAGAGCAATCATGAAGGGGGAGAGTGAGAGGAATCACTAAATTATTCTAAACTTAACTTATACCTAACTTGTACCTAACTTATATGTAACAAACTAATGTGCTGTAAAGAGAGAAGGTGGCATTATCACTTGGTGACAGACTGATGGAAGTTCTTCTAGGATGGGGTATAATCTCTTTCATTGCTGAGCCCAGACACAACACAGCAGCTTAGTCCTATGTATCCGGTTCTCATTTTCTTGTGACAGTGCCAATCATTTGAATAAAAGAACTCATCATAAAAATGGTTAGAGGAGGTATTAACGAAACCACCAGCAACAGATGGTCATCCACTACCTCCATGCCAAAGTGGTTTCATGGAGTCAGCATGTCTGGGATGGAAGTCCAGGTGTTGGATTCAGGGTAGCACTGCTGAGACACATTACCCATCATAGCCTCTTACTTGTAATGAAGAAGAAACTTCATGAACCTCATACTTTCCTGGTGAACACTAGTAACACAATAACTAAAGTTGGGTGAAACAGAGTTATGAAGGCAGGACAGAGATTCACAGTCTCAAATGGTGCAAGAAAAACTATTCTGAGGTATCAGTTTCAATGTCTTTGATAAAGTATACAAGACCATTAAGGCATTTAACATTTATCACATCACATATCTAGAAGAATAAACACGTTTTCATTTCATTTATCTACTTCTAGCACATAGTACAAACCAGTATGATGTGTAAACTCTAGGAGACTTTAGGTGTCATACTGTGTTGTTGGCATCTCTCATCTCCAAAAGTTTAAATGATAATTTATGGCTGCTCAGAAGCCAACATTATTGGTCTTTGTTTAATTATATGTAATACTGATGTTACAACATTCACAAAAGCAATGATTCCTTGCTCTGACGAAGGCCTGTATATTCAGTCACATCATCCAACAGTTACAAAGTTTTGTCCTTCACCACCTAATTTATATCTAACCAACTATTTTCTTTTAACTACACCATTTCTCCAATGGAGAAAATAGTGATAAAATCTCAGTTTTACATATCGCATAGATTTTCTTTCTGTAGGAGATAACCTGATGTCCACTGCGCCTGGTCATCATGGGGGCAATCATGGTCCATCGGTTGGTCACAGAATTGTAAACTTCTGCTATGTTGAGGTATTTGTCTTATTCATTGTAGCCACCACATACATAGACCTTGGTAAAGAAAAGGATCCATTTATAAAGACAAATGCATAGCACATATGAATATATCAAAGGTTGGATCTTGAAATGAAGAACTTTTTCTGCCACTTGCCTCAGTTCACTAGCTGGTTATGCTCTATATTTATCTAAGTCGGTGGATCAGGTAAATAGTTATGAATGAAGTTATAAGATCTGGCCTATGATCTGATGGAGAATCCAGGAAGATGTGGGATTCTTTCTAGAGGTTCTAAAACTTTCCAGACCTTCTCCACATCCCTCCTGCTCTTCAACATCAAGTTTCCTATTCTGCACTATAGTAGGCTAGTTATTATGTGCAGTGCTCTAAGTGCTTGCAAATTATCGCTCTACATGAGGCAACAGGGATGATAACTATATTCCAAGTAAAGAAACAAAATAGCCACCCAATTCATTGAACCTACATATTGTTAAACAATAACCATAAAGTGTCTCTTCATTTGTTTAACAGAGAAGCTAGGTAATTTGAAATATTTCATAATAATAATAAATGATGCATCACCAAATTTGCATATGTCAGGTGCTGATATAAGCAAAAGGGAATGTGCTCAGGATAATGTGTAATACACAAAATAAAAGACAAAAGAAATCGTAAAGCGGCACCAGACCCACCCTTGTACAGACTAATGTAGGCATATTCTTGTAGGTTCAAAACTAGAAGGTGGAAGAAGATTCAGCTTTAAAAATTAACCTTTATTATTGATTTAAAAGCTGGCATATTAAAAACAACAAATGTATGTTCATAGAGCCCAAGGTAATTGTATGCAGTGAACCCTTTTATATGTCCCTGCATACATATAAATTAGGGAAATCTACAGCTTTCTATTGTGTCAAGACATAGACCATTAGTCTATGATTTATCTAATATCTGTATCAGGGGCGGACTGACAGGACCGAGGGTCCCTGGTCCAAAAAGAGGTCTGGGCCCCCTCCCCAATGATATCATTGCCCCCTCCCCATGACATAATTGGCCATCCATTTCCCCACAGGCCATCCAATACCCCCACAAGCCATCCAGTGCCCCCACAATCCATACCCACCCAGGCCATCCATTTCCCTACAAGCCATCCATTAGCCCCACAAGCCATCCAGTACCCCTCAAGGCCATACCCACCCAAGCCATCCAATACCCCCACAAACCATCGATTACCCCCACCAAGCCATTTGTTACCCCCACAAGCCATCCATTAGATTCACAAGCCACCTAGTATACCCACAAGCCATCCTGTTCCTCCACAAGCCATTTGTTACACCACCAAGCCATCCAGGACCCACACAAGCCTTCCAGTACTCCAAAAGGCCATCCAGCACCACCACCAACCATCCATTACCCCAAAAGCCATCCAGTATCCTCACAAGCCATGCAGTATCCCCACAAGCCATACACTATCCGCACAAGCCATCCAGTACCCCCACAAGCCATACACACTCAGGCCATCCAGTACCCAACCAGGCCATTCAGTACCTCCACTATCGATCCATTATCCCCACAAACCATCCATTACCCTACCAGACCATCCAGTACGTCCACAAGCCATCCAGTACCCCACAAGCCATCAATTACCCCCACAAGGCATCCAGTATCCCCACAAGCCATCCATTACCCCTACAAGAGATTCTGTACCCCACAAGCCTTCCAGTACCCCCATGCCATACCTACCCAGGCCATCCAATGCCTCCATAAGCCATTCATGACCCCACCAGGCCATGCAGTACCCCCACAAGCCATTTCCCCATCAAGCCACCCAGTACCCCCACAAGATCCATTACCCGCACAAGTCATCCAGTACCCCCACAAGCCATCCATTACCCCCATCAGGCCATCCATTACCCGCACAAGCCATCCATTACACCCACAGGCCATCCAGTATCCCCACAAGCCATCCAGTACCCCCACAAGCCATCCAGTACTCCACAAGGCCATCTAGTACCGCCACTAGCCATCCATTACCCCCACAAACCATCCAGTATCCTCACAAGCCCTGCAGTATCCCCGCAAGCCATCCAGTATCTGCACAAGCCATACACACCGAGGCCATCCAGTACCCCACCAGGCCATCCATGACCCTCCATTACCCCTCCATTACCCTACCAGGCATTCCAGTACCCCCACAAGCCATCCAATACCCGACAAGCCATCCAGTATCCCCACAAGCCATCCAGTACCTCCACAAGTCATCCATTACCCCTACAAAAGATCCATTACCCCCACAAGCCATCCAGAACCCCCACAAGCCATACCCACCCAGATATTCCAGAACCCCCACAACCCATCTATTGTCCCAGCATGCCATCCAATACCCCCACAAACCATCCATTATCCCCACCAGGCCATCCATTACCCCCATAAGCCATCCCTTACACCCACAAGCCATCCATTACCCCCACAAGCCATCCGTTACCTCCCACAAGCCATACCCACACAGGCCATCCAGTACCCCACCAGGCAATCCAGTACCCCCACTATTGTTACATTATCAGGCCATCCAGTACCCCTACTATTGTTCCATTATCCCCACAAACCATCCATTACCCTACCAGGCCATCCAGTACCCCCTCAAGCCATCCAGTATCCCACAAGCTATCATTTACCCTCACAAGCCATCCAGTACACCCACAAGCCATCCATTACCCCCACCAGGCCATCCATTACCCCCACAAGCCATCCAGTATCCCCACAAGCCATACAGTACCACCACCAAGCCATCCAGTACCCCCACAAACCATCCAGTACTCCACAAGGCCATCCAGTACCCCACTAACCATCCATTACCCCCACAAGCCATCCAGTACCCTTACAAGCCATGCAGTATCCCCACAAGCCATCCAGTACCCCCACAAGACATACCCACCCAGGCCATCCAGTACCCCACCAGGCTATCCAGTACCCCCACTATCGATCCATTACCTCCACAAACCATCCATTTGCCACCAGGCTATCTAGTACCCCCACAAGCCATCCAGTACCCCACAAGTCATCAATTACCCCCACAAACCATCCAGTATCCCCACAAGCCATACCCACCCAGGCCATACAGTACCCCCACAAGCCATCCATTACCCCAACAAGAGATCCAGCACCCCCACAAGCTGTCCAGTACCCACCCAGGCCATACCTACCCAGGCCATCCAAAACCCCATAAGCCATCCATGACCCCACCAGGCCATTCAGTACCCTCACAAGCCATTTCCCCCAAAAGCCACCCAGAACCCCACACGATCCATTCCCCCCACAAGCCATCCAGTATCCCCACAAGCCATACCCATCCAGACAATCCAGTACCCCCACAAGCCATCCATTACTCCACCATGCCATCCAATACCCCCACAAACCATCCATTATACCCACACAAGCCATCCAGTATCCCCACAAGCCATCCAGTACCCTCACAAGCCATACCCACCCAGTCCATCCAGTACCCCCACAAGCAATACCCACCCAGGCCATACAGTACCCCCACAAGCCATCCAGTGCCCCCACAATCCATACCCACCCAGGCCATCCATTTCCCTACAAGCCATCCATTAGCCCCACAAGCCATCCATTACACCCACAAGCCATCCAGTACCCCCACAAGCCATCCAGTACCCCCACAAGCCATCCAGTACCCCCACAAGCCATCTAGTACCCCTCCAGGCCATACCTCCACAAGCCATGCAATACCCCCACAAGCCACCCAGTACCCCCACAATCCATCCATCCATTACCCCCACCAGGCCATCCATTACCCCCACAAGCCATCCCTTACACCCACAAGCCATCCGTTACCGCAACAAGCCATCCAGTACCCCTCCTGGTCATACACACACATGCCATCCAATACCCCCTCAAGCCATCCAGTATCCCCACAAGCCATCCAGTACACCCACCAAGCCATCTAATACCACTACCAAGCCATCCAGTACCCCCACAAGCCATCCATTACCCCAAAAGCCATCCAGTATCCTCACAAGCCATGCAGTATCCCCACAAGCCATACAGTATCCGCACAAGCCATCCAGTATCCCCACAAGCCATACACACCCAGGCCATCCAGTACCCCACCAGGCCATCCAGTACCCCCACTATCGATCCATTACCCCCAAAAGCCATCCATTACCCCACAAGCCACCCAGTACCCCACAAGCCATACCCACCCAGGCCATCCAGTACCCCACAAGCCATCCAGTACCCCTACAAGAGATCCAGTACCCCCACAAGCCTTACAATACCCCCATGCCATACCTACCCAGCCATCAAATAACCCCATAAGCCATGAATGACCCCACCAGGCCATGCAGTACCCCCACAAGCCATTTCCCCCTCAAGCCACCAAGTACCCCCAACACAATCCATTACCCCCACAAGTCATCCAGTACCCCCACAAGCCATCAATTACCCCCACCAGGCCATCCATTACCTACACAAGTCATACCCACCCAGACAATCCAGTACCCCCAAAAGCCATCCATTACCCCACTATGCCATCCAATACCCCCACAAGCCATCCAATACCCCACAAGCCATTCACTACCTCCACAGCTATCCAATACCCCACCAGGCTATCCAGTACCCCACAAGCCATCTATAACCCCACCAGGCTATCCAGTACCCTCACAAGCCTTCCAGTATCTGCACAAGTCATCCAGTACCCCCACAAGCCACCCAG
The DNA here is from genome assembly GCA_037306005.1 of Rhinophrynus dorsalis. NCBI lineage: Eukaryota > Metazoa > Chordata > Amphibia > Anura > Rhinophrynidae > Rhinophrynus > Rhinophrynus dorsalis. Next base: position 118,209,389 of record CM074727.1, on the reverse strand, counting down.
TACCCCACAAGCCATCCAGTATCTGCACAAGTCATCCAGTACCACACAAGCCACCCAGTACCCCACAAGCCATCTATTACCCCCACAAGCCATCCAGTATCACCACAAGCCATCCAGTACCCCCACAAGCCATACCCACACAGGCCATTCAGTACCACTACAAGCCATGCATTACCCCCACAAGCCATCTAGTACCCCTCCCAAGCCACCCAATACCCCCACAAGCCATCCATTACCCCACCAGGCCATCCAGTACCCCACAAGCCATCTATAACCCCACCAGGCAATCCAGTACCCCACAAGCCATCTATAACCCCACCAGGCTATCCAGTACTCTCACAAGCCATCCAGTATCTGCACAAGTCATCCAGTACCCCCACAAGCCACCCAGTACCCACAAGCCACCTATTACCCCCACAAGCCATCCAGTATCACCACAAGCCATCCAGTACCCCCACAAGCCATACCCACAAAGGCCATTCAGTACCCCTACAAGCCATTCATTACCCCCACAAGCCATCTACTACCCCTCCCAAGCCACCCAATACCCCCACAAGCCATCCATTACCCCACCAGGCCATCCAGTACCCCCCAAGCCATCCATTACCCTCACAAGCCATCCAGTAACCCACCAGGCCATCCATTACCCCCACAGCATCCATTACCCCCACAAGTCATCCAGTACCTTACAAGCCATCCAGTTTCCACACAAGCCATATCCGCACTAGCCATCCAGTATCCCCAGGCCATCCATTACTCCCACAAGTCATCCAGTACTCCCCAGGCCATACCCCCCAGTCCATCCAGTACCCCCCTAAGCCATCCATTATTCTCCACAAGCCATCCAGTAACTCCCTCCAAGCCAACCAGTACCCCCCACCCTAGCCATCCAGTACCACACAGCAATCCAACACCCCCAAGGCCATCCAGTACCTCCCTACTTGTGCTGTGTGCGTTGCATGGTGGTAGGTCTTCTGCTGTGGTCCGTCACTCAATCTCAATGTCACTGTCTGTCACTTATGCCCTCCCCAGTCTGACTCCTGCTGCGTGTACCTCTTGGCGAGTTGGCAGGCTAGGTGGTCATGTGACTGACATCTGGTCCACTGTGACGGGCTGGATCTGAGTCCCACTCCCCACCCCCACATCATGCCCCTGCATACATCTCAAAATTACATATACACTTCATATGACTCTAAATGTTGGATGCCTGTGCCCCTCCATTTGTTATCTACTGCAGCTCCCATAATCCTCACCCATCTTCTGTCGCTAAGGATGATGGGAGTTGTATTCCAAAATCATAAAAAGATCCACAGGTTGTTCAGCCCTGAAAAAAAATCATACAATAACCTGTGATCCTGAAGGTCACCTACTCAGTCACTGCAGACCTTCAAATGGGTGGATGTACCAAATCTGATGCTGCCAGCTCATTCACTAGCTTTCAGAATAGAGGGCTGCAGACAAACACAAAAGAAAATGTCTAAGTCGGTATTCAAATGTCTTTCTGGCTAAAAGCACAACGGGCTAAACACACAACAGGTCACAGAAATGGTCTTATGGCCAAGCATCTGTTTTGCACATTAAATTCCCAAATGCCTCTAAATAGCAGCAGTATTGGGAACTTAACAGTAAAAAAAACTAAGAATCGGTGCCTGATATACTGCCAAACACTGATCGTTAACTCATATGGCTTACACTTACCTGCCATCTACTGTCTGTCTCCTTCTGTCTCCATTCTGCCTTCTCTTCATTCTTCTGTCTTGATCTACTTTCTTCTCTTTACTCTTCTTGTATCTGTAAAACAAAAGAAAAATACAAAGCAGAATAATATAATACATAGCTTAACACCTTGAGTGCAGAGGGGTATGCAATGCATTACAAAGCAATGCATTGCGGAGCTGTCAGGGGCTCAAAGAGTTAAGCAATATATTAGTGCCCAGGTTCGTAGGAATATGCAGTCATTATAATATGAATAAACAAGCCATTATAGTAAAAATGCGCCAATCTGATATTTCCAAAAAACATAATAATAATATACTTAGCTTAATAATGTCTCTGCTGCTGTGTGCAGCCACAGAGGTGGCAGAGACATTGTTGTCTGCCACTGATCCCCCCTTCTTCTGCAATGAGGGAATTTGAGCAGAGACTGCCTTTATATATGGACATTTGCTAACCCAATTCCCTCAGAACCATTGGCTGAGATAGCACATCCCAGCCAAGCAATTTAAAGCACAGTAGCTTGAATGTGATTTGCTGGGATGTGAGTAAGCACATCTCAGCCAATGTCTGTGAGGTAATTGGTTCAGAGACTGCCCATAAATAAAGGCAGTCTCTGCTCAAATTCTCTCATTGTGGAATGGGTATTGGCCCATGAGGCAGAAGAAGGGGGGGATCTGTGGCACACAGCAATGTCTCTGCTACCACCTCTGCGGCCGCTCACAGTGGCGGAGACATTATTAAGTATATTATTATTATGTTTTCTGGAAATATTATATTGGCACAACTTTACTATAATGGCTTATTTCTTCAAATAATAATGGTGGCATATTTCTATGAACCTGAGCACTAATACATTGCTTAACTCTTTGAGCCCCAGAGATGTCCTCAACGCATTGCTTTCCAATGCGTTGCGTACCCCTCTGGCACTCAAGGGGTTAAGCTATGTATTATATGTTTCTGATTGCATTTTTTTTTGTTTTACAGATACAAGAAGAGTGAAGAGGAGGACAGAAGATGACCAGCATGCTGAGGACTCCACTGGACATTAGGATTATGGTAAGTGTTAATTTTAATGTGATGTTGTTTTTTAACTTAGTTGGGCTAGCACTATGAAAGGTAGCAGGGTAATTATACCCTACTGGCACTAAAAGGGTTCATTCTACTAACATTTGACACATTTTTCATACTTTGGATGTATTGAAATGGGGCTTAGGGCCCCATATCAATACATCCACTGTGGACTTTATTTTACTTTCAGGTTCTGCGTCGGCTGTTTGAAGATCCGATAAGGGACTCAAATCACTTTTTTCCGATAACATGAGTCCCTTATCGGATCTTAATGTCTAATGCAGATATTTGAATTTAAAATAACGGTGTTTTCATCATTTGCTATGGGGGAAAACACCTCTTAACTTAATCACATAACGGCTTCTTTTTTGTCAATATATTTTTCACAGCACAGTTACATATAGTTACATAGTTACATAGTAATTTAGGTTGAAAAAAGACTTGCGTCCATCTAGTTCAACCCTTTTCCTATTCCTGTTTACCATCGCTGACCCAAAAGAAGGAATCTGACTCCAAATGGCAATCAGATTTCTCCCTGGATCAACAAGCCCTAACTAAATATTAATCCCAATACTAACGTGCATAGCCCTCTATATTATGCTTTTTTAAATAAGTATCCAGGCCCCTTTTAAAGGCATCTAATGTATTTGATAGCACCACCTCCTCCGGAAGTGCATTCCATACCTTTATTGTCCTTACTGTAAAGAAACCCTTCCGTTGTTGTAGACTAAATCTCCTTTCCTCAAGTCTAAGCGGGTGGCCCCTTGTCCTGTGTACTGTTCTGTTAATGAACAGGTCTTTTGAAAGCCCTTTATATGGGCCTTGAACATATTTATATAGTGTTATCATATCCCCTCTAAGACGCCGTTTCTCTAGTGTGTACAAGTTTAACTTTTCTAGCCTCTCTTCATAACTAAAACTTTCCATTCCCCTTACTAGTTTTGTAGCCCTCCTCTGCACTCTCTCTAGTTCCATAATGTCCTTCTTCAGAAAGGGCGCCCAGAATTGAACAGCATATTCTAGGTGGGGTCTTACCATGGACCTGTAAAGAGGCATAATTATATCTTCCTCCCTTGAGTCAATACCCCTTTTAATACATGCCAATATCTTATTGGCCTTTGCAGCTGCCAGCTGGCACTGCATGCTACTGCAAAGTCTATTGTCTACCATTACTCCTAAATCCTTTTCATTAGTAGATTTCCCCAGAGAAACACCATTTAAACTATATGTTGCATTTTTATTATTATACCCAAAATGCATAACTTTACACTTGTCTATATTGAATCTCATTTGCCATTTCCCTGCCCAGTTACTCAATTTGTCCAAGTCCTCTTGTAATGAAGACACATCCAGTTCAGACTTTATTACCTTACTTAATTTTGTGTCATCGGCAAACACTGATACATGGCTTCCTGTGCCCTCTGGGAGGTCATTAATAAACAAATTAAAAAGAAGAGGACCCAGGACAGATCCCTGAGGCACTCCACTTATCACGTTTATCCAACTGGAGAACTTGCCATTTACTACCACTCTTTGCATTCTATCTTTCAGCCAATTTCCAATCCAGACACAAACATTTTCCCCTAGTCCTATTTCATTCAATTTGTACAGTAACCTCTTGTGTGGAACTGTATCAAATGCCTTGGCAAAGTCTAAATAGATCACGTCAACCGCCGGTCCCTCATCTATGTTATTACTTACTGTTTCATAAAATGCGATCAAGTTCGTTTGACAAGACCTATCTTTCACAAAGCCATGTTGGCTATTGCTAATGATATTCCTGTTCCAGCAGAATTCTTGAATATATTCCCTTAGCAACCTTTCAAACAGCTTCCCTACCACAGATGTCAAGCTTACGGGTCTGTAATTTCCTGGCTGGGACTTTGATCCCTTTTTAAATATGGGCACCACATCTGCTTTACGCCAATCCATGGGCACCATACCAGAAATAAAAGAATCCCTGAAAATCAGATATATCGGTCTGGCTTAGCTCTTTAAGTACCCGTGGGTGTATACCATCTGGCCCCGGAGCTTTGTCTACCTTGACACTATTCAATTGTTTTAACACTTTTTCTTGTGTTAGCCAGTCCCATGCTTGCTGTGACTGTTCTGTAAAAGTAGTTTGCAGATTCTTGTCCAATGGGTCTTCCTTGGTAAAAACAGAAGAAAAGAAATTATTTAAAATATCTGCCTTCTCTCTGTCACCTTTGACCATCTCACCCGTTTCAGCTAACAAGGACCCAACATTATCAGACTTTAATTTTTTGCCATTAATGTATTTAAAGAATTTTTTTGGGTTGCTTTTGCTCTCCTTAGCAATATTTTTTTCATTCTCCAGTCTAGCTAATTTAATAGCCTTTTTACAGGTTTTGTTGACATTTTTGTATTCTGCAAATGCCTCTGCTGATCCCTCAGCTTTGTAATGTTTAAATGCCGCTTTCTTGTTATTTATTTCATGAATTACTTTACTGGTTAGCCACATTGGTTTCAATTTGCTTCTTTTGTATTTGTTTCCAACAGGGATAAATTTATATGTGTATTTTTGCAATGTTATTTTGAAGGCATTCCACTTACCTTCTGTGTTTTTTCCTGAAAATATTTTATCCCAGTCAACGAGACCAAGGGATGAATTAAACCTGCTAAAGTTGGCCTTTTTAAAATTCAGTGTTTTGGTGGAACTCATATCAACTTGTTTTTTTGAATTAATCTCAAACGATACCATGTTATGGTCACTATTCCCCAAGTGCTCCCTTACTTGGATGTTAAGTTCTTCATGGTCAGTTATTACCAAATCCAGACATGCATTCCCTCTGGTTGAGGTCTGCACTAGTTGTGACAAAAAATTGTCATTCAACAAGTTCAGAAACTTGCTGCTTTTAGCAGAGTTAGCTGTTCCATTTTTCCAGTCTATTTCTGGATAATTAAAATCCCCCATAATTATAGTTCTCCCTATTTGGGAAGCCTTTTCTATTTGCATTAATAGCTGTGTTTCTTCAAGGTCACCAATGTTTGGTGGTTTATAACAAATACCCACTAATATTTTCTGGGCAGTTTTATCCCCAGTGACTATTTCAACCCACAGGGATTCCACATGTTCACTACTGTCATCACATATATCTTCCCGCAATTGAGGCAATAATGCTGGTTTGATATACAGACAGACCCCACCACCTCTTTTGCTTGACCTATCTTTTCTAAATAACATGTAGCCCTCTAAATTGATTGACCAATCGTGTGTGTCATCCCACCATGTTTCTGTTATGCCTATCAAGTCATAGTTTTCAATTTCAGCTACCAGCTCCAGTTCCCCTATTTTACCAGTTAAACTTCTGGCATTTGCAAGCATACAATTTATGCCACTGCTGTGTTCCATTTGTGATTTAATTTTGATGTGGCTTATAGGCTTCTCCCTATCATCTGTACTAACCCCGCCCCCAGATCCTCCCACCTGGTTATTAACTACATCACCTTCCCTTTCTATACTATCTATCCCAGTATTTATTGGCCCCTCCCACCCCCTTCCTAGTTTAAAATCTCCTCCAACCGTCTAGTAATCCTCTCCCCAAGCACTTGAGACCCTCTTGCATTCAGGTGCAATCCATCCCTGCTATAGAGATTGTACCACAAAGCAAAATCAGCCCAGTGCTCTAAAAACCCAAAGCCCTCCTTCTTACACCAAGACTTCAGCCATGCATTGAGCTCCCTAATCTCCCGCTGTCTCTCTGGCGTAGCGCATGGCACGGGTAGTATCTATGAGAATACTACCTTGGAGGTCCTGCTCCTAATCTTACTGCCTAAATCCCTAAAATTACCTTTTAGGACTCTCCACCTTCCTCTAACTTTGTCATTGGTACCAATATGCACCAAGACAGCTGGATCCTCTCCAGCCCCTCCCAATAATCTGTCCACCCTGTCTGCAACATGCCGAACCCGGGCACCCGGGAGACAGCAAACCATTCGGTTGCTGCGATCAGAGCCACAGATTACCCTATCTGTTCTCCTAATAATGGAGTCCCCTACCACCACAACCTGCCTAGGCTTCACTTTCCTCTGGATCCCCTCTGTGCTAGAGGAGCTGTTCTCCCGGCTGTTAGGGAGAACAGTCTTCTCCAGCAATTCCACTTCTGGGTTTGCCTCCCCAACATCTTCACTTAAATGAGCAAATTTGTTTGGATGGAAAAACTCAGGACTGGCTGCCCTCTTCCTCTTCCCTCCCCCACTGCAACCACTTCTAACTGTCACCCAGCTATGTGCCTGGTTCCCTTCTAGCTGATCTCCTCCCTCTTTGCTAGGTGACCCAGCTAGACTCTGCTCCGTTAGCAAGAGACTCCTCTCAAGGTTGTCAATGTCTCTCAATGTTGCAATATGACTCTCTAGAGCTCCAATCTGAGCTTCTAGAAGGGCCACTTGCTCACATTTGCTACAGGCATTTGACTAGCTTACTGTGCTTAAAAAAATGCCGTTGTCAGAAAAAACAGCAATCTCCAACATTTGGTTTGAGCCCTTAATCCCAATGATCTACTGCACTATTCTGTACCTTGTCTGTGCTTCTACCTCTTGTGTGCAGGCATCAGGAGGATGAGAGGGGAGTGTAGAGTGTGGCTGCATACACTGGGTGGCGCCATATAAATAAAGATATACTTACTTATATTAAAAAGACATTTGGATATACATCTCTCCTCCTAATTCACAGACAGCACGATGTATACATCTCCACACAATATGCAGACAGCAGGATTTATACCTCTCCTATAACACAGACATCCGGATGTATGCATGTCCTCCTAATATGCGGACAGCAGGATGTATACCAATCCTCCTAATACACAGAGAGCACGAAGTATGCCTCTCCATCCAAAACATAGACAGCAAGATTTATACCTCTCCTATGACACAGACATCCGGATTAATGTATACATGTCCTCCTACTATGTGGACAGCAGATGTATACGTCTCTTCCTAATACACTGAGATTAGGATGTATACTTCTCCTCCTAATACACAGAAATAAGGATGTATACCTCTCCTCCTAGTACACATACAACAGATGTGTACCTCTCCACCTAATATACCTCCTCCCATTATGCAGACCTCATCTTCGTATTGAACATCAATCACATCAGGATGTGTACCTGTCCTCCTAATACACAGACAGCAGGATATATAACTCTCTTATTACACAGACATCCGGATGTTTTCGTCTCCTCCTAGTATACAGACAGAAGGCTGTATATCTCTCCTCCTAATACACAGAAATAAGGTTATATACCTCTCCTCCTAGTACACAGACAGAAGGATGTATACATCTCCTCCTAATACTCAGACATCAGAAATTATATATGTCCTAATAAAAAGTCCATCAAGATGGATGCCTCCTCAACATTATGCAGACCTCTCCTTCATATTGAGCATCAGTCACATCAGTAAGTATACATCTCCTCCTAATACACAGACAGCAGGATGTATATCTCTCCTCTTGATACAAAGACATCAGGAAGTATACCTCTCCTCCTAATATACAGACATCAGGATGCATAACTCTCCTATTACACAGACATCCAGATGTTTACATCTCCTCCTAATACACAGAAATAAGAATGTATACCTCTCCTCCTAATACACAGAAATATGGATGTATACCTATCCTTCTAGTACACAGACAGCAGGATGTATACTTCTCCTCCTAATATACAGAGAGCAGGATGTATACCTCTCCCCCTAATACACAGACAGTATAATGTATACCTCTCCTCCTAATTCACAGACATAATGATGTAGATCTCTCCTCTTAATACACAGACATAAGGATGTAGATCTCTCCCCTAGTACACAGACAGAAGGATGCATACTAGGGTGACCACATGTCCCAGATTTCCCAGGACACTTCTGGATTTTAAATGTTTGTCTCTTGTCCCGGGCAGCCCCCTTCTGGGACAGTACAATGTCCTGGAATGAAGATTCCTGAATTCAGAGGTCTAAACACTATAAGAAGAAGAATGGCTCATAGACTACTGTAACAAAACCAAAGTCTCTGCTGGGCTACAGAAAAATGGCTTCTGGGCAGAGCTCTAAACACTAGAGAGAACTGAGCCTTGATACTGACATCAATCATGACCTGCAGTGCAATTTTGTTGTAGTGTAATACTAATCTAAGGCTGTAATACTAATCTAAGGCTGTGGGCTTCATGTACATTTTCTTGTAGCCCACCACAGGCACCACTTTTGTCACAGCAGTCCATGGACAGTTCTCTCTCTTGTGTTTAGATCTCTGTGGTATGCATTTCTCTCTGCAGTGTCCCTGAATAGCAGAATTGAAATGTGGTCACCCTAATGTATATCTCGCCTTATAATACTCAGACAACAGGATGTACAGTATATCCTCCTAATACAAGTCCATCAAGATGTAGACCTCTTCTCCTATTACGCAGACATTACATTGTATTCTTCCTGTTGTATAGACATTAGGACTCGATACTATTCTCTCTGGTAAAACAGAGTAAGTTAAAAAAAACACAGAGTGAGAATCTCACTTGTGTACAGCAGCTATTCTATAGCTGGACAGGTACATATACCAACAAGCATTGATGGCCAAAATCCATATTGTAGCCAAACGTTCGTTGCTGATTTTTGTTCCTACAACTCATGCTAAATAGTGTGAATTGTGGGAAGATCAAAGGAAAAAAGCCAACTCTCATTGTTTGACACTGCGTCAACAAGAGTTAGCTCAAAACACAGTCACCCTCCCATACACTAACCCTACCTACACTACCACTAACATGACACTTAAACAGTACTACCCCTATCACTATCCTGACACCCAGAATTGTAACACTTTCCAGTCATCCACTGTCTGCCTTCTTCTTGAATGTTCTCTCTTCTGTCTTCTTGTTTCCATCTTTTTTCTTCTGTAAAATGTGTTTAAAAATATAATCCAATGAGAGTTGATTTTAAAATAAAATTATGCCCCCAAGAGATGCCACAGTTAACACTTTGAGTGCCGGAAGAGAAGACAATCTCAACCAGGGCATCAAGCGGCATCTGAGGAGATTCCATCCGTAAGTTGGTGGAAGGATGAGTACATTATTATTATTAAGTGTGCTAGTTATCAGGTGTCTTTAGCAGAGAGGACAAGGGGCATAGTGACATAGTAGTATTTTTTTCTGGGGGGATGATTTGACATTGCAGACCTAAGTGTCATGGTGTTTGGTTATAGTTGTGCCAAGTGTTCTCAGTCCTTCCCCTATTTCACAACTTTCCTACACACACTGTGAACATTCAGTTGCAAATGAAAGGCACAGTTCCTTCCTGCTGAGGGGCAGGAGGGGAAGTATTTTGGGCCAACTTCTTTTCTCCACATATACCTGAAGTGGTGGGGACTAGTTGTGGTGCTGCTACTGCCTCAGTTGCATCAGTGGAGCTAGTAGTGGCAAGTGGGACCATGATCATCATCACACTATTAAATGACCTTCTGGTACTAGACCAGTAGGGCATTTTTTTCCAGAGAGCTTGTCCTTTAAACATAAACCAGATGCCTAGAAAAATAATTTTTGGGGGGGCTTGTTTCTAACAAGACTAATTCCTACACATCACTGTCTCCTTAGGGCTTGTGACTCTATTAAGCCTGAATGTCAAAAATGTTCACTGGATCCTCAGAGCTTGTGCTGCTAACAAGCCTGAGTGCAAAACTCATTACTTATTCCTCAGGGCTTGTGATTCAAACAAGCCAAAGTCCTACAAATCAATGTTTCATCAGGGCTTGGGCTTCTAACAACAAGTCTATGTCCTAAAACTCTATAAATCCAGCAAGCAGGGCGTATTTTTAGCGGAGAGGTTTATGTGGGGTTTTCACACCCCCTTTTTTTTTAATGATGTGTGGTTCCATCTTGAGTAATCTTGGATCAATGTCAGAATTTCCAGGCATGGCACAGTAGAACTTGGCTAAAAAGCTGGCTTTGAAGTGTATGGCAAGACGCTTTCAATCTTATCTTTGGGTGTCACTTCTTTGGGTGTCAGTAAGAAGGATCCTGGAAAATTCTGCTTAATCTATCACTCGTTGCATCCTTCTCAGCACTCAGTAAATAATGGTACTGACCCGGTCATGTGCCGAGTCTCTTACACCTCCTTTGACAAAGCAATCTGTCTTATGGCATCTTATGGCGGCTGCTGGTCCAGGGGTATTGTTGGTTAAAGCAGATATTGTGGCCACTTACCTGTCCATACTGATTGCCACCATCTTTTGGGGTGGTGGCTTGGGGGGGCAGTGTTATGTAGATGTGTGCTTATCCATGGGATGTTCCTTGTCCTGTGCTCTGTTCAAGACATTTAGCTCCTTTCTTGAGTAGTTGTTTAGTGGTATTCTGTGCAATTTTATCTGTGTGGGCTCAGGCAATCTTGATTTTTGTGGCACCTTCTTTTGGACTCTCCAAAAGTTTGCCAATTCATTTTGAGTCCCTTTGGCCTCAGGAGAAACAGAGGAGTCAGTTACCTGCCTTTTTTTATGTATCAAGTTAGATTCCACAGATATGGAATGTTGTTTGCTTCTGCAGAAGTTGCCTAATTTGAAAATGGCAGTTCTGTATTACTTATTGCTTATGAAGTTCTCCAGTCTTTGATGTATAAGCTCAATATTGCATGCCGGACCTTGCCAATGGGACAGTTTTTTCCCCAACAGTTGTCTCAGGCTACTTCCAGAGTATGTAAGCCACATCACTTCCCTGTGCGAGGATAAGTATTTGTGGGCTACATTCTTGAATGCTTACAATGGACAATCCTTTTGGCAGTGTCAGTCATTTCTTGAGGCGTGCCAGGGATCTTAAAGCTCTGTATAAACCCAGAATTTGTCTTAATAGGAGAATTTCTAAATTTGTGGTTTTGCATGTGGGGTTGTCATTTAGGCACAGGACCATTGAAGAAATCAACCATGTCTTGTGTCTGGATGATTGCGTTCACTGTAACAAGATTGGCCTTGATTTCTTTAACTTCAAAATAATTAGTGCCATTGGATGGGTTATAACGTTATTGCACTGTGGTGTATCCAGGTGATTAGGGTGGTAATCAGTTGGGTTTGTGGCGGCCATGCCCTTGCCATACAGAAAATTGGAAACGTGGGAAGGTCCTTAATCTGTGGAGGACCACTGTGGAGGCCAACTACACGAAAATGACGTTTTGTCTGACTACCAGCCACAGGCTGTATGTTGCCATACCCACTGGGTTTCTTGTAGCCAGTCACTGTGGGATGCAGTTGAAGGTTATAAGTTATGACCATGACTTGACAAAATATATATATTACAAATTTTATTTATATCTCAAACTGTCAAGAACATTTATGTGATGTTCGGTTTTAGTCAATAAAGCTGTGACCAGTTTAAAACCTACATCTGTGTTTTCTGTCTTATTTACTTTCTGGTACCTTATACCTAGACAAGGACCAATTCCTGAGCAGTGTGGGAACCACATAGCACAAGAGGGGAGTGTCTGGGGAAATATCACATAAGAGAAAATATTTATCACTTAGTCTTGTTATCATCACAAGTCCTGAGGAATCACACCAGATATCATTTTTATCACTCAGGCTTGTTAGTGTCACAAGCTCTGAGGAATCACATGAGAGATCAGTTTTATCACTCAGGCTTATTAATGTCACAGGCTCTGAGGAAGCAGTGATTTGAAGGACATAGGCTTGTTAGAAATAAGCCCATCAAATATTATTTTATTTTACGCCTCTGGTTTGTGTTCACAGAAAAAGCCCTGATGAAAAAAAAATACCTTACTGATATAGTGCCAGCATATCATTTTATGGTGGCCAGTGGCCATTGGCAAACATCCCCAGTGTCATTGTGGCATTTGTGACTGGTGTTCTTGCTGCTGCTGTTGAGTTATTTGAACAGCCAGAAAATTAGGCAGCCCCAAGGGAATGATATCAACAAGAGCAGTGATATGAGTGGTGATCATCAAATTTGACTTGCCACTATTAGCTTCAGTGATGTGTCTGAGGAAGTAGCAGCACGACAATTAGGCCCCACCACTTCACTTATATGTGGAAAAAGAAGTTGGCCAAAATCATGGGTGTATTGTTGGAATATAATGTTTCCATTGAGAGCAGGAAGGAACTGTTCTTCTCATCAGCAACTTCAATGTGCACTGTGTGTGAAATAAATACGGGAAGGACTGGGAACAATGTGCACATCTGCACTCATATCAAACACCTGGCACCACTCTAACCAAACACCGTGACGCTTAGGGTCCCCAATGTGAAATCCAACCACCAGAAACCAAGTAATGTTGCAGTCACTATGTCCCTTCTCCACTCCCTGCCAAGGACATGTGACAACTTGTAGAATTAATAGTATTGATGAACCCTCCCTGCCACCAGCTTTGCATATTCTGCAGGATTGACATGTGTGATCAGAGCACCACATAGTGTGCAATAGGTGGACACAAACTGCCACATATTGACATTTGCAAAATGGCTATCAGCTGGTGAGAGAGGTAATGATGTATGAGGTGGATGGCCAAAAGACATAGTTACATCTTCCCACGGCCGGACCCTACAGAAAGAAAGTGATGGCGAGTCAGGAGTTTGGCTCGCCATCAAACGTCAAAGCTCTGGCTGGGTTTCTCTATTCTTCTTCCTCTTTGATTTACACCTCACCTCTTGTTGCCTTTGTGGAGAGTTAGGGGGAACAGCAAGAGCTGTGGCCGGTTTCTTTATTGGGCAGTTGGCTTTAACATGCTTTACATTAATGTCATGATGTCTGTGTTTAATATGTCTGATGAGGGTGGTTGTGCCAAGATGCTGTCATACTTGGCATCATCTTTTCATCCCCCACTCCTGAAAATGAATGAAAGAATATGTTTATTTGTATAGCGCCACAAGTGTAAGCAGCACTTTACAATTCAAGGGTTTAGACAACACAGGGTTACAAGTGCTTTGCAAAGTGAAGCACGGGAATGAGGTGCCTGCCTGAAAGCTTACAACGTAAAGTTTTCATGGGATAAACACAGAGTACATAACGGTCAAGTGCTGAATACAGTGCCAGAGTTCTGGTCAGGATAGGGGACATAAATAAAGTAAATAATTTATAAAGAGCCTAACTTGTATAAAGTCAGTGTCTTCTAGCATGTTTAAATTTTGTTAAGGAGATGTAGTTTCAATCATGACTTGAAGCCCATTAGAGAGGTGCAGTGGCGGAGGGTGGGAGGAAGAGCATTCCGTAGATAAGGAGCAATGAGAGAAAAAGTTTTGATATGTGAGAGAGCTGTAGACACAAAAGTAGCTGAAAGAAGATTGTTATTGGCTGATTGTAAGTGATGGGATGAAGTATAGTGGGAGATCAAAGTGGAAATGTAGGAAGGGGAAGAGAAGAGTTTTGAGTGAGAGAATCAGCCATTGGATAGATTTGAGGAGTAGGGAGCAGAGACAAACCTAGGTGGCAGTAGGGTAATTTGTGCTGCAGCATTCTGCATGTATTGAAGAGGATGGTGCTGGGAGACAGGATCACAAGGCACACTGGCAGCACTAGCAGCAGGCACAGGTAGCTGACCTGTTCTGCTCACACTGCTATCCCCTACTTCCTCTTCCTGTGACATTATTTTCCACAATATCCCTAAGAGAGATATAGGGAGACTGGCCATCATTGGGCCTGGGGAATCAGGGCATCTAGACCCTTCAAGGTTGACAGTGGTCACTTCCTCCTCCTCAGACTCAGTGGACGCATCACAGTCCTTCCAGCTCCTCCTTTTGTTTGTAATCCAGTTGCACATAGTGATAGCACACAGTATGAGCCTCTCCTGCTTGAATCGTGCTAAATAAATCCCAGCACAACAACCTAGCACCCTCTCTTTCTCTCTCTCTAGCTGTTAGTATTGTGTTTCACAACGTCATGTTTTTATAGCAAAAAACGAGAAGAACATGCACATAATAGGGGCGAAAAGACTGTAGCCATTGAAAACATTTATGACAATGGGTAAAATTGGTGAAGATTATAAGGGCTTTACTTAAAGCTGATTTTCCCTCGAAAAGGTAGAAAACCCCATGGTTTTCGCAGGGACATAACGGGACCTTTCGCCCACCCCTACTCCTAATACACAACAAACTGTATACCTCTCCTCCTAATACGCAGATATCTTGATGTATATCTGTCTTACGGTTACACAGACATCAGGATGTATACCTCTCCTCCTATTACAAAGAAAGCAGTATATATGGAAGCCTGAGGGGGCAGTATGCCTCTGAAAGTCCATTAAGATGGGCAGCAGTCCTACTTCTCTGTCCTCTCTCCTGGGCTATGGGCTGCATTCCCTCCTTCCTTGTCCCATGCTACTGGTGGGGGCTGGGGGAGGGTGCAGAGAGTGGCCAATCCCCTGGCGGTGAGGGGAAGGGCCTGGGGGGGTGGGAGTAGGAGAATGGAGGGACTAGTTGCATAAAAAGGTGTGTATGTAAGTAGGTACAGTAATTTACTTTTTGTTTTAGGTGACACAGAAAGCAAGCCTTAAGAGAAGTCCGACTAGAGCAGCTGGACACCCCAAGTTCTTCCAGGAGGATGATGGTGCACCAAGACATCTTCAGGGATCCAAGGGAGGTTCCAGGACCAGAACACCTACTGCAAAATAAATATATGCAAGTTATCCTCCTGCTTCCTCCTCGCTCCATTTGTCTCCCCTCCATCTTGTCTGCTTCCATCTAATCCTGCTTCCTCCTTTTCTGCCCCTATTCCTCCTTCTCCTTCCCCTGCTTTTCTATCTTTCCCCACCTCTTCTTATCCATCCACTGCCATGCCTTCATCTTTTCCCCTGTGTGGCCAGCCTTATCATCCTCCTTTCCATTCCCTACCATCTAGTCCACCTTTGTTCTCCCTCTCCAGTTCGCTACTGCAGCCCCTGGAGATAGATATGGCAGATTGCCCTTCTCAGACCTTTAACGTTGCCCCATGTGAGCAGTACACTGAGTTCTCTTTAGAGCAACCCCCTGGTAGCCCCCTCCACCAGCCCTCACCTTAGCCCCATTCAGCTGAGCCATCTCTAACAAGAAGGAAGAGGCAGGATCCTCAGTGTCCTGCCTCATCCTCTGCGCTATCACACTCTGTGATGGCATCATCCAGACCTGCTTCTCCTCCAGTAGGTGTGGGGCGGGAATTCAGGTGGCATACAAGGATGCCATTGGTTCTCGTGGCCACACTATCACGGTGTCCATTCTCTCTGTCAGTCTCTGTGTGTTGCACTCCTATTGGCTGAGCTATGTTTGGCCCGGCCAGTATGGCCTTTTTATACTGGGCTCTGGCACCTGTCTGGTGCCCTTTCGTGGTGTTCCTGTACCAGTACTGACTTGAGTTGCTGTGTTCCCTTGTACCGACTTGGCCCGTTTGACTACTCAGCTTCTGGTTCCTGCTCCGTGATCTGACCCGGCCTGGCTGACTTCCTGCTCCATGACCTGACCCGGCTTGCCTGACGTTCCTGCACCGTGACCCGGCCCGGCTCTCCAGTTCCTGCTTCGTTGTGTCGCTGAGGCGACATTCTGACTTCCGCTTGTCTAGGCGTACCAGACAGTGTGTTCGGTGCTGCCTCCATTACTGTGCCGGCAGTGTACCTATCACTGATCATCCCGTTAACTCTTGCAGAGTTCCTGTTGCCTCCGTTACTGTACGGCAGTGTACCTATTGCTGAGCCTTCTGTTAACTCTTGCAGAGCTACTGTTTCCTCCGTTACTGGTACGGCAGTATACCTATTGCTGAGACTTCTGTTAATTCTTGCAGAGCTACTGTTGCCTCCGTTACTGCTACGGCAGTGTACCAATTGCTGAGCCTTGCAGAGCTTACTGTTGCCTCCGTTACTGCTGTGGCAGTGTGCCTGTGGTTGCGTTTCCATTCAGCTCTTGCAGAGTACTGTTGCCTCCGTTACTGCACCGGCAGGGTGCCCTTGGCTATTCCGTTCAGCTCAAGCAGAGTACTGTTGCCTCCGTTACTGCACCAGCAGGGTGCCCTTGGCTCTATTCCGTTCAGCTTGTGCAGAGTACTGTTGCCTCCATTACTGCACAGGCAGGGTGCCCTTGGCTCTACTCCGTACAGCTCTTGCAGAGCATTGTGTGGCCTCCATTTACTGCTATGGCAGGGGGTATAAGTCTCAGCTCTCCTCTGGCAGATCTATAGTGCTCTATCTCCATTCTAGCACTACAATCTCCTTATCGCTTTTATTCCATCATACTGGGCATTACTGAGAACACACCACATCAGAGACTGATTATATCTGTTGGGACTTTAACCCATGCTGTGTTGGGTTTTCACCCTGTCATGCCTGACCTGTGACAGTATATGAACTCTCTCACTTACTATTATACTGGGACTGTGTAGGCATAAGTCTAAGTCCTGTATTGCACCTGTCTATTCTGCTGAGATACGCTATAGCCCGTCAAAGGTAATTCTCATTGTGTTTGTTTTAATAAAACTGTGTTTTATCCTAACCCACTGTGTCTGAGTGTTGAACAAACCGTTACACACCCTCCGTCTCCTAGACCAAAAGTAAACACCAGGGGTACAAGCCTCCTCAGGACATCATGCTGGGCTCATAGGGCTATATTAACTCTAGAAATTAGCATTATTGATCCAGAAACGAAGAACACTTACCCCTGGGCAGCAGTTACAGCACCAACTTATCCCCCTGGGTATTCATTTGGCCACCCACTCATATCAGCATTACTTCGCTACCCCCTCCCACAGACAATAGCCCCACTTTATTACTTCCTCACACTGCCAGCATCCCCATACTTCCCCCTTCACTCAATCAGCTGCTCTTGGCTCTATCAATCACCCACATTCCCTCAGACACACAAGACAGGGCGGCTCAACCTGTAGCACCCGGGGGCGTTATTACTACACACCAGGGTACATCAGTGGGGGGTCAGGCACTACACAGCTGCAGGAATTTGATGTGGGCTGCTATTAAGGGCATCAGGGGCACCCAGGAGTCCCGTATTCAGGGAGGCACTTTCCACATACAGGCAGGAGGGAGCATGGCTCCATGGGGGGTGGGGGAAATACAGATGCCAACAGCAGAGAGGAGATTCATGGAGAAAAAGAAGACATCAGCCCCAACTGAGACAAAGTACAGAGGTACAGGAACTGTCTGTCTCAGATGAACAAGATAATGACAACACAAATGATTCTGATGATTGTTACAGTAAGGATGACTCAGAGGAGTCTACCAGCACCTCTGACTGAGACACTGACTCACAAGACTAAGACTCTGACTCAGATGACAGCAACAAAGTGGTGGTTCTTGTTTAAAAAAGTTTGAAGAAGCTGTGGGGAATTGGTAAAAAATGAGTAAGGAAGGGTAGGTTGGAGGAGCAAGTAGGGAAGAATTTTAAGTTCACCAGGGATGGGGACACTCACGTTTGCGGCTTATCTACCCCATTTGATCACATCCCCATCAAAGTGCGCAGGCTCATCATAGCCAGAAAGTTTGAGGGCGTCTTAAAATTAACTTACCAGGCAGTAGAGGATAAGGAGGACGGGGTTAAAAAGGAAAAAGGTATACACAGACAAACATATTATGGATAGGAATCAGCTGCTTTGCAGCTTACACAAGCTTCTATATGGTTCATAACCAAGAGTAGGGTTTGAATTTGTTCAAATACCATGACTTAATTGTAGATACACATGTGGCTTATGGAGGAAGCGCATGGTTGGATTATGATTGTGCATTCCAAAGGAAGATGGCACATAGTGAGGTCCTTATTATGGTAGCAAAGATATGAACCTGTGGTCCAGGCTAGTCACACATTGGGGGCGATGCCTACACCAGGGCCACAGAAAAACACCTTGCAAGGACAGCACAGTCGAGATCACTGTTTCCCATACAAAGAAAGGTTTTGCATGTCGGTGCAGACACGCTTGTGCGAAATGCTGGGGGTTACCCAGGCACCTCTTGTGGAAAGAAGAAGGCAGGGAAGTCAGGTTACCACAGGACAAAGTCAGGCAGGCACAAATGAATGTGGGGAAGGCGCTGGGGGTGGAGAAGGTGACATTGACAGAGTTGTAGTCAATTCTGGGTACTCTAAATTTTGCCTCTAGAGTGATCCCAATGGGAATGGTTTTCAGAAGATGGCTACAGTTAATGTGAGGAAGCCATTTCTTTACATTCAGCTCACTAGACATCCGAAGGAGTACTTAAGTGTATCGACTTCAATGGGGTAAGGCTGTGGAGAACAGCCCCAGCAGATTTTTTCCTATTGTAGTGGCCATAGAATCCTGGGAGGAACATTTTGCTAATTGCACAGTAATCTTTTGGATGGATAACATGAGTGTAGTGCATGCCATCAATACTCTATCATCCCATTGCCAACCAGTGCTCAGTTTGCTACGCTACTTGGTGTTGCTGTGTATGTAGTGTAATGTACATTTCTAGGCCAGGTACATTCCAGGGGTGGACAACTGTGTGGTAGATGCATTATCTAGGGGGTAGTAGGAAACATTTCTTAGCCCGGTCTCAGATGCGAACACTGTTGGTTGTGTTTGTCCACCACATCTACTGCATTTGGTGATGATGATCTAGATGTGTTGGTCAGAAAGCTCTTGTCTCATAAGACTTGGACACACATAGTGTACAGCGTTTTCAGTTTAGAGTAAGTTTGTAAGGGAAAGGGGTGCAAATAGTGATAGAGACAGGCAGGCTTGCATACTCAGGTACATTAGGCACATGGGGGGGGGGTGCCTCCAGGGCAAACGTGGCCACAACACTGGCTGGCATATCTTTTTTCTCTCGACTAAGAAGGATAAGAAATGTGCCTGACAGGTTGTCGTCTGCTGTATAATGTAGAAGTGGGGGAAGGAAGCAGGTCCTACCCCTGACTCGAG
Source organism: Rhinophrynus dorsalis (assembly GCA_037306005.1). Lineage (NCBI taxonomy): Eukaryota > Metazoa > Chordata > Amphibia > Anura > Rhinophrynidae > Rhinophrynus > Rhinophrynus dorsalis. Next base: position 118,189,755 of record CM074727.1, on the reverse strand, counting down.
GAGGCCCATAGATGGTGAATGGTATGCATCAAAATTAAAGGTACTCCCTAAGATATGAAACTCTCCTTTTGAGGCCTCTTTGTTTAAATGCGCCTTTGTGATGGCCTTATGTTGGACATTCTGACTAAGAGATATGGTGGCGCCAGTAAAGGGAGTGGGGGGTTGAACGCAGGGCATGTTGAATTATCAGAGCGGGGGTGCATCGTCTGCAGCGGACTTCAAAAACTGCCCAGGAAGGTATAAGCAGTTAGGTATGCATGCCTCCATAAGGGAGGCAGCCTATTCAATTGCAGCGGTAAGTGACTTTAAGAGCATTAGATCACCAGTGGGAAGGTCGTTTTTAAAGCATGCTGACTCTTCCTCCCTGTCGATTTTCCAGATCAGAGCGATGCTGCACAGAGCACTAGCCTTGGTCGGATTAGACCCAACACCAGATGGTACTCACTCATTTATATATATACTAGCAATATTGGCACTACATTGTCCGTGCTGTTAACAAGGACTGCTTTAAAGGGACAGTAAAAAAATATTTAGCATTTTGTAGTGCTTAAAAAGTTGAATTGAATGCAAAAACCCTATCTTTCAAACACCTATGGTTTGAGAGATATTCCTATTCAAAGTTCCCCCTTCCCTCCCTTTTCCCTGACGTCAGCGCTGTATGACTGCAGGTGAGTCCTGTCCGGGGACCAACTAAAGGATCTGCAGCAGAGCCGCAATCATGTTATTTAAAAAGAATTACTTCATTGGAAAGGTCTACAACGTGTGCCTGGTTTGCAAGCATACTTTGTAGAACATGCCAATGTAGTATTTTGTTTTAAATAATGTGATTGCGGCTCTGCTTAAGAGCCTCCTCGTGTCAGCCGACTGTAAAGCTGACAGCAGGAAACGTCAAACTTTGAATGCATATATCTCTCAAACCATAGCGGTTTGAGATATAAGGTTATTTTGCATTCAATTCAACTTTTTAAGCACTACAAAATGCTAAATATTTTTTCTGGGACATTACTGTCCCTTTAATGAGTGGCTTGTTGAATTATCAGTGCGCATGTGTGAGCAACAGCATGAGAGTATTGTGTATAGTGTTTTGTGTATAGTGCATTGCGTATAGGATATTGCGTAATAGCATTTTGTGTATTGCAGATTGCATATACCATTTTGCCTATTGCATACAGTATATTGAGTTTTGCCTACTCAGTATAGCAGTTTTCCTATTGCATATAGCATTTGGCATTTAGCATTTTGTTATACTGTTTGGCGTACATCGTACTGTGTATAGGATTTGACATTTTGCTTTTGATGTACCGCATATTGCACCTGACTTATATCATATAGCACTTTGCATATAGCGTTTGGCGAATTGTGGCTAATGTTTTGTATATAGGGCTTGGCGTATACCGTTTTGCAAATTGCTTATTGCGTTTGGGGAATTGCACATGGCATATTGCTCTTGATGAATTGTGTATCACATTTGGAGTATATCGTTTGCCATAAACTCTCTCATGAATTGCATATTACGTTTGGTGTATAGTGTTATGCTTATAGCATTTGGCAGAGAGTGTATAGCATTTGGGGTATAGCTTTTTGCGTATTGCATATAGAATTTGGCGTACAGCGGTTAGCGAATTGGGTATAGCATTTGGCGTATTGCGTTTGGAGAAGTGCATATAGCGTTTGGGTATTGCATTTGGCATATACCGTCTGCCATATACCGTTTGATAAATTGTGTATAGCGTATTGCATTTGGCATATTGTATATAGCATTTTGTGTATTGCATATTTCATTTGGCGTATAGCTTTTGGCAAATTGCATAGAGCATTTGGCTTATATCGTATGACAAAGAGCGTTTGGCATAATGCGTATAACTGTTGCCGTATTGCGTATAGCTTTTTGCATATTGCGTATACCATTTAGCGTATAACATTTGCGGTTTTGAGTCCTGCTTTTGGTATATATCGTTTGGTATATAGAGCTTTGCGTATAGCGTTTGGCTTATAACGCTTGGCATATAATGTACAGGATGCATTTTGTGCATAGCGTTTGGTATTTGGGTATTGCGTATATAGTTGTGTGTTGTACTTTTAGTGTTTGGCATATAGTATAGTGTTGTGCCTATTGCACGTAGCATTTTGTGTACAGCACGCACACAGAAGTCTTCTTTTAAATATATATATATATATATATATATATATATATATATATATATAGGCAGGTGAAAATCTGGGGCATACAAAAGATATGTATGCTCACTTGATGCTGATTAACATGTCAATTTTTGTCTCCCTCAGAGTTAGTGGATCCGCTGGGTAAAGCATTCATCTTGGGGCACTCAATGTGCATTGGGTGGAGAGACAAGAAGCCACATCAGAGGGAGGCAGACAGTTAGGCATCCCATAGGAATGCTTGTAGGCTTTCTGGCTAGGTAAAAAGGGCCTAAAATGAGGACAGGTGTGGGATTTGTGGCTGGCGGCATTGTTTACTTGGGGCCAGCCGTAAGTCGTGGTGATCCATGCTGATGGTAACAACCGAGCTACTGTAAAGTACACATGCCAGAGCATCTGGGACACCTGCCCACCTGCCCCCTCATCTGGTCAGAAATGGTGCACAGGTTGTTGTAGCAGGGGGCCAAATTTCCCGCCCACACCATTAACAGAGCTTGACAAATTTTTGCCTTCCTGTGTGGAGTACACTATCATGCATAACAAGATTCTTGAGATGGTGTGCACCGAAATATTGAGGGGTTGCAGTTGTTTAACAGAGCACTAGTCTCTAGGCTGGGTCTAAGCAATAGGGAGGGAGCAGAGGGACAGCTTAGAGGCCCCTCTTTGACTGGTGGAATGTGGGTTCCCCAGGCTGCCTCAGTATGGCTTGGCCTCAGAAGGTATCGTTTCCAGAGGGCCTGGCTGACAGGGAGCCGCCCAATGAAATTTCCGGTTGGCTTTGGGGATGGGTGCATGGTGGCCTGTTTTTAACAGGGTGGGCTAATGCCGTCGGGCACTGGGGTAAGGGGAGGGTTTGAGGAGGTTTCAGTGCACACTTGTATATACAGGAACGCATGGTTTGAAAGTAGTGGCCCTCACATGGCATCCATGAAGGCTGTTGTCCCTGGGGGTTCTACATCAGAAGTGGGGTCCACCATGGGTAAATAGGTGAAACCCACTTTAATAAAGCTGTGACCTCTTTATTCTCAACAATGTCTGTGTTTGTGTGTTTCTTTTTAGTGTGTTGTGTTTTAATTGTTTTGGGAGGGCTGTGTTTTTGTTGGTTTTGAGGGAAAAAGGTGGGTAATGATGCCTGGCATTCTTATGGAAGCCTGAAGGGGTAATATACCCTTGAATGGGCATTAAGATGGCCGGCAGCCCTCCACCCCCATGGGCTGGGGGATACGCTCCCTTCCCCAGTACTCTAGGTGGGGTTTGAAGGGCCAATCACCTAAGGGCGAGGCGGGAGAGCCTGTAGGGTGGTGGGAGTAGTGGAGAGGTGGGACTAGTTGCATAAAAAGGTGTGTTGGTAAGTAGGTACAGTAACTGACCTTTTTGTTTTCCCTCCCTACCACCCTTTCGAACTGCCTCTGCTACAGCGGATCGAAGTAGATTAGCAGCAGCTACAGAAAAGGCTGTGCTTAGGTCACAAGATTGCAGAATGTAGGTCACGTTAGGACCATAATGTGGGTCCACAGGCCTCCTCAGTGTGGCTTAGCCTCAGAATGTTCACTTTCCAGAGGTCCTGGCTGACAGGGAGCCGGATCCTGCCCAATGAAGGTTCAGGTTGGCTTAGGGGCTGAATTCACGGTGGTCCTTTGTTAACAGGGCAGGCTAATGCCAGGGGGCTAAAAGACAAAAAAGAAAGAGAAAGGGCACAGAGCTATCTAAGAGTTATCTGCAAGGTGGGTATATAAAATAGCCCCCCAAAATAGTGGTGCTCACCACTATTTCTCGTCAATGAGGCTCAGTATCAAGGTTAGGAACTGAACTATTTATTGAATCGCTTTACAAATGGTATAAAAATTTAATTATACATGCCCAAAAACACCCAACGCGTTTCGTATACCTTCTGTACACTTTTTCAAGGGCCAGATAAAAATAATCAGCGATGATAATTTTTATCTGGCCCTTGAGAAAGTATACAGAAGGTATACGACATGCGTTGGGTGTTTTTGGGCATTTATAATTACATTTTATACCATTTGTAAAGTGATTCAATAAATAGTTCAATTCGTATCCTGGATACTGAGCCTCATTGATGAGAAATAGTGGATGACCTTTGGGAAGAGATCCATATAGCTGATCACCTGGCTCCTACACACTACTTACAATATTGCTATTTGGTAAGCACCACTATTTTGGGGGGGCTATTTTATATACCCACCTTGCAGATATACACTTAGATGGCTCAGCGCCCTTACTTTTTCTTTTTTGTCTTTTAGCTATTTGCTGACATCTGCCACAAGTGTCCTACAGGGCTGCAATGTCTATGAATATATGATAGAAGATCTATTTTGGAATATATAGCGGATCAATCATCTCAAAATTTAGATATCTAGATGTGGACTACTCGTCAAATGAACCACGTATTATTTCTGCAATATTTAATATATTAAAGAGCTTATAATGATTTTATTTACCGCCATAATGCAATATTGACGATTAGCATTACCTATTGCCTTTTATTCATTTTGTAGATTATTTTCTGATTTTCTAAGCGCCACAAGTTTTGTTTTTGTAATGCCGGGGGGCGACACAAAGGTGTCTCAGGAATGGACTACGCTCTCTAGCATTGCATCCAACATTACCCTCTACCTTCTAACAACAGTAGTAGGACCAGCATCTCTCTACTAAGCCTAGCCCAGAGAATATGATAGATAGATAGATAGATAGATAGATAGATAGATAGATAGATAGATCGATCTGCAATGTGTTTGAAACCTCTCTCGCATTCCTGGGGTTAAACTCCCTATTTAAATTAACCCCTTAGTGACGGCCGCATGCAGACATTTTTTTTTTTTTCTTCAGTAGAATCCGGAGTCCCCGAACGGCGTGCAGCCGCGCGGGGATCCGGATTTCCTGGACGTACATGTACGTCCTCTATCACTAAGTGACAGCCACAGAGGACGTACATGTACATCCATTGTCGCTAAGGGGTTAATGGGACTTTTCAACTGTGATGCAGTTGATTTCCCCCAGAATTTCTCCATATTGCACACATATCATACCTCCATATATACTGTGTATGACACACATTATCTGTGTATGCCAATGTAGTCCCCAATGACTTTCTCTGCACTAGAATGTAACAGAATAACTAATTGGAATTTGGGCACCAGACGGTACTGATAATGTAAGAAAACACAGGTTTAAACAGTAATAACTTTGGAAATATGTATCTATCAGCAGTGGGAGTACACTTATTTTACTCAACAGGAAACTCCCTACAATATATATTTTTTTCACAAAAAAGTTTACTACTCCTTTAAGATTTTGTTGGACTACAATTCCAACTGGCAGTTGAGGATGAACAGTGGCAATATTTCAAAAGATGATGTCACAGAAGACAGACCAGTAAGTATGCAGTTACTGATACTGACACTGATAGAACCTTCAGACTCTAGTAATAGAGGAAAGTAAACAGACTTTGCCAGTTTGAATCTTGTATCTGAGTGAGACAAGTGTATTTTGCGCACCATGGATTTCAGCATCTTCAATCAGCTTAGGCTGGAGGGAAAGCTTTGCGATGTAGTGATCAGAGCGAACGGCACTAACTTCAGTGCTCATAAGATCATTCTCTGTAGTTGTAGCCCGTATTTTCGGTAAGTGTGAGGATCATACCACTAACCTCTATGTATTAAAATCACATGTAGAACTCAAGGGAGAGTTTTTGGGCAGCATGTGTTGAAATCAGGCATGCTGCTTAACCCTTTCAGTGCCAGAGGGGTACTCAACACATTTGCAAAGCAATGTGTGCATCATACCTCACAACAATTCCAATGGCGAAAGAGGGACACTTCTGTTTTAAGTGGCATTTCTGGGGGCATGGCTGGTAGGCGGGGCGTTTCCAAGAATTTTTAAGTTAATTTCTTGACCCATCTGCACCTCTTTGTGTAACTGATAAATGACTTAGAGCAAGACCAAAGTATTTTAATAGCCCATATTAATGTATAAACACATATACTGAAAATTAACAACACATTTATGTATGTTTTATTGCTGTAGAGCATTGTAATACACACCACTCATTTTGAGGTCCTAAAAAGAGGGACAAAAGGGTAGAAAAGAGGGACAGAGGGATTTGGGTCTCAAAGAGGGACTGTCCCTCCTAAAGAGGGACACTTGGGAGGTATGGTGCATAACCTCTGCCACTCAAAGGGTTAAAGGAGCAGCAACACATCCTAATAATAACCCCCATTAGGATGTTCTTAATATAATGAGGTAAGATAAAGGTTATTAATAGGGGGTGCAGATGTTCCTTTAAGAACAGGGTTGGCTCTCCTGTGGTTCTTGCACTCAGTCCTCAGTGTTTGCTGGTGATATTTGATGGCAGAGAATTATGAGTGATGTTGTCCTACAAAAACTAGAGGGTAAAAGGTTGCCTTACCCAGTCTAGTTTGTACATGTATTTCCACAATACAATGTTATTTTAAAGTATAGTACATATGGGAAGCTGTATAAGATGAATACTTTCTTCTCTAAACAGTCAGAACATAGGCACTGTATCTGCTCACATGTAATTGCCTCTCTATCCATATCTACTTATTGACACACACAAGGTTTGTCTATACGACATTCAGAACCTCTTTCTCTGGCTAGTACCAATATGCTGCTTTACGTTCAATAGAGTTCAAAGTCACAAGACAATTCAATCCCCTGATAAAGGAAAAGAGGAGCAACTCTGGAGCACATCTACTGTGCCATAGAGGACAAACAGAAAAAAAAACAAATTTCCTTTAATTTATATGGGGCTTGTAACTGTTTAAGTGCTTGAGAGAGTTTCATGCATTATTTCACAATTTTGGTACATTTCAGTGGATTACTTCACAATTTAAATCTCTCTTGCATTTTATTTGTCCCCGTTAGAACAATTAGTTTGCTCCACAATTGTTCCTCTCTATTTCTGAACTAGTGTAAAAGTCCGTGTACAAGGGCCAAGGTCCGGGGCGATGTTAACCATCTGAGTGCCACAGGGGTGCACAACACATTGCTTTGCAATGTGTTGCATACCCCTCTGGAACTCAAAGGCTTAAGAGGGCAGTCATGCTCTGCATCCTGCCGCCGACGCAGTCATGCACTGTAGCAACTGCCTGAAAGCACAGAATGCTCCCAGCATACAACTCCCAGCATTCTGTGCATTCGGGCAGTCTCTACAGCTCATGATGGCTTCTTACAAACATCCTAGCGATTATTACATAGGACATGGCCCTTCTTAATGAATAATGCAGTACTGGGAAGGATCCAGTCATCTGATTGGCTGATCTCAGTGTTCTGGCACAGAGTTTGATTGAATAATTAGAGAAATGTTTGTCTTGTGGGGAGATGCATTAATCTTCAATAATGGTTCTGTTTGGTAGTATAGATGCAATTAGACCCAATACCATCTTGTTGTATTGATTAAGCCGTCCTAGGGTGACCACATGTCCCGAAATGCCCGGGACTGTCCCTTAATTATGCTTGGTGTCCCGTGTCCCAAATGATACCCCTCCGGGACAATATAGAGTCCCGGATTCTGGTCCAGTAGAGTCACTCACCAGTCACCACTGAACAATAACATGCATGCTGCATGCACCACACCACTAGCCAATGAAGAGAGGATTTGCACAATGTTCCTCTCCTCATTGGCTCTGGCTGGCTGGTCTGTGTATGCATGTGATACACTGACGGTGACGCAGACCAATGCAGCAGCATACCATGTGATGTCTGAATCTGAGTGACTGTGAGTGAGCAGCATGTGTAGCTGCTGATTACTGTGCATCTCTCGGATCTCCGACCCTGACCCATGAAGGTAATAGATTAGATCGATCCTCAAACAAATATTTATCGCAAAGTGTTACTTACTGCACTGTAGGCAGGCTCCAGCCCTGGTGACAGATCTCTATACCCGTCGGTGCTTACTTGGACAGGGACTGAGAGATCCACAGTGCTCCAGGCAGAGAGTTGTCATATTAGGGTGACCATATGCCCCGGAATGGCAGAATGGAAATGTGGTCACCCTAAGCTGTCCGCCCTATTTTATCCCTGTGATAAAGGCCTCAAATACAGTTATAGTGCCATGCCTTCACAGTGCCTTTGTCACAGTTCAGAAGTGTCAGTGTCTCCTTATCTAGTGGTTTCTTTGAATAATTTAATTCTACTTAATGAGGTATTTTCATGTTTTTGATGGTATGTTTTATATCGTAGTGAATATTTGCCGTATGCACTATGGTACAAGAGATGGAGACAGCGTCAGAACTCACAGAATCAAATTTTTCTATCTGTCTAAGTCTGACAAAATGTGGATTTAGCCATAGATATCTGTGTGAACCTTAGATTTGATTTAACCCCTGAAGGGCCAGAGGGGGTGCAAGTCATTGTAAAGAGATGTGTTGTACGCTCACTCTCATATAACTGGAGCACATTGGAAGGATTGGCATATTTCTCCAAATATGTGTGTTTCAAAGTTCTAAGATGAAGTGTATATTACAGTTCAAGGTTGGCCATGTTTCAAAGATTGCATAATTAACCCTTTGAATGCCAGAGGGGTACATGATGCATTGTTCAGCACTCAAAGGGTTAAGTATATTTCAGCAGCCTCCATAGGTGTCTAATGTATATCTCTTATTAAGAGAGTGATGTTTAACTTTTGATTGGTATAGAGAAGTTTGCATTACACTACTACACTTTTTTTTTTAGAAATCCCTCTCTTTGTTTCTTATCTGAAAAAGTATTAGTTTGCCTCACACCAGAAAAACCCAGTCACACATCTAATACCATTCTTTGTTGTTTTTTTCTGCAAACAGGAAATTACTTACCGACGGCTGCAATAATAAACACAGAAACTTTTATAACATCCCTGGAGTTTCTGCTGCGACCCTGAGCTTAATTCTGGACTATGTATATACCAAGACTGTGACCATTACAGCAAACAATGTCCATAAACTGTTAGTTGCAGCCAAACATTTTGGTATCCTGGGCGTTGTCAACGAGTGCTGCCAATTTCTAGAGGGGCAGCTTTGTTTGGAAAACTGCATTAGCACGTGGAAATTTGCAACTTATCACCACTGCCCAGAGCTGCGCCAGAAGTCCTTGCTGTTCATCCTTCACAAGTTTGAAGATATTGTGAAGGTCTCCACTGAGTTCCTGGACCTATCAGCAATGGAACTTTGTGAATTAATAGAAAAGGACGATCTAAACAGCAAACAGGAGGACACAGTGTTTCAAGCCATTGTAAAGTGGATTGACCACAGTCCAGAGAAGCGGAAGGAACACATTTCTCTGCTGCTCCCTAAGGTAAGGTGAACAGTTGTAACATTCACCCGATCTCCTATATAAGCTTTAATTCGAGATGCAAGCAGAGAACGACATCTTAGTACAGAAACAATACTGATAGTCTGTTCGCTGCATGTTATTATGTGCCTTCTTTAACACAGTAACAAGGACAATTGGGCTCAGAAATGAAATCCCAGATAAGTAGATTTTACATGTACTTTGTGACTTTCACAATCATATCTTTGTCATCTTCCTGTCATGAGCAGCAACTCCCACAATACAATTCAGAAGTCTCTGACATTTTTTGGGGAAAGTTATAACCATCCCTGCTATCCATGCCACTTCTGTGTGGTGGCTTTTAGATACAGATGCCAACATACAGCCTATACACTATTTCTTATTTTTTTATCATTCATTTTTCAAAAGCATCACATTTGTGTGCATCAATTTACTAGCAACACAGTTCAGAGTCATTCAAATAGAGAGAACAGCCTGAACGTGTAAGTAATTAAATGAGTATAAATAATCAATAGCCGAGATCTCTACATTAGCAGTTAGTGCAGATTTTGCACCAGTCCACTGACATGGCACCACAAGGACCTGAATGAAGGCTCTTGTACAAACAAATGACTGGGCCCTGGTTCTTGGCACCCGCTCACCAATGGAAATTCAGCCCATGCTCGCTATTTATCTTCTTTATGTTATTACTTATCGCTGTCCTCACTGCCATTTTTTTATTTTGTATCATGATATTTGTAGTGATTCAGTTCCACATAATTATTGTCATTATAGTCGATCTATTTTGGACATATATAAGAACCCATGAGATGATTGTTGCTTGATTTATGTTCTTTGTAAGTAAACAGCACCTCAGGATGGATTAAAGTGGAACTTTCATCCTCTATAAAGTCGCCCTGCTATAATTAAGCAGGTAGCGACTAGCTTTAGAATATATATTTTACCTTTGAAAAGTAGCCCGTTCTAAAGAAATCAATCATTGTAGGAGGCCGGAACCCAGGCTACAGTGCAGACATCTTGTCTGGACGCCTGCGCTGTCAGTCCCGGTTTCCATTTAGTAGACTGCAGCATACCATATGGTTACCGGAACGGACTAACGGCACAGGCATGCAGACTGCGCTTACCCGGCCGTCAGTCTCCTACAATGACTTATTTCTTTAGAACGGGCTACTTCTCAAAGGTAAAAAAGATATTCTGAAGCTAGTCACTACCTGCTTAATTATAGCAGGGCACCTTTATAGCAGATGAAAGTTCCGCTTTAAATACCCTTACATGTTATGTCACAATACACTACTTAAAAGGTGCAGCGTCCACATGTCGGAAAGAAAAAAAACAACAACATTGTTTTAGCCCTTTGGATCCTAGAGATGTCTTCAACACATTAAAATGAAGTGTTGTTAGCATCCTAGTAGTTAATAAATACAGCACTGAGAAGCTTGTCCCTGCCAGTCCTTATGGGGCTCACACATTCTATAAATGTGTTGGCAATTTTTGATTTTTTCATCCTTCTGTGAATTCCTCCAAATCTACTAAAGCCATCTTGTCTTCTTTTCCTACTACTGTTTTTTTCCTTTCAATCTGAACTAAATTCTAGCTCACGGATTGCCAATTGTTGAACCTGCAACTGTTGTGAACTACAATTCTCATCCTCAGCTACTGGCTGGTAAGGGATTATGGGAATTTTAGTCCCAAACTGTGGGAGGCTCAGCATTTAATTAACGCTGCCAGAGTAATAAGCGTTTCTGATCTTTTGAAATATTTTGGAACTTTCTACGCCTCCCTTCTACTAAAATGCAAGTAATCCTGAATAAACATATATACTGTCATCAACATATAAATAGCAAGATAATTTTACACTATAACAGCCCTTACAGTAAGCAACCTCTTCCTCTTCTGAAGTTGAAAACTCCTTTCCTCAGTCTAAAAGACAAAGTATTGTTTAAAAACAACTTTCCTGTTACATTTCTTAAAGTTAAAGTTAACTAAGTATGGATCCAATCACACAGCAATCAGGTGTACCTCTCACTTTATGTTGTCATTATGTCTTAATTTTTGTGGATGTAGTGATCTCTCTATTGAAGTCTGCCTCAAGGTCAAACCTTCTGACAACAAATAGTAGGTTCAAATAGACATGAATGACAAGTAAAGGTCACTAGTTTTCATCAGGGTACACTGAAACAGCAGTGAACTACAAGACAGATCAAATGCTCCTAAAATATTTAGGTAACAGTGATTGCTGTTTGATGATTCTTACATAGACAGGTACTTCTGTTATACTAATAAGAAATACATATTCCTGGTATAAAGTCCCCCTTCAAATCTCTCACTAATGATCAAAGAAAAGTAGACTGACCAACATTTTAACTCTTTATGGACAGAAAGGGATCTGAAAAGCAGTAGGAAGCAATGGTTTGCACTCCTGTCTGGTCCTTAAAGGATTAAGGAGCATCATGAACTGACAGGGTAGATGGTATTTGAGCAGATCAGGAAAGACTGAGAGCAAAAGCTCTCACTGTTGCTACAGCAACACAACATGCTTAGTAGAGTATTTTGTTTTATTAGATTAACAGCTTCAAAGACAAAAATACAATTCTAGCAAATCTGGGCCTAAGCAGTTGCATAGTAGGTTGTAGATAAATCTTCAGTGCATTCAAAGTCCCTTTTCAATGGGAGTTATTAGATACATATGATGTAATTTATTTACCCTGAATCGCTCAACTTCTGTTGTTATACATGTGTCCCATAATGTCAAATGAAGGAAAGAAACAGCTTTCATCAATCTTACCTAAAGTACTCTGCCTCTCTCTACCAGGTCCGACTTGCTTTAATAAGCAAAGAATATTTCATCAGCAATGTGCAAACCAACAGCTATGTGACTGACAACGTGAACTGTCAGGCAGTAATCCAAAGTGCTCTTGCTGCCATGGAGGAAATAAGTGTTAGTGGACTGTGTCATGCTATGTCCATGAATCCTCTTGCTAGGCCACGACTACCATTTTCCATCATGCTTGCCATTGGTGGATGGAGTGGCAGAAGCCAGAAAACTGATATCAGTGCATATGATATCAAGACTGATCAATGGAACTCTATTACAAAAATAGAGGAGGGTTCCCGGGAATTTCATGGAGCAGCACAACTGAATGGCTCTGTGTATATCGTTGGTGGAGTAGTAAATGGGATGCAATCAAGAAGTGTAAAAAGATTTGATCCCGAGACAAAAACAATCCACCAAGTGGGATCCATGCACCACAAAAGATCTAATGTCAGTGTGACTGTGCTAGACAACACCATCTATGCCATAGGGGGATCTGATGGCCGGGAACCCCTCAGGTCAGCAGAGAGATATAAGCCAGAGACCAATCAGTGGACCTTCATTGAGCCCATGCAGGAGCAGCGATCTTGTGCCAGTGCGGCCACATTGTTTGGAAAGGTAAGATACTACCAAGGTAGCATTAAAGGGATAGTAATACTTGAAAATAATTTTATTTTATATTGTAGCCCTTAAAAACACATTAAAAATAATATAAGTCTTATCTCCCAAACCTTTATGGTTTGGGAGACATTAGCAAGTAAAGTAAGGTAAATTTCCCTTTTCCTGGCTTTTTTAGCCAAGTCTGCCATCTAGTGGACAGATTTGGAAACCGGTCCACTGATCAACCAGCAGCTCTTCAGCAGTGCCGAGATCACGATCTTTAAAAATAACTACTTCATTGGAACTGTCTACAAAGTGGGCCTGGCTTGTAGACCACTTTGTAGACCATTCCAATGAAGAAATTATTTTTAAACATCGTGATCTTGGCACTTCTGAAGAGCCACGGCCGGTCTACGGACCAGATTTCAAATCTGACAGCTAGAGCAGTGACGTCACTCCAGGGGAAACTTTACTTGCTAATATATCCCAAACCATAAAGGATTGGGAGATAAGACTGATATCATTTTTATGTTTTTTAAGGGCTACAATATAAAATAAAATTATATTCAAGTATTACTATCCCTTTAAAAAATTGATCCAAGTTAACTATGATAGATGGCTTGCGTTACTCTTGGGATAGGTAAGATAGGTTCTTCTCAGTTCTTGGACACAATTCCTTCTAGATAAATCAACAGTCCTTTGACTGACAAGAGTTTACTGTCCAGAAAACAAGCTATATAGAGAGAAACTATATTTTTGTTTGAACCCAGAAGAACTCTAATCTTTACCTGTGATTACGCTCAGTAGCACATACATGATTTGTCTTATACGGGAAGGGGAAAAAAAGAGAGAACAAAAATCTATATTGTTATCACTTGTAGAAGTAAGTCTTGCTATACAGATTCCTGGCTGTGCTGCTTTTAGCAATAATTGTAAAACAATTACTCAAAGTTTATATCCATTTCTATGTAATTCTTTAAAGACCAGAGGGGTGAGATGCAATGTCTTGCACACCCATCTGTTCTTTAACTCACTGAGTGCCAGAGAGGTCTCCAATACACTGAGTTGCAATGTGCTGGATCCTATTCTGGCACTCAAAGTGTTAAGGAAATTCATTTTAACACCAGTAGTCTTTACTGTGTTAGTATTTAATTGGATCTTAATGTATATGAAAAGTAATTTTTTTTTTTTTATTGACTCATTTTGATTTTAACAATAGGAAAGAACAATAACTATGGGGGAGCAAGATCATTTATAAGTATCTTTGTATTTTTTTTTAACCACTGTTCATGTATAAGTGGCTAAGCAATGCACTTCTTACCCCTCTGGAACTCAAATGGTTAACCTAGATTGGTGACCTTCATGCAGCAGTATCTTACAGCTTAACTCTGTCCTAGTCTACAACCAGTCATGTACATTTTATTCAATCTAATTCTATGACTTAATGCAAAAAACATGTGTGGGGCTTTTCTCTGTTGGATTTCTCTTTAGGAATGTGTCTGCTTTTTGTGAGGACATGTGAGTTAATTGCAGAAAGGGAGCTTAGCTTAGTGAATAAGTCAGATATTATATTTACCAGATGGCAGTATGAAATATTCCTAATGACCTAAGTGTCTCTGTTAAACAAATTAAGAGCCACTTTATTGTTATTCTTTAACAATATGTAGGTTCAAGGAGTTGGGAGGTTATTTTATTTCTTTACTTGGAATATAGTTATCATCCCTGTTGCCTCATGTAGAACAATAATTTCCAAGCCCTTAGAGCACTGAACACAATAACTAGCCTACTATAGTGCAGAATAGAAGACTTGATGGTGAATAGCAGGAGGGATATGGAGAAGGTTTGGAAAATTCTAGAACCTCCAGAATTAATCCCACATCTTCCTGGATTCTCCATCAGATCATAAGCCAGATATAATTACTGCATTCATAACTATACATCAGATCCACAGACTTAAATAAATATTGAGCATAACCAGCAAGTGAACTGAAGCAAGTTGCAGAGAATGTTCTTCATTTGAAGATCGAACCATTGATATATTCATATGTGCTATGCATGTGTCTTTATAAATGGATCCTTTTCTTTTCAAAGGTCTATGTATGCGGTGGCGTCAATGATGAAGGAGAATACCTGAACACAGCAGAAGTGTACAATCCCGAGACCAACCGATGGACCACAATTGCCCCCATGATGACCAGACGCAGTGGACATTGCATTATATCTTACAGAAACAAAATATATGCGGTATGTAAAGCTGAGATTTTATCAATATCCTATATTATAATCCGCTAGGATATTTGTCAGAAGCCGTCATGCACAGCAGAGACGGCTGAGTGCTGCAGTTATGCTCAGTAGATACTGCCCGCGCCACAGCTGATACAGTACGGGGTGCTGTGAATTCAGTCCAGAGTTCTCTCTGCACACCTTTCTGGGACCCAGTCAGGTGCTCAGAGAGGACCACGGTCTGAATTCAGAGCGCCCCACTCGGTATCAGCCGCTGAACGTTTGGGCAGTCAGTACTATGCATGACTGTAGCGCCGCTAGTGTTGGCCCTTGTACACAGGATTTAAAACTAGTTTACTCCTTATTTGTTTAGATATAACTTAGGTGGTGCTAGACAAAATACTGTAACTGTTGTTGGATGATGTAACTGAACATTCAGGCCTTCGTCAGACCACTGAATCATTGATCTTGTGAATGTTGTAGCATCAATATTACATAGAATTAGACAAAGATCTATACATTTGGATTTTGAGCAACCATAAATTATCATTTCAACTTTTGGAGACGAGAGATGTCAACAACCCACTATGACTTTTCAAGTCTCCTAGAGGTTAATCATCATACTGGTTTGTACAGTGTGCTAGAAGAAGATAAATGAAATGAAAATGTTTATTCTTCTAGATATTAGTTATGTGATTAATGTTAAATGGCTTTATGTTCTTGTATACTTTAGAAAAGTCTTTGAAACTGATACCTCAGAATAGTTGTTCTGGCACCATTTGAGACTGTACATTTCTGCTCTGAATTCGTAACTCTGTTTGGCCTGACTTTAACAATTGTGTTACTAGTGCTCACCAGGAAATTATGAGGTTCATGATGTTTCTTCTTCATTACAGGTAGGAGGCTATGATGGGGAGACATGTCTCAGCAGTGCAGAATGTTACTGCCCTGTATCCAACACTTGGACTTCCATCCCTGACATGTTGACTCCACGCAATCACTTTGGCATGGAAGTAGTGGATGACCATCTGTTCCTAGTTGGTGGCCTTAATAACTCTTATAACGATCTTTATGATGAATTCTTTGATTCAAATGAGTGGCACTGCCACAAGAAAATGAGAACCGGCTACAGAGGACTAAGCTGCTGTGTTGTCTCTGGGCTCAGCAACGTGAGAGAGTATGCCCCACGCTAGAACTTCCATCGGTCTGCCACCAAGAGATCATGTCATCTTTTTTTATTGACTCATTTTGATTTTAACAATATGAAGGGACAATAACTGTCTAACTTATTCTTAGTCCATTTGTCTTACATGGGTAAATAAAGGAATTGAAAATGAAGGAAGAAATGTAATAATTTGTCGTCTTTAAGGACAGAAAGGTGTCACAATTGGGGTGTGTCTTTAAACAACTTCAAAACATATAACTAGAGATATGACAATTAGTGACAAGGCGGCTTATGTCATGAAAGTGACAGGATCAGTCAAAGACCATGTACTTTTTGTAGCAATGCCATTTTTAGCCCAATCCACAATAAAAAGTCCCATCTGGGTAATGTTGCATATCGGCATACTAAATCCTTGGTTGCTGTGACATCTCTGAGTCATTGCAAAGGGGTTAATGAACCATGCAGGTAATTCTTCCACTGATGTTTTCTGTACTCCAGAATATTATTCTCATGTTATAGGAAAGCGTCCCAAAGAGACCCTATGACATTGCTATAACATACAGAACTTAGGGCAGCACTGAGACACAACATGCTGCAAAAGGAAGCAACTTAAATCAGAATTGTAGCTATATATATAAAAGTGGAGCATTTTATTTCATACATAGCTCTAATTAAAAAACAAGATATAAAAGTGGTTTAACCCCCAGAGTTCCAGGGCAGTACGGCATATGGGCTTGCAAAGCTGATTCTGCTGTGCCAAGCCCATATGCCGCACCGCTGAATTGCAGTCACTGATAAAGGTAGTGACGTGAGAAGACTTTCCTCAATCCCATTCAATCCTACCAGTAGGAGAAGGAGTGAAGCAGGAAACCATGTAGCTCTCCTGAGTAACCATTATTGATCTCCCAGCACAATTGGCTGGTAGATCGATAACTGGGGGGGCATCAGGAGGGGTCTTGATGTCCCCCCACAAGATCTGATTAAAAACTAATAAAATAATAATAAAAAAAATAACACTGTGTGTCATGGGGTGTCCAGTTTGTGGCACACACAGGATATATTATTGGATATTATTCTGATGCCCCCCATAAAGGTCTGCATTAAAAAGTTGAAAGAAAAAGAAACGAAAACCCCCCTGTGGCACACACACAGGATTAGTTTTTATTCCAGTATTCTTATTCTGACCCTGATGCCTGGATCCTGATGCAATCCCAATGAGGTATCATCCTATATAATAATTTGCTAAAAATTTTGTAACAACGCAGTCATGCGCAGTAGAGACTGCCCGTGATGAGGCTGATACAGAGTGAGGAGCTCCGAAGAAGCGTGCCGTGCGGTTTCAGCCACGATGCGGGCAGTCTCCACTGAGCATGACTGCACCACGACCAGCTGGCACTCTATCAGCCGAGGAGTTTGCAGTCTCTACTGTGCATGACTGCCCCGTGACCGGCTGGCAGTGGCACTGTGACCCGTGTAATGGGCTCTTCAACTAGTCAATCAATAAAATAATAATTAAAGAATAAATAATTAAAAACATGAACCCTCTGTGTGCCACAGGTTGTCCAGAGCATCACTTTGCAATGCATTGGGCACCCCTATGAAAAACAAAGGTTTTTTATTATTATTATAATTATTCATTATTATTTTATTCAGACCTCATTTGTTTAAACCTCAAGGTTTAAATAAAAAAATGAAAAAAAATCAAAAATCTTGTGTGTGTGCCACAGGGGCACATTTATTTAAATATATTTTTATTTGGAACTTGTTGGGGGGCATCAGGAGGGGCCAGATACCCCCAACGAGATATGCATAAACATTTTAATTAAAAAAAAAACAAATGAATCCTCTTTGTGCCACAGGGGGTCCAGTGCATTGCTTTGCAATGCATTAGACACCACAGTGGCCTACACAGGATTATTATTATTCATTATAATTTTATTCAGACATCATGGGGAGCATCAGTAGGGTTCCTGATGCCCCCCATCAAGGTCCAAATAAAAAGTATTGGAAAAAAAATCCAAAAACCTTGTGTGTGCCACGGGGGCCTTGCAATGTGTTTGACCTCACTCCACACACACACCTCCCCATGGAACATACATTTTTTTTATTCAGACCTTGTTGGAAGGCATCAGAAGGGGCCTGATGCCATCAGTGAGTTATGCATAAAACATATTAATTAAAAAAACAAATTAATCCTACGTGTGCCACAGGGGGTCCAGTGCATCACTTTGCAATGCATTGGGAACCCCTATGCAAGACATATAATTATTCATTATTATTTTATTCAGACCTCATTGGGGGGAGCATTAGGAGGGGTCTTGATGTCCCCAACAAGGTTTAAATAAACCAAAATTGTAAAAAAAAAAAAAAAATCTTGTGTGTGTGCCACAGGGGGCACATTTTTTAAAATATATTTTTATTTGGAACTTGTTGAGGGGCATCAGGAGGGGCCAGATATCCCCAATAAAATATGCATAAACATTTTAATTAAAAAAAAAACAAATGAATCCTCTTTGTGCCACAGGGGTGCAGTGCATTGCTTTGCAATGCATTATTCACCACAGTATCATGCACAGGATTATTATTATTATTTTATTCAGACCTCATGGGGGGGCATCAGTAGGGTTTCTGATGCCCCCCATCAAGGTCCAAATAAAAAATATTGGAAAAAAATCCAAAAACCTTGTGTGTGCCACAGGGGGCCTTGCAATGCGTTTGACCCCCCCACACCTCCCCATGGCACACATACATTTTTTTAATTCAGACTTTGTTGGAAGGCATCAGGAGGGGACTGATGCCATCAATGAGATATGCATAAAACATATTAATTAAAAAAAAACAAATTAATCCTATGTGTGCCACAGGGTACCCAGCGCATTGCTTTCCAATGCATTGGACACCACAGTGAGATACACAGGACTATTATTATATTTTTCATTATTATTTTATTCAGACCTCATTGTGGAAAGGGCATCAGGAGGGGTCCTGATGCCTCCAAATGAGGTCTAAATAAAAAAGTCCTGTGTATGCCACAGAGTGGTCTAATGCATTCCCTTGCAATGTGTTGGACCCCCTGTGGCATGCACACTTTTTTTTATTTTAGTTTTTATTCAGACCTTGTTGGGGTATTAGAAGGGGTCCTGATTTCACCCAACTAAGTATGAATAAAAAATAATTAAAAACATGAATCATCAGAGTGCCACAAGGGGGTCCAATGCATTTACACCCTTTAGAAAGACAAAATATTTTTTTTTCATCATTACTTTATTCAGACATTGGGGGGGAAGGGAATCAGGATATCACGGTGCCTGTGATTGATGCATTACCAAGTCAGTTACCTGCAGGGGGCTCTCCATTGGCTGCTTCCCGTATACCTGCCTTAGACTGCCTATTTAAACTGAGCTTGGGCACCCTTTGGTTGCCCTTTCATGTTGTCTCTATGCTGCTGCTCCGGCATGGTGCTCCTGTGCGTCCTGGGCTTTGTCACTGTTCCTGAAAGCCAGTGGTATCCAAGTTCCTGCCTACCAGTCGTCTGGTTCCTGCTTCTATTCCTGATTCAGTTGGAGTTGCTGTTCCTGTAGTTGTTCCTGCTGCCGTTCCAGATCCGGTTGACCGTCTGCAGTACTGATCCTCTTCTTCAGCGGGGTTCGTGCACCATCATCTACCAGGTGCTTGCCGTTCCCGGTGGTCTGGGCGACATTATGACTCTCTCATCGGTTATTCCAGTACGTGGGTACTAGTTCGCTCCACGGTAACCGGCTGCTGTTGCACTGGTATCGTCTTTGGTTACACCGGTACGCGGGTACTGGTTCGCTCCACTGAGACTAGCTACTATTGCACTATATGAGCCTTGGTTCATCCAGTACGCAGGTACTGGTTGGCTCCAAGGTAACCGGCTGTCGTTGCACCGGAAGACTCATAGGTTTCTCCAGTATGCGGTTACTGGTTCACTCCACTGTAACTGGCTGGTAGCCACCGATATCGTCTTGGCTTCTCCAGTACACGGGTACTGGTTCGCACCACTGAGACAAGCTGCTATTGCACTATATGAGCCTTGGTTTATCCGGTAAGCGGGTACTGGTTGGCTCCACGGAAACCAGCTGCCGTTGCACCGGAAGACTCATAGGTTACTCCAGTACGCGGGTACTGGTTCACTCCACTGTAACTGGCTGCTAAGCCACCGATATAGTCTTGGCTTCTCCAGTACGCGGGTACTGGTTCGCTCCACTGAGACTGCTGCTATTGCACTATATGAGCCTTGGTTTATCCGGTACGCGGGTACTGGTTGGCTCCACTGTACCTGCTGCCATTGCACCGGAAGAGTCTTGGGTTTCTCCAGTACGCGGGTACTGGTTTGCTCCATTTGAACCAGCTGCTGTTGTACCGGTAGAATCTGGTTTCTCCATTACGCTAGTACTGGTTCGCTCCACGGTAACTGGTTGCTGTCGCATCGGTGGTGTTCAATTACTCCAGTACTTGGGGGTTGGTTCGCCCCATTGAAGGAGGCTGTCCTGTCCTAACAGCCTGACATGTTGAAGGTTTCTCCCAGTACACAGGTACTGGTTTGCTCCTCGCATTACTGGTGGCTATTGTGCTTCCTGACTACACGGGTGTGACTGTGGTACACTGCTCATTATTGTTCTGTCCTTTGTGAGTGGCAGGCTATTGCTATCTAGATATCCTGTGGCCTAGTTTGTCATCACTGGTGACTGGTCATTTCCACCTAGCCATTCACCTCGGCCACCTTGCTGCCCTCACTATCTGCAGTGGGCTGCCTTGCCCGGTATTGGTAAGGCCGGTAGAACCTGGTCATGACTATTCCTTTAAGGGTTGCCTTACCCGGTATTGGCAAGGCCGGTAGAGCCTCTTACCAAAAGTCCCAGTGACGTGGCTGCAGTGCCCGGTATATTGGCACGGCCGGTAGAGCCTCTTTCCTACATTCCCAGTGCCTTGGCTGCCGTGCCCGGTATATTGGCATGGCCGGTAGAGCCTTCAGTATTCCTTGCATGAGTCTCCAGGCTGCCCTGCCCGGTATATTGGTAAGGCCGGTAGAACCTGTTACCATCTCATGCCATCTAAGGTTGCCTTACCCGGTATTGGCAGGGCCGGTAGAGTCTGTATCCATTCCATGTATCATTATTTTGCTCCTATGCAACTGCTAATAAAATATATCTTGTATGTGTCTTCAACCCAATAGGGTTCCCTTTAACTTTTCAATAAAGTTATGTTTTTACCTATTCTCTGTGTCTGAGAGTCATAACAAACCGTGACACCGGACTGGTCCTAAATAAAATATACTGGGGAAAAAAAGCTTGCATCTCCTAAACCATTGGATTCCCCCCATGGCACATACACATGTGTCTGCAGGGGGGGCAAGAGGGGGCCCCCTTGGGATGGCACCATTCAGAATGAGGCAGGAGAGAGGGAGCATGTGATGGTGGGGTGAAAAGCAGGTCACTCTGCCTGCTTCTGGACTGGGTCCTCTCAGAGCCAAGCCATCACGTAGAGAGAGTAGGAGAAGAGTAAGGACTCATTACAGCAGAGCAGAGGAGGAGTAGAAGATTTCCTCTGGTCTGGATAGATACCAGAGAGAGAGTCATAGAGAGAGGTACTAGTATGCTGCTGTCTATTAGTAGAACATTTGCATCTGCAGCTCCCTGCTCAGTCCTTCTATACTTGCATGGAGTCTGTCTACCAGACTGATTAGCTTGCAGTTCGATGACAGACTCCCCTCCCCATGCAAGCACTGAAGCACTGAGTGGAGAGCTGCCTGCACAGAGAGCAGGACACTTTCTAAAAAAAATTAAGTTAAGGGGGACAGGGAGAAATGTGGGAGTGCCGAATACAGGTAATGAAAAGGGAGACACAGGCACCAGAGGAGACCTCACCTCAGTTAAAGAGTAGGCAGCTGTGTCAAGCATTTGATATGTTGCAGAGATGCCTGGACTCACTGTTTAGCTGTATGTTCAGTGGTGAGTTGAGGGCTGCTGAGCACTGCTTATTTCTCCTTGCCTTTCCACTTCCTGCCCTAGTTGCCTGGATTCCGATAGAAGGATCAACTCTGCTGTGAGTCAGGTGACCTGGTGAGGACCTCACATCACACATGTCCTTCCTGTCATCTCCTCCTCCGCTCCACTCCAGTAAGTGTTTACTCCCAGATCAAGTAGTGTCATTATTATGTCACTTTCTTCTTTGTTGCATATTACCCCCCACTGCACTCTTTACTCTCCATTTGCTTCTCTGGTACCTATATTTTTCCACACATTTAACTCTCTGATCCCCATTGTCCTTTTTGTGTCTCTGTTTCTCCTATTTTGCCAATCAATTGCCCCATATGCCACTGTATTATCCATCTTTGTTCTCTTATGCCTTTTCCCCATTGCGCCCTTGTTTCTCTGCTATGCCCATCTCATTGTGTATAAAGACAAAGTGGAGTAAAACACTTCTCTATCATTCTAGGGATTAAAAGCCCCATTTAAATATAGGAGAGCGTGAGTAGGGTATTGTACCTATTGTGTGGCCCCTGACTCTTGCACTAGTAACAGGCCCTATGATTTCTGGGCAGATGTTCCTATCAGGGATCACCCAGTGGGCTGTGCAGTCATGGGTCAGTTGGGGGAGTCGTCAGGTAATTAGCTCTCCCCTATAAGTTTATATGATTTATGTGCTTTCTCACTATAACCCTACTGAATTATGCATATATCTATTTTTAACTGGCAACACCGGGGTTAATTCTATACATTTGCCTCTTGGCCATGAGACAGATTGCTAGCAAAGATTTAGTTTCTAGACAGACAATCAGTTTATCCTTACTAATAATCGCCAATCATTCCCCTGACTCCTAGAGAGGAGAAGTAAGACATTTAGACAGTTATCACACTTATCTCTGGGCCTCTGATAAGCAGAAGTATAACGTTCACTGCTTACACCTTTGCCTACACCTTTGCCCCCCTAAAAACTAGACAAATGACTGACCACAATAACTGTCTCCAACTCTGATAATATCTGAGCAGTGAGCACGCTTTCTGAGGTAATTTTTCTGTGCGGGGGTTCATGCTAATAAAAAGTATATAATGAATAATTGTACCCCAATAAAATCAGTAGCGGACAGATCAGGGTTCCAGATACTCTAACAAACAAGACTGATTGGTATATAATATCATATTCCTATAATGCAAGCATTCATGTGATTTTGAGATATTATGCACCAATATTTAGAATAAGGAATAATTATATCTCACAACATTCGCTGGGACTATATGGTAAGAACCCCATTTAGCGGTATATTAGCCCTAAGATTCTTATCCCTGTAGCAGGGGAGGTCAGTGGATCTCCCTTGAATGACCCACAATGCTTTGCTCACCCAGAGCAATAATGGCCAAGTCTCATCCCACTCTAGCTTCCACTCAGTGCAGGGTTAGCTGTAAGTGTTGGCTAAGTCAGTCTAATCCTTCCCTAGCCCCCATTCAGAGAAAGGATAGCCCTAAGTACTGTCCAAGTCTATCTCTTCTCTCCCTAGCTCCCACACAGTGAAGAGTTAGCCCTAAGTATTGGCCATGCCCATCTCATTCCTCCCTAGCTCCCACGCAATGCAGGGTTAGCCCTAAGTATTGGCCATGCCCATCTCATTCCTCCCTAGCTCCCACGCAATGCAGGGTTAGCCCTAACTATTGGCCATGCCCATCTCATCCCCCCCTAGCTCCCACTCAGTGCAGGGTTAGCTCTGCAATACTGGCCAAGTCTGCCTCATTGCTTCCTAGCTCCCATTCAATGAAGGGTTAGCCCTGCGGTTTTAGCCAAGTTTGTATCATCCCTCCCTAGCTCCCAGTCAGTGAAGGGTGGTTAGCCCTGCAGATTTGGCCAAGTCTGTGTCATCCCTCCCTAGCTCCCGCTTAGTGCAGGGTTAGCCCTAAGTATTGGCCAAGTCTTTCTCATCCCTCCCTAGTTCCCACTCAGTGCAGGGTTAGCCCTCCCTTGAACCTGATACACTCATTTTCACCAGCCAATCACAGTATTAGCGGAATCACTTCCCTCTTGCACAGGGGAAAGGTTTAGCCACCCCCTTTCCTACACAGTGAAGAATTGTCCAACCCACCCCTATACTATAGGGATGTACAAGAGACATACACAGATCTCCTTCTGTCAGCTTTACATCTGACATCAGGAGAAGAGGAACTTTAGCGGAGGATATCTCTCAAACCATAGCGGTTTGAGAGATAGGATTTGTGGCATTTTGCTAATTTTTTAATCTCTACAAAACTCTAAACATTTTATATGGGACATTACTGTCCCTTTAAAGTTGGGTGTAATTCAAGTAGGGCTTTTAACCATGTGAGTGCCTTACAGTCCTGTTAAATGCATGCAGTGTGTAGGATGTGTACGTTGTGTGCATGTGCTTGGTTGAAACCATGTGCTTGCTTCCTAGGAGATCAGTATCCTTTGTCATACAACCATACAGCCATACAACATGTCCTTCGCAGGGATCAAGACTTATCAATGGGCGGGTAAACTCCTTGCACAGATTTTCACAGGCAGGGGCCTACTCCTGTGAAAATCGTGCCCTGTCTATGCCCTGAACTGGCAGTGTTGAGGAGATTTGAATATTTCTTCCTTACTGCCTCCCCTGGGTATGTGTGTGCCAGGCAATATATACATAGAGAAAGAGAGAGAGAGAGAGAGAGATTTTCACCTCTGTCATTACTATACTTTATGCAGTTATTTACAGGATTCACGAATTTACCTCATTGTATGGAGTTCACTATAACAATGTCTCTGTGTATTTTTCCACCATGAGAAAGGTGTGTTAACAATGTTGTGTTAACCCTTTGAGTGCCAGAGAGGTACAGAACGCATTGCAAACCAATGCATTCCTTAAACCTCTGCCACTCTAATGGTTAATGAAAAGAGCCACATCAGAATGTTTCCCCCATCAAATGGCCAACATTCTCATCTCTCAAACTTAACTATGTTGCACAAAACTATGCAATGCATACATACACTGCCTACTACCTAGCCAGTTCTACTTGTGCCATGCCTGTACTTCCTGCTCTGACAGGAGACAGAAACATGGACTGTTAAGGGAACCCACAACGCCGGGTTGTCTTGGGCCATCATTCTGGGTTTGTCCCTCTTGGATGCAGCTACAAGTGGGTAGCCAGGCCGTTCTTCGTGAATCATAGCTCCTATGAATGGGGGTCAGAAGAGACCCTTTAAATCATCCAGAAATAAAGACACCAGGACACTTCTTAGTTGAAAATTATTACTCTGTTTATTGGAGAAACACAGGGATATTTATAAAGAAACTGTAAGAATACACAATAGGTCAGATACAAACCCCATTGGGGAGAGGGCATGTACAATGGGGTTTGGGGTGAGGGGTGGAGGGGCACAAAACACAATGGGCACAGTATTTGGGTGTAAATACACTTACAAAGGAACAATAGACATTGTGGAGCCTTTAGCTAATTCAATCCTGCCGCTCCAATTCCTAACAAATAGGAATTGTAGTGACAAGAAACAACCAACCAATCAAAAGGTCGCCTACCTTCTCAATGCATTTCCTAACAACTTTTAACATGGCAGAGTAGGCAACCAATCGGGGAGCCACCTACTCTGTATAGTACAGTAGGCAGCCAATCAGAAGGCTGCCTACATTCAAACATGGGTGATGGGGAATTCTGAAAGCCCAGACCTAGTTTGTGGCTCTCCAGCCACCTGGAGCTGGGACTTCACCCAGAGCCTTTCACTCTTTTATGGTTTTTCCCATGTCTCTTAAAAGAGCCCTTTGTATCGGACTATGGTCCGTTACACGGACGTTCCATGCATGTAATTGGGCACTTCCTGTGTCATCGCCCCATCTGAGGAAGTATGTTCATTATGAAACACATATGCTTTTAACAGTTTATGCACCGCATTCACGTTTGTCACTGCTGAGTATTATAATGAGAGGACACATTGGAAGGCACTCTGCCTGCTTGACAGATCACCCTTACTGAATACTCTCGCTGACTAATGGCTATTAGATCGAGGACAAGAGGAAAGAGCTAGGAACGGTGCCAGGTCAGATCACACCGACTTAGAGATCATGCTCCGGTTTCCACCATCCGCTGGAGAGAGCATAGGAAGGTTCATTATCATCACAACCGAAGGTCGTTAGCCACTAAACTTGCAAGCAAAGACGGAGTCTCCATATATTCGGCTTACAGCATTGCCAAGCTCTAGTCTATACCATACATACAGGTGACTGATATTCATATAGTCAAGCGTTGAGATTTCATCAGTGCATTTGCT
Source organism: Rhinophrynus dorsalis (assembly GCA_037306005.1). NCBI lineage: Eukaryota > Metazoa > Chordata > Amphibia > Anura > Rhinophrynidae > Rhinophrynus > Rhinophrynus dorsalis. The sequence goes on along the minus strand of CM074727.1, from coordinate 118,163,194 downwards.
GCTATAGATAGGAGAGATAGCCTTTTGATTCATTTATCAAGTGTGTTCACTTCTATTGTTTTACCTCCTGCAAGACTTTGCTGTTAGATCACACTGAGTTGTTATTCAGTGTTATTTAGTGTCCCTTATCCAGACATCATCTTGGTATCTACTTTCTATAATCTTTTTAGCATTGTATCTTTTATATAGGAACCGTATATACAGTGCATCCTCACTAATATCCAGTACCTTTTTAGGTGCCTACACTGTTTCATTGAATCTTATATAGGTATTGTAGCGTCTTATAGCAGAGATTTGGTGCGCACTAAATTAATATTGTGTTGCCTGAAGTGTTGCTGGGTGCCCATTTGTTACATTCTACATTTTTTTCTATTGGATGTGTTTTTTCTTAATAAACCATTTTTTATATATAGTATCATAGCGCTTTTCCATCATTTTTCTTGTTTCGGTTGTTTTTGTGGTCTGTCCATTATCAGACCACTGGGAATAATAGCGATCTGATACTATATTATATACAGTTTTCTATTTAGTCTCAGTGGTCTATATCTTGCTAGCACCTATCCTGCATTGTTGTACATATATATATATATATATATATATATATATATAGAGAGAGGTTATCCATTTTAGGGGGGAGTCAGGAAGGGTCCTGATGCCGCCTTTGAGGTCTGTAATTTATATTTTTGAACTAAATATAAGAAAAAATATAAGAAGAAAGCCCAAATAACATACGTGACACATATGTTATATGAGCTTTATTAAAAATGCCGGCAATTGTCGCCGGCATTGATCATCTATCTTACTATAGGTGATAACTTGCCTATTAACCCTTTGAGTCCCAGAGGGCTAGCAAATACATTGCAATGTGTTGCTACCTCTCTGTTACTCATAGGCTTAATCATGCAATACACATATAATGAGGGCATGTCGAAAAAAAATAGAGAAGAACAATGCTGAATTTAAATGGATACAACATACAAAATGTGAGAGGCTTCTGAGAACGAACAAACAGCACAATGGCCTGTTCTATGGCTAGTCACCGCTCAGAAGCATCACGTTTTATCTCTCTAGTGCCATTGCAGAGGAGAAATTTCCATGTACATATTAGACTAATCCCACCCAAAAGGGCAGTCCAGTTCCAACATGACAGGCAAATCTCCCCCACACGGGAACACCAGCTAACCCCCGATGTACCTTTCGGCCTTGTTGGGCCTCGTCAGGAGGGTGCAGCTGCATTCCCTAGGCACTGAGAGCAAGGGGTCCACGTCTTGATTACCCTTCACTCTTAGGGAGACCCCATAAGAGTATTCAGATACAACATACAAAACATGAGAGGCTTCTGAGAACGAACAAACAGCACAATGGCCTGTCCTACGGCTAGTCACTGCTCAGAAGCATCACGTTTTAGCTCTCTAGTGCCATTGCGGAGGAGAAATTTCCATGTACATATTAGACTAATCCCGCCCAAAAGGGCAGTCCAGTTCCAAAATGACAGGCAAATCTCCCCCACACGAGAACACCAGATTTGCCTGTCATTTTAGAACTGGACTGCCCTTTTGGGCGGGATTAGTCTAATATGTACATGGAAATTTCTCTTCTGCAATGGCACTAGAGAGCTAAAACGTGATGCTTCTGAGCGGTGACTAGTCGTAGGACAGGCCATTGTGCTGTTTGTTCGTACTCAGAAGACTCTCACATTTTGTGTGTTGTATCTGAATACTCTTAGGGGGTCTCCCTAAGAGTGAAGGGTAATCCAGATGTGGACCCCTTGCTCTCAGTGCCTACGGAAACCAGCTACACCCTCCTGATGAGGCCCAACAAGGCTGAAATGTACGTTGGGGCTTAGTGGGTGTTTCCGTTTAGGGGAGATTTGCCTGTCATTTTGGAACTGGACTGCCCTTTTGGGCGGGATTAGTCTAATATGTATATGGCGATTTCTCCTCTGCAATGGCACTAGAGAGCTAAAACGTGATGCTTCTGAGCAGTGACCAGCCGTAGGACAGGCCATTGTGCTGTTTGTTTGTTCTCAGAAGCTTCTCACATTTTGTATGTTGTATCGGAATACTCTTATGGGGTCTCCCTAAGAGTGAAGGGTAATCCAGACGTGGACTCCTTGCTCTCAGTGCCTAGGGATTCCAGCTGCACCCTCCTGACAAGGCCCAACAAGGCTGAAACGTACGTCGGGGGTTAGTGGGTGTTCCCGTGTGGGGGAGATTTGCCTGTCACTTTGGAACTGGACTGCCCTTTTGGGTGGGATTAGTCTAATATGTACATGGAGATTTCTCCTCTGCAATGGCACTAGAGAGCTAAAATGTGATGCTTCTGAGCGGTGACTAGCCGTAGAACAGGCCATAGTGCTGTTTGTTTGTTCTCAGAAGCATCTCACATTTTGTATGTTGTATCTGAATTTAAATGGAGAAAGGAAGTCATGGGAGTACTATAAGTCGAATTTTAAAGGGGAGGGGTTTAAAACAGTGAATGTGAGCAATATTTGTCAAATTAAAATGGTGAAAGAAAGCACTACAATTAAAATTTCAAAGGGGGGTTGGTATGTCGAAGGGGGCACTCTGTGTCAGATTTTGATAATGTGGGGAACAGATCTAATGATAAACCTGATCTTACTGTTGTCAAATATACGCCTATTTCTGTGGTGTTTGACATTATCCGACCCTTCCTCACCCAAGTCACTACTAAAATACTAATCCAAACACTCATCATGTCCAGTCTTGACTACTACAGTAGTCTCTACTAACTGGCCTTCCTCTCACCCGACTAACCCCACTACAGTCCATAATGAACTCCGCTGCGCGACTAATCTACCACACCCACCGCTTCTCTAATTCCAGCCCCCTCTGCCAATCCCTACACTGGCACCCACTAGCACATAGAATTAAATTCAAAATTCTGGTGCTAACTTATAAAGCCCTTACTAACACCTCACCCCCTATATCTCATCTCTCATTTCCAAATACACTCCCACTCGCCATCTTTGTTCTGCACCTGACCATCTCCTCTCCACAGCTCTTATTACATCCTCCCAATCCAACCTACAGGACTTCTCCTGTACTGCACCCGAGCTCTGGAATTCCCAACCCCCCGCCCCCATCATACCCCCCTTAGCCTTCAGATCTTCAGACACTCCCTGAAAACTTACCTCTTCAGGGAAGCTTATTAACTTCCTCCATAAACATTATCACCAAGAACCACCCCTTCCCTAGGCCACTGCACTCAATAGCACTTCTCTCTCCATCCCACTCTGGCAGTTCATGTGGCAGGAGAAACACTCAATAGCACTTACACCTTCTATGTCCAACCTACCATCCTCTAGACTGTAAGCTCTCACGAACAGGGCCCTCTGATCCTTCTGTTATTCACATATGATTTACTATTTAATATCCCTGTATATCTGTTCCCTATTGTACAGCACTTAAGTGGGCGCTATATAAATAAAGAATAATAATAATAATTATGCATTTGCATTTTCTTTAGGCAGTAGTTGAATAGAAGCATACAACGCCATTTTGTTAGTTAGAAATGTGCTGTCTACTCCAGCTTTGTTTTACCGTGGTTCTGCAATAGAATACCGGCAAAACACGTTTGCAAAATACACGTTGCTTGTTTTTAATGTAGCACCGGTTTTAGCACTGGTAATAGAATCGAGCCCCTGGTGCGCTGTCTTGTTTCTTTTTAATCGGTGGGATGAGGCTGAACTTGCTGCTCTGGTTAGTGACCTACTGCCATCTAATATGTGAAATGCATTTAAGACTGGATTCTAATACAGGTGCTAATTTTACCTCTGCTTTTGTCTCCAGGTTTCCCTATAGACTTTAATAGGAACATTTATGATATGATTAAACACAGGACCCAGAATGCCCAGCCTGGAGCAGGTAGGCACCCTGCAGATCCCATGAGACCATGAATTCCCCCGGACACCTTGCCAGAATAACGCACAATAGAAAATCCCAGTAAAAAGAAGTCTAGACCGAAAATAAATCAAGATCCTTGAGGTCCAAGACAGGACAGCAGCAGCCCTGGGAAAATCAATAGGATGGAACATGAGTCGGATTCATGGACATGAAAAAGAACCAGGTCCGGACCCTCCGTCCAAGAAATACGGAATGAATCCAAGGAAGGAAACCAGACAGATCTGGGCAGATCTGGCCCCAAAGGGGAACGAAAAGAAGAGAAAAACGTAGGAAAGGAAGATGAAAAGAATCCAGACCCATCAGAAAAGCCCATGGGTCCACAACAATGTCTGCAGAAATGCTGAAACAAAACAGGGGGCATTGCAGACAGACACCAATAGGTGCATGCGGACAGAGGGTCGGCTAATCCTGCCGAAGTAGGTTAGACTCAGTGGAGGAACTACCGGATCTCCAGTGCTGTGGTGGCATAGGGATAGAACATGGTGCCTGAGATAGCACCTGACAAGACCCCTGTGGCCCATCAGGAGTGGCATGAAAAGGATGGTGCTTTCTCTCCTGAGGATTGCGCTTAGAGGCCAAGGGGAACCAAGCACTCTGGCCCCCAGTATCTCACCAATGATGTCCTTCAGATCAGGGCCAAAAAGGGAGGAACCCTGGAAAGGGATAGAAAGCAGATATTGCCTAAAGATCGGGTCAACAGACCAGAACTTAAGCGACAGGGAGTGCCTAGCAGCCACAGAAAGAGCAGAGGCCTTAGCCTCAAGCCTAACAGCATCAGATAGGGAATCAGTAAGATAGCGCTGAACCACTGAAATATTATCCAAAAGCGACAAAATGTTAAATTTAGGAGCACCCATAGGGACAGCATCAGACAGCTGATCAGTCCATACAGCAATAGCTCTGTTAACCCATGCAGAGGCCAGGGTAGGCCGCAAGGACACACCTATGGCAGAGAACACAGCCTGTAACATATCATCAAGCTCCCCGTCAGCTAAATCTGTGAGAGCAGAGGGATCTACTGTAGAAGATGCAGGGGAAGGGAAATGACTGGCAATATAAGCATAAACCTTAGGAGGTGTAGCCCAATGAGCCAAGGCCGTGTCAGAAAACGGATGGAGCTTAGAAAATCTCTCAGACACTGACACGACAGGTGTCTTCCACTCAGCCAGGATGATCTGGTCAAGAGTGGGGTGAGGAAGAAAAAATGTGCAAAACTTCTTGCGGCCCAGAAGGATAGCAGTAGACCGAGGTTCCGAAATAATAGGAACGTGTATGGCAGTGGTTCTCAACTCCTGTCCTCTGGACCCACTAACAGGCCAGGATTTGACAATTTCCTTGTAAGAGCACAGGTGAGCTAATCAATGTGCACCACACCTGTGCTCTAGCAGAAAAATCCCTAAGTCCTGGCCTGTTAGTGGGTTCTGAAGGCAGGAGTTGAGATCCACTGGTGTACGGTGTTTACAACAGCCTTAATGAGACCCTCAGCAGAGGTTTGAAGGTCAAGTTCAACGGAGGCGCCACCAAGGTGGAAGGAAGCCCCAAGTGAACATGCAGAATCCTTTGAAACTTCCAGCAGTTCCTCCACAGAGGAAGTAAACAAGTCAGGAATGCCAGGTGCCATAGGGGCCACATGCCTGAAGGAAGCAGAGGACATCCAAGACTGAAGAATCCCTTGAAGAAGAAGAGGAATCTGCGCCATAGAGGACATAAAGTCCCTGATCCAATGTGGCTCTTGCTCATGGCTGGAAGGCCCTGGCATAAGCATAGAGGCCACAGTACATAAAGGGCTTAAGTGTTCTGCATACTCCATTTGGCATGAGGAACAATAGTTAATGGGGTTCAAAGACGCCCCAGAAACATCAGCCCCAGGTCTAGCCCCAAGTTTCAATAGGTCTGAAGTCCTAACAGGGTATTAATGTCTGACAGTATAAGGAAACCCAAATACAGTGTTTAAGATTAAGAATTTCACCCCGGAAATAGGTAAAATATTCTTATCTGGCAGGCAAAGGGTTAATCTGCTGAGAAGGAGAGTCCAAGCCCAGCGTAGGATACTCATGAAGGGAAGGTAGAAAAATGTCGTCCGTGATGGGAGACAATCAGAAACGAGCAGGAGAAGTAAGCACTCATGGGAAATGTAGTTTTCCCCTTAAAAAGTACCCCAACAGTGCCCTGAGCCCCCAAAAACAAAAAGAATGTTAACCTGATGAGAGAACAAGGTCAGACAAACAAAATGAGCCGACTCTGAAGTCGATACATTGAGCGGTTGCAGAGATATGTCCCGAACTATAAAGTACCATAGAGGTAAATGGAGCATGGCGTCTATGCAATAAAACTCAAAATTGCTACATTTTACAATGAAGAGCAAATAGTTGTAAAAATATCATAACACATTAATAGAAACAAATAAACACTGTACCCAGTAGGGGAAGTGCCAAAAAAAACCAAAAGGTGCCCAAAACAGCAAACAAAAGGTTAAATTGCCACAGAAACCCAGTAGCTCCAAACCCCAACAGAATACAGATAAATCCAATGAGTGCAGGAGTATGTATTAGGAACTCCAAAGGAGACCCTTGTGCGGAGTGGGAGCATGGGACAAGTGGACCTCAGCACTCAAAGGGTTGCTCACCTTTTCAGCAGGACTTCTGTCTTCAGATTACCATTAATCAAAGAAGAAGCCTCAGTGGGCAATTCCTAGGGAAAGAACTTGTTAAACAAGATTTTCCCCCAAGGGCTGAAGGTCCACCATCGCACCTGGAAACTGAGCTATCCACTAGGGAATGTCAGTAATGGTAATCCGCCTAATGGTGGTATTCCATATCTAACAGAAAACAAAATATAAGTTACAACTATAGTAGAACTGTTCTCTTGCTTTGTATCTTCATCAAGGAACAAATCTTACTGGGGGAAATTGGCTAGCTGCAGCTAGAGAGAGGAGGTAGGCTCCACCCAGCATTCTCTTCAGGAATTGTTCCTGCCTACTTAAAGGGGCGATCGCCTACTCAAAGTTACCAGTAACCTATACTGGATGACAGAGAAAACGTATTTACACAGATTAATTTATAAACACATATACTGAATTTTAAAAAAACATTAATATGAGTTTTACCGCTGTAGAGCAATGTAATACACAGACACAATAGTCTGATCTCCTAAATACAGGGACACTTGGATGGAAAAGATGGACAGAGAGATTTGGGTCTCAAAGAAGGACTTTCAATTCCTCAAGAAGAACACTTGGAAAGTATGACACAATTTAACCCTTAGGGCCATATGCATAAAACAAGTGAAGTAATCATGGAGCCAACTACCTGTGCCACAGAGGGAAAAAAAATAATTTATTTAAAGACACTTTAAAGGGATAGTAATGGATAATTTTAACAAAATTTAATATTGTAGATATTAAAAAAAAGTCATTGATGCCAGTCTGATCTCTCATACATTTATAGTTTTAGAGATATATGATTACAGAGTTTCCCCTTCCCTCCCCTTTCACAGACATCAGGCTCCAACTTACAGCAGGAGATCCTCGTCCCGGCACCAGCACCGGCCAGCAGCTCTTCAGCAGAGCTGAAATAGCACAATCTACAAACAGATACTTCATTGGAATGGTCTACAAACTATGTCTGGTTTGCAAGCACACTTTGTAGACCATTCTTATGAAGGATTTGTTTTTAGATCACGCTCTTTCGGCTCTGGTGAAGAGCTGCTGGCCAGTCCCGGGACCAGGATCTCCTACTGTAAGCTGGAGCCTGACGTCTGTGAAAGGTGAGGGAAGGGGGAACTCTGTAATCATATATTTCTAAAACTATAAATGTATGAGAGATCAGACTGGCATCAATTACTTTATTTTTTTAATATCTACTATATTAAATTTAGTTAAAATGATCCATTACTATCCCTTTAAAAAAAACTGTATGGCGAAGAAGTTTGCAACTTACTGGAAGGTATCTAGGGAGTCAAAAGCCCCATTTATATCTGCAGGAATATTTATCTATTCACTATGAGTAAGTTGATTTGCACCATAATTTCCCCAGTTCTTTTTTTGTGCATATGGTCAATTGACTCGCTGGTGACCCAGAGCATCATATGATCAATATATTTCCTCTGTGTAACACCGAGCAGGCCATCATATCCATAGAGGCTAGTGCCAGAGACGCCACCAGGTAGAATTACACTTGTCCTCCAGTGCCTTGCACTTGTCTCTCTCCCCACATCTCCAACACAGAGTTGTAATATGGGGGATGAGAGGCAAAAGGAAAGAGGATATTACCATAACTCCCAACATTTCAAATGAGGGACACTTTTAGTTTAGGTGTGGTTGGTGGGCGGGGCATTACTGAGAATTTGAAGGTTATTTTATAACCTATTGACACCTCTGTGTGTAACTGAATAAATGATTTAGTGCAAAACCTAAGTATTCTATTCACACATACTAATTTATAAACATGTATACTGAGGTATAAACAAACATTAATGTGAATTTTGTTGCTGTGTAGCTATGTGATTCACTTCTATACACAAAACACAGTGTGATCTCCTAAAAAGTGGGACACCAGGGTGGGAAAGAGGAACAGTGGGATTTGGGTCCTAAAGAGGGACATGTGGGAGGTATGCATTGCACATTTGATTGACCAGCTGAGTACCAGAATAGGGTCCACAGTAAATTATCAGAATAGATACACATGCAGCATTATCAGAACCAATACCAGTCAATGCCTATAACTGTTCAGAATGTGCTTATTCTTAACCATTGAGTGGAAGTGGAGTGCTCACGCTCAGGAACTCAAAGGGTTAAATACATTTTACTTTGCTTTTTGACTGTCTGCAAGAGTGTGTACAATATAGTCTGTCTACCTGCTAACAGTGAGCATAATATACACCTAGTATAACATGCACACTACCCTGCAACCAAGACTGTCACTATATTTCTCACAAATATAGTCAGTATCAGAGCTTTGTGCTATAATCATTGCTCCATGACCATGCCCCTGCCTGGATGCTCTACTACCTGCTGAGACCTATACAGGGAACTGACTTCCAACCTTAGGTCACATCTCCTGATTGGCTGGTCTTTTCATGAGTGGACAAACTGGAACAGGACTCAGCATGAACCGCACACATGCAATAACAGTCCTGCCTAAAATGGGATAGCTGCTAACGAGGATGCTAGATTCCAGACAATCTCTCAGTGCTAAAGCCCATAAACCAACCCACCATAAATGTTAGGGCTGGACCTTACAATGATCGACTATAGAAAGAGTAATTGCTCTTACAGCAAAGATCTTTCAAGTGAGTTATGTTTTTTTTTTCTATGCAAAGCTAGTGCAGGGACAAAAACTATGGTATAATCAGGACTAAATTTATTGGAAAAACCATACTTTTCTTCCCAAACGTCTGTATTTCAGAGTAGGACAAAATAATGTAAAAATAAAAAATATTTGACAGAAAATTATACAAGAGGGTTATCATAGAAAGCATGAGGTAAGGTAGGAGGAGGGAATATACCAGTGAGACATGACAGCAACAAATCCAGCAGGGCAGAGGGGCGTGCAACACATTGCTTTGACATTTTCCTGGCATGCAAAGAGTTAACAGTTCATACAATAAAAAGCAGGGTCACAATAGAAAAGACTTATGACTGACTCCAACTCATGCCAGCCCAACCTTGATGGTAACAAACATAAAGATGGAGAGTCACATATTGTTAGCCCTCATCCAACCTGTCAGCTGTTAGATGTAAAAGCAATGAATAATATTAGGATTCATATTTTTACTTTCATATATGAAGCTGCTCCCCACACTTATTTGCTAGCTCCTGTACATCCCTTGCTCAGTCCACAATGCATGTGCAGGGAGGGGTTATAGCAGGTAGCACAGTGTGGCCAATCAATATAATCCTGTATGAGTGACAGCTCCACTGGCCAATCACTATAAAGGGCTAAGTATAGGCATTGAAAGTTACCTCAGGCTCTACCATATTATGTGTAATAAAATTGCTGAAAGAACTGTGGTATTCTACCCAAAAAACAAGTAGGAGTGGAAGCAGCAAACAGTTTTTGGTAGACTATAGAATGGAAAACTTATTTTTAAACAGACACAGATGTATGAAAAACAGAAAGTATTGTTTTGAATTGTAATTTGGATGTTTTGTTTTTGTAAATAAAGATTATTTTGTTATACAAAAAAAAGTACCCATACTGAGGGAAGGGGGAGGGGAGATTTATAAATTTGCACACAGGTCTTCATATCTGAAGGAAGGGTATACCCTGTCAGCAGTGGAAGACTTAAGAATGGAAGTGTGTCCTACTGTAAAGTCCTGCCCCTCTGCATGGTGTTAATACACACAGAGTGGCAGCATGAAAGATTTAAAGCTGTCACTTTGTGTGCTAAGATCTTATGGACATGCAGAAATGGAGTCTCAGCCCCCAAAGAGTAAAGTATGTATGGACAGAGGGGTTCATCTTAACTCTTTGAGTACCAGAGGGGTGTCCAGCACATTGCAAAGGAATGTGTTGGACACTGTTCTGGCATTCAAAGGGTTACATTTGTGGTGGTGGGGGTAATCTGGCCTTCAAACCTCCCCCTGGTTTTATTGCCTGTGCACAAGGGACTGGGCAGAAGTGTAGCATTGGGCAGGGGTTACATAATGAGAGCTGAAGGCCGCTGGACTGTAGTGGAAGAGGGAACAGGAAAGAACCTGATCGTCAAAGGGTTAAAGGTTTGCCCACACACTAAGGTAACCATCAGAGATGACAAGTTAGACTAATCTGCATAGCTGGAAACTCTCCGGATTTGCCCCAGAGACTCCGATTTTGAATCTGCAAAACCAGGACTCCAGGGCAGTACAGGGTCGGATTTATCAATAGGCCAACTAGGCACTGGCCTAGGGCGCCCAGTCATGCCCACCAACCCAAATGCCCCATGTATTTTATGTACAGCAATGAGGGCACCACCCATTGTTTGTTTTTTTTTAACAGCTGCCTCTGCTTCAGCCTGGTGCCGGCCCGTTCATGCGCTGCTCTGCCCCCTGTGACTTACTCGCTCATAGCTGTGCCTCACAGTCCCTGCTGAACTGCCCACCAGGCCTGGGGACAGTCACAAATTTAGGCTGGTGTCCACACGTTACTGCCAGAGAGGGAGACAGGGCGCTGCGGCATCTACAGAGGAAAGAAGGCAAATACGTCTTGCTCAGCTGTTAGCCTGTCACCATTTCTTATGCTTGGGACCAGTGCTGTCATTGGGGGGGGGGGGAGAGTCTGTTGTCCCGTCCCCAGTAAGGTCACTTGAAATATATTAAAGGATATCATTAATCCTTTGAGGACCAGAGGAATGTCAGTGCATTGCTTTGCAAACCCTTCTAGCCTTGAAGGGTTAACTAAAACTGCAACTTTTTTTTTTAGAGCAATCTAAAAACAAATACTTCATTGGAGCGGTCTACAAAGTGTGCCTGGTTTGCATGCACACTTTGTAGACCGTTCCAATGAAGTATTTCATTTTAGATCACGCTATTTCGGCTCTGCCAAAGAGCCGCCGGCCTGTCCAGGGACCAGGATCTCCTGCTGTAAGCTGACGTCTGTGAAAGGGGAGGGAGGGGGGAACTCTGTAATTGTACATCTCTCGAAACTATAAATGTTTGAGAGATCGGACTGGCCTCAATGACTTTATTTTTTTAATATCTACAATATTAAATTTAGTTAAAATTATCCATTACTATCCCTTTAAAAAATGGAATGGAGAAGAGGTTTCCAACTTACTGGAAGGTATCTGGGTAGTCAAAAGACCCATTTATATCCGTGAGAATATCTGTTCACTATGATGAAGTTTATTTGCACCATAATTGCCCCAGTTCTGTTTTTGTGCATATGGTCAAATGACTCACTGTGGCGATACTGAGTTCATGTTAGTTTTGGGGCATTTTCTCTTCATTAGCCTTGTTTTCAACCAGTGAAATGCATGCTCAGTTGGATTCAGATCAGGTGGTTGACTTGGCTAGTCAAGAAAATTACACTTTTTGGCCATCTAAAACTTGTTGGTTGCTTTAGAATTATGTTTGGGGTCATTGTCTTGCTGCAAGGTGTAGTACCTTCCAATGAGTTTTGAGGTATTTGGTTGGATCTGAGCAGATTAGATGTTTCAAGCACCACTGCTCAAAGGTGATTGGTTGGGAAGTGTGTAAGCACATCACAGCCAATTGGTGTGAGGGAATTTGAACAGACACTGCCCATATATAAAGGCAATCTCAGTTCTAATTCCCTCAGTGTGGAACGGGCGTTGGCCTGTAAGGGAAGGACAGGGCAGGGTCTGTGCCACACATTACTGTCTCTGCCACCTCCGCCTCTGCGGCCACACACATCGGCGGACACAAATAAAAAGCTAAGTACATTTATTAACAAACTTATGAATACTTATTACATTTTAATAACTGGAGGCATGTTGATATCTACCTGCATACTAATACATGGTTTAACCCTTTGAGCCCCAGAGAGGTGTGCAACACGTACCACTTTGACACTTAAGGGGTTAAACTATGTATAGGTGTGCTGGTTATTTGATGAAAAATTTTACTTATATTTATTTTTCTTTTTACAGCTAAAAGACAAGAAGAAAAGATACAAGAAAGAAGACAGAAGAAAAGAGAATACAGAATATAGATAGAAGAAGACGGATAGTGGATGAAAGTAAGTTTAACACATATAAGTTAACGATTGGTATATCAGGCACCAATAGTTAACTTTTTCCATTGAAGTTCCCATTATTGCTGCTATTTAGCATCGTCTGTTCTGCTTTTAGCTGATAGGGCCTTTGAATATAGCATATTTTATTGAGTTCCTTTAAATCGAGCCCTAGATGTGAAATGAAACAATGACTAGAAGATAAAGTGCAAACTGTCAGCTTTAATTTGAGGGTATTTACATCCATAACTCATGAACAGTGTATGCATTACAGCACTTTTAATACATTATCCCCTTCATTTTAGGGCACCAAAAGTAACTGAACTATTGGCTGGTCAGCTGATTCTTGGCTAGGCTTTTGCCACTGAATATTTAGTTCATGAACAGGAGAGCTAACAAAATGTCTAGAGGAGATTCTAGGTGTAGCATTATTATCTGGAGAATATTGCTGTTGTCTCTCAACACGATGAGCTAAAAAAAATCAGTGCCAGTAAAGCGGGCCATAATAAGGCTAAAAAACAGTATTCATCAATCAGAGCCATATCCATTAGGTGTGTATATTGTTAAGAAGCAATATTGAACAGGTAAGCTCAGAAACAGCAAATGTCTTGGTAGACCATGTAAAACTACTGTAGTGGATGATTAAAGAATGCTTCTCATCATGAAGAGAAACCCGTTCTTAGCTGTTAAACACATCAAGAGCACTTTTCCATAGACATGTCAAAGACTACAAAAACCAGAAGACTATACCAGCATAACCACAGAGGGTTCACTACGAGATATAAACCACTGGAAAGCCGCAAGAACAGAAAGGCCAGGTTACAGGTTGCTAAAACTACATAAAACCTGTAGAGTTCTGGAACAAGGACTTGTTTACAGATTTGAAGAAGATTAACCTGTGCCAGAGTAATGGAAAGAGGAACGTTCGGATTAACAAAGGAACTGTACATGATCCAAAGCATACCACCTCATCTGTGAAGGTAAGCCATGGGCATGTGTGGCTGCCACTGGAACTAGCTTAGTTGCTTTATTGATGATATGACTGCTGATGGCAGCAGTAGAATAAATCAGAAATATCTTATCTGCTCAGATCCAACCACATGCCTCAAAACTCATTGGAAGGCACTGCAACTTGCAACAAGACAATGACCCCAAACATACTTCTACAGTAACCAAATAGTTTTTGATGGCCAAAAAGTGTAATATCCTTGATTAGCCGAGTCAATTACCTGACCTCAATCCAACTGAGCATGCATTTCACTTGCTGAAAACAAGGCTAATGAAGGGAAAATGCCCCAAAACTCACAGGAACTCAAGATGGCAACAGTACAGGCCTGGCAGAGCATCACTAGGGAAGAAACCCAGTACTTTGTGATGTTTATGGGTCGCAAACATTAGGCGAACATCGAAAGCAAAGGATTTTCAACAAAATACTAAATATGCCTGTAAGTCATTTTGAACAGTGACTGCCCATATAAAAAGGTAGTCTCTATTCAAAATTCCCTCACACTAGAATGCACATCATCTACTATTTTCATTCGCACATGTGTAAAATGCTTCACCCTTTGAGTGCCAGAGAGGTACACAACTCATTGCTCTCCAATGCATTGCTTACCCCTCTGGCACTCAAGGGGTTATCCTCTGCATATACATTCAGCTTCTTTTTGTGGCACATCATTAATATTTCTCTTTATTTTAGAGGAAGCTGAAAGGAAGACAGAAGAAGGAACAGTAGAAGAAAGAAGATGGAGAGGAATAAGGAAGATAGAAGATAGACAGTAGCTGACCAGGGTGCTGAAGACCCCGCTGGACATCAGGATTAATGGTAAGTGTTTAATTTCAGGGGCTGTTGCTTTGTAACTTATTCAAATTAACCCCGAGAGTGCTAGTGGGTTAAGCATGCCCCACTGGGGCACATTTTGGCTGTGCTTTGAATGTATTGATATGGGGACTTTTTTTAACATTCATTTGATGCGTTGGCAATTTAAAGTTGCATTAAGGGACTCTGCACCCAAAAAAACTTGGTGCAGATTTTTCCACATTAAAGAGGGTCCCTTAGAGCATCTACTGTCTAACACATTCAACTGAAATGAGAATTCCACCGTTTGGAGTATGTGTCAGTGAGGTCAAATGGGAGCTAACTTTAGCACCCAAGGTGATTCTTTTTCTGCTGGCTTTTCTTCATAGCACAGGTAAATGAATGGCTTAACATGCTTAAAAAAATGCTGGTGGCTTTTTTTTTTGCCTTCAGGGACATTTAAATCTAGACGTGAGACAGGTGCAATCTGAGGGACATGAACTTCAGCGTCTTCAATTAACTGAGGCTGCAGGGCCTGTTCTGTGATGTGATTACCAGTGTGAGTGGCATTGATCCTCTGTAACTGTAGCCTAAGTGATGATCAGAGCATATGATTTCAATGGGTATTTAACACCTTGACTGCCAGAGATATCTTCAACTTATTGTGTCACAATTTATCAGATACCAATACAGCATCAAAGGAATGAAAAGCATGCATATCAATGGGACTTTTTATTTCCCTCCTATGGTGCAAATGGTTTGCTTGAGAATTGTGCCACTTTTCACTTTACATATATGGCCCTTTATGGCCACTGTCATTGCACTGCAAAGTTGATTAGTCTTCCTATTTTTGAACCTTTAGTCTGTAGTTCTATTTATTCAGGCTCATGGCTGAGTATACTGAGGCCTTCCAGCTGTTCAGGACTAAATTTCCTGCCATCCCTCAATCATCTCCTGGCTGGTTGGGGATAATGGGAATTGTAGTTCTGAACACCTGGAGGGCCTCAAGTTGCCTTCTAATGTCGATTGATAGTGTGAGACCTGTGACTTTTTTTTTTTTTTCTCACTATATTTCCTAATGCAGGTGACAAGTTGGGATGTGAAATATCTCAGTTTTCTCACAAATGACTTAGTTAATGTCCAGCATTCCAACATATGATGTCACAGAAATGCACTAAGGTGGATACACTCCCTGGTGACAGACACAATCTAATCCCTATGTTACTATAGGAGACCTAGGCACTAATATGGGCTGTATTCAGTAAGAAAAGGAAGTGCAATTCTGGAACAATCCAACTGCAACATGGGGAGATTTCCAGTGATTTTGATAGGGCTTTTAAACCCATTAATGTTAGAGAGATCTCCAAAGCACTGCATACCTCTCTATCATTTAAGGAGCTAAAACAATTTTAGTAATATTTATTTGACCCCTATGTTGTGGTTGGTTTACTCCAGAATTGCACCTCTTCAGTTTATTGATTACAGACCTAAGATCTCACCAGCGTACAAAACATTGTGCCACAGAATTACTTGTGAGTTGTAGAGTTTCTCTCATGTTGTCTCATATTTATCTCACATTGGAGCATAACCCCCAAGTGTTTGAGAGAGAGAGAGAGAGAGAGCAATACTTTTTGTTTTATGTGAAATGTTGTCTGGTTTTGTAAGTCAATGAAATTCTAGATGAAAAATTGCATAACACCAGAAAGACCCAGATACACATCTAATAACCCTCTGTGTTTTCTTTCTGTGAACAGGGAATTATTCTCTGGTGCTTGGAGTTCTGCAGAGAAGAACATTTATAACGTTTCTCCTGCAATGATGCAGTTCATCATAGATTATGCCTACACCGGGACAGTGCCCATAACGACAGTAAATGTCATCGAACTTTTGGTTGCCGCTGACCAGTTCAATGTCATGGGCATTGTGAGTGCATGCTGCCAGTTTTTGGAGGGCCAGCTCACTGTGGACAACTGCATTGGCATGTGGAAGTTCACACAAATTTAC
Organism: Rhinophrynus dorsalis; assembly: GCA_037306005.1. NCBI lineage: Eukaryota > Metazoa > Chordata > Amphibia > Anura > Rhinophrynidae > Rhinophrynus > Rhinophrynus dorsalis. The sequence goes on along the minus strand of CM074727.1, from coordinate 118,146,794 downwards.
CACTTGCCCGAGCTGCGCCAGAAGGTGTTCATCTTTATCCTTCAGCAATTTGAGGATATAGTGAAGGACTCGGCTGAGTTCCTGGAACTGACACCAACAGAGCTTACTGAAATAATTGAGAAAGATGAACTAAACTGTAAGCATGAGGACATCGTGTTTGAGGCAGTTCTGCAGTGGATTGATCATTATCCATCTGCATGGAAGCAATGCATTTCATAACTTCTTCCCAAGGTAGGCTGATCATATATAACTATACTACTGTAAAAGCCAGTGTACACGGGCCAAGATCTGGGTGATGTTAAACCTTTGGGTGCCAGAGGGGTACGCAATGCATTGCTTTTTATAACACATTGCTTTGCAATGTGTTGCGTGCCCCTCTGCCACTCAAAGGGTTAAGAGGCTGGTCCTGCTCTGCGTCCTGCCGCCAACGCAGTCATGCACTGTAGAGACTGCACAGAATGCTCCCAGCACAGAACTCACAGCATTCCATGTGTTCGGGCAGTCTCTACTGCGCATGACAGCTTCTGACAAACATCCTAGCAAATTATTATATAGGATAGCATATAGTAGGGGCAGCCAAGGCTTTTGTCTCATGAGCCACACGATCAGAAACACATAGGTGTAAGGGCTGCACTCATTTTTATGGATAACAAATGTCAATTATACCCTGTCCGCTATTTATACATATGTATTTTATTTCCAGTAATACAAAAGCCAGTGTACTAAAAAGTTTGATTACTTTATGCATATAAAAATTACAGTTATAGGCTTAGTGCTTTTATTATCCAGTCAGTGAGAACACTGATATTTAACAGACTGCTATTATTTAACTGTACGTAGCAGCAGACAGGTGGTGAGGCCTTGTTTGGCTTCTAGTTCATGTGTGCTAACTAATTACTTAACCCTTTCAGTGCCAGAGGGGTAAGTTACTCATTGCTTTGCAATGCGTTGTATACCCCTCTGGCACTGAAAGGGCTAAAAAAAATGTGTTAACGCTTTGAGTGAAAGAGGGGTATCCAAAGCATTGTGATGCAATACGTTGGCTACCCCTCTGGCACTCAGAGTTAAAAATCTTCTGCGATCCGCACCATGTGGTCAAGCAGACAACATTTGGCCCATGGACTGCTTGTTGGATGCCCAGGCTATATAGTGTTTACATGAAAGGCAGGATGAGGACCATGTCTTGGTATAGAAATTGTATCAATAGTCTGTATTCTGCAGAACAGAAAATCTATATAGAAAGGTTTGTTTTTTTGTGCCTTTTAACCCTTTGGATGTCAGAGGGGTGCCCAATGTATTGCTTCACAATGAGTTGGGCACCCACCTGGCATTCAGTTGGTTAAGATAATCACAAACATTACTGTGTCTTCCTCCTGTCACTGGCAGGATGCTTTATAGGACCCTCTGGCTCATCTAGGGTGCAGGAGACTCTATGTCCCCTACTTTTTCTGTGTCTAACATTGTACCACTCTTTATCCATTTACTGGGGTGGGGAATGAATATACATCATTGTGGTAGGGGCTTACGGCTGTGATATGTTGAGGGGATGCTTGGTGTAGGGTTGCGATACGTGGAGTAGGGTTGCCAGCCCCCCCGGGGCCTATCGGGGCCCCCGGGAGGAGTGTTGATATGGTTAACCTGTAAGAGGGCCAACCTGAATAGAAACCCCTGAAAGAAGGGGGGGTATAAGGGGGGCTCAACACGAATTGAGCTCCAGTGGAAGGGGCTGCTACCTGTATTTAAGGCCTGCAGCCCCTCCCACAAATACAGGTGGAGCACCTTCCACTTGTGGTAGGGGCTTACGGCTGTGATATGTTGAGGGGATGCTTGGTGTAGGGTTGCGATACGTGGAGTAGGGTTGCCAGCCCCCCCGGGGCCTATCGGGGCCCCCGGGAGGAGTGTTGATATGGTTAACCTGTAAGAGGCCAAAAGAAGGAGGCAAAAATAATCAGAAACCATTTATTGGAAAACATCATTGAGAGTCAAAGATACCAGGGCAGGTTGAATTTCAGATCAGGTGTTGGGAATATAGCGGGTGTAGCATGACGAGCGCCAGCGCCTCAACATTGAATGATGTGGGCTGGAACACCGTTACTTGAGCCACTGAAACGGCACCAATTCTAAATGAATGGCCAGTGTACTGTTCTGGATTGAGGCTCAAGCATGTGACAAAGGTGCGAAGGTAACTGGTGAAATGACTGGTTGATAGGGGACCGTCAGGAAGTGGACAAAGGGGCTAATGTCAGGTAGGTGTGAGTTAGCTTGGACTAATGCTTGTAGCGCCAAACCGGGGCACCATCTGTCATGCGTGGGATAAAAAGGTAGATTAGTGCCTTTTTTTTTTTTTTTTTTTTTTTGTCGTAGGGCACCATTATCACGGTGCCCGTGGACAAACAAACCGTTACAACCATCTGTTTTGGTGGGATAGAAAGGTAAGGCTAGCCTTTCTGAAACTGATCCGTTTATAAAGGGGAAGGTACAAACAAGGGATGCTGAACTGAAACTGTACGTAGAAGGATGAGTGGATTAGTAACCTAGTTATTGTAGCCTCAGATTCCTTCAAATGAGATGCTGGGGTCCGTCGGCCTCTGCAAGAGGTATAGAATGGCTGGGGTCCGTCGGCCTCTGCGAAGAGGTAAGGCTGGGGTCCGTCGGCCTCTGTGAAGAGGTAAGGCTGGGGTCCGTCGGCCTCTGCGAAGAGGTAAGGCTGGGGGCAGTCGGCCGCTACGAAGAGGTATGGCTGGGGCTGTCGGCCTCAGGCGTACGGTCGTGATTTGGTATGGAATGTGCAAAGAGGTATGGAGTGACTGGGGTCCGTCGGCCTGTGCAAAGAGGTATGGAGTGACTGGGGTCCGTCGGCCTGTGCGAAGAGGTATGGAGTGACTGGGGTCCGTCGGCCTGTGCGAAGAGGTATGGAGTGACTGGGGTCCGTCGGCCTCTGCGAAGAGGTATGGCGTGACTGGGGTCCGTCGGCCTCTGCGAAGAGGTATGGCGTGACTGGGGTCCGTCGGCCTCTGTGAAGAGGTATGGCGTGACTGGGGTCCATCGGCCTCTAGGAAGAGGTATGGCATTACTGGGGTCCATCGGCCTCTGCGAAGAGGTATGGCATTACTGGGGTCCATCGGCCTCTGCGAAGAGGTATGGCATTACTGGGGTCCATCGGCCTCTGCGAAGAGGTATGCCGTTACTGGGGTCCGTCGGCCTCTGCGAAGAGGTATGGGTGACTGTGTCCGTCAGCCTATTGTGGAGAGGTATGGACTGAAAGGATCCGCCGGCCTATGCGACAAGGTATGAGGGTCCGTCGGGCAAAGAGGAGGCGGGGTGCTGCTGGCATAAGAAAGGTTAGGCTGCGGGGGGGAAGGGACTGCTGCGAACTCTACTGAAAATGGGGCAACTGATCCTGCGGCTTGGCAAACGTGAAGGAGTGATGGGAGTTAGAGTATAGGAGTAGCATGACTGCTTGGTATACGGTGACGTGGGAGGTGGATGGCCCATCGTAATGCGTAATGGTGACTAAGTGGTGAAGAGCATCCGGTGATGACTAGAAAGGAAGATAGAAATTTGACAATGCAAAGTGAAGATGTTTGGGCTGTGGTGCGTAACTAGACCCGCGGATCTTGCAATACCTGAATCATACATCGTCGTCGTGGTAAGTGCTGCCCTATGCAATAATATCCTGGTGGGAAGTACTAGTGCTAATGATTCAGTAAAAACCCAAGGCTGATCATTTACCTGGAATGACACTGAAGTTGAACACTGGCTGATCTGCCTCAGCATCTACGCGGTCTCCTGACTTTAAGACCCTGCTTCCGACATCAGGTGAACTGGCTGAATGGATAGCCAGCTGTGAGGTGAAGAGATACTACCATGGCCGCCGAATCCTAGTGGAAGGCCGATGGAGGGGACCTAGTTGAATGAAAACTGTAATGACGGCAGGGCCTCCCAAGGTGCGGTGGCTGATGGTAGGAACGAAAGATAGTTAAAATACTATACCTACGAAGAGCCTAAGAATCCTAGAAGCGAGATCTAACTGGCGATGGCTACCAGAATGACCGGAATAATCTTAACTGCCATGTCCCATGTATATAAGGAAATATTTACACACATATAGAACGCGGGAACAGGACACTGAAATGAACGTGGAATACAGGCACTGAACAATGACTATATATATATATATGTGATGAAAGAGTGGAAGCCGGACACAGAAACAATGTAACCGTGTATGTATGTTAGAAAGAACTTGAAATCAGAACACTGAAACAATTAATATGTATGTATGTATGTATGCATGCTAGATAGGACTTAGAATCAGGATACTAAATGCATGTAGATATCGCGTGGAATCAGGACTCTGAAATGATGTAACAATATTAGTTAGAACATTGAATCGGACTGAGACATGTATTTAAGGTAGATGAACCGTAGAACGTGATACTGAAACAAGGTCACTATGAAGGCATGTAGATAAGCGTGGAATCAGGATACTAAAACCAATGTAACTAAAGATATATGTAAAATAGAACGTGGAAACAGGATACTGAATGATGTAACTATGTATGCATCTAGATATGACGGAAAACAAGACACGCAAACAATGTAACCAAGTATAAATATTGGAAGAACGAGGAATTGGGACCCTGACACAATGAACGAAGTACGTATGAAAGATAGGAAGTAGAAGCAGGACCCCGAAACAATTAACTACGAATGTATGATGTAAGATAGTATATGGAATCAGGACACTTAAATAATGAAACTAGAAATGTATGTATATAGGTAGAACTTGGAATCAGGAACTGAAACAAACTAAATATGTATACATGTAGATAGGACGAGGAATCAGGACATCAGGAATGATGTAACCATGTTGGCAGAATGTTGAATCGTCGACCTGGGACTATGTAACTATGTATGCATGTAGATGGAACATGGAACCGGGATACCGAAACAACGTAACCCAATTGAATGTTAGATAGAACGTTGCCCCGGGACACCGAAACAATGCAACCACGTACATATGATAAAACGTGGGGTCGGGACACTGAACAATAACCGTGTACATAATAGAACGTGGAAACAGGACACTGAAATGATGTAATCAATAACACATGTGTAGAACGTGGAATTAAAATGCTGAAACAATGTAACCATGTACATATGTTAGAACGTGAAATCAGAATACTAATACAAGAACCATGTACGCATGTCAGAACGTACAATCGATATATTGAAACAAAGCAACGCTGGTCATGAGTTATGACGTGACATCAGGACACTCAAACAATGAACCAAGTACATATGTTAGAGCGAGGAATCAGGATACTGAACATTGTAGTCGTATACATAAGATAATGCAACCATGTATATGTGCGAGGACGTAAATCAGGACACTGAAGCAACATAACCATGTACACGTGTTAGAACGTGGAATCAGGATACTGAATCACATAACTGTGCACAAATGACAGAACGAGTAATTACGACACTTAATGATGAAATTATGCACCTAAGATTAGGACATGGAATCAGGACACTAACAATGTGACCATGAATGACTAAATTGAATCAGGATGCTGAAACGAATGTACCATGAAAGAATGTATGATAGTGTTTTTTTTTTGTTTTTTTTTGTTTGTTTTTTTTTAATTTTTGATAAGTGAACATGTGTGCGCCTGACACACTGCTCAACATTGGAATTGCGACGTTAGGAGGGAGGAACAGCTATGAAAATTTATCAAGCCAAGGTAGAATGAAGAAATGAAGGTACGGTAGTGATCGAATGATTCAAAGGAGCGGTATGTTGCGAACCGGGGGGGGGGGGTGACGGGGTTTGGAGTATGGCAAATGGTGAGTGGAAAGGGGAATGAAGTATGTACATGAGAGATATGGTGCGGACGTCTATAAAAGAAAAATGGTGAGCATGGGAAGAATAAATAGATAATGGGGGGGGGGGGGGTGCTGATTTACCTGAAGAGATTGGGACTGAAGTGCCCCGAGTACACCTGGAATAGGGTTGGTGATTGAAAAGACTGGTGCTATGAGCGGATGCCTGGAGAAAAGAAAAGGCATGGTCGTGAAGAGGGTGAGGTAGACGTGAAGGGAAGGCTGGAATACCTGAGAGATGCTAGAGAGCTGGGGGCTGATGAGACCTGAGATGGAAGCTGCCTGGAGGAACCGAGAACCTGTGGTGATGGAAGGGGAATAGGAAGGCGGCTAGTGCCGTGGAGTGAATGCGGGTGGCTGGGGGGAAGGATTATGTTCTTAATAAAGAGAGATTTGTGGTGCATGGTGCCACTCGAGCTGAAAAACCTGCCAGAGTGAAGCGAAATAGGTAAGATTAGCATATGCGGTAAAGCTTGGTCATAGTGCCCTATGGGGAGAGGGGGTGATGCTCTGTAGGGTATATACTGAAAATAGGAGCGTGAGGGATCGAGCAGAAAGGAGGCCTGTCATGGTGGATGGGGCTGATGGCCATATGAACGCGGCAACGGGGAACTTAATGTGAGCTATATGTGAGACGACCTGTCGCATGGCGGCGAGGGCTGGTAAATCAGATTGGTGTAGGAGATGGAACGGGGATACTGGTGAATGACAGCTGCATAGTTGGGATGCGGTGCATAGCGAGATTAGTGTGGACTAGCAAAGTAAGGTTAGACCGGAAGCGGACACAGAGATGGTAGAGTGGTGGGTGAGAAGGGGGGCCGGAGTGACCTGGCGGCCACTGTGAACGTGCCGGGAAGGGCTGAAAGTGAGCGGGTTGGCCTGGAATTGACTGTCGCGGTGATAGAGCTGGCTGCCTGGGATGGCAGCCGCAGTGAGAGCGGTTGGAAAGTGAACGGGTTGGAAAGTGAATAGGTTGGCTTGGATGATGTTTATTGATGGACTGGTAGGCCTGGATGTGAGCCGCAGTGAGCGAGGAGGGAGCTGAATGGGAGAAAGAGGGCCCGTGTGACTGATGCCCGATCAAGGCAGTGAGGGAGGTGTGGTAGCAGAACATAAGGGTTTGCCCGGCTAGATAGGAGCCGGAAGCCGGTACGCGTGGCAGAGATGTAATAGGGCGGTAGGACTATGAGAGAGGAGTGTAAAGTGCCGGATGTACGGTAATACTGGGATATTAATGTACGGGTTGGAGTCTGATGGAATGTGGAACCGAATAGCAAGTGGCGGGTATGCTGGATATAAGCGAGCTGAAAGATGTGCTATATGAGAGTGGCCAGAGTAGTAGTAGCGAAGCTGGGAAGATGAAGCTTACTTGAATGAAGGATATTGAACGATGTGATGAGGCGGAAGTGACGTACGGTGAGTCTCAACACGAATTGAGCTCCAGTGGAAGGGGCTGCTACCTGTATTTAAGGCCTGCAGCCCCTCCCACAAATACAGGTGGAGCACCTTCCACTTGTGGTTTATGGTCTTTGCTACCTTTTAACTTAAGTGTAAATGTTTAAGTAGCCTATTAACCCTTTGAGTGCCAGATGGGTGCGCAAAACATTGCACCGGCACATGTCTACTTAGTTGCAGATTAACCCTTTGAGTGCAATCTCTGGCACATAAGTGGTTCATTCCACCTCATTTCTCTGTCCATAAAGCCCAATGTCTGGATAATACACAAGTTCACTCACTTTCTAGTTTCACCTGTAACATGTCACTGTCCTGACTACTGTGTGTGTTGTTCTTGTGTTGTGTCACAGTGCTTAACCCTTTGAGTGCCAGGGGGCATGCAACATATTGCAAAACAATGCGTTGCTCACCCTTCTGGCACTCAAATGGTTAAGGCGATTCAAGTCCATCATCCTTTTTCCATTATTATTTTGAACATATAAGTGCCCATGAGGTACTTGCTGATGAATGTATATTTTTGGAAATCAAATTATGCTCATAAATATTAATACGTTTAAAAGAGAAATATCACCTCATAATAATAACCTCCACTTATCTTACCGTTGTCACAAAATCCTAATGGCCCCTATGAAGTTTTCCCTTGATACTTTGTCAGTGGTGGCGGACATGACAGTTGTTAACAGGACCACAGGAAACAAACTCTGCCCACTGCTTCACAATGTGCTTGACATCTCCCTGGTCCCTGATTGGCTAAATGCTCATGCACTCTGCCTGATTCAGTTTGAAAAAAACTGCAAGCAGCTGTCATGTCCTCCTTCATGTGCATAACATCCAAGACTGATTAAATATGTTAGCGGTTATGCACTAAGGAGTGAAAAAGAGGTGATAAAGAGGAGATGACTTCTCCAGTGATATCACTTCTCCAGACTGTATGTTATTCTATAGAGCCTATCCAAAGCTGGACAAACCTTAGTGCATTGGCTTCATATAATAACATAGGAATTGGAGATGTGATATCACTGGAGAAGTTATCTCCACTTTATCACCACCTTATCAAATATTAGTGCATCTCCCCATTTATTTTTTGAACAAAGGGAGAAGGGAAAACTTAATAGGAGCCATTAGGATTTTCTAGCCATAGAAAAACAAGTGTACTTATGTGTGCACATGATTGGGGATATTATGAGGAGGTATTACTTTAACAGGTTATGTCAAAGTTTACAAATTTAAGCTATAGTATGGTAGATTTTGGGCAGTTTAGCAGGTCCAGACTACACTGTATAATCCCAAGAAGCGGTTGCACGTGTATCTGGTTTAGTATTGTACTGAACTGCCTGGGCACATATTACATTAATATTACATAAGTGGGTACATTGGGGGAGGGGCTAAGACTAAATCATTACATTCAGCTACAACGTGAGAAACCTCATTGTGCATCTTCCCTTCTCATTCTGCCGTCACGTCACAGAAACAGTAAGCAGATTATGATATCATCATAGTGTTATGTTGTCTATTTGTTTTTTTTATTCTAACATTAATGTGTTATTTAATTCCATTGAAGGTAGCAACTCTCTTCAATAAAACTATTGCTCCTCTCTTTTTCCCAGGTCCGACTAGCAAGAGTAAACAGATCTAACATTGTTTACAATTTAAAGAACAACAAGTATATAAAAAGAAATAAGGAATGCAAAGATATAATGAGAGCTGCGCTCAAAGCCAGCTGTACAATCAATAGGAGAGGACTAAATAATGATGACTGGGTGAACCCACTGACCAGACCACGCCTCCCCCATTCCATCATGATCAGTGTGACTGCTAGTAGTGATGATAGTCCATCAACAAATATTCTGGCATACAACATAAGAGCAGACCATTGGGAGACTATCGCTACTTCTGAGGAAATCCCCAGGAATGGTCATGGTTCAGCACACTTCAAAGGCTCTGTCTACATCATTGGTGGTGTTGAAGACATGCAGTGCACAAACAAGGTAACAAGATTCAACCTTGAAACAAAAACTTTTCAAGAAGTGGCACCCATGCACCACGACAGAGCATTACATAGTGTCGCTGTGCTGGACAAGTTCATCTATGCTATTGGGGGAATGGATGGATCAGGAGCAGTCAACACCGTGGAACGTTATGATCCAGAAACTAATGAGTGGACTTTGGTAGCACCCATGAATGAGAGCAGACAGTTTGCCCGTGTCACCACTCTGTTTGGAAAGGTGAGATATTATCAAGGTACCATTAGATCCAGTTTAGTCATGACCCACTCTGCTCATAGAATGGATAGGATAGGTTGTAAGAAACTGTCTAGAGCTCCAGATTTTGAGGGACATCTCAGCTGTCCTGGTGATATCTACATTTTGTATTGTGGATGTGGCCAGTGCAATCCCAGTGTCCTTGTACAGTTTATATGCCCTTAAACTAGCTATTATTTAACCCGTTAGATGGCATCTATAGCAAATATGGGCTGAAAGGCTTTTTTGTTGCTTACATATTATAGGCTAAGGTACTTTCTATGCTAGGGAGCATTTAGTAAGACTGTTGTTAAGGTAAAATAATTATGTGGGGGGGGGTTGTTGCCATGGACAGAGTGAAGGAAGTCTAAGATGCTTTGCCAAGGTGTGTCTGGTATGTAAATCCAGCCCTGACTGGTCAGCAGAAGAAATCTAATGCTCACCAGTCATCCAGCTTATTACATTTTTTGTAGAGGTAGAAGGATTGGTTACAAGCAAAAAAGAAATGTATTGTTATCAGTGGTGGAAGTAACATGTATTGAACATTCCTGGTTGAGCTGCTTTTAACCATTTGAGAGTGAAAGGGGTAAGCAACACATTGTGTACCCCTCTGGTACTCAGAGGGTAAATGTATCAATATTTTTATTTAATAATCACTGTCTGTTTATGCTGCAGTAATCAGATTTCATTGAGATGAAAATGTGCTGAGGTGGCAGATCTGTACATTCTACCAAAAAAACTAATATTCATACTAACACAATAAACTCCTTTGGGTTTCACCATTATCTCTGTGCTGATAACTCTCAAACCTATCTTTCCTCCACAGAGCTCCTGTCCCAGGTAACTAATTGTCTCTCTGTTGTGTTTTCCTGGAGGTCCTTCTGTCATGTCCAACCTAACCGTAACAAAACCAAACTCGTAATTTTCCCTTCCTCTCTAATCAGCCTTACCCCAGATATTGCCATCACTGTTAACAGCACCAGCATCACACCAACTTCTACATCTCACTGCCTGGGGGTCACCTTTGACTCCACCCGATCCTTCATTTCCCAGTCAATCTCCATCTCATGCCATCTTCCTCTCTGTAACATGAACTCTGGAATTCCCTCCCCCGTCCCATCAGACTTTCCTCCAGCCTTCAGCTGCTCCCTGAAAACTCACCTCTCTGGGTGAGTCTATCAATTACCTCTATAACCGTTATGAGCAAGGCCAGACCAACAGCCTGTCCAACTACTGCTCACTCTCATTTCCTTCTAAAATCACTCTCCCACTTACAACCCCATCACAACCTCATTGTTCACATAGTCTTTTCTTCCAAACAGAACCACTGACTCCCTGGAACTCTTCACTCAAAGGCACTTCTCTCGCACACCCACTGACCGGCAGTTCATGTGGCAGAAGGCTCTTACACCCCATAGCACTTACTCCTTCTGTGTCCCACCTACCTTCTTCTACACTGTAAGCTCTCACAAATAGGGCCCTCTGATCCTTTTGTTTTCCATGTTCCATTTGTACTATTTAATATCTTTGTATGCCTATTCCCTATTGTACTGCACTGCAGAATAAGTTGGTGCTATATTAATAAAGAATAATAATATTAACACAAAAATAACATGATTATATCCAACAGTATAGGACAATGCAAAAACAGAAAAAGCCTTCTCCTCCATAATCACCCAAGAACAAAAGCACTTGTGTTATCCTGTATTGTCTCAGCCATTACACTGTAATGATCTGCACTCACTGTGGCGCTATATAAATATATTTATTCAAGAACATGAAGAATGGTAGATTTTTGCTCAAGAAAATCAAAGAAAAAAAAAACAAAATAAATGTGGTGCTAAACCATTTCAGTGCTAGAGAGGTACTCAACACATTGCGTTTTGTACCCCTCTGGCCCTCAAAGGGTCTATAGACAAGTGTGTATAAGGGCCAATAAGAATTGGTTGGAATACTGAAAATCGTACATCCCTGAGTGGTAAAATAAGGATGGTGACCAGAACCAAAAGCCCTTGCTGTACTGGGATTAGAATACCAGACAGGCACTGCATCTATCACAAAGGGCAATAAATACAGTTACCTTATGGGTGATCCCTAAATGGGCACCAGCATTACTAGCAGCTTAATTTGTGGCAAGTACAACACATAGTCTAAATATTGGTATCCTCTCAATATATGTACAATAGCCCCGCTAGCCAATTACATAGTGCCAGATGCTATAAAGTATCTTAGTGAAACAATGTTCCTCGTTCTTCACCTCATTCTTAATTACTAGATCTTACCATTGATGTATTTAACCTAAGTAAGTCTAAATGTGCTTTTCATTTGTATTTATATATGTATCCTTTGTCTTTGCACAGATCTGTGTATGTGGAGGACTATCTGAAGATAAATATCTCCGCACAGCAGAGGTGTACAGTCCAGAGACCAACGAATGGACCATGATTGCACCCATGTTCAACAGACGCTGTGGACATGGAGTTTTCAACTACAAAGGAAAAATCTATGCGGTACGGGGAACTTAGATTTTATCATTTATTACTCAACTAGATGAATGCTGAGGTTGATAAAGTTGTAACTTTTATGTGAAGCAGTGCATCACATTCCTTTCTTCCTCAAGGGGTTAATCCACTGGACCCTAAAGAAGTCCCCAACATACTATGACTTAATGCATTGGAGGCATCACTAGAATTCAAGGAGGTTATGCATTAAGGTGCGATAAAGTGGATATAAAGAGTTGATGACTTCTCCAGTGTGATAAAAGCTCTTTCAAGTTGAAGAAGTCTTAGTGCATTGACTCCATCGAATAACATAGGACTCGGAGAGTGTATCACTCTTGAGTGGTCGTCTCCACTTCATCACCTCATTATAACACCTTGGTGCTTCTCCTCAAGGGGTCAAGGGAAAAGGTCCCAACAAACTGAGTCATAATACATTCCTGATTGCACTAGTATTGAAGAGACACTTTATTGATAGCTCCAATGGAGCAGAAACAAGCATAGTAAGGTGCAAAGGCACACCTATTTCTAATCAGAACCAGCTCCATTGTATAAATCAAGGACACAGAGGGCTAAATTCTATTACAGGTGCTAAATGTCAAACAGTTTCCTATTGAAGTCTATGGGGAAAACTGGAGATAGAAGCAGTGATACAATTAGCACCTGTAATAGAATCCAGCCCAAAAACTGTTAAAGACAATCTGCATCACCATTGCCAAAACCCTGCAAATGTCTTATGCGTTTTCATTACCTAAATTTACTCCATAATTAAGGACCAGACATTGCTGTTACCATTATCTACATTACTGTATCCTGACCTTAACCCTTTGAGTGGCAGAAGGGTACGCAATGCATTGCTTTGCAATGTGTTGCTCTCCCCTCCAGCACTCAAAGGGTTAATAATTGTGTTCTACTAGTGTTCAGTGGAAAAGTCTATGCAGTCAGTGCAGTTTATAATTTATGATGTTTGTAATTCATTACAGGTAGGAGGATTTGATGGACAAAATCATCTGAGCAGTGTTGAACGTTATTGTCCTTACACCAACCTCTGGACAACATTGCCATGCATGATAAACCCACGTAGCTTCTTTGGAGTTGGAGTGGTAGAAGACCTTCTAGTCATCGTGGGTGGCCTCAATAGCCACAATTCCAACTTATGAGATGAATTCCTTGATCTGGAAACCAACCAGTTATATAATGGAAACTACACAAGGGAATTCACTTCTGCACTAAGCTGCTGCGTGGTGCCTGGCAAGATAAACCTTCCATCATATGCTGCACGTCCATAAAGTACCCATCAGCCTGTCACCCTATGATGCTGATGTGACTTGTGATCTAATAATAAACTGTAAATATGTAAATAGGATAGGATATAAGGCTCTCAGCTCTTCTTTGTTCCACTTGTTTTAATACAGAAAAATAAAAGCAGGCAAGTGTAAATATGACTATTTACCTTGTTTAATCACAAAAGGGAGTCACAACTGGACACAGAGGCTGATGGATTACGGAGAAGTGGGAAAATAAAGTGTTTGAAACCTCTTTAGCATCCAAGGGGTTAAAAGCATCATTTAAATGTATTGAGGTTTGCAGAATTATTGTGTGTTCCTATGGTGCAGCAGGTTTGCCCAGACTTACTCCAGGGCCTAGATGCACTAAAGGTCGAAGAGGGCTATGAATGTCAATGTTCTGTCGGAGCAGTGTAGTAGCCACATCCACAGTATTCACCAAACTGTCTACGACATTACATCACCAGCACTCTGACAAAAATATGTACACATCGACATCAGTACAACAGGTTTACGAAGTTTCAGTCATTACATTGATAATGGCCTATTTCCATATGGTAATGAAGCATAATGACTCATTTCCATATGGAAATGCTGAATAATGAGACACATTCGTATGCAAGGGTGCATGTTGATATGATAATGTGACACCGACTCATTCAGTAAACTCCGTTGGCAGCCTCTGCTGTCGGAGTTCACAGTCTCCACTTCACCTAACAGCCTGTCGTAGCTGGGATCTCCCTGTACTTTCCTATGGAGTAACAGCAGGGAGAGCCATGACAATTCTGTACAGCATTCTCTGTGGTTCCCTACCCAGCCAGTAGGGGAATACAGAGATGGCTTTCAGCACCATGGACAGCACTGAATGCCATAGGGACGTGCATTGCTCACCCCTGTGGCATTCAAAGGGTTACAATAAACAGAACTAGTACACCAAGAACTACACAATGTTCCCCACCTTCGACATCCCCCCCTTTAGTATGTCGACATATATTGCAAATATTCACCATACTAACTCCAGCCGACTTCACCTCCTCAATGGACAGGAACTGCCATTTATTTGACAGAACCTGTCCTTCATTGGACTCTTAACCCTTTGAGCACCAGAGAGGTAGGATGCCATTGTTTAGCAATGTGTTTCCTACCCCTCTAGTACTCAAAGGGTTAATATGCAAGGTATGCGGCTACATAACTTGCCATATATGTGTAAAAATGGCTTTTTATTTTAATGAATATGTTTTAATATGTTTAATATGTATTAAACAAACATCAGACCTCAAGGGGGGTATCATGACCCATCATGATACCCCCCTATCATGGTATCACTTGTGTAGCTCTATTTCAGTTGAAGCTCCATTTATGGTAGATTGAGTGAGTCTGTGGTCCAATGGCCCAGATATACTACTGGCCCAAGGGACAATTGACCCCCAGGCCAGTCCTCCTCTGTAAATATAGAATTAAGCAACAGTTACATGACCACATGCTATAACTACATGATAGATCACTGACAATAAATAAATAAAGCAAGGGAAAAATCCTTTTAGAATAATAATGACAAAAAATGTAGAACTGGAGCACCGAATGTGTAATATCACTAAGGACAGCTCGTTATACTATCACTCATAAATGCTGCCATGTACATAAGACCTATAAACAAAAAACTATACGTAGATACTTGGTAGGGCACTAGTAGGTAGGGCACTAGTGATAAAGTCAAAAGGACATCTTATATTGGGTTGGATTGCTTGTGGTGAAAGTAGTAAAACATAACTTTGAAAACAACAAATAAGTTAAAAAACAACATATATTAAAATAAGAATACCTGTCAGCTCTATTGTGGAGGAAATGAATGCAAGCTACACACGAACTCTATTCATCCTACTTATGTGCCATAAGATGAAAAATATTGTAAATATATGCTCTTAAAGGGATAGTAATGTTTCATAATAAAAGCAGCTCTACTTAATCATCATTGTATTTGGACCTTGGAGAGTGTTATTTCAATTCTGTCAGAGTTGTAGTTCAAGAGTAATTCAATGACAAAGTATCCCCCTCCCGCCCCTTTTACTGATGTAACACTGCTCAGCCAGATCAGAAGGGAGGTGCCCAGGTAGACTGAAGAGAGAGACAGCCTTCAATTAAGATAAGGGAAAAACCTGAAAAACTTGTCAAGGGAGGCAGGGCTTTCATTGTTCTCATAGGAAGAAGACTGTCCCCTTCTGTTATCTGTCTGGTCTATGGACTGGATTCCACATCTGAGAAGAGATGGCTTACACTAGGTAAAAGGGGCAGGAGGGTTAATAAAGATGTGTCTCAGAGTGTGGCTTGTACTTCGATCAAGTTTATTTTCCGAAATTAGCATCCAAGCTTAATATTATTCGTGTTTACTCACACTTAAAGGGTTAATGTTGCTTTGATTTACAAGACGGTCTTGAGTTTTAAGCTGCAAATCAATCCCTCACTCGCAATTAAAGGGTTAATCTTATTGTCGATCTTTACCCCGATTCCCTCACAACACAGCAATAGCTATTAAATTAAAATGTATTAGCACCCTGAAGTAATTACAGTCAAAATGTGTTACATGACGGATTGAGTTATTACAAAAGACAAAGATTGTGTTTAAAGGGATAGTAACGTTTCATAATAAAAGCAGCTCTAATTAATCTTCATAGTATTTGGACTTTGGAGAGTGTTATTTCAATTCTGTCAGAGTTGTAGTTCAAGAGTAATTGAATGATAAACTATCCCCCTCCCGCCCCTTCTACTGATGTAACACAGCTCAGCTTAGAGCAGCAGGGAGTGTCCAGGTAGATTGCAGAGAGGGACAATCTTCAATTAAGATAAAGGGAAAAGCTGAAAAACCTGTCAAGGGGGGCAGGGTTTTCATTGTTCTCACAGTAAGAATATTGACCCTTGATGTGAACTGTCTGGTCTGTGGACTGGATTCCACATCTGAGGAGTGGGGACTTACACTAGGTAAAAGGGGCAGAAAGGGGAAACTTTATCATTCAATTATTCTTGAACTACAAAGCTCACAATGATGAAATAACACTCTCTATGGCTCAAATACTATGATGATTAATTGGAGCTGCTGTTTTTGTGAAACATTACTATCACTTTAATTTGAAAGTACAATACTAATTACCATTTTTTGAAGTTTTTAGTATGTTTACAGGGTGCTGGGATAAAATGCCAACGCAAGTTTCACTAACAGGCTTTTTCAAGGCTAGAAGCTGACAAAATAGTTTAAATAACTTCACTATTCAGTCACATATTGAGAATATTATGTAATTCATCCAATGATATGAAGGAAAAGAAAAAAAGAAATACAACATTCTATCCCTGTGAAAACATAGTATGTTATTAATTGTGTGAACATCTACAGCAGTGGTTCTAAAGAGAATTTTTCCGGTGGCCGTCACTGCAGCGTCCTGGTGGCCGTCACTGCGGCCACAGCCATGTTGTGGTGGCCGCACCATGTCTTTACATGCACAAATGGTATAAGTGGATAAAGACATACAAAAATTGCATATAAATATGTGCAAGACCAATACATTTATATCATATTACAATTTAACCCCTTAGTGACAGACGACTTACCTGGTAAGTCCAGGAAGTCATTCGCTATAATGGGAAAAAAAAACCCTGTCATTAAGGGGTTAAACATGCGAGAAATCACACTATTAAAAACTACAATGGTAAAACGTACTAGTTAGGTGATGTTTATTTAATTTCAGAAACAGGCAGTCAGTCATTTGGTCCTCAAGTTCCAAGCAGGTTACTGGTTCACAGACAATATGGATGAGAGTTCATAATCCGTTGTTCCATGATATGAGTGCGTCTTTCAAGGGGTGGCCTACCTCTTAAATTAACTAAATACTTCACAAATCAGGCTCAGCTCCATAGTTTTCCCAAACATATTTTAGGGTCATAAACAATAATTGTGGATCCACCCATCATTTGTTTTAAATAGTCAGCAGTGGTCCTCAACACTTGCGCTTACTGGCCACTAATAGGCCAGGACATAGGAATTTCCCTTGGAGCACAGTTGAGTTGATCAGAGGAGCAATCAAATTGATAAACTCAGCTGTGCTCTAACAAGGAAATCTTCAAAACCTGGCTTGTTAGTGGCTGCTGACGGAATGGTTTGAGAATCACTGTGCATACATAACAATACTATTTGCTCTCCACCTCTCCTATGCCAAGACATATGCAATTTATGAGTATGAAATCAAGTAGTGGTAGTGTCACTCTAAGCCTAAGGCTTGAAGTGAGATAGGTTAGTAATGACAACAGCTTAAAGGGATAGTAATACTTAAAATGTAAAAAAATATATGTTGTAGGGTTTATCCCCCTGAGTAAGACAAGAGTACTCCCACTGCTGAAAGGTGTTTCATTCCAAAGTTAATAATTTTCAAAGTTGAATTTTTTAGGTGCAATATCACAGTGGCCTGAAATTGTACAGTGGCGCTGTTGCTACACAATCCTATGGACAGCTCTGGTCTCAGGACCATAAATCTCCATAGGATGGTGTAGCAACAGCGCCACTGTACAATTTCAGGCCACTGTGATATTGCACCTAAAAAATTCTACTTTGAAAATTAATAACTTTTGAATGAAACACCTTTCAGCAGTGGGAGTACTCTTGTTTTACCCAGGGGGTAAACCCTACAACATATTTTTTTTTACATTTTAAGTATTACTATCCCTTTAAATGTGATTTTTTTTGTTTATTTTTTAGCAAGCGAAGATCTTTGAATACTGCAACTTTATCTGCCCATCATTGCAGGATGCACACTGTTCATTTTGCAGGCAGCTTGTCATAGCGTGAATAGAAACAGTAAGATAATATACATATCTTCCAAATAAGTTTGAATATAGTTAAATCACCATTGGTGCTCCCCCATCAAAAGTTAATATATCAACAACAAAAAGATACATGTCCCAGATATCAAAAAGCAGTAAGTAGCTTTCACAAATGTACTTCAGATCCTTAAGTCAAATATATATCTTCAGAGTTCACTACATAGAGTTTGGTGTATGGCTTACTGTGTTTGTCCTTTTGAGTATAGCATATGACTTATTGAGTATGGCATTTGCATTTGGTGTATTGTGTTTGGCATATAGCTAGGCGTGCATTGTGTATTCAATTGTCTGATCAGCTGAAAGCAGAACAGTCCTTAGGCCACAGAAAAGGAATTGTGGCCAAATGTCTGTTTTGTGTGTTAAAGTGTTAGTAATGTCCCACAAAATTTTTAATAGATTTGTAGAGGCTAAAAAAAGAATCACATTGTCACAAACCCCATCTCTCAAACCACTATGGTTTGAGAGATAATGGCAACCAAAGTTCCCCCTTCCATCCCCTTCTCTTGATATCAGCTGTAAAGCTGACAGAAGGAGATCCGTGTCGGCCGACACGATGAGGCTCTTCAGAAGAGCCGAAATCCCATTATTAGAAAAGAACTACTTCATGGGAATGGTCTACAAAGTGTGCTTGCAAACCAGGCACTTTGTAGACCTTTCCAATGAAGTAATGCTTTTCTAATAACGGGATTTCAGCTCTGCTGCAGATCCGCCGGCTGATCCCCAGACTGGGATCTCCTGCTGTCAGCTACACGCTGATGTCAAGAGAAGGGGATGGAAGGGGGAACTTTGATTGCGAATATCTCTCAAACCTCTATGGTTTGTGGCAATGTAATTCTTTTTTTAGCCTCTACAAATCTAATAAAACATTTTTTGGGATATTACTAACACTGTAAGTTCCCAAAACTCACTCTAAGTAGCGTGAATAGCAGGAGCATCAAAAGAAAAACACTAACAATTGGTGCCTGAGGTACTTTCAAGCACCAATCTTTAGCTCCAATACAGTCACTGTCCCGCACACTGATCCTACACTATTCCTAACAGTAAAGTGCAACAATACTACTCCTAACACTATCCGAACATGCAGATCTGCATTACACTTACCTGTCATCCACTGTCTTCCTTCTTCTCTTAACTGTAATATTTGTCTTCTCTCTTTCCTCTTCTTTCTCTCCATCTTCTTCTGTTCGTTCTGTCATTCCTGTGAAATAAAGAAAAAATACATATTAAATGTATGCCCCAAACATAACTCTGACATCTGTGCATAGTTTAACCCCTTAAGTGCCAGTGGGATATGCGACACATTGCAGAGCAATGTGTTAAGTATCTATATGGCACTCAAAGGGTTAAGCATTGTACAGATGTCAGAGTTATATATATATATATATATATATATATATATATATATATAGAAATAGAGAGAGAGAGAGAGAGAGAGAGAGAGAGAGAGAGAGAGAGAGAGAGAGAGAGAATGAATGGCAAAAGAATAAAATAATTGCCCCATAAATCTGCTGAGAAAGAAAATATTTGCTCCAAAATAACTGAATTTTAGTGACCATAAATTATGGAAATTAACATGCTCCCTTTATCTTCACCACCGCTGTCGGGGGCAGAGAAATTAAAAGTAAGCAGACCCTCCCCTTAGTACCTCACAGGTCAATGCCCATTCCAGTGTGAGGGAATTTTAAACAGAGATCACCTGTTTATATGGGCAGTCTCTATTCAAAATGACACAGCTATTGATGCAACCTGCTCAAAGCTGACTGGCTAGGAGGTGTGTAAGCACACATCTCAGCCAGTGGCTGGGAGTGATTTTGAACAGAGACTGCTTATCTAAAAAGGCAATCTCTGTTCAAAATTCCCTCACACTGGAACAGGCATAGGCCCATGAGGTACTAACGGGGGGGAGGGGGGCAGTCTGCTCACTTTTCATTTCTCTGCCCCAAAGGGGGCATGTTGATGTCCATAATTTATGGGCACTAAAGTTTTTTTTTAGAGCAAATATTTTCATTCTCAGCAGATTTATGGTTCAATTATTTTATACTTTTGTCATTCAGTCCCTATATTTCTAACTCTGACATCTGTGCAATGCTTAACCCTTTGAGTGCCAGAGTGGTAGTTAATACATTGTTCTGCACTGGTACTCCAGAGCTTAAACTATGCAGAGATGTCAGAGTTATGTTTGGGACACACATTTAATATGTATTTTTTCTTTATTTAACAAGAATGACAGAATAAACAGAGGAAGATGGAGAGAAAGAAGAGGAAAGCGAGAAGATAGAAGAAGAATTTGGACAGTAGCTGACCATGGTGCTGAAGACTCCTCTGGACATCAGGATTACTGGTACGTGTTTCTTTTCAGGAACTGTTGCTTTGCTACCTTAAGAAGAATTAACCCTGTGAGTGCCAGTGAGATAATTACACCTCACTGGCACTCACAGGGTTAATTCTGCTAACATTGAACACATTTCAGTAATTTGGATAAATTGATATTGGGTTTAGGGTCCCATATCAATACATCCACTGTGGGTTTAGGTTTTCTTTTACTTTCAATTGATGTGTCGGCTGTTTTTAGATCCATTAAGGGACTCTGAGCCCAAAAAAACTGGCTGCAGATTTTCCCATGATAAAGTGGGTACCTTAATGGATCTTAGGGCTAACACAGTCAATTGAACTGCATCTTGCTACTTTTTTTTATTTTCAATGGGTGAAAATGCCACTAACTTTGTTGCCCAACGCAAGTTTTTTTTTTCACTGGTGTTTTTCCATAGCACTGGAAACTGAATAGCTCACAGTCACCTGTTTGTTTTTTTTGCATCTGACACAATTGAATCAAGGCCTGAGTGCCTGAATGTCTGAAACCTGCAGATCCAGAAGGTGTTATGGAAACTGCGACACAACTGAGGTGATTCAGTAATTATGCTGTGTGCTATAACCCTTTACACACTTGGTGTTGTTGTGGCTTAAATATACAGTGAAGACAAATGGGTGTTATCATCTGATGAAGCTAATTAGTAAATGTTCATTAATGCTCTCAATTACTGTAGCCCTCTCCCAACTGCCTTCGTCTTTCCTGGCTGTCCTTTCTCCAAACTCTTTAGTTTAACCTTCCTTACTCATTGTTCTGCTAACACCATTCCTCTCTGTCAGTCCCTGCACTGGATGTCTGTTAAATTTAGAAACAATTCAAAATGTTAAAAACACCACCACTCTCTATTTCTACCTTGTCTCAAGAAATAGCTCCAATTGCTCCCTCTACTCTGACAATGATTTATGCCCCTTCTCTCTAATAACCACCTCTCATCCTTATCTACAAGAGTTTTCTAGGGCTGCTTCCACCCTATGAAACTCTCTGCCTCACTCTGCCAGATTCTCTCCTAGTATCCAGACTTCCATAAGATCCCATCTTTTCAGGGAAGCCTATTAAATAACATTAAATTACTGTTAAATTCTTCTCCGGTAGGGCCTTCCAACCAAAACGGGCTTCAGCCTAAGCCAGCACATTGAGACGGTAATGTTTTAGAAATGTTTGAAAAGACAACCATGTAACACCTTACACAGCTGGCTCACAGAGGCCTAGTTCTTGTAGGCCCAAGATGCACCCACTGACCTGGTGGATTGCATGGTGACCCTAAAGGTCACACTGAGAACATCTGCCTGGTGAATGGTCACCTTAATCCACGAAGCGACTGTCACCTTAGATGCAGCCTGGCTTGCACTATGGCACTCTGAAATGTAACAAGGTGAATCTGATTTATGAAAAGGCTATGTGAGATGAACACAGTACTTCAAGCACCTAACCACATACAAAAGATAAAGCTCCTGCTCCTGTCTGTTATATGGCTTGGGGCAGAGGGCATGAAGAATGTGAAACTAGGAGTCTGTAAAACTACCCAATAACTGTGGAAAATAGACAATGCCTGAAGTTCACCCACCCACCGAATTAGCACCATAGCCAGCAGGAAGATTGTCTTGAGTGTCACAGAGGCTCAAAGGGAGTTTTCTGAATAACTCCTAGAAGCTAGTTCAAGTCCCATGGAGGAGTGGGATTCCAAAAGACTGGGCACCCACGAGCCATCCCTTGCACAAAAGTCTGCACATCTGGCATTAACGCACCTCTGAAAAACACAGAGCTGAAATCTGCACTATAATAGAGCTAAGTCCAAGCCCTGTTTAAGGCCCTCCTGAAACAAATCCAAGATGGCAGGAACATAATTCCAGGTCTTCAAACCATGTATAAAATAAAGACCACACCCTATAATACACCTTGGCTGAAACTAGCTTACCTGACCTCATCATAGAAGTAATGATGGAGTTAGAAAAGCCCCTCTTCCCCAGGATGCTGGCTTCAAGAACCAAACTGTTAAAGCTAGGTTCTCCACCTCTGGATGGGATAGCGGACCCTTGGTCAGGAAGTCTGCGAGCAGAAGGAGCTGAAAGGCTGTGCCACAAATATTTTGAAAAATATTGAAAAAGGTCAGACAGGGCCAGTACAGGGTAATCAGAGTTACATGAGTTTGGTCCTTCTTGATTTTTCTCAACACTCTGGGAATAGGGAAAATGCCATGTTATGACCATCATGTCCACCACAAGATCTAGAGGGTCCTGGTCTCTGACACAGGCATAAGGAACCTTGTGGTTCAACTGAGAGGCCATTAGGTC
Organism: Rhinophrynus dorsalis; assembly: GCA_037306005.1. Lineage (NCBI taxonomy): Eukaryota > Metazoa > Chordata > Amphibia > Anura > Rhinophrynidae > Rhinophrynus > Rhinophrynus dorsalis. Next base: position 118,123,904 of record CM074727.1, on the reverse strand, counting down.
CACTTTGAGAGGACTCCATAGATGAACTATAGAGTTGAATATCATATGGTTCATTTCCGGATTCCTAAGTTTCAGGCATTGGAGACTGAGAGGCTGCCACAGCATTGTCTACCCCATGGATATTAATCGTCTAGAGAGCCGGCACGTGTGCCCCCACCCGTGTGAGGATCAGCCATGCAGCTACACTTACGGTCCCTCCCTTGTGGTTGATGTAAGCCATAGACATTGCATTGTCTGACCGGATCCACGCAGAGGATCCCTGGAGGGACCGAGCCCAATACTTCAGAGCTAGGTGAATCGCAAAGAGTTCCAGGACATTGTCAAACAAAAGACTCTCAACTCTAGTCCAAAGACCCTGAGCTATCTGAGGGCTGAAGGTGGTACCCCAGCTTGTTAGCATCATGATTATCTCCCAATTTGGAATGACCACTGCCAAACCAGTGACAGATAGTATCTCTACAGCCGCCAACAAAGGTCCGCCTTCATTCAGTCAGACAGGGACATGAGAGAGATAACACTGATGCCTGGGACAATTTCTGAAAATCTCCAGCTACAGCTCCAAAGTATGAAATTGGACAAAGGAAACTGCCTCCAAAGGGACTTTTCTGCCCACCCTTTGTAATTAGGGTCTCGGTATATTTTATGACCTAGCTTGTAGGTCCGTCCAGTATCTGGACATACAGTTGCTATACAGGAGTAGTCCCTATAGGTCTAGAGTTATGTAGTCTTTATCCATTAGATCAGTATTTTATTCAGATCACCTTTTTAGTATACATTTGTTGCTATTATTTGTCATCAATTGACATTTGTGTCATTTTCAATCTAATTCTTTTAACTACCGTAACATCTCAGGTATAATACGCACCTGTGTATAACACGCAGGTGCATATTATACCAAAGATTTTGGGGAAAACAAGAGTGCCTATGTATAATACGCACCTTTGTTTTCCCCCCTTGCTAAAAAAAATTATAAAGGCTGGCTGATCCCTTCCCTCCCTCCCCCGGGTCAAACCCGCTCTCAAAACCAGCCTTACTAGGTTGAAGTCCGCTTCTTCTGTGGATGAGGCAAAATAATTTGTTCTGCACAGCTTCCTTGCCCTGATACACAGGGCATTACCATTGGCTGTAGGCGGAAGGTCCTGCAAGCCCATTGATGGAAGCGGGCGGCAAAGGGAAGCGTGCCGCCCGCAAGGAAGCTGTGCAGAACGAATTATTTTGCCTCAGCCACAGAAGAAGCGGACTTCAACCTAGTAAGGATGGTTTTGAGAGCGGGTTTGACCCGGGGGAGGGAGGGAAGGGATCGGACAACCCTATTTTTTTTTTTTTTTTTTAAACTCGTGTATAATACGCACCCCCCACTTCACATAAGGTGAAGTGGGGTAAAATTGTGCGTATTATACCCGAGATTTTACGGTATATTTCAAGTTTACATGTTATTTCATCTAGGTATCAATTGTTATACCGCTCTGCTTTTGAGGATCCCCCACCTCTTTGTTGACTTTCCCTGTGGTCATTGTGTTCATGTTGGCTAGATTAATCTTTGCGATAAATATATAACTGTTTGGTATCTGGGCATAGTATGGTTTGCGGTCATGGATTTGGCTCTCTCTGTATCAGGGGCCTGGGACACACTGACATGCATTTTTATTGGCGTATTAGTCCATTCATCCTTGGCTTACCGGTATGTTGAGTTGCTCACTGTATATCAGCAATCTCCTGACTATGTTGGTCCGCAATTTATGGTTGGAAGTTACTTAAGAGTCTCTGCCTTTTTTTGTATAAAGGAGGTAAAATTATTATTTTACTATACCTGTTTTATGTTTTGGACCATGTTGCTTTAATATATATATATTTACATATGTTTGCAGCCTAAGGGTTAAACACTATGTTTGTTTTTATTGGTTAAGGGCTGTTCCTTGTGTCTGTCTAGATTGGACCTATCCCACTCTGTTGGTTAGGGTTACTGTCTGGGTGTCACGTGACATATGGAACAGGTTCCCTCCTAGATCCGCTTTGGCTGTGACTTCAGGGAGGTTCACTAATTGGTTCGTTGGAATTTAAAAAGCAGAGCAGTAATACATGCCTTTGTTAAGAGATCATGAGTAAGCGTCTTGTACGTGAAATGCATGGATCTGTTTGAGGTGATGCTTCATTCCATCTAGCTGTATGTATATTTCTCCATTAGTTTTTGTAATGGCCAGAAGATTTTCAAGGTACATTTTAATACCACCAATAAAGAATGTTGACTTTATGAATGGACTTCATTAGATTTCTTTGGTGATGATGCATGAGTTGCTATGACTTACAAATGTGCAAGATCAGTAGCCAATGGAGAAACCAGCTGCATTAGCATCATCAACCACACTAGACAACATCCCACACTCAGCTGACAGGTAATTACACCAAACACATTCAAACAACAGCCACACCTGTGATGAGGTAATACCTTCCTTGCCAGATAATATTATGAGAAGCAGTTATTCTCTACTCTAAGTACCAGTGCACCACACCTCAAAGTTATATCTTGTAGAATGGTCTCACACTCTTATATGTGAGCACAATAGGAAGGGCTGAGTTAGATATAAAGCAAGAATAATATTTATTATGGTTAGCTAAAAGTATCAGTTACAGATATTATGACAATTAGAATAACTTACAGTTACAATTACAAATCCAATAGAAGAGCATATATAACCAATATGAAAGATGGAAAGCACTCAGTCCAAAAGTGTATAACAGCCCAGGTGCACAATCCCTTAAGGTAAGATAATAGTTTGAAAAAATGGGCAGCACCCGTGGTACTTCTTTAAAGATTTATTAAAGCGGAACTACCACCATAGTTAAAATCACCCTGCAATAATTTGGCAGATGGCGACTAGCTTAATAATAGTTATCTTACCTCTCTGAACGAGTGGATTCTAAAGAAATTCGTAATCTCCCGAGACTGACGTCCAAGTTAGTGCAGTCTGCGCGCCTGCGCCATCAGTCCTTTCCGGTGCCTTTGGGCACAGTGCAATGCTTCTTAATAGAGATCAGGACTGACAGCGCAGGCGTGTAGACAAGATGTCTGTTCTGATGCCTGGCTTCCGGTCTCGGAAGATCAAGGATTTCTTTAGAATCCGCTCGTTCAGAGAGGTAAGATAACTATTATTAAGCTAGTCACATCTGCCTAATTATTGCAGGACGACTTTAACTATGGTGGTAGTTCCGCTTTAAGACAATCAAAGGCAAAGATTACAGGTCAACGTTTCGGTCCATTAAAGGACCTTAATTAAGTCCTGATAAAGGTAATTTAATGGACCAAAATGTTGACCTGTAATCTTTGCCTTTGATTGTCTTAATAAATCTTTGAAGAAGTCCCATGGGTGCTGCCCATTTCTTCAAACATACATATATATGTGTGTGTGTGTGTGTGTGTGTGTGTGTGTGTGTGTGTGTGTGTGTGTGTGTGTGTGTGTGTGTGTGTGTGTGTGTGTGTGTGTGTGTGTGTGTGTGTGTGTGTGTGTGTGTGTGTGTGTGTGTGTGTGTGTGTGTGTGTGTGTGTGTGTGTGTGTGTGTGTGAAATGGGCAGCACCCGTGGGACTTCTTCATACATTTATTAAGATGATCAAAGGCAAAGATTACAGGTCAATGTTTTGGCCCTTTATCAAGATGATAAATGCCCTTTAATGGACAGAAAAGTTAACCTGTAATCTTTGCCTTTGATCATATATATATATATATATATATATAATGATAATGCTCACAATGAGACAAGTTACATACCAATCTTTTTGTCAGGATGGCCAAACAATAATCATTGTCTAATATAAATTGTTAGTATAGTAACAGCCATTGTTCTTCCAGTCATTATTGTCCAGCAATTATTAAACAGCATCACCTAGCATTTACAAAATGTCATTGTGGTGTGTCATGCTTCACTTTTTTAGAGGTGAGTTTAGGTATTATATACACACACACATTATTATATATATATATATATATATATATATATATATATACACATATACAGAGAAATATATAATGCTTATAGAAAGAAATAATATAAATCATATGTTTATAAAGGGGACATTAGCCTACAACAGTCCCTGGTTGGAATGAGAGAATATTGTCAATAATACGAGTATGTACCCTTGTAGAATTATAGGTTCACGTGATAAATCAGGATATTGTACCCAAAGTGGGGGCGACAAGGGGGACTCATTACTAAACATTTAATTTGTACCAAAACAATTACGTGCAAGTGTAGACACGTGATTACAAGACAAGTTTGTGTGTGTAGGATACATTGGATAAAAGTCTCCTTTAGCAAGAACTGGTTTAGAGACTGCATAATAAACAGTCAATATAGTTCCTTGCCTTTGAGCACCATAGCATAATTCATGTCATCCTCCGAGACAAGTACACATAGTGGTGCAATTATGTGCTCCATGACTTAGAATGCTAGTGTATCCATATCGTGGGCTGTAGGTACATATCTGAAAAACCTGCATAGTTTGATCACAAGTGTTCAGCATATCCTTTATCTGCCAGAAACTGTAAAACAATTGTAGACTGTGTGGCATCAGTAGCCCCTAAGGGGTTAACATAGAGAGTGTTCCCACTGTCTGCAATGGGTCTTGGTACATGAAATCCTTCACATCAATGGAACAGAGACAGTCACTGGTACATTCATCATTAGCAGTGGCCCCTGAGCAAGATATGTTCTCACTGAGGCGCTGTGGAAAAACTGGAATATAGACATAATTTGTCTCCTCATCTTTTGTTTTTTTTCGGAAGCAAAGCATTATAAAGTGTGGGATGATAATTCAAAGAATAAAACCATGGTGTTGCAATTGGTTCAGAGCGAATATTGGCGAAGCCTGTGAAGTCTTTAAACAGATATGGATTATTGGGATCAGACATCTCCTTTTCACACTTTTTACAACAATAGGTTATTGCATATTTCTCATCATGAAAAGCAAGTCAGATATGCATTTCTGTAACAGGGAGTAAATGGCATAAGTTGCTTTTACAATGTATTGTTGTTGCTGCACACACCAAAACCCAGGTAGTCTAGTGTAATGTAGGTAGCCTTGGTCAATCTTTGGTTGCCATTTAAAAGCACTTCCAGGGATGTCTTTAGCATACAATGAGCAGGCTTTACATCTGTATATATGAAAGGGGATGTCTGGATTAAATATACCTTGCTTTATTAGTTTATCTTTGGTTATGTTACAAAAGTTATCTTTGCCTTTGCATGAGTGGCTGTAGTAAGAGGAATTAAGAAAGGCTGTATATCTTGGTTGTATACAAAAGTCCCATGCAGTTAAACTGTGAAACATCTCTCCACTACCTTCAGAACTCCATTCAGCAGGTAAAGCCTATTTTCTTAGACTTCCTCATTTTCCATGTCCTTTTTCAACCAGTCAGAATATAGGGCATTGGAACATAATATAGTTCCAATGTGTGGTCTTACTCCACCAGGAAAGTGATATTCCTCCTCTTCAGCATCTTCCCAGAATTGTATCTTTTCATCATTTTTTCTTCTGGGAAAGGAGCCCTTTTAAGTGTATTCTGTCCAGTATTAGGGTAGAAAACTGGATATTCTTGATATTTTGCCTTGTCTTGGGTGGTGCCGGGTCGTGGACATTGGTCAGCCTTAATTTCTTTTATTGACCATAATCTTGTTGCTTGAAAGTCAGTGTAGTAGAAATATCCAAAGACTGCATAGCACATCTTTTCTCTGTATGTCTTTGCTTGGAGTGGTTATCTAAGGGCAAATCATATTGCAGTGTGGATGCTTGAACTATTTTTGTTCGCTCATTAATATGATCCCTGATCAGTCTTCTTCCTTCTGGAGTGGTGATCCCAGCACTCTTTGTCATCATATTAGAGTCCATTAGAATGATTTGAGAAACTCCCAGTCTTCTCAGCTTCTGTATAATTGGCTTAGGAAAAGGTTTATAATACAGTCCTTGTGGTAGGCCTGTAGTTTGAATATCTACTGGTTGTGTATCTGTGTATGGCTCTATCTTTTTGGATTTTTTTAGGCCTGTCGTCACTTGCATGAGCTTGTATCTTAGTCCAATTTAGGATTTTACATGGCTGTTGTGTAACATAATGCCAATGTGTTCTCATCCTCACCATGCATGCTGATACAATAATGATACTTGTGTTCAAAAGAGACAGGAAGAAAAGTCCAATACATTTTGGGGTCTTTGCCTTTGACAAATACCAAGCATATTTCCATTTTAAAGGGATAGTAATACTTAAAATGTAAAAATATATATATTGTAGGGTTTATCCCCCCCGAGTAAGAAAACAAGAGTACTCCCACCGCTGAAAGGTGTTTTATTCAAAAGTTATAACAACTCAAAGCTGAATTGTTTAGGTGCAGTATCACAGTGGCCTGAAATTGTACAGTGGTGCTGTTTCTATGGACAGCTCTGGTCCACGGACCATAAATCTCCATAGGATGGTGTAGTAACAGCTCCACTGTATAATTTCAGGCCACTTTGATATTGCACCTAAAAAATTCAGCTTTGACCTGTAATAACATTTGAATAAAACACCTTTCAGCAGTGGAAGTATCCTTGTTTAACTTGGGGGATAAACCCTACAACATATATTTTTTTACATTTTAAGTATTACTGTCCCTTTAAGTCTCCATTTATTTCTCTGTATCTTTACCTGGAACTTTTCCAATAGAAAATGAGGTTTCAAAGGAATCATGGTATAATTTACAGTATACTGTGTCACATTCATCCTCTCTATTGCATAGGGGGACATATTCCAGAGCATGTCCAGAGGGTCTATTGTCCATCAGCTGTTGTGCTTGAGTCAGAAGTAACCATTGTGAGAAGGTCAGTGTTTCAACAGGATTCTCTGGTCTCATTCTCAGCTGTAGGCTTAAAATGAGACGTTGGCAAAATATCAGTGCTTATTGTACATTCTCTTCCTTGTTTGCCCACTGCGATAAATGTCCTCTCATTAAGCTTTATCTTTAGGCATACAGGTAGTTTCCGTCTTGGTTTTAGTGGTCTGCACCCTCTCCTAGGCATACTGGCAGACTTCCGGTTTCCAAGAATGGGTTTGTTTGGGTGTGTGAGCAGGCCAAGAGAAATAATCTCTTAATTCCTGTAAAATGTGGAAATCAGCTTCATGCAAGTCAACTCAAAGTAGCATGGAGTGTACTCGCTGTAATAATATAGCTACCTTCTCGTGGGTGGAGCCAAGAGTTATTTTAAGATTCTTTAGGTTAGCGAGGAAAGCAGATAAATAAGGTATCTGAATTTCAACATGTGGTATAGCAAATGCTAAATTTCTCTCAGAGGGGGTTTCGCTTAAACCTGCAGGGGTTAGGATATAATCAAAACATGATACAGTTTTGCAAACAGTAATAATAGAGGGCTGCATTTTAGGAATGTTACAATTTATCTCAGTTGACATTATGATATAAGAGCAATTCTCTTATGATTCCACAAGGGTATTTGGATGGGGTTTACAGTGATAGGGCAATCTGAACCAGTTCAATTGGCTCCACAGGCAAATGATTAGTAACATCATTATACACTAGATAGCCATTTAGATTATATATATATATTGGTAAGGTTGTTGTATTTGAACTAAAACTAAATGGCCTGGGGAGGTTATTAACTGTCCTATATTTTTTATCTACCAATTAGTAGTACATACCTCACCAGGAATAATTAATTCATAATAAATAGACAATTCCCATTGGCTATCATCAGGGTTTCTTACTTGTCTATGTCTGAGTTCATTCACAATAAAAATTGTGGCTTTTGACACGAGTCATAATTTCAGATTGTTTATCTGTTAACCTGAGTTGTTTACTTATCCATCTTACACTTAGGAGAGATGTACAGTACTGGGCAAAAGTCTTAGGCAAGTGTGAAAAAAAGCTGTAAAGTAAGAATGCTTTAAAAAATAGATGTTAATAGTTTATTTTTATCAATTAACCAAATTATAGTGAGTGAACAGAACAAAAATCTAAATAAATATTTGGTGTGATCACCCTTTGCCTTCAAAACAGCATAATTTCTTCTAGGTACACTTGCACACAGTTTGTGAAGGAACTCGGCAGGTCGGTTGTTCCAAACATCTTGGAGAACCAACCACAGCTGTTTTGTGGATTTATGCAGCCTCAGTTGCTTCTCTCTCTTCATTTAATCCCAGACAGACTCACTGTTGTTGAGATCAGGGCTCTGTGGGGGCCATACCATCACTTCTAGGACTCCATTTTTATCTTTAAGCTGAAGATATCTCCTAATGACTTTAGCTGTATGTTTGGGGTTGTTGCCATAATGTAGAGTAAATTTGGGGCCAATCAGATGCATCCTTGATGGTACTGCATGATGGATAAGTATCTGCCTGTACTTCTCAGTATTGAGGAGACCACTAATTTTGACCAAATCTCAAAATCCATTTGCAGAAATGCATCCCCAAACTTGCAAGGAACCGCCACCATGCTTCACAGTTGCCTGCAGACATTGATTCTTGTACCGGTCTCCAGGACATCATCGAACAAACTGCCTTCTTCTACAGCCAAATATTTCACATTTTGACTCATCAGTCCAGAGCACCTGCTTCCATTTTTCTGCTTCCCAGTTCCTGTGTTTTTGTGCATAGTTGAGTCGCTTGGCCTTGTTTCCACGACGGAGGTACGGCTTTTTGGCCGCAAGTCTTCCATGAAAATCACTTCTGACCAGACTTCTCTGGAGAGTAGATGGGCGGACCAGGATCCCACTGTTTTCTGCCAATTCTGAGCTGATGGCACTGCCTGGACATCTTCCGATTGCAAAGGGAAGTAAGCAGTGTTTTTCATCTGCTGCACTAAGTTTCCTTGGAAAACCAATGCCCGGTCCTCAACATTGCCAGGTTCTTTGTGCTTCTTCAAAGGAGCTTGGACAGCACATCTGGAAAGTGGAAACCCCTGTCTGCCTTGAAATTTCTGCGTAGGAGAGACCTTGCTGATACGGTATAACTGCCTTGTGTCTTGTTGCTGTGCTCAGTCTTGCCAAGGTGTATGACTTTTGACATTAAACTGTTTTCAGCAGCCTCACCTGCTTAGCCGAGTTTGGCCGCTCTTCACCCAGGTTTATTCGTCCTGCACAGCTGTTTATGTTTCAGTTAATGATTGGTTTCAACCCACATATTAAATTGATGATCATTAGTACCTGTTTGGTATAATTGTTTAATCATACACCTGACTATATGCCTACAAAATATCTTACTTTGTGCAAATGCACCTAGAAGAATTGATGCTGTTTTGAAGGCAAAGGGTGGTCACACCTAATATTGATTTGATTTTTCTTCTTTTCGCTCACTATCATTTTTTTAAATTGATAAAAATAAACTATTACCATGTCTATTTATGAAGCCATTCTTACTTTACAACATTTTTTGCACAATACTGCATCTATTTTCATATTCTGTAAGAGTAATCTCATAGAAGTCAACTTGTTAAGTAGAACTGTAGCTTTCAATTCCTCAGTGAGGGTAGTTAAATCTGACATTGCAGTTCCAATCATGGACACTGCATCACTTAACAGGTGACCTGTAGTTATTAAAACATCAGCATTACTCAATAATGTTCTGCCAACACCTTTATCTTTTTCACATTCATTGTAAGCAACTGTGTCATTGTAAGTATAAGTTACATTTGTAATGGTATTGTTGGTTCCCCATATAGCTTCAGCATATGGCAAATCAGCAATATTTGTTTCTATACATTGTGTATATACATTATCAGGACCTATCACGACATTCAGTTGGTCTCTTATATCTTCTTTGGTTGCCATTTAAAAGCACATCCAGGGATGTCTTCAGCATAACATGAGCATGCTTTACGTCTGTATATATGAGAGGGGATGTCTGGATTACATATATCTTGCTTATTAGCTTCTCTTGGTTATGTTGCAAAGGTTATCTTTTCCTTTCCATGAGTGGCTGTAGTAGGAGAAATTAAGAAAGGCTGTATATCTTGGTTGTATACAAGTGTCCTATGCAGGTAAACTGTGAAACATCTCCACTACCTTCAGAACTCAATTAAGCAGGTAAAGCTTGTCCTCTTAGTCTTCCTGTGTTTTCATTTAACACGTCTGCTTTCAACTTGAGTAACAGTTCATCATATACATCATCTTCCATGTCCTTTTTCCACCAGTCAGAATATAGGGCATTGGAACATAATATAGCTCCAGTGTGTGGTCTTACTCCACCAGCAAAGCAATATTCCTCTTTTTCAGCATCTTCCCAGAATTGTATCTTTGCATCACTTTTTCTTCTGGGAAAGATACCCTTTTGTGAATTCTGTCCAGTCTTCATGAAGAAAATTGGATATTCTTTATATTTTGCCTTGTCCTAGGTGGCACCAGGTTGTGGACGTTGGTCAGCCTTAATTTCTTGTGCTGCCCATAATTTTGTCACTTGAAAGTCAACATAGTAGCAATGCTCAAAGTCTGCTTAGCACATATTTTCCTTATATGTTCTTTGCTTGGATTGGTCATGTAAGGGTAAATCAAGTTGCAGTGTATATGCTTGAACACTTTGAATCTGTTCATTAATATGATGGTTGACCACGCTTCTTCCTTCTGGAGTGGTGATCCCTGCACTGCCATTATCTTAGAGTCTATTAGAATGATTTGAGAAACTCCCAGTGTTCTCAGCTTCTGTATAATTGGCTTAGGAAAAGGTTTACAGTATAGTCCTTGTAGTAGGCCTGTAGTTTGTATATCTACTGGTTGTATGTCATAGTGTATGGCTCTTCCTTTTCATATGTTCTTAGGCCTGTCACTTGAATGAGCTTGTACCTTAGTCCAATTTAGGATTTCACCCAGCTGTTGTGTAACATAATGTCAATGTATTTTCAGCTTTCCCATGCATACCGATACAATAATGTTCAAAAGAGACAGGAGGAAAAGTCCAGTACATTTTGGGGTCTTTGCCTTTGACAAATACAAAGCATATTTCCATTTTAAGTCCCCATTTATTACTCTGTATCTTTTCCTGAATCTTTTCAGTACATACTGAGGTTTCAGAGGACTCATGGTATAACTTACAGTATACGGTGTCATATTCTTCCTCTCTGTTGTATAGGGGGAGATATTCAGGAGCTTGTGCAGAGCGTCTATTGTCCTTCAGCTGTTGTGATTGAGTCAGAAATAACCATTGTGAGAAGGTCAGTGGTCCGGCAGGATTATCTGGTCTCATGCTCAGATGCAGGATTAAACTGAGAATCTGGCTTTAAATTATCGAAGTTTACTGTACGTTCTCTGCCTTTTTCGTCCACTGTGATAAATGTCCTCTCATTAAGCTTTGTCTTTATGTGTACAGGTGGTTTCCTTCTTGGTCTCAATGGTTTAGTTTGTTTGGGTACATTAGCGGGCCTAGAGAAATAATCTCTTACTTCCTGTAAAATAGTTAACTGATCTAGTCTCCCTGGTGCAGAACTGTTATTAGCAATAAAGTTTCTTAGTTTTATCCATAACAGTGGAAGATATTTGAGTTAAAGCAATTTGCACTTCAATAAACAATGGATAGCACTGTGTAGAGCAAGAAGACAACAGCATGATCAAAAATTGTTTTACTTTGCATTTTTCCTTTTCCATACCCACTACTAGGTTATAGTTGGGTGTACTGATATCTTGTTTCAGACTATATGTATTAGTCCACTTTTGGAAATATTTTGCAGTACGTGCAGGGCCACCAGTCAGAGTGTAGGGCTTTGAGTTAACCAATGCATACTAAAGAGGTAAATCTTGTACAAGCAGCAACACATACCATGACATACTTATAGCCATGTAAATGGAGCAATGGACCTATATGGTCTAATTAAACTTAAAGAGGTAATAATGTTTCACAATAAAAGCAGCTCCAATTAATCTTCATAGTATTTGGGCCATGGAGACTGTTATTTCACTACTGTCAGAGTTGTAGTTGAAGGGTAATTGAATGAAAAATGATCCCCCTCCAGCCCCTTTTACTGGTGTAACACTGCTCACCTCAGAGCAGCAAGACTGTCTGGATGGATTACAGAGAGGGACAATCATCATTGAGCTTAAAGGGATAGTAATACTTTGTTTTAACTTTATTTTATTTCGTAGGCATTAAAAAAATATGAAGAATGAAGATAAGTCTTATCTCTCAAACCTTTATGGTTTAAGAGATATTCATAAGCAAAGTTTCCCCTCCTGCCCCTTTTACCTAGTGTAATCCATCTCTTCTCAGATAGGCAATCTGGTTGTAAGACCAGACAGATAACAGAAGGGGACAATCGTCTTACAATGAAAACAAAGAAAGCCCTGCCCCCTTGACTAGCTTTTCAGGTTTTTCCCTTATCTTAATTGAAGATTGTCCCTCTCTGCAGTCTACCTGGGCACCTCCCTTCTGCTCTGGCTGAAAAATGTTACATCAGTAAAAGGGGCGGGAGGGGGAAACTTTGTCATTGAATTACTCTTGAACTACAACTCTGACAGAATTGAAATAACACTCTCCAAAGTCCAAATACTATGATGATTAATTAGAGCTGCTTTTATTATGTAACATTACTATCCCTTTAAGGGAAAAACCTGTCAAGGGGGCAGGGTTTTCCTTATGCTCACAGTAAAAAGATTGTCCCTTGCTTTGATCTGTCCGGTCCCAGGACCAGATTCTATATCTGAGGGGAGGTGGCTTACACTAGGTAAAAGGAGCAAGAGGGGGAAACGTTATCATTCAATTACTCTTGAACTACAACTCTGACAGTATTGAAATAACACTCTCCATGGCCCAAATACTATGAAGATTAACTGGAGCTGCTGTTTTTGTGAAACATTACTATCCCTTTAAGTCAAATAGCTTAGTTGATATTTATTTGACAATGTAAGGAGGAGATTGATGATCAGGGTTATTAGTAAGTAAACATGGCTTACAATTCCCAATAACATGATACACATTTTTTCTCATATTAGATCACCAATTCTTTTGTTTCAAAGTAGTAAGTACATTATGCCAAGGTGTGGGTGTCCAACGCTATTATGAGCAGTAGTTAATTTAACTCTTTTACCTGTAGGATAAAAATTAGGATTATTAATGGTGTTAAAACACTGTCCTTCTCTTAACCCCTTAACGACCGGGGAATCCGGACTCGGACGCGACTTAACGACCACGGAGCATTTTTTTTTATTGCTCCGTTGCGTTCCGTACTCCCCGAATGGCGTGCAGCCGCGGGGGGAGGCCGGAACTCGATGACGGTCATAGTACATCATCGGTCGTTAAGTCAAATCGACTCTTGACGTACTATGACCATCAAGGGTCGTTAAGGGGTTAAGGTATAAGTATATTTAGTGGGATGACCAGGTGGATTAGGTATGGTCTTATCCCTGTAAGCACTTACTCTGCATCAAGACTGATGGTGCTCACAGCTCTTGTGTTAAGAGCGTGTAATTACTGTAGTTACAGTAAATGTTGAAGGCCATCTGGTTACCCAGAGTATAAATAGAGGTATTCAGCTTCATGAGCTGGTTCGTGTACTATATTCAATATTAGGCTTTTCCATAAGGTAAGCTGCTATTGCTTTCCATTTACCATTACCAATGTGAGTTAAAAGTTTCCTTTTAGCTATAACAAAACCATTAGATTACATGCAGGCAAATCTTCTACCACTGACTGTGCCAGATAACATGAGTCACTAACAATTAATATAAGCCTTTATCTATTACTGCTTCCTTCATTGCAAAGCTAAGGGCTAAATCTCAACAAATTGTGCTGAATGATCTCCTATTGGGAACTGCCAACTGTGTTGTATCATATCAGGTGAGTATTTAGCTATATCGGCTACTGCAGATTTATTCACTCCCTATTTATTAGAATCATCAGTGTACTAAATGTAATAATATAGTAGTGACAATAATAATAGTAACAGTAAATTTGTTAAAAAAAGACACAGGTCCAGGTCCATCAAGCTCAATCCTTGCCTCATAACCTAGAGGCATGAGGATTACATAGCTTTCCTGCTGCCAAATAAGTTAGTCTTTATCAGACCTTCCCGTTTTGCTTACTAATATACAGTATAACCTCGTATGTTCTCTTTTGAAAGAAATGTATGTAATCTTCTCTCAAAAGTATCCATTGTATCTGTCACAATTACATCCTTGGGCAAGGAATTCCATAATGTAGCAGACCTTACAGTAAGAAACCCTTTCCTCTGCTGAAGTTGAAACCTCCTTTCCTCTAATCTCAAGGTGTGCCTCCGGGTTATCTGATCAGGCCTTGGAATGAATAGCTCACAAAATAGATCCTTATATTGACTTCTCATATATTTGTACATTGTGATAAGATCTCCTCTTAGTCATCTTATCTCTAGGGCAGTGATGGTAGACCTTTTTGTGCCCAAGTGCCCAAAGTACCAAGTGTCCAAAGTGCCAGTACAGAGAATGTACCATGGAGTCATGATATCATGGTGTAAAAACAAATGTGAAAAGACAATTATACATAATTGAGTGTTCCTTATATTATGAGAGATCTAAACTGGTTTTGCTACGAATAAAGAACACATGAACCAACTTTCTATACAGATTTTTACTGTGACTTGAAGGGTTAGTAGTGCCCAAAATAAAGTTGATGCTATGTGTTAGAGATTACAAAAATAGAGTATTTGGAAAAAAATTCTAACTCTCAAACCTTTATGGTTTGAGAGATACCCTTTGTTAAATTTCCCCTCTCCCTCCTCTTCTCCTGACGTTAGCTGTAAGCTGACAGCAGGAGTTCCTGGTCAGAGGACCGACAGGCGGCTCATCAGCAGAGCTGCAACAGCGCAATTTAAAAATAAATACTTCTTTGGAACAGTCGACAAAGTGTGACTGGTTTGCAAACACTTTTTAGACCGTTCCAAAGAAATATTACTTTTTAAATCGAGCTATTGCTACTCTGCTGAAGAGCCTCCTCGTGTCAGCTGAAATGGATCTCATTCTGTAAGCTTTACAGCTGACATCAGTAGAAGGGGAACTTTAGCGGAGGATATCTCTCAAACCATAAAGGTTTGAGAGATAGGACTTTTTCCAAATATGTTATTTTTGTAAAATCTAACATATAGCATCAACTTTATTTTGGGCATTACTAACCCTTAAGCAGTCATTGTATCATTGTTGTGTAACAAGTACATGGAAAGTTTTGTATTTCTGCAATGCCACCAAGTTTGAAATAGAACTACAAGTTTTTAGTCATCCACCTTACACTATTTCAAAGTAACAACATAACAGTGGTCAGCAAAGGATACTCAGCCTTAAAGGGATAGTAATGTTTCACAAAAAAAAGCATCTCCAATTAATCTTCATAATATTTGAGCCATAGAGTTTTATTTCAATACTGTCAGAGTTGTAGTTCAAGAGTAATTGAATGATAAAGTATCCCCTCCTGCCCCTTTTACCTAGTGTAAGCCACCTCCCCTCAGATGTGGAATCTGGTCTTGAGACCAGACAGCTCACAGCAAGAGACAGTCTTCTTACTGTAATCATAAGGAAAACCATGTCCCCTTGACAGGTTTTTCAGGTTTCTCCCTTATACTCACTGAAGATTGTTCCTCTCTGAGATCCATCTGGACAGTCTTGCTGCTCTGAGGCGAGCAGTGTTACATCAGTAAAAGGGGTGGGAGGGGGATACTTTATCATTCAATTACTCTTGAACTAGAACTCAGACAGTATTGAAATAACACTCTCCATTGCCCAAATACTATGAAGATTAATTGGAGCTGCTTTTATTGTGAAACATTACTATCCCTTTAACATTACCTTACATTTAATGACATCAACATTAATACTTCAAATTGAAAGCCACATTTTTTAACTGGAGCAATGTGCACAAAATGTGAACAACATGAAATAATCCATTGCTGAGGTGATTGCTTTTAGTGTTGCACTGTTCCCCAATGATGGTTCTAGTTCGGCCTTGATAAATACAGGAATACAAATATAAGAAATACACAACTTTCTAGAAAGGAGGCTTTCTGTTCTAAAATACTTTCCAGCAACACCCCCAACTCCTCTACATTGTGTTGGACAAAGTGATTGACGCAACAGGCAAGGATTGTTTCGCTGTCTCTTGTGCCAATTTTGGTCAACATTTGAGTGTGGAAAACACGTGGGATTATTGCAGGACTGTGGCGATGGACACAGCAGTGAAAACATCATCCTGTTTTATAGAAAAATGCACCTTTAAGAGTGAGAAGATATTAATATTACAAAGCAATGTCTTGCATACCTCTATGGCACTCAAAAGGTTACAGCACTGCTATACAATCATTAGTACAACACTGGCCTCTGTAAGCCAGAACTCAATAGAGGACAAAGACCATAAACATTGTTTAAAACAGGCTTTTAACCATCTGAATGCTGAATATTGCTCCAGTGCAACTTTTTAACCAGGGGAGGGCTGGCAACATAGAGCCCAGGGGGCAAATAAAATCAAGTGGCCCGTTTCTACTATAGTCTGAGTCCACTGTCCCAGCCCACCCCCTTTCGCTAATTTCTAAATTGTCATTAATGTTGTGAAGTAAGGCAAGTGATACCACTTAGCTTATAACTGGAATGGAGCTACACTAGTGCTACTACAAAACTTATAGTTTAAGTATAGCTGCACTAATGATACCATAGAGCTTACAAGGGAAATGGGTTATGTTATTAGTGTATCATTTGTGTAGCTTCATTTCATTTGAAAGCTCTGTGGTATTACTAATATAGCTCCATTTACAGCAGCAAGTGGGAGATTGAGTGAGGATCAGTGGCCCACTGGCCCAGACATATGACCGGCCCAGGGGCAATTTCCCCCCTGCCCTCCAGGCCAGCCCTCCCCAGTTTTTAACTTTGATTTTATGCTCAAGCTATGTATGTGGACAAGTAACTGCCAATGTCCTGCTAAAAAAAAATAGGTTTTCTTGTCTAGCTCCAATTTGCTCAATTACCTCAGGGGTTTTAATATAATAATAAAAATAATAATAATTATTATTATTTTTATATTAAAGGAGCAGTAAACTTTTTTATGAAAAAATATATATTGTAGAGATTTTCCTATTGAGTAAAATAAGGGTACTCCCACTGCTGATTTATATTTCCAGAGTTATTACAGTTTAAACCCATTTTTTTTTTACATTAGCAGTGCCCTCTAGTGGTCAGATTCTAATTAGAGAAAGAGACACATGGGGGAGAAAGTACATGGGGAGAAAGCGAGAGACACATGGGGGAGAAAGCGAGAGACACATGATGGAGAAAGTACATGGGGAGAAAGGGAGATACAAGGGGGAGAAAGAACATGGGGGAGAAAGAGAGGCACAAGGGGGAGAAAGGGAGATACAAGGGGGAGAATACATGGGGGAGAAAGAGAGGCACAAGGGGGAGAAAGAGGGGCACAAGGGGGAGAAAGAAGAAGTACATGGGGGAGAAAGAAGAGCCACATGGGGGAGAAAGAAGTACATGGGGGGAGAAAGAGGCACAAAGGGGAGACAGAAGTACAAGGGGGAGAAAGAGAGGCACAAGGGGGAGAAAGGGAGATACAAGGGGGAGAATACATGGGGGAGAAAGAGAGGCACAAGGGGGAGAAAGACAAGGGGGAGAAAGAGAGGCACAAGGGGGAGAAAGAGGGGCACAAGTGGGAGAAATAAGCACAAGGGGGAGAAAGAGAGGCACAAGGGGGAGAAAGAAGAAGTACATGGGGGAGAAAGAAGAGGCACATAGGGGAGAAAGAAGAAGTACATGGGGGAGAAAGAAGAGGCACATGGGGGAGAAAGCGAGAGACACATGGTGGAGAAAGTACATGGGGAGAAAGGGAGGCACAAGGGGGAGAAAGGGAGATATAAGGGGGAGAATACATGGGGGAGAAAGAGAGGCACAAAGGGGAGAAAGAGGCACAAGGGGGAGAAAGAGGGGCACAAGGGGGAGAAAGAAGAGGCACATGGGGGAGAAAGAAGAGCCACATGGGGGAGAAAGAAGTACATGGGGGAGAAAGAAGTACATGGGGGGAGAAAGAGGCACAAAGGGGAGACAGAAGTACAAGGGGGAGAAAGAGAGGCACAAGGGGGAGAAAGAGAGGCGCAAGGGGGAGAAAGAAGTACATATGGGGAGAAAGAGGCGCAAGGGGGAGAAAGAAGTACATATGGGGGAGAAAGAGAGGCGCAAGGGGGAGAAAGAAGAACCTGATATGGGTGGAGTTAAAGGCGGGGACATGGGTGGAGTTAAAGGCTGGGCTATGAGTGGAAACTGGTGGCGAGTAACTTTTCAGGCCTGGCTAGTAGCTCAGGACTTGAAATTTTGAGCCCTGATATAGGCTGTTTTCTGGAACAATCTAATTGCAACATGAAGGACAAATAGAAATTCCCAATGATTCAGTGGGGGCTTTTAAACCCATTAATGCTAGGGAGGTCTCCATAGCATTGCATACCTCTCTAGCATTCAAGGAGCTAAAACAATTGTAGTAATATAAATAAAGAGAGAGAGAGCAATACTTTTTGTGTTATGTGAAATCTTGTCAGGTTTTGTAAGTCAATGAAATTCTAGATGAAAAATTGCATAACACCAGAAAGACCCAGATACACATCTAATACCCCTCTGTGTTTTTCCTTCTGTGAACAGGGAATTATTCACTGGTGCTTGGAGTTCTGCAGAGAAGAATGTTTATAACATCCCGAACGTTTCTTCTGCAATGATGCAGTTCATCATAGATTATGCCTACACTGGGACAGTGCCCATAACGACAGTAAATGTCATCGAACTTTTGGTTGCAGCCGACCAATTCAACATCATGGGTATTGTCAGTGCATGCTGCCAGTTTTTGGAAGCCCAGCTGACCGTTACTGTATTGGTATGTGAAAGTTCACACACATTTACTACTTGCCAGAGCAGTACCAGGTGTTCATCTTTATCCTTCAGAACTTTGAGGATATAGTGAAGGACTCGGCTGAGTTCCTGGAACTGACACCAGCAGAGTTTAGTGAAATAATTGAGAAAACTAAACTGTAAGCATGAGGATACTGTGTTTGAGGCAACTCTACAGTGGATTGATCCTTATTCCAGCTACATGGAAGAAGTACATTTTACAGATTCTTCCTAAGGTAGGATGATTTAAAAAAAAAAAAAAAAAAAAAAAGGTAGCAACTCTCTATAATAAAACTATTGTTTCTCTCTTTTTCACAGGTCCGACTAGCAAGAGTAAACAAATCTAACATCGTTTACAACTTGAACAACAACAAGTATATATATAAAAAAAAAAAACAATGAATACCAAGAGATCATGAGATCTGCACCCAAAAGCAGTCTTTATGCCACCTATGCATACATGCCCGCAGGTCAAAGCATTTGGGGAATTGGTTATGAAGGATATTCTTCATTTACCAAACAAACAAGGCCCAAGAACCTATACCTCACGGAAGCTTTTAAACAATTAAATAATAAAGATTGTTATACAAGACTCCATTCTGATCGAACACAAGACTATTTAGAAATTTACAATAAGATTATAGCTGAAGCAGGGGATAAGGGTATCATATCTACCAAAGAGAAAAAATTCCTTGAAGTCAAATATCCAACTGTGGCAACCTTATATCTATTGCCCAATGTACACAAAAACCTTAAAATACCACCAGGCAGACCTACTGTCTCTAGTATTGGGAGCCTTTGTGAAAAGGCTTCCCGATTTCTTGACAACAAATTAAGGAAGTATGTTTTACAACTTACATCGTATACGAGAGACACTAGTGGTCAAATTAACAGACCTGCCAGTGGATACATCAATTGTGTTGGCTACCTGTGATGCTGAATCACTATATACATCTATAAAACATGTGACAGGCATTAACGCAGTTAAATACATCTTGGACAATGATAACAGTATGAGTGAAGATCAAAAAACATTAATTTTAAGACTTATGTTTTATACTGTTACATAATTATTTTGTGTTCAATAACCACTATTATTTGCAAATACAGGGTACATCAATGGGGGCAGCCTGTGCCCCCACGTATGTCAATATTTATTTGGGATGGTGGGAACACACTATAGTTTTTGATAAAACCCTACAGGAATGGAACAGACACATTCTTAGCTGGCAAAGATACATAGATGACATATTTCTTTTATGGGATGACAACATTGACTGTTTACAGCAGTTTATAAACCAACTTAATTAGAATCTGATTAACCTTAAATTAACACTTGAATACAGTATGGACCAAGTTGACTTTTTGGATATCACCATAAAGGAGATGATGGCTTACTACATACTGACCTCTTTAGAAAAAGTACAGCAACTAACAGCATTTTACATGCCGACAATTTTCATCCAAAATCAGTTATTACAACTGTGCCTATTGGCAAATTTTTGCGACTGAAGCACAACTGTTCAGATGAGATCACTTTTGAAACTAGGGCAGATGAATTATCATCTAGATTACTCACAAGGGGATACAGCAAAACATTGATAAAAAAAGGCCAGGAAAAGTGCCCCTTGGACACCACGCTCAACACTTTTAAAAACCAAGAAGAAAAAAAAAGGTGGATAAAACAATCAGATTTGTCATTACCCATAATAACCAGTGGAATGAGATGTGTTCCATTCTGAATAAACATTGGGTGATACTTCTGAGTGACCAAGATTTGGGTAAGGTACTTGGCTCCAAACCTAAAATGAGCTGTAGGAGATCACCCAATTTCCGTGACAGACTGGTCAACAGTTCCTATTCAAAAAAAAGAAAGCAAATACCACCAGTGCTGGGAACATACCCATGTGGACACTGTTCCATATGTCCACTTATTAAAAACCTTACTTCAATACAAGACAGATTTGGTAAAATACACAAGATATCAGATTTTGCCAATTGTGGCACTATTAATGTCATTTATGTAGTAAGATGCCCATGCAATTTACTTTATGTGGGAAAATCATTCCGCAAACTTAAGACAAGAATTAAGGACAAGAAGTTGACAAGCCTTGCAAATAAATTTATGAAAATACATAACTCTAGAATTAATAGAACACAAATACATGTTTTGCAAAAAATTGCACTAGGTTTTAGAGGTGGAGATATTGATAAAAAGCTGATTCAAGCAGAGAATAAATTAATATTCAATTTGAATACACTGTCTCCAAGGGGCCTTAATGAAAATATGTAGTTATCAGCCCACATTTAATTACTTAAGTGCAAATACCATGTATGTTAATAGATGGATGTTCATCATCTATTTAAGAGGCATACTAATTCACACATTTCAGATCCATAAGATTTAACATGGTTGTTAATTAACATTTATCATATCCCATATAGTGCTGAGTCGCTGTCTCCGGTGGGGGTGAGCCCCCACTCCTTGGATTCTCAGGGCTGAGCCTTCTGTCCCACTACAGCCGCAGTATTCCGCTGGGTCTGTTCCCCATCGTTCTGTGGGGAATCCCTGGGGCCCTGTTATACCACTTGATCCTCATGCTATCCACCCATGTTGGTTTATGTTGGTACTGCTAAGGCTAATGTATCTTTAGAGTTTGCAAGATCTACTTTCATTATAAGCATCTCGGGACTGAGTCCTTGCTGCCTAGGGCTGAGCCCCGCTTTTCTCTTGCTCAGGGTTGTTGGACAATACTACAGGGCTGAGCCTCTCTTTACCCTGGAGCTTGTTTGTGCCCCCTGGCAAAGGTTTGGGCACCGTATTTGTTCTGCTCCGTGAGCAGTGTTGTAAAAAAAAAAAAAAAAAACACTTAGTTATATATCTTTAAATATACGCTGCTGGTTCCCTTGGGGGCTCCCCTGCGCAGCACGGTCTTCACACCTGGGTGGGGCGCACGGATACTGACTGGTTCCTTTCTCCGCAGGCCAGTATAGATTCTTCCAGGAATCAGTCTAGTCAGATGCAAGCCATGATTAACGCAGCGGTCTGCACATCTGTGGAGAAGGTTTTAGCCAAGATGTTGGTGTCGGATAAAGATCAGCGCTGGGAGGACGGGGACGATATATCACCCTACGTCAGGGAATCAGTGGTGGACGACCGCCCTTCTATGTCCCGTCCTTCTACATACTAGGACATGGATGGCACATTTCTGGACTCCCTGGGTGCCCCTCTCTCCGATCCCAGGAACATTCGTCATCCACGCTCTTCTGATTGGCAACTGCCGGAGCATCTGGCCAACTATATCTACTACTGGGTGCGTAGGCCTTTGGAACGTGAGGTGTGTAACAGTCTGCGTGCGGAATGCCCGAGACCTCTGCTGCAAGACAAGGTGGCTCTTACTCCGATATTTGATAACACTATGGTGGTGTTTATGTCTTGCACTGGGCGCGATCCTCGGAAGGGCATGGAGAAAGGTTTGCGAGTGGCCCAAGATAAGTTTCTGGACATGACAGGTCCGTTGGCTCAGATCTTGCATATGGCAGATGATGCAGTGACGCACGGTCCTAACCTGAACCCAACGTGTGTTCGTGAATGGGCCCTCCGTTCCTTCTGCCTCTTGGGCAATGCAAACACAGTGCTTTCTTCAGAATGGAGGAAGGCTGCGCTACTCCGTATAGACAGCAAACTGTCGGATCTGGCGGCTAGAGAGTTGGGACCTTTGGCTGATGGCTTTCTGTTTGGGGAAGCATTCTTAAAAGAGTTACAGAAGCACGTCAATATGTTCACGATGCTTAATAAGGCACAACTGTCAATGAAGAAGTATCATGGTGCCAGTGATTCCTAAGCGACATTGTTACTTCCGGGTTTACCATAGCCTCATTCTTATTGGCTCTGAGATGGTGACTCCTCCCAGGGTTTGCCTTTATATACTCCCTCCTGATATTCTACTGATGCCCTTTCGTGGTGTACCCGTACCTAGCATTTATGACTACTTGTTCCTGTTTCCGTGTATGACCCGGCTCGCCTGACTACGCTCATATTCCTGACGCGCCTGTGATCCGATTCCGTTGCTGACCTTGGACTGGCTGACTAACTTTGTGTGTACAGACCTGGCTTGGCTGAGTATCCGATTCCGTTACCGACTAAGGACTGGCTGACTAACCCTGTGTGTACCGACCTGACTGGGTTAAGTGTCTGGTTAGTACTATCTGGGACTGGCCGACTATTCCGTGTGTGCCGACCTGGCTGAGCATCTGGTTCCGTTTCCAACAGACTGACTGACTACCTCCATGTGTACCGATTAGGGCAATGCTGGCTCTGATCTGTCAGAGTACGCACACTGCTCACTCCCACTCGCTATACTGTACTGTGCCTGTTAGGCCTATCTGCCCCAGTAGTCTCCAGGGGCATGTGGGAGCCCGGTCACTCGCCAGTGTCTGTGTTGCCTCCGGTAACCCTAGTGTACTAGGAGCCAGTCTGTGCCAGACTCCTGTCCGTGTTGCCTGCATTAACCCTAGTGTCCTAGGGTCAGATTACTGTCAGTATCTGAGCCCTGTTGCCTCTGTTAACCCTAGCGTGCTAGGGTCAGTCCACTGCCAGATTCCTGTCCCTGTTGCCTCCGTCAACCCTAGCTTGCTAGGGCCTAGTCGTTGCCATAGTCCTGTCCATGTTGCCTCCGTTAACCCTAGCGTTCTAGGGTCAGACCACTGCCAGAGTCCTGTCTGTGTTGCCTCCGTTAACCCTAGCGTTCTAGGGTCAGACCACTGCCAGAGTCCTGTCTGTGTTGCCTCCGTTAACCCTAATGTATTAGGGTCAGATCTCTGTCAGTGTCCAGTCTGTGTTGCCTCCGTTAACCCTAGCCTTCTAGGCTCAGTCCGCTGCCAGAGTCTTGCCTGTATTGCCTCCATTAACCCTAGAATTCTAGGGTCAGGTCTCTACCTGAATACTATCTGTGTTGCCTCCGCTATCCCTAGTCTGCTAGGGAATTGCCCTGCAGTAACCTATCGCTTTGTGTCACCTAGTGGCTGTGTGGGGCTGTTGAGGTTATACTTGTTCCTGAACCTGTCCACGGATCAAGCCTTCAAAGTCTTATATAAATATATTGCTACTGTGATATTCTTCATCCTGACCAGAGTCAGATCTGGGAAGTACTTGGTACGGACCTCATCTGGACCTGAGAAGGGTGATTGTGCTATTTATTTTCAATAAAGCTTTTTAACCTTACCTAACTGTCTGAGTGTTCTTATGAAACCGTGACAAGAAGGTTTTCCATCCCACCGATTCCCGTGGTGTTTTTGAACGGGCTGGTTGGCAGAGGGGCTGTGCTACCAGCCGCATCTGGCCATCAGGCCCCAGTTCCGGGGCGCTGCCGTTCTTCCCATCAACGTCCATGAGAGCCAACTTCCAGCCCAAGCTCCAATTTCCATGGCAGAGGCAGATCTTTCCAAACTAGAGGTGAATGTTTCTCTAAGTCCTCTTTGTCATACTTTAACTGCAGGCAGGTTGGCTCTTTCTTTACAGGCCTGGCCACTCCCGACATCGGACACCTGGGTTCAACAGACGGTTAAGGGGTATGTGATAGAGTTTTTTGCAGATCCCGTTCAGCTGGTACCTCCGCGACCCAAACAGTTCGAAGCAGATCATTTGGAATTGGTGGACGCGGAGATTCATTCCTTGTTTCAAAAAGGCACTGTAGAGGTGGTAGATGATCCAGGAGGATTCTTCAGCAACATCTTCCTGGTCCCTAAGAAGACTGGGGGGTTTCTGCCCTGTCATCAATATTTGTCACTTGAACGCCTTTGTCCTGTATCGTCATTTCATGATGGAGGGTATTCATCTTCTCAGAGATCTCCTGCGTCACAAAGACTGGTTTACCAGGTTGGATCTGACGGACGCGTATCTTTCGGTTCTGATGGCTGATTGCAGTCGGTGGTTTCTGTGTTTTCGATGGCGGACTTGTGTTTCACATGTCTTCCGTTCGGTCTGCTAATTGTCCTTTCTGTTTGTGATAAAAAGCTTTGAATAGTGACAGTAACCTGATGGTAGCTGGCGGGTTATTGTGAGTAGGATCACTGCTAGCCATTTCTATTTACGATTTGTGACATCAAATTATGGTTAATTGGCGCGCTGTTACTTTATAAGTGCATTCCATTGTGTATTACCTGGTCGTTCGAGGGTTAAAATACATATTGGTATTTCATGAAGTGATTACACAGTGAATATATATATACAGAGGTCAAAGTATGGATGCGTGGAGGAGTGGAATCATTAAAGTAATTGACAGTGTATGGGTGACGGATGAGTACTGATACACTGTGGTTTCTACTAACTCCTATCCATGCAAGCTTAGAGATTACTCAATACATGTGTGACTTGGAATAGACTCACATTACCCAAGACCTGTTATATTTGAGTAAAGCAAGGCTTCTAATTACCTGCAGAGATTAATCATTACCAGTGAAGGTGCCAACCACCTGTATGTGTACACATAATTGACTCTGTAAAAGTAAAAGTGATCAAAATATATACAGTTGCGATTTTGCGCATTACCTATATGAGCACATGAAACTAAGTATCTGCATGTACTCCACATTAGCAACGTAATGGTCACTAAACATTCTGAGCTTCTTATATTCCACTCAATGAGGGGCTAGACTTTTAAGAACATTTCATTTTTTAAGAAATTATCAATAAAAATTATATTTTATGACATTTAATAGGGGTCAATTAATTCACTAATGTTGAGTGAATTCCCTATAATTATCTCTTAAGGGTTTTTTGGATTAGTGCTGTTTAGGATTTTCTTTTCTCTCCCTTTTTTGTAATATTAAAGATCAACAAGTATATAAAAAGAAACAAGGAATGTCAATAGATCATGAGAGCTGCACCCAAAGCCAGCTGTGCAATCAATAGGAGAGGACTAAATAGTGATGGCTGGATGAACCCACTGACCAGGCCACGCCTTCCCCATTCCATCAGGATTAGTGTAGAAGATCATGTCGCAGACCCATTAATGTTAGGGAGGTCTCCATAGCATTGCATACATCTCTAGCATTCAAGGAGCTAAAACAATTGTAGTAATATAAATTTGACCTCTATGGTATTGGTTTACTCCAGAATTGCATCTCAAAGGCTTACAAAAGTTGATCCACACCAATACATGGGAGTTGTACAGTTTCTCTCTTGTTCTCTCATATTTATCTCACATTCGAGCATAACCCCCAAGTGTTTGAGAAAGAGAGAGAGAGAGAAAGCAATACTTTTTGTCTTATGTGAAATCTTGTCAAGTTTTGTAAGTCAATGAAAGTCTAGATGGAAAATTGTATAACAAATCTAACATTGTTTACAACTTGAAGAACAACAAGTATATAACAAAAGAACAAGGAATGCCAAGACATCTGCACTCAAAGCCAGCTGTGCAATCAATAGGAGGGGACTAAATAGTGAAGACTGGGTGAACCCACTGACCAGGCCACGCCTTCCCCATTCCATCGTGATTAGTGTGGCTGGTAGTAGTGATTTTAGCATCTCAACTAATATAATGGCATATAACATAAGAGCAGACCAATGGGAGACTATTGCTACTGATAAGGAAAGCCCCCGGAAAGGTCATGGTTCAGCATACTTGAAAGGCTCTGTTTACATTGTTGGTGGTGTTGAAGAAATGCACTATACAAACAAAGTAACAAGATTCAACCCATGCACCATGACAGATCATCCTTTAGTGTCGTTGTGCTGGACAAGTTCATCTATGCTATCACGGGAATGGATGGATCAGGAACATTCAACACCGTGGAAAGTTATGTCCCATAAACTATGTTGTTTATTTGGTTTTTTTATTCTAATGTTAATGTGTTATTTCGTTCCATTAAAGATAGCAACTCCCTTCCATAAAATTATTGCTCCTCTCTTTTTCCCAGGTCCGACTAGCAAGAGTAAACAAATCTAAGATTGTTTACAATTGAAAGAACAACAAGTATATAAAAAGAAACAAGGAATGCCAAGAGATCATGAGAGCTGCACCCAAAGCCAGCTGTGCAATCAATAGGAGAGGACTAAATATTGCAGTATGGATGAATCCACTGACCAGGCCACGCCTTCCCCATTGCATCATGATGCAGTTATTCATAGACTATGCATACAACGGGACAGTGCCCATTATGTCAGTAAATGTCATAAAACTTTTGGTTGCAGCCGACCAATTCAACATCATGGGCATTGTCAGTGCATGCTGCCAGTTTTTGGAGGCCCAGCTCACCGTTACGGTATTGGTATGTGGTAGTTCACACACATTTACCACTTGCCAGAGCTGTGCCAGAAGGTGTTCATCTTTATCCTTCAGAACTTTGAGGATATAGTGAAGGACTCGGCTGAGTTCCTGGAACTGACACCAACAGAGTTTAGTGAAATAATTGAGAGAGATGAACTAAACTGTAAGCATGAGGATACTGTGTTTGAGGCAACTCTACAGTGGATTGATCCTTTCCAGCTACACGGAAGGTGTACATTTCACAACTTCTTCCTAAGGTAGGAAGATTTAATTCAATTGAAGGTAGCAACTCTCTATAATAAAACTATTGTTCCTCTCTTTTTCACAGGATCCGATTAGCAAGAGTAAACAAATCTAACATCGTTTACAACTTGAAGAACAAGTATATAAAAAAAACAAGGAATGCCAAGAGCTCATGAGAGCTGCACTCAAAGCCAGCTGTGCAATCAATAGGAGGGGACTAAATAGTGAAGACTTTGAACCCACTGACCAAGCCACACCTTCCCCATTCCATCCTGATTAGTGTGACTAGTATAAGTGATTTTAGCCCCTAAACTAATATATTGGCATATAACATAAGAGCAGACCAATGGGAGACTATTGCTACTGATAAGGAAAGCCCCCAGAAAGGTCACGGTTCAGCATACTTGAAAGGCTCTGTCTACATCGTTGGTGGTGTTGAAGAAATGCACTGTACAAACAAAGTAACAAGATTCAACCTTGAAACAAAAACTTTTCAACAAATAGCACCCATGCACCATGACAGATCATCCTTTAGTGTCGTTGTGCTGGACAAGTTCATCTATGCTATCACGGGAATGGATGGATCAGGAACATTCAACACCGTGGAAAGTTATGTCCCATAAACTATGTTGTTTATTTGTTTTTTTTTTATTATTCTAATGTTAATGTGTTATTTCATTCCATTAAAGATAGCAACTCCCTTCCATAAAATTATTGCTCCTCTCTTTTTCCCAGGTCCGAATAGCAAGAGTAAACAAATCTAAGATTGTTTACAATTTAAAGAACAACAAGTATATAAAAAGAAACAAGGAATGTCAAGAGATCATGAGAGCTGCACCCAAAGTCAGCTGTGAAATCAATAGGAGAGGACTAAATATTGCAGACTGGATGAATCCACTGACCAGGCCACGCCTCCCCCATTCCACCATGATTAGTGTGGCAGATCATGTGGCAGACCCATTAATGCTACAGAGGTCTCCATAGCATCACAAGCTTACAAATAGAGATGCACCGATACCAATAGACTTATTTGCCCGAGTACTCTTACTTGCGCAAATGGGGCCAATACCAGGGCAGGGCAATTCAATCTGCGGACCTGTGAAGTAAGTTGGAAGATGGACTGGGAGCCGCTGGGAACGTCAGCTTGTCAGTGTGGAGGCCAGCCGGGACCGCAATGTCAGACGCAGGCTACGCAGCGGTGTGACGAAGAGCACTGTGAGTCTGCGTCTGTGCACCAGTCACGAGAGCTTGCTGAGCGGGAGGCGGTAGCAGAGGAGACAGAGTCAGCTCAGCAGTCAGCTAAGAGGGGGAAAGGAATTGGAGAAACAAACAGCGCAATCAGTCACCAAAAAGGGGGGATCCATCATCCGATGAAGGCAAAGGGGGATTAGAGGCAAGGTGGCATCAAGAGTGGGTGAAAGTGGCAGAGAGGGGGGTCAAGAGGGAGAAAAAAAGAGGCAAGGAAGGATCAGGAGACAAAAGGAGGGGGGCCAAGAAGAGGCAAAAGGAGAGGGGATCAGTAGGGGGAGAAAGAGGTAAAAGGGTGGGATCAAGAGTTAAGGAGGGAAGAGAGAGGCAAAAGTAAGGGGGGATCAAGAGTCAATGAGGGCGGGGGAGAAAGAGGCAAACGGTGGGATCAAGAGAGGGAAAAATGGGGGAGAGGAGAAAAAGGGAAAAGGAGTAGAATCAATATGAGTCCCGGGTGGATTAAGGCAAGAGGGGGAAAGAGGCAAAAGGGAGAAAGAGGCAAAGAGAGAATGGAAAAAGGAAGAACAAGAGGGGGAATTAAGAGCGGGTGAAAGAGGCAGAGGGGGGTCAAGAGGGGGAAAAAGAAGCAAATGGTGGGTGGGATAATGAGGCAAAAGGAGGGAGGGACCAAGAGGCAAAAGGAGAGGGGATCAGGAGGGAGAGAATGAGGCAAAAGGGGAGAATCAAGAGTCAAAAGGTGGTGTGTGTGTATATTAATTAATTACACATCAAAAAGAGACAAGAGTATTTTACTATTTTATTTTGAAAGCACTCGGCCACTCGCTCTGTAGTCCATTGATGCCCAGGTGCTGCTGCTCTCCTATATAATATTATTTATATTTATAATATAACTCTGTATTGTCTTATGGTGACATCTAACTTATGTTGACAATCTAACTGTATTGCTCTGGTGGTGGCATATAATATAACTGTGTTGCTCTGGTGGTGGCATATATGTATTGCTGTGCTGGTGGCTTATAACTGTATGTGTAACTGTGACATATAACTCTTTATTGCTCTAGCGGTGGCATATAACTGTGTTGCTCTGGTGGTGGCATATATGTATTGCTGTACTGGTGACATATAACTGTATGTGTGACATATATAACTCTTTATTGCTCTGGTGGTGGCATTCAAATGTGTTTTAAAATGCAGGGTTTCCCTTTCCCCTTTTATAAGCAAGAAAAAAATGCCATTATGCTATGGGGCTGATATAATAACGCAGTGCTTTGGGGCTGGTAAGCAATATTTTCCAGGGCAGCTTTTTATTCCCAGTCCGGCCCTGGCCAATACCTGTTTACAAAATCTTCCCTCGTGTTCCCCACATGCTGCCCGTGCTCTCCACATGCATTTCTCCGCAGTCCACACGTGTTTCTTATCTCCTCCATGCGTTTCTTATCGCCTTCATGCTCCTTATCTCCTCCTACGTGCTTTCGTGACCAGCCTCAACAAGCAGCAGGATGGCGGCTCCCTCTAAACAGTCAGCCAATGGAGAAACCTATGCTGTACACCCCACCAATAAAATTACCAGAAAGACGGGCCAATCACATTACAGGAAAAACCGGAGCACAGACTGCACTGGGATGGGACTAGTCTGGGAGCATCCAAAAGGTGAGCTGGCTGGGGGATAATTAAATAATAATTCATTAGTGATGATGGACTTATGCACCAATATAGTAAACATTTGCCAATCATCCCATTATATATCCTTTTCAATTTCATAGGGCTTATGCAGCAGTGTTGCACTAATATACGCATATAAATATAAATAATACATTTTTTTGCCAATTGTTTTTTTTTTCTTATTGAAAGGGATATATATGGGGATGATTGGCAAAAATTTAGTATATACTATATGTGCCACCAACATGTGCAATGTGTAATGTGCCACCAACATTTTTTTACTGCACTCCACCTGTATGACCAGTGTGCAAAAAGAGTGCAATAGTGCTCTGCTGCTAATATATATAGATTTTTTTTTTATTGCTGTCTTGTGGTTTGTTTCTCTCTGCCCAAGAGAAAGCAGTAACAGTAAGCAAACACCATGAGGAACAATCATTCACATTTTGGCCAGTTCTTAATCATTCTTAACTTCTTCTTACCTATATGCCATCTTGTGGTGTATTTGATATTGCATGTTCCCATTTCATTTAAGTGGAAATGGAGAGACTTAAGTTATGTACCTTATTCAGAGAGCAGAGCAATCTAAGTATCACAATCTGGTCAGTGGTCTGGTATTTTTTGCTTACATGCGCATTTTATATAACCCTGCTTTTATAAAATTTGTGCGACAATCTAGTTTGATATAGATTTTAATTTTATTTTTTTTTCCCACTACAGGTACCAAAAACTTTTTCGGTACTGACACCAACAGACAGCATGTCAGCAATATGGAACTATTTTAAAATCTGCTAGGACAACCCACGCATGGCTGCATGTAAAGTCTGCTCAGCCAAAATTTCGAGAGGAGGTACCAAGGTTAGGGCTTATAACACAAGCAATCTCACAAAACATCTATGAATAAAACACCAGAGCGAGCATGCTGAATTTGTCAAGGGTACAAGTGGAAGCTCCCAGCAGCAGCTAACCTTGCAGCAAACTCTTGCAAGATGAGAGAAAATGCCCAAGGAGAACCCAAGAGCCACCAAGATAGCAGAGGCACTGGTACATTTCATTGTTCTGGATGATCAGCCTCTGTTAGTAGTGGACAACAAAGGTTTTCAAAGACTTGTGAATGTGTTGGAGCCGAAATATGATATGCCCAGTCGCCGCTATGTCACAGACGTGGTCTTGCCCCAGGTACACGACCAAGTGAAGAAACACATTTCCAGCATTCTGCATGATGGCATAAAAGTGATTAGCTTCACCACGGACATTTGGAGCAGTAGTGTGAGCCCAGTGTCTCTAATCAGCTTAACGGCACAGTGGATTGATGACAATTTCGAACTTCAGCAAGTCATGCTCCACACAAAAAAGTTTCAAGGCTCGCACACCGGTGAAGCAATAGCTGGAATGCTGGAGACTTGGGGGATCCAGAAAAGCTCTGTCCACGTTGTGGTGTGCGACAGTGCAAGAAATATGATAAGAGGTATGGAAGATGCTGGAGTTCAAAGTATTTCTTGTGTGGCCCATACACTGCAGCTGGCTATCTCGGAGGGTCTGCTATCACAGCGCAGCATTGCCGATGCTGTGGGAGTCGGGCGCAGAATAGTCGGCCACTTTAAACATTCTAACCTGGCTTACTCTCGCCTTCAGGACATCCAGCTAGAGCTCGGTCAGACGGTGAAGAGACTCCAGCAAGATGTGCCGACTCGCTGGAACAGCACCTTTTACATGCTGCAGTCTCTCCTTGAGCAGAAACTGGTGCTGGGATTGTATACTTCGGAGTACGAGCTTCCAGCAACTCTTACTCCAAACCAGTGGAGTCTTATGGAGAAGACATTGAATATCTTGTCTCCCTTTGAAGAGTTGACTCGCCAAGTGACTTCCTCAGATGCCCTTGCCTCAGATGTCATTCCAGCTGTCACTGTGCTGCTGTGCATGCTGTCAAGGGAGGTGGACGAGGACCATGGAGTGAAGACCATGAAAAGTACTCTGCTTGCTACTGTGATAAAACGCTTCTCCGACACAGAGGAAAACCCGCTTTACTGCCTTGCAAACTTTGCTTGATCCAAGGTAATATATGTTTAATTTCTACTATTAGAGTGATTATTTAGTTCTGTATTAATTTTACAGTTTAATTTTTTTTTCCTTTCTTGTTATTTTTAAATGCTCTGATTTATATATATTTTTTCTTAGTTACAGCACAGAAAGAATAGTATGCTGCTATATATGTATTCCCTAACTGTTGTGTTTGTTTTCTTGTAGGTACAAAGATCGATTTTTTAACAAGCCCGACACTGCCAGGCAAGTCAGAGAACTGTTCCCGCTGAGGAACAGGAACAGATGTCTGTAACACCTGAGGAGCATGAGGAACCAGCTCTCAAAAGGCCCCACAGTGAGCAGCCAGGTACCAGTCTGGACAGTCTGTTTGAGGAGATTGCAGGGGAAGGTTCCTCGTTGTCTGGGAGCAGTGCTGCTCCAACAGCTGCTTCTATTCAACTAGAGACTTACCTTGGAGAGATCACTGTGCCTCGGTCAGACAAACCTCTGAAGTACTGGGCTGTTAATAAACTGCCTTTCCCGGCTTTGGTACAAATGGCCCAAAAATATCTTTCTGCCCCATGCAGTAGTGTGGAAAGTGAAAGACTGTTTAGCTCGGTGTCAAATGTACTGAGTGAAAGTAGAAACAGGCTTCTAGCAGAACATGAAGAGGTGCTTCTGTTACTTAAAAAAACCTGCCTCTAACATTTGAAAAATAATTCAAGACTATTAATTTAGAATGATATTACATTTGATTGGTAAGCTAAGCTTTACCAATGCTCTGTTTGTTTTACTTTTCCAAGTCCATAGGCTAATGGAGTTGGAACTATAACTAGAGCATTGGTAAAGCTTCATTACCAATCACATGTAATCTAGCTCATACTGTTACTCCCCAGTCCCCATAATTGAACAGTACATTGTTGTTATATTGCACTTTATTGCACTATTGGTTCTACACCATGTTATATTTATTATTTGTTATTTAATATTTTTTTATTTATCGTGAAATTTGCTTGAGCCTGCATACACAAACTTTGTGACAAGCAAATAAAAATGTTTTTTTTGTTCCCAATGTGATGTCTTGCGTTACAGTTCTTCCTAATTAAGAAGCTGCCTTAAAAATCATTAGTCTGCTGTAGGTACTTGGTATACTACCAAATGACATCGCAAAAAGTATTGGTAATTGGTATCGGTGAGTACTTGAAAAAAGTATCAGTACTTGTACTCGGTCTTAAAAAATTGGTATCGGTGCATCTCTACTTACAAAACATTGATCCAAAGAAATACTTGGGAGTTGTACAGTTTTTATTTTGTTGTCTCATATTTATCTCTCATTCGAGCATAACCCCTAAGTGTTTGAGAGAGAGAGAGAGAGAGAGAGCAATACTTTTGGTCTTATGTGAAATCTTGTCAGGTTTTGAAAGTCAATTAAAGTCTAGATGAAAAATTGCATAACACCAGAAAGCCACAGTTACACATCTAATACCCCACTGTGTTTTTCCTTCTGTGAACAGGGAATTATTCTCAGGTGCTCGGAGTACTGCAGAGAACGTTTAGAACATCCCTAACGTTTCTCCTGCGATGATGCAGTTATTCATAGACTACGCATACACCGGGACAGCACCCATTATGTCAGTAAATGTCATAAAACTTTTGGTTGCAGCCGACCAATTCAACATCATGGGCATTGTCAGTGCATGCTGCCAGTTTTTGGAGGCCCAGCTCACCGTTACTGTATTGGTATGTGGAAGTTCACACACATTTACCACTTGCCAGAGCTGTGCCAGAAGGTGTTCATCTTTATCCTTCAGAACTTTGAGGATATAGTGAAGGACTCGGCTGAGTGCCTGGAACTGACACCAACAGAGTTTAGTGAAATAATTGAGAGAGATGAACTAAACTGTAAGCATGAGGATAATGTGTTTGAGGCAACTCTACAGTGGATTGATCCTTATCCAGCTACACGGAAGCTGTACATTTCACAGCTTCTTCCTAAGGTAGGATGACTTAATTCCATTGAAGGTAGCAACTCTCTATAATAAAATTATTGTTCCTCTCTTTTTCACAGGTCCTACTAGCAAGAGTAAACAAATCTAACATTGTTTACAACTTGAAAAACAACATGTATATAAAAAAAACAAGGAATGCCAAGAGATCATGAGAGCTGCACTCAAAGCCAGCTGTGCAATCAATAGGAGGGAACTAAATAGTGAAGACTGGGTGAACCCACTGACCAGGCCACGCCTTCCCCATTCCATTGTGATTAGTGTGGCTGGTAGTAGTGATTTTAGCCAATCAACTAATATAATTGCATATAACATAAGAGCAGACCAATGGGAGACTATCGCTACTGATGAAGAAAGCCCCTGGAAAGGTCACGGTTCAGCATACTTGAAAGGCTCTGTCTACATCATTGGTGGTGTTGAAGAAATGCACTGTACAAACAAAGTAACAAGATTCAACCTTGGAACAAAAACTTTTCAACAAATAGCACACATGCACCATGACAGAGCATTCCTTAGTGTCGTTGTGCTGGACAAGTTCATCTATGCTATCAGGGGAATGGATGGATCAGGAACACTAAACACCGTGGAAAGTTATGTCCCAGAAACTATGTTGTTTGTTTGTTTTTTTTATTCTAATGTTAATGTGTTATTTAATTCCATTAAAGATAGCAAATCTCTTCAGTAAAACTATTGCTCCTCTCTTTTTCCCAGGTCCGACTAGCAAGAGTAAACAAATCTAAGATTGTTTACAATTGAAAGAACAACAAGTATATAAAAAGAAACAAGGAATGCAAAGAGATCATGAGAGCTGCACCCAAAGCCAGCTGTGCAATCAATAGGAGAGGACTAAATAGTGCAGACTGGGTGAACCCACTGACCAGGCCACGCCTTCCCCATTCCATTATGATTATTATTATTATTATTCTTTATTTATATAGCGCCAACTAATTCCGCAGCGCTGTACAATTGGGGAATAGACATACAGAGGTATTAAATAGTACAATCAGATGTGTAGAACAGGAGGATCAGAGGGCCCTGCTCGTGAGAGCTTACAGTCTAGTGTGGCAGATCACGTGGCAGACCCACTAATGCTACAGAGGTCTCCATAGCATTGCATACGTCTCTAGCATTCAAGGAGCTAAAACAATTTTAGTAATATATATTTGACCCCTACGGTGTGGTTGGTTTACTCCAGAATTGCACCTCTTCAGTTTATTGATTACAGCCCTCAGATATCACAAGCTTACAAAACATTGATCCACAGATATACTTGGGAGTTGTACAGTTTTTCTCTTGTTGTCTCATATTTATCTCACATTCGAACATAACCCCTAAGTGTTTGAGAGAAAGAGAGAGTCAATGAAAGTCTAGATGAAGAACTGCATAACACCAGAAAGCCACAGTTACACATCTAATACCCCTCTGTGTTTTTCCTTCTGTGAACAAGGAATTATTCACCGATGCTTGGAGTACTGCAGAGGAGGTTTAGAACATCCCGAACGTTTTTCCTGCAACAATGCAGTTATTCATAGACTACGCATACACCGGGACAGTGCCCATTATGTCAGTAAATGTCAAAACTTTTGGTTGCAGCCGACCAATTTAACATCATGGGCATTGTCAGTGCATGCTGCCAGTTTTTGGAGGCCCAGCTCACCGTTACTGTATTGGTATGTGGAAGTTCACACACATTTACCACTTGCCAGAGCTGCGCCAGAAGGTGTTCATCTTTATCCTTCAGAACTTTGATGATATAGTGAAGGACTCGGTTGAGTTCCTGGAACTGACACCAACAGGGTTTAGTGAAATAATTGAGAGAGATGAACTAAACTGTAAGCATGAGGATACTGTGTTTGAGGCAACTCTTTATTGGATTGATCCTTATCCAGCTACACGGAAGCAGTACATTTCACAGCTTCTTCCTAAGGTAGGATGATTTCATTCCATTGAAGGTAGCAACTCTCTGTAATAAAACTATTGTTCCTCTCTTTAACTCAGGTTAGGACAGCAGCCAGCATATATTTTAGGAGGGAGGTTCTGAAGGAGCAAAGTGTCATATCATCTCTAAGTGATTGTGGTGTGCTCTATCTATTGCCATGGCTGATTCTACTTGATCTAGCAAATCAGCCATTGTAAGAAATAGAGCGATAGACAGAGCATTCCACAATCACTTTGTGCTGTGTTTGCATGCAGAGACACCAGATTCCATTCCTGACCTTGATGCCCATGTACACCTATAATAAATCACAAACTCACAGCTGCTGGAGTGGTGCCGTGAAACTCTTCCTGGACTGGCTGGCTTTACTCTTGCTGTCTCTCTCTCTTCTGCCTAGATGAAAGGGATGATTCTCGTGCTCATCTCTGATCAAGCAAATGGAGAGAGAGGTGAAAGTTCAACCTCTCTCTTCTGCGCAGTCTGGGGAGTAAGAAGGGTAAAAAGGGACGGGAGGGGAACTTTGCTTGTGGATATCTCTCAAACCATAAAACTTTGAGAGATAAGACTTATATCGTTCTTCATGTTTTTTTAATGCCTACAAAATAAAATGAAGTATTACTATCCCTTTAAAAAAAAAAATCCTAACTTACAGGCCC
The DNA here is from genome assembly GCA_037306005.1 of Rhinophrynus dorsalis. NCBI lineage: Eukaryota > Metazoa > Chordata > Amphibia > Anura > Rhinophrynidae > Rhinophrynus > Rhinophrynus dorsalis. The sequence goes on along the minus strand of CM074727.1, from coordinate 118,087,061 downwards.
CGCAAGTGGTATTGTAGATGACCCAACCTATATTCAACTTTAAACCAATGAGCTTAATGGTATGTTAAACCGTGACCAATCACAGTACAGAGCTCAGGTGGGTATTGAAAATGATACCATTTTGAAAGGAAACAGAAAGCTGTCATTATGTATGAAGTCAAACTACAAATGGAAGGCTCTTGGTAGCCTGAAATTGTGGGATGGCTGGCTACAGCATTCATAAGAGGCTTACCATAATGCCTCCTAGATGTTTGATGTGCCTGTTGAGAAGCTCTGCATACTGAGCAGCAAGTTCAGGAACGTCGAGTCACAATTATGTTACGTCGCTATGTGTACTCACCCGGGTCACACTGGCACGCTCATTGGGAACCACGATTAATTCTCCAGCATTGGGAACACAGGGAACTGGGCTGCAGCTACTGAAGGTTGGGTAAGTCTACCAAATATTCTCGCTCTTTTTTTTTTTTTTCCATGATCAGGGCATACATATTTTGAAGTGTCTGTGCGGCCAGTAGGTGTTGTTTTACTGTCATCGGGTACGTCATTATTACAGGGGTTTTTTATCATTATCACTATGCATTTGCCTATTGTGAGAAGCTATCTATATTTTGACTTTCCACAATAAAGTTGAGGAAAAAACTTGATTTCTGTTCTGTTCAAGTTCAGTGTCTGCCTGCTTCGAGTTACACATATCAGTACTCCACTTTGAGAAGTACTCGGGCTACTCACTCTGTCAACTTTATCAAGCCAAAATTTAATGGCAGCACACACTACAACATTTTCATAAGTAAAACATTGTTCAACCACAAGCTGGCACATTGTAATCCAGTCCTGGGAAAGGATCGTGGCCAGCATTTGAGGAATACATCCTTAATATAAATTGCCACTGTTCTCTTGATTCTGTGTCTTCTAAAGGTAGCTTTATTATGTTTCTCTCTCTTTCTCACAGCAGCCTCTAGAAGTTAGTTGATTAATGTCATATCTGCATATTTCTTACATTTACAGCACAGGTAAAAAAAAAAAAAAAAAAAACATGTATCCTTATCTTTTGATATTTATTACAAACCACAGCAGCATCGTTCAGGAATTTCAGTATCTGTGGGAGAGTAACTGGCCTTTAGGCTGTCTCCACAGACATTGAGAGGTACCAGGCGAGGCCTTATTTATTCTATTGCTAACTTATGCCCCCCCCCAACACCTGTCTTTTCTGATAGTAATTTTGTGTCATTATGCATGAACCTTAAAGCATGGACATTGCTAGACTACGTTATAGTTGTATTGTTTGTTTTATGTTAAACCACAAGCCTCACATGTCTGATCTCAGTCACACATTACTATTTGTTATATGTAGGTATTACTCACTTACTTGGTACCCTCTGTATTTTCATCATGTTTTAGAGGTTTTAACAAAAAAAAGTATGTATAGCGTCGATATTCATGTTTCTTTACAGAAAGTTCCAATTCAATACATCAAGACATAGGAACTACATTGCACAGGTTCAATAACCATTATTTTTTAATTTTCCCTCTTAAAGGGATAGTAATACTTCGTTTTATCTTTATTTTATTTTGTAGGCATTAAAAAAACATGAAGAACGATATAAGTCTTATCTCTCAAACCTTTATGGTTTAAGAGATATTGACAAGCAAAGTATCCCCCCCCGTTCAGCCAGATCAGAAGGGAGGTGCCCAGGTAGACTGCAGAGAGGGACAATCTTCAATTAAGATAAGGGAAAAAGCTGAAAAACTTGTCAAGGGGGGGGAAGGGCTTTCATTGTTTTCATACAAAGAAGATTGTCCCCTGCTGTTATCTGTCTGGTCTTACAACCAGATTCACATCTGAGAAGAGATGGCTTACACTAGGAAAAAGGGGCGGGAGGGGGAAACTTTGCTTGTGAATATCTCTTAAACCATAAAGGTTTGCGAGATAAGACTTATATCGTTCTTCATGTTTTTTTAATGCCTACAAAATAAAATAAAGATAAAACGAAGTATTACTATCCCTTTAAGGAAGCAATAGGGTTAATATCTAGCCAATTATTACAAGTCTGCTGGTCCAGTCTTTAGATCTCCAAAGGAAGCTATTATTCCCATCTCGATACCTCTCGTAACACCCCTTGGCCCAAATCATAGTTAGAGCCTCCTTTCTTGATTATATAAGGCCTCACTTGTCATACCCACTCATTAGGCTAATGTATCTCGGTTTTATATATTTTATGTCACTGCAAGGCCAACATTCCCAGCCTATCGTTTAGGCTCTACACCCTTGGGTCAAATCATAGTTAGAGCCTTGCACTGGCCACTTGGCAATAGTAAGGACCTCATCTGTTATTTATATATCGCTTAGAGTTAATTGTTTCTCTATAATTTCTATTTAGATAAAGAGGTGTTGGACTAGCAGCCAAAATTTTGCATTTTAGTATGCATGTATGTATGTATGCAGTTTATGTTTTCTAGATACCAGACTGATCTTCATTAAGGCAGAACGTAAAACAGATTGGGACAAGACAAGATATCCTGCAGTCATGGATCACCAAGTTTAATATCAGAACATTCCAGTCATCCATCTTATAGGTCTTGGACTATACCAAAAATTGTGGAAAAGCTACATAGGCGAGGCATCACCTTCGTGGCCTCAGCAGGGAAGGCAGAATTATTTAAATTGTTATTTTCTACCCCTCAAACTCCTAGACTTCATCTCAGTCCTGCGGCATCCACATCCTACATACCAGATTCGACTGAGACTCAAGCTCCCTTAGCCTCTTTAGCAGCTTCCGTGGCCTCTATCCATACCCGACTGGATATGTTAGAAGCTTGTCAACCCTTCCAACAGCACACACATGTCCTATGTTCAGAGCAGGCACAGGGTTTAGTCCCCATTTCAGTAATCAACCAGTAATCAATCCAGCCCACATTATTCCAGCACCTCTTAAAAGGAATATCCTGGAGGGTGTCTTTACTTGTTTCCTCCCAGGATGACATAGAAAATAGGGCTTTTTCGTGCAAACAAGTTTCGGTACTTCTTAGAGCACAGGATCCTAGATTCAGAAAGAAAGTGATGATAGCTGAATTCATACTAGCTTTTAGTCTCTTTGTTTATGTAATTTTATCTGTACATCCTCATCGTAGGGAGGAATTGGATTTGTACATGTTTAGGGTAGTTGAGCTGGGGCATAAGTATGGTGGTTATGCTTTTTATGACTACCACTGCTCTTTTGTGGTTAAGAAGGCGGCAGGTCAGGCTCAACTTAATTTTACCACTTATTGGAGCCTATTAGATATATAGCTTTTTTGTGGCCCCTTTGCAGTTTTACAGGCTCCAGCTTACTTAGTGGGTCAGTCAGCAGAGCATACCACCAACTTCTGCCCTACAGCAATTGCCCCTTCCTGTTCTACCACTCAGGCAATCAGACAACTTACCTATCCGTCCACCTCTATTCCATTAACTAACAAGCAAGATCGGTTGTGGAGGCCCATTGCATATCATACTGCAGTCAGCCCAGCTGGACCCACAAGCTGTAGATAAATTACTGTCTGTTGAAATTGCAAAAGGGTATGTTATGGGGACCTCTGACAAACCGCCTTTTGCAACATGGTGAGTTAATATAATTAGCATCGCCACAGGAAAATTCTCTAAAAAACAACAATTCATTTATTTGTCGGCTGCTCATTCACTCCCAGCATCAATTCAGTGATGCCGTCGGAGGAACTCTCTCTCTAACTTATGCTTCTGTGGATGATGTAATCCAGCTAATCATTAAATCAGGAAGGGATTCTTGGCTATCCAAAGCTGACATCTTGGATGCCTTTAAGCAGCTTCCGCACCTACATGGGGCTTTTTTTTGCTGAAACTTTGTGTTGGGTACTCCTGATTGTGTCACTGTCTTATGGTTGTCCACTACCTGGACGATTATCTCACTATTGAGCCTCCACATATAGTCCCTCAGGGATAGGAAAAACTGAATGATCTTTTTAGGGAATTACATATATGATTGGCTCAAGATAAGACAGTAGGGCCCTTCTGATGTCTTTGTTTTTTAGGTATCCAATTGGATTCTAATCTCATGGATTTTAGATTGTTGCATTCAGGATGCAGTCCTTCATTTTTCTTCCATCAGGTCATGTCAGAAAGTAGAGTTACAGTCATTATTGGGTATGTTAACATTTGCTATGAGGATACTTCCCCAGGGACGGCCCTATATTTCTACTTTACTAACTCTCTTGTTGAAAGATCTGAGGTACATGGTAGAATTCAGTTGGCAGAAGCTGACTTCTACCATGACCCAAGTTGCAATCCAAGTTTTAACTTTCAGCAGAGTCCCTTGGTGCTCCGCTTCCTTCACAATGGTAACCTGAAAAAAGTAGATTGGTCAGTAAGCCTTTGAGTGCCTAGGTCCAAATTGTCCCTACCCCCTACAGAGTTTTACTGTGAGCCCTTGGGCTCCTGAACTCATGTTGAGTATCTTTCTTATATCTATCTGTCCATTACATGGGTTATGGAGCGAGCATGTCTGTATTTTGTATAGTTAATCCCTTATCTGTTATTCTCTCTCGGTTGGGAGCCGTTACTGGGCTTTTCCCTTTAGTGTGCTGTCTGTTGGGTTCCCCCCACATGTTCCCTGGGGTCTTTTGGTTACCTTTGTAAACTACCTTTTTTTTTTTTTTTGGGTGTGCGGTCCCTTTAAGAATGGGTTCCTGTGTGTCGCCATCTTTGCTCCATTGACTTCCATGGCCTATCTTCTTTGGGACATATCTCTGCAACAGTGGGCTCTTCTTGTCTCCTCAGCCCCTTTCATCCAGTGCACTCCCTGAGTGTCTTGGGGGTCCTGTGAAAATGCCTGCAAAGAGTTGGCCTGCTATCACGTCATGTCTTAACATTAATACAAAATGCACAACTCTTTGCCGGTTACAGACTTCTGCTGCTCCACAAGCACAGCAGTCTCATGGAAAAACACCACTGTCAATCAAAGGTGCGTCTCCCAAATACTCTGCCGCATCTTCATTTTCTCTCGCTGCAACCATATCTATTCCAGCCACCGGAGTTCAGCCATTCCAGCATTCCCGCGCACAACTCAGCCCATGTGCAGCACCTGCAACTATATGCACAAACATGCTGTAACCCAGTGTGTGAGATCTGCAGTTTGTGAAACCGATATTTTCCGCACCAATATTACGTAATACACCTCCGTGCACATCTCCACATCTGGAGGTCAATGCTCCTGCCCTTGCTTTTTGAAATATTACAGGATGCTTCTTTACAGCCACCATCTCTTCACATAGGCTACCCTGCACTGTTGGATCCTGTGTGGTTTTGAAAGCACCTTCCTACCTGACATAATTGAGTACAGTGCACCAAGCAGTGCTGTTTGTCGTTACACACAGCACCAAGAAACCTATGCGCAGCGACCACTGCACTCACTTACATACACAATAAGAACTCTTTTTCTGTATAATACTCATTCTGTATGTAATGGAGTGTAATGGTTGCTACATAGGTTTCTTGGTGCCCTGTGTAACGACACACAGTACTGCTTGGTGCACCGTACTCAATTATCTCAGGTACGAAGCTGATTTCAAAAGCCATGCAGGATCCAACAGTGCAGGGTAGCCTTTCCTATAAACAGATGCCAAGACTCAAGAGGCGTCCTGTAATATTTTAAACTAGCCACTTCAATACTAGCTGTTAGAGCCCTACTCCTCTGTCTCCTGACTGTGCTGATCTGATATCTGCCGCATCGCACAGCACCAGCCACCTCAGATATTCAGCTGTACTCCTCTGCCACTAAAGAGTTAATTGGACATACCTGTGCGCATCAAACATGCAAACCCACAGCGCCACTTACCCCTTTGTTTATAGTCACACTGCAGATAGTACGTATCCGTCCATACTACATGGATCATGCCAAATGTACTTCTTTGTTAACCCTTTGAACGCCAGTGGGTTACACAACACATTGTTTTGCAGTGTGTTGCGTACCCCTCTGCCACTCAAAGGGTTCACCCTATTTCCATTTAGCCTCCATCCCTTTCACTGCTTTCATCCATTGTCTGTCACTGTACCCGCCCACATTCTCCTTCGCTACTTTTGCCATTCAAAACTCCTCTCCCTCTCTTTCCCCGATCACATCTTCCTTCACTCATTTTTGACCCTCACTAACACCATCCCACATAAAGGACGAGCTGACCTACCACGTTGTGTTCCCACATGCTTCTTCATCCCCTTCCACCTCATCAGCTTCTATTTCTCACATCACTCCACTTTTTCCCCGCCCACCTACCGGATCCGCACCACTGAAGCCCTTAACCCCTTCAGTGCCAGGGGGCTATGCAACGCATTGCACAGCAATGCTTTGCGTACCCCTCTGATACTGAAGGGGTTAAAAGTACAGTTTACATTATCAGCCAAACACTAAGAAGCCCCCTAAATGTCAGCACACAAATGCAAAACTGACACCACTAAAAGGTATGCTACTACACCAGCCTGCATTTAATAAAGCCGAGTTATGTCTGCGAGGTTCCTTTAAAAGACAAACACACTGCTTTTCAGGTAATATAACTATCCATAGTAATGTAAAAATGTCCCCCCCACCCTTTTTTGTGTTTTTAATTAACCCTTTACATTCCACACTTCTACATTACACTTATTTCCACTACATGGGTATGCAATGTACTGCAATGTGTTGCTAACCCTGTGCCACTCATAGGCTTAACCACTGGCTAAAAAACAAAGAAATGGACGGGCAACGCTGTCCCACACTGCTAGTAATTATATATTTGAAAATCAAAATTCACATTTTTGTCTACGTCTTCTTAGAAATGAGGGGACACCAAAGTGTGGATAATTCATGGCAAACCAAAGTGCCCTGGCACCCTGTTTGCAAACCACTGGATTAAGGGTATTTTCTATGGCAGGGAACAGTTAGCAGGACTGTGGGTTGTAGCCATGGGTGGAGAGAAGGGCACCTATAATGCCTTCCCAAGGGGCATCTGGGATATAAATCTGGCAGTGACTGGTCACCACAAGAAATCAGATGTTCACCAGTGATCCAGATCATTACATTTCGTGTAGGGGTAGAAGCATCTGGTCATGAACACAAAGCTAGAGAACAAGTTACTGTACGGTTATTGTTGGTTGAAGCTACATGTTATAAATGTTCCTGGGTGTGCTGCTTTTTAATATATATTTTTTAAAAAGTATTACTCCCTGTTTATACTACAGTTAAAAATAAATATAAAGTCCCTGAAAAAAATGTTAAAAATAGCCAAAGAGTCCATGTGGATGAATACAGGAAATGCTGATCCTAGTAGATATAAGCAGGAGAATGTACCAATACAATTCCAAGACACAGCAACTGATATTTGTGCCGCATCTGTCTAACGTCTATGTACTAAAGTATTTGCCCTGAAAATTGTCCTCTTTATAATGCATGCAGCAAGGGGAAAGTAGCAAAGGAGTGTATGTGCAATTCAGGGAGTGCTGTAGCGCTGCTCCTTGTATCACCACATACAGTGAGAAGGCTCAAAGGAAACCTGTGTAAAAGTCATGTAGTTCCTATATTCTGGTGCATGCTATAAGGAGAATTTGGGACTTACAGGGAAATCTTAATCTGCTGGAGTTGTACTCCAAGATGTCCTTATGTACTTGTACATAATTATTGGTGCAGACACAGGATATTTTAAACAAATATAGAAGCCTGGGGTGGTACGGTGGCAAATTTGTACATTCTCATAAAAAACTAATATTCATACCAACACAAAAAAATTTGATTATGTCCAAATGTAACATGACAATGAATAAACAGAAAAAGAAAAAACCTTATGCTGTACAATCATCCAATAACAAAAGCACTTGTCTTATCCTGTATTGTCTCTAGCCCAATAAATTGTAAAGCGCTGCATGTAGAGTGGTGCTATATCAATATATTAATGCACGAATACAGAGAAGTGTAGTGAAGAACTGCAATGGATCACATTGTATAACTAATTTGCACCTCCCTTGCATTCTGTGTGACTATTTGAAGTCCAGATTTATACAGTGTGAAGTGGATAATGATATTTAGAATAATGTGGACCAATTATCATCACCCACACCACACTATATAAATCTAGGCATCAAATGGGCACACATTCAAGTGGAGTGGCAAATTACTGTGGCTTACCGCTGTTGCCAAATGTATCACTATGAACATAAAATGCCACGCACTGGCATATATTGTGAATGATACTGCTTTTGTGGGTGGCAGTGGGGCACTGTGGTGGTATATCATGCTGTATTGCTCTGTTGGTGCCAAATCATATTGTATTGCTCTGTGGGTGGCATATCCTGCTGTATTGCTCTCTTGCTGGCATATCATGCTATATTTCTCTGGTGGTGCATAAAATGTATTGCTCTGATGGTGGCATATCATGCTATATTGCTCTAGTGGCGAGATATATGTATTGCTCTAGTGGTGATATATAACTGTATTGATGTGGTTGGTGGCATAACTCTATTACTGTGGAGATGTCATATAACCAAGTATGCTCTGATGGTGGCATGTAACTGATTATTGCTCTGGAGGTGGCATTTAACTCTGTAGTACTATTCTGAATTGACTATATTGATTGTAATAAACTACAGATGAATTGTATTGTGTAAAGCTCTTCCACTAGACCTAGGCTCCCAATTTTTCAAATTGTAATGATTTGCCCTCTGAAATAGATCTAAGGTAAGCATTCTGTTTAAGACTGTTTAAGATACAAGAAATATGCGTGTTCATACATGTCATTTAGATTACTTTATTTATCTTTCCTAAACTCTTATGGTAAATTAAAGGGATAGTAATGTCTCTTTAAAATTTGTTCCCTGAGTCTTCTGTATATTAAAAGGAACATATTGCGCTATATCTAAGTGCTTGTAGTTCTAAGGTTATGAAGCCATAAAGATCCCCAACTCACCCCTTTATGGCCTCCTCCAATGGAATCTGATATCTGGTCGTGCGACTCGACGGCTGCAAAGAGGGTCAAACTTCAGTAAGTATAAGGGAAATCCTACCCCCCTTGACGAAGCAGGGCAGGATTTCCCTTTGCTTACTGAAGTTTGCCCATCGCTGCAGCCGTCCTGTCCAGCCTGTATCTTCTGAGTGACGTGGCGAGAAGGGGCGGGCAGGGGATCTTTAGTGCTTCATAACGTTTGAACTACAAAAAAAAGTAAGCACTTAGACATAGCGCAATATGTTCCTTTTAATATACAGAAGACACGGGGGAACGAATTTTAAAGAGACAATACTATCCCTTTAAGTAAAGCATGTACCTCTCACAAGTGTAGCACAGCTTCTAGTATTTCACTTAACCCCTTAACACCTTAAGGACCCATGACGGTCCTGGACCGTCATGGGTTGAAGTCCCGTTAAGGACCCATGACGGTCCAGGACCGTCATGGCTTAAATGATAGCAGCGTGCCTCCGTGCACGCTGCTATCATTAATTCCAGGCTGAGACTGAATGCTCCGAGACCGGGGCATTCAGTCTCAGCCTTTCTTGCCTTTGCTGATTCATGTGATCGCCGTTCCAGCGATCACATGTACCGGCAAAGTGACAGACACAGACAGCAAAGAAAGCATGCTGTCTGTGCCTGTCAAGTCTGCCTCTGGCTCCGTTGCTATGAAAGTAACGGAGACAGAAGTAGACAGGAGACACCTAGTGGTGAAAGTAAATACAGCAGCTAGGGGTATTAACCCCTTCACTGCTTGTGCCAAAAGGCTTGCTAAATGCAGGTCAATTTCTGACCTGCAATAATTTTTTTTTTTTTTTTTTTTTTTTAAAAACACAAAACACTTTTTTTTTTTACAAAAATATTTTATTTTAAAAAAATAATAATCTAATTAAACAAAAGTGTAAGTGTGATTGTTGTGGAGCTATGTAATACACTTATATACACTGCCAAATGTCACGGATAAAAAGTGTCAAAATAGGGTGGGAAAAAGGGACATGGGGATTTTCACCCAGGGGGGACAGTGGCTACTTTAAACTGTGCATTTTGTAGGTATGACTGACCGGTCATACCTTTCATGCAGTCTCCATAAAATGTTAACCCTTTGTGTCCAATTGATCCAAAGAGAAGAACCAAAAATGATGTTTTTTTACATTTTTTTTACCTTTTTTTTTTAATTTTAATAAAGTAAATGGTGGGTTATCCATATAAGTAGGGTATCACATGAAAGCCCTATTTGTGCTTAAAAAAACAGTATATAATTTATGGGGGTGGAATAAAAGACTTAGAGGGAAAACATTGCTGAACAAAGATATAGTCAAAAAGGTCAGAAATGCTCCGGTCCTTAAGGGAAAACGACCTCAGATTTTCCCGGTCCTTAAGGGGTTAAGGACCAGGAAAATCTGAATTAGATTTGACTTAAGGACCGGAGCAATTCTGACTTTTTTGACTATGTCTTTGTTCAACCATATTTTCTCTTTAATTCCTTTTGTGCACCCACATAAATTATATACTGTTTTTTTAAGCACAAGTAGGGCTTTCTTTTGATACCACAATTATATGAATACCTCATTGTTTAATTTGATTAAAATAGAAAAAAAAGAGGAAAAAAATTGAAAAAAAAACAATTTTGCTTACATTTTTCTGTCAGGATTTGCATACTATTAGTTAATGAAAAAAAATACCCCTAAATATATTCATTTGCTTCTCCTGAATATAAGAGTACCCCATATGCCTAGTATTTTAGTCCTTTCCTCACATTTACAAGGTAAATATTACAAGATGGCTGCCTTTATTTCCAACTTGTGATTTTTCAACAATTGGCATGTGAGCATCATAGCTTAGCTGACGGTGACAGAACCATAAATGTCCCATAAAGGTATATGTTTCTGAAAACTACACAACATAAGGTAAATAATCAGAAGAATTTTAGAGTTTTTCATGCAGCTATTTTTCCGGAAATATTTTTCAAAATTGTGGTAATATTTTGTTTTTTTGCAGTTTTGACACTTACATTTCAATACTACTGTTGATATCAAGCACATGATAGGTGAAGATTTTTAAAAATGCATTGTTTAGTGTTCAGCTCCTTCTTCTGAGTATGGCAATACCCCATATGCATAGGTTTCTCAAGGTTTGGGAGAGCTACGGGGCCCAAATTGGAACATGCGCGTTTCCAGTTTCACACTTTGAATTTTCACAGCTTGCATCACTGGTGCCATGTCTCATTTGGGGCTGTGTAACAGTGCTCCACTCTAAGATTTCCCCCCAAAAGTATATATTTTTGGAAAGTAGACACCCCAGGCTCTAATTTTATGTATGTTTTCAATTTTTTTACGCAGCCATTTTACCATCAATCGCTCGTAAATCTTGACATAAGTTAAAAAAAACAGAGTTTTTCACACTTGCACTTCAATGTTGATGTGAATTTCAAGCACATGATAGGTGAAGATTTTGAAAAATGCATTGTTTAGTGTTCAGCTCCTTCTTCTGAGTACGGCAATACCCCATATGCATAGGTTTCTCAAGGTTTGGGGGAGCTACGGGGCCCAATATTGAACAAATATTGAATTTTCACATCTTGGTTAACTGGTGCCATTACTCATTTTGGGCTACGTTCCAGTGCTCCACTTTAGGATTTCCCCCCAAAAGTGTATATTTTTGGAAAGTAGACACCCCAGGCTTTCATTTTATGTATGTTTTCAATTTTTTTACGCAGCCATTTTACCACCAATCACTCGTAAATCTTGACGTAAGTTAAAAAAAACAGTGTTTTTCACACTTGCACTTCAATGTTGATGTGAATTTCAAGCACATGATAGGTGAAGATTTTTAAAAATGCATTGATTAGTGTTCAGCTCCTTCTTCTGAGTACGGCAATACCCCATATGCATAGCTTTCTCATGGTTTGGGGGAGCTACGGGGACCAAATTGGAACATGCGCGTTTCCAGGTTCACACTTTGAATCTTCACAGCTTGCATCACTGGTGCCATGTCTCATTTGGGGCTGTGTAACAGTGCTCCACTCTAACATTTCCCCCAAAAAGTATATATTTTTGGAAAGTAGACACCCCAGGCTTTCATTTTAGGTGTGTTTTCGAATTTTGTACACAGCCATTTTACCATCAATCCCTCGTAAACCTTGACGTAAGTAAAAAAAACAAAACAAAAAAAAACAGCGTTTTTCACACTTGGGGTTGGCGGCAGTATACTGGGCAGCATACAAATTGGTTTGGGACACAATTTCACCTAAAATGTCTTCCCCCAAAAACAAATCCAAAAAATTATCATGGGTAAATCCTTTGGGCAGATCTTTTGGCAGGTGCTGGGGCAGTTGCCAGGGCAGCTCTTGGGGCAGTACATCTTTTCTTTACAGAAGGCCCAGCGTCGTCACTAGAGCTGCTCTCACTCTCTGAAAACTGCATTACGTCAGTCTGACGCAGTGTCTGTTGCCTCTGAGTCAGACGCCAAAAATGCATATACCTCTTCAACACTGTACCTGCGCTGCATTTTGTCCACTTAATCTAAAAAAACTTTTTTTTTTTTCTTTTTTTTCTTACGCTATCCCTAAACCTAAATCTAACCCTAAAACTTACCCTAACCTACGTATATCCTGAACCCACCTAACCCAAGTGAACTACCTATCTAAACTGCACTTATTATATTTTTTTTTTTTTTGGGGGGGGGGGGTTTCTTACGCTATCCCTAAACCTAAATCTAACCCTAAAACTTACCCTAACCTACGTATATCCTGAACCTACCTAACCCAATTGAGCTACCTATCTAAACTGCGCTTATTATATATTTTTTTTTTTGGGGGGGGGGGGGGTTGGTTTGTTTTTTTTTCCCTATACCTAAATCTATCCCTAAAACTTTCCCTAACACACGTCTACACTAAACCTACCCAACTACCTACCAAAATACCTAAACTATATTTACTATTCAAATTAAAAAAAAAAAAAAAAAATGTAAAAACATTCAAGGGGGATGGGGGGTGTCCCACAGATCAGAAAACACTGATCTGCAGCAAATTGATCACTCCAAGAGTGATCAGATGGGGGGAACTTATTGATCACTGCAGAACAGTGATCAAAGGGTTAATTTTCTTTATTTAAACTTTTTTTTTACTTTTTTTTTTTTTACAGGAACACTGTAACACTATGTCTCTCTGTCTCTCTCCACCTCAGCAGTATGCAAGGTGGAGCGAGGCAGAGAGATCTGACAGGGACAGTATTTACAAATACTGTCCCTGTCATTCAGGTTTTGCAACGTGTGATTCGCTTTTGAAGCGAATCGCATGTTGCAACAATGTATCTACTGCTCGTTACTAAGTGTCCCGATACCAGGACACTTAGCAAGAAGCAGCCTGCACTCTTCCATCGCTCCGTGCGGCCGCGATGGAAGAGTTTAACCCTTGATGTACCGGGACCGTCAAGGGTCGTTGGAGCACATTTACCCTTGACGGTCCTGGTACGTCAAGGGTCCTTAAGGGGTTAAGTAATACTGTAGCCTATGACTTCAACATGTCATTGCCAGTTCAGTTGTATATTATTAAAAATATCTCAAGCAGTTTATTTGCTTCCATTAGATATGTACATGCATAGTGACGTATCTGAAGCTGATTAAGACGGGGATATAAATGGACTAGGAATGAGTTGCATCAAGCTAGAGCTTTAACACTTGCTAGGAAAACAAATCAGTATTTCTCCAGTCTACCAATGATTTCCATTTATGTAATGTGTTTACACACATACCTACTGGTGTGAATCATGATATTAGGTGTAGGACATTGCTCATTAAAGGGATAGTAATGTTTCATAATAAAAGCAGCTCAAATTAATCACCATAGTATTTGGACTTTGGAGAGTGTTATTTCAATTCTGTCAGAGATGTAGTCCAAGAGTAATTGAATGATAACGTATCCCCCTCCTGCCCCTTTTACTGATGTAACACTGCTCAGCCAGATCAGAAAGGAGGTGCCCAGGTAGACTGCAGAGAGGGACAATCTTCAATCAAGATAAGGGAAAAACCTGAAAAACTTGTCAAGGGGGGCAGGTCTTTCATTGTTCTCATAGGAAGAAGATTGTCCCCTTCTGTTATCTGTCTGGTCTATGGACTGGATTCCACATCTGAGAAGAGATGGCTTACACTAGGTAAAAGGGGCGGAAGGGCAAACTTTGCTTGTGAATATATTGTTCTTCATGTTTTTTTAATGCCTACAAAATAAAATAAAGATAAAACGAAGTATTACTATCCCTTTAAAGGTAACCCTCCATTTTTTCCTGTGGCCCCATGTGTGCCCCCCTAAATATAGTTTCTTCAGTTGCCACTGAACAACAGATGCTGATTATGACATTGCTTGGGTTTTACAGACTCTATTAGCAGTGGAAGGTGAACAGACTGTATCATTTTGACTGCTGTACCCAAGTGAGACAAGTGCAATATGAGTGGCATGGACTTCAGAATCTTCAAAGAGCTGAGGCTGCAGAGCAGGTTCTATGATGTGGTTATCAATGTGAATGGCATTAAATTTAATGCACATAAGATAATCCTCTGCAACAGCAGTCCTTATTTTGGTAAGTTTGAGAAACAGACCACTGAACTCTATAGACTGAGACCAACCATGCAGCACCCACGGATAGTCTTTAGGGAGCATGTGCAAAAAGTAGACACAGTAGTAATATTAGGTTTATAGGTACTGAGCTGAGCAACATGAGGCTCTCCGGTATTTTGTGACTCATTCTCCTGCATTGTCTGGTGTCTATAAGATGGCAAAGGATGAAGGGAGTGGTAATCTAACAGCTGGATAGGCTTCTCAGTCTAGCCTAGTGTATGCATGTATTTCCACTTTACAATCTTACCTTAACCATTTGAGTGCCAGAGGGGTGTCCAGCTGAAAAGCAATACACTGGATAGCTTTTTGCACTCAAAAGGGTGACGTGTTGTCACATGGGTGGCTATATAATATAATACATCCCTCTAAATACAGACATATGATAGGTTCTGTATGCTTACATTTCATTTTCTCCCCATACAGATATGCTTATATAGATAGGGACTTGGCTATGGGACATGTAAAATATCTTAATCTACCTGGGACAAATATTGAGCTTTCAAGTCCTCTTACACTTTATAGAACAAGGGTGGGATATACTGCCCAATCCCTATGTTATTCTAGAAGGCCTAGGCACTAATATAGGCCCTATTCAATAAGTGAAAGAGGTGCAATTCTGGAGCAATCCAACTGTACTATAGAGGACAAAAAAATTACAATCATTTAAATGGGGAGTTTAAACCCTTGAATGCTTGAGAAGTCTCCATAGCAGTACATGCCTCTTTAGCATTCAATGGTTTATAAAAATTTGGAAATATTTAATTGACCCCTATGGTGTGGTTGGTTTACTTCAGTATTGCACCTCTTTAACTTATTGAATACTGCCCTAAGATATCAGAACTTAAAAAAGAGGTGCACAAAAAGACCTGGGAGCTGGAGAGTTTGGCCCATGTTAGCTTAGTCTCATAAACATTAACACCACATTGGTACATAAACCCCAGGTGAGAGAGAGAACAAAGCTTTTTGTCTTATGTGAAATGTTATCTGGTTTTGCAAGTCAGTGAAAGTCTAGATGAAAATTTGCACAACACACAAAAGCCCCAGTTACACATCTAATACCCCTCTGTGTTTTTCCTTCTGTGAACAGAGAACTAGTCATTCTTCAGCACTTTGAGGATATAGTGAAGGACTCTGATGAATTCCTGGAACTAAAGGTGACAGAGTGTGGGGAGATAACACAGAAGGATGAACTTAAGAGCAAGAAGCAAGATGAAGCATTTGAGGCCATTCTAAAATGGATTGGTCACGATCTAGCTTCTTGGAAGCAGTATATTTTACAGCTTCTTCCTAAGGAAGGGTATTCAAACATAACCATCAACTCACTATATAGTAGGTGAGCCACAACACCCTGGGTTTAAGCAAAATACCTTTTGCCGCATGACACTTAAGACATGCACGTCCTTGCACACAATTGGCCACTCCAGAGTGCAACACTGACTATGGCTTGGTGTTTTGGGAGTACAACATGACAATCGCGTGAAGTATGAGCCATGCCTTAACCATCTGAGAGCCAGAGGCACTGAGTATGCATCTGGCACTCAAAGGGTTAAGTGCCTCCTGACCTCCATGTTGGCAGCCATCATTGGTATTGTGATGATGGAGGCATCAGAGGCTGTGGCAGGCGGTTGCATACCAACCTCAGCATTCTGGTTACAACAGAAGTCAGGACGGGAGGCATTCAGTTGAGGAAGTGACAGAAAAGGGTACTGTGTGTTTATTTAGTAACTAGTTGAACAGCCCGTTACACGGACCACAGTCCAACTGCCACCAGGTCGCGGGGCAGTCACACGCAGTGGAGATTACCCGCGCCATGGCTGATACAGAGCCTCTGTATCAACCGCGGCTCGGGCAGTCTCTACTGCGCATGGCTGCAGCACGCGCAGCAGTATCTACTGCGAATGTCGCGGAGTTACACACGTTTTAGCAAATTATTATATAGGATAAGCCGTGTCACCTCTCCCCTGGCTGCCATCATTTCAAACCAGCTTATAGCAACACAATTTAATGCACTTTGTGCCATTGTAAAGGCTGCAATAACCCTTTCAGCGCCAGAGGGCAATGTGTTGCGTATCCCTCTGGCACTGAAGTTATGCTGCAATGGATGGAAGCGACGTTGTATGCTGCTGTATATGAATGTGTCTGGCGTGAAAGGAGTCCAAAGAGGCAAGAGTATTTTCCTGAGAGTTGCAGCAGAGGAGACAAGGCAAACTCCACAGAGAGCTAAGTTGGAACATGTGTGACTCACTGCAGACATTTTCACAGGTGTTGCATGGGCCCATGCTCCTGTGAATGTGTGGAGCAAGGGACGTAGTCGGAGGAAGAGCAACATTAGGATGTGTGTGAGTCACTACAGAGATTTTTACAGGAGTACTATGGGGCCTTCACAGTATAACAAAAAAACTTTGTAGAAAACATAGGAAGCGTAAAAACTAAGCAGAAGCACAAAAAAAGACACAGTCCTATCTAGTAGTTTATTAAGTTACAAATGAGCATAAAAGAAACAATTGTTGCACTCACATTTTGCCCATCTTGGGCTTTGTGCACATAAGAGGTTCCTTCCTCGTGTGGCCAGCGAACTGTGTCCCAGTGATCTCTTCTATGCGGTGTCTTGATGGATGCTCCGTAGTAGACTGGACTGATGTGGTTGATGGTGCTGATGTTATAAAGCACAAGATGTCCAAGAGTCCATGGTTATATAAAATATGCTGGATTTAAAAGCCCGTGCCTGGGGCTATGACAGAAAGGTTGACAATCCAACAGAAACTAGTTCTTATGCACTGCACCAGCAAGACACCATTGTGCCTTGTGGCTGTAGACCAACGCTATTGTCCGTGGTGGAATGCAACCGGCAACTGAGAAGGTGCAGGAGCCTCACAGGGAGTGTAGGAGGGACCTATGTATGAGTGTGCAGTAAGGAAGGAACCCAACGCATATCATGGAGATACAACTCCACTTCTTCAGGGGTATAATAAAACACCTGTCACTGAGGATGAAGTCTCCCTTCTCCTCACTCGCTCAAACCTAACCACATGCCCTCTCGACCCAATCCCATCTCAGCTCACCTAAGAACTCTCCCCTCTACTAATTCCAATCCTTACTCACTTATTCAACCTCTCTTTGTCAACCGGCACCTTCCCATCCTCTTTCAAACATGCACTAATCACTCCCATCCTAAAAAAACCCTCCCTGGACCCAAACTCACTGTCAAATTACCGGCCAATTTCCCTACTCCCGTTCGCCTTCAAGCTTCTCAAGCGCCTTGCATATAACCGGCTCAGTAAATTCCTCTGCTCCCATTCCCTGCTAGATCCCTTGCAATCCGGATTCCGCCCTCATCACTCCACTGAGACTGCCCTCACTAAAGTGGCCAATGACTTGCTCTCAGCCAAATCTAAAGGCCACTACTCCCTACTCATTCTTTTGGACCTGTCAGCCGCCTTTGACACAGTTGATCACCCACTCCTCCTCCAAGCCCTCCACTCCCTAGGTCTCTGCGACACTGCACTCTCCTGGTTTTTCATTTTACCTCTGCAACCGCTCCTTCAGTGTTTCCTACTCCGGCTCCACTTCCCCACCCCTCCCACTGTCTATTGGTGTGCCTCAAGGATCAGTACTGGGACCCTTGCTCTTCTCAATCTACACTGCTTCCCTTGGAAAACTAATAAACTCCTTTGGGTTTCACCATCATCTCTATGCTGATGACACCCAAATATATCTTTCCTCCCCAGACCTCTCCCCTTCCCTCCTGTCCCGAGTGTCTGACTGTCTGTCTGCGGTGTCTTCCTGGATGTCCTCCGATCAACTCAAACTTAACCTTGGCAAAACTGAACTAATTCTCTTCCCTCCATCTACAACCAGCCTTATCCCAAATATTACCCTCACCGTTAACAACACTTCCATCACACCAACCCCTACAGCACGCTGCCTGGGGGTCACATTTGACTCTGCCCTATCCTTCATTCCTCACATCCAGTCAATCTCCAACTCATGCCGCCTCCACCTCCGCAACATCTCTAGAATCCGACCCTTTCTCACAGAAGACACTACCAAAATTCTAATCCAAACACTCATGTCCCGTCTTGACTACTGTAACTCTTTACTAACTGGCCTGCCTCTCACCCGACTAACCCCGCTACAGTCCATAATGAACTCTGCTGCAAGACTAATCTACCTCACTCATCGCTTCTCTAACACCACACCCCTCTGTCAGTGCCTACACTGGCTCCCATTAGCATACAGAGTAAAATTCACAACTCTGGTGCCAACTTATAGAGCCCTCACTAACACGGCACCCCCCTATATTTCATCTCTCATTTCCAAATATACTCCCGCCCATCATCTTCGCTCTGCACACGACCTTCTGCTCTCCACAGCTCTTATCACATCCTCCCACTTCCGCCTACAGGACTTCTCCCGTGCTGCACCTGAGCTGTGGAATTCCCTCCCCCGCCCCATCAGACTCTCCCCCAGCCTTCAAATCTTCAGACGCTCCCTGAAGACTCACCTCTTCAGGGAGGCCTATCAACTGCCTCCATAAACATCATCACCAAGATTTACCCCTTGCACGGACTACTGCACTCAACGGCACTTCTCACACCCACCCACTGACTGGCAGTTCATGTGGCAGGAGGCACTTAAACGCAATAGCACTTACTCCTTCTGTATCAAACCTACCTTCATCTAGACTGTAAGCTCTCACGAGCAGGGCCCTCTGATCCTTCTGTTCTCCACATCTGAGTGTACTATTTAATACCTCTGTATGTCTATTCCCAATTGTACAGCGCTGCAGAATTAGTTGGCGCTATATAAATAAAGAATAATAATAATAATCAATGGTTATTTATATCATCCTTGATTTCAGCCATCACCATTAAGCCTGCAGTGGATGAACCAACAAGGGTTCACAGTCATGGTCATATAGGAAGTGAGGAAAAAAACAAAAAAAGGCTTGGCCAACTTTATTCATATAAAAATTGCCCAGTTATAGACTTAGTGATAGTCACTGATGAAGTCATTGAGAATACTGAGATCTAACAACTATTACTGAACTGTAAGTAGCAGCAAACAGGTGCTAAGGCCTTACTTTCCATCTAGTTTGTGTGTTAACTAATTAGGTAAACATATGTTTTTGTTAAAAATCTTCTGCGACCCACCCCTGTGGTCAAGCAGGCAACACCTGGTGCATGGAATGCTTGTTGGATGCCACAGCTACATAGTGTTTAAAGGAGAAGCAAGCTGAGGGCCATGTCTTGGTATAGAAATTACATAAATAGTCTGTACTCTGAAGAACAGAAATTCCATAAACAAAGTTTTTTTCCATGTTCTTTGTGACAATTTCAGACATTACAGTGTCTTCCTCCTGTCACTGGCAGGATGCACTGCAGGACCTTCCAGCTCTAGTGGAATGGGGAGCGAATAACCATCTCTGGGGCTTATGGTATCTCCCGGCTTTTACATAAATACACCCAATCAAGTAGCTTATTAAAATGATGTGTTGCATTGTTTTTAAAGGTCAGTAATGTAACCTGCTCTGGATGCATGCTGAATCTATACAGCATTAAAGTGCATGTGATTCATGACTGCAACTTAGCTACTACGCTATTTTATGGTTTAGAACACATGGCAATTGCATCGACTATCTACAGAAACAATGATTTTTTATGTGACTATCTGAAGCGTAACACAAAATGCAGGGGCGCCCCAGCAAACTCAAAGAAGGGACCCCCATGCCCCGCCTCTATCAAGCCACACCCCCAATTAAGCTCCACCTATGTCTGTATTAGCTCTTTAGGTGCTAGAGAAGTTTTCAAAGCTCCAAGGAGTTACTAAAGAAAAATGTAATTTTACACATTAACTCCTTGATTGTGGACAGATAAAAGGACAACAGCATCAGAACACGAGTCACGCTTTTTTACATATCTGTTTATATGACTGCCCATTCCTGGTCATGACAATACTCTGTTTTAAACATATCCATCTACTAAGACATAGATAAATGTATGCAGTTAGTGTATATAGCTGGTGTATGTTAGTAGATATAGTTAACTTTTTCTTATTATTTGCCAGGGGTAGGTTATCATAAATAAACACATTTCTGTATCAAAATATGACCATTGCACACCTTTATACTGTATACTGGTGTATCTGAAGTTAGCATAAACATGAGATTCTTCACCCCAGGCAAAATCTTTTTTCTAAACATAGCTGTTAACCTGTAGAACACAAATGCACAGTCTACTGTTGAATAAATGAATACAGATCTCTGTTTTTATTAGTAGACTAGCAGTGTGGGACGTAGGGTGACCACAGGTCCCGGAATGCTTGGGGCAGTCCCTTAATTGTGTGCAGTGTCCAGCTCCCTGACTCACCCCACCACTGGGACAATAAAGAGTCCTGGAAATAAACAAACACCCACAGCAAAGACAACCTCTGTCACCCAGACCTATTTTGCCAGCCCACACAGCCACCAGGCATACGTAAACATATACATTGCAGTGTGTATAACTGGGTAAATAAATTAAGTGTAGAAATCAATTTCTACTCTGCTGCTGTGGTGGCTCACTCCGCCTGACGTTGCTCTGAGTCATTGCTTACTTACAGCAACATGCACAACCACCAGCCAGTGAAAGAGGCGATATCTGCACAATGGTCCACATTGGCTGGGAGGTGCATGGGAGACAATGGGGATGGCTGTATGTAAGCCCGCACTGTAACGCATGGATAATGGGAGCGAGAGTCACAGCAGGCAGCCACTCTCATGTGGTCACAAAGAACAGCTCTCCAAACTCCAGTGAGTCCTGCTGAACTCCTGTTGTGACTGAGAGCAAGTCTTCAAAACTGACGAAAAATGTTACTGCTGTAAATACACGGATTATTCTAAAAAGCATAGTACCATACACTTTTGGGCAAGTTAAGGATAAATATTTCAAACTCAAAGCCAGTGTGTGTGTGAGTTGACAGATATATAACCCATTCAGTGCTGGTGGGGTATGCACCTTCCAAAACAGAAATTAATTAAATTAACCCTTTTGCTTGCACACCAGAGGGAATCAGGATCTAAAACACGCTGAGACGCAAAAGTGCTGTATACACCCCTCTTTGGTTCCTAAGTTACTGCAATTGCACTTGCGCACCCTCTCCTTCTGGCCCTGAAGAGTTAGTGTGACATGTCCTGGGTCTCAGCTGTGTCCCTGAATGGCAGAATGGACATGTGGTCACCCTAGTGGGAAGGCGTTGCCAGTCTTTTTTTAAACAATGATTAACCCTTTGAGCAGAACAGGGGTGTACAATGCATTGCAATTCCTACTCCTCATGCAATGAAAAGATTAATGTAAGGCTGATTGACACACGACTGTATATTTAAGGTGCACACTATACACACAGGAGTACATGGTGTATAGATTAATATACATTATATATACTCCTTTGTGTGTTTGTCGGGACATGTGTGAACTGTTTGTAGGTTAACCCTGTGAGTGCCAGTGGGGTATGCAATGTTGTATAATGCATTGCATATCCCACTGGCACTCATAGGGTTAATTTTTTCTATTTTTCAACCACAAGTAGGTGTTGGAAACCAGTTTTCCAACACATACCGTTGGTTTTCACCTCATGTTAGGGACTCTGTACCTCCTTTTCATGGTGCAGGATTTTCGCCATGAAAAGTACAGTCCTTCACAAGCAAATGCTGCTTTTTTACGTGATGTCCTATGGGTGCAAACTTTGCTCCCGTTGGACATTTTAACACGGTGATGGTTGTTGACAACACAGTTTATAGAATTGCAAACTGTGCTGTCAAAACCACCACCCGCTGTTTTAAAAACTAACATCCCTGTAACCAAAAACATTAATGAAAATAAGAAAAATAACCCTATGAGTGCCAGTGGGTATGCCACTTGCACTCACAGGGTTAATCCCACTAAATCTAAAGGCATCCCATTAAAATAAACACTTACCTGTAGGTCTGATGTACAGCGAGGTCTTCAACACCCTGGTCATCCACTATAATTCTTCATCTGTCATCCTCTTTCTTCTTCTCTCCGTCATCTTATTTCTTCTTCTCTTCATTAGTTTTGCTCCTTGGTTGTCCTCTTCAAATCTGTCTCCCTCAATAAAGAAATATATAGAATAAAATTAATTATGCCACTAAAGGGTGCATAAAGCATTTGTAGTTTCCTGTCCTGTTCCAGACCCCAGAGAAAAATATTCCCACACCCAGGACTTCATAGCAAGACTGAGTCTGACCCAGCACATGATGAACATTGTGCTCTGCCTCTCTGATTCTCCTCCTCAACTGCTGTCATGACCAATCCCACCACCGTATCTTCAGGCCCACTCACAGGACATGACCCTCTTCCTGCCCATTAACAGAAACCTGTCCCTCTTTCTGCTCACTCATAGCCAGAACCTGCCCCTCTTCCTCCTGATTACTCACAGGATCCTGCCGCATTTCTTGCTTACAGTCAGAACCTGGCCCCTCACAGGAACCTGCACCTTTTCTTCCTGCCACTCACAGGATCATCCACTATATTCCCCTTGTGACAGTACCAGGATTTACCAGACCATTTTGGGGTCGTCAGTTCCTGAACCGCCGCTGTTGCTGCCCCTCTTCCACAGCCATCTGGAGCACTGCTACTTCCTGGCGGTCTGAAGGCCCTGGATACTCAGTCAAGAACATCTGGGTTCTGCCCCCTGGCAGAGCTATTGAATTTAGCTGCAGAACCCTAGGTGGGGTTTCCAGAGGCCCTACGTCAGACCGTTGAGGCAAGTGAATTCTCTCATGCAGTGGCTAAGGTGAGAATCCCCAGCCCAAGCCCCCTCCAGAAATATAGCCGAGACTTGTATTAATCCTTTGAGTGCCAGAGGGGTATGGAATGCATTGCATTGCAATGCATTCCGTACCCCTCTGGCACTCAAAGGGTTAAGGAGGGTAGAACAGATAACCTTTATTGATGAAACACACTGCTTATATACACTTCCAGACTCTTATCAAGATTAGAATGTATGAGGAATTGGGACAGTGTTACTAAGCTTGACCAATCAAGGAATGACCAATATTTCCATACACTCTTATCAAGATAAAAATACAAAGTAGGGCTTGAAAAAGGGGGATTTTAACTGGACCATAATATCCTCCCCTGACTGGTCAATGAAGCACAGCAGGACTCAATCCACATTCCAAACATTCCTTAGAACAAATTACACAGGTTGCAGGTTCAAATCCCGGCAGGGTCAACTCAGCCCTTCTATCACGGTTCCCGTGCTACACTGTCAATCAGGGTTGTGCTATCTGTGCATTGGAGGATGCTGATTGGCGCGCCCAGGATGTGCCTTTATACTCTGGGGCTTGGGCACTTGTGATTTGCCCTTTCGAGGTGTTCCAGTATCTGCGCCTTGTTGCTGTGTTCCAGTTCTCCAGTGTACCGACCCGGCTTGTCTGACTCTTCTGTTGATCCTGCTCCGTGTATGACCCGGCTCTGGCTGACGACCCTGCTCCGTGATTGATCCAATTCTGGCTGATGATCCTGCTCCGTGTACGACCCGGCTCCGGTAGACGACCTTGCTCCGTGATTGATCCTGTTCTTCGGCTGCTGTTCCTGCTGTGCTCCGGTTCCGGTTATCGCCTGTTCCAGTCTGCTGTTCCGGTGTACCTGCACGGCCCGGTCGCATCCGTGACATTCTGATCTCTTGGTGTCTTGCTATTCTTCTCACTACTCTAGCTGAGATTAAGGTTGCTTTGCCATTCCTAGTACGTTGCTGTGTTCCGGTACAGAACCTGTTAACTCCTGCAGTGCTTCGTAGTCTCTGTCTTGTGCCTCAGTTCTTGCCAAGCATACACTTCTCAGTTAAGAGCCACTCCTTCTGTACCTCTGAAACACTTCACTACCTTCAGCAGAGCATTGCCGGTCCGGTGTTCGGTGTGCACCGTGACCGCGCCTGTGGGCATTGCTATCCGTTCGCTCATGCTGGGAATATTCCGTACGGCACCGGAGGGGTGTCCTGGCTCCGGCCTACTGACAAACAGAGGTTACGCTATCCATCTGCACTATCCAGTGCTTGGCTCTCAGTGCTTGTGCATTCAATACCACTATTTGACATCCAAGAGGTGTCAGGGCACTATCCATTGGGTACATGCAGCGTTAACTTCCAGTCTCAGTTAAGGGCGGCTCAGGTTCTTGTACTTCGGTTTGGCAATAGCACTTCTTCATATCCCACGGTGGTGGTATTTACTCAGCTCTGGCACCTGTGCCTTCCGTTTCTATTTGAGAGTGAATTTAGTAAAGACACCTTGCTCCAGCTTTGTGATTCAAGAACTGTGTTCCAGAGACTGCTACTTAGTTCCAGCTTTGTGACTCAAGAACTATTACCCAGAGACTGCTATATATCCTGGGCGTTGGCCAAACTAGGACTGAGTTCTTCTCTTGCACTTGTTAACCCTTTGGGGTCATTTACTATCTATCCATTGTCCAGTATTATTTGCTGTCTTGCATTCACTCTGTTCGTGTTTGCTACTTCTGCTATTCCTGTACTGGCCCCTAGGGGCATTGTATTACTCCTTGATTCAATAAACTGTGTTTTTACTTTACACCCTGGTCTGAGTGTCAGAAAACCATTACACCTTCGTCCTTCAGAGGTCTATAAATGAGTACCATTGATTGGGTAATAATAACATCTATTATTCATCTGCCGATTTGGTTAATTCCGAGAGCGTGCACTGAAAGCACTTTAAGAGTCCCACTGGGAGAAAGGCACTATATTGTCAGGGCCCAGGGCGAGGACAGCTAAGGGACTGGAGTACCTAGGAGCAGGAACAGGATGCTCCTCCAACAAGGGGCCGCTGAGCTAGATGCTAGGGAGCGAAGCTTGGGAACGGGGCTAGAGAGCGTAGGTTGCCTAAGCCAGGGTTGTACTGTGGCTGAGCTGCCTAAAGGTGCTGGCCGCGAAGCCAGATGTTGTGGCCCCCAGCAGAGGAGCTGCTGGGTAACCCCGGATAAACCCAACCCAGACAAACTATACTCAGAGGTCCCCAGGGAGGATGGTAATCTCCAAGAAGAAGTGGTACTCACTCAGGTTTCCTAGGAAGAGGAATCCCGTGAGGCAGGTACTGCTGATGGGACACTCCAAGGCTGGTGAAGAGAAGTTGGCACGGTCCTGGAAGATCCACAGGAAGCTGGAACAAGAAAAGGCAGGGTCAAATACGGGTCCGGATGGAACTCAGAGGTAAGTAGACATAGGGCAAAGGCTGAGGCAAGGTCAAAGGCAGGCCCGGGTCATACACAGAAGGACAAGGCACAGGGTCAGGCAGAGACTAGGTCAAAGGCTGGGCCGGGTCATACACTAAGACCACTTGTATAGACGGTAAGACTGAGGCTTGGTCTAGGCTGGTCCGGGTCATACACAAACACAAGAATAGTGGGACAGACAGAGGTTTGGTCAAAACTGGTCCGGGTCAAACATAGAATCCAGGAACACTACGAAAGAGGTAACATAGATAAGACGCTATACTAATGCGTCTAGGCAGGCTGGAAACAAGAAGATAAAGGCCCCCAGCTGGAAGGAGCCCTGAAAGAGAGGCTAGGATGTTGGTGGACCTTCTACAAACCCCTCTCTATGGTCCGCCGCCATGCGCATGCACGCCGCCACCGAAAGCGGGCGCATATCCAAAGAAGCAACCCCGGGACCGGGAACGCAACCCTGAGCTGACAGGACGCCCAGGGTAAGAGTGACGGGAGAGCGGAACGTTACATATATAAATACTAGTTATTATTATTATTATAATATTATAAAAAGTTAAAAGATAAAAAATTCCCTACAAAAATAAAGAAAAAAAAACACCACTCACACTACACATTGATGACCCTTACTGCCCTAACACTAACTTACAGAATTTGAATGACCTTCACTACCCTAACACTAACTGAATTTGAATGACACTCACTGTCCTAACACTAGCTCACAATCTGAATGACCCTCCCTCACTGCTCTAACACTAACTACCCAATATGTATGACACTCACTGCCCTAGCACTAAATCTCACTTGACTGACCCTCACTAACCTAACCCTATGTCATATTTCCTGTCTTAATCACTTTATTCCTCTTTCACTGCTAACAAAATCCACACTAAAGTGCGGGAAACTCTTGGCTTTTACAGCAGAAACCAACATAAAATTAAGGGGAGATATTCCTGCTTCCAAACATCAATTGTATGTTGTGGCAGAAAATTCTACATTGTTGGAAATTTCTGCCTGAAACAAATGATACGGAGCCAATTAGCCGGCAGAAGTTTCACTGGAATTTTCCACTGGAAAAATGGAAAATTGTATATTTTTTATGAAATTTCTTATGGGTAATGGGATTTTTGCCTATCCCTAATCCTTATCCCATGCAACAGCCTAATCCTCCTACGGCTTAGATGACCCAGCAGCAGAAATTACAGGGGTGTGGAAATTAAAAAAAAAAAAAAAACTACTTGTCGAAGGGACTAAAACAGGAGCCCAACCCACTTGTCCCTCATGACAATCTACTTGTCCTAAACAGGCACGTGCTAGCAGACAGATACTCACTCGGAGAGATACCCCAACGTGCCTTCACATACATGTTAAAATGTTAAAAACGGCGCCCAAAGACCAGTGTCTGCAAGGTAATTGCTTCCAATCAAGTGGAAACAATCAAGCAGGTGAAATCAGTCACCTAGAGAAGTGACATAAAAACATCCTATCCCACATACTAATGTCAGAAGTTGTTAACCTAAGACAAAGATAAAAAAATCAAAAACATGCAAAAAGGAAACACAGCCTACCACCTCATATCAATATAGACTTCTCCTCCAGACCCTGCCCACCCTGTGTCCACCTCGACACCCTGCCCACAATGTCCACCTCCACAGTGTCCACCTCCACACCCTGCCCACACCACGTGTCCACCTCCACACCCTGCCCACACCCTGTGTCCACCTCCACACCCTGTGTCCACCTCCACACCCTAAATACATACACAAACAGAATGTTTCAAAAAGGAGACCCACTACTGGAGGCACACCAAGACCACAAAAGTCACAAAATATACATACATCTTTACTGCTGTACAAAATTCTCAAAAATATATCAAAACAGTGGCTTAACAAAAACATTTAAAAGAACAAACAAGCAGTCTATGAGTAATCCATATGCAGCCAATATATCACAATAAAGTGAATACAATGATGAATGAGGTCAATACATACATTTATGCACCTGAAATAATATGGTACAAAATAAAAGTACACAGTAAGGGTCCAAACAAGCTAAAAATACCCAGTCACTATTGGTGCAAAAACAAAGTCTAAAGCTAGCAGAGATAATAATAAGATGGGGCCCCATCAAATAGATGCACAAGAAAGAGTAATCTCAAAATAGAAAACAGGACCAATACTTATCAGGAAAAATGTCAAGAGATGACCACAATCAGTAAAGGGCTACATGGACCTCAAAAGACTGTGTATTCCAACGCCTATAGCCCATCGTGGCTTAATGTGGATTACTCATAGACTGCTTGTTTGTTCTTTTAAATGTTTTTGTTAAGCAATTGTTTTTATATATTTTTGTGAATTTTGTACAGCAATAAAGATGTATGTATATTTTGTGGTCTTAGTGGTGGGTCTCCTTTTGAAACATTCTGTTTCAGTGTATGTATTTAGGGTGTGGAGGTGGACACAGGGTGTGGACACAAGGTGTGGAGTTGGACACAGGGTGTGGATGTGGACACAAGGTGTGGACACAGGGTGTGGAGGTGGACACAGGGTGTGGAGGATGTGGACTTGGACACATGGTGTGGACAGGGTGTGGAGGTGGACAGAGGGTGTAGACACGGTGTAAAGGTGGACACTGTGGGCAGGGTGTGGAGGTGGACGCAGGGTGGGCAGGGTCTGGAGGTGAAGTCTATATTGATATGACGTGGTAGGTTGTGTTTCCTTTTTATACGTATGTTTTTGATTTTTTAACTTTGTCTTAGGTTAACAACTTTTGACATTAGTATGTGGGATAGGATGTTTTTTATGTCACTTCTCTAGGTGATTGATTTCACTTGCTTGATTGTTTCCACTTGAGCGGAAGCAATTAACTTGCAGACGCTGGTCTTTGGGCACCATTTTTAACATGTATGTGAAGGCACGTTGGGGTATTTCTCCGAGTAAGTATCTGTCTGCTAGCATGTGCCTGTTTAGGACAAGTAGATTGTCAAGAGGGACAAGTGGATTGGGCTCTTGTTTTAGTCCCTTGGACAAGTAGTTTTTTTTTTAATTTACATACCCCTGCCTCCACTGAAGTGCTGCCGCCAGCCTGCCTCTCTCCCTCACCTTTGTGATGTTGGTGCAAGGCCAGCATAAGAAAGCTGCTGGAGAACTGGCTTGGCGCACTCTGTTCAACTGAGCGCCAAGCATTTTTGTTGGCCCAACCAGACTCGACATCACGAACCCCTGCGGGCCGTGATGACATCACGAACCCCTGCGGGCCGTGATGACATCACTGGGCACACGAATGCGCAGTTCACAATAGCTTCCCTTCATTGAGTCAATAGACTCAATGAAGGGAGCTGTCAGCGCTGGGATACAGAGCGGGAAAAAAAAATTCACAGCTTCGCTGGGCTGTCAGTCTGGTTCTGCTTGCCCGAAGCAGGGCTAAATGGGAGAAAAATGTACCTGTCCGGCGCCCGGAACTACATGTCCTGGGCATCGGGCGATATAAATTCCACAACCCTGTATGTAACATCCAAGGGGTTAATAACTCTCATTCTCCTCTCCTTTATCTCTGTACTCCCACTGAGATCAGCAGCCATACACACTTTACAGTAGATTTCCATTCCCTTGACAGAGAAAATTACCCTCCATTTCATGGCAGCACAAAATGATTGCTAAGAGAAAATGGTGTTAATCCTTTCACACTGATTTTTGTTTATCAAACAATACTTTGTTGTCCCCATTTGGCAGACTAAAAGGTAAAGGCAGATTGACAATTACTATATGACATGTATGGATGGTAATTCCCATGGTGCACTGCAAGAGAACATTAATGGAATACAATTTAGTTTTTTTTTTATACTTAAAGGGATAGTAATACTTAAGTATTACTAATCCCTATGGCAAAGTACTACTTAAAAAAAACGTATTGTCCCCAGTGTCATCTCTCAAACCTTTATGGTTTGAGAGATGAACGCTTCTAAAGTTGCCCTCTCCCTCTCCCTCCCCGTTCCCTGTAGTCAGCATTCTAGCTGACTGAAAGGAAGAGAGTCGTATGACTTTCAGGTGGCTCTCCAGCACAGCCGGATCACGTTACTAAAAAAGAAAATTTTCACTGAAATAGTCTTCTACGTGTGCTTGGCTTGCAAGCACACATAGAAGACAATTATAGTGAAAGTTTTTTTTTTTTTTAGTTAACGCGATCGCGGCTCTGCTGCAGAGCCACCTGATGATCTCTGACCGGATTTCCCTGAGTCAGTTAGAATGCTGACTACGGGGAAGGGGGAGGGAGAGGGCAACTTTAGAAGCGTTCATCTCTCAAACCATAAAGGATTGAGAGATGACACTGGGGGCAATACGTTTTTTTTATGTAGTACTTTGCTATAGGGATTAGTAATAATTAAGTATTACTATCCTTTTAAAGGGAAACTATAATAACATTTTTAAATACTCAATTACATATTTGAACACTGTGAATGCTAGCGACCTCTCCAAAAAAGGTCTTTAGCATACAAAGATGTTAAGCACAGCCTTTAAAAAACAAACTTCCTAATAATAATCTCCCATTTACCATCCTAATGGCCCATTTGGGTCTTATGCACAAAAGAAAAGAGGAGC
The DNA here is from genome assembly GCA_037306005.1 of Rhinophrynus dorsalis. Lineage (NCBI taxonomy): Eukaryota > Metazoa > Chordata > Amphibia > Anura > Rhinophrynidae > Rhinophrynus > Rhinophrynus dorsalis. The sequence continues at coordinate 118,056,645 of CM074727.1, read as the reverse complement.
AATATCTTAAGCAAACTGTGCTATCTAAGAGAAGTAAAAATTCCCCAAGCTCACAATGCTTGAAATGGGGTTTTAAAATATTGAGTGCTAGTGTGGTCTCCAATGGTATCCTTTTGAATTGTCGCCCACTAATGGGCGACCAACAAAACTGCGCAATAACTATGTCTCCTAGTTGAAAAGGGCGACATTCTGATGTAGAGACATCAGAATGTCGATTAACCAGACTATATAGCTGTATGAAATGAGGAGGAGAGGTGAAGGAGTAAAAAAAAATTAGCCATTTTGTTACCGACGTGTGCCTCCAAATTGCTCCTGCTGTATAGCAGACTGACACTGACTACGTAAGCATGGTATTTTTAATGCTCCATACGTGACATATGAGACATATGAGAGAAGTGCTTATTCACATGTGATAACAGTTAAAATAATCAGGAAGTGAATTACTGTGTGTTTACTTCCTGATAGTTCTAACTGACAGGAAGTGATTCGACAGTTTCTATCACATTCTATGGACAACTGTATGTCACTGACTTTCCTTTCATTAGAATGTAACAGGATAACTAATTGGAATTTGACCACTAAAGGGCACTACTAATGTAAAAAAAAAAACAACAACAACACGTTTAAACTACAATGACTCTGGAACTATGCATCTCTCAGCAGTAGGAATCCTCTTATTTTACTCACCAGGAAATACCCTACAATATATATGTTTACTGCTCCTTTAATGAATAGTTTTGTGTAACTCTCAAACTCTCAGATTTAATCAGGTGAACATGTTATTTTTTTAAGTGCAGAGATCCAGACCTTGGTGCTCTGACATCCCAGTTCACCATAAGGTATAAAGCAGGCCAGGGTGTGCAATCTGTCCAGCACTGTGAAATAGTCTGCCTCTGGGTGAGAGTGCAATGAAGAGAGCAGGTGCAGGAGCAGTTATTGTGCAGTGGTGCATTTTGGGAAGCGAGAGGAGACAGTAGCAGGTTGTTATAGAGACAAAAAGAGAGGAGTAAGGGAATGGGTTGAGGGTGTGTGTGTGTGTAAACATCTGTTAAAGCAATAGTAATGTTTCTTAATAACTGTAGCTCCGATCATTCTGTAAGCTTTTTGTAGTGTGAAGAGCTGTATTACAAGGTTTTACGTTTTGTAGTTCAACAGTAATTGAATGATAAATTATCCCCCTCCTGTCCCTTTTACAGATGTCACTCTGCTCTCCAAGCAGGTCCAGATGGAGCACAGCAAGGGACAATCTTCACTGAGTGTAAGGAAAAACCTACCCTCCTTCCTCAAGGCGGCAGGGTTTTCCTTATACTCACAGAAAGTAGCAGGGGCGGGCTGGCCCGGGGGGCAGGGGGGCAATTGCCCCCCGGGCCGCAGGGCCAGTGTCTGTAGTGGGCCGCCATGTGAAAAAAAAAATCAGTGCGGCTGCAGGCCGGAGCAGAGCCCAATGTCTCCTGACACTGCTCACATTGCCAGTAATGTGTGCGGCTGGCCTGTGTAGTCAGTCAGTGAGTCCATTCTGCTGGAATGCCTGGCCCCCTCGTTTGCCCCCCGCCAGCGCCTGGCACTTACAGTAAACAGAACTCTTCACTTCACCTAACTGCGCACGCGTGCGCACGCAACCTTGTGGTCTCCTGCGCTCCGTGATGACAGACTGTATGAAGAAAGCAGAGTGCCAGAAGCATTGCGCGCCAGTCCCAGATTGAGAAAAGCAGCTGGAATCCTGCCTCGGTCTATGCTATGTCCACGCGATCGCGATGTGCAGGGAAATCACTGTGGTGGTGGAGAACAATAGGGGTAACACTAGTGTTGTTTAATGGGGAGCTGGAGGTGGACAGCATCAGCGGGTGCAATGTGGAGATGCCTGGACAGTGGGAGATGGAGATGGACATGGATAGTGTGGGGGCCATTGTGGGAGATGGACAGTGTGGGGGTCCATTTAGGGAGGTGGACAGTGTGGGGGCCCATTGTGGGAGGTGGACAGTGTGGGGGGCCCATTGTGGGAGGTGGACAGTGTGGGGGTCCATTTAGGGAGGTGGACAGTGTGGGGGTCCATTGTGGGAGGTGGACAGTGTGGGGGTCCATTTAGGGAGGTGGACAGTGTGGGGGGCCCATTGTGGGAGGTGGACAGTGTGGGGGCCCATTGTGGGAGGTGGACAGTGTGGAGATGGACAGTGTGGGGGCTGTTGTGTGGAGATGGACAGTGTGGGGGCTGTTGTGGGAGGTGGACAGTGTGGGGGCCCATTGTGGGAGGTGGACAGTGTGGAGATGGACAGTGTGGGGGCTGTTGTGGGAGGTGGACAGTGTGGGGGCCCATTGTGGGAGGTGGACAGTGTGGAGATGGACAGTGTGGGGGCTGTTGTGTGGAGATGGAAAGTGTGGGGGCTGTTGTGGGAGGTGGACAGTGTGGGGGCCCATTGTGGGAGGTGGACAGTGTGGAGATGGACAGTGTGGGGGCTGTTGTGTGGAGATGGACAGTGTGGGGGCCCATTGTGGGAGGTGGACAGTGTGGGGGCCCATTGTGGGAGGTGGGCAGTGTGGGGGCCCATTGTGGGAGGTGGACAGTGTGGAGGTGGACAGTGTGGGGGCTGTTGTGGGAGGTGGACAGTGTGGAGATGGACAGTGTGGGGGCTGTTGTGGGAGATGGACAGTGTGAAGGTGGACAGTGTGGGGGTCCATTTAGGGAGGTGGACAGTGTGGGGGTCCATTTAGGGAGGTGGACAGTGTGGGGGGCCCATTGTAGGAGGTGGACAGTGTGGAGATGGACAGTGTGGGGGCTGTTGTGGGAGATGGACAGTGTGGGGGTCCATTGTGGGAGGTGGACAGTGTGGAGATGGACAGTGTGGAAGCTATTGTGGGAGATGGACAGTGTGAAGGTGGACAGTGTGGGGGTCCATTTAGGGAGGTGGACAGTGTGGGGGCCCATTGTGGGAGGTGGACAGTGTGGAGGTGGACAGTGTGGGGGCTGTTGTGGGAGGTGGACAGTGTGGAGGTGGACAGTGTGGGGGCTGTTGTGGGAGGTGGACAGTGTGGAGATGGACAGTGTGGGGGCTGTTGTGGGAGGTGGACAGTGTGGAGGTGGACAGTGTGGGGGCTGTTGTGGGAGGTGGACAGTGTGGAGATGGACAGTGTGGGGGCTGTTGTGGGAGATGGACAGTGTGAAGGTGGACAGTGTGGGGGTCCATTTAGGGAGGTGGACAGTGTGGGGGTCCATTTAGGGAGGTGGACAGTGTGGGGGCCCATTGTGGGAGGTGGGCAGTGTGGGGGCCCATTGTGGGAGGTGGACAGTGTGGAGGTGGACAGTGTGGGGGCTGTTGTGGGAGGTGGACAGTGTGGAGATGGACAGTGTGGGGGCTGTTGTGGGAGGTGGACAGTGTGGAGGTGGACAGTGTGGGGGCTGTTGTGGGAGGTGGACAGTGTGGGTCCATTGTGGGAGATGGACAGTGTGGGTCCATTGTGGGAGATGGACAGTGTGGAGATGGACAGTGTGGGGGCTGTTGTGGGAGGTGGACAGTGTGGAGGTGGACAGTGTGGGGGCTGTTGTGGGAGGTGGACAGTGTGGGTCCATTGTGGGAGATGGACAGTGTGGGTCCATTGTGGGAGATGGACAGTGTGGGTCCATTGCGGGAGGTGGACAGTGTGGGGGCCCATTGTGGGAGGTGGACAGTGTCGGGGCCCATTGTGGGAGATAGACATGGACAGCTGGACTGGTGCTGAGAACGAGAGCGGCAAGCCAGCGCTGTGCAGTGCGCAAAATTTCTATGCTGACTGCTGGTGGTAAGCAAATCAAAATATTTGATGATATCCACATAAGCCCCTATATAATATTGATTCAACAGAGGCCCCCTGGCTGCCCTGAACCTCAGAGCATGCAATTTTTACATACATATATAATTAACTACATATAGAAAAGATACTCTACATAAGAGAATACAGTTTGACCCATTAATGCAATTCAGATTTAAATGCAATTTTCATTTAAATCTGAATTGTATTCTCTTAAAGGGAGAGTAATCTCTTTTCTGTATGTAATGATTATGAATTATATATGTAAGTACAAAAATTGCACGCTCTGAGGTTCAGGGCCTCTGTTGAATGTAGGTTATATATATATGATTATTTCTTAATACAAGATGGTACATGTATAAAAACTATGATTCAGAATACCCACAAATCTAAAAGGGGATCTTTACCCCTGGCCCTGCAGTGTGTTTATTATCAATGCAGTATGCGCAGACAACATTGTTTTTAAAGTACAATCTTCATATAATCAGTGCTGATACTCGTCATTTTAATTTAAAGTGTCCATTATCAGTATGGCTATTTATCATTATAAAACATCAGTTCATAGATAAGAACTATAAAGTGCAACATGCAGTGTATTCTTAATCAGTGCACATATGCTCTCAGCATCATTATTATACAGTGTAGTTTTATTAATTACCAGTGCACAGATACTCAACATCATCATGGGGTACAATGTGTTCATTATCCCCTCCCTCTGAAACCTGATATTACTGGATCCATGAGAGAATTATGCTACCTTGCTGCAGATTTTCTTTGCTGCCTCTGTCAAAGAGCATACCTCCCAAGTGTCCCTCTTTAGGAGACCCAAATCCCTCTGTCCCTCTTTCCCACCCTGATGTCCCTCTTTTTAGCAAATCAGAATGTGTGGTGTATATAGAAGTGTATCACATTGCTGTACAGCAATAAAACTCACATTAATGTTTGTATAAACTTCAATATATGTGTTTATAATGTATTCTATGTAAATAAAATACTTTGTCCTTGACCTAAAACATTTATTCAGTTACATAAAAAGGTGTCAATAGGTTATGACATAAATTAATATACTGCCCTCTACAGTTAATTAACAAACTGTACTTTTGTATGGGAAGAACCGTCCTATTTCATTCATCACATCAGCTCCTCTGACAAGTGTCTGTGAGGCCGTTGTACTAAGAAATGGAGTAATTCTGGACTAATCCAAGTTGCTCTTATGGGACAAGTAAAATGTCCTTAACCTTCCATTGATTTAAATGTAAATTTAACCCCAAAGGAATTTGTTGAAGACCTCTTTAGCATCCAGGGTGTTAAAAGCCATATTTAAATCAACTAAATTTTTTCTCTTTCCTCCCTATGGTGAACTTGCTTTACTTCAGAATTACGCCAGTTCTTCTTAGTACATCAGTCTCATTGTGTAATGATGGCAGTGCCGCTGTTCCCCTCTCTCTGTGCACGGCACATATAATTGCAGCTCTTGTGTCATTAATCTGGGGACACTGACAGCCTGTGTTATTTGTCTTTTTCTGTTATAAGAATATTTCAGAGATATTAGTGTCAGGTCATTTTGAAAGTTCCCACTTATAGCTATTACACTGAAGCTGTTGTTGGACTACAGTTTTTCTCACTCTCAGCCATCCAATTGTAGTAGAGAATGATGGGAATTGTAGTTTAACATGAGTTGAAGTGTGACAACTTGCCCACCTCTGGTCTAGACATATGGCAAGAGTAGCAATAATGTGTCATTACTGCGGCCATACTGTTTTGTCTTTCTCTCAGACAGAGGACAAAAATGTGCATGGGGGGTGGGGGTCCTGGGCTGTGCAACCCCTTTCTGTTTGTATTTGCCATTTACCCCTAAAAAAAGTGATGGGAAATCTGTAGCCCTCCAGCAGCCTCTGTTGTACTACAATTCCCAAATCCTCAGTGGAGCAACATAGAGTTGATGATGATGACAGCTGTAGTCCAACATTGCTGGAGTATCACAGATTGCCCACAACTGCTGTACACTGACTTGTCCCCCTACACAAGTGATAGGAAGCATGTAGCCCTCCAACAGTTTTGGACTACAACTCCCATCATTCTGAACTTGGCAACATTGGGATAAAGTTGATAGGAATTGCAGTACAACACAGCTGGAGGGTCACAGGTTGCCCACACGTTCTGAATGCTAATCTACCCTCTTGCATAAATAATGTGAAATCTGTGGCCCTTCAACTGTTGTTGAACTACAGCTCCAATCATCTTCAGCTGATACTTGTGTTGCTTCGCAACATTAATGAAAGTTATAAACAGACAGGGGTGGAGTGGGACGGAGGGCTGGAGCGATAGTGGAAATGGGCCACTTGATTAAATTTGCCCCCCAGGCCAAATGTTGCCAGCCCTCCCCTGGAAAGTAGATTGTCCCTTGCTGTGAGTTGTCCGGTCCAAGGACCAGATTCCACATCTGAGGGAAGGCAGCTAACAAAAGGTAAAGGGGTGGGAATAGGACACTTTATCATTCAATAACTGTTTATCTACAACTCGTACAGATATGTAATACAGCTCTTCATACTACAAAAACCTTAAAGAATGATCAGAGCATCTGTTATTAGTAAACATTACTATCCCTTTAAACTACGACTATCCCTAAAAGGGGAACTCTCTAGAGAACATGTATCCTATGATATGATAATTATCAGGCAGCCTGTGCACAGCTTCTCTGCAAGGTGGTTTGTGACTGTCAGCAGCTGGGGATTTAGTAAAGAGGTCATTACTGTGAATGACCCTGCAATATTCTAGCTGACCAACAGGACCAGATTTACTTCCCATGCACCTTAGGCAAAACACCCTAGGTCCTTAGTTCCACCCATAGCCACACACCCCACTCCTCCATGAACCCACCCATAGTAGGCTGACCAGATCTCACCTTTAACTGTTGACACATGGGAAATAGTCATTTTCAAGTGCTTCACTGAAATCAAAGCAGTCCTGTAGTATGTATTTTTCCTATGCGTCCCCAGTTAAAGGTGAGGTCTGGTCATCTTAACCCATAGTCCCATTACTGTTCACTGGCACGCAAAATACCCTTAGCATAAAACATATAAGCAAAAAAATATATACGTTTTTAACCTCTTGGTTGCTAGATGTCCAATACATTGCTTTGTAATACAACAGAGACTTTGCTAGTAGAGATGCACCAATACCAATTTTTTAAGACCAAGTACGAGTACTCATACTTTTTTCAAGTACTCACCGATACCAATTACCAATACTTTTTTTGGGGTCATTTGCTAGTTTTCCAAGTACCTAAAGCACACACACACATATTATATATATATATATATATATACACACACATATACATACTTTAGGTACTTGGAATTATCGGTGAGTACTTGAAATATAAATATATATATATATACATACACACACATACATACACACACCACCTCTTGACTCTTGATTCTCCCCTTCTGCCTCTTTCTCCCCATCTTGAGTCCCACCTTTGACTTCATTCTCCCCCTCTTGAGCTCCCTCCTTTTGCCTTGGTTTTCGCTCTCCTTTTTTATCCCCCTTTGTCCCCCTCCTTGTCTCTTGATCCCACCCTTTTGCCTTTCTCTCCCTCCTGATCCCCCCACCTTTTGCCTCTTCTTGGCTCCCCTCCTTTTGCCTCTTTTCCTTCTCCCTTAGTCCCTTTTGCCTCTTTTTTTCCCTCTTAACCCCCTCTCTGCCTCTTTCACCACCCACTCTTCATGCCCTATCTTGCCTCTGTTGATCCCCCTTTTCCTGCCTTACCCTCCACTACCGGGTGCTCGTTGTTCTCTTGCGAGCCCCGGCAGAGGTAAGCGTTGCCATGGTAACCCACGGCAACACTCCGACGCTGCAGGAGGGAGAGAGGCGACCGGGGAATTGTGAGCAGTTCCCCGGGCTCCCTCTCTGCAGCACCAACCCTGACACAGGGTATCGGTGCTAGCATCGGCTGTATTTGCGCGAGTACGAGTACTCGCGCAAATGCTGGTATCGGCTCCGATACCAGCAGTGGTATCGGTGCAACCCTATTTGCTAGCATCCAATGGGTTAAATAATAACCAGTAAAAAGGTACAGCTGTTTACACTCCCTAGCCTCAGATAACCAGAAGGCTGCTTCTACCAGCTAGTTTTAAGTGCCATCAAGGAGCCAGAAATCTTGTTTCCATTAGGCAACTTTTAATTATATTTTATTTTGTTATTTTTCTGCACAAACAAACACACAACACACTTACTTTCCTCAGGTATTCCAGCTGTGAGCAGCACATGCAGTTAGTTGCAGGGTCCTTTGCCTGTAGCAGCTATTCCTGTGGAAGTTAGTGGCAGGGACCTTATGGTTGTCTTTAGCAGTGCCTGTCTGTTTCAATTGATATTGTCAGTAGGAGTCAGAAACAAAAAAATGCAGGGGCTCCCCTGCAAACTGTAATAAGGGGCCCCTGTGACCCACCAAAATTATGCCCCACCCCCAAAATTCCATACCAGTAACAAATAACAATACAATGTGTTGCACCCATCTGGCCCTCTAAGGGTCACATTTCTCCATTATAATTTAACCTTGTGATAGGTTGTTCAGCAGATACCTACAGTATATAATTTGTGTAATCTTTAAAGGGGCACTATTGTCCCATAAAAAAAATATACTTATTTTGTAGAGGTTTAAAAAATAAGTTATTTGGCACAAATCCTATCTCTAAAACCTTTACAGTTTGTGAGATATTAGTATGTAAAATTCCTCCCTCCCCTTCTCCTGACATCAGCGTCCAGCTGACAACAGGTGATCCCAGTCTGGGGACCAGCCTGCGGCTCTGCAGCACAGCCGAAACTGAGTTATTTAAAAATAATTACTTCATTGGAAAGGTCTACAAAGTGTGCCTGGTTTGCAGTCACACTTTGTAGACTGTTCCCATGAAGTAGTTCTTTTTAAATAACATGATGCCGGCTCTGCTGAAAAGCCTCCTCGAGTCACACAACTCAAATCTAAAAGGATACTTTACAAGAGAATATCTCTCAAACCATAGCGGTTTGAAAGATAGGATTTGTGCCAAATAACTTATTTTTTAAACCTCTACAAAACTAGGGTTGCCACCCGGCCGGTATTTTACCGGCACAGCCGGTAATTAGCACTGCTGAGCCGGTGCCGGTATAACCTCTATACCGGCAATTGAAAAGCCGGTATTACTGCTTTGCCCCACTTCCCACTATGCATAGACCACTTCGGCAGCCCGGCGCATTCGCACCCTGCAATTGTCACACGCACACTGCTTCCCTCTTAGCCGCGTGAGTGAAGCAGACCAGACAGAGATGCCGAAAAATTAATTGGGCATGCGTGTCGTGCTTAATAATATGCGCACGCACGCTGTAAGTTGGAATCCATCTTTGGCTGCCGGCGCCCACTGAGCGCATCCTTCTCTCCTTGGTAGCCAAGAGTCTGCGTGCCCGTGGACGCCGGGCCCAGCACTGAGCCTCTCATCTCTGTACAGGTACTGGAGTCAGATTCATTTAACACGCTGATCGCTGATGGAAGTCACCAGTCTATCCCTCAATCACTATTGCCAACCACAGTGTTGAACCTGTAAACACTTACTATATCCAAAATCAATATATTAATACTAGCCATGCCACCAGGAGGCATGTGGGCTCAGAAATATTAATATATTGATTTTGGATAAAATAAGTGTTTACAGGTTCAACACTGTGGTTGGCAGTAGTGATTGAGTGATAGACTGGTGAATTCCAGAAATCGGCCATGAGGTTTAGCGTTCAGGGAACAACCACTTTGCTGTTCCTAGCTTGGTCTGATTAAAGAAAGACGGCAGGTAGCTACAATTGTCTCATAATCTGACTAGATATGATGAGCCACCTCTAATACAGGAAAACTAAAGATTCGCCTCGATGAATGGTGCCGTTTGACTGAATGACATTTGGTAGCAATGTATCAGTGATCACAGACAAGATATTTGATCTGCTGACAGGATTCAGCATGCAGCTCGTGCTCAGTGTTTGTTTTCACAAGTTACTGCTTTGCGCTGTGATTCATCAACAGGTATATACAGTCACTTAATTTTACTGAAAGAATATACCTTATAACGAACAGAGTACATTTAACTACACAAAGTATACTGGTGCTATACTAATATAGAGAAGCAATTAAACAGGAGCCACCTGCTTGCATGCTAAACACAGAAAGGGTGACCTGTGCAAATAGAAGCTTCACTGTAATTAAGAAGCCCTAGAAATTAGTTCAGCAGTAATTACATCATCATCCCAAATCAGCCTTGCAGCTTTTGATGCAATTAAATTACATGAAAAAAGTTAAGATTTTACATGTTGTAGTTGATTCTTTTTTTTTCTCCCAAAGTACCTTTCTATTCATATAAATAGCAGAAACAACATATATACAGTTGTCAGTGTACAGGTGTAGCATGCTACAATCATCCTGCTTTGTGTACTTTGCAAATGATAGTGACTGACTCTATCCTGTGACCATACATGTTCTGCAAGTGCAAAATATATAAAGTCAAACTGACAATACATATTATGCACTTGCAGAACATTTACAGTCAAAATAAAGTGTTACTGTCCCTTTAACAGACCTACGTGGAACAGTGTTAACAGAGTTGTGCAGTTGTTTTGTTGTGCATTTCTGTCACTGCAATAAAGTTGTCCATGTGAACTAAACTCTTAATATCCCACATGTATCACACTGACAAACTCTAAAGGCGTATGTGACACCACCCACCCACAGATATACATTTATTTTTTTAAGGTTTTATTTATGATTTACAAGCATGGTAAAACACAGTAGGGAGAAGAAGGCAGAGACCAGAAGAAAAGAAAGTAGCAGCTCCAGAGAATGTAGTAGCATCTCCACGTCTATGTTGAGTGGAATTCTTTTGACAGTTGCAGTCTCAGTTAGGTGAAGGAGACATGGGTGTTTGGTAGGTGCAGGAAGTAAAGTGAAAAGAACAGAGAACAAGCTAACATATCTATAGAAGGGGGAGGCATTCAATCCCTTTGCCATACCTTCCAAACCCCTCTTTTCTACCCTGGTGTCCCTGTGTTTAGGAGATCAGACTGTGTGGTGTGTATATAAGTGTATCACCCTGGTGTCCCTGTGTTTAGGAGATCAGACTGTGTGATGTATATATGTGTATCACCCTGGTGTCCCTGTGTTTAGGAGAACAGACTGTGTGGTGTGTAGCCGGTGAGAGCAGGGCATGATGTTCTTCGGTTGTACAAAGCATCCTTTTTTATTCACTTAACCTTTCTTTCTAACTTGACTCCACAAGGCTGATCTCATCAGGTTAAAATCATTAGTCGCCCAGTGCTTTAAAATTATTTTAAAGCTTAATATTGAAAAAATATAATTAAGAGTTTATCCTACTGATTAAAACGTGGAAACTACAACTGTTGATGTTTTATTTGCAAGTTATTGCAGCTGGAACTTGAATTTTTGTTAGAAGTACCTCTACAGCCTGATCTTTTACAGTGGCGCTATTGTTAGACCATCCTATGGCCTTTTAAAGGTTAAGCATTGTGTTGCTTACTATGGCCTTTGGGTGAGTGGGGTAAAAGGTGGGGCTAGGTGTGGAAACTGGTGGCGAGTAACTTTTCAGGCCTGGCTAGTAGCTCAGGAATTGAAATTTTGAGCCCTGCGCTATACCATACATTGTTTCCATGTTTTTGTATTTATTCTAAGACAGTAAAATGGTTAATCTATCTTTATTATGTTTTGAAATACAGGAAATCAAAGGTTCCTTACAAATGGACAGTATACTGCTTTCCAGTTTGTAAACTTCTCCTTAGAAGTCACACAGATTGCATGTAGTGTAGTAAAATAAATAAATAATCTAACATTTATTAATGTGTGGCCCATGGCAAGTCATAGATAGTGTCACCTGGCTTGTGGGTGGACATTGTGGAGGTGGACAGTGTTAGTAGTTTGGAGGTGGGCAGTGTGTGGAGGTGGGTAGTGTGAAGGTGACAATGTGGACAGTGCAGAGGTAGACAGGGTGAGCAGTGCGGAAGTGAATAGTGTGGACAATGTCGGCAGTGTGGAGGTGGGCAGTGTGTTTAGGTGGACAGGATGGGCAGTGTGGAGGTGGGCAGGATGGAGGTAGACCCTGTGCAGGTGGACAGTGTGGGCAATGTGGACAGAGCTGGGCAGGGTGAGGAGGAAAATAGGGCAAGCAGTGTGTGGAGGAGGAGGACAGGGCAGGCAGTGTGTGACATTTTTACAAAGGTAGTCTGCATTAACCTCCTTGGGAACTAGAGTGACATGCAACACATTGCTTGGAAATGTGTTTAATTCCCATCTAGGCATCAACGGCTTAATTGGGAGGTCTGATCACCTTAGTGTGTAGGGGATCCTTCACCACACTGGCCTGGGAGAGCTTAGTCTGACAGAGAGAATGCTTAGTGTGTGTTAGAGAGAGAGAGAGTGAGTGCTTAGTCTGAGAGAGTGAGTGCGTGAGTGCTTAGTCTGAGAGAGTGAGTGCTTAGTCTGAGAGAGTGAGTGCTTAGTCTGAGAGAGTGAGTGCTTAGTTTGAGAGAGAGAGTGAGTGCTTAGTTTGAGAGAGTGAGTGCTTAGTTTGAGAGAGAGAGTGCTTAGTTTGAGAGAGAGAGTGTGTGTGTGCTTAGTCTGAGAGAGAGAGAGTGTGTGTGTGTGTGTGTGAGTGCTTAGTCTGAGAGTGAGTGCTTAGTCTGAGTGAGTGCTTAGTCTGAGAGAGAGAGAATGAGTGCTTAGACTGAGAGAGAGAATGAGTGCTTAGACTGAGAGAGAGAGTGCTTAGTTTGAGAGAGAGAGTGTGTGTGTGCTTAGTCTGAGAGAGAGAGAGTGTGTGTGTGTGTGTGTGAGTGCTTAGTCTGAGAGTGAGTGCTTAGTCTGAGTGAGTGCTTAGTCTGAGAGAGAGAGAATGAGTGCTTAGACTGAGAGAGAGAATGAGTGCTTAGACTGAGAGAGAGAATGAGTGCTTAGTCTGAGAGAGAGAGTGTGTGTGTGTGTGTGTGTGTGTGTGTGAGTGCTTAGTCTGAGAGAGTGAGTGCTTAGTCAGAGAGTGAGTGCTTAGTCTGAGAGAGAGAGAGTGTGTGTGTGTGTGTGTGTGTGCTTAGTCTGAGAGAGTGAGTGCTTATTCTGAGAGAGTGAGTGCTTAGTCTGAGAGAGAGAGAGTGTGTGTGTGAGTGCTTAGTCTGAGAGAGAGAGAGAGTGTGTGTGTGTGTGTGAGTGCTTAGTCTGAGAGAGAGAATGAGTGCTTAGTCTGAGAGAGAGAGAGAGAGAGAGTGTGTGTGTGTGCTTAGTCTGAGAGAGTGAGTGCTTAGTCTGAGAGAGTGAGTGCTTAGTCTGAGAGAGTGAGTGCTTAGTCTGAGAGAGAGAATGAGTGCTTAGTCTGAGAGAGAGAATGAGTGCTTAGTCTGAGAGAGAGAGAATGAGTGCTTAGTCTGAGAGAGAGAGAGAGTGTGTGTGTGCTTAGTCTGAGAGAGAGAGTGTGCTTAGTCTGAGAGAGAGTGAGTATGCTTAGTCTGAGAGAGAGAGAGTGCTTAGTCTGAGAGTGGTCATGCAACATTGAGTGGTTCTGCCCCTTTTGTGGCTCCTCCCTTTTGTGGCTCCTCCCCTTTTTTTACTCCGCCCTCACCGACCCACCGCTATGGCCGGTATTTTTTGTAGGAAAAGGTGGCAACCCTATACAAAACAAGTATATTTTTTAATGGGACATTACAGTCCCTTTAAAGAGTCCTTAACTCCTATTTACATAGAAGCATATGGCTTTATGAATATAGAAGTTGTTCTATTTTGTGGCAAACCAACTTCATAGTAGGAGACAATTATACCTTCCCCCAAATCATATTCTTATTGATGTAAATAGGCCATTTTAACCCATTATATGCTACAGAGGTTTCCACGGCATATCTTCACAATGTATTGGAGACCTCTTTGGCATTCAAGGGATTAAAATGATTGATTAATGGAAAATTGTGTCTACTAATTTGGTGCGGTAGATTTGCTCACAAATTGCACCAATTTACTATTATACATAGGGTCAACAGAATTTGATAGCAGATAGGACCAATTGGCCCATCTAGTTAAGTTAGCTCATGTTTTTTATTCTTATACTCATACCTGGAAACTTTTTATGTTGCTCTCCCCGAAGGGGGACTCCTTTGGTGCCGCTTTGGGAGATAGAGGGCGCAATTCTCCTCAAAAAGGAGGATGGGCTTAATTGGGAGTGGGGACAGGGCTTTATTGACCTGCAAAATCTGTAAGGAATACACTAGGGAAGGAGGATAAATTGGAGAAACAGAAGGAGATGGAGCAGATATGGGGAGAGTTTCAGAAGAAACTCCCCACATCCGGAGACTCAGCCTCTTCCCCGGAGACCTGGTAATACAGATGCAAAACCAGAGTCTCCGGGGCAAAACCGGAGAGTTCCCAGCTATGCTAGCCGTATATCTAGCCCAATAGTGCTTAAAGGGTTAGTAATGTTTTGTATTAATAAAAAGTAATATTGTATATATCCAAAAAATTAATCAATTGATGCCAGTCCGATCTCTCAAACTTTATAGTTTGAGAGATATACGGTGATAAACTTCCCCCCTCCCTCCCCTTTCACTGACATGAGCCTCTAGCTGACAGAAAAAAGATCCTGGTCCCTGGACCAGCAGGTGGCTCTTCAGCAGAGCCGAAATACCGCAATCTAAAAAGAAATACAAAGCGTGCTTGCAAATCAGGCACACTTTGTAGACCGTTTCAATGAAGTATTTCTTTTTATATTGCAGTGTGTCAGCTCTGCTGAAGAGCCGTCTCGAGTGGCACAACGCAAATCTCCTTCTCTCAGCTTTACAGCTGACGCCTGTGAAAGGGGATGGTGGGGAGAACTTTATCATAGTATATGTCTCCAACCATAAAGGTGAACTGGTATGTCCATGGGCATATCCTATCTAGCAAGACCGGATAGGATAATCAAAACAAATGGCTGATATCCCACTCAGCATTGAGACCGGCTGTCCAGGGTAACCTCACCCTATCAATCCCGACAAACGCCAGTCCTGCTGGATTGCCTCCAAGAACATCATTGACATGTCTAGCTACTGCGGAATCTATCAGATGTTTCTCTGTTTGGTATATACGCTCTCTAATTCTTTGTAGCAGAGGCCTTCCAGTCTGGTCGACATACTTAATTGAGCACAGTTTGCAGGTAAAAAGATATATGATATTGCTAGTACTACAATTTATGTAGATTCCTATGTCAAACTCCACTGCAGTAACTGTGCTCGAAAATTTTGTTTGTGCTCGAAAATTTTGATGATCCTATCCGGTCTTGCTAGATATGATATACTCCATGGACGTACCAGGTCACCTATGGGCTATAGGGATAGATGGGAATGCCTTAGATTGGAATAATTATGAGATCTCAATACAAGTGGCGACTTTTGATGGAATACTACTAATGGTTCCATTACTAGTACTATTACATTCTAACATTTGGAATATGTTTGATATTGGAGATCTCGGGTTGGCCCAGTCGAGGTTTCTTCACTTATTTGATCATTTGCTCCAGTTTGGGCTGACTACAATTTCAACCAATGTATCACTTTCTGAATAAGAGTGACATTATGACTTCATTTGGTGTTTATATACATTGATATTGGATTGATTTTTTTGCACGTAACCCAATAATAACAGGCTTGAACAATAACAATATTATTATTGTCCCAGTTTCAATGATTATAAATATAAATAAAAAGGGGGGGGGGTTTAGACTACATATTGAGGGGAGTCTAATATGTTTGTGTTTACAATAGGTGTCTGTACACAGTCTGATTAGCAATACATATGCCTACCCAGATATGAGATTTAACCCCACAATAACGTAAACTACTGAACGAAATACATGTAGCCACCATCCATCTTCTCTGAAAAAGGGCCTTCCCTATTATAAAATTATTAGAGTGGTTCATTCCACCTATGGTCCAGGTTTATGGAAGACAACATTCTCAGGCAGTCACTTCTAACCCTTCAATTCTCATTCTGATAACAAAAATATAAGGTTTTGTGCTCATACACAATTCATCACGTGGCCTTAATTATGTTATCCAAAAAATTAGCATGTGTTGGTGGAAATAAAAAACTAGGTTATTTGTTTGATTTCCCCTCTCTTTTTTTATAGAAGAGGGAAAAATATGGTTGGCTGTGTAGTTCAAGTCAATTGTTTGGCACATAGCAATGGGGTACATAAATGTAAGGGAATAAAATTACTGAAAAATCTTACACTATGAACTGTGAGAGCTGTTGTGTAGTATATAGAATTTTCTGCCCTTGTGGACTTTACTGTATTGATAAATCTACTACAATGTTGAAAGAAATAATTAATAGCCATACATCGACTATCAGGAATGCTCTGGAGGGGACTCTTGAGTTTAAAGAAAGACTCCACCAACCAGTGATGAAACTGATTGAGCCTTATAATGAATTGCTCAAAATGGAATGGATTAAAAAACCTGCCTTTGTTTTAGCCAAAAGCACCTTTCCTCTAGTCTTAAAGGGATAGTAATGTTTCATAATAAAAGCAGCTCTAATTAATCATCATAGTATTTCGACTTTGGAGAATGTTATTTCAATTCTGTCAGAGTTGTAGTTGAAGAGTAATTCAAAGTCAAATTATCCCCTTCTCACCCCTTTTACTGATGTAACACTGTTCAGCCAGGTCAGAAGGGAGGTGCCCAGGTGATTGCAGAGAGGGACAATCTTCAGTTAAGATAAGGGAAAAACCTGAAAAACTTGTCAAGGGGGGCAGGGCTTTCATTGTTCTCATAGGAAGAAGATTGTACCCTGCTGTTATCTGTCTGGTTTATGGACTGCATTCCACATCTGAGAAGAGATGGCTTAAACTAGGTAAAAGGGGCAGGAGGGGAACCTTTGCTTGTGAATATCTCTCAAACCATAAAGGTTTGAGAGATAAGACTTATATCGTTCTTCATGTTTTTTTAATGTCTACAAAATAAAATAAAGATAAAACAAAGTATTACTATCTGTCAGGTCCACGGTAGTTTCACCCTTCACCTGATCAGGTTGTCTGTCTTACCTGGCTCCTCCTCTGCTTGTCTGTGATTGGGGAATCGGCAGTTATCTACTAGCCAGCGATAGTCCTGGTGCTCGATTATTCGTGCTCCGTTGCTGTCTGTTTGCTGGGTGGTGGACTCCGTGATCTCCTGCTGATTCTGGTTTCTGTTGATCCCGGTACTCCTGGCTATTCTCGTCACTCTCTGCCGTCTTGAATGTCCCAGACTCCCCTGGTAAGACTAGGTTTGTCTGACTACTCTTGCTCGTTTGTTCCCAGTGTGCTCCAGTGCCTTGGATTGTCTTTCCTTCTGGTTCTCCAGTGCCTGGCTTGTGCTCCTCCCTGACTGCACAGCTACCCTTCCTCTGCCGCGTGGTACACTGCACTTTACCTGGCCGCCTCGCCTCCCTTCATGAGGGTTCAGGGTGCTGGGGTTTAGGCTGGGTGGTCTCTCTACCTGTCTTGGGGTATTTGTTGCTTTGGTAGGTTCTCTGGGTTTCCTTGCTAGGGTGTTCCTCTGTGCCAGTGGATTCCCATCTTCGGGGCTCCTGCTTACCTGTTCTGGTCTCCGCTGGCTCACCCTCTCATGATTGTAGGACGTGGCCTGTCCTACTTCGTTTCTCTTCTCTGCACCTGGATCCAGCCCAAGCAAGGGAAGTTCAGATATACAGTGTGTGCTTACCCCTATCCTGGTCAGGGTCCCGGCTCAACTGGGATCGGACATCTGGCTTCACGGCCAGCACCTTTACTCTCAGCCTCGACCGCAGCAAGGGGGTAGGTACAGCTGTCTCCACTCCCGAGCTCCGCACCCCAGTGCCGCACCCTAGCTTCACGCTGAACTTCCGAAGACTTTGTGACAGAGGCGTAGCGGAGGCCCCCGCAGCCCCTGCGGTGCGGGGGGGCCCCGCCAGCCTCAGGGGCCCCCCAGAGAATCTAAGGCACTGCCAGACATAGGGCCCCTAAAATATCTTAAAAAAGGCCGCAAAGTGAGAAGCGCCGGTCATTGTACCGGGAGGCTTCACTTCTCACTATCGCACACACAGCTGACTGACTGAATTCATGTCAGTCACACCTCCTTCTGATTCTGATCTCCCCCCTCTGCCCTGTGTGCGTGCGCACACAAGCAGACTAACCTTGCTGCCGAGTCCGGAAGATAGGCATGGCTGGCTGGGTAATGTGAGCTGAGCTCAGCAGCCGCGCGCTACGTCACCACATAGCTAGCGCGGGCTGCTTAAACTAAAATATTCAGGAGAGGCGAGTAACACACAGAACAACTGAGAATAGAGCGTAAGAGATGGAGTTTGAGAAGCGAGACTGTTAATAGTGTTGGGGGATGTTAGCGGTGTAGAGATGTTGAATTAGTGATGGGGAAATATTTTGAGAGAGGTAAAGTAACATTGAAGAGAAAAGCAGGAAGGAAGCAGTTGAACAAGGTGAGAGAGAATAAAAGAAAAGACAATTTCTGGGGTGAGAGAGGGAAATAAATACATATTTTATCTGTAAGGGCGAATTGCTTCATAATGAAGTCTCTCCATGCTCCTACCTCAGAACTTCATAGTAAGCTCAGTTTTGTTTTGTTGTTCTTGCCTAGGCAGCTGCACAATAAGATGCACTGCTGATTACAATGGGAAATAAGGCATGCAGGGATTGTGAGGATGCAGAATTTGTGATCTCAAGGCCCAGATCTTTGTTCAATTACTTGCAGTGGTCTGGAGAAATACACTTGTATTACTTGAACTTTGTTGCACGACCAACTCCTCATTTGTATGCTCCACGGTGTACTGCAAGTAAATGTTAATGCACAAATGTATGTGACCAGAAATGGTGGCAGTTTGGAAACATTAGGGATTTGGATCAGTTTAGATTAGACCCATAAGCTCCTTCATTGTAGATAATTCTGGTGCCTTAGTGGTGGACGAAGTAGAGCAATGCACAGCACCAATGTAGTGTTTTATTTATCTCCCCCAAAATGAAAATATATCTGATATTTTGTCCAAAGTAAAAGGGAGAGCACTGCCATGAAGTACAGAATTAGCAGCACTCTCTCTCTCCTTTCTAAGCTGGCCCTTAAAGGAGCAGTAAACTTTTTTTTATGAAAATATATATATTGTAGGGATTTTCCTACTGAGTAAAATAAGGCTACTCCCACTGCCGAGAGATTGATATTTCCAGAGTTATTACAGTTTAAACCCATGTTTTTTTTACATTAGCAGTGCCCTCTAGTGGTCACATTCTAATTAGATTTCCTGTTAGATTCAAATGGAGAGGAAAGTCAGAAAAGTCAGAGACATACGGTTCTCCATAGAATGTGATAGAAACTGCATGTCACTTCCTGTCAGTTAGAACTATCAGGAAGTAAACACAATAAATTCACTTCCTGATTATTTAAACTGCTATAAATTTTGAATAAAACGCCAGACAGCGATGAGAGTGATCTTGTTTTATTCAGCAGGAAATGCTCCGTAAAATATGTGTTTTCATAAAAAAAAAGTTTACTGCTCCTTTAAGGCCACTAGGATTTTCTAACCATCGTAAAATAAGTTGGGCTTTTAATTAGGAGATGTTCTCCTTTAAGGATTTAAGGCCACACTGGGTAATTCCAGACTGTGCAGGGCTGAAAAAATACAGTTATTGAGAAATATATAATCTATTTTAAATATCAATTTCTCACTCACCCTTATCCGTCACACCCTATAATACTATAGCATTTTGCTGCCATCTCATTGTCACTTATGTGGTTCTGTGATTACCAGTGGGACAGTGGTAGAAGAGGCGTAGTGGAGCCCCCCGCCGGACTCCAGGGCCCCCATAAGTGTTTCCCCCATTTTATTATACTGGAGGCCTTGCCAGAGTCAGGGGCCCCCAGAATTTTTTGCATCACTAAGGGCAGGCCCGAGGGGACTCTGCCGGAATATCTGGGCTCGTGTGCCCCAACAGTAGGCATTATATCTGTTAACGAACTTGACACAGTGAATGGGCAGATGAGGAAGAGCGACAGCATGTTGCTGCATCGCTCCGTCGAGTCAGTGAAGACTCTTGAGTTCTGAGGAGCGAGAACAGCAGAGCAGGAGCAGATAGGATGGGAGGCAGAGTGAGCACACAGAATGGCAAAGTAGGTGATTGATGAGAGGTATATAGTGTATGTTTGTGAATGTAAAAGAATGAGGTAAGTCCTAAAGCAATTAATTTGAGAAAAGGAAGGGTTAAGTGTTTCACTATAAGACAGTGTAGAGGATCAAGTGAAGAATCTGGGCTTGTGTTCCTTTTTGTTGCACATGTGAGTTTGTTTTAGTGGGATAAGTACAGCTTAGATGTGATATTAATGCATTGGACAGCTGTCTGCCACATAAAGGGTTAATGTTTCAGCACATACCAGCACACTGCTGTATATGATTTATTTAAGCAGACGGGAATGGAGAGATCGGCTCTGATGAACTTTTTAGATGAATCTCCTCCCACTCTCTTGTTTTAAAGGGACAGTACATGGATTGAGAACTGGTTAAATGATAGATGGCAGAGAGTTGTTGTAAATGGAACTTTTTCAAATTGGTCTGGGTTATAAGTGGGGTGCCACAGGGTTCAGTCCTGGGACCAATGCTTTTTAATTTGTTTATTAACGATCTAGAAGTGGGAATTGAAAGTAGCATCTCAATCTTTGCTGATGACACTAAGCTATGTAAGGAAATACATACAGAGCTGGATGTTTTTTCCCTACAGAAGGATTTAGATAAACTAAGTGAATGGGCAGAAAAGTGGCAGATGACATTTAATGTAGATAAATGTAAGGTTATGCATTTGGGTTGTAGAAACAAACTTGCTACATATACTTTAAATGGAAAACAACTTGGGAAATCCTCATTAGAGAAAGATTTAGGAGTACTGATAGACAATAGACTTCACAGCAGTGTGCAGAGTCACTCAGCTGCTGCAAGAGCAAATAGAGTACTAGCCTGCATAAAAAGAGGTATAGAAGCAAGGGATGCTAATATTATCCTACCTCTGTATAATCCTTGGTTAGGCCTCATCTAGAATATGGAGTACAATTTTGGGCGCCTGTTCTAAAAAAATACATTACTGAACTGGAAAAGGTGCAGAGACATGCAACAAAACTGATAAAGGGATTGGAGGATCTGAGTTACAAAGAGAGACTATCCAAACTGGGTTTGTTTACATTAGAGAAGAGACGTCTAAGGGGTGATATGATTACCATTTACAAATACATACAAGGTCAATACAAAGAACTATCCAATGAATTATTTATGCAAAGAGCTGAGCTAAGAACAAGTGGTCATCCATTAAGACTTGAGGAAAGGCGCTTTCGACTAAAACACAGGCAGGGATTCTTTACAGTAAGGGCAGTAAGGCTATGGAATTCTTTGCCTCGGGATGTTGTGTTTGCAGATAATGCAACTGCATTCATAAAAGCAATGGATGCCTATCTAGCACAGAACAATATTGACAATTATGACAGATGGCTTCAAAACAAATAGGATATTGATCCGGGGAACTATTTGACTACCAGTTGGAGTTAGGAAGGAGTAGTTCCCCCCTACACACACACACTTGGAACTACATTGGAATTTGCTCCAGAGAGCTTTTTTGTTGTCTTCCTCTGGATCAACACGGGTGTTATTGGCATGGGCTGGACTTGATGGACGCATGTCTTTTTTCAGCCTTATCTACTATGTTACTATGTTAGTAATTTCCCATAAAAACTTTTTTTATAGTTTTGAAGAGAAGAAAATAAGCTGAATGGCACAAACCCTATCTCTCAAACCGCTATGGGAGAGATATAGTCATTGAAAGTTCCCCCCTCCCTCCCCTTCTCCTGATGTCAGCTGTAAAGCTGACAACAGGAGATTTAAGTCGTACGACTCGAGGAGGCTCTGCAGCAGAGCCGAGATCGCGTTATTGCAAAATAATTACTTCATTGCTTTCAAACCACACTTTGTAGACCTTTCCAATGAAGTAATTATTTTGCAATAACATGATTTTGGCTCTGTTGCAGATCTGCCGGCTGGTCCCAGGACCGGAGTCTCCTGCTGTCTGCTAGACACTGACATCAGGAGAAGGGGAAGGAGGGGGAACTTTCAATGTGAATATCTCTCAAACCATAGCGGTTTGAGAGATAGGGTTTGTGCCATTCAGCTTATTTTCTTCTCCTCCTCAAAGCTATAAAACGTTTTTGGGACATTACTGTCCCTTTAAATACCTCTTTCATCGGAGTAGATAGCTGTTGGGTCAGGGTGATTCATTAAGAGAAATCAGTCTCTCCCTCCTGTCTGCCTGAATAAAACATGTACCACTTCGGCAGTGTTCTTTCTAGTATGTGCTAAAACATTAACTCTTTATGTGCCAGAGAGCTCCTTTTCTCTCATGGCACCTCTATAGCTCCCTCCCACTGGCCACTTTAAAACCACTTTATTCTTCTTTCCATCTCACTCTTCATATTCTCTCTCTCTCTTTCTTCCTCATCCTCTACTCACCCTCCAATCTCTCAGCCTCCTTTCACCCTGTCCCCCCATTTGCTGTCATTTCATTTATCCTTTCTCTTCATTCTCCCTTAGATCTACCACACAGAGGGCACTGCTACAACATCCAGCTGCCTCTCATTCCAGTGCTGACACTATACCCCAGTTATCTAAGCTGCCCTTCTCAAACATGTCACAATTCATTGTAGCCACCCTCTTACATACAGTCCTCTACCTTATTGCTAGTATACAATTCACCTAACACTACCCTTACATCACTGCGCTCTCTGTACCCCTGACAGTATACCCAAAGGCAGCACAGCCAACCCAACTACTACCCTCCTCCTGCCAGTCTTGTCTGATATTAAATACTTAGTACATGTCACCCTAAAAGCAGAAGTTTTATGATGGGTATTTTCTGTCTTTGCTGCCTTTTGGAGAGTACATACATAAGGTCACAGGACAAAAAAATCACAATTTCTGAATGTTTTCAGGCCATAAAAATAATTATTCTGCTGTTCAAATCTATCAGACTTTTATCTAGAGGAGAATCAGATATTATATTATCCCAGGGTGGAGAAATACTAGTATATGAAATCTATATTTATATGCAATATATAAAGAGGGGGGGACTTTAGAAGCTAATATCTCTTAAACTAGCAAAGTTTGAGAGATGGGACTTACATCTTTTCATAATTTTTTTTAATATGCACAATTTTAAACTTAATTATAATGAAGTAATACTGTCCCTTTAAGGACCAAGGATCTTTTTTTATTTGCGCAATGGATTCAGTGATCCCGAACAGCGTGCAGCCACGCGGGAAGCTCTGAATTCCATGATGTGCCTGGACCATCATTGGGTCCTTAATGCAAGTTTACCCATGACAGTCCTGGCACGTCATGGATCCTTAAGGGATTAAAACTGATTACTTTTTTATGTGGCTCAAGCATACATTGAAAGAACAACAGGTTTTCATTATATTGAATATAACAGTATGTAAAATGTATAGGATTGTAACCCTTTGTAATGGGGCGGGTCTCTGGCATTCAAAGGGTTAAATGGAGAGCTGCCTGTTTGTCTTTCTATCAATACCTCTGCCTTTACTTGTTAATAGTGAACAATTGAGAAGTGTGAGTCAGCTGTAGGTGTGTGTGTGTGTGTGTTTGATTGAGATGCATGTGCATGTATGAGTGTGGTGTGCTTGTGTCAGTGAGGTTTGAGAGATGTGTTTGTGGGAGTGTTTGAGCGAGGTGTGTGTGTCAGTGGGGTATGTTTGAGGAGTGTGTGTGAGCAGGGCCGGATTTGCCATAAGGCAGAGTAGGCATCTGCCTACAGGCGCACCCCACAGAGGGGCGCTTGTCATTGGAATACATTTTTTTTTTCCCATTCACAGCCCGCCGCCCGGTAAGGTCTGTGTATCCTTCTGCACAGACTTGTATCTGCTGTTGCTCACTCGTCAGCTCTTTAGTAATGCAGAGCACTGGGAGATGACATCATCTTCCAGCGCTCTGCATTCTTAAAGAGAAAACCGCGCGGGAGCAACAGCAGCTACAGGTCTGTGCAGAAGGATGCACAGACCTCTCCTGCCGCTGGATCACCAGGGAGGTAGGAAACGGATATGGGGGCTCAAAGTGGGGGAAATGTGAAGATGATGGGGGCAATGTATGTGAGGGCAAGTTGGAGCTGATGGGGGCAATGTGAGGGCAATATGGAGCTGATGGGGGCAAGTTGGAGCTGATGGGGGCAATGTGAGGGCAATATGGAGATGATGGGGGCAATGTGAGGGCAAGTTGGAGCTGATGGGGGCAATGTGGGGGCAAGTTGGAGCTGATGGGGGCAATATGGAGCTGATGGGGGGGCAATTGGAGTGCAAGTTGGATATGGGGGGGTAATGTGGAGATTTGGAGCATTGTGGAGGTGTCCAGTGGAGATGGCCAGTTGGGGGGGGCTTCAGATTTCTGTGCCTACAGGCTCCTGAGATGTAAATCCGACCCTGTGTGTGAGTGAGGTGTGTGAGTGAGGTGTATATATGTGTGGTTTGTAAGTAGGTGTGAGTCATTGTTTGTGTGTGAGGTGTTTCTGTACGTGTGTGTTAGAGAGTCTTGTGTTAGTGAGGTGTATGTGTGTAAGATGTATGTGGTGTGTGAGTGAGGTGTGTTTGTATGTATGAGTGAGATGTGTGTGTATGGATTGAATCACAATCTTAAAGGGGGGGTACAATATGTACAATTTTGTCCCTCTTCACCTTATGCGAAGTGTGTGGGGGGCTGTACTGTACACGAGAATCTATATGTATGTGTATATATATATATGTATATATATATATTATTTTTATGCACCATAATCCGCTCTCAAAAAAAAAAAAAAAAAAAAAAGAACTGCCAGATTCCTTCCCTCCCCCAGCACAATCCACGCTCAGCAGATTCCCTTACTTGAACCAAAGTCTTCACTGAAGTCTCAACCCCGTCTGATTCCTTCGTGACATCTTCGCTTCCCTGTTAGGACCCAGTGTAGGCCAATGGTAATGCCCTGTGAGGACCTAAAGGTCCTCGCAGGGCAATACCGTAGATCCAGTGCTTAGAGATCTAAGCATTGGATCTCCAGTATTGTCCTGTGAGGACCTTGAGGTCCTCACAGTGCATTACAGTGGCTTACATTGAAAGGTCCTAACAGGGCATTGATGGAGGCATTGAAGATGTCACAGAGGAATCTGACAGGGTTGAGGCCTCAGTGCAAGTAAGGTAATCTTCTGAGAGCAGATTGTGCTGTGGGGAGGGAGGGAAGGTATCTGGCAGCCCTAATTTTTTGAGAAAGGGGGATAAAAGGGTGCATATTATACCTTCGAAATCTTGTTTTCACCTAAATCTTGGGTACTATACCTGCGTATTGTACACTGGTGCGTATTATACCTGAGATTTTACGGTAGGTAGGTGTCCTGCAAACAGCAAGTCAGATATATCAATATAGTTTTCAGCATTTTCATGTGTTTGTTGTATATAATAAGATAGTGGCAGTTCACTAATAGAAAATGCTTACATGGTTCTGCAGAATGTAGGTGGAGCATTTCCTCTATGGATTACTGCATTCTCTGGAGGTGTAAACTAAATACATAAAAGGAATAGCCTCCCAGAAGTAGTGGCTGAAGCTAAAAAAGTGAATGAATTTAAGAACTCTTGGGCTAAATATATGGCTAGCATAAGAATAAAAAAAACATGCGCTAACTAGATGGGCCAGTGGAGTGTGGGGGGAGAGGCAAAATCTGTGGACTTTGGCTGTGTGGGAGTTCACTTGTTCTACTTGGGCTGTGCGGGGTGAACACAGGATTATGCTGTTGCCCCATTTCTTTCATTTTATGCTATGGGATACCTGGAGTACCTGATGATAAAGCTTATTTTTTGGATACCTGGCTCAATCTAGATCATTCTCACTTTTCTTTGCATTGTTTAATTATTGTAATGGATAAGAAATTTTGTGGAGGGCATAATTGGGGGTGGGGAATATTGAGGCGGGTCATGGGGGCCCCTTAGTAGATTTTGCAGGGGGGCCCCTGCATTTTGTGTTACGCTTCTGCTTTGTGACACTATCCCTTTAAGCCTACTCAATACTGTTAGGTGATGTGTAGTTTGATAAGTAAGCAGTAGTGTTGAGCGAGCATGCTCGGCCGATGCTCGGATCGGCTCGAGCATCGCTCTGCTCGGCACATGGCGGTACTCGTACGAGTACCGCCATGTGCTCGCCCGCCATGTTCGGGTGGCAGGGATCTGTGCCGAAGGAGGCACAGATCTTACAGACGCTCCGCTGGACCACCAGGGACTGGAGGTAGGGGGCATTGCGGAGATGAAGGGGGCATTGCGGAGATGAAGGGGGACATTTTGGAGATGAAGGGGGACATTGTGGAAGGGGGACATTGTGGAAGGGGGGCATTGCGGAGATGAAGGGGGCATTGCGGAGATGAAGGGGGACATTGTGGAAGGGGGACATTGTGGAAGGGGGGCATTGCGGAGATGAAGGGGGCATTGCGGAGATGAAGGGGGACATTGTGGAAGGGGGACATTGCGGAGATGAAGGGGGACATTGTGGAGATGAAGGGGGACATTGTGGAAGGGGGACATTGTGGAAGGGGGACATTGCGGAGATGAAGGGGGCATTGCGGAGATGAAGGGGGACATTGTGGAAGGGGGACATTGTGGAAGAGGGGCATTGTGGAGATGAAGGGGGGCATTGACCAGGCACCCTCCCCTCATCAGAGCAGGGGGTGCCTGGTGTAATGCTCGTGTCGCCCCATTGAATTCAATGGGGCTCGGGTGCTCGGCCGAGCACTCGAGCCTCCGGCGGTGCTCGGTCAGAGCACCCGAGCACCCGAGCATCGGGGTGCTCACTCAACACTAGTAAGCAGGAGAACATAGGAATATTATGACAGTTTTTATGCAGCACTATGTAACCTTCATACGCAGGGTTGTGCACTTTGACTTTTATTAGAAGGTGTTATTGAATATTCAGACATAAGGAGCCAATTGATAAGGCACCAGCAGATGCTTCTGTGTATAGCATTGCAGAGTCTTTCACATACAGCATAGGGAGGGAGGCTACATTTGACACTAGAGAGAGACAGTGAGATATTTTATATAACTAGAAATGTTTGGGTCTAGTGCTCAAAGCAGGGGTCAATGGTTAGGGAAGGTGTTCTCCAAGATTTAGGACCGGGCCCCCCATTTTATTGGCAAAACATTTGAACTGTAAGACCCTTGGGGCAGAGACCTTCTGCTATTGTTTCTATGACTGTAACACTTATTTTACCCCCATTTCTTTATTGTAACATACTACTGTTATGAGGAGTTGCATACACTGTGTGGTGCCAAATAACTAAAGATTTACATACATACATTCAACACGCACAGACTTTTTAACCCCTTAATGACGAGTGGTCCAGGGAAGTAACCTTCCTTTAAAGGGATAGTAATGTTTCACAATAAAAGCAGCTCCAATTAATCTTCATAGTATTTGGCCATGAAGAGTGTTATTTCAATACTGTCAGAGTTGTAGTTCAAGAGTAACTGAATGATAAAGTATGCCCTCCCACCCCTTTTACTGATGTAACACTGCCGTCTGTATGGATCCCAGCGAGAGACAATCTTCAGTGCACAAAAAGAAAAACATGTCCTCCTTTGTCAAGGGGAGAGGGGTTTTCCTTACATTCACAGCCAGACTGAGATTTGTCCCTTGCTGTGAGCTGTCTGGTCCCAGGACCAGATTCCACATCCATACCTCCCAACATTTCAAATTGCCAAAGAGAGACACTTGTGTTTTAGTTGGTGTTTCTGGGGGCGTGTCTGGTGGGCGGGGCATTACCAGGAATTTTTAAGCTATTTCATGACCCATTGTCACCTCCTTGTGTAACCTAATAAATGATTTAGAACAAGACCAAAGTATTGTATTTATACATACTAATTTATAAACACATATACTGACATTTAAACAAACAATAATGTGAGTTTTACTGCTGTAGAGCAATATTACACACCACACAATCTGATCTCCTAAAAAGAGGGACATCAGGGTAGGAAAGAGGGACAGAGGGATTTAGGTCTAAAAGAGGGACTGTCCCTCCTAAAGAGGGACACTTGGGAGGTATGCACATCTGAGGGGAGGAAGATTACATTAGGTAAAAGGGGCAGGAGGGGGATACTTTATCAATTAATTACTGTTGACCTACAGCTTGGACAGTATTGAAATAACACTCTCTATGGCTCAAATACTATGAAGATTACTTGGAGCTGCTTTTTTGTGAAATATTACTACCACTTTGCTCTTGGTCAGCTCCATGGTACACTTGACTGAAGACGTGTACCGGTGTGCCAATTGGCTGTAAGCTGTCCTTCAGGGGAAAAAAAACAGTGATGGTCCTGACATGCCAATGGTCATTAAAGTGTTAGTAATGTCCAAAAAAAAGGTTTTTTTTGCATTTAGAAGAGCTTAAAAAGCTGAGCTTGATGCAAAAAAACGTATCTCGCAAACCGCTATAGTTTAAGAGATACAGGAGTTTAAAGTTTGCTGCTTCCTACTGACAGCTGTAAAGCTGTCAGCAGGAGATTCGTGTCAGTCGACACGGATTCACTTGAGAAGTGCCGAGATCTCGTTACTTACAAGGAATCCCTTCATTTGAATGGTCTAAAATGTGTGCCTGAACACCAGGCACACGTTTTAGACCATTCCAATGAAGGGATTCCTTGTAAGTATTGAGATCGCGGCACTTCTCAAGTGAATCCGTGTCGACCGACACGAATCTCCTGCTGACAACTTTACAGCTGTCAGTAGGAAACAGCGAACTTTAAACGCCTGTATCTCTTAAACCATAGCGGTTTGAGAGATACATTTTTTTGCATTTAGCTCAGCTTTTTAAGCTCTTCTAAATGCAAAAAAACTTTTTTGGGACATTACTAACACTTTAAGGGGTTAAAGACTATTAACCCCTAAGTCAATCCTTCAACCCTAACTCCCCACCCTGGAGGCACCAGTCCCACATCTCACTTGCCCCTGGTTTAGGAAAACAGAATTTAAAGGGCTAATAAGACAATTTCTGATTAAATTATCAATAGAAATGTCAACATGTTAATTATATCCAGAATGTTTCTCAAGCCCCGGTCTTGATAAAGTTTCTGAATAACATTTTGAAATTAAGCCCTTAAGGACTAGACAAGTGTGCAACATATTGTTTCTCAATGTGTTACACACTGCTGCACTCCTCTAGGATGTAATAAACATTAATTGATTATTTTTGCAATCTGAAAATTTCAGTAAGTGTTGATTTCAAGCAACATGTGAAGATTTCTGCTATATCCTAGGACCCAGGCTACATCAGACAGTAAAATAAAGTTACATCCACTGCTTACATTTGCTTAGCTCAAACATACTGCATTTTCTTGACAGTGTGACATTTTTGTGAATATACCATTTTATTGTCACGCCATTGCTATCACAGTCTAATAGGAGCACTGGTCAGTGGAAACAGAAAAGACAAAACAAACAAATATCTCCATAAACTGCAGTGGCAACAGTTTCACTACATAACGGAGCCACAAGAAATGTTACTCTCAAAAAAATGTCATTTTGCTCTGCAAAGATGTTTGAAAGGTATTTAACTGGGAAGATCTTACAAGATATAAAGGCCAGAATGGAGAAATTCTTAGGAAAACTGTTTGTACCTTGGAGAATGAATACCATTCCCCATGAATTTAACCCTCTGTGTGCCTGGGGGGCTGTCCATTGCTCCACAATGCACTGCACATCCCTCTGGCACTCATGTGGTTAAATAAGCATTTTAACCCCTTGGATTCTAGAGATGTTTCCAATGCACTGGAAACCTCTCTAAAATCCAAGGGGTTAAAGGGATAGTAATACTTAAAAATTACTATCCTGCATCTTGTTTCCAGTAAAAAAACGGAGCTTAAAGAGCCCAGAGGCAACTCTCAAACCTTTATGGTTTTAGAGATATCCGTTTTCAAAGTTTTGCTTCTTGCCTTTTCCCCTGACGTCAGAGTTCTAGCTGACAGCAGGGGAATCTGGGCCCTTAGCAAGCGGAAGCTGTTCAGCAGAGCCGAGATCGCTAGAATGCTGACGTCAGGGGAGAGGGAACTTTGAAAGCAGATATCTCTCAAACCATAAAGGTTTGAGAGATGCTGCTGGACTCATTTAACTCAGTTTTTTACTGGCTACAAGATGCAGGATAGTAATTGTTAAGTATTACTATTCCTTTAAAAGCATAATTTAAAGTGAAGAGAATTTGTTTTTGTTCCATGTGACACAGTTGGTTTCCCTTGGAATTGCTCTACTTTATACATATGTCCCAATGATTGCTCCAGCACATGGAGTCACCTGCTTCTTGTTACTGTAAGTGCAGCAAGTAATTGTGAGTTGGTTGCTGAGGAAACGCATGTTCCATACAAAGCTTTAATCATTGTACATCTAAACACTGCCAGAAATCCTCAGCGCATTGTGTTCTTGCAGCAGATGCTTTAGTGTCACATTACAGCAATAACAGTGTCATGTTCAAAGCTCATTAACTCCAAACAAGAATACGCAAAAACACCAATGATGCTTTTATGCCTTGCCTAGTAAATCCTATTGTTTATTTAAAAGGGAGGTACACACAGAAGAATATAGCAATATGGCTGACAATTTCTACATTCATTTTATACAATGTAAATTTAAAGCAATATTTTTCCTCTTTTTGGAAGAGATTTTAAGTAGAGCTTTAAAAAAACAAGGGTACTCCCAGTGTATGTGTGTGCATGTGTATCCCCCTATAATATAAAAGGCCAGATGTATGTTTGTCTGATGCAGTCATGCCCAGTAGAGACTGCCTGAACGCAGGCCAATGCAGTCACACGCAGTAGAGACTGCCAAACGCAGGCCGATGAAGTCATGTGCAGCAGACACTGCCGAATGCACAGGATGCTGGGAGGTGTAGTTCTGCGGTAGTACACCTGACATGTAGTTCTGCGGTAGTACACCTGCCATTACATAGCCATACTTTGGCCTGTGCACACGGGCTTTTACACTAGTAAAATATAAACTACTAGTGTAAAAGCCCGTGTACACGGGCCAAGGACCGGGTAATGTTAACCCTTTGAGTGCCAGAGGGGTAAGCAATGCATTGTGTACCCATCTGGTACTCAAAGGGTTAAGAGACCGCTACCTCACTGCTCCACACGATGCAGTCTTGCATCGCCTCAGTCACACGATGCAATCCTGTGCTGTAGAGACTGCCCGAATGTGGGCAGTCTCTACTGCGCATGACTGCATAGTGACAAACATCCTAGCGAATTATTATATAAGATTGTCAACATTGCCACCCAGTGTCCAGTCATTTTTATTGCATTCTATAGGAGAGGGGAGCAGGCTGCAGTTTTTTTGTAGGATGTGATCATAACTATGATCTGGTAGGGCTTTTTGGATGAAGCATCTGTCAGCAGTGAGGGTTACCATGGTTTTCTTAAGACAGTAAATGGGGGGACAAACATATATTTAAAGGGCTTTTTGTGTTTTTGAAAAACAAGGGTATTCACACACACACATTACATGGATTTTTTTCTTTTATGCCTGTGATAGATGGTTTGCCCCAAAATTACCCCATGTTTCAGTTTCTATCTGCTTGAACACAAGTGGAGGAATCAGTGGTTCAGTCACTTTAACCCCCTGACTGCCAATGTGTTGGACTCGTCTCTGACACTTAAAGGGTTAACTGATCCATGTACGCGCGCGCGTGTGTTTGTGAGAAGACAGTGTATGGGTGGTTCTGTGAATAACAATGGACCAAGGATGGGGTGTCAGAGAGTGTATCATCATTCCCAACGCTCACAGATTATGTGTATACTTACACACACACACACACATACCCAGTGCCTGATTAAAACACCACAGGGCCCTAAGTAGAATCCCAAATTGCCCACCCCAGCTGCATCTGAATCCACCCCTGACCCCAATGAGGACCTCCAGCTGTGTGTAACAGAAGCATTTACCTAGATAGGAATCCATCAGTCCGGTATATCTATATTACATACACCTCACATAGAAGATGTCAATATTTCATAACACGATACTTTAGCATGTGATTGATATACAATTATATCTGGCGAAACGCACTGGAATAGCAGTAACCTATTTACAATAAAAGATTTGTTCCATTCATGTGCTGATATATGTAGTATTTATCCCACTAACTCCGGTGAAACACGCAAAAACGGCTCCAAAAAATTGTGTATTCACCAAGCATTATTCGGTGAGTGCAATACTTTTGGGTCTTGTTGTGGGGGATATTCTCCTAGATGCTACACTTAGAAGATCTTGTCTTCTATACGTCTCTGTAGTGCAACACATTAGTTGATCCTGTGTGACCTGATCTGACCTGTGTTGTTGAACCGGCAAAGTGCTGCATTGTTCTCTCCGAAGGATTGAAATGATCGGATGCATTCAGATCTAATCTAACCGCACAACGGGGAAGTACAGTGTCCACTGCCTGAATAGACACACTGCAGTGCTATTTGTTTGGTGCAGTATATCAAGAATCTATCCGGTGAGTGCATCTCAAATGAGCAGGGTGTTAAAAGTCTGACTATATGGTCTACTCTTAGAGATTGCGCTTTGATTTTCATTTTCCTATAATATTCTGCATTATGATTGCTGTAGTGACGCTGGTGACACTGGGACTGTGAGCAGCATCCTAAGAGTATTGATTTAATCATATGGAATATTTTATTTGGGGCCTTTTTTGGATTACGTGGACTGTGGTAGGATCGCTTATAGAAATCCTTTTATTATACCTCAACTTTGTTGAGAGTCAGTAAGCATGGGATAATCTCAGACCTTAAACTTAAACTTCACCCGGTTGCTGCTTCTACCTCTTCAATGAACCCCTGGACAAGGATTTTCCACACATGTAAAGAAAAACAAAAACAAAAAACAAGTGGGTGCATGTACATCTAAGTACAGGTGTCTTCTGTATTGGACCACTACCTTTGTGCACTAGACAAACAGAATATTACTCACAATCTCAAGAGGCTACTTCCCACTTCTGGTATATACACATTCACTGGTTTGCCCCCAGTGTAGGGTTTCTCTGGATCTTCCAAATGGCTCCCAATGAACTCCCCAAGATGAATATCTCCCAGAAAGCATCCTATTGTTAATGTCCTCCTATCTGAGGACTATGACTCCGCAAATTGAAATTAGTATGGGAAACCTACAGAATGAAAATTAACAAATGAGTGGATTATTAAAAATAGTATTTATTATATAAAAAGAGTTTTCTTATACAACACATCTGTATTGCAATGTTAACGCATAGATAAAAAGTTGGCTGACGCATTTCGTAACAATTTTACTTTATCGAAATTAAAAAAATGCAAAACCTACCTAGGTTATAGTCCATCATACAACAATCAGGTATATCTGCTGTATAATCTTGTACGCACAATTTTGCCCCTTTTCACCTTATGTGAAGTGGCAGGTGCGTATTATACACAAGGCAAAAAAATGTATAAAAAAAAAATACAGGACAAGTTTGAAGTTTCTCCCCACACTTGGAATGTAGGGAGAAGCTTCTTAGTACAACCTCTTAACTTTCTCAAGGTTGGCCATGCAGGCCCACTTTACCAACCACGTGAAAATTGTGAGGTTTGCACTCAAAAGATTAAAGCATGTTATCTGCGCAGTGCACCCTGTGTTCATCCATATGGGTTGTGCATTACTACCTTCTTATATCTAACTATATTTTGTAGGGAGCAATGGAGCTTTCTGAAAAAAATAATTTCACCTGTGCAGCAGAGAAGAAAGGTCCACTTTCCAATAACCTGATACCACCCAGTGCTTGCCTCCCTGTCTCCTGAACTTGAAGGGGAGCTTATCAAGCTGCTTCATATCTCTGCAGAGGAGAGAAGTGCCAGATGATGATTCATTGCCTGCCTACGCTAGCTTCCTATTCTCTTAGGTGGCATATAGAAAGGTGGTCTGGGTGGGCCTTGGATTGTGATTCAACACTTCCTTTCCACCATAGAAATAAGATTCATTGTGATAATCTTTTGAAGTGTGAGCAATGGGAAGGTTGGCCTGACCTATTTCTTGACCCCCTAGGCTACACTATGCACACTGCTTCTTCCTCTCTGGCCCATCTTGCATGTACAGCAGAAGTCAACCTAGATGCCACCACATTTGAAAGAAAAGGTCAAGGTGAAGCCAGGCCTGATGGCTGCACTATCACCTGCCAGGACAGGCTGGGGCCCATCTCAATGTTCCGGGCTCTGGAGGGGCCCCTCGGGTTGTCACAGGCCATAGGCACTAACCTAGGTCCCCTAGTCCATATTACAGCTCTGCTAGGATCCTGGTAGCCAATGCTGTGTCCCTCCTTGGAGGAAAATGTTGGTTGTGCGGGTCTTGGTGGATTTATTGATCACTGATTTAAAATGGGCCTTTAACCCCTTGAATGCTAGAGAGTTGCAATTTCATTACAGACCTCTCTAGCATTCCAGGGTATAATAACCCCATTTAAATGAACGAAGATTTGGGAAATCGTATTTGTTCCCTAGCATGCTGCTCTCTCCAGCACTGGTTCAGCACTGACTAAAGCCCGTTGAATATACCCCTCTCAACCTTTTGCATACCAAAGAAGTGTGCAAAAGTCCCATTTAATCAATGGGAATTTGGGAACTGTTTTGTTTGTCCCCTATGGTGTAGCTGGGATGTTCTAGAATTGCTGCTTTGTAGCTTACTGATTATGGCTATTAAAACCTTGATTTTAAATCTTGAGTATCTACTGCCACCCTGTGGAATCACTGGGTAATATCATAAACCAGTGAAAATTATAGAAAACTGGTGAGTCCTCACACAATACAGCAGTGAATTAATTGGCACCCCTCCATAAACTAGGACTAGTAGAAATATAAAATTAGTTCTCTCCTCCTTAGTGATCTTTCAACAAGGTAATAGGTGCAAACCCAAGGTTTCAAAAGGAGTGTTTTCAAAAATGAATAGTGTGCAATAGTAATACCTTTGTATCACTACTCATGTCAAACACATTGCAGAAACATTTTCATAGGAAAGGATAGGAAAACATGCAGCCCTCTAGATCAGGGGAGATACAAGGTTCAGAAAAAAAGAGGGTCTCAGGCCAACCTGAGGCATTATTATTGCACAGTGCTTCCCAGTTGCACATTACTAGCAGTGACATTAGCATCATTACATGCTCCAAGCTAGCAACAAGATCTGGGGATGTAATCCTTTAAGGACCAGAGATATGTATAATGCATTTCTGGGGTGGGAAACCTGAGACCCCCCAGCTTTTGGAGACTACAATTCCCCACATCCCAGAATGAAATCCCTTTCTGTTGTAAGCAGAAGTGGAGGTGCCGTAAAGCAAATATAATCAATCATATATAGAAAGAAAAAAGCAGCATTATTTAAATACTCATATTCTAACTAGTAAATTCTGACATAATGAAGATAAAACTTAAAGTGTGGTAATGTCCCACAAAAAATATTTTGCAAACTGTAGCCCTTAACAAGTTGACCAAAGAACAAAAAACCATATCTCTCAAACCACTATGTTTGAGAGATATCTGCATTTAAAGTTCGTGATTTCCTGCTGTCAGCTGTAAAGCTGTCAGCAGGAGATCTGTGTAGGCCGACACGGAGGCTCTGCAGCAGAGCCGCAATCGTGTTATTTAAAACAAATTACTTCACTGAAATGGTCTAAAAAGTGTGTTTGGTTTGCAAGCACATTTGTAAGACCATTACAATGAAGTAATTTGTTTTAAAGGGGAACTACCACCCCGCAAAAACCTAAGCTGTATTGATTCTTCATCTGGCGACTAGCTGCTTAGTAGCGCTAGTCGCCAGAAATATTACCCGGTTCTCAAGATTTCGTCCTTTTCCTGACGGTCACTGGAACAGGAAGCACGGACATCTCGTCCCAGTGATGTCCGTGCGCCTGCGCTGTCAGTCCCTTTTGAGCCGGCCGGCTGACAGCAGGAAATCACAAACTTTAAATGCAGATATCTCTCAAACTATAGCGGTTTGAGAGATACATTTTTTTGCTCTTTGGTCAACTTTTTAAGGACTACAGTTTGCAAAATATTTTTGTGGGACATTACCATCCCTTTAAACTTTATTGATATCTTAAAACAAAAAGACAACTAGACCATTAGTTCCACACTAATACACAATTTTTCACTGGTCCCCCAACTAAACTGAATGTGTTGTTATATAGATGTATAAGTTAGATATCCACTCCAGAAAGTATATTTGACTGTATAGTATCACAGGTGATCAGCATACTGTATGGCTGAATTGAGCTTTACCTGTGTTTGATATTCATGCAATTCCATTGAAAGGATTATCTTAGATGGGAAATCTATACTGATTGAACATCATATAGCAAGACTTCTAGTTTTGTGCCCCCCATAAGCAACAGGTCTAGTGATGAGCGAGCACCCCAATGCTCGGGTGTTCGGGTGCTCTGACCGAGCACCCCCGGAGGCTCGAGTGCTCGGCCGAGCACCCGAGCCCCATTGAAGTCAATGGGAGGACTCGAGCTTTACACCAGGCACCCCCTGCTCTGATGAGGGGAGGGTGCCTGGTCCATAGGAAAAGGGCAGAAAAAGATGGAAACACTACAGAAATGGTTCAGGGACAGCATAGGGAGGATGTCTGGATGCATCTTGGACTCCAACATCGCTGCTGGGAACGATCTTTCGCCCGTAGTACGCCATTTTTACAGACTGACCGTAAAACACACAAAAAGGCAGATAAAAACGACTTTAGGCGAAAAATTGTTACCAAACAGTATTTGCTGTATATTTACTTGTATATCATCTGCAAATTCTCCCAAAAATTTCCTCGATTTTTCTGAACTGAGGCCATGATTAAGAGGGAAACGTGCGCAGAGGCAAATTCTCCAAAAAATTTCCTCGATTTTTCTGAACTGAGGCCATGATTAAGAGGGAAACGTGCGCAGAGGCAAATTCTCCCAAAAATTTCCTTGATTTTTCTGAACTGAGGCCATGATTAAGAGGGAAACGTGCGCTGAGCCGACCATCTAAAACATTATGGGTGAGGGTCTGCTGCGGAGCTGACCATCCTAAACATTATATGCGAAGGCCCGCTAGTGAGCTGACGCTATAAAACATTATATGAGAGGGCCCGCTAGAGAGCTGACCCAATAAAACATTATATGAGAAGGCCCGCTGGTGAGCTGACCTATACAAAAATTGTCAAACAGGGCCCGCTGGTGAGCTGGCCCTATATAAAAATTATATCACAGGGCCCGCTGGTGAGCTGGCCCTATATAAAAATTATATCACAGGGTATATGGAAGAGAGTCAACCATATACCCGTTTTTTGGGTGGAAGGGGTGAATGGGAATACAGAGTATTCCCATCATTGTAAATAACATATATAAAGTGAGTTTATGTTCCCCCGGGGCTTTCCTCCAGTGGAGTGGAGAAGTCAGGGGAAATCCAGGCCTTGTTCATTTTTATAAGTGTCAACCTATCAGCATTGTCGGTGGAAAGGCGGATACGCTTATCTGTTATGATGCCACCAGCAGCACTAAATACACGCTCAGATAGAACGCTGGCGGCAGGGCAGGCCAGCACCTCCAAGGCGTAGAGTGCCAGTTCATACCACGTGTCCAGCTTGGACACCCAGTAGTTGTAAGGCACAGAGGGATCATTGAGGACGCTGACACGGTCTGCTATGTACTCCTTCACCATCTTCCAAAACTTTTCCCTCCTTGTGACACTAGGCTGCGCATCAGGGTGAGGGTGCTGGCGGGGTGTCATGAAGGTGTCCCACGCCTTGGAGAGTGTTGCCCTGCCTTTGTCGGAACTGCTGTGTGCTCCCCTTTTCTCCCCTTCTCGGTTGGCCAAGGTAGCACGTACTCTGCCGCCAGCGTTGTCAGATGGAAAATTTTGGAGCAATTTTTCAACAAGAACCTTCTGGTATTGCACCAGTTTGCTTGTTCTCTCCACCGGAGGAATGAGAGATGAGAAATTCTCTTTGTAGCGGGGGTCCAGAAGGGTGAACACCCAGTAATCCGTGTTGTCTAAAATGTGTATAACGCGTGGGTCACGGGAAAGGCAGCCTAACATAAAGTCAGCCATGTGTGCCAGAGTACCAACAGTCAAGATTTCGCTGTCCTCACCAGGAGGATGACTCTCAATCTCCTCATCCTCTTCCTCCTCTTCTGCCCACCCACGCTGAAGAGATGGAACTAAAGTTCCATGGCTACCCTCTGTAGTGGAGGCAACCGTGTCTTCCTCCTCCTCCTCCTCCTCCTCCGCCTCCTCCAATTGTCGCTGAGAAGACGAAGTGAGGGTGCTCTGGCTATCACCTTGTGTAAGCTCTTCCTCCCGCATTTCCACCTCTTCCACATGCAAAGCGTCAGTTTTAATTGTGA
Source organism: Rhinophrynus dorsalis (assembly GCA_037306005.1). Classification (NCBI taxonomy): domain Eukaryota; kingdom Metazoa; phylum Chordata; class Amphibia; order Anura; family Rhinophrynidae; genus Rhinophrynus; species Rhinophrynus dorsalis. Next base: position 118,018,380 of record CM074727.1, on the reverse strand, counting down.
GCAGCGAGCGTTTCAGTAGACACAGAAGTGGGATGGTTACACTGATAATAGCGTTATCGCCGCTCACCATCTGTGTCGATTCCTCAAAATTGCGTAAAACCTCACAGAGGTCTGACATCCATTCCCACTCCTCACTTCTGATTACAGGAAGTTGAACGGAGAGGCGACGACCGTGTAACAGCTGGTACTCCACTACTGCCCTCTGCTGCTCACAAAGCCGGGCCAACATGTGGAAGGTGGAGTTCCAGCGCGTGCTCACGTCACACAGCAGCCGGTGAGCTGGCAATTGTAAGCGCTGCTGCAGCTTCAACAGGCCGGCTGAAGCTGTAGATGACTTACGGAAATGTGCACACACGCGGCGCACCTTGGTCAAGAGATCATGCACATTGGGGTAGGTTTTTAGAAATCGCTGATCCACTAAATTAAATACATGCGCTAGGCATGGTACGTGTGTGAGCTTGCCGAGCTCCAAAGCCGCCACCAAGTTACGCCCATTATCACACACAACCATGCCTGGTTGCAGGTTGAGTGGCGAGAGCCACTGCTCGGTCTGGTGACTAATCCCCTGCAACAGCTCTGAGGCCGTGTGCTGTTCGTCCCCAAGGCAGATCAGCTTCAGCACGGCCTGTTGACGCTTCCCCACTGCAGTGCTACACTGCTTCCAGCTACCGGCTGATGGGGGAGTGGCGCTGCGTGCAGAGAATTCGGAGGTGGAAACGGAGGAGGAGGAGCCAATAACGTAGGTGCTGGCGGAAACCCTGATGGAGGTAGGGCCCGCAATCCTCGGCGTGGGTAGCACCCGTGCCATCCCAGGGTCCGAGTCGCTCCCAGCCTCCACGACATTCACCCAGTGTGCCGTCAGGGAAATGTAGCGTCCCTGGCCACAAGCACTTGTCCATGTGTCAGTCGTTAAGTGGACCTTCCCAGTAACTGCGTTGGTCAGGGCACGGGTGATGTTACGGGACACATGGTGGTGTAATGCGGGGATGGCACACCGGGAAAAGTAGTGGCGGCTGGGGACCGCGTACCGAGGGACAGCTGCTGCCATCAGGCTGCGGAAGGACTCAGTCTCCACAAGCCTAAATGGCAGCATTTCGATGGCCAGTAATTTGGAAAGGTGTGAGGTTAGTGCTATGGCCTGTGGGTGGGTGGCTGGGTATTTTCGCTTGCGCTCAAATGCCTGGGGTAACGACATTTGGACGCTGCGCTGGGACAGGGAAGTGGATGTGGTCGCTGATGGTGCTTCAGATGGTACAGGTGCAGGGCGGGAGGTATGCGGGCCTGCGCCTTCGACGTTTGATTGGCCGGCACCGAAAACAGGGGAAGAGGAGGCAGTGGTGTGGCCTGCAGACACAGATGGGCGATCCAGGCGTTCCTCCCACTTACTACGGTGCTTGGATGCCATGTGTCGGATCATGCTGGTGGTGGTGAGGTTTCTAGTGTTCATGCCTCGGCTCATTCTGGTGTGGCACAGGTTGCAAACTACAATTCTTTTGTCGTCCACACTTTCCTTAAAAAAACGCCATACCGCGGAACACCTACCCCTTGGCAAGGTAGATTTACGCAAGGGGGTGCTCCGTGGAACATTTGCGGGCCGGTTTGGTGCGGTCCGCCTTCTTTCTGTAGCCACACCACTGCCTCTTCCAGCCTGTTGCGGTGCTGCAGATGGCTCACCCTCAGGACTGCTGTCATCGCTCGGCTCTACACCTTCCCAGGTGGGGTCAGTCACCTCATCGTCCACCAAGTCCTCCTCCACTTCCTCACTCTGATCATCCTCCTCATGTCTTGATCCCACCACATACTCAGTCATTGACAACTGTATATCATCCTCCTCAACAAGGTCTTGAGACAGTAATAGTGGTTGATTTAATGGCAACTGTGTCTCATCATCATCATCATCATCCACTACTTCCTTTTACCTTAAATGCCGTTCACATCTGTCATCTTCTTGTGATTGGGTACCCTCTAGAGGTTGTGAATCAGGGCACAAGATGTCATGTTCCTCTGCAAGCGTGCTTGGAGAGAGGGTCAAATGAAGGATTGGTGATGAGACGAGCTCCTCACTATATCCCAGTGTGGGATCACTTCTTTGACCAGACCGTGTATGGTGGGAGGAAGGATGATCAGAGTGAGGATTATGTTGACCAGACTCTTGGCTACTGAGAGTGGACTTGGTGGAAGACAGGGTGGTGCTTAACCGACTGGAAGCAGTATCAGCTGACATCCAACCGACCACCTGTTCGCAGTGGTCGGACCTCGAGAGTGATGTCCTGCGACGCCCTGTAAAATGAGACATGAAGCTAGGTATGGTGGATGTCTTTCTTTCTTGTGCTCTGGCACCAGGCACAGTTTCTACGCATCCTGACCCGCGCCCTGAACTATCAGGATCACGTCCACTTCCCCGTCCCTTTTTACCCGCCTTCTTCATATTACACGGAATATGTGCTGCAAATCTGCAACTTTGCACAGTACACAGAATGTGCTGCTAAACTGGGCGACGCACACTGAATGGAATATGTGACTTTGATATTTTACAGTTTGAAGACTTAACAGTATTTTTTCCTATTCTGCAACTGTGCACAGTACACAGAATATGCTGCTAAACTGCGGCGAAGCACACTGAATGGAATATGTGACTTTGATATTTTACAGTTTGAAGACTTAACAGTATTTCTTCCTATTCTGCAACTGTGCACAGTACACAGAATGTGCTGCTAAACTGGGCGACGCACACTGAATGGAATATGTGACTTTGATATTTTACAGTTTGAAGACTTAACAGTATTTCTTCCTATTCTGCAACTGTGCACAGTACACAGAATGTGCTGCTAAACTGGGCGACGCACACTGAATGGAATATGTGACTTTGATATTTTACAGTTTGAAGACTTAACAGTATTTCTTCCTATTCTGCAACTGTGCACAGTACACAGAATATGCTGCTAAACTGGGCGACGCACACTGAATGGAATATGTGACTTTGATATTTTACAGTTTGAAGACTTAACAGTATTTCTTCCTATTCTGCAACTGTGCACAGTACACAGAATATGCTGCTAAACTGCGGCGAAGCACACTGAATGGAATATGTGACTTTGATATTTTACAGTTTGAAGACTTAACAGTATTTCTTCCTATTCTGCAACTGTGCACAGTACACAGAATGTGCTGCTAAACTGGGCGACGCACACTGAATGGAATATGTGACTTTGATATTTTACAGTTTGAAGACTTAACAGTATTTCTTCCTATTCTGCAACTGTGCACAGTACACAGAATATGCTGCTAAACTGGGCGACGCACACTGAATGGAATATGTGACTTTGATATTTTACAGTTTGAAGACTTAACAGTATTTCTTCCTATTCTGCAACTGTGCACAGTACACAGAATATGCTGCTAAACTGCGGCGAAGCACACTGAATGGAATATGTGACTTTGATATTTTACAGTTTGAAGACTTAACAGTATTTCTTCCTATTCTGCAACTGTGCACAGTACACAGAATGTGCTGCTAAACTGGGCGACGCACACTGAATGGAATATGTGACTTTGATATTTTACAGTTTGAAGACTTAACAGTATTTCTTCCTATTCTGCAACTGTGCACAGTACACAGAATGTGCTGCTAAACTGGGCGACGCACACTGAATGGAATATGTGACTTTGATATTTTACAGTTTGAAGACTTAACAGTATTTCTTCCTATTCTGCAACTGTGCACAGTACACAGAATGTGCTGCTAAACTGGGCGACGCACACTGAATGGAATATGTGACTTTGATATTTTACAGTTTGAAGACTTAACAGTATTTCTTCCTATTCTGCAACTGTGCACAGTACACAGAATGTGCTGCTAAACTGGGCGACGCACACTGAATGGAATATGTGACTTTGATATTTTACAGTTTGAAGACTTAACAGTATTTTTTCCTATTCTGCAACTGTGCACAGTACACAGAATATGCTGCTAAACTGCGGCGAAGCACACTGAATGGAATATGTGACTTTGATATTTTACAGTTTGAAGACTTAACAGTATTTCTTCCTATTCTGCAACTGTGCACAGTACACAGAATGTGCTGCTAAACTGCGGCGACGCACACTGAATGGAATATGTGACTGATATTTTACAGTTTGAACACTTAACAGAATGTGCTCTAATCTGCAACTTTGCACACTAAACAGAATGTGCTCTAATCTGCAACTTTGCACACTAAACAGAATGTGCTCTAATCTGCAACTTTGCACACTAAACAGAATGTGCTCTAATCTGCAACTTTGCACACTAAACAGAATATATGAAATTTTTTTTTTTTTGTTTTTTTTCCCCCCACACAAAATAAACTGCTGCCCCCACACACAGTAGTCCTAAAAAGGACTTTTGGGTCTTTTTTTTTTTTTCAACAACACTTTTCTTCTCCCTACACTGACTTTCCCTTCCTATCCTCATCTCTCCCTGGCTAAGACTGAGCCGAACTCGCTGGTCAGGTGCTATACAGCACCCGACCACGGGTTCTGGCCAGCCAATCAGTGTAATGCCAGCAGCCAACATGGCTGCTGGCATTACACTTATGTCAGAGCCTCCCTGCACGTTTATTGGCTGCGCAGCAGCCGCGAAACGTGCGGGGAGTAGACCCGAACATGGCGGGCGAGCACATGCGGTACTCGTACGAGTACCGCCATGTACCGAGCAGAGCGATGCTCGAGCCGATCCGAGCATCGGCCGAGCATGCTCGCTCAACACTAATCAGGTCACATGCTTAGAATCACCCTTAAGTGTGAAGGTATGGAGAATGTATGTAATTCTGGTAGTTATAATAGGAATATATTGAAAGGCACATTATAATATTGAGCTCTTAAAAACCCCTTTAAGCCACTGCTCCTCATGCCAGGTCTTCCTAGGGCGGTTTCTGGTACTCTGTGTTCTCCTTGTTCTGTGGACCCCACACAACCTCAGCCAATGAGTAACAGCCTGCATAGGTTAAGATCTTAATCTCATAAATGAGTTCAGTCCATTCTTCTATTCAAGTTGTTTTAGACTATTGGTCCCAGGGTGATCCTGTGTCCCCCAAATGGCACTTTATCAGCTTTACAGAAGGTGATGCCCCCATAGCTCAGGATTCCTCTGCTGAGGAAGGGGAATCTGAAGCAGATGACCTGTATTTGTTAGGGATTCTTTTGAGGACATCCCAGATTCTCTTGCTGAGAGTCTCTTATTTAGTCTTGGAAACCCTTAAGGTGTCAGAGGCCTCAGATTCTAGATATCCTTCCCCAGGTAGTTTTAAGAGAAATAATGGAGGAAGACAGACAGGAGTCTATTCCTTCTTTAGCGTATCTCTCTCCTGTACCTTTTTTCTGCTGAGGCTTTAGAGCAGAGGTCTACCCCCCCCCCCCCCCCACACACACACACACACACACGCACCCTCCACTCTCCCCAACCTGCATTGGGCACCAATTTCTCACCTGCCTAAGAATACAATTTATCAGCTGGCAGATGCCGTGGCACTTAAATATCAGGAGTATACGGGGCCCTAATCCCCATATCAATACATCCAAAGTACTGAAAAAATGTGTTTAAAGGGATAGTAATACTTCATTTTATCTTTATTTTATTTTGTAAGCATTAAAAAAACATGAAGAATGATATAAGTCTTATCTCTCAAACCTTTATGGTTTAAGAGATATTCACAAGCAAAGTTTCCCCCTCCCGCCCCTTTTTCCTAGTGTAAGCAATCTCTTCTCAGATGTGAATCTGGTTGTAAGACCAGACAGATAACAGAAGGGGACAGTCTTCTTTGTATAAAAATAATGAAAGCCCTTCCCCCCTTGACAAGTTTTTCAGTTTTTTCCCTTATGTTAATTGAAGATTGTCCCTCTCTGCAGTCTATCTGGGCACCTCCCTTCTGATCTAGCTGAACGGGGGGGGGGGATACTTTGCTTGTGAACATCTCTTAAAATATAAAGGTTTGAGAGATAAGACTTCTATCGTTCTTCATTTTTTTTAATGCCTACAAAATAAAATAAAGATAAAACGAAGTATTACTATCCCTTTAAGAGGGAAAATTAAAAAATAATGGTTATTGAACCTGTGCAATGTAGTTCCTATGTCTTGATGTACTGAATTGGAACTTTCTGTAAAGAAACATGAATATCAACGCTATACATACTTTTTTTGTTAAAACCTCTAAAACATGATGAAACTACAGAGGGTACCAAGTAAGTGAGTTTTGTAATACCTACATATAACAAATAGTAATGTGTGACTGAGATCAGACATGTGAGACTTGTGGATATCTCTTAAACCATAAAGGTTTGAGAGATAACACTTATATTGTTCTTCATGTTTTTTTAATGCCTACAAAATAAAATAAAGATAAAACGAAGTATTACTATCCCTTTAATGTAACAAAAATTAACCCTATGAGTGCCAGCGGGGTATGCAACGCGTTGCAGAGCATTGTATTTCTCACTGGTTCTCATAGGGTTAATCCCACTAAAGCTAACACCATCCCCTGAAAACAAACACTTGTAAGCCTGTTGTCCAGCAGGGTCTTAAGCACCCTGGTCATCCACTGAAAGTCTCCTTTGATCTTCGATCTTCCATTATCTTCTTATCTTCATTCTTCTCATCTTTTTTCTTATCATCTTATCTTCTTCGTCTTCTGAAAACCAATGCCTCTATAAATAAAAAAAATAAAACATGAATTGCAACCCAAAGATTTGCCGTAACTGTACGCTACAGAACATAGCAAAATCACCCCCCATCCCCCAAGATACCTCTTGGGTCGTTGCCCAAACCACACTCAGGGACATTTGAACAGAAACTAGCTTCTCTGTTCCAAATGGTTCTCATGCTATAATTGGCTGAGATGTGAGGTTACACACCTCCCAGCCAATCCGCATCATCCCTACTGATAATGTATTCCAAACATACAGATTCCATTGACAATGACAATGGTTACACACTGCTATGTAACAGGGCTCATCAATGGTGGTCCACACAGCTTCTGAAAACTACAACCCTCCCCATCCTATGTTCACAGCTGTGGGACCAGGGATGGACCAGACCTGCATAATACACCAAACAACAGCTGTTTGTAAACACCTGTTACAATAGTACTGGCATATGTTGTGTTTATGTGCTCATACAGATATATGTAGCATGATAGCTCCTGAAAACTTCATGGACATGACAGCAGATGATCATATCCTCCCCCACACCTCCAACCTTATGCAGGTACCCATTCGGTGGTGTGAAATGTTCTTCACACATGTAAAACGTTATGTCTTGTTTTTGGTGTGACTAATGTAAATGTGATACCTGAAACAGTGTCCATATGGACATACATCAAATGCATCACAGAGGGTACATGTGTAACAATGTATAACCTACATGCCACAGGTACTCAACATGTGGAACGATAGACTCTCTTGCATCACAGGTGTTAAAAGCAACATGTGGTGCACAGGTACCCTGCTCAACAGCCCCCTGTGGTGCATTGGTGTGTATATAGAATTGTCCCTCTCTCACCAATGGAGGCTAGACTATGGGCTAATGCATGTGCCAAGGAAGAGATGGGGAATTCTGATAAGGACCATGGGCACTGGGGAAACATGATTATCATCATATTTCCAGTTGTTTACAATGTTGATTTCAACCCCTTGAATGCCATGGAGCTCCCCAATGTAGTGTGCAAAAATGGGGAATTACGGTGTTCCCCAGTAATGATGTTGTGTTACACAAAACCTGCCCAGCATGTTTTGTGAACACACATCCTTCTGCATCCATGTAGCCCAAGCAATTCATCCTTCACCACTGACCCTATGGGTGGTGTGTGGTGGATGTGGTGTCTCCAACATGTCCCTGGTGGGGACTGTACTCCAGATCATGAACAAGCCACTGTGTTTCGGACTGGATATTGCTACGGAATGGCAATGAGGATTAGTGACTGAATCATACAGGACCGATGACATAAAGTGAAACCCCTTGTGTACCAGACTGCTAAATGCATCGCATACCAATTCACCTCACAACCCTCCGGTCCACAAGATATTCAAATATATGAAGCTAGGGGATCCTGCACATGCAGTCCAGGGTCCCCTATCTCTTGATACCTCCTACTGTATCTCAGGGCTATCTTTTACTTAGTCTTTAATTAGTCTGCCAACCCAGAATACACTTGGTTCCACTCACTTCATTAGCTCAGGAGAGGGGGAGACAGAGTGGCTGTAGTGGGTAGTGATACTGATTGATACACCAAACGTTAAGCACAAGGAAAATGATTATCCAGTCAGACAAAAAGATAATACATTGCATTTATTAGAGGGGTTGTACAGATTGACAGGGGTTCCACTTAAAGGGATAGTAATGTTTCATAATAAAAGCAGCTCTAATTAATCATCATAGTATTTGGACTTTGGAGAGTGTTATTTCAATTCTGTCAGAGTTATAGTTCAAGAGTAATTCAATGACAAAGTGTCCCCCTCCCGCCCCTTTTACTGATGTAACACTGCTCAGCCAGATCAGAAGGGAGGTGCTCAGGTAGATTGCAGAGAGGGACACTCTTCAATTAAGATAAGGGAAAAACCTGAAAAGCTTGTCAAGGGGGCAGGGCTTTCATTGTTCTCATAGGAAGAAGATTGTCCCCTTCTGTTATCTGTCTGGTCTATAGACTGCATTCCACATCTGAGAAGAGATTGCTTACACTAGGTAAAAGGGGCAGGAGGGGAAACTTTGCTTGTGAATATCTCTCAAACCATAAAGGATTGAGAGATAAGACGAATATCATTCTTCGTGTTTTTTTTAATGCCTACAAAATAAAATAAAGTTAAAATGAAGTATTACTATCCCTTTAATACTCACAGTATATTTTAGGTACAGCCCCAACAGAGGCAGATGTGGGGCACACAGCCCACTGCACATTCATCAGGTGCTGTCTTGCATGAAGTTTCTTTATACCTTGCAGTCTATTTCCCTTTATTTGACCAGGTGTTAAATGCCTTTTCTCAAGTTGTGCTAGTGATCCACAAGGGGCCATTTCATTACAGTAAATCTGTAGTGTTAGCTAGACTCCATGGCAGCATCACTCTGTACATCACATATACATATTATCCCTTCCATTCTGGTAAAAGGCCAACACATGCTAATACATGTAACAGAGGAAATCTATATTTGCAAGAATGGGAGAACATAGTGACAATAAAAGGGGTCACTAAAAGCAGAAAGGGTTCATTCTCAGAGTAACCACCTTTCAGTCATAGATGGGGTCTATCTAAGTTTGAATTGTAACAGCTGAAACAAGCTTTGGACAACATGCTGATCTTGGCCAACAGGATATAATCTGCTTGTTCACATTGTACATCATTCATGATATTGATCTGCTTGTACGGAGCCATGGTTGTGCTTTGTCTCAGATTGCAACTTCCATGAACCCCACACAGCCTTTGGCTGGTGGTGTATCATGGGAGTTATGGTCTCCAACAGCTGGAGAGAAACTGCTGTTGAACCATGGCCTTCATGTGCCACTAACACTTGCTACTGACATGGGTTGCTAAGAGTCATGACATTGAGTAATGCACCTTTAAAGCTAGCACATACCTACGAACATGTTACAGCCCTCTGCTCAGTTCCTCCAGGGCTAGATTCCCTCACCAGTTAAACAGTTTTTATCACTTGTTTTGGTTACTGTCAAGTGACACACTATTCACAGGTGATGTCATGCCTCCGCTGGTTGCTATTTGCTATGTGTAGGGTCTCCTGTTCAGTTTTTTAGCTCAAGTGGCAATACGATTTATTTTGCTCACTAATAGGTAGTGTGTCTGTACTTTTGTATCTTTCAGGCATAACCTTTGGTTAACCCTTCCGATGACAGTTACCCCTCTGACATTGAATGGCTTAGACATGACAGACATCTTATGTACACATGAACATAGTTCAACTCAAGCAATATTATCATCTGTTACACAGATCTCTATAATCAAGTGATAGTGTCCAGTGAAGTCATGTTGTGTGTGCATTGCATGTCACATACAACCTTGACTCTTCAGGTGCTGGGGACTGCAACTCTGTAGGCTGTAGAGAAATGTATGTGTGTTTGTGACACTATGCAGGGTGTGCCAAGTATGTCACTCACCTGTGGCTTGTGGGGTGCTATCCCCTCTGGTATCACAGCCACCTTCGATGCCTTCCACCACAGTGGAGGACAGGCTCTGCATCAAATGAAAAAGAGATACAGATAAGCCTGAAGTACTAGCACTCAGTGTTCATACATCAAATGACACATACCTCCCAACATTTCAAACTGCCAAAGAGGTACACTTGTGTTTTAGGGGGTGTGGCTGGTGGGCAGGGCATTACCAATACTTTTTTGGCTATTTCACGACCTATTGACACCTCCTTGTGTAACCTAATAATGAATTTATATCAAGACCAAAGTGTTTTATTTACACAGGCCAATTTATAAACACATATACTGATGTTTAAACAAACAATAATGTGAGTGTTATTGCTGTGGAGCAGTATGATACACATATATAAACACCACACAATCTGATCTCCTAAAAAGAGGGACATCAGGGTGGGAAAGAGGGACAGAGGGATTTGGGTCTAAAAGAGGGACTGTCCCTCCTAAAGAGGGACACTTGGGAGGTATGAATGACAGGAACTGGGATAGAACACACAATCCTAGATAATTATTTGCTAAAACGTGTGTAATGACGTAGTCATGTGCAGTAGAGACTGCTGCGCGTTCTGCAGTCATGTGCAGTAGAGACTGCCCATGACGAGGCTGATACACGGAGCTTCCAGCTCTGTATCAGGTGCGGCACGGGCAGTCTCAACTGTGCATCAGGGGCGGATTATAGGGGAATACCAGCCCAGGCATTTTTTTTTTTTTAAAGCAGCCCACTAGCTGCACCGACGTCCCTATCAACGCCCCCTTGTCGTGCCTGTGCAGCATGGGAGAGCAGACGCCAGAATATTATGTCATATCCTGGATCTTGACATTAACCCTTTGAGTGCCAGAAGGGCACACAACACATTGCAACGCAATGCGTTGCGTACCCCTCTGGCACTCAAAGGGTTAACAAGGAATGTGAAGGCTGTCACAGAGAATGCTTGTGGCAACACAGACCTCTCCTGCAAAATATCGTGGGACGGTGAGGTGAGATCCTCTGATCTCCTCCACCGACCCATGATTTAGCGGCCCACCGGGGGATGCCCGATCCCCTGATAGGACAATCCGCCCATGCTGTGCATGACTGCCCCACGACCGACTGGCAGTGGAACTGTGGCCCGTGTAACGGGCTCTTCAACTAGTAAAAAATAAAACTTTACTTTTATTAAATCTATATATATAAAAGAATAAGCCTAATTGCATAATTTATGGTACCTCACACACAGAACATAATTTATGTCTCCTCAGAAAACAAACACACATTGAACAGAATGCCTCATTACATAATTTATGTCTCATTAGGAGACACAACTCCTATTGGCTGATTCAGTGGGGACTTTACTGCTCCCATTGGGTGATTCAATGGGGGCATGTTTATCATACAGGGAGTTGGCACGCCCCCTCCAGCCCGCCCACCACTATCCAACTGACAAAAAAAAATATAGCTGCCACTCGCTCCTGAAGTAGGGGATATCAGTAACTTCTCCTGGTCCACACACACTCTCTCACTCAGGATCATGACCCCACAAACACACTGTTTCACCTCCCACAGATAACTGTAACCCTCCATACACTCTGTTTCAGTATGAGGGTGTAATGTTTCCATAAAATACAAACTCAGAGATAGACTTAATAGCAACTCTTATTTAACTCTTTTCATCTCTTCAGTCAACCTCACTGTCTGTTTTCAACTGTCACTCCTCCACTTCCTGATTCCCGCCCTTTTTCCTTAAAGGGAGAGAGATGCTTTGTACAGAGGGCAAGCCTCAAACACCACTATTTGTTCCCTCAGCATATTGCTACGCTGCCTCAGCTGAAGAGCCACCATGTGTTATATTGCTATGTTACAATAACTTAACCCTTTGAGTGCCAGAGGGGTACACAACACATTGCAAAGGAGGAGTTATTGCTCCCATTGGGTGATTCAATGGGGGAGTGATTGAAATCATGCAGGGAGTTGGCCTGCCCCCACTATCCAGCCCGCCCAACACTATCCAAGTAACTGAAGAAACAAAATGGCTGCCACTCGCTCCTACACCACAGACACAAACACATCAGACAAAAAGCACACACACACTCACATACACTCAATCACACACACTCAATCACTCTCACGCACACTCAATCATAAACAATCATACACACTCACAATAATTCGCACACTCACACTCTCTCACTCACACTCTCACTCACAAATTCACTCACACTCAATCACACACACAATCACACACACTCAATCACACACACATTCTCACACACTCTCACTCACACACTCAAACACACTCACACTCTCACTCACACTCTCTCATTCATACTCTCACTCAATCACACACACTCTCACTCACACACTCTCTCTCACTCACACTCTCTCACTCACTCTCATACACCCTCTCACTCACACTCACTCACACTCACATACTCTCACTCAATCACACACACACTCACTAACACACTCACGCAATCACTCACATGCAATCACTCACACGCAATCACACGCACTCACTCACTCACACTCACTCACACACCGGGAACCAGCAGGATCCACCTTCCACCATAGTCTCACTCACACTCACTCACACCCCGGGAGCCAGCACGATCCACCTTCTACCATAGTATGTGCAATTACCACATGCATTTCAACTACATGAATGAATGCCACTCACACACACTCACTCACACCCCAGGAGCCAGCACGATCCACCTTCCACCATAGTATGTGCAATTACCACACACATTTCAGCTATATGAATGAATGTCACAGTGGAGGCATAAGTACAAACACAAACTCATTACAATGACACATAAGTCACCCCCTTATGACTCACTTCTGTGTGTGTGTGTGTGTGTGTGTGTGTGTGCCTGTGTGTTCACACACTCTCACTCACACACTCACACACACACACTCACTCACACACACACTCACACACACACTCTCACACACACTCTCTCACTCACATTCTCTCACTCACACTCTCAATCACACACTCACACTCTCTCACTCACTCTCATACACCCTCTCACACACTCTCAATTACACACACACTCACTCACACACACTCACTAACACACTCACGCAGTCACTCACATGCAGCCACTCACTCTCACACTCACTCGCTCACACTCATTCACACCCCGGGAGCCAGCACGATCCATCTTCCACCATAGTCTCACTCACTCATTCACACCCCGGGAGCCAGCACGATCCACCTTCTACCATAGTATGTGCAATTACCACATGCATTTCAACTACATGAATGAATGCCACTCACTCACACACACTCACTCACACACCGGGAGCCAGCACAATCCACCTTCCACCATAGTATGTGCAATCACCACATGCATTTCAACTATTTGAATGAATGCCACAGTGCAGACATAAGTACAAACACAAACTCATTACAATGACACATAACTCACCCCCTTATGACTCACTTCTGTGTGTGTGTCTCTGTGCGTGCCTGTGTGTTCCTCACTGTGTGTGTTGCATGTCTGTATCACACTCTATGGGTCTGTATGTTGTGCACTGCATGTATGTGTGTATGACTGTGTCGCTCTTTATGCATCTTAGAGCATGCATTTGCATTTGCGTGTGTGTCTCTGTGTGTGTTTGTCTTGCATCCGTGTGTGTGTGCATTAATTCCCTATATATCCTGATGGGCAGCGCCGTCCCACATTCCTAGTAAATATCTAAAAAAAAAAAAAATGTGAATCAGAGAAACATATTATATGCTGGTCCAAAATACTGGCTTGCCATGCTATCTACATATGAATGAGCAACACACCATCTAAAAAGTGAGTAAAACAAATCGTCTTGAGCTAAAAAAAAAAATGTGAAGTATAAATTAGCCAACCTGAAACACAGATTCCAACTTGCCACTAATAGATATGTGGGTAATCACTCAGTACAACAAGAATACTAATGTGCAGGGGAGAAGGCAAATACATTCAAGTGGCCCATTTCTATTATCGTTCCAGCCCACCCCCTTTTGTTAATTTTAAAATTGGCATTAATGTTGTGACGTAAGTCAAGTGATACCACATAGCTTACAGTTGAAATGGGGCTACACTAGTGCGCCACTACAAAGCTTACAATTTAAGTAAAGCTTACTGTCAGAGACTTTGTCCTGGGGGAGCATACAGGGTTAATTATAATTGTAGAAATTAGCTGAAATTCTGTTTAAAATGTGTTCAAATTATCTCCTGTTAAAATAGTTAGGGGCCTCTATGAGGGAAAAATAACTAAATGACATTTATGGTGATAAAGTGGGTTTTGCCAGACATTCTTAGTGTCTTATCTTATGAGAAAAATCCTCCCCTATGAAAACGTCTGGGAAAATTGACAGATTTATATGACGTTTAATGCCCTCTTACATACATCATTGATGACATAAAAGCTGATTATATGTAAGAAATTAAGTAGAGTAAGAGCTCCACCTAGAGTCTTGAGAGCATTATGACTGGGATTATCCACATTCCTTGAATAATTAGGGATATATTAATATCCAATCAGGGCAGACCGGTGATGTCACGGTATAATGAGATGGATCTTTGTCCAATCATTGGAAAAAGGTGGGGATAACTGATAAGGAAAAATTTGTCAATATAATGCAAATACTCTTAGTTAAGTGGGCTCTTTGTGACTTCCTGAATAAGAACTTCTGGATGATTCCTGACAAAAGAAGGCTTTGCTGATTAAATTCCTGATCCTGCCATATCACAGAGAAATACAAAGAAACTTTGATTGGTAACTATATCATTTATTCATTTAGATTCATTTAATCCAGAATTTCACAATTTTTCTTCTGTTTGAAGAAACTATAGTTTTATAATTGTCTGAAGTGGACTGGCCAACCATTTGGGATAATTTATAATAAGCTAGATTTAGCTATTAAATTCTGGAAGTAACAGAATCTATATATATACTTATTTATTATATCTTGCCAATCAGTGTAATACAGTATATAGCGTGGGTTATTTATATTAGCTAATATAAGTCTTGGTATTCCTAGAGTAATATTTTGTGGTTCTGGGAAGATTATAATAGTTAAGATTTGATATAGGATATTCTTTGAATCCAGTTATTAACCCTTTAACCGCTATTTGTCTGTTGTTAGTGGTGTTTTCTTTGGAATTCTCTGTATATGTACCAGGTTTATATTTTGTAATTGAAGGTTAACTTAATAGACAAAATAACTTCTGGGTGTGGCATCTGTTTTAAACGTGTGGATTAACCCTAGGAGTGCCTATAGGTTTTATATATATTGCTGTAGTCAAAATTATGATAAATTGTCGCATGAAGTAATTTTAAGTAGATTATTTGTGTGATTTGGATTGACTATATTAATTGCAATTTATATATTTTATTCAGAGGTATTCAATATTGAATTCAGTAGATAATTAAATTATAGTGATTTAATTCTGGGATTTTATTCCAGTTATTCCCTAAATTTAATTATTATTGATATATGATACAAGGAATTGTTAGAGGAATTATTTAATTCATCTCACAATACCCCTTACATCATAATTGGCATAGTCTATACAGTTTCTGGGGCAGAGGTATTAAGAGACCTTGCAGCCAACTGTATTATATTAATTGTAACAATCAATTAACCTATTCTATGCTGCTGAATGCAATTATTGTTATTATACCTCTGAATATACCTATGTGTGGTTAACCCTTGCACCACTGGTAATCTTTATGATAAATAGTGTGGGTTGATTTTCTATGTACCTATTATAATTGCTAGTCACTTATATATTTCATTGTTGCTGATACTTGTATATATATATTGTATTTTAATAAAATATATATATTTTTGCACAAATATGAAGGATTGATTCTTGTGATCAATTCGTTACTGTGAAGTAGCGTGTCAGTACATATTAAAGATAAAGTTCTCGAATTATTTTATATTGTCATTTGCCTATTTAAGTGAAGAAATCCAACCTGAGTGGTTCTCTGTTTTAACCCTTTGGATACCTTCATATAAATAGCCCGACATTACCTAGTGATACTATAGAGCTTACAAGGGAAATGGTTTATGCTACTAGTTTAGCTCAATTTGGATTGTGGTGTCATTTATGTAGCCCCATTTCAATTGTAAGCTCTGTGGTATCACTAGTGTAGCTCCATTTACAGCAGCAATCAGGAGATTTAGTGAGGTGCAGTGGCCTACCACCCCAAACATATCACCAGCCCAGGGGGCAATTATGCCCCACTGCCCCCCAGGCCAGCCCTCCCCTACTAATGTGTGATACCAGGGGGGTTATTCTGGCTTACCATACCTCCCAAGTGTCCCTCTTTAGGAGGGACAGTCCCTCTTTTAGACCCAAATCCCTCTGTCCCTCTTTCTCACCCTGATGTCCCTCTTTTTAGGAGATCAGACTGAGTGGTGTGTAGATAAGTGTATCATATTGTTCTACAGCAATATAACTTGCATTATTGTTTGTTTAAATGTCACTATATGTGTTTATAAATTAGTTTGTGTAAATAAAATACTTTGGTCTTGTTATAAGTCATTTATTAGGTTACACAAGGAGGTGTCAATAGGTCATGAAATAGCCTAAAAATCCCCTGTAATGCCCCGCCCACCAGCCCCACCCCCAGCAACACCCCCTAAAACACAAGTGTCCCTCTTGGGCAATTTGAAATGTTGGGAGGTATGCTTGCCAATGGAAACATAATTGCTCACATGTATAGATAAAACATACCAAGGCATAAATACCAATCCCAAAACCATACAAGCATATCAATTACAACTTGCAACTTAAAAAAATCAGTAAGTAATTCATTAGGATACTAGACGGCTCAAGCATGTCAATTCCAACTTACAACTTAGAGGACAAGAAGGAATTAATTGATGTGCTAGACGGCTCATGTGAAATGCCGGGACGTTTATTATGGCTTGCCACTAGAAACTGAGTTGTTCATCTATATGGATAAACAATGCAGGGGCATCAGTTCCAATGTGCCATAAAAAGTTATTAAAAGGAATTGTCTGTTTCAGCAATCTCTCAATAAATTATATGTCGTACTAGTTGAAGAGCCCGTTACACAGGCCACAGTGCCGGCCGGTCACGGTGCAGTCATGTGCAGTGGAGACTACCTGGACCAAGAGCAGCCGTCTCTACTGCGCATGACGGCTTGTGACAAACTTTAGCAAATTATTATATAGGATGGTCGATCAAAGCAAATATGAAAATGGCAAATGTTATAATGATAAGAACAGCTGGAAGCAGCTGTATGAGAGAAACATATTGTGGACAGAGAGAAAAGCACCTTTACTGCACACTCCAATAGTCGATATAAACTGACAACAAATTACAGAAACATTATTCAAACAAATTCAATAGATTGGAGCGCTAAGCTATGGTAAGAAGAGACAATGACACCATGTTGATGAGGGGGGGCAAGGGGGACCCCAGGCCAGCCCATCCAGCCCCTTTATTTATATGGAGGGGGTGATTGTAGGGGGGGCAAGGGGGGCATTTGCCCCCCCTACAATCACCCCCTCCATATAAACAAAGGGGCTGAATGGGCTGGCCTGGGGGTCATATTATGGCTTTGCCCCCGCCCACGGAAACATTTCTACGGACACCACTGTTGACACGTATTTGGCTATGACAGCTTTCTAAAGGCAAAATGTGGGAGGCTGAGCTCTCCCGGATGTGGTTTATATCTCATATCTCAACCACAGAAATGTGAGTGTAATATAATTAACATCTTAACGACTGGGGATGTGCCAGGGACGTCACGCCTGTCCTGGCGTTAAGGACTGTGACGGTCCTGGCAGGTAAATGAAGTATATGATCGCATCGGTATATGGTCCTCTAGAGCAACCCACCCCCGGACTGCGCTGTCCTTAAGGGGTTAAGGTACCTATGATACAACATATAAACATTACTCAAATCCAATGAGCTATATAATGTGACTGCGAGTCACTAAAAGGAATATATGCCATAGACCTTGCATAAATAATCTATATGGCAATGATGTATATCTGAATTAACATATAACGGGCAAAATTCCCTAGGATGGAAATAATATACAGAAAAAAGTTGGTGATAAAATAGACAATAAGCATAATAAAATCCATATTTATGTCTTTAATTAATTCATTAGAGGAAATTAAAAATGTAGATGTAACTCCCAGATATATGTAATTTGTGTGAAATGTAATTAAATATTTAATGTGTAACAATGATTTTCGTTTTTTAAATTATATATTTAATTTGCATTAAAAAAGTACTTCAGACCTCAAGAGGGGTATCATGACCCCTCATGACACCCCCCTAGCATGGGGGCGACAATTGCCCCCTTTATTAAAGAGCATATATGCTTTTTAACCCTTTGAGTGCCAGAGGGGTACGGAACACATTGGTTTGCAATGCGTTCCGTACCCCTCTGGTACTCAAAAGTTTAATTAATAGTTATTCGCTCCCTTCCCTTTTCTGCTTGACAAGCTGTAAAGCTGTCAGAAGCTGATTCTGGTTCCGGGATCAGATGGAGGTTCTTCAGCAGAGCCGACATAGCGATACCTAAAAATAAATCCTTCATCGGAATGGTCTACTGTATAATGTGTGCCTGGTTTGCAAGCACACGTTGTAGACCATTCTGATGACGTATTTATCTTTAGATATCGTTATATCGGCGCTGCTGAAGAGCTGCATCTGGTCAAGCAACCAGAATCTGCTTCTGACAGCTTTACAGCTTGTCAAGCAGAACGGGGAAGGAGCGAGAACTTTATTTTCCTATATCACTCAAACCATAACGGTTTGAGAGATACGAATAAGTGCAAATACACTTTTTTAAATTGTATCTATCATATAGGTAATACTTTTTACCGACATTACTATCCCTTTAACACGTGTTACTAGCCACCGCATGGAACTGCATTACAAATTCAACTTCTCTAAAATTGTTTCCTATGGGTGCATATTTAGTACCATCGGTAGTTTTAAAGGGATAGTAATGTTTCATAATAAAAGCAGCTCCAATTAATCTTCATAGTATTTGGGCCATGGAGAGTTTTTATTTCAATACTGTCAGAGCTTTAGTTCAAGAGTAACTGAATGATAAAGTATCCCACTCCCTCCCCTTTTACTGATGTAACACTGCTCAACTCAGAGTAGCAAGGTGTCCAAGTGGATTGCAGAGAGGGACAATCTTCAATTAGCATAAGGGAAAAGCCTGAAAAACCTGTCAAAGGGGGTTCATTGTTCTCACAATAAGAAGATTGTCCCTTGCTGTGATCTGTCTGGTCTTAAGACCAGATTTCACATCTGAGGTGAGCAGTGTTACACTAGATAAAGTTCTCGGATTATTTTATATTGTCATTTGCCTATTTAAGTGAAGAAATCCAACCTGAGTGGTTCTCTGTTTTAACCCTTTGGATACCTTCATATAAATAGCCCGACATTACCTAGTGATACTATAGAGCTTACAAGGGAAATGGTTTATGCTACTAGTTTAGCTCAATTTGGATTGTGGTGTCATTTATGTAGCCCCATTTCAATTGTAAGCTCTGTGGTATCACTAGTGTAGCTCCATTTACAGCAGCAATCAGGAGATTTAGTGAGGTGCAGTGGCCTACCACCCCAAACATATCACCAGCCCAGGGGGCAATTATGCCCCCCTGCCCCCCAGGCCAGCCCTCCCCTACTAATGTGTGATACCAGGGGGGTTATTCTGGCTTACCATACCTCCCAAGTGTCCCTCTTTAGGAGGGACAGTCCCTCTTTTAGACCCAAATCCCTCTGTCCCTCTTTCCCACCCTGATGTCCCTCTTTTTAGGAGATCAGACTGAGTGGTGTGTAGATAAGTGTATCATATTGTTCTACAGCAATATAACTTGCATTATTGTTTGTTTAAATGTCACTATATGTGTTTATAAATTAGTTTGTGTAAATAAAATACTTTGGTCTTGTTATAAGTCATTTATTAGGTTACACAAGGAGGTGTCAATAGGTCATGAAATAGCCTAAAAATCCCCTGTAATGCCCCGCCCACCAGTCCCACCCC
Organism: Rhinophrynus dorsalis; assembly: GCA_037306005.1. Lineage (NCBI taxonomy): Eukaryota > Metazoa > Chordata > Amphibia > Anura > Rhinophrynidae > Rhinophrynus > Rhinophrynus dorsalis. Next base: position 117,998,175 of record CM074727.1, on the reverse strand, counting down.
CAGCAACACCCCCTAAAACACAAGTGTCCCTCTTGGGCAATTTGAAATGTTGGGAGGTATGCTTGCCAATGGAAACATAATTGCTCACATGTATAGATAAAACATACCAAGGCATAAATACCAATCCCAAAACCATACAAGCATATCAATTACAACTTGCAACTTAAAAAAAATCAATAAGTAATTCATTAGGATACTAGACGGCTCAAGCATGTCAATTCCAACTTACAACTTAGAGGACAAGAAGGAATTAATTGATGTGCTAGACGGCTCATGTGAAATGCCGGGACGTTTATTATGGCTTGCCACTAGAAACTGAGTTGTTCATCTATATGGATAAACAATGCAGGGGCATCAGTTCCAATGTGCCATAAAAAGTTATTAAAAGGAATTGTCTGTTTCAGCAATCTCTCAATAAATTATATGTCGTACTAGTTAAAGAGCCCGTTACACAGGCCACAGTGCCGGCTGGTCACGGTGCAGTCATGTGCAGTGGAGACTACCTGGACCAAGAGTAGCCGTCTCTACTGCGCATGACGGCTTGTGACAAACTTTAGCAAATTATTATATAGGATGGTCGATCAAAGCAAATATGAAAATGCCAAATGTTATAATGATAAGAACAGCTGGAAGCAGCTGTATGAGAGAAACATATTGTGGACAGAGAGAAAAGCACCTTTACTGCACACTCCAATAGTCGATATAAACTGACAACAAATTACATAAACATTATTCAAACAAATTCAATAGATTGGAGCGCTAAGCTATGGTAAGAAGAGACAATGACACCATGTTGATGAGGGGGGGCAAGGGGGACCCCAGGCCAGCCCATCCAGCCCCTTTGTTTATATGGAGGGGGTGATTGTAGGGGGGGCAAGGGGGGCATTTGCCCCCCCTACAATCACCCCCTCCATATAAACAAAGGGGCTGAATGGGCTGGCCTGGGGGTCATATTATGGCTTTGCCCCCGCCCACGGAAACATTTCTACGGACACCACTGTTGACACGTATTTGGCTATGACAGCTTTCTAAAGGCAAAATGTGGGAGGCTGAGCTCTCCCGGATGTGGTTTATATCTCATATCTCAACCACAGAAATGTGAGTGTAATATAATTAACATCTTAACGACTGGGGATGTGCCAGGGACGTCACGCCTGTCCTGGCGTTAAGGACTGTGACGGTCCTGGCAGGTAAATGAAGTATATGATTGCATCGGTATATGGTCCTCTAGAGCAACCCACCCCCGGACTGCGCTGTCCTTAAGGGGTTAAGGTACCTATGATACAACATATAAACATTACTCAAATCCAATGAGCTATATAATGTGACTGCGAGTCACTAAAAGGAATATATGCCATAGACCTTGCATAAATAATCTATATGGCAATGATGTATATCTGAATTAACATATAACGGGCAAAATTCCTTAGGATGGAAATAATATACAGAAAAAAGTTGGTGATAAAATAGACAATAAGCATAATAAAATCCATATTTATGTCTTTAATTAATTCATTAGAGGAAATTAAAAATGTAGATGTAACTCCCAGATATATGTAATTTGTGTGAAATGTAATTAAATATTTAATGTGTAACAATGATTTTCGTTTTTTAAATTATATATTTAATTTGCATTAAAAAAGTACTTCAGACCTCAAGAGGGGTATCATGACCCCTCATGACACCCCCCTAGCATGGGGGCGACAATTGCCCCCTTTATTAAAGAGCATATATGCTTTTTAACCCTTTGAGTGCCAGAGGGGTACGGAACACATTGGTTTGCAATGCGTTCCGTACCCCTCTGGTACTCAAAAGTTTAATTAATAGTTATTCGCTCCCTTCCCTTTTCTGCTTGACAAGCTGTAAAGCTGTCAGAAGCTGATTCTGGTTCCGGAATCAGATGGAGGTTCTTCAGCAGAGCCGACATAGCGATACCTAAAAATAAATCCTTCATCGGAATGGTCTACTGTATAATGTGTGCCTGGTTTGCAAGCACACGTTGTAGACCATTCTGATGACGTATTTATCTTTAGATATCGTTATATCGGCGCTGCTGAAGAGCTGCATCTGGTCAAGCAACCAGAATCTGCTTCTGACAGCTTTACAGCTCGTCAAGCAGAACGGGGAAGGAGCGAGAACTTTATTTTCCTATATCACTCAAACCATAACGGTTTGAGAGATACGAATAAGTGCAAATACACTTTTTTAAATTGTATCTATCATATAGGTAATACTTTTTACCGACATTACTATCCCTTTAACACGTGTTACTAGCCACCGCATGGAACTGCATTACAAATTCAACTTCTCTAAAATTGTTTCCTATGGGTGCATATTTAGTACCATCGGTAGTTTTAAAGGGATAGTAGTGTTTCATAATAAAAGCAGCTCCAATTAATCTTCATAGTATTTGGGCCATGGAGAGTTTTTATTTCAATACTGTCAGAGCTTTAGTTCAAGAGTAACTGAATGATAAAGTATCCCACTCCCTCCCCTTTTACTGATGTAACACTGCTCAACTCAGAGTAGCAAGGTGTCCAAGTGGATTGCAGAGAGGGACAATCTTCAATTAGCATAAGGGAAAAGCCTGAAAAACCTGTCAAAGGGGGTTCATTGTTCTCACAATAAGAAGATTGTCCCTTGCTGTGATCTGTCTGGTCTTAAGACCAGATTTCACATCTGAGGTGAGCAGTGTTACACTAGATAAAGTTCTCGGATTATTTTATATTGTCATTTGCCTATTTAAGTGAAGAAATCCAACCTGAGTGGTTCTCTGTTTTAACCCTTTGGATACCTTCATATAAATAGCCCGACATTACCTAGTGATACTATAGAGCTTACAAGGGAAATGGTTTATGCTACTAGTTTAGCTCAATTTGGATTGTGGTGTCATTTATGTAGCCCCATTTCAATTGTAAGCTCTGTGGTATCACTAGTGTAGCTCCATTTACAGCAGCAATCAGGAGATTTAGTGAGGTGCAGTGGCCTACCACCCCAAACATATCACCAGCCCAGGGGGCAATTATGCCCCCCTGCCCCCCAGGCCAGCCCTCCCCTACTAATGTGTGATACCAGGGGGGTTATTCTGGCTTACCATACCTCCCAAGTGTCCCTCTTTAGGAGGGACAGTCCCTCTTTTAGACCCAAATCCCTCTGTCCCTCTTTCCCACCCTGATGTCCCTCTTTTTAGGAGATCAGACTGAGTGGTGTGTAGATAAGTGTATCATATTGTTCTACAGCAATATAACTTGCATTATTGTTTGTTTAAATGTCACTATATGTGTTTATAAATTAGTTTGTGTAAATAAAATACTTTGGTCTTGTTATAAGTCATTTATTAGGTTACACAAGGAGGTGTCAATAGGTCATGAAATAGCCTAAAAATCCCCTGTAATGCCCCGCCCACCAGTCCCACCCCCAGCAACACCCCCTAAAACACAAGTGTCCCTCTTGGGCAATTTGAAATGTTGGGAGGTATGCTTGCCAATGGAAACATAATTGCTCACATGTATAGATAAAACATACCAAGGCATAAATACCAATCCCAAAACCATACAAGCATATCAATTACAACTTGCAACTTAAAAAAAATCAATAAGTAATTCATTAGGATACTAGACGGCTCAAGCATGTCAATTCCAACTTACAACTTAGAGGACAAGAAGGAATTAATTGATGTGCTAGACGGCTCATGTGAAATGCCGGGACGTTTATTATGGCTTGCCACTAGAAACTGAGTTGTTCATCTATATGGATAAACAATGCAGGGGCATCAGTTCCAATGTGCCATAAAAAGTTATTAAAAGGAATTGTCTGTTTCAGCAATCTCTCAATAAATTATATGTCGTACTAGTTAAAGAGCCCGTTACACAGGCCACAGTGCCGGCCGGTCACGGTGCAGTCATGTGCAGTGGAGACTACCTGGACCAAGAGTAGCCGTCTCTACTGCGCATGACGGCTTGTGACAAACTTTAGCAAATTATTATATAGGATGGTCGATCAAAGCAAATATGAAAATGCCAAATGTTATAATGATAAGAACAGCTGGAAGCAGCTGTATGAGAGAAACATATTGTGGACAGAGAGAAAAGCACCTTTACTGCACACTCCAATAGTCGATATAAACTGACAACAAATTACAGAAACATTATTCAAACAAATTCAATAGATTGGAGCGCTAAGCTATGGTAAGAAGAGACAATGACACCATGTTGATGAGGGGGGGCAAGGGGGACCCCAGGCCAGCCCATCCAGCCCCTTTGTTTATATGGAGGGGGTGATTGTAGGGGGGGCAAGGGGGGCATTTGCCCCCCCCTACAATCACCCCCTCCATATAAACAAAGGGGCTGAATGGGCTGGCCTGGGGGTCATATTATGGCTTTGCCCCCGCCCACGGAAACATTTCTACGGACACCACTGTTGACACGTATTTGGCTATGACAGCTTTCTAAAGGCAAAATGTGGGAGGCTGAGCTCTCCCGGATGTGGTTTATATCTCATATCTCAACCACAGAAATGTGAGTGTAATATAATTAACATCTTAACGACTGGGGATGTGCCAGGGACGTCACGCCTGTCCTGGCGTTAAGGACTGTGACGGTCCTGGCAGGTAAATGAAGTATATGATCGCATCGGTATATGGTCCTCTAGAGCAACCCACCCCCGGACTGCGCTGTCCTTAAGGGGTTAAGGTACCTATGATACAACATATAAACATTACTCAAATCCAATGAGCTATATAATGTGACTGCGAGTCACTAAAAGGAATATATGCCATAGACCTTAAATAAATAATCTATATGGCAATGATGTATATCTGAATTAACATATAACGGGCAAAATTCCTTAGGATGGAAATAATATACAGAAAAAAGTTGGTGATAAAATAGACAATAAGCATAATAAAATCCATATTTATGTCTTTAATTAATTCATTAGAGGAAATTAAAAATGTAGATGTAACTCCCAGATATATGTAATTTGTGTGAAATGTAATTAAATATTTAATGTGTAACAATGATTTTCGTTTTTTAAATTATATATTTAATTTGCATTAAAAAAGTACTTCAGACCTCAAGAGGGGTATCATGACCCCTCATGACACCCCCTAGCATGGGGGCGACAATTGCCCCCTTTATTAAAGAGCATATATGCTTTTTAACCCTTTGAGTGCCAGAGGGGTACGGAACACATTGGTTTGCAATGCGTTCCGTACCCCTCTGGTACTCAAAAGTTTAATTAATAGTTATTCGCTCCCTTCCCTTTTCTGCTTGACAAGCTGTAAAGCTGTCAGAAGCTGATTCTGGTTCCGGGATCAGATGGAGGTTCTTCAGCAGAGCCGACATAGCGATACCTAAAAATAAATCCTTCATCGGAATGGTCTACTGTATAATGTGTGCCTGGTTTGCAAGCACACGTTGTAGACCATTCTGATGACGTATTTATCTTTAGATATCGTTATATCGGCGCTGCTGAAGAGCTGCATCTGGTCAAGCAACCAGAATCTGCTTCTGACAGCTTTACAGCTCGTCAAGCAGAACGGGGAAGGAGCGAGAACTTTATTTTCCTATATCACTCAAACCATAACGGTTTGAGAGATACGAATAAGTGCAAATACACTTTTTTAAATTGTATCTATCATATAGGTAATACTTTTTACCGACATTACTATCCCTTTAACACGTGTTACTAGCCACCGCATGGAACTGCATTACAAATTCAACTTCTCTAAAATTGTTTCCTATGGGTGCATATTTAGTACCATCGGTAGTTTTAAAGGGATAGTAATGTTTCATAATAAAAGCAGCTCCAATTAATCTTCATAGTATTTGGGCCATGGAGAGTTTTTATTTCAATACTGTCAGAGCTTTAGTTCAAGAGTAACTGAATGATAAAGTATCCCACTCCCTCCCCTTTTACTGATGTAACACTGCTCAACTCAGAGTAGCAAGGTGTCCAAGTGGATTGCAGAGAGGGACAATCTTCAATTAGCATAAGGGAAAAGCCTGAAAAACCTGTCAAAGGGGGTTCATTGTTCTCACAATAAGAAGATTGTCCCTTGCTGTGATCTGTCTGGTCTTAAGACCAGATTTCACATCTGAGGTGAGCAGTGTTACACTAGATAAAGTTCTCGGATTATTTTATATTGTCATTTGCCTATTTAAGTGAAGAAATCCAACCTGAGTGGTTCTCTGTTTTAACCCTTTGGATACCTTCATATAAATAGCCCGACATTACCTAGTGATACTATAGAGCTTACAAGGGAAATGGTTTATGCTACTAGTTTAGCTCAATTTGGATTGTGGTGTCATTTATGTAGCCCCATTTCAATTGTAAGCTCTGTGGTATCACTAGTGTAGCTCCATTTACAGCAGCAATCAGGAGATTTAGTGAGGTGCAGTGGCCTACCACCCCAAACATATCACCAGCCCAGGGGGCAATTATGCCCCCCTGCCCCCAGGCCAGCCCTCCCCTACTAATGTGTGATACCAGGGGGGTTATTCTGGCTTACCATACCTCCCAAGTGTCCCTCTTTAGGAGGGACAGTCCCTCTTTTAGACCCAAATCCCTCTGTCCCTCTTTCCCACCCTGATGTCCCTCTTTTTAGGAGATCAGACTGGGTGGTGTGTAGATAAGTGTATCATATTGTTCTACAGCAATATAACTTGCATTATTGTTTGTTTAAATGTCACTATATGTGTTTATAAATTAGTTTGTGTAAATAAAATACTTTGGTCTTGTTATAAGTCATTTATTAGGTTACACAAGGAGGTGTCAATAGGTCATGAAATAGCCTAAAAATCCCCTGTAATGCCCCGCCCACCAGTCCCACCCCCAGCAACACCCCCTAAAACACAAGTGTCCCTCTTGGGCAATTTGAAATGTTGGGAGGTATGCTTGCCAATGGAAACATAATTGCTCACATGTATAGATAAAACATACCAAGGCATAAATACCAATCCCAAAACCATACAAGCATATCAATTACAACTTGCAACTTAAAAAAAATCAATAAGTAATTCATTAGGATACTAGACGGCTCAAGCATGTCAATTCCAACTTACAACTTAGAGGACAAGAAGGAATTAATTGATGTGCTAGACGGCTCATGTGAAATGCCGGGACGTTTATTATGGCTTGCCACTAGAAACTGAGTTGTTCATCTATATGGATAAACAATGCAGGGGCATCAGTTCCAATGTGCCATAAAAAGTTATTAAAAGGAATTGTCTGTTTCAGCAATCTCTCAATAAATTATATGTCGTACTAGTTAAAGAGCCCGTTACACAGGCCACAGTGCCGGCCGGTCACGGTGCAGTCATGTGCAGTGGAGACTACCTGGACCAAGAGTAGCCGTCTCTACTGCGCATGACGGCTTGTGACAAACTTTAGCAAATTATTATATAGGATGGTCGATCAAAGCAAATATGAAAATGCCAAATGTTATAATGATAAGAACAGCTGGAAGCAGCTGTATGAGAGAAACATATTGTGGACAGAGAGAAAAGCACCTTTACTGCACACTCCAATAGTCGATATAAACTGACAACAAATTACAGAAACATTATTCAAACAAATTCAATAGATTGGAGCGCTAAGCTATGGTAAGAAGAGACAATGACACCATGTTGATGAGGGGGGGCAAGGGGGACCCCAGGCCAGCCCATCCAGCCCCTTTGTTTATATGGAGGGGGTGATTGTAGGGGGGGCAAGGGGGGCATTTGCCCCCCCTACAATCACCCCCTCCATATAAACAAAGGGGCTGAATGGGCTGGCCTGGGGGTCATATTATGGCTTTGCCCCCGCCCACGGAAACATTTCTACGGACACCACTGTTGACACGTATTTGGCTATGACAGCTTTCTAAAGGCAAAATGTGGGAGGCTGAGCTCTCCCGGATGTGGTTTATATCTCATATCTCAACCACAGAAATGTGAGTGTAATATAATTAACATCTTAACGACTGGGGATGTGCCAGGGACGTCACGCCTGTCCTGGCGTTAAGGACTGTGACGGTCCTGGCAGGTAAATGAAGTATATGATTGCATCGGTATATGGTCCTCTAGAGCAACCCACCCCCGGACTGCGCTGTCCTTAAGGGGTTAAGGTACCTATGATACAACATATAAACATTACTCAAATCCAATGAGCTATATAATGTGACTGCGAGTCACTAAAAGGAATATATGCCATAGACCTTGCATAAATAATCTATATGGCAATGATGTATATCTGAATTAACATATAACGGGCAAAATTCCTTAGGATGGAAATAATATACAGAAAAAAGTTGGTGATAAAATAGACAATAAGCATAATAAAATCCATATTTATGTCTTTAATTAATTCATTAGAGGAAATTAAAAATGTAGATGTAACTCCCAGATATATGTAATTTGTGTGAAATGTAATTAAATATTTAATGTGTAACAATGATTTTCGTTTTTTAAATTATATATTTAATTTGCATTAAAAAAGTACTTCAGACCTCAAGAGGGGTATCATGACCCCTCATGACACCCCCCTAGCATGGGGCGACAATTGCCCCCTTTATTAAAGAGCATATATGCTTTTTAACCCTTTGAGTGCCAGAGGGGTACGGAACACATTGGTTTGCAATGCGTTCCGTACCCCTCTGGTACTCAAAAGTTTAATTAATAGTTATTCGCTCCCTTCCCTTTTCTGCTTGACAAGCTGTAAAGCTGTCAGAAGCTGATTCTGGTTCCGGAATCAGATGGAGGTTCTTCAGCAGAGCCGACATAGCGATACCTAAAAATAAATCCTTCATCGGAATGGTCTACTGTATAATGTGTGCCTGGTTTGCAAGCACACGTTGTAGACCATTCTGATGACGTATTTATCTTTAGATATCGTTATATCGGCGCTGCTGAAGAGCTGCATCTGGTCAAGCAACCAGAATCTGCTTCTGACAGCTTTACAGCTCGTCAAGCAGAACGGGGAAGGAGCGAGAACTTTATTTTCCTATATCACTCAAACCATAACGGTTTGAGAGATACGAATAAGTGCAAATACACTTTTTTAAATTGTATCTATCATATAGGTAATACTTTTTACCGACATTACTATCCCTTTAACACGTGTTACTAGCCACCGCATGGAACTGCATTACAAATTCAACTTCTCTAAAATTGTTTCCTATGGGTGCATATTTAGTACCATCGGTAGTTTTAAAGGGATAGTAGTGTTTCATAATAAAAGCAGCTCCAATTAATCTTCATAGTATTTGGGCCATGGAGAGTTTTTATTTCAATACTGTCAGAGCTTTAGTTCAAGAGTAACTGAATGATAAAGTATCCCACTCCCTCCCCTTTTACTGATGTAACACTGCTCAACTCAGAGTAGCAAGGTGTCCAAGTGGATTGCAGAGAGGGACAATCTTCAATTAGCATAAGGGAAAAGCCTGAAAAACCTGTCAAAGGGGGTTCATTGTTCTCACAATAAGAAGATTGTCCCTTGCTGTGATCTGTCTGGTCTTAAGACCAGATTTCACATCTGAGGTGAGCAGTGTTACACTAGATAAAGTTCTCGGATTATTTTATATTGTCATTTGCCTATTTAAGTGAAGAAATCCAACCTGAGTGGTTCTCTGTTTTACCCTTTGGATACCTTCATATAAATAGCCCGACATTACCTAGTGATACTATAGAGCTTACAAGGGAAATGGTTTATGCTACTAGTTTAGCTCAATTTGGATTGTGGTGTCATTTATGTAGCCCCATTTCAATTGTAAGCTCTGTGGTATCACTAGTGTAGCTCCATTTACAGCAGCAATCAGGAGATTTAGTGAGGTGCAGTGGCCTACCACCCCAAACATATCACCAGCCCAGGGGGCAATTATGCCCCCCTGCCCCCCAGGCCAGCCCTCCCCTACTAATGTGTGATACCAGGGGGGTTATTCTGGCTTACCATACCTCCCAAGTGTCCCTCTTTAGGAGGGACAGTCCCTCTTTTAGACCCAAATCCCTCTGTCCCTCTTTCCCACCCTGATGTCCCTCTTTTTAGGAGATCAGACTGAGTGGTGTGTAGATAAGTGTATCATATTGTTCTACAGCAATATAACTTGCATTATTGTTTGTTTAAATGTCACTATATGTGTTTATAAATTAGTTTGTGTAAATAAAATACTTTGGTCTTGTTATAAGTCATTTATTAGGTTACACAAGGAGGTGTCAATAGGTCATGAAATAGCCTAAAATCCCCTGTAATGCCCCGCCCACCAGTCCCACCCCAGCAACACCCCCTAAAACACAAGTGTCCCTCTTGGGCAATTTGAAATGTTGGGAGGTATGCTTGCCAATGGAAACATAATTGCTCACATGTATAGATAAAACATACCAAGGCATAAATACCAATCCCAAAACCATACAAGCATATCAATTACAACTTGCAACTTAAAAAAATCAATAAGTAATTCATTAGGATACTAGACGGCTCAAGCATGTCAATTCCAACTTACAACTTAGAGGACAAGAAGGAATTAATTGATGTGCTAGACGGCTCATGTGAAATGCCGGGACGTTTATTATGGCTTGCCACTAGAAACTGAGTTGTTCATCTATATGGATAAACAATGCAGGGGCATCAGTTCCAATGTGCCATAAAAAGTTATTAAAAGGAATTGTCTGTTTCAGCAATCTCTCAATAAATTATATGTCGTACTAGTTAAAGAGCCCGTTACACAGGCCACAGTGCCGGCTGGTCACGGTGCAGTCATGTGCAGTGGAGACTACCTGGACCAAGAGTAGCCGTCTCTACTGCGCATGACGGCTTGTGACAAACTTTAGCAAATTATTATATAGGATGGTCGATCAAAGCAAATATGAAAATGCCAAATGTTATAATGATAAGAACAGCTGGAAGCAGCTGTATGAGAGAAACATATTGTGGACAGAGAGAAAAGCACCTTTACTGCACACTCCAATAGTCGATATAAACTGACAACAAATTACATAAACATTATTCAAACAAATTCAATAGATTGGAGCGCTAAGCTATGGTAAGAAGAGACAATGACACCATGTTGATGAGGGGGGGCAAGGGGGACCCCAGGCCAGCCCATCCAGCCCCTTTGTTTATATGGAGGGGGTGATTGTAGGGGGGGCAAGGGGGGCATTTGCCCCCCCTACAATCACCCCCTCCATATAAACAAAGGGGCTGAATGGGCTGGCCTGGGGGTCATATTATGGCTTTGCCCCCGCCCACGGAAACATTTCTACGGACACCACTGTTGACACGTATTTGGCTATGACAGCTTTCTAAAGGCAAAATGTGGGAGGCTGAGCTCTCCCGGATGTGGTTTATATCTCATATCTCAACCACAGAAATGTGAGTGTAATATAATTAACATCTTAACGACTGGGGATGTGCCAGGGACGTCACGCCTGTCCTGGCGTTAAGGACTGTGACGGTCCTGGCAGGTAAATGAAGTATATGATTGCATCGGTATATGGTCCTCTAGAGCAACCCACCCCCGGACTGCGCTGTCCTTAAGGGGTTAAGGTACCTATGATACAACATATAAACATTACTCAAATCCAATGAGCTATATAATGTGACTGCGAGTCACTAAAAGGAATATATGCCATAGACCTTGCATAAATAATCTATATGGCAATGATGTATATCTGAATTAACATATAACGGGCAAAATTCCTTAGGATGGAAATAATATACAGAAAAAAGTTGGTGATAAAATAGACAATAAGCATAATAAAATCCATATTTATGTCTTTAATTAATTCATTAGAGGAAATTAAAAATGTAGATGTAACTCCCAGATATATGTAATTTGTGTGAAATGTAATTAAATATTTAATGTGTAACAATGATTTTCGTTTTTTAAATTATATATTTAATTTGCATTAAAAAAGTACTTCAGACCTCAAGAGGGGTATCATGACCCCTCATGACACCCCCCTAGCATGGGGGCGACAATTGCCCCCTTTATTAAAGAGCATATATGCTTTTTAACCCTTTGAGTGCCAGAGGGGTACGGAACACATTGGTTTGCAATGCGTTCCGTACCCCTCTGGTACTCAAAAGTTTAATTAATAGTTATTCGCTCCCTTCCCTTTTCTGCTTGACAAGCTGTAAAGCTGTCAGAAGCTGATTCTGGTTCCGGAATCAGATGGAGGTTCTTCAGCAGAGCCGACATAA